>RCIC01000012.1:1187500-2530000 GCA_018883505.1 Ceratosolen fusciceps | reverse complement strand
TCTAACATACACGTAATTTTTATATTTTTCAAGTTTCTTCAATATGTTAAGACGTTAATTGAAAATAAAGACATTATGATAAAATACGTTATATCTGAACAATTTTATGTTTTTATGTTTTTTGATAGATATATTCTCTACTTCCTGCTCTTATCAAATAATTACAAACATTGATGTCATGAATTCATTTGTAACGTTAATACAATTCCGTAAATGTTCTTTTATTATCTTCCTTCGTGAAACAGATTAACAATTGTAATTGTTTTTTAATTTTTAAAATGCGTATATGTAAATGTATTCAAATTCACATTAAAATTTTAAATTATTTATTCATTAATACTTAAAACTTATCTTATATTACGCATTAACGCTATTTGTTTATAATTTTAGATTGTTTAAAGATGTACCTACGATATACTTCCCCATATTCTGGTTCAACATGAAGGTTGAAATTCCAAACGAAATGGTCGGAAAATTAAAGTTGCTTTTAAATTTACCAACAATTACAATGTACACGGGCCTAGTCCTGATACTCATCGGCTCTCTTATTCTACTTAGTGTCGTTATTATATATTTTGTCCATAATCGTCGAAGATTATGCCAGGTATGAATTATTTTACATACGAAATTACCCTTATATCAATTACCCTTGAATATTTTACTTTCTCGGCAATTCGTCGTCAAAATGCCACGAAAATTATGCTCTTAACACTAAAATGGTTGAAATATTCTAATGGCTTCAAAATATTATTATAATTACTAATTATATTTAAAATTCATTTAATCTGTATAAAAAATACTATTAAATGTTTAATGTAATATTGTCGATATTGTCGTTATGCATTAAAAAAAAAAAAGATCTTCTTTACAATTATTTTCGACTTCTTTGGAAAGAATATGAAGCTCCTCATTGAAAAACCTGCTTTGAATTTGTAAAGTGTTAGGCCTTCGTTCCGGGAATTCCTTCATTTCGTTCGAAACTAGACGACAATGCCTTCGTAATAGGATTTAACGACAATTTTTATATGAAAATACAGAAAGTCGACAGAGCCGCTCTTGCAATTTAATTGTGACTTCGTCGAATTGTACATTCAAGCAGACCAGTCATAAAAATTGATTGAAATCCACCTACATGTTAATTTATAATTTTATTATTTAAATTGAGTTACTGAATAATTCAAATATACTAAATATTATTTTTCGTAGATATATATGATATTCACGTAAAATATCGTTTTTTTTTCCTTCTTATAAACGAAAAGGCGTAGTCACGAACACTAAGAATTGACTTATAATATATTCGGCATAAATATCTTGTACTTTTTTTTCAGAGTAAAACTGACAAAACAGATTCTTTACAAAAGAAAACGGAAATGGTGTATATGGACAAGACTAATACGAGCGAAGATGGACAGGCGAGGAATGATCGACGTTTGTATCCGAAACTTTAGTGCGCAAATATAAATAATCATAAGTATTGTGTGAAAAGCGAGGGGGCAGCATTTCCGGATCGCATGCAGTTTTTCACGGAAAAGTTAAAGTCGCTAATCGAAAGTTCGATTTGCGATCTTGTGCCTGAGCGTTCAAAGCATTAAACTCAGTCTCTACAATCTTATTGTGCAGTAATAAGCAAAAAAAAAAAAGTCCCTTGCCTTTGGGCGCTTAAAGATTGTCGTAAAAAACACAGCCATTTTGAATATCGGCGCTGTGTAACATGATGTTTTTATAAAACGTTACCACCGGAGCAAGAAAAAACTCAGTTACGCGAATGAACATTTTTATTCTTTGCGTATGAAATCCGACAAGCCGTTTCAAGATTAGTATATGATACGCAAATTATGGAAATCATCAATTATACAGGTCATAGCACGAATTGTGTGCGACTAATAACAGGATTCAGATATCAGATGCCAAATTATTAATAAGTATTTTAATATTAAAAGCTGTCGATCAACTAATAACCAATTATTTAACATTTGTCGAAAATAAAAGTAATCCTCGAAAATGGTCAGCATTTGGACTATTGTCCTTTGTCCCGCTTTAACATTTTAATACAATAATACTATTGTGGTATAGACATAACATAATAAAGTCAATGACGATCAACAAGATAAAGTGATAATATAAAATAAGTTAGTAGGAAGAAAATATTAAGAAATATTAAAGAAATCGCGGACCAATTGAAACTGGGGAGCCCAATTTTCTCGACTTCCCACACAAATTCTATCCAATAAGATTTTTTTTTAAATATGAATTACCTTTTATTACGTTTAAATGTAATTTTTCTTTACTTTATCGAACAATTACCTAGAAATAAGTTAATGCTATATATTAGATACGAAGGCGTCAAATATTGTTACATTTATGCTACAAGTTCTGAATTCGTTTATAAATAATATTTGCAAATTTTTATAGTTCTTGCAGATAGATATTTGTATCTAAAAGAATATTTTGTTTTATTTGTAAATTACATGATAACTATAAATCGATGATATACTAATAAAATAAAAGACGATTTATCACAACTAAGTATTATGTTATATTACATTTGTTTTAAGGTTTACATTGTAAAGATATCGATAACCGAGGCTAGAATAAACTTTTATTTAAAAGTTTATTCGAAAGCGATTATTAAAAATAAAAAATAAAGCGATTAAAATTTTTAAAATTGTGCGTATTCTTTATAATACTGAAAACTCAATGTTGTAACGTTAATTATTAATCGAATTACTTGATATTGTATTAGACGAAAATATCGGCATGAAATTACAAATTACCTATACAAGTTTTTATTTTCTTCTGTAATTAACTTTATTACAACTATGTAAGTTACAATCAATTTATATATATGTAGTTATGTATAAATTTATTTACAATTTATAAATAATGTTGGATACATACCGTAGCATCTTTTAAATTTTGTGTGCGATAAATAAAATTTATTATAAATTTGTTAACCTTTAAAGAACATTTAAGAAATCTTTAAAGGATGTACCAATTTCCGGCCTGGAAGTTCTTTCGAAGGACACGAACGTGCCTTGCATTTTTATAAACTCGAAATAAAATCATATGTACATTTAATATGAATGACTCGTCCAGTCTCAGCAACGTGCCATACCATTTACAATATTATTGGTAATGTTTTATTGAATTATCAAAGTTCAACAAACATTTACTCTTCTAGCATTTTACGGATTAAATACATTAAATTATTGCGGAGGTAAAAATCAATGTTCATAAACTGCAAATATAATGGATTATTTTTTTAAAATAAACTTATTTTTTTAGATTTTTATACATAATGTGAAAGTATGTTTTTATAAATTTGAACTTTTATAAATTTTCAATATTTATAAATTAATGGCAAGCGATATAATGCGATACAAACTAAAAGATGTTAAATAGGTAGTTTAGTATAGTAGTGTATATTCATTGCCATTGATACCATGATCTTGTTGACAAAAATATATAGATTATGTATAGTTTATCCAACACAATATCGCTGTCTTTTAGATATTTGTAGTACCATAAGATACCAAAGGATATTTCAGGTAAATTAGGGAATAAAACAGGAACCGAACCTTACCTATAATTAATTAGTCACTCGCAATGATTGTATTTTTGTGTGACCTCATCTTTTGTATAGGAATCATGATACGTATAAGTACTTTTCAATCAAATAAGCCATGCGTACCGGCATTAGATAAAATATAAAATTTGTTTAAAAAAGATAAGAAAATTTTTTATATACGTTAGGAACTTAAATTGTACAATAGTTTAAAAAATTTCATTTAAAAATTATATTTTATAACTAAGGCATTGAAAGGAATTCCTTTCCCCAAAAATGTTTTGTAATGCTTACAATAAAAGTCAATTATTTTTAACATTCTTGTAATAATTTCTAATATCCTTAAAAAATTACAATCCTTAATTTTACAGCCTCATAATGGATAAAAATGTCATAATTAACTATATAAGTAGTTCTAACAAATTATTGTTAATTTAATAAGATTTATTTTTCAACATCATTAGAAATATCTCTAATGTAAGAAAGTTAGAAATATTATTTATTTAACATTGTATCGTTTATTTATTTATATTCTTAAGTTACTTAATTTATTATTAACGATATCGCTTTTTAACAAGATATGGATTTTCTTTTAGATTCTGCAATTGTTTGTATTGTGCAAGTTTTAGAATTAGTAAAACTAATACAATACAGCACCCTCATAATGAAAACCTTGTAACAGTTTATCAGGCCTTACGCATCGACTCACATTAGAACGAAAAAAATTTGAAAAACGTTCCAAGTGCTTTCTACCCGTGTCAAATCAAATGTAACCTTCGTTAATTAATTTATTGATGTAATAGGTACTAATATTATTAAAATTAACTTTTTAACATAATCATTTTATGCAAAGTGATATCATTTTTAATATTGATAATTTTAAACGTTAGTTAAAAAATATACCCTTGCATTTATAATAAAAATATCAAAGAAAGTATAAAATTCATTAAAAAAATAAATAGTTTTAAAAAGTTAAATAAACGATGATTAAATTATAATGATTCCTCGAGGATAATTGAATATTATGAAATTCCAATTAATTACATCCATAGAATATAAAAGTTAACCGAGTCAAACCTTTCTGCAATATAATTGATTCTTAATAATTAATTAAATTCTTGCATTATTTAAGATTTTTTTAATTTAACACTAGACTGCGTTTAAGAAATACTATTTTAAGGGTATTTACAAAGAATAAATCATCCTAAATCGATCGATCACGGGAACTTGAAGAAACAGATTAAACTTAGTACAATAAGTGCCATATCTCATTCGAAATGTGTTTTTCTTTACCTAAGTAACTATGAGTTCCTTTATGCTTCGATGACATAAGATGCAGTCTTGAGGTTAGTATTGCATTGTTAACCTTACATTGAACATCGTTAAATCTTGAAGCTAGTGTTTTCGTTAAAGTACGTACATATCAATTTGTTTTTGTTTAATATCTCATTTATTTTTAAATCGATCCTTGATCCACTTTCTTTTTTACTTTATTACTTATGAATAATTGTACGAAAAACGCTAACTATTCTTAATATCGGTAGAGCGTAGAATAATATTTCCCGAAATTATTACTTTAGAGATTCATGTTATTATACTTTACTAAATAATCGAACAATAAAAAACTTTGTTAAGACGGACTAATAAACTTTACGTAAATAAAATTAATAAATCCCTAATTAATATAATATATTCAATTACTATTTCATGATTATGGATACTCGCATGTGTTATACGTATATTCTTGAGCAAACACTAATTCTATCTTAAAAAAAGGTTAATAATTTATTTCAGAAGTATTTTTTTAAGTACAAAACTTTACATTGAAGGGAAAATGAAAAAATTAGAAATTAACTCTTTAACCAATCAAATTGTCACGTACGCAAATTAATGGTAATTTTAAATGACTTTTCGGAAATTCTTTGAAATTATTGGTCAGGCACACAAGGCAACGTAATAGTTATATAGTTTTCTTCATATATATTAATATAATACGTATAACCCCCCCTCTCTCTCTCTCTCTGTCTTTCTCTCTCTATGTGCGCACGCGCTTCTATGTATGATTTTGGGTGTAAATTTTACAGTTATGAATATATATCGAAAGATAGTATTAATAAATGTTTGGTACGTTTGAAATGTACATAAACCTTTATCATAATGACTGTGCACTTATCGGAATGATTGGGTCTAAGATTGTGTGCGCATGCGGATACTTATATGCGTAGGTATTGTCGATTGAAGTGTGAATGAAAATGATTGTCGCTATTTTGTTTATAAACGTATATTTATATTTATATTATCAAATAAAAAATATAATAAGTAATAATAATTGAATAGATGTAAACAAAGTTACATAAAGTGATTTCCACCACAGTATTAATTAGTAAAAAATTACAAAAAAAATAATAAACTGTATTAAAGAAAAATAAAATTAGAAACCTAAACTAATACTCCGATCTTTTATAAACTATTATCATTACGTACTTTTTATTTGTTTTAATTAACATATACATATTGAATAAAATTTAGTATGTTAGCATGCTGAAATGTATGCATTCTTTGAAAATAGAGAAGGAATTGACATGTCTGCAAAGTAGTATTTTCGTGATGAAAGGTTACTCCTTTTTACTAAGAATATTGTGGTTAATGGAGCCAGAAAGACGAAAAATTTGTCCACCGCTACTTATAGATATCGCTTATTGTATTGTAACAATGAATTTACATAATTACATTATGTCTACAATAAAATTACAGTCAAATGGATGTAATAACATCCATTCTAAGATTAAATAATTCATTTACCTTAAATTTCGATTACTATCCGGAAATAATCGAAGTATTATAAATCTTTTTTTAAATCTTATTAACGCGAAAATTTTTTTCATTAGCCTAGAGTTTTTCAGATAGAAAATATTAAAAATTTGACCTACTAAAATACAAATAATTTAGCAAAGTACTGTAAAAGCAATCGAGATTCTTGTTCAGATCATCGATCCCGGCCGATCCACTTTTACATAAATTAACACATCGTAGAAGTCATGTTGTTAAAGAGGATGTGAAAGCCAGAGTTTTTAGAAGGAAAATAATAGTATAACAATAATATCACAAATGCGCATTATTATTGTCTTTCGCATTTCACGAGCAGTTATTATTTCCAGACTATGGTCCCTCGGGCTCTCGTGACGCGGGTGTACCCTTTACGTAAAAAATATACACCAGTATGTGTACACGTACCGATGTGTTGTCTTTCTTACTTAATTAGCGCGACGAAAATAACCTAATTAAATTTTACTCTACTTCTTACTCGAGAAGTGCATCGCTTTTTCTATCATTTACTTCTAAATTACGTCGTCGTTTTTGGATTACTTTACCTTATTTTGGCTTCTTTTACAATTTACAATTTATAGTTTGTACCGCTGAGTGAATAATCATAATCGAAATCGCGTATTTAATACAAAAGAGGGAAAAAGTTATCAAAATAATAACAGTAAGGATATAAAATATTTATTTTACTTTGTTTCCAATTGAACTGTTTGTTTTCAGACTTCTAAAAGAAACGTATAATACTTTTCCATAAAATTTAAAATTGAAAATTGCTTATAAAGTAGCGGCAGTTCACGATTTATTATCGGTTTGTAAAATAGAACTTGTTTATCGTTAATCAAATGAGGATTATTTGAAATACAATACAGCTTGTAAAAATTAATTACTTACGTTTGTATTAAAAAATAATCCAAGGTTAATAAAAAAAAAAAAAAAAGGAAAAAAAAAAGAAAAGAAGAAGAAGAAGCCTTTTAAAGCCCTCACTAAGTGAGATAATTTATTGAAGATTATTGTCAGGTAAAGAACGTTAAAGGATGTTGGTTGCCTCCTCCTCGATTCGAGCTGCTTAGTGAGTCACTCCATTTGGTTAGTCGTTATGACGTAAATTTTTATCTGTTGCACAGAAATGTTTGGACATTATCAATGCCGTATTTTTAGTTCTTCACAGAGCTACGATTTTGACACACGCTTTAGTCGTAATAAAGGCCGCATTCATTAATTATTTTGTTGACTAGACTGTTTTATGTTTATCATATCAGACCCTTTATGTGTATACGTACCGATGCGATTCCGCATACCCAATATCTATTATTCAGAATGACATCGATGTCATGCATGGAATCTTAAGTATCACCGGAAGTCTTAGAAATTTTTCCGATATCATCGATTGATCATCACCTTGCACATTTCCTTTAAAGTATTGCACACTTCGGTCATAAGAATTTGCTTCTAGAAATATAGATAAATTTAATAGCTTAAATTACAACGTAAATTATAAAATTTATAATAACAAAAATTCCGAAGGTATTGTCAGGCAATGTTATTTTTCTTTCTTTTTTTTTTAAATATTTGATAAATTGTTCATGTATTCGTAAACGCGTTCCATAAATTATAAAAAATTGTCACATACTTATTCGATTATATAAATCGTAAATATAAACCTGCAACCTTTCATTGGTAATATAAACATTAAAGTCTTAATTCAATGAAACGCGTATTTTATAAATAAAATTTATTGAATATTTATTTACAAAAAATACATTAAATATAAAATATTTGTTTTAAAATCTTTCAATTTTATTTAATTATTGTATTTATATCATTTTATCCACATTTAAATGTGCCGTATAGCCTTCTTCCGCAAAAAATTTCGGAATATAAAATTCAAATATTCTCAGAAAGAATGTAAAATTTAATACTCATTATTATTCTTTCAAAGTTTTCGTACAAAATTAATTTTAAATATAAATAGATAATTTGTAACGAAAATTCAATAAATCACTTTTATAATATTTAAAAATTAATTGTACTTAAATGTTATAAAATAAATTTTTTTTTTACACATAGGTACAAAAATCATTAAAAGATTCGTTTAAAAAAATAATACTATTAAAATTTAATTGAAATATGAAATTAACATAAGAAAGAATAACTTTATAAGTGAATAATACAATTATTCTAAAAGAATTCTTATATAATTGAATGAAATATCTAATTATATTCATAAATGAAACTTAGAAAGTTAAAATTATTTATATATATATGTACATATAGATATTTTCAATAAACACTTTTTAAAAATTATTAATTTTTCTTGGCATCGAAAGACGACTTACTATGTAAGAGAAGCCCGGAAAATGCACTTTATTATCGTTCGGTCAACTTTTCAATTTCATTTTGTTTATACAGTACAAGTTTATACGTATATTAAATATATAAATAATTTGGATTTTCGGATCTTGTGAAAAACAAGTAGTAAAACTCAGCAATATTAATTATCAAAAACAAGACTCGCAGATAATTTTATGTATCTTATATAGCGCTCGTAATAAAAACTTCATTAAAATCTTAGTTTATGAAGTTTCGATTGACTATAGACGCGTAAATTTAAAAAATGTTCGAGGATGGATCGACAAGCGTTATTACGAGGATACGTAAGCTCGCGAAATCGATGAGAAAATTGTTCGCTCCGGCTCAGCAGCTTCAGTGCAAGGGACCGAATTTATTTAACCGATAATAGCGAATGTATGTTTGCTTTCCTGCATATTGCCAAGCCCCGAATCCCGCGAGGGAGATAAGCACATGGACGTCTCTCCTTATCCAAGAGTTAAATAAACGCGTATGTGATTTCGTTGAATAAAAAGAAAAGTGTTGACTTTACTATGCAGCTCTTCGTTTTTCATTATGCTATTATCCATCACGCTACTATTAGCAGGACATAATTAAGTTTACAACTTTGCTCAGTTACGTATATTTCAAATGACGTCTCCATTGCAAGGTTTTTCATTTTCAAAACAATTCCCTCGCACATAGCGTAATCCCATGTAAGTCGAGTAGCATGACAACAGATTTATTACTTATATTAACGTACGAATTTTTTAGGTTTAAAGCTATACCAGATATTAGTATTTGGCGAATTTCGTTTTCTTAAGGATATATTATGTACTTTTTTTTTTTAATATAAAATCCACCTACAAAAAAAAGTATTCGTCTTATCTTCTCGTTGGATTTTATCTGATGATTCACTAATTCAATATTAAACATATTCAATGAAAAATTTCACAAGAATAACAAGCATAGAGCAACTCATCCCGTATAATTCTTAGTATGAAATAATTGATTAATCAATTTGTATTTCCTTTTTTTTTTCTTTCTTTTTTTTTTAATATATACTGAATAATATGCGCTATCAATATTATTGAAAATGGTGCCATGATGCTTGATATTTTTTATGCTTAATGCGTTTGAACATTTTTAAATATGGCATAAAATCGATATTTCTCATTAAATAATCGATTTATAATGCTGTGGCGGACGAAGCGGGGAAATATGACTTCCCCAGCTAACCCAAAAATATGCGTACGCTTAACAGCGATAAATAGTTTTAGGATCTAATTACTCGCAGTGCACGCGCACTGTAACTGTAAACGCACTCGAAGGCCGCCTCTCCCCACTTCGGGTCATCGGAGAGAAAAGCGACCTTTGCCCTCCCGAAGAGGATGCTCGGCCAACACAAAAAATCAGTAAGCCGCGAGGCGCCCGGCTATGTGCTTCGCCCAATAAACAGAAAATAGAAAAGCAACCGCATTTATTACTTTCGCCTTCCCGGACCCGTCTCCTCATATCCTTCGCACTCACCTCGGTCTACGAGACAACGAGCACGCTAAAATACTTTATCAAAATACACATAAAGACATATAATACTTATTTTAATTCTACATTTTTCTTCAACAGTATTTATACAACAATTTTTTATTTATAGATAATAATTTGTATTCTTTAGATAGTATTTTTCATTTATGTATTTCTTTTTACAACTACGAAGCTACAAATGTAAAATAAAATAGATTTATTAAAATTTAGTTCATATTAAATATATGTATGTGAAAATCATAAATAGTTTATGTATTAATAAAATTTATAATAATAAAAATTTCCCGTAAATTATATCTGCTTTATCCAAATTAAATTCGAAAAAGAATTGTTCACATTAAAATAAAGTTCGGAAAATTTTTAAATTTTTCATTTACATTCAAAAAATACTTATTGTAAGAATCTATCGCATTGTTTTGATGGAAATACTTACTTAATTTTATACAAGGATCTTTTAAGACTTGCGATTCACATATATATATATATATATATATATATTTACACGGTTTAATGGTTAGAAGGTAAAAGCCAGACTTATTAACGTTTCATGTATTGCAACATGTAATTTACTTTAATTTATTTCAGAAATTTTGATAGTATTTTCTAATGATTTGGCAATTATGCCATGAATTAATTATGCCGCAAATAAAACAAGGAATGTATTTATTAATCCTTAAAATACGTTTACTCAAATGTTTTTTTGTTCAATAGCAAAATTAAGTTACGTACACTAAACGCTGCAGATAAAGCTATAATTAAAATCTATTGTTGTATAGATTAAGAAACTTTAAATTGTATAAATTGTATCTTGTATTTTATATTTGCATTAGCGAAATTTTCGAGTAAGTACACATTTTTTTTATACGTAATTTATACTGTTATTAATTGATTTACGTATAGTAGAACTATTAAAATAAGTAAAAAATTATAGTATTAAAGTAAATTTTTCATTAACCCATGATTAAAGTTATAATTTACAAAGCTAATAATAATTTCTTTGTTTATCAATAATTAAATATAATTCTTATTTGTATTGGTATAAAATAAATACAAAGTCATCATAGTAAAAGAACTATGAATAAAAACTATAAACTATCGTTATATTGTTATATATCGTTATGTATCGTTATATATAAATATCGTTCATAATATTGCCTAATTGAATCGATTCACCAGATTAAATTACATTAAAATGTTTTTGTTCATGTAGTATGAACAAAACTTTCCCATATATTTTACAGTCATCGTTTTAGTAATTTTAAAAATGTATTTAAACTCGTTGAAATCCAAATAACAGATACACTCTAATCATATCGTGAATTATTAGTCATAAAATTCCACAAAAAAGGTTGATCGTCCATGCATCATATAAAAATAAATAGAAAGATTCATAGAAATATACTCGAACCAGTAAAGAAAAAGGTAAAAAATAAAATTTTCTCTATAGAGAAAATATATACAATTTTTTCTACATTTCGAGCTCAATAAATTTTTCATTATTCAATGAACTATCAATCATTTTCTATAAGAAATATTAAAAAATATTCACTTACCATCTTGTTATTAATATTCTTTTATGTAGTATTTATAGCATTTATATTTTCTATAGGAAATCATATGTGTTAAATAACAAATTTAATCCTCATGAACATTTTTCAATATTATTATATAATTCTGTAAATATTATTATATATATAAAGTTAAAATTTTTCAAAGATCTAAATAAGGCAAAAAAACAATAAGAATGGTAATACACCTTGAAAATTTGTCAATACGAGACAGTCAATAATAATGGAGTGCCATTAGCTACCCTTATAATTTATTTAAAAATAAAATAAAAAAATATTTACAAAACCTTAGGTATCGTTTAGTGATATTGAATTCAGAATAAATAAATGAATTTCTGAATAATCGTTGATGTGTGAGTTAGTAAGTTTAATGAGCGATTTGAAAAAACATTCATTTATTTGCAGAAGTATTTATTTTTACGAAACGAAAGCGACTCTAATTAGTTAAATGGTTATAAAATTCAGGAAACAAATGGGATCGGTAAAGTGTCATGTCGTTAATTATTTTGTTTTCCTTGTCTGACGGACACGTTGTGTTTGACAACGAATGGGACTAACTTTACTCATCTGTCTCATTTTAATCTTCATCGTTGCTTAATCCCTTTTTGTAATTTGGATGAAAATAAAGAAATTAAATATATATTATTATCTTTAATTAAAGATCTTGGAAAGTCTTCGGTTATTTTAAATTTTAATAAACGAAACTAAATTACATGCTTCAAACTTACTTTTTATACTTAAATATTTTACGTAAGCGTTCAATATTTCAATATTTAATAAGCCTTCTGAAGTCAGAAGAAATTAACAATCTCCCAAATTCTCTCTAGCTCCTACATTTTCATAATTTTTAAGAGCTTTCCCCTTCTACTTTACTATGCATCTTATTTAATCTTTGGACCTTACAGTAACTCCGCCGATATATTTTTTCTTCCTTTATTTTTTTTTTTTTTTATTCTTAAGCGCTCGTTCTCATAGATTTCCACCTAGGCCAAGGCTTTCGGCTTAGCATAGTCTCGTTGAAGCCTTGACGACAAGCGCGAGTCATGGCTATCGTAGCTGTCACTTACAAAGCTAGTCGGGCATGCACCCCGAAGCAGCAAAATCTATCTCTTTTCATTGTCACTTTGCTTTTTCTTGTCGCTCGAACGTTCCCGAAGGCATTTTATTTATTACTTTCCGTAGTAGAAAAACGAATAATGTTTTCGATGATTTCATTTCCTGAATGATTTTTCTTCAGTATCAGGCATTGTCATTAAAAAATTTATAATTAACATTAGATAATATTACCTTAAACAACAACAAAATAGTTGTTTAAGATAAAGGAATTAAATGAGATTTAAATTTAAACAAATAAAATTGATGTTAATGAAAAATGAAAATTTGTAAAAGAAATAAATAGGACGTCGAAACTTTTGATTTAGCGTGAAAAAGGCATTTTATTGACGTAGACCAGAAAGTTGTAAAGTAAATACCTAAAGTGCCGT
Organism: Ceratosolen fusciceps; assembly: GCA_018883505.1. NCBI lineage: Eukaryota > Metazoa > Arthropoda > Insecta > Hymenoptera > Agaonidae > Ceratosolen > Ceratosolen fusciceps. Next base: position 2,516,684 of record RCIC01000012.1, on the reverse strand, counting down.
CACATTAAAATTTTTAAACAGATTGTGACTTTAAAATTTAAAACTTTAATATTTAAAAACTAAAAATGCTGCTTCTTCTTTAGAATGCAATTGTTTTATAAACATTTTGCATTCTTTCAGCACAAACAGAATAATTTTAAATGATTGATTGAAAGGCTTCGATTTGCTTTTTTCACTCCTGCACTGAGAAAATTTAGTGTTATTGAAAAAAGTTTGTTAAAATATTTTATTATTATAGAATTTAATATTATACTTTCATTTTCGCATTTCACAAACAAGCAGAAAATCAAAATAAATTTGCAATATTATTTCATTCTTGCATATCGTGCATTATATTATTTAAAAATTTATTATGTTTATTAAATTATGAATTATTAAAACATAGAAAAAATGACTTTTATACATTTAGCAACTACAAAAATGATAGTACCGAAATAATGTTTTTGCAAACAAATGACGCATTAAATCTGATATATTTACATTTGCTTGTTATTTATCCCGATACATGTTAAAATATCATACTATTCTTTGAAAGCTTTTGAAAGAACTCTACTGCTTCACATAAATGATACGGATATTTTATTGGAAAATTGTTTTATGTACGTATATCGAATTAAATTGCAGTTAGATATATTACAATTACAAATTACAAATATTAAATATAAAAATTAATGTAAAGGATAAAATATAAAAATTGTAATACATGCGTATTACGATGGAAATGGTAAATTTATATTTTTATAATAATCCGCATTTATTCATGAAATCATTAGGATTCTAAGTGTGCATAATATATTTCTTAACTTTTTTCGTTTTTAATATATTCCTTACAATAATTATTGAGGTAAGTTAGTGGAGTAACTATCGCGAAATAAGGCTTTTTCATTTGTAAACATTGCTTACTTATTTTATTATTACTTAGAATATATTTTTATTTAAAGATATTAAATTTTTTAACTCCTTAAAGTGATTTATTCTTAATGCCCAATAAGTTACATAGAACTCTCTTTTTACAATTTACAAAAATGATTATATGAAATGAAAAATCTACTTTTATATAATAAAAAGTAGTAAGAAGAGCAGTTAAAAAAGGTTATAATATTTTGTAATCGAGATTATTTACTCCTTTGAAATGATGTATTTGAATTATTTTTTAATATTAATTAGTAAAATTAATTTTGATATAATGTTTATGTACAAAAGAGTACAACGGATTATATTCAGTAATTTAATTGATAATTAGAATACGAAAATAATATACAGCCATATATAAATATAGTAATAATCTTATTACATAAGTGTCGAAGAGTATTGCATACACGTTTCGCATAATGAAATGTAAAGAAAATTGAAAAAAAAAATAATATTTAAAGTGCAAAGTTGACCGAAGCTTTCTCTTTAAGATATTTGAATATAAAATAATGTAAATTTGAAAATAAGTAGTAACTATCATATATCCTCTTAAGTTTGTTGAATTCGGAGAATAGACTTCAGTGTATAGAGTAGGTATTTTAATACGCCGATGCCTTGCTTTGATACAAGTTCGGGAATAAAAGGGATCGTGAATTGAGAAATTTTCGAAATCCGTTAAAGTTAAGGTGCAAGGTAGAGTATCGCAGCTTAAAGTTGTTCAAGAGCGTAAAGTCATAGGTTATCTCAAGGGAGCTTTGAATTTAGAAGGCTAGAAGCAGTCGATAATATAGATCTCAATGAAATTAATTTAATGAGTCCATGACAATGCGGATAGAGAAGTCGTTTAGCAAAACTCTTATGCCTAATGTACATTATCAGACGGAATATCCATGCGAATAGAACGTTGTTCGTATCGTTACACGAACCCTCGCAATCCAATTAATTATTGGGGACGAATTGATCGAGTCCCCCTTATTCGCTATTATTTCGCGTGAGAGTATTATGTCTTTGGTTATTAGCGATAATGGCCGTCCTCTCGCTGAAGAAGCTCGGAGCAGTTCGTGATCTGGCAGCCGATGACGGTACGTTGTTCTTTAGATCTCGAATCTGAAGTTGGAAGTACCGGAGCTTAGAAGACGTCGGGAGTCGGTGATCGGGTAATGAGGGTCGATCGCTAGCTCGACGTGGAGAAGGCGCGTCATGAGCTTTCTCGGGAAGGAGAGGCTCGAGCGGCTGCGGCAGAAGAACTCACCACTCCTCCGTTTCTAGCCCGCTAGACACCCCCGTGCCCATTGTCACGGAAAAAGGATGCCGCCTGCTCCCGTCTCGTCGTGTCGGCTGGGCCAATGCGGCACTGAGCGGAGGCGCGCGCACAAGAGCCCCGCCGACCCTGACCGCGGAGGCCTAGACTCGGCTTGACATTAGGCATCGAGCGCAGAAATCTCGAAACCTCCTTACCTATTTACATATTTCCCGGCGCGGCCGTTCCTGCGCCCGGCTCCGACTCCATGTTCCGTGTGCGCACCCCGGCCGATCGACCCACCCTCGTTCACCGGCCGAGCTCCTTTTACCGAGAGAGTCTGCGCCTCGGAGATCCACAGCCCTCTTCGTGATTTACTCCTCGAGTCACTCCGGGGCACATGCATTTAACAGTCCTTCCCTTCCGTGTATTATTATTAAAGCAATGCCTTTACTTTACGTCACTGCTTTTCTTGCGCGATTTTCTTGCCAAATGATCCTAATGCGGACGGACAAATAACTATTTACTACGCTTTCACAGCTTCGGATTGCTTTATCAGAGCCATCCAGGATTTTACGATAAGATTATTCGGGAATACGAGTAATTACCTTAACGACATACATTATACAGACTCTCCTCTTTCCAACAACAACAATATACGTCTACTTTCACTGTCATTTTTCATTCGAGCCTTTTACTTTATCACGATGAACTTGACACGTGCATTCTCATTGTTTAAAAAATACCACGATTACAATGATATTAACAGATTTTTCGTTTCTTTATAAACTTCTATTTATCCTCTTCGACCCTTAATTACCGTAGGTTTATTTTTATACCGCCTCAACATCTGAATGTGCGTTTCCGACTGAATAGGAAACAGACCAGACAGATCGATTCTCAAAGGCAATCAAAGTACGTAAAATTAATTAGTAAAACCAATTTATTAAACTCATTGAGAGCTTCGAATAATTCATTTTTTATTTTAAAAATAATTATTTTGTTAGCTGTTGTTTATAACTATTATATGTTAACTATAATAACTATTTTGTTAAATTAAGACGGTTTAGCTTTATTATGTTTGTATTCTATCGTGATGAAAATGTTTGTCCAGTCGTGATGAACAAGCGAATCTTTTTAAGTACTGATAAAAAAAAAAAATGAATGGGTGACATTTTAAAGGTTTTCTTCTGTCGGCCTTCCCTTATAATTTTATTCTTCGATTAACGTGTTTTCTTTTAAACTTCAATTTTATTGGTTAATGACGTTGAATGGGAGAAGGTAAGCTTTTATCTGTTGCATGTGTAACGCTAGTACGCACGTTGATTCTGGGTAAAGGCACAATATTCATTTCATTGGCTTTGATAATTAATAGCCTGCCTTGGGTGCAGACGTCTACAATTCGACGTTATTCTGTACTTACCTTATTATCCCTCGAAAAATACGCCTTTCGAACGACGGATTCTCCGGATGATCAAGGGTCTCAAAGCGATCGAACTGTTCCTTCGTCGTTATCGCATCGGTGTACATTTCATTGGTCCATACGGCCTTTTGCCAGACGAGCATCTCCGCCTGGCTTAAACAATACACATCATTGTGACATTTCGGGGTTTTTTTTCACATGCACATCTATGTTTTCAAATTTTCATTCTTCATCTCATTATTACTTTGCATCGATTATAGTGTATTTCCCAATAGTAATGTTATTTTCTGGCTAATGTATTTACTTGACTGAGGCTATTACGAATATTATTTTTGGTAATGCGTGATTTTTACGTGCAATGCATATGTAACTACGACAAAGTTATTTTTATCCGTAACACCATTAATGTTACTTTTTTTAAATAAAATCTTAAATAACTATTAATACAAACATTAGAATTTAACAGTAGAAATGCTTTAAAACATAAATACTTAAACCTTTCACGAGAATTTTCTATTTAAATTACCCCATCGAAATGTGATGTAAATGACACGTTTATTTAATATTATAGAGGCAACTATCAACTTAACGGTTGATCATTTGTAAAATAAAACCTCACTCTTAACTTAACGCGCTTTTTTTAAAAAAAGGTATAATATTGATTCTTTTCATGATAATTTATTATCTAAAAATGAAATTTACGGAGCGACTTCACTATGCAGACTGAGTCCTATTAAGCGATAACACATCTTGATTAAATTCGAATTTAGTTTTCTTCTTCGACCTAATACTATTTCTTACATATTAAACTCGAGCAATGCATTCGTATTATAGTCCGTGATAAATTATAATTTCTTTAGATAATGAAGATGTATCTACAAATATATTTTATTTTGATATTATTACCTTTCAAATGGCATACATTTATATTGTCTACTTTTATTTCTATACTACATGCACACAGATTAAACATTTTTAATCACTTTATATAATAAAAATAAACTTGTTTATGTACATTTGTTTACTAATTCTATATTCATAGTCTTATAAAATTTTAATTCCTTTGTTAATTATATTCATCACTTGTTATTATTCGTTTTTATTGATAGCAAATATTTATTTTGCAAATGGTACCTCAATTTATATTGTCACGTACCGTGCACCGTAATCATCGTTGAGTGGATTAGTATGTAATAATGTATACCTAGACATATTTTTTGTAACGAAATTGATTTATATTTTTTCTAAGAAAACGTAAAAACTTGCATAGTCAATTTTCTTGAAAAAAAACTAGTTTTTCGAATAGTGTCATTATCCAAGCAAGCAATATTTAATATATTATTAAGTACAAAATAATATTATTATTTTCTGTAAATCACAAAAATATAAATATACGTTATGCATGATATTTCCTTACATAATTCCTTAAGATATATGATAATCTAATCTTAAATGTATTAATAATCTTACTATGATAATAATCTTACAATGTTTTTTCTAATATAATTTCAATCACTTATTTATTTTGACATTTAGACTTACACAATTACAATTTGTATATAACGCCTTAATAAATGTTAATCCCGGTAAATGTATTAGTTATTATAGTAAGTACTATGAGTTTAGTACATGATAGATTTATTTTATAAATCTTAAGTTTTTAAAATAATTCGTGTACTTCTGGCATGAAACAAAAGCTTCTCAGTGTTTTGAATTTTCCAACTCTCTCAGATACTATAAGAGAACATTAAAGTATTTTCTTAGAATACTTAATAATTTAGAATTAGTGCGAAAGAACCTGAAGGTCATCTCAGAGCTTCTCTGGAAAATAATTTATAAAAGCCATTGCTTTCTACGTATAATTTGAGGAAAATTCATTAATTGAATGAAAGGATTAAACGATTCCGAAATATCAATAAACTATTATCACTACATTGAAAAGTTCAACAGAGGATAATAATTAATTGTTTTCAATACTTCTAATGTAAAATTACGACTTGCATTTATATTACAAAATAAGTAATTAAAAACAAGTAATTTTAATTCTGAATGTCACTTCAATAATATTTAAATGTTATTAAATTTTATGATATAATTTATATAATTTTATCCATAAAATGTAATAATATTGTAATTTAAGAATAAAGGACCTGATAAAGTACCTGAATAAAGTATCTGATCGACTTCTGATCAAAACTTCTTACAAAGGCTTAATGAATATTCTAAGCATTTATTAAGTAATGTAAGTACAAAATAAATTTAATAATAACGATAAGAAATTAATTTTTTATATTAATTATAACTATTTTAAAACAAATAATAAATAAATAATATAAGAAGTATAGTATTTAATTGAACAATTTATAGATAATTTTTTTTAAACTGTTTGAGGCTTTTTAAATAATCTCATAAAAATTAGTTTTAAATATTTCATTTCTGATGTTTTTTTAATTTTCCATGCATATTTTCATTTCCATTGATCGACACGAAAAAGACAACTTTTCTACTAAAAATTTAAGTTATAATATACACAGACTATTTATTGAAAAGCATTAATAATCAATTTGCATGAATTTGCATTATATTATTACTATTATCCTATTTTTCAGACATGGGAGGAACAAAATATTTATTTAGTAAAATTTATTTTAATTAATCTTATAAATATGAAATTTTGATTATACATTTACGCTTATTATATTTAATATTCTCAATATTATTAAAACTTATTTATCTACTTTTGCATCTATAAGTACAAGATAATTTTTAATTCTTAGAGATTATTTATTTGTAAAATATAATAATTTTTAGTTTGACTACTATTATTTCATGTAATAAATATTTATTAAAGTTTGTTAATGACCTAAATAACATAATTGAGATAAAATCATGAATTGCTATGTGTGTTTATGTTGTATTAAAAGTTAAAAGAAATTGTATTTACTACAAACAAAATTTTTTCTTGGACTTAATTTTCATTTACGCGCAATGATTTTTCCCAAGAATTTACAAAACACGTAATTACTCGTTTATTAAATCTTTTTCAATTTCAAACATTGTTATTTCATTGTACGTCTATAATGCATTCAATTCTTTAGAAATCGAAGCAATTCATCTTTCTTCTTTCTTTTTTGTACATTATTAGATCTAAAGATTATTTGAAATATGGGACTTTGATATTTTTATTTGAGCCACATACTGTATAAATTTAATTTATAGTTTCATTTGAAGGTGGATCAACAAAAGCTATACATTCCCTACAGACTAAACGAGATTTGTCTTCAAAATTTGCTTATACAAGCAAAAGCTTTATGTCAGCAATGAATATTTTTTTCTATTTGACAGCTTTTTGAATAATTGTTCCTAATGAATATAAGTTGATTATATTAATACAGATAAAAATATTGTATTTGCTTCATTTCATAGATATGTATGCGTGTATAAGATTAGGGTCGGTGGATGGAGGAGTACGCGCGCACACTTCTCGAAACTATTTTTTTTTTTAACTAGGACTACAAGAGTTAAATGTTTAATATTTTATTTAATTTAAAATGTATATAATATATAGATTTGTTAATAGGCCATTGCGCAGCCGAACTCGTTAGTGAAATTTGACCATTCGAAACTAATTAAATGAGAACACAACTCGCTTAATTATATTATTGATTTTAATTTATCCGTATGTAAAGTAAAGCGATGTTTCAAACTGTATATTCTACTTAAATGTGTTTATTGAATATTTTAAATTAAAGCTATTGTATAGCAATTCTTATATTACTTTTCTAAGTAAAAATAGAAATACCGAGACTCGGATATTTCCTGTAGTTTGCTACAATGTTATTATGCTCTACTTGTTGTATAGACATTTGTTACTTTTTATTTTGTTTGACCGAAAAAAAAAGTATTTACGAATATAAGCGTAAATTATACATTAACACTTATATGTAAATTTTGGTTGGTAAAACGAAGATTAGAAAAGTAGAACAGTTTGTCGAAAATATCGTCCGCACTTTTGATTATTATTGTCAATCGAATGCTATTGTAATATATAAGCGTACAAACGCCTATAACCTACAATTTTCCATAGGAACATTCAAATGTGCTTATCGGCATAGTAATAAATGTTCATGCCCGTATGCATTATTTTAATTCTATGACTATTTTGTCGATTATTCTTATTTTAATATTTATTGTACCAGTAAATACTATAATTATTCTCTCAATCAAAAATAACGTCTGCATTGTTTCTTTTCTTGCATTATTATTGTTTACTAATTTTAATGATAAATTAAGCAAGAAAAGGAAAGGACGCGGAGTACATTGAAAAATAGTAGAGGAATCGCATTTGATGGAAATTAATAAACTGGCTCCTTTGCATGAAAAATTCCTTTACGCGGAATGAGGCGGTAATTGAGGAAAAATGTGAAAATAGCAAGTCCCTAGCGGTTGGAAATGCGAAATGTAAAAAGGGCAGTAGCCAATATTATTTAAAATAAATCAGTAGAGGAACATTAGCCCCTATCGACAAATAAGCTTGCGCCGTACAAGTAAAACCCTTTATTGCTTTATTATCATCTTGAGCTAGAGTATAATACACTCGGTTAGCGATAGGAAAGCGTGGCGGAGGCGTGGGGGCGGGGAGGAGGGGGGGTGATCCTTTCCTCTATAAGTTTATGAATCGAGCGTAATACAAAGTTAACGCGCCAAGTGCTATATGCGTTTTATGAACACTAAAGCTAAACGATCATTGAAATGAAAATCACGAAGGCTTGCCTCGTCAATAAAATATTGTACTGCACTCTACTCAGGGGCTCCCGTGGGAACTTTTTTCACCGGCTTCGGGGATCCTTTATTATTTGTCCCGGGAAGGGTCAAGGGGCGCCGTAACGGGGATGAATATATAGGGCCGAGTAATGAAACACGGTGGCTGCTCCCGCGCGAGTTGCTCGGATAACAGTCAGGGACAGTGCCAGGAAGGAGGTTAGTGAGTAACTCTCGAGCACGGAGGTACAAAAGTCGAGGCGCGATCACGCCCCGTTTTCACGTTCCGGGTGCCCTTCTTGACCAGTCGATCCCTTGGCTCTTCAATTCAACCCCCCCCCCCGCTCTCCCACCCACCGTATGGACCATCGCGCAGCTCGCGATGTCTGGTAGCGCCCTTGGTGCTATTATTCGCGCGAGGAGACCAGGGTACATGTGTGCGTGGCAAGAGGGCAGCTCGGGTGAAGAAGGAAGGCGACGGTGCTCTCTACCTTGGCGATATCATCGGGGCTTCGGGGAAAAAGAAGCGCCACGACCGCGACAGAACAGCGAGCGCCGGGTTGAAAGAAAGTTAGTTCCAAGGGGTGGGGGAAGCGGTAGCGCGAAATCTCGCGGAGTAGGGATAAGAGGGAGTGAGGGGGAGATGTGTCGGGCGGGTCGGGCCGAGAGCGTGGGAGAAGGGAGCTCCGGGCGACCGATGTGTATCGTTCGCGCTCTGTCTTTCCCTCCCCACTGGCTCTACCCACTATGCCGCTCCTCGGTCCCTCTTGCTCACTCTCTCTCTCTCTCATACATACACACACCCCCGTTGGCCGACTCGCGGTCTAGCGGACGGATGAATTTTCACCGATCCGCCGGCCGGCGGAGAAGTCAGTCGCTTCTAGTCCCTCGGGTTCGACGGAGCGTTTTCGTGCTGAAGGAGGTTCAAGCGTTCCAAGTACCCCCCGCAAGTAATAGCTATTACTCATACAGTTAAACTGGGAAGCAATGTCGCGCACCACAGGAATATCCAGCCTCTTTCTTCTCGCCATCGTCCGTAAGTTCTCAATTATTATTTATCTCCTACATAGCACAAATGATATGTAAGCCTGTGTACCTTCTACTTCTCCGCCCTATGTCCTACCCGCGTTCCTCCAGCCCCCCCCCCTCGAAACGATTATTAAGCCGTCGTTACTCTCGTGCGGTACACCTCGGACGCAAAGGTGATGCACCATCAGTTTTACCCCTAAGGCTCGACCGGAGACCATTTCCATTACAACGAGGCAGCGGAATTGATCTGGAGATTCCGTGGACCGAGGCCGCTCTACAGCCTCAGAACTTTTTTTGCAAATCAATAGAATTCTTGGACAGGGCTGAGCTTTTCTGCTTCATCTTCCCGCACTCCCGCACCTCTGTGACCAATCACTACGCCCGCTGCTCTTTTTACAGTCGTTACTCTACACCTTTGTGTAGACTTCGTCCTTTGGTGTATCGCGTTCATACCCGAGCAGCGCAGTTCGCATGGATGTGTACGGGTTAACGAGGGTAGGGTATAGGGTGTAGGCGTCGAGAGAGCCAACGTTGCGTACTACCTCAATTACAAACGCCATCTTGTAAGGCTGTGTTAACAATAGATTCAATCGTTGAGCCGAGGCTCTGGAAAAAGTTCGCTTTGTGCCAAAAGCCTAATAATTGAAAAAAAGAAACTGTCTCCCCCCCCTCACCATGTCCCGACCTATCGCCCTTCCCTTTTCCCGGGCTGCTTAGGAGTTTCGAAAGTCCCGATGAAACCGCTGCCGTTGCGGTATCAACTTACGTAACCGAGACAAAAGTCCCATGTACGACTAGCCCCTGATAAAGGAAGCCCAAACTCCCGCGTATTTACTAACCTTTATAATATTTCAAAACACGAAACGGCGACTCGTCACTCGTTACTCATCATAGAGGGACAATTTTTCGGGACTACAGTAGTAGTGTGTATACGGTTCGCTAGACTTTCCCCCCTTACCCTTATCAAAATCGTATTCGAGGCATTATTCCACTTGACCTCCTTAGCATCCTCTCGATCTTGCATTATTCGACTAGTCTGACAGTTCAAAAACCCGGGGAAGGGGGAGAAGTTCTCCAAAATGAACCAACAGCCTTTTTTCGAATGGGCTACGTCGGTTGCCGTGAAACATTAAACCGCCATTCGCTTACTTACTTCATGTGATTTCACCGACACGCTGACCCGAGCGAGCCTCTCTTGTAAATAATAATTGTAAAGGTATATCGAGGACGATAGAAAAAGTGATTGAAATCTGTCGTTACGATAAGAATTAAAAGTAAAAAGTTATTAAGCAAAGGCTCGTAACGCGCCAGTGCTATTAATTTACATCAAGGTGTTCAAACTTTTTATGCTTAAATGTACGATGCCTACCTGTGCTTATTAATATATATATATATATATATATATATATATATATATATATGGATATATATAGATATAGAGATAGATAGGTAGGGAGATAGGTAGGTAGATAGATAGACGCGTACGTATTATTAGTAAGCACGTACGTGTCGGGGGCGGGGGCACGTTATATCCATTGCGCGATTTACCGTTTTCAATTTTAGCAAGAATTTTCAAACGTCATTACCAACGACAAACCAGTGAGAACTGCATAATCTTTTAACAACGAATATTATCAACAATTTACGTAAACCTATTTTTTACCACTAATTGCTGGCTCTATTCACAACTTTCGACTTCCTTGTCAGCGCGTAAAAAAAAAAGAAAAAAAAAAAGAAGACTTCTCTTTGGTAGGCAAGAAATTAACAGAGTCACGATAATTACCTTCATTTCCAATGCAAGGCCACCTCCATTTATTGTTACCATTTAACAGAATCGTTTCATTTCATTATCGAGAATGCCACCGCCGCCACCACCGTCGCCGTCGTCGTCGACGTGTAAAAGGTAGATTAGCAAAGGATGCTCGGCTAATAATGAAAACAAAATCAAATATTAGTTGTAGGTAATAACGAGCGGGTTAAAGCTTGTCGTTGGACAAGTTTACAACTAAGCGTAAAACATAAAGGCGCAGAAAAAGATTTTTACGTGCAAGAGTTAATATTCCATTTGCCTATTAACCCAGTTTCATGCTAATATATTTCATTTGTGCGACTGCTCGGTTAACAACAATCAACCTTCCCTTTATCAAAGCCGCCTGCCCAGTTACGTAACTAATCTCATCTCCGCGTTACAATGGTCCTCCTGACCCTTCCCACGGACCGTCTAATCAAGCGATAAAATGAACTCGATGGTCGGCAATGGGTTTCGTTTCCTGAAGAAGCGCATCGTGGCCGAATGAGCATCATCCCGGACTTGTTGTTCGACGGTGGCGGTGGCGGCTGAAGAGGACGAGGACGAGGACGAGGAGGAGGAGGAGGAGGTGGAGGAGGAGGAGGAGGTGGAGGAGGAGGAGGAGGAGGAGGAGAATGAGGAGGAGAAACGATCGAATCGGGGATTCGGCGTGAAAATAAGCGTTTTTGGGAGGGGGGAGGGGTCGGTAAAAAAGAGCGCGCGTTAAATGATTAAAAGGCTCGGTTCGGGATAGAAAGAAACCTCCGACGGGCCATCGAATAATGGCGCGAAGCGATTAGTTCGATCGAGAGCTCGATACGTGAACGACTATTGGGCGACGACGGCTGCGGCAGTTGCGACGTACGCCGCGGTGGGGTGAGCGAGGGCGGGAGGCTCTCCCAGAGAGGAACAATCATCGGGATAAAGGAAACGTTGAATTTCGACGGTCGTTACGTCGCAATGCGCCACGCGGCTTGGACCCCGAAACGACCTGGAAAGTCCTCGTGGAAAAATCCTCCCGGCGAGCGCATCGTTTCAATCCACGTGTCCGATTTATGGGATAGCCAGTCTCGGTGGTCGAGGTGGCCGTGCTGCCGTCTCTCTTATCCATTAACTCCGGCCGCGAGCGAATGGCCATGTTTTCTATAGGATCCTCGGGCTTCTCGCGCAATCGGTCCACGATATGCATTGTCGAGCATTGCTAATATTCAGTTGAATCGCTTGGACGATAAAAACTTGGAGGAATACATCGGAATAAAGGAACAACGGAGTCTCGGAACGATAAGGCCTCGCTCGTTACGGCAACAAGCTAAGCGCGAAATCTCCTCCGACCCCCCGTCCCCTATTAACCTGCGAATCTTTGTCAACAAAAGGCTGTAGTAGACAGACATACCGCGGTGTTCGATCATAGCCGAGAATTCAAATTTTCCAGAAATCGACTTCTTCAAAGCCTCGGGACGACGATCGGAACTTTTACCGGGAAAAGAGGGTCGTTCGACGAGTTGTTTGTTGCTTGTTTTATTTAATTTATTTTCTAACCGTCGAATGTAAGAAAAGAGTTTCTCCTTCCTCTGATTGGACGATCACAACAAGGACTGTCGTACCGTCGGACAGTCGGAGCGTCGTTTACAATAGAAGCGCGTATAAGAAGTACATGAAAATATCATGAAAGAGTGCCTGTCGAGCCTACGCACCAAGAGATAAGGAGCTCGTTTTCGCTTCTCCGGCGAAAGCCCGAAGCCTAAATACATTACGTTCCCTATTGATCGCGAGCACGAATTTCGCACAATCGGAACGTCCCGAGCATTTCGAGTGCTAAATTTGAATGTCGACTGTTCATTCAGAAGCGACACTGACAAAAGACATTATCTCTCTCTCTCTCTCTCTCTCACACACACACACACACACACACACACCCTTCTCTCCCCACCCTCTGTGGGTGCGTACATTTCTTCTCGGGCGTTCACTTTTAGCGTATAAACAGATAATAAAATTTGGCAAGATGCAAAGGTATTTCAACAAAGTCTTGTTAATGCATTCACTTAGAATCGCTCCCTTCGAAAATAAATATATTTAAATTTCAGGCGTCTTCTTTAATAGAGTAAGCAACAGCACATTGCTTTGGCCGGCATATAAACACCTAAATTATTTTTAAGTTTTTAACGTTCGCACTCTTATCAAAAAATATACATGAATTAAACTTAATTAACAAAGACCTTCATTATAAACGGTCATATTTTTTTAGAAAATTTTAAACAAAAGATTTAATAATTAAAAGACAAACTTTTGCTTTTCCTTCAGTTTAATTTATTAACTATCCTCATATTCTCTTCTCATTTTAATATCTCTTAAAGTTAATTATAGTTTTTAAAAAATTCTCCGGGTAATAAATCCTACTTCTTCATGTACGTGTGACAAATGTACTTTTCACGAGACTTTATTTACTGAAGTAAAAAGAAATGAAAGAGATAAACAAGTAATTTTGATACAAATAAATAGAAAATATGGAAACGTGTTGAATAGTTTTTATCTTAATATAATTCTAATAAATATCAGGACAAGAAAGACCTTGTCACTTAATCAGTGATTCATTTGTCAATAATTGAATTTTAAGTCATGCATAAGCACGTCTTTGTTAATCCAAATCAATCAGTACAGCCGAGTTCCTCCTACTCTTATTCCTACGGAAAGCAACAAAAAAATGGTTCATCTAGCCGAGCGATTATTTTAAATTAATCAAATGGATAATTAGTAATAAATAAAATAAAATTACAATTGTTGTTGTTATTTATTATTATTATTGTTGTTGTTATTATATATTATTATTATTATTGTTATTGTTTTTATTATTTATTATTTTTATTATTATTGTTGTTGTCGTTGTTGTCGTTGTTGTCGTTGTTGTTGTTTTGTGTTTTTTGCTTCCATAAAATATTTCAAGGTATGATTTTTCAAGCGTACTTTATTGGCAAACGAGTATTTTTAACTGAAACGCGGGAATAAAATGTTGTTTATATCGAGAAAATAAGACACAGAGACGGAAACAAAGACAGAGTGAGAGAGAGAGAGAGAGAGAGAGAGAGAGAGAGAAAGAAAGAGGGAAGAGAGAGAAGCTTGTAAAAATAAGTTTTGCCAGGAAAATGTAAGCACTGTGCCGTCCGAGACAAATAATCAGGCTTTCCAGATTTTTCCATGCAGACATGCTTTTTTAAAAATGAACTAAAATAAGGCTTCATTCGTTGCAGACAAATGTTCGTATCGTTTGATGTAAATAAATTTTACAGGTTTCAGAATGAACCTAAAGAACCGTAAGGATTAGGTAGATTAATAAAAAGAAGAGTATTTCTGAGGGGTTTATTGCTCGGCATAATGAAAATATGATTCTGCCGTCGGAAGGAGAAATTTATATATTAAATTCATATTAGAAATTAGATTGTTTGGAAGGGATAAAACTCGTAGGAAATAATAAGTATGGATTTGGAAATTAAAATGCATTTTCAATAGTTTGAGTGAAACGCAATGCTAATGAAACTTTAGGATGCATTGTTAGTCATGAATACAGGACAATGAAAGGAAAGAAATTGTGGAAATAATAGTTGAAAGCTTCGAAGGAGGATGATGATAACAATGATAACGATGATAGAGCTAGAAGTAAGGGGAGGTGGGGGAGGTCTATAGGCACAACATCCATAAAATCCGGCCTCTGAGAAATTTTGAAAAAAAGAGGATCGATACCCATCTCAGGAGGATGCAGCGTCGGTCGCGCCCTCTCTCCTGCCCCTCGTAGCCCCTCGACCCCCGGCCCTCACGTGACATTCAAAATCCACGAGAAGGACAAATGTGCCGAGTAGCGGGGAAGTCGGTGTGGAAAGAAGGCACCGAGAGATGAGACAACAAAGCCCATCTCGTCGTATAACAGAAGTTAAAAAAGGATGGAGATGGTTTGGCGGGACGGGGGGAGAAGGTGAGCGGTGCCGTGTGGGAGAATCGATGTTACCGTCGCGCGGATCGATTCTCGCGATGTTATAACCCTGAAAAGTTTCTCCTCTCTCTCTCTCTCTCTCTCACACACACACACACACACACACACACCCGTTTCGACAGATTCTCATCGAGCGGCGTGGCGGGTGGGGGTGCGGGTCGGGGGAGTGGGTCTCCCACTCTCGACGCCTCGTGCTCCTGACAGCGTAACGGCGATGCTGCAGCCTCTCGCTACCTTGTAACCCGTCAATATAAATAGAACGCGCAATGGCGAATATAATATCGGCGTGGAGGCGGCGACTGGGACGGGAGAGGCTGGTGGTTAGGCCGTATGCTCGCTTTCTCTCGTGCGACGGCGACGTCGAGCACCAGATTGCACACACCGCGACACCAATGCACGTGCGCGCGCGAGCATGAGCGTCACGGAATGCTTCTGTAGCCTTACGTGCGCAATTGTTAAAGCGGCGGCGAGTGCTGCTCTAGCGCGACCTAAGTACGTGCCGCCTCGATGATGATTTACAGAGCCAATTGACGTCCAGACTTACAAATATCGCAGTTTCTCCCGGTCCAGACTTCCTCTACCCCTTACCGCAGCCCCCGTCGCGCGAGACTCGTGTGCGCCCCTCGAACCCCAAAGCCCGACACGACCAGACAGTCGTCATTGCGGGGAAGGGGCTATCCTTTTCATCGTTAAGTCCCCCCCCCCTCCCTTTCAAGACTACCCGCAGCTTTTAATTGCGAGCGTACATTTGGTTCGGCTGCCTTAAACAAACCGAGACCTCCCTCCTCGTCGCTTACACTATCATTTTCTTCAACTTTTTTTCAACTTTTTCCATTCCATGCTCTTCGCTTCCTCCTAATGCCCTTCGTATTAAAAAAATTTTCGTCCTCGATTGCTGTACTTTATCACGGCTCTATTCCTTATTTATGTTCAATTAAAATTATTTAACCGCGCGTGGCGTTAGAAATTTATTCTCTTTAATTCTTTTAATTAAATGAACGTTACGTTTCTACAATCATGACAGTTCCTCCGAATCCATTGCTCGCTCGACTACTGTAATTGTACTTTGTTTTCTCAACGAAAAGTAGAAAACTTTTGTCACCTGTTCTTTTATCATTGGTATGCAGCATCACGCCCCTCCACCTTCACCTCCTCCTCCTCCTCCTCCTCCTCCTCCTCCTCTTGTGACTAAAAAAAAAAAGTCTTTACGATTTTTTAGTACTTTCAAAATTATATTTTTATTCTGCCTGCATTCGAGTTTCTTGGCTCTCAGTCAACCCTGAAATCTGTCTGTGTGTGCGTGTGCGCGCGTGTGTGTGCGTTTTGTACTTAAATTTAGTTGTATTGAACGATTGGAGGGAAAATTTAAGGAAATAACTCTACCACTTTTCCGATAGATAGTAAAAAGTAATTGAGTGATAACCAATACCTAACGTCTATAATACTATAGTTTGAAGGAGTAATCATTTCCAGCATGTACTATTCGTTATAAATTATTTTTCGAACATCTACGTTTTATAAAGATTATTATTATTCTATGAATACGTTTAGCTTATTTAAATTAAATAATATTAACTGAGAATAAAATTATATTATGTGAATTAATTATTATTAATATCATTATTATAATGATTTAGATTTAAAAAGTTAATTTAACATATCTAAAATAAATATGATAATTCTATAAATAAATGTACTAACCACAGCTGTTTGCTTATGACTGACCACCACTGGTAATGTTAAAACACGAACTAGTCAAGCGACTTGACTGTACCAACTGCAATGTAACAACGGTACAGATTCGCTCGTGAGGCCGTTCTTCTAGTACTATTTTTTTTGTTTTTGTTTTGTTTCTTTTTATGTATTGCCATCAATTTTCGATGTAAATGTAGAACGACCTACGTTATAAATTCTGACTATACAGAATTCTATAAATACATGTTTTTTTTTTGAAAGTGAATATTTAATATAAGACTCATAACAATTTCAATTATAAAAAGATAGGTGGGGAGAGGAGATAGAACACAGAAAACTTCTATCAATTCAGCTATTTTATAATAGTGGTAATGTTTTTTTAGTATTAAAGCATAATAGTGTAGCATTTAAAGAAAGAAACACTAATATTAATATTATTATTAGTCATTCCAAGCATAATATTTCAGATATTCATATTTCAAATATTCAACTATTAATAATTTATGTATAAGTGATATTAAAGAAAGTTACTTGAAAAGAGGAATTTAAAAAAAATTCCCTAAATTATAAATTATTATTAAATGTAACTTACTTAAACAATTTAATTAAATCAATTGGATGGCTTTATCTAAGTATATTTTTATCTAAGTATATTTATTGTTATTAAAAATTACGTTCTCACATAATTTTGTTATAATATGAAAATTGACATGAGTATCTTATACTAGAACTTCGCATATCTTAACAAGTGCATTTAAAATTTGCATTTAACAAAAATTAGGTTTTTTAAATATTTTTAATTAAATTTAATGTAAAATAACTCGAAGGTCTTCTTCTTCATTACTCCTACAAAGGGACAATTGTTGCTCTTTTGATTCATACGATTTTAATTAGCAGAAAGTTAGTAATTGCATTATGCCAAGTTTATTTTAAAATAAAAAGTGTCTCACGAAATAACAAATGAAATATAAATTTATTTATATTTTAACACCAATTTCTATCTCCATGTCACTAAAAAGCTTTTTTCAAAGAAAATGACAATAACACAGAAACATAATAATGTGCTTTTAATTGTATCAAAATATTATATATTGAGGAACGATAAATTATAGTTTTTTAAATTTATGGTAAATAATTATTTTACCTTTTTCAAAATAAATAATTGTTTTCGTAATTACAATGATAAGCGTGATAAAATAAAAAGTAAGGGTAAGGTGAAAATAGATTTCAAAATAATATTAGTAAAGTCAACATCGGTAGAAATTAAATTTGCTATGCTACAGTATAAAAGTAATTACTCTAACAAAATATTCGATTAAAAGATAACCAAAGCAATAATCTTGTTATTGCACAATAACAAACAGTGGCTATTCAATTAAGTGTGCTGACGCATTTATGATATTACTCCTTTTTTCGTATATGAATGTCGTTGTTGTTATTATTAATAGAGTTGGACATAATTAAGTGTAAAGTTGGACAAATGAAAGGATGTTGAAAGGATGTTGAGAGAAAATTTATAAATCTCGATGGACTCAAACGGAATGTGTAGTACGGAACTAATCGTAAGTGAAAAAGCTTGTATGCTCTTGATCCAAGACTGACGTACAAATAAACGGTTAGTTGTGGTGGAAAAGCAGTAAGTGAAATGGTATGATACGTAGTTGTTATTTTCGGTCATTCGAGTAACATGCGCGCGCATTTACGCGCAATAAATAATTGGCCAGGCCTAAGTAAATGCGAGTAGACACGTTATAGTAATAAAATAATAAAAAAGCTCGAGATAAAAATTGTTGGATGTTGAAAGCAAAGTTTCGTCGAGCAATTACACATAATAATACTTGTGTCAGTTTTTAATTAAATATTTTTTTGTTGCATTGACGAATTGAAAAAGTCGGTAAGTAGTTGTCGCATGGAATTTAAACTGTCCATTGTACTTCATGTTGTACAATATTCGAAGGAAACGCTCAACTGTTAAAAAAAAAAAAAAAAAAAAAAAAAAGATTCGTAGGCAATGTGCATAGATGTATTTTGGTGATGAGATATGAATACCGCCGCGAGTAATTGAACCAAGTTTTCGTTATGGTTAGAGTCGTAATGATGACGGGGGTGGCGGTGATGGTGGTGATGGTGGTGATGGCGGCGATGGCGGTGATGGTGGTGATGGCGGTGATGGCGGAGCGGAGGGTGAGTATCAGGACTTTGTAAAAGCAAGCATCACCTGTCCCCTCCAACGCCATAAAAGATCGAAGCGGAGATGTATGAGAACCGCGAGCCGCCGACCCACGACAGCAGCTGCGTATTGTCCACAATAACAATGAGATATGTATAATAAAAAAAGAAAACGAAGGGGGAAGGGGTGGCGATGTGAAAGAACGAGTCGAGAGCTAAAATCGTGTGCTCCAAGTCTCTGTAGGTGTCGTGGGGAGATTCGCTCGGTCACATGTACTGGAGTACAGCCGATCGATTGTACCAGTCAATTAGGGCCTCCCTCACTCGCTCTCTCTCTCTCTCTCTCTCTCTCTCTCTCTCTCTCTCTCTATCTATCTATCTATCTATCTATCTATCTATCTATCTCGACCTCCCAACTCTTTTTCCCCGCCAAGTCGTTGACTCGAGCCGCCAAATCATTCCTACTCTCGCTCTCCTACGAGTTATCGAGTTCCTACTAATTTTAGCAGTTTTCCATTTTCTTCGCAAATCTTGTCAATTCTCTCATAAATTACCTGCATGAAACAGGCAGTCGAAAATATATCCCCGGGTATTTATTGCTTTTTTTATAATTTTCATCTTTCCAGCATTGGAGTAAAAGACTTTGGGAATGGGAAGAGGGTCAAGTGCAGTGTCATTTAAAATTCTGAATATTTTTAGAATCACTTTTATTTTTACAGTCACAAAGAGAGAGGGAGAGAGAGGGAGAGAGAGAGTTAAACTCGAATTAATGGATGGCACTCAACAATGAAATGACAAACCTGAAAAGAGTAAACCTGACAGGATATCGCGAGGCCCATGAGTAATGTAATTAATTCTATACTAGTTATTTATGAGTCTTTTCCACAAAGTAACGTATAACCGCAATTCAGTAATTAAATAACTTACAAACTAACTTCAAATTTACGGTTATACTTATTATGAGAAGGCTTCGGGGGAATTTCTCTAAATAGGTCAGACATTTTATTTAAAATCCCCTTTAGTTACTAGTTTTACAAACTCTTGTTTTCCTATGAAATCTAGGTAAGCTAAATGGATCTCTTATCAGTATTAACCGTCTTATACAGCTTTGCCGAGCTTTCTTCCCTTCACTCGGATATTTTTCAGCAAGAATTCCTTCCTTTATACACCCACACTTGTCCTGTAACGGTTCAGCATTATATAGCGAAGTGTATACGATCGAAGGTTTCCAATATCTTCTAGCGAAATTCATGAAAATTGAATGCGAGTCATGTAACGCATCGATATTTCTGCATGTGAAATTAATCTGTATTAATTTAATACTTGGAGTGCAACAGCAGTTAAACTATTAAATTTATTATTCATCCGTTTTTCATAACTTTCTTGAACTTTCGGCTCTATTTATTATTTAAAGCTTATATTCAATATTTTGCGTATTATTAATAAACCATTAAATAAGGAAAATGAATTTTTATTTCATAAAACCTCTAGAAATAGAAAGTATTTATTTAATAATCTATATTATAGATATTATAATATCTATCTATATTGTCGAAGCAATTACTGCCTATTATATTTCAATGTACACCCTTTGTAATTTAATGGGTTTCCTTATTTTTTTAGATTGTAAACATCAAATTTTTTATCATACAAATGAATTTTATGGATTTTAATTTAGCGTTTTATTATAAATATAGTTTTACGATTTCATTAATATAATTAAATAAACTCAATCAGCGTTTTATTTTTTTTTAACTTAGACTATATAGTTTAAGCGCTTCTATTTTAATGTATTTTGTAAGCATCAAAAATTTATTTTAAAACGAACATTGATAATATATTATGCTCAAAAGATGAGATAATTAATCAAAATAGACTTTGCACATAAATCAGTTTCATTATGTATTGTGCTATTAGCATGAAATCGTAGAACGGTTTCGCCTTCTTGTATTTTGTAAATATAACCTTTAAAATCTTTACGAAATAAATACGTATTATCTATGATGTGTGCATGTAATCTCTTATTGTTCTCAAAGAATAATAACTTAAAAGGATTTCAAGGTTAAAGTTGCAATACGTTCTTATTTCGTGTATCTATTTTAAATGTCACTAGTCATTTAAATACATAGTATTCACAAGTAAAAACTATTGAAGATGTCTTTTCCCAGACACACACACTTAATCAGAGAGAGAGAGAGAGAGAGAGAGAGAGAGAGAGAGAGAGAGAATATAGAATCATAGTTGACGATAAATAATACATTCCCAGCTATTTACATAGGGTTATTAAAATTATCAAGTGTTCATTGTGTTAATAAGGATTTATATATACACGTAATTAATTGTGTAATTATGGAGCTCTAAGAACTGCATAACTTAATAATTTCATAATCGGATCGTGCGTGTAAAGTATCGAATGACATGGACAAATTCGTATGTACTGGGAGTAGAGTATACAGTATTGTGTGAATAATAAACGAATTCGTATATTATTTGTTGCAATCAATGTAATTTGCCGAGGCATTATTTTGAACTGGATCCTAAGCAGCAGTTGAGCACTGTTGAGCCAATATTTATGAATATTATCAGCCGCATGCGCCGGGAGTAGTAATCAAATGCAATTTATGTATTAGAGGATTATTGTTTCGAGTCTGATACGAAAAAAGCACGGAAACTTGCTTATTGGGCGCTTCTAATGCGAAAGAAATCGACGAGTTGCGCGATTTGAAGTGGGGCGACGGCAAGGTTAGGGCAGGAGTTTGCGTGAAGAGGTCCGAGAGAGAAACCAGCGAGAGAGGCGGTTGGGGCGGGGCGGGGCGGAGGGACATCAGATAAAGTACTATAGGTTTCGTCTGGAGTCGACGACCGCCGTCACGAGAGAGTAGGAGAGAGTAGGAGAGGAAGGCTCATCATTGTCTGCTATCACCTTTCTAACCGTTTACGAGCCGCTTCGGGGCGCGGGGAGGAGGGACACTTAAAATACACAGGGCGAATGTTGCGACTTTGTTGCTAGCGAGGAGAGTACTTGTATCCGCGTAGTGTTAGTCCCTTCGGTATTACGTATAAGCACCCTTTTCCTGTGCGCTCATTTAATCCTACACGAGTTAAGCAAATATTGCACAATGCCGTAACGTAACTAAAATCAATACTCGGTGAGAGGTATTACTACATTGAGGCCGGAGCTATCGAAACGTGCAAAATGAATACTCTAGAAAAATTCCTTTCAGCCCCTTAGAAAGCCACACGTTATTTCGACTACTCCTCGATAGCTTCTGTTACCGTTTCATTTTCAAATCCACGATTGCCATCTTTTACATGTATCGAGTGTATCGAATATATCGAGTCAACGTAATCAGCGCTCTAAGTCAACGGGCCCGCACACTCACACAAATAAGACCTTTTTCCTAGAGTCCGTCTATACACTCGTGCTTACCTAACAGATTATAATTCAATTGAAGTTTTAATTTCCAATCAACGTAACTTCGTATTGGGGATGCTTTGTGCATGTATAGGAAGGAGAAAATATTGCTGCTGATATTGCGCATTTCCTCTCAAGCAACTATGTAATTACATAGCTGTTAAGTCTTAAAAATGTGAGGTCGGGCATCCCTATCTTACAATATGGAATGAAATTCTAGTCGATCGTGCATGGATTCGGTCAACACAAATAAATTTGTCGCTAAGCCATAACTACCCACACATCCTACCTGTGATACTGATTAAATCTTATGTACCATCGACCATGAGGGATGACATCAGACGTAACTTTTTGTACGTATGTCTAGCAAATTCGGTTATTAAGCGCACAATTTATTTTCTACTGTTATTATTAACTAATAGAATGTCAACATTATGCATTCTCCGAACAATAAGTATAATAAACTTGTTCCTTAGAATACAAAATATTATTATTACCTACTTTTGCCATTATTATTCTTGTAATAATTAAATAATCCATGGGCTTTAATTATAAAATAATCGTTGATGGTCAATTTTTATTTGCCTTAAATTAACGCGTTTCGTTTGTTGTTTATAAAAATGCGACGCTTTATTATTACTCTTTATTATTCCATCGATAGTTATCGACTTACTTTTACAACTCGTCTACGAAATATCGCGCTTATAAATAAATTACAAGTTTATGCGCCGCTTCTATTTATATGATATATTTATTTATTACCTTGCGATTCCGTTACAAGTAAGTTGGGACATATTCCAGGAGCCAGAAAATATTGTATTTAACGGTAATTTTGAATCGGTCTATTTGAATTTGACATTATTATCTTATGTGTTTCATTTCTAATGATACGTTCTTATTATTAATTGGCTAATTCTCCCGCAATCCACAATTGATCCTCGCACTTTCTCCTTATAAAATCTAATCCCGTTATTAAACCGAATAGTTAGAATAATTTATTTTTAAGATAATACGGATAATATAACGTATGCTTTGTATGAACATTTTTTCCCCAATAGGTACTGCTCTACAATATTCCTCCATTATAAATTAGAAGCCCCAAAAAGGGCGTTACACGTACTGCATACAAAGGCTTTTAGAAATAATCCAACGTTTTACTTAATTTAAGGAACGGAAATCTACTATTAATTTATCACATTTTCAATTCGAATCTAACTTATAATATCATCGTCATATGACGATTTTTCATTCGTATTCAAGAGGTCATCGAAAGTAAAGCATTTTCAATGATTTATTTAAAAAGAATGAAACTTCAAGTTTTTCATTGTTATTTTTCATGACTTGGTAAACTGAAGAAATATATATTTCTTTTTTAATTTTCATTCTTTCGGAATAATTATCTATAAACTATTTTTAAAAAATAAATAAATAAAAATATTCATTTTTCGAATTGTAAAAAATTATACATTTTGCCAGCATTTAAAGAATAAGTATATTAAAGATGTTTTGTATTTTTTTAAACGTATTGATAATGTATTTTTAGTTCATCCTGTCATTGTGTCGAGTCATTGGTATTTCGGTTACTATGGCGAATATCAACGTATAAGAAATAATTCATAATTATGCTGAAATCAATAATCCTTTTCAATAATTAGCTTACATTGGCAACTTTTGCTTCACTGTAGTTTGTATATGTATTTTTATGAATTAAATTGATTCGCCTGAATCAGAGACATTCGTAGAGGGAGGGAGGGAGAGAGAGAGAGAGAGAGAGAGAGCTTTAGCGGATGTGGTTGGCTTATCGCATAAGCTTAAGCTTCTACAATTACTTATTTATTTACAAAAATAAAGTTATAGGGCAGGGGGACGGGAACTGGTGATAAATGTTCCCGGCAATTCCCCTACCGGTACGAAGGGAAATCAAGTCGGCCCTCTTCCTCTCATACGTAACGAAACACATCATCGGACTTTGTGCCAAAGTCCATTTCGTCCTGTTATGTAAATTTTCTCATATCCTGCCCTCAGCACCCAAACTCCCCTCCTTCAGTTATCCGCAAATCCATGTTCTGGCGACGAAAAATGTCATGGCTATAATAATTAACTGGAAATGGTAATGCTGTCCGCAAAGCAAATATGTTATAAAAGGAAAGTAATTATTTTGTTGGGAAAACTGGAGGATTGAGTGCAAATCGGGCTTGTAAAACCTAAATCGTGATTGATCAGGATCTCTCCTCGCCAAACTCTGGTCGCGCAACGCGTAAAGATACTTGTATTCGCCAGGAGTCGCTCGTACCCTGAGCGCCGGCTGTGCATTAATGTAACTGTAAATTTAATAAAAAGCGTGTAGTGGGTTGGGCGGGGGCGAGAGTGGGTACGAGAGGAAAAAAGGATGGAATCTCGTTGACGTGTAATATCAGAGGCGCGCTCACAGGTATAATCTGTCGCGGGCCTCCTGAGCACGAGCTGTCCCTGACCAGCAGACCGGAAATAGCTCTCGACCAAAGCCATTGTGCATGAACGAGCTGCTACAAGGACGAGATATACAGCGGAAGATCGGGAGGGACAGATGAAGCGCTAAGCTGCTCGTCGTACTACCTTCTTACTATTCTGCCTCTCCTCCCCTCCCCACCCTTAAACTCTCGCTCCACACCCGCCGACACCCACTCCCTCACGCTATTTATCGCCATCTGTGTTTGCATGTGCACGCTCTTTTAGCGAGAAAAACAATGATGTGTACCGGAAGATAAGTCCTCCTACTTTCGATGCTTTGTCCTTATCGCTTCTCCGTCCCGTTGTTATCCCCCCTCCTCGCTCTCTCTAGCTCTTCGAGCACGCAGACGCTTTTAATGCAAAGCCGAGAGCTCCTTACACCGCACATTTATCCGCTTCGAGCCATTATTTACAATTATCGCCTCGCGTGATTCACTAATTACTGGCAAATTTTGTTTCCTTACCTGCTGGCGCTGATCTCCTTCCTCTGCTGCCGCCCGCCCCTCCAAAACTTATTTCATTAGCCTCGCACTCAAAACCTTTATACGCGCTTAAGTTTCTTTCATTAAACAGTATTTGTTTTTAATTCGACAATGATGTACAAAGTTATGAACTCTCCCAATGACCTGTAAGTCAATATTTACGAGTAAGTTATTCTACATTGTTACTTAATTTACACGTCATACCGATTCTTTTATTCCTTTAACATCATCATCCCTAGTTGACCGTTACTCTTTCTTTTATTACAATTTTATTTCGGCACCTCAACGAATAAACACATTCCACTTTCGTAAACGCGTATCATCAATGCATTTATTCCCTTTAACTCGTAAAGACATTTATCCTTATTGTATCTTTCTACTAATATATTTATAATAAATTGTTCCAAACACTGCATTGTACTCTGAGTCTCGGTAAACTACAAGCTTACTATTTAAGACGAAGATAATGCAGACATTCAAAAACATTCTATACCTTTACGATAATATATTTAAAATAGCACTTCAAATTTCGAACGGAATAAAAGGAAGAAAAAGAGCAGAAATCGAAAATTCGTAAAAGAATAAAACAAGTAAAATGTAATTATACAAATATTATTTGAAAAGAAAGAATAAATTTTAAAAATATTTGACAAGATCTTATTTTCGTAAACAACTATATAGACGATACTTTTTAAAAGCGAATTATTTCATATAAATATATTAAGATAAAAATATTATTAAAATAACAACAAAACATCTATTTTATAAAAATGTTTTAACATTTTGGCCATTGAATTTTCCATGGACATTTTATACTTTGGAATGTATTAGAATTAATATATTAAGATAACATAGGGTAATCTATGTGAGTCCATATAATACGAATAGGTATTATTTTTTAGTATGGAAGGCAAAGTTGATCTTCGCATAATAATTAGAATACTTGAATATGTTTCCTCAAAAAGCGGTGCAGTTTCAATCTTGTTTCTGGAATTGAAAATAAAAAATTAAACCTCTCTCTCTCTCTCTTTCTCTCTCTCTCTTTCTTACTCTCTAAACAATTTATTAAACTTACGTTTTCTTTATTAACGTTGTTGCTGCTGTTTAATTACTCAAACGAGTCTCAAAAGAGCAATTTATATCTGCGAGTTATAAATTTAGTTGAAATGTTAGGTTTTATTTTTAAAAAGAGAATTCAATTCTAGTATATTAAAGTTTAAATTTATAAAATTCATATTAATTAAAATATTAAGATTCGTAAATAATTGATGTGTTAATAATTGATTGAAATGTAAATTGAGCAATGTAATTATTTCTGTTGAGTGGCATTTTATATATCACCATATATATTGACATAATCGATGATTATGCATAAAGATTGAATTAATCGTATGGTTTGACAAGGATCGGAATGAAATGGTTTATTATTTACAACATTGAAAGATCGAAGCAACGATAGAAGCTGAATGGAGAAATGAATCATTGGAGTGGGGTGGGGGAAGAATGGTCAAGCGGTCCATTGAGATTTTAATTATTCAAATACAAGAATCGTATGGAGGATTTCTCGTCTTCCTCGCTCTGAGGGCGCTTGAGGACGACCGAAAGGTGAAAATGCGAATGGAAAGCATTGACTAAGTTGGCGAAAAGCGAATTCGTATATTTATAACCGCTCGCTTAGTCTGTCGATCTGTCGGGCGTGCATTGATATAATAGTTGCCGCCAAACTATTAATCTTAGTGAAAAGAATGCCCCGTGGGCTTCAAGTGTCATAACACTTCGATCGACTTCGAATTTTATCGCACCCGCCGAGTAGCGGTCCTAAGCTTGTGTGAGCGCTCTACGGGAGAGAGAGAGAGAGAGAGAGAGATTAATTCAGTTGAGTAATTGAACAAGGACAGTAGAGTATGAGGCCTCGGATCCGAATGCGACGATCTCGGTTAGCTTTAACGTGACGACTCACTTACCTGAAGCAGCCTCGAGGGTACGCCGAACAATGGCATGGACTCGCGTTGCCCTCGGGCCTGGAGGAAGCTTATGCGTTACAAGCTGGAAGAAGTCGGTGCCAGGAAGCTCCGCGCGTAATTGTATGCGTGCGTTGTACTAGCAGCTAGAACAGTACGAGTTGGATAAAAGAGGTCGTCGCGCCCAACCGTGATGGAAGCGTGATGGGGACGGGAGGGGGGGTAGCGTAGGAAGGAAGAGGATATTAATTATCGGAGGTGTGTGCTCGCGGTCCCTCGACTCGATGCGGTGCCTCCGATCAATGCATTATTCTATTATGCCTGCCAAGGATTCTAATTGATCTTGGCGGCGGCATAAGATTACCCTCTGCACTTTTTATCTTACCGCCTCTGAAATATTCATCGTTTAATGCATAAACTCACTTGGCTATTAACTGCTTGGGTAGTGAATTAGGAAGAGTGGTAAGGGTGAGGGCGATTTCCCCACTTCTCCGAGCATTCGCACCTCCCACCCGCCCACCCACGTCGCTTAGTTAATTATTCGCCTCCTTTACTCTTTACTTGGAAAATAATTCATAAAGTTACTTAATTAAAAAGTATTAGGAACATTATTTGCCTTCCCGACTTCTCCACAAATATCTATGTACCCATCATTATTTATAATTTATTTGGGTAAAAATAATAATATGAAACAGAATTACCACTTCTCCACGTACCAAAAGCCTTTACATGCGCTGCGCAAATTTATATATAAAGTACTGACGTAATAATAGCAGAGCTCGTGCAATCTTATTAAAATAAGTGAATAATACGTGAAAATAGTCGTGAATAAACGTAATAATAAACAAGTAGGTTGTAAGGAGGAATTTTGTCCAGTCGGCTTTGTTCGTTAAAGGAATCGTTAAATCAATGCGGCTGTAATAGAACTTAAAAAGGGCGAATTGTCTAATGGCTAGAAAAATAAATTGGAATAAAAAGTGATTGGTTGGACCGGAACGACCTGACGACACTTGGGATTTGGTGGGGTCGGGTGAGATGGAAGGGTAGGGAAGAGAAGAAAAAGTAAATCCCTCGGAACAAAGTCCTTAAGCCTCAATATTAAGTAAATAATTGGATTACCATCTAAGTCAATATTATGAAATGTACATGAAGTTATAGCGTGCGACTTAATTCCATTAACATCAGCACTTGAATAATCGATGCTGCTTTAAAATTATTAAAGTTCCAAGGCATTCAATGGAACATGAGTTTCTCGCAACATTTATTTATTTAGGTATGACGTGAATTTCACTTAGAGAAGAAAAACGAGCACGACTGGCTTAGCTAGTCATGGATTTCGGACGATGGATATCGAGAAATTTCAAGTCCGCGGTCCTATTTACCCCGTCCCCTCTCCTCGCCCTCTCCCTCGCCCGCTCGACGCCCTTTCACCTTTACGACTCGCGTAAAACATCGTCACATCGCGACCACTCAACTTTAACGAATTCATGCGCGAAAGGGGCTCATTAAATCACCGCTCGGGGACTATCCGTCCATTTTAATACAAATCGAAGCCTTAAAAGTCATTACGGAGATTTGCATGCAGCCGTACGAGTCGCAAGCCGCTTGCTAACTGCCGTCTTGCCCGCATGGCTCGCCCCCTCCCTCCCTCTCTCCCGCCCCGCTCCACCCGTCAACAGTGCCGTCGAGGGAATTTCTCGTCCTCGGCTTCCCTGGGCTCGATCGACCAATAGACATTAGTCACTGTACCGTATGTACGTGTATGCCTACGTAGCCCGACATACGCCCTATGACATATAACGCGTACGTAAAACTTTGAGCTGAATTTACGAAATTTCGCAAACAAGCGCTCTCTGCACATATTTGTATTTCAATTTGTAAATTGACGAGACGCCGATTGCCGCAGAGAGAGAGAGGAGTAATCGTCGCCGTTAAATATGCTCAGGATTGGACTCGTTGGCTCTTATGAAGTCCATTCCAAGTCGACTCCTCCCCGTCTAGCCAGTGCAGATACGTGGTCCAGAATCGATGATGCTGCTGTACTCGGGCAGGCCGATAAATCGTCAGAGGCGCGACAAGTCCGACGCATCGCCGATGTAATAACTTATTAATCGCAGGTGTTTTCACGATGGCCCGAATCCGCTGGAGGTCGGACGGGGGCAACCCGAATAAATCTGGAGCTGAGATGAAGGCCGAAATATAAGGGTCAAAGGTCAGGGAGATTCTATCGGGGCAGTTGGTGTATTTTTACCCGTGACTGGTAGAGGTCAGTTCCTCTCCCTCCTCTTCCTTACTCTATCTACCTACATATTGCATGTACGTGTCTCGGCTCTTTTTGGCACGTCTCCCCCCCCTCTCTCTCTCTTTATGTGTAGGTGGGTTATCGGAGAGAGGCTCTGAGCAGGCGCGCAGATACCGCTCCTGCCTCGCTTCGCCGCTCGACGTCTTACAGGTCCAACCTTCCTTTCTCTCGAATATATTATAATCTCAAGCTACAGACAGCCACACATACAGACACATAGATAGCGGGAGACGAGTTTCGCGCTTACATTCATTTTCATCTCCTACTCTGCACTTTCGACTTTATTTCTCGGAGATTTTATCCCTAGCCGAGACCTCCCTCTCTTCAATAATACAAGAGCAAGAAATAGAAAACAATTATGGATCGATCGATGTATATCTCAAAATTGCTAGAGAATTTTTCAAAAGGGGCGATTTTACAATTTAAAGAAATATAGCGCATGTAAATGATTGCTTGGTTGCTATTGAAGAAAATATATCCTGTGCTATTATCTCTTTTATCTCAAATTCGTCTCTCTCTCTCTCTCTCTCTCTCTCTCTCTCTCTCTTCCTCTCTCTGTGAGTGCATGTGTTTTTTTTTTCAATAAATATGCTATATCGATTGCTCAATACTCGGACAAATTGTTATGTCAAATTTCATACCAATAATACTTTAAGGTTACAATGAAATCCATTTTCATTTTCACGTCAGAATAGCACTACCTCACTCATACTACTGCATTACATACGTCATTTATCAAAAACTTTTACTTTCATAAATACTTGTAATTATACATATTTCTATTGAAAGTACACTTTTTTAATCTGTTCATACAATCGATGAAAACATTCGTTGTATTCCGAATTTTTTCTAAACTAAAAAATAAATTCTTTCTTCAATATAAATACAAATTGTGTATCTTTATTTTACAAGTATTGCAGATTTTATTATTGATATATTAAGTACCGAATAGATAGTTGTTTTTTTTAACATCTGATTTAAGTAATTTATTTTTTTATGTATTAAATATTCTAAATCGGTTTCGAATTACGAGGGGAGCCGTAATAAGTAATTAATTATTTATTGAATAATATTGAATAATTATTTATTGAATAATTAATTGTTTGTAGAGGACACGCATATATATTAAGTAAAAATTGTTATTGCTTTTATATTACATAAGATTCGTTGATCAGGAAGTCAACTTCCAATTATACTTCTGTTTTGAAACGATTTTTTCAGTATACCGTCGGCACCGGAATCGTACTCGCGTATCTGATTTCCGTTATTCGTGTAACTTGAAACCAAGAAATATTAACATATACAAATATTGTACAAATATTCAAAACAGTGCGACTATTAAGTGTACTCATAGTCTCAGTTTAACGTTACGAAATCAAATTTTAGATCAAGAAATACAAAATTACATTTTACTGGTTCTGGCCTTTCATATAGTTTATATCTCTGAGAGTTTTTTGAATTGCATTTAAAACCGCTAATAATTACGTAATTTTGCTTTAGAGTTACTACCTTATTCAGGTTATTAAAATAAATGTCTAAAAATGCATTCGATTTCTTAAATTGCGGTCTTTTCAAGTATTTAATGAGGTACTCAAAGCGATGCCATTTATGTTTTTTTTTTTCAATTATTACACGATGTAATTAATTCTATATTAATTAGTGGCTTTTTTATTACATAATCGTAAATAGTAAACGTAAGAAATATTTTCACGTAAATGTAAAGTAGCATAAATATAATTTCCTAAAATGGTAACATTATTTATTGCTGCACATTAGCTCTAAAACGTCCTCGGTATGTTTAAAAAAAAAAAAAAAATAATGTACCCGTATTTCATTTTTGCAAAATTCCCTTCAGGTCTGAGCAGTAATAGCACGTACAAATTCTGATTTTTATAAATATAAAATTACTCTTCTATTCAATAGGCGATTTATAGATTTAAGATACTAACGAGTATCTTGTATCTTTACAGTTCGTAAATTTTAAGCTTAGTTGAAAAACTCTAATCTATTTTATATAGATAAATATAAATTTTATACAATTAGAATGTTAAGTCCAAGGATAAATGAATTTAGTGCACCATAAATATTTATATGTTTCTACTATTGTCCATTTTTTCTATATATATATATGTTTTTCTTTTTTAGATTTAGCGATGTCCACTACCGTCGAAGAATTATTTCCTGAGGCGAAAACCAACTTAACAATGATAAAGTGGGCCCACAGAGTAAATAGCCAAGCGGATTTAAATAAAGCTCTGGAATCAAGTAAGGGTATTTAGTAAAGTATTTGCGAAGTTTTAAAATGTCAAAGTTAATTTAAGCATTTAAAAATGAATAAAAATCAACGTTCCCTCTTCTTCTATTGTACAACTTACAAGTAAAAACATGAATAGAATCCTGCTAATAGAGATACAAAAAAAAAAAAAAAAAAAAAAAAAAGAAGAAATGTATAAGGGGGTATATTACAATTTTTAAAGTAGAATGAAGAAAAAGTATTTTTATTTTATAATTTGCTTAAAGTGCATAAGGATTACTGTAATATTGGTAAAATAAAGTCGTGGTTGGATTGTATTGGACGGAGTGATTGTATTAAATGTCGCGTGATGGGTGATTTGGGCCGTGCAGCCGAGGAGTAGACGGGAAGGAAGGAAGGAAGGAAGGAAGGACGGACGGACGGACGGACAGAGACAGATAGGTACGGAGAACGTCCTCGGGAGCGTCGTCGTCTGTAGTATATTTGAATATTGGCTTGTCTCTGGGGCGCTTATAACCTTGAATGTCGCGGACACGCGATATGCGAGGACTCACGCACGCGATATGCGAGGGCTCGGTGTTTCTAATTTCGTTTTTATGTTTTACGCGTACGAGCTGCTCGTCGGAAATGTCAAAGGGGCTCTCCGCTCGCAAAAGGTTCGAACGTGTACGCTAGAGTACGCAGAGCCAGAGCCGCGCTTAGGTTCCTCTACTTACCCGCTGCTGCACTCGCTCACCCTCCGACGGATAAGAAATGTATTGTCGTTAATTCGAATAAATAGGCTAAATGACTCGAATCCGATGAATAATAGAGCTGCTGAACCTTTCATTCATCCATTTCATTTTTCAGGTGATATTAGAATGCTCGAAGCGGACGTGATTATGGGAAAGTTAATTAATCAGACGAATGGCAATGATACGGCAGTTATGGGTCACCCGCCCAATACTACGAGCGACTTGAGTCTCGAGGATTTTCTTAAGCAGGTGACACCTGATAAGAAGAAAGGCATCAAGCTCGACTTCAAGAGTATAGAGGCTTTCGAGACCGGACTCATGCTCATCCAAAAAGCTGGCAATGTGAGCATAACCTCTCTCACTCCAGCCCCTCACTGCTCATCTAATAAATATCTTATTATTAAAATATCGATATCGACACGGTATCAATGCTGTTCGTTTCTTTTCAAATTCATACCAATACTTTTGATCTCCATCGGGTTGTAAAAGCTATAAAAATACATATGAATGTCTTAATTACCTGTTGTAAAATAATCTCATAGATCAAATAGTAAGTTTTAGTTCCTTTCTTGAGAAACGCTCGATTCGTCAAAACAAAAAAACAAAAAAAGAAAAGAAAAAAAAAAAATTCGTCAAAATAAAATAATAATTGGCTTGCTCATAGAGGAATGGCGAGAGGTTTGAATAAATAATAGCCGTAGTAAAAGACAAAATTTATGAATATGTATTTATGTATAAAATTAGCGCAAGAAATGTTTACCGATAAGCTTCGACTCCTTTATTAGTTTCTGCCACATTTCAATTTATTTTATCGCTTAGAAAGTTACGTAAGCTGTAATATAAAATACTCCTCGTTTTTTTTTTTTTTTTTTTTTTTTTTTTTTTGACAAAAGCATCGAGAGACGCAGAACGCAGAATAAACGCAGTAAATCGATTGGCGGTCAGGTACGGCGATAATTGTTCGATAAACAACAATATTTCGTCAATGCCATTTGTCGTTTAATAAGCATAAAAGGTATAAGAGAAGCGGCTGAAAGGACGCGAGTCGTCGATTAAAAGAGCAGCTTTTTTATTCCACGCGATGGGCGGATTTTACGATACGGTAAAGCCCGAATTAATCACGGATAAATAAGCACGAGTCCATTATTTTCTGGTCGGAGGTAGGATCCCTTTATTAAATCCTTGGCGTATGATTATCTTTTCAGCTGACGATTCCATTGTGGCTGAACGCGGACATCCTCAAGGGGCCGGTGAACGCGACCGAGGACCCGCTTCCGGTCGATCCAAAACGCTTCATCGCCGGCGCAGCCAAGATCCCGCAGGCGATCCTATCGATCGGCTGGACCACCAGGTAAACAATATAGGGAGGAAGGCGGGGTCACCGACTCGCAGCACACCATTAATTGGCAGACAATGAAGGGCGTAATTGCGGCTTTCGTTCGTTAGGGGTCGTTGGGGGGAGGGAGGGGGGGAGAAGCTAATGAATAAGATCTCCATGGGCGCCCCTCGAATTCGGATCTCACGAGCGAGGGGGCGGATGAGGTAACCTTGTTGTCGAGCAGCAAGTGCTAAGGTAGGTCGGTGCCAGGAGCAGCAGCTCATTGTGACAACGACGGCGCCTTTAAGCTGCCGCGGGCACGAGAATGCTGTAGGGGGGAGAAGAGCGAGCTTAATTAGTCAATGGCGGCAACTCTGATTTCTGGCTTCTACTTAATCCTTATAAACGTGTGCGAGAACACAGATCTCTGATTAACAACGAACTGCATTTCATCTCAACTGCTCATCTTATCTCCTTCTTTTTTCTATTTTTTTGTTCGACTCATTTTTTCAGGAAAAAAAAATAAATTTCCCCTTCACACGATCGAGAAGGGGGATCCAGATTAATCGATGACACCGAGCCCTAACGATAATTCTAATTCGAAATGAAAAGGAGGTAGAAAAATAAAAACCTTGTATTTTAGTGCATGTAAGGATGGAATAGCATGGGAAGGTTAATTAAATTAAAGTTTAACTGCATAAAGTAAAAATAATAATAATAATAATAATAATAATAATAAACAATAAATAATAATAAATTAGGTCGCAACGCTTCTGACGTGAAAGAGGCATTATTAATAGTGCTATGGTTTACATAGTGAATTTAACTGAGGCCAGCCGAAGAAAATGAGTCATTGTATAAAAAAATATCGTTTAAGCGGAGCGGCATACGTTGAGTTGCTCCAGTGAAGCAAAAAATCGCGTTTTGTTTTTAATTACGAGGGCTCGGTAATTCATTCTCGGCTCACGTCTTTGTCCAAATGGAACGTTCGAAAACATTTTATTATTAAATGTGCTGAAATGGTGGCGGGCGGGTATGAAGACATCGCCGAAATGCAAATGGCGCATAAATTGCACCGTAAGGGAGTGCCGGGAGGTGGTAAGTAATTTATGTATGAATAAGAATCTTCTTTCGTGGCGGAATGGGGAGGGGGTGGAGCGGATAGATAAAAGCTCGCATTGTGTTTAATAATCTTTGAAAAATTGGAATTTCGAGCCATTATTGGCCTTTTTAACTGGCCACTACTTTTTTTTATCATTAATTTATCTTTAGTGGTACGTATAGTGGAGCAAGAAAGGAGCCTATAAATAAAGAACGTTGAGTCGATGTGAAGATGATGATGCTTTGATGAAATATTTTTTAGACGGGAAGGAAAAGTAGTGCAGCCGGTAGGTTCGGTCGGATTACTACTAAGTAAGAAGTGAGGGAGGAGAGGTTAGCGGGTCGCGGAACAATGGCTGACTCGTTATCGATAACAGATCGTCGAGTCGTGCGAGATCTATAAGAGTAAAAGGAGAAGGGATGCGGCAATCTCAATATAACGCTGATTATAACTTTCAGATTGGAGCCGAGCGTCCAGGGCGGGAGCTACACCGCGGATCAAATAAACGAGATGGTTAAGCAGGTCGCCGAGAGCAAGACCAACCAGACGATAACTTACCCGGTGCGCGCCTGCTACGCGGCCAACGACGCGAGCGTCCTCAAGGACCTACTGAGCAGCACCAAGGCGAACAAGCCGACGCTGACCATCTGGTCGAGCGAGACCGACAAAGTTGACGCGGCCAAGCTCTCCGAACTTATAAAGTCCGTCGGTGTGGGCAAGGTCTACGTCGACGTGCCGGCCTCCCTCTGGGAGCAGCTCAACCTCTCGAGCGCCGCCTTCACGGCCAAGAGCTCGATCTCCCTCCTCCTGGCTTCGGCCCTCGCCTGCCTCATCAGCGCCAAGCTCCTATGAATCGCGCCTTCTTAATTACCTACCCACAAAGGACTAACGATCTAACATCGCCAGCCGAGTTATTCCTCGAGGTATCGATATATCGAGCGAGTCATTCTGTCATTGAATGTCATTAGTGGCATACCCGGGGCTTTTTATTTTCGGGGATGAGGGACAAGCGTATAAAGCGGAGCCGACAAACCTCTTATATATATATATATAGATAGATTTATCTCGAGCCTTCGTGCCGATGGGGGCTCGCCGGCCCTGTTGGCGAAGGGCGGCGAGGGGAGTCGAGCTTCTCTCAGTGAAAATACGTACGAGAAGAGGTGCCCCCCGATAAAACTTAACTTACCTTACCTTAACGTCGTACTTACACCCTCGATTCCTCGGCGCTCCTCGTAATCGTTTTCACGCCCTATTCCTTGGTTTTCTCGCCCTACCCTACCCCACCTACCCTCGCATCCGATCTAACATCTTAGAAGGCTACTTCGTTCCCCGTGGGAATCGAAACGAAAACGCGCGCGCGCGTGTTTGCATGTGTGTGCGAAAGAGAATGTGCGTGAGTGAGTGAGTGAGTGAGTGAGTGAGTGAGTGAGTGTGTGTGTGTGTGTGTGTGTGTATGCCTGCTATCTGATGCCTGTATATCTTGCAAAGTCAAGATTAACGGTCGAATTCACGACATTTGGGCTCTTTTTCTCTTCAATAGCGACCGCAAAATTCGCACAAAGCGTCCATTATCGGTTTAGCGAGGCTCACCTGCTCCTCTCCTGGATTCGACTGTTTTGCCTATCAACGAGGAAAGCATATTCACTTGGAGAGCGTTAAAACGTTGTTGCGTTGTTCCA
The DNA here is from genome assembly GCA_018883505.1 of Ceratosolen fusciceps. Classification (NCBI taxonomy): domain Eukaryota; kingdom Metazoa; phylum Arthropoda; class Insecta; order Hymenoptera; family Agaonidae; genus Ceratosolen; species Ceratosolen fusciceps. The sequence continues at coordinate 2,479,947 of RCIC01000012.1, read as the reverse complement.
TTCATTGTATGACCGAATTTTAAATCACTTATTATACGTAATGATCACCTATTATATGCAACATGAATTTTCAAAGAGAAGCGGAATTAATGCAAATATTATTAGTGAAAGTATTACGATTATAGTTATAATAATCATAATAATAATAATAATAAAAATAATAATACATTATAAGTTTCTATTTGAAATAAAATACTGTTACGCGCAGTTTATTCGTACTCTATAGGGAATTCCATTTGTCTTTAGATCTATGTTAATTTAACGTTATACTTGTTCGGAATAAACAAATAAATATCTATACTTGTAATATGTCCCAATTATCAATGTTAAATATGTTTATAGCGTCATTATGTGGAAAAAATTGTTTGTTAATATTGTAATAGGTATTATACGAATACACATCAGAATTATATTTTACTTTATATTTTACATTATATGTATGAACACCAAATAAACATTTTAGTACTTCAACACCATTAGTTTCACAATTAGGCTTATTACCACCAATTTTATATTATTTCTTCTAATTCATCAGATCCGACCTATTATCACTGTTCATGTGTACGAAATAAATAAGAAAAAAGTTGTAATATGTACGTGATATAATAAAAATAGAAGATAATACGAATATATTTTACCGAAAATCCATTCGATTATAATACGTTTTTATTATTTTTTAAGCATTAAAGGTGTCTTTTAATTCAATTTATATGTAAAATCGTTTAAAATTATTAATTTATATATTTATGTTATGTTCATTTGAGAAATAAAATATTTATTGCAACTGCGAAATTACAAATTGTCAAGTTAAAAATCAACAGTCAAACAAAGAAATTCACTGGAATATCGAAGTTCTTTTATTATAAATTCTAAGTTGAAAAAAATGAAATATAACAAGTAATGCTAATAAGCTACGAGGACGTAAAAATTTAACACTACTATTATATAGATAATATAAAATATTCTTATTTGCCAGGAATGATTTTATAATTTGTCGCATTGAATTATATTTTAAAAATGAATTAACTGTTGTATGTATTAAGAAATGTATATTCGGTTTTATTTTAATTTGATTGCTTATTCCTCCTCGATCTCGTCATCTCGGAGTGGATTATGCGAGGAACAGTTGATATCCAGATCACTTGATCGAACCCATCTCGAGGTGGGCAAGCATGGCCAGTCGTTCAACCAACTCTACTGCGTAATTTAATTTTATGCTGAAAATGGACGACGAATAGCAAACAGTAAATTATCTTGCTTATCCGTTAGTCATCTGAAAAAATAAAAAGAAAAAAGAAGAAAAATCTACGAGATGGAATATCGATAGATTAAAATTGATTATTAATATTCCTTTGTACGGTTTAATTACGAGAATTTCCTAAGCCCATAATAACTGATAACTACAAACGATTTATAAATATTTCATTATGGTTTAATGGATTATAGCTATTTAATGATACTCATTTGAAAAGTATTGCCAACTATTGTAAGACTATTGTAAAGATATCAATATCAAGCCCGTATTTTAATCACAAGTTGTGTATGTAAAATGCAAAAAAATGGAAGAACTTTATAAGAGTCACTGGAAGCAAATGCATTTCCATTGCATTTTTTTAACGTAACGAATTAGTATAAAGTGGAATTTTTATTTAGAAAAAGATATAGATTGTGCTCAAGGATGTAATTATAGTCTGCTACGTATATATATTATGTATCTGATAGAGAGAGAGAGAGAGAGAGAGAGAGAGAGAGAGAGAGAGAGAGAGAGAGAGAGGGGAGATTAACGATGTTATGAAGAATGTTGTAGATAATGAACAGCAAAGGCACATTATACTCGATGTAGCATTAGCATTAAGCAAGGCCTCATTTTCTTAAGCGAAAGGGATTTTCTAAATGGATCAAGTATATCAGTTGCTTGTAATTTGATCCACGAAGGGAGTTTATAATAACTGCAAGAAAGTACCTTGGTGATCGTTGACATTAGTTTGGAAGTGCTGATGAAATTACTGCGAATCGCATTGCTCCTGCAGATTCATCTCTACTTGATAATCTTTAATGTTTACGTGAAGTTTTTGGCTTAATCGGAGCCTTGATAACATGCATGACACAGGCTTTTATAAATAAACACAGGCTCTTATTAACTACATACATCATACGAAATAAAATATCCCTAGAATTGCGCAGATCCTGTTGCTCCTATTGTCTCTTTTATTTGTTCTATTTATCGATCCGTTGCTCGCGATGTAATAAATTTCTTACGAATAATAAAATAAAGCATCGAGCTGCGTTTCAAAGAATACAAGAAAACTTATCGAATTCTCTATGATTTTCTAAATATTCTAAATGCAATGCAAAAATATTTATTACGGATGTGGCACGATATACCTACACTGTCACTATCTGCTTAGGCTTATAGAAAAGATTACATACAACATTAAAGGCATGCTTTTCAATATCTATGCGAGAATTTTAAAATGTAATATTCGCTCACCCGACTTTGGATATACATTTTAGTAATTCAAATGCAAATCGCTCAAATTATATATATATATACATGCTATGCACGTATTAATAGAGTATATACAAAGCGTAAGGAAATTCAGGAAAATCAAGTTTATGGCATAGAATCCTCGCTGCTGAGAAAAGCATTTGACAGGCGCATAAATTCCTCGTGTTTATTATGCTGGAATTTATGTATTTCTTTTGAAATCAGTTGTAGCGGGGATAATGAATGGATGTGTGAAAGGTGAGACACGTCTAGGATGGAATCCTGACGACAACGAGGGTGGCTTTCTAATAATCTGTCCGGGCGATGGCCGCACATGTGATCCGATGCGCGTGCCTTTGCATAATTAAGGCTGCCTTTAAAAATACATTCTAAATCCCATTGGGTTTTCGCAACTCGTGTGAACCTCCGCCCCCCCCCCTTCTGCATTCGCAAAATTTTTTTCACCAGTTTCAACGTGCGGACCATCTCGTATTTAAATGCTGCCCCCTTCCATTCGTCTTCCTATATGTATTCTTAGAGGATAAGCATTTGAAGACGGCAAACCCCTTTTACGGGATGCGAAACGAATAATTTTAGGAATAACGCGGACGGTCCTATAATTATGAAATAATAAGGTGCTGAATTTTCGGCAAATTTTTCAGATTTATTAAACGATGTAAATGAAGATCGACGGGGCATATAATTAAAATGGGGAAAGAAGGATCGGCAAGGCCGGATAAACGATTTTTAGATTTGGAGAATTGAAATGAGATTAAAGGCTGCTGCTATGAAGGTTAATTTGACATGAGTAAAATAGAATGACATGCATGGGATGAATATCGTATGAAACCAACAAAAGAGAGAGAGAGAGAAAGAGAGAGAGAGAGAGAGAGAGTTGAATTATACAGGCTATTAAGGTGAAAGTCACTCTCGCTCTTACGTAGACTTAATTATTATTTAATTTTGATATTTTCATCATTATAAGCTTTGGATGGAAGAAGAATTTAGCTGAGCTTATTGTGATAGTTAATTAGAGATCATTTATATAATAATCCTGGCCTTCTCGATACTTCACGTCCTCGTAGCCGCTCCCCTCGCACTAAATACCTAATACCTATTCTAACGCATTTATCGGCGGGACAGGTAAGAGAGTTGGGGCTCAGGTGGCGCCTCAGTTGATTAAGCTGCAAATTGTTAAAATCAGATCCCCCATTGTTTCTTATTCAAACTGTACGTTTTCTTTCTTTTTCGTCTCTTACTAATCAACTATTATTATTCATTAATTTTATAAATGTATTTACTTAACATTGCATGCTCGAACATAACATGTAATAACAATTTTGCAAGTTATTGCAAAACAACTTACCATAAAGTACATTTGTCTCTGTACTAATACCGCTACATTAAAGTATGAATTGACGAATAAACAAATAAAAGAGTCTGCTCTATATATTATGAGAATACTCTGTCGAATTATATTCTGAAATCGCTCGGATATTTCAATAATTTAAGCACATTGCAGGAAAAATATTGTTATTAACGATACTTTTACTTTAATATCCTCATTTTCATAATAACAAGGAGTGAAATAATACTCTGCGTTACTGATATTGTTGTTAAATGGTAACATTTTTTTAAATGTTGAACAATAGCATATCGGATTTTAGGGATAGATAAATGAATATTGAAGTAAAAGCTTCATATGAAATGCACGAATAGAACAGAAATACATGTGTCATTGTAATGTATGCGTATCATGTAAACGTGTATTAGCTCGAATTGGTCGGATGATTTGTGTAAAATGGACATTAAAATTGGAATGGAGCTAATTGTTCAGGAAACTGTTAACCGATTGTGGTTAAGTTTACTTAAGCATCGGTTCTTTGCCTATTCAATCAAGGCAGCATCAAGGCAATTTGCTGGAGCGTAATATAGAGTCTGATGTTTGCCGATGTATTGTCACTGGGAATTCTCAAAGGTATTTGAAAATGGTAAAAGCCGAGCTTGATAATTATTGCCAGAAGAGTTTTCAATGTTTTCTTCAATTCAACCCCAAGAAATACGCTCTACTTGGGAGGTGAGAATGAGCGTACGCTTCTTAAACACGGGGAAAGGGGATTTCAGGGAAAATTAGTTAGCCTCGGAACTGTATGGCCAATGTAATAATGATCTACTAACTAAGTCAGATGCTGCCCGAGTACCAATTAATGTAGAATTTTAATTTACCACCAACTCAGGAGGCAAATATTGGTAATATCTGTTTTAACTTTAAGGCCGTAAACATACAATTCGGACTTTCTCGCGTTTAGAGTAATAAGATATCCATTATAGGATTGGATAGACAGATTCGATTACTAATGCAAATGTTTTTTTATTATTTTTCTTTCCACTGACCTATAATAACAATCTCGCTACGATAACCCACTGAACTCTATCTGCACTACTCTTTCTGAATACTTCAATAAAATAAAAGTCCCTTTGACGACAATCGCATGCTCCGAGCGAGGTAATTTTTATTTCGTAATTGGCCAAGCAATAATACATCCTAATGGAAAGGGATACGAGCAGTTAGAAATAAGAAATATATGAAACGCGTGAAGGATTCAGCACTAGACGTCAAAAGTTCAAAACAAAAGAAGTCGTCAATATTGCGCTTAATAGATCTCTCGATGTTTTTATTAGCCGTCTTTGACCATCGTAGATGTCGATTAGATTAAGGCATTCGTGATTTTCCCCATCGATGAAGATCAAGAAGAAGAAAGTAAGAAAAAACGTGACAACTGATACAAATTTATAGGGCGACGGAGTTTTTCTTGGCTTAAATAAATACAAATATAATTATTACGGTAATTAAGTTAAGGGCCGCTTTTCGCTAGGCAAGTAAAGCACGTGAAAAAAGAAAAAAAAAAAAGTTTCCACCTACTTGAATCCATGCTAACGGATAATCTCTTAAACTTTATTTAAATTTTCTTGAAAACTTTCGCCTCGGTAAATTGCGCAGACTTCCTTTTTTGCCTTCCTTTCTTTCTTTTTAAATAGACGTGCGTTTAAGAAGCTCTTGAGCATTTCTCGAAATAAATTCGGAAGGGGTGAATTAATGAAGGAAACTTATGAAATCCAGAGAGCGGCGGGGTAGTGTAAGGGGGGAGTTATCCGCGAGTCCGCGATCTTTTAACAATATGGGATACCTCATGGCAGGCACGAGCTATGAAAGTGGGCCTTTTACGTGCCCAATTTATTCCGAGGCCATTATTTATCTGTGCGCCCGATGCCTTTCTTTTTTCGTCCTCCCCTCGCTCTCCCGCACTTGAGCTTTCTCGACATGTCATGCGTCCGTCGACTCGGACAGATCAAGCCGAGTGACGCCTAAGCTCGATCCCAGCCATGTTAATTACGCCGTGCTTTCCTTCGATTCTCTTATACTTGAATTCGTTCCGTAATTTACAATACCCATTGCACCTTGTGTAATTGTATTTCATTCCAGTCTCATTCGATGGACTCTCTCCCGTCCCGGTCCCCGTCCCCGTCCCCGTCCCCGTCATCGCCCCAATCACCTGACTCGATCGCCACTTCTTATTCTACTTCGAGTACTCTTTACTCTTATTTACATTACCTTGCATTCACAAATTTATCTTACTAGATGCGGACAGAACTTTTATTCATATTACCACGTGTAATTTATAATTAAAAATATTATTAAACGTGATATTCCCGCACTGTTTTTATTGTCAGCCTAAAATGATTATCTTTTCCAAAGAAAGCCACGTTTTTATTGCCAATCATAAATTACAAATTAAAAATACGTTATTTTTAACCTTTTAGCTATAAAGTAATATTTCTTCACTTTTTATCATTATTCTTATTGTTATTTCAGCGTTGATTTTTTTCTTATTGTGGAACTTGCTTGATGTTTTGAGATAAGAATTAAAATTTATAACAAATGATATCGAGTGTAATGCAATGTAGTCCAAGCTAGGATTTTAAATGAAATAAAGACTTTGCACCGAAGTCATGTCCGTGATTATTTATTTGGACATTTCATTTATAGAATAATCGATACTTGGACTACGTATCTAGCCATACCATGTGCTCATGTCCAATAGTATTGCGCTCCACCACCATGGAGAAGGAAATCTCTATGATGATTCGGTCCTAGATCGCAAGAAACAAGGCTAAAGGGGTATAATTATTTTAATGGGAAAACCTGGGGAGATTTCGATCATCCCGGTACTTGATTTTCAGATAATAAAAATGATATCCTCGGATCTAGGGGATGAATTTATATTTGTCCGCAGCTACCCTGGCTCTCTATTGATGATCTCTATGCAGAGAATCACGGCGCCGCGCGAAATATGAAACCCTTTTATGTCATAAGCGCGGACCGAATGACGATTATCTTTTCTTCCTCTCACCTGCGCAAGGTAATGACGACCTCCCTTTCTACTCTCATTTCTCCTCCGCCTCTTCGCCATCGAGGGTAGGAAAGCCTCGCTCTCATTTCTCGTCTTCCTCGATCCTCCCTAGATGTTCCCCAGCTGCTGAGCATCTTTATCTCGGCCTTAATCGTCTCTAGACTCGGCGGCTTCCATTCTCCCCACCCCCTACTTCTTAATCATTCCGCTTATTGAATATTGAACGAAAAAATATCGATACTTGTAATCGTTTGACGGTGCTCTCGATCCGCTTAACCTCTCACACGTTTTAGCCTTGCGAGCTGCCGACGGTTCCACATTTTTTCGAATCTATCGATTAAGACTGGGCGAAGGCTTAGACGAATCGGGTCGGCTCTAATGAATTATTATGAAATCCATTAGAGACGAGTAATCGCAATTGGGGTTATTGTTTATCTTTATCAACTTCGCTTAACCGAAAAATTACAATTTCAATTTCAATTTCAATTTCAATTTCAATTTATTATTCGATATCCGACTGATTCATCGCGCGCTCACTCCGTTATCTTCAATACGAGACCGATAACTCTTAGAAAAATCTACATTCTATTTCATACGTTTTTTCAGCCTCTAATGCTACTTTACTCGAAAACAAATGTAAGACTACCGAATTCCAAGATTATTGAATAATACGATATTTTTCAATGCTTTCGCTTAGTTTTTTATTTACTGCTCCCCATCGATTCCCGATGAATCCCAATGTTCTACTTTCAGATGTAAAACTGTGATTTAATTAAAAAATTTATAAACTCTGATAAACTTCAATTACCAAGTTTAGAATTTTAAGTATCCACTGCGTCTTAAAATACGCGTATTACAATTTCATTACGAAACTTTATTAATAAAACTCTCTTCTAAATTTAATCTTCAAAGTTCAAGTACTTCTTGTTATTATTATTATTATTATTATTATTATTATTATTATTATTATTATTATTATTATTAATGTTATTAATGTTATCGTAGTCCGACTGCCAGGTATTAAAAAAAGAAAAGAAAAAAGAAAAAAAAAGCAAATGATAAAATTGTTTCGTTACCTTGCTATTATTAATGCCATATCTATTATGATAAACGTCTACCTTTGAGAATACTAATTTTCTTTGCACTAATGGCTTATTATTATCATAATTTACATAAATATATCGTTAATATGAAATTACTTGCCACCCGTAACTATCGGATAGAATCATACAAAGTGAATAAGAATCTAGCGAACAAATATAAAGATTTACTAAACAAGACGTTCGTTTTGTAGAAATGACGCGAACTGCCCATAAGCCGAGTAATGTATAACGGAGGTGATGCATCGGATCTGCTATAATTCAGTAATGAGCGAAATGTAAAAAGAGATCGGTAATGATTTTCTAACAATGTTTCTATGCGTAGAAGAGCATTTTCCTTTATTGTTACCAATAGTTAATAATTCGAAGGATCGGCGCTTCCGATATCTTTAATTATAAGGCCATAATACGACTTTGGTCTGCAATTCTACGTCAGAGGATCCGAGTAGAGGGAGCACAGCATCATTAATGCAGATGAAATACGTCTCCCGAATCGAAATGCATTCTCTTATCGTCCGCTCGACGAGACGAGCATTTTATTAAACGACGGAGTCGCAGATTGATTTAATTTCGAGGGCAAATGGGCGACAGAGAGTTGGTCGGAGGAGGGGGGGAGGGTAGGTGGGTGGGGAGTCACTTGATCGTTTACGGTATCGCGAGAAACGAAGGAGGCCCGGAGTCGTTGGGAACCAGTTTTTTTTTTCCACCAGGACCAACTGGGATCAGCACTGGGCGATGCTGGGAAAACGTCGTCACGCATTGTATGCAGGGAAGTTTTTGGCTGGGCACGATACGCGCACACTCGCACTGAGAAGGACAAAACCGTCTCGGAGCCTTGAATGGCGCGGAGCGGAAAGTGAATGGGCGGCGTGGAAAAAAGGAAGGAAGACCGCGTGAAATAATTTGCCGCGGCGAAGCGTTGCCAGTGTCCGGATCCTGGCTGCCACCTCCTCATTCTCATCTACATTCCCCTCCCCGCCATCGGTGGGGCCAGAAAAGAGCCGAGAGATCGGGAATGGAAAGGACAAGGAGGATCTGACGATACGAGCCCGGCTCGCACTCCCTCATTCTCCCTTCCGTCGCGCTCCACATACATACATCTTTTTCACCACCTCCTCCTTTCTTTCGCTATTCTCACCGCTCGCTGATTAACACAAATGGCTCTCCGATGCTTTACTCCATCATTGCGATTATACGATAAGAAATTTATTTACCTCTTTTTTACTTATTTTTTACTTAACGCTTATCCGCTGCACCGAAAACGCCAACGAAAGAGAGAGAGGGGGAGAGGGGGGGAGAGTTTAACGAGATGAGCCACGTTCGCACTATTTAATTGGCTGCATAATAAGCACAACAAGCAAATTTCTTTGGTCCCAGACCTCATCAGATAATTGAAAAACAAATTTCCTTTACTTTCTTAATGTTGCTAATATTTTGTACGAAATTTTCTCACCCCTGTCATATTTATATAAATTGTATAAATGACATTTCAATTAAATTGAATCATCCTATCCTTCTCTCTCTCTCTCTCTCTCTCTCTCTCTCTCTCTCTCTCTACCACTTCCTAACTACGAATATTGCGATAGCAATAGGCAATCGACAAATTAATTAATGTAATACTTATGCAAATAATGTATAAATTGCCAAGTAATATATACCAATAAAAGGCTAATAAAAAGATTTTATTTGATTAAAATATGAATATTATTATTTTTTTATGAGTTTTTTTATAAATGGACGTTACGATCGCATGGAAAAATTTATAAAAAAACTTGTTTTAACAATTTTTTATGACTTCAGACATGTTTTTAATTTCTATTTACTATATTGCATTATAGTAAAAACCATTGATTGAATAAGATATCATGATAAAGTCTTTTATAAAAATGGTACGAAACTGCTAATCTTCGTAATCTGCTTATTGATAAGTTGATGATAAAACTCTAAAATGGTTACAAGTGATGTTAATTAAATAATATCTTAAGAAAGAATAATTTATGAACATGTTTTAATTATTTAAAAAGTTCGAAATGAACGATGCAATGCATGGATTAGTAAATCATTTTATTAAATGCCTTTAAGCATTCACTCGATGTATAAAACTGATTACAGCACTTAATTAAACAGAAATAAATGGCTTTTATTTAGATAAAGAAAGCAGAAAGAGCTTGAAAATAAAAATAATAAAATATATAATAATAATAATAATAATAATAATAATAGAAAAATGTGAGGAAAATAAGAAATTCCAAATAGTTGCACGATCTCGGCAACAAATGTCATTTGCCCGAAACATCTAAAATACGCAGGACTTTCGTAGAATTGAGTTTATTACGATAAAGACCTATAAACTCGCCCAAAATTCATTTTGTCTTTAGAGGTACGGGACTCTGTCAATCATCGTATCGATATTCATTCAATAAATGGAGTATATAAAGGGCGAAACTTTTTTACGGTGATACTGGATTTGTTGTTTTACGAGATCCGGGAGATTAATGATCTCTGAAGAACAGAATCACAAGAGGTGTATAATCAATAAAATAAGATTATGATTATGATTTGCAGGCTAAGATGCTCCTATGGAATATTGATATTGGAATATGAAATCCACGTTACTTTAATTTATGGATAATTCAGTTCGAAGAGACAATCCTCTCGAGATTACTCGAAATTACGCGATTACTGGATCATTTGAATCTCGTCCGAGAGATTCCGTGAATTATGAAACGGTAAGAGCATTGCAGCTGCACTGCGTCCCGAGTCCGTAGGAAAAACAAAGCGATGAGTTATTCAAAGATAATCGAATGGAATTCCATCCGAAGGAGTCTAAGGTTTCCCTATAATAAAAGATTTGTTTTGATACTCGGACACGTCCCGCAACGCACTTTGCTGCAGTTCGCTTTTTTCTCCAAACGCTCCGACCGCCTTCCTCTCTTCGTCTTCAAAAAGTGTGAATTTAGCATCGAGGCGCGGGAGAGTGAGAGAGAGAGAGAGAGAGTGAGTGAGCGAGGGGGCCCAGTGGGGCGTTGGGGGAGGAAGGCATTGGAACAGAACCACCTAGAGTGCGCTCCTCTCCTTTCGGGCGAACGTTCCGTCCCTCTGGGGCCAGGGCTGTGCTCGGCTCTTTCGCACGGCGGGAACGTAAGTTCCCTGAGACGCGTCGAGACTCGAGACTCGGCCAGATAGAGAGATAGACCGATCGGGAGTGGTTGGGGGTAGGGGTGGGGTGAAGCGGAGTAACGGCGGCGGTGGCGGCTACGGCGGCGGCAGCAGCGATGATGGCATGCGGGGGGCTGCTGGCGGTGGCTGTGACCGCGGAGGGCGGGAGGCCCGTCGAGAAGCGGGGGAAAGACGTTAGACGAGGAGGGACGCTGCACGCATGCGCCCGGCTGTCTGGTCCCGGTGGCAATGCCGGCTCTCCTCCACCGACCGCCACTGAACTAAGCTCCGCGAGCGACGCAGCAGTCGACGTCGGCTCAGTCGTCCGCGACACCTTCGGCGCGCGCGATACCCTTCCGCACACGGTCTCGTCGCTCAGGTACTCGCGGTACCAGTAGCCGGCTTCCGTGCCGGTCCCTCAGTCCCACCCGCCAACCAGCTGCCCACTCTACTTGAGCCAGTGCATCCGACGACCGGGAGTCCGGTCTGAGTGAATGGTGAACGCGCTTCATCCCCTCGAATCCCGACATTCGCAGTGATAAGAAAAACCCATCCCACTACCACCCCGCCCCCTGTAAATGCTCCGCTCGCCCGGAGCAGACGCGCGTTACCCGTCTCCAGAGAACGATGCCCCATCGCGGATGGCCCTGCGAATCCGAGCACATCGGCCAGTTAATCGTCCTCGCGATGTAAGAGATCCTTGAACGACGAGTACCTCCCCCCGACCCTGAAAAACCTATAGAAACAGCGAACCCGAGGCCCGGACCTTTCGCCCCCCCCACACTCCAGGAAACGAGTGCGAGCAAGCGGCACGATGACCTCGATGGCCAAGAGAGCCTCATCTAGCTGGCCGTCCGCGGTCCTACTGGCCGCCCTGGGCCTCTTCGTCCTCACGGCGCTCCGCGGAGTCGGGGCGCGCAGGCCCACGGGGGTCGAGCTCCTGGAGCACCGACACAGGCATCGGCACAGGCACGACCTTCCAAACAGCCACCGCTCGACCAACTGGCGATCCCGACACCTCGAGCCCGAGGACAGCCGCGACGAGGATTACGAGCTTGGAGGCTCTCGGGTCGATGATCTTCAGTACGAAGAATACGCGGATTACGAGGACGCCCTTGAGCGTCGGCCCACCAGCTGGCACTATCCCGCGGTGTCTCGCGGGCAGTCGAAACTACCTAAGTACCGCGGCTACGATACGAGGTACCGCTACCGCAGTCCTCATCGGCCCGTGGGCCACCTCCGCATATACGATACCCACATACGCCACGCGGCCAACTCCAGACCGAGTCTACGCAAACGCTACAAACAGGAGTTCGAGGAACTCGAGGAACTTGAGAAGCTTGAGCAGCTAGAGGACGAGAGTTATAAAGAACGGGAGGTTAATGAGACCGGCGGTGTCGGCGGTAACGATAGCGACGACGACAACGAGGACGACGACGACGAGGGCATCGATGATGACAACGTCAACGACGAGGAGGACAACGACACCGCCGCCGCCGCCGACGACGACGACGACGACGACGATTACGAGGAAAACGACGACGGGAACTCGAACCTCGAGCAGCAGGAAGAACGAGAGGTACCAAGCAGCTACCATCCGGGCAAGTACAGAACTAGTGCAAGCCAGCGCAGGCGGCTCGGTAATCACGGGTTCGAGGTCGCCGAGTCAAAAGGCCGAAGGTCGAGGTACGGGCCCTGGAAGGACTGGCGCTCGGATACGGAGAGTGTCGGTATAGAGGACGGGCACAACTCGAGGCGATACACAGCCAGAAAGAGCAGACAGCGGTCGGAGGAGCCAGAGTCGGTTGCGAGGCATTCCAAGGCCAGTGGCAAACTCGAGGAATCGCCGAGGAAGTCGAGTAGAACTCAGTCGGCCGGGAGCTTTGGCAAGTCGCGCAATTCCCGGCCGGAGAACGAGGCCGAAGGCCGCAAGGATGATAAACTCGCCGAGGCGAAGATCTGGTCGGAGGCGGAGGGAACTCAGGAGCTGGACAACGACTTTTACAAGAACGACGAGAGCGGAAAGCCCGTCCTCAGGACCTACGAGGACATAATCCGGAGACTGACCGAGGACGTAGGGACATCGTCGACGACCAAGACGGCGATGAGGACGACGACGGAAACGGCGAGGCCGACGACGCAGGTGGTCAAGCGGGACTATCGGAATACGGAGATCGAGAGGCACTTACGCCGCGACGATTACGGCAATTTAAGATTATACGAGTCGAGGAGGGAGGGAGTCCCGAGTCGAGCGCGTCACCCAACGACTCCAGCCCCGAGGAGTTCGAACCTCCTCGGGGGCTCCCTCAGAGCGACGAAAAAGAAAGGCCTCGCCACGCCGCGGAAAGACGAGCGGATCGAGGACATGGGGGAGGACTTGGCCGCGGAGGAGGAGGAGGAGGATGAGGAGGAGATGTTGGAAGAAGAGGAGGTGGAGGAGAATAGAGTTAAGCAGGCAAGAGGAGGTGATGACGACTCGGCGGGCACCCAAGCAGACGCCAACACGGTGAGTCTTACTGCCCCCCATACCCCCATCCCCCCTAATCCAATCCAGCCCCATCCACCTCCGCATCCGATCCCCCATCTACCCGGACCGCCACTTTCGATATAATGGATCCCCGGGATATCGGAGGTGTTTCGTGAAAGATGAGATTGCCATTTCGTCTACTCTCCAAGCCTCCCCGCCGCCCACGGCCTCCCCATCTGCCTTTCGTAGGAGAGATCGCTACCGGGCGAGCACAGGCCGCCACCTACCACCACTACAATTCCATTTCCCTCTCGGCTCTCATCGCCACTCTTTCGCCACTCTGATAAGATCGTCGGGGCTCAGAGGCTCGCCGAAATCTCGCCAATAACTGGCCGGGCCCTTTCTTTCGAATAGGGAGCAACTGCCCGGGAGTCCCGCAGTCCCATAAATTATCTTGACGGGCCTGGGCTGCGTTTAGCCTGCGTTTAGCCTGCGTTTAGTATGCGCTCAGCCTGCGCTCAGCCTGCGCTCAGCCTGTGCCTATTAGCCGGTGCGTATTGGCCGAGTCGATCCGAATCGTCGGGACCCTCCACCCTCCCGAACCACCCCGAGCGCATTCGCCTTACGCCATTACTCTTATCTCGCTCTCATAAACTTATTTATTTGACGCTTAGCTCTACAAATAGCCCAGCCCTATCTGAGGCGGCTTATACCCTCCGAGTGTTACCCGTATTTTCAATTAAATAATAATCTTAATCCTCCTCGATCTCGCTTAATCTAACGAGCCCGCCTTCCTTTATTTATTTATACGACATTTTATATTAGCCCAGAATATTGCCGGGCAGAGGCTTTCGCTCCTCCCCTCCCATAACCCCAATAACCATTTTTAATCCAAATCACCACCACTACTACTGCAGCGCTACACATTATCCATATTTCTACGATCCCACCGATGCCACTGATCTCACCGATCGAGAGGCATTCATTGATTTGTAAAAGCCGAAGGCAACTTTAATTGAAAATCTTATAGATATCTTACAGTTTGGAGAAAAGGTTTATAGGTCCAAGTTTATTGAGTCGTGCATTCGTTATTTACTTGCTCAACTCAACTCAACTCAACTCAGTTAGAGACTACTCGGTCATAATTCCATAAAAGTTCTTCAGTACGTTTATTAATACTTGTAAAGTTGCTTATTTTAAAATCAAAGCAGCAAGGATACGGTTGCTTCACTGGTATTACGCGCTATTGAGTTGTATTGGTCGACCGTGGCCGGTAAGGTCGCAGCCGCGGCGATAAGAGCATCGCAGTCGGGTAAATAAGTAATGGAGGGGAGGATCATCGTTTTAAAATTAATTCTTCTCGGCGACACTTAAGAAGCAGCACCGAAGCTCTGACTCCGGAGGAGAGCGAAATTCCTGCAACCTAAGGCAGACGTCCACTCAGCACATCCGCAATATCGCATTGTCATCTCGAGTTTCGGGCAGCGGTACGCCAGGAACCGAGCTGACGCGACTCCTGGTGCCCCGACACGGATGGACAGGAGTTCCTCGGGGTACTCGACTCCGTCCCCAAAGACCGGGCCGAACTTTACACGGAGGTCAGACTGCTCCGGGAGGGGCTACGGGAGGGGCTACGGGAGGGAAGGGAGGAAGTCTATCCGATAAGGTGACGTTGGTCCAGGTTGTCTATTGGGCCACTATACTCTCACTATAAATCTACGCTTTAACTCTCAATATTTAATTTATCGTGTATTGTTGCTATTAGAATATATTTTTGTGGGTGAATTAATCGGGCAATGGAGCTCGGGACAGGAAAGCTCTTTCGTAGCTCGTGCGGAACCTGGACGGGAAACCGATCGATGAACTCGAAAGTGAGAATCCCGTAAACGAATACACTAAGGAAGTCGTGAAGACGAGTATGCTGGTGGCGATGAAGGCAGAGAGGGAACGAACGACACAGATTAGGCGTCCGGGTGCCAGTTATCTAGAAAGAGAGTGGCCTTCGATTTCGTAAAAGGTCGTCGTAGCGTTCAATCATTGGGTGGAGAAGTAGCCTCCTTCCGTCCACCCCACCCCCGACCCGCGAGTACTACTCGACCGGCGATGGACAGTAGACGGTTACGTCTCAGCATTCGTAACGCGCATTCGCCTCCGTTGTCGTCTGTAACCGTCGTGGATTGGAATTCGTGGTGCGTTCGTAAACGAGATGCTTTTCTACTTTACTGCCAATATCCAATTCGTTAAATTCGTCCTCGCCCCCCCCCGCCTTAACCCCCCTCAATCACACTCATCCTACTACTCGAGCAACACCCTCACGTCGTACCGGTCCGTACTTTCTTACCTTTTCCTCCGAGCCCTTCCTTCTTCTGCAGCCGTTCTCTCCTCATTATTACTGTTCGCATTCGATTCCCATAAATTCCATAGCCATCGAAGTAGGGGCAATGTCACGTAGAAAAGTAAACAGCATACGTGCGTAATTTTATCCCCGATGGAAGCCACGCGAGCCAACAGCCATCGCGTGCTTCCTAACACTGACAGGGATGATTGACCGTCAATTTCCGATCAGCCATCTTTCAACGGTAAATTGCTTCCTCTTTACGATTTTTAATCCCTCCCGCCGCCGAGCCACTTAACGTACTTCAAAATCACAAATTATTAAGGCTCTATGCCTGTTTCACAATGAGCGGGCAAGCTCAAATATATATACGTATAAAATATAGGTACGGGTCTGGCCGGTCAATTTTCAACTGCAGCAGAAGCTCGTATGCGAGTAAGGCCCATTTCGGCACGGGAATTGCCTCACTTCGTCCTTATTCACCTCCATGGTTTTTGCAAGCTCAAGCTTTCATGGACATGTCGTGTGTATATAGCTCGAGACTTATCAGTTCGAATTGCCTTCTAGAACAAACGGACAACTAGAGGCTTAAGGCGGATACCATAGTAATGAATGTTAACTAATGCATTAGTTTGGATTACTTAACGAACGATCGGGCCGATTGAATGGATTGAAAAGCAAATGATATATGTAGCCGTAGAAGTGTTTGTTAGAGGCAATCTTGAAATAGTGAAGCTTTTCGTCGCGAAGATTTTTCATTAGGGCCGACAGGCAGCGATGCCGCGACTTGCTTCAGTTCGAAAGCCGTGCTCTTTTTTTTTTTTTTTTTTTTTTTTATTATCGCTGCGACTCGATGGATCAACCACCGTTGCTCGACGTATGCAAATGATTAATAAATCGATTACCTGGCCAATTCAGGCTTAGCCCTCATGACAAAGTAAATAGTGTTTGACGTCGGAGGGGGGGGAGGCTATAAAAATCCGACGAAACTTGGCCGAAAGTTTAAACTTTAGCTTGTGAGTGGCTCGCGGATTTTAAAAGATGAAAAAGAAATGTTTATCGCTAAAGGGGGAATAAGAAGGTGGCCGTAAACTGTCCCTGCTACTGGGCATTATTCTATAGCCATTACTTGATTTACATGGTTATATTTTCATGGGCTCCTTCTGTGTAGCAGCTCGACATCTTACATGCGGAGCGTAAGAACCACCGCAGTCGACAAGCTGAGAAAATTTATTGAAGCTCGGACCGCGACGAGAGGCCAGCGGGATAATAATTCGGTTGACCGTTTAGGTGGCGCGGGTCCGGGGGTGGGACGGGGAAATTACGCAAAGGTAATAAGCGCCAGTTCCGTCGAGGAGTCGGGTCGGTTTTCTTTGTAAGGCAGAGCTCGTCATTGAGCCCCGGCACAGGCCCGCGACTGTGCGAAACTAACAAGGCGCTTAATTTCATTAAAAGTAGAGGAGAAAATCCGCCAAGTTCTTTCAGCCAATCAAAGACAAGGATAATAAAAATCAGATTTGTCCAAGAATGCCGGACGTATTTATCCGACGAAGCGGAGCTGCTTCCAACTATCTCCAATAACCTCCCATCCTCACGCGACGTCCTCACGTTATTTCTGAGCGAATTCATTAATGCCCGGACCCGCGAGATCTAAAAATACTCCGACCGATGAGTACGTGGATCGCGTGCAGTGATCGAGAGTCGAGAGCAGCTGCGCACATACGGAAAATCATAAACAAAATTATAAACAAAAGTTGCGAGTACGTAGTAGGCGATTTTGAGGGCTCGAAACGCCGTAGCTTCAAAGTTGTATTCTAAAGCGATAGTTCCGAGGCCACCGACCTGTCAACCGACCCCTCCACTAACCCGTCCACCGACACCTTATAGAAACTGCTGATAAGAGCCCTTGTCCACTGGTTAACTCGCAAATCAAAGGGAGCGGGCGGGGAGGGGCTAACGAATCGGGACAGCCGTCGGAGGTACATATTGAACGGACCCCGCGGCTTGCAAACTCGCTGGCCGGTTACGAAGAGAAGACACTTGAAGAGGCCACCGCGGGTGGGGAGAATTAATAAATAAGGAAAGGACGGTATGGGACGGGCGGGGAGGTAAGGCTTCCTGTCTTATCAGCTCGGCGCATACGGACGCGCGATCCCAGCCGCTTGTTTAAGTCTGCGAGCGCTCGAGAGGCGTCTCCGGTTACTTTGGAGAAGCGTCTCCTCCTTGGATTTCAAGGGCGGATTCGCTCGGCTTCTTCCAATCCATCTCCTGACCCCACCACACCCCACCAGCTCGCCGATTCTTTTGTATCCCGCGCGCACACGTACAGGCGCAGCCTCGGTATTTGCGTGTATCGCGCGAATCTCCCGACACCGCTCGTCGAAACTTTATTCCTCTCTCTCTCTCTCTCTCTCTCTGCCCCCCTCCCCCCGCCCCCGACCAACCGCCGACGGTTCGCGCGCTAGGAAATAACGACGACAGTAAACTACAAGGTGGTGCCTGAATTTCCTTGCAAATCTAAAGTTCGAGATGCTGCAAATCTCACTCAGACGCATGTGCGCATTTCAGTTTCACAACAATCACTAAACACGTTAAACCGCACACAGTGAATATTTGCGTTAACGGAATCTGACGAAATAGATCGTCCCTGCCTCTTAATCCTTTTTTCCTCCTGAGGATAACAGCTAAAAAAAGAGAGAGAAAAAAATCCCTCGCCCAACATTATCCCATTTCTATTGATAATGAATTGCGATTAGCCTCAATTATTGTGGAGATTAAATTTTAATTGACATATTACGTGCGCTCAAATGAAAATAAAGCCATAAATTAAGTATATTCTATAAATTATATATTTCCCCTTCAGCCGCTTCGATGTCTGCATTCGACAATCTCTATGAATACCTTTTGAATAAATTAGAATCCGTAATTGTTATTTTATTTGAAGGATTATATAACATTACGTCCTGTTTCTTCTTCTCCTTCTTCTTCTTCTTCTTCTTCTTGCTTTTCTTCTTTTTCTTCTGTTTCTTCGCAACAATAAACAATTCTTTTTCTTCGTTATGCGGATCTTATTTTCATGTATCCTGACACACATGCGCACGCACGTAGACGCGGCTAATGAAATTAATTGTCTCAGGTCTTCAAAATTATCTAAATACCAAATTAGTGGCTCCATCTAATCCGCACCCAATAAACGCCAAGGCGCATAGATTGGCGATTAGACCCTTGATCTATAAATGTAATCAGAAATTACTTATTGTTGTAATGAGTGCGATATAGCAGGGAGCAAAGAAGAAAGGAAGGAAGGAAGGAAGGAAGGAGGTCGTAAAGCTTCTATTTAGTAAAAGTTTTGCGAGGAAAAGGGAAGCCGAAATGAGGAAATGCTAGAGCGAGTTAGAGCGAGAGAGGAATGCCGAAATACCCGACTAGCGATAAATTCTCATTATTGCACGATTTCAGGAGCCAAGGCCAGCCAAACAAACTAGCGACAAACACAATGTTTGACATTTTCTTCATTGCCCGCGGGCTTCTAGCGTACGCTTTACGTACGATTGGCTCACCCTCGCCCCCCGGCCCCGTCCTCCCCCACCGCCCATGACATAGAACAAGCGCCGAAGTAGGAAATTCTCTTTGGTAGCCGAGCGCCGATAAAGTACGCGGGACAGAACCAACAGCCCGGAGGCAATTTATCCGACTCTCAGAGAATGCCGCTCGTTAACCAAATAATAAACATCTCCCCGTCGTAGAGAGAGAGAGAGAGAGAGAGAGAGAGAGAGAGAGAGAGAGAGAGAGAGAGAGAGACGGTGCCCGCTCTTTTTGACATTGTTGTCATCCCTCCAGGAGAGCACAGGTGATTTTGGATTCCGGAAAACGTATGCCAGCCGAGGCAATGACGAATAAGCGTTAATTAATCAATTACAGACCTCTAATCCAGTACTATTCTGGATCATTATTTAAAATCGGTCATGGCGGGTAATTTAAAAGAGACGGACGCGGCTCGCCTTTCAAATGAAATTATTTGAACAATCCCTCTCTCTATTCGCTTGTATTGAACACTTGGTCGAATAATCGGATATCGAATGCCGAAGCGATGTCATGCGAAGTTACGCATCGCACAAGAGCGCCAATGAGGGGAGGGGGGGTAGCTTAACGATAAGATAGTTTTACTTTATTAATGCATCTGAAACGAAGTCTCGAAAGTCTTAAAAGAAGTTCCGCCGGGAAGAGGTCGTTGAGAGGATCACGAGCTCGGCTACGTTAGTTTAGATAAACGATTGAATCCCATTTTCAAAAGACGCTATTCAATTTATCAGGATTGATAATTTATTCGAAAGATTTGTCGCTACGAAATTTATGTCAATGCGAAAACGCAAAAGCTTACACTTCTTCTTCCTTTTTCTCCATACTCCAATTCAACTTTATCTCCCGCAATAACTCGTATTTTCATAATAATCTAATATGCACTCGTCAAGAACGGTCTTGTAATTCATTAGCGCACTGATAACCCCAATAACAATGCAGCCGACACTTTTTTTAAAGAATCCCATACTCGACAATTATCGTTGACCTAGAAATACTTGTGAATTTTGACTATTACTTTGCTTGTTCTTGAACTCTAAACCTATAACATTTTTACGCTCATTCTTATTAATTTTCGGTACGAAAATATTAATCAGCTAGAGTTTCATTATACTTTGGATATTGCTTGATAAGTAATAGGCACCAACCACGCACATCGTACTTTCACGTATTTGTATTAGAATCCCCAGCAAGCGGACATAAAATGCAAATACCGTAGGACACGGCATATTTTTAATATTTTATGGAAACCTTAAGCTTTGCGATGACACGTAGGTAGGAAGCGCTTCGTCGTATCAATTTAATCTATTTAATCTGTTTAATATACCCATACGTAGATGGACAGATAAGTATACAGTCAACGGCGTTGACGAGGAGAAGAAGGGTGTGGTTGGGGGGGGGGGTAATAAGTCTGCCACGCTCTTTTAGGGGCGTCGTTAAGGAAATATGAAAATACATAATCGGTAATTATTTAAAGCTTTAAAAAGTGATAAACGCAAACGAGTCACGGCAAATAAAACCATACGTCGGCTTAAAAATTACAAATAAGAATCACGTTTTAAGGAAGGAGTCGATGAATGAACCGGGATCAAGCTTTCCTTATTATCGAATGCATTGCAAGTAAATAAAAATTAATGCATGGGGACATTGAGGGACATTTAAAAATATTGTAATCTTATTAAGGGACTCGTATTGATTAATTGGCTCAGACTGCATTCACGTTGGCCTTTTTACTCCTTGCATGGACTGCGTCCGTACAGCACGTGTGATTATAGGTTAATTCGTGCGAGAGAAGAACTGTGCGGATGATAGTCGGTGCACGCAAGCTTAAAAGCCGCAACGAGGGTCGGAGGAAGGAGGAACTACCGGTAACACATCTAGCGTCTATAAATCAAAGGGGCCAAAGGCTATCCAGTATTCAGACAGTCCTGTATAATGGGAATACGCGAGTTCTGTGTCTACGGATATTACGTAATGAGTTAGGATCGCTGGCGCTCTCTGTCTCTCTTTCTCTCTCTCTCTCTCTCTCTCTCTCTCTCTCTCTCTCTATATCTCTCTCTCTCTCTCTCTTTCGCTCTCTTGCTTTCTCTTTACCTCACGGGGGCTGTTATTATGTAAATCCAGCCGCTTTCGGCTCCGAGTCGCCACACGCCTTTCCTCCTCGCTCAAATGCTCGATTTGCCGTTGACAAATCATGAAAAGGAGGACCCATTTACGCTTCCTTCTGGCCTCCAGATTTTTAAACGTCGCTGCCAACCGATTAGCCAATAAAATATAATTATTCCTCCTTTTCTTGGGTTTTTTTTTTTTCAAACATTTTTATGCGCTTTTCAAGTGAACGACCTCCATGCCAGTGTAAAACTTAATTAAAATCCCCAAGATCGTTTTAATGTCATTTAAATTGGTTATCCATTAAAGAATTTTATAGCTTGCGTAATACATTAGATTGTAATTTTTATATTGCTTCAAGGGACATCGAGTTCTTTCTTTACTCATAACAACAACAACAACAACAACAACAACAACAACAACAACAACAACAACAACAACAACAACAACAATAATAATAATAATAATAATAATAATAATAACAACAACATTAAGAACAACAACAACAATAACAGTGATAACAATGACAGCGCGATGATAAATATAGCTGAATATATTTATGTATGATTATAAGGGGAATCTTAAGGCGAACTAAGATGTAAAAGGATATGGAAAACAATAAAAGGAAATATGAAACCTCGAAAGCAAGGGAAGGCAATGAAAATGTAAATAGTCGTTGAGCATAGGTTTTCAATAAAAGCATGACGGATATTTCATTAGCTTTATAATATAGGTTATATGAGGTCGAGCAGAGTCTGCGAGCGTTTAATTGGCCGATTTTAATGCTTTAATGACTTGATGTAAATCAGTGATTCGATATCCATGGCTAAGAAGTCAATGACAAAGAAAAGCTTCAACTAAGAGGTGAAGTTTTTTAGTGGCGTGGTTAGGCCAGGGAATCCGGGGAGTGAATTGAGAAGAAAGCGTAGGGAATACTCGGGATCGTCGAGATCGTCGGGATCCTCGGGATCCTCGGGATAGTCGGGATCGGGGAAGGACTTGGCCCGAAAATTCTTTATGTTTGCATTTCTTTTATTCCTACCGCTTCCGAAAATACTAATAGCCGTCATTCTTTCCCGCAAAACTTGAGTGGTGAATAAAAAGCGCCGGTTTCGAAACCGACGTATTGCCCCGAGCAATAAGACTTTAAAGTCATTTAATAGATCTAATTAACCCAGTTTAAAAAGTTGCTCATTAGCTAGGTGCACTGGCATAAACGAGGATAATTAAAATGCCGGTTAACGTACAATAAAGTAATTTATTAGGGAAAGTGATAAGAGTCGCAGGCGCGTTCACACATTAAGCGAGCGCCCGGTTATTTATAACCCAGCTAACAATTATAACAATGTGAGTCTTCCGTTCCTCATCCACCTCTCCCTCCTCCTGCTCGACTGTCTATCCGCCTCCGGGAGCCGTTCTCCGTGCCCCGAGACCGGCCTAAATCTCAACGGTATCGCGATCGGGACGGCCCCGCGATAAAAATACAAAGTGCGCGAGACAAAGGAGATGCCCGAGCCCCGCACTTAGCTCAACGTCGGCGAGGATCGGGACAAAATACGCCACTGGGGAAGGAGGAAGAGAGAGAGAGAGCGAGAGAGAGAGAGAGCGAGAGAGCGAGAGAGAGCGAGAGAGCGAGAGAGAGCGAGAGAGCGAGAGAGAGAGAGAGAGAGTCGTCGCTCGGCATCAAAGGGATCGGCTCGAATGGCGATGCGCGTGCTTTCAATTGCCAAACTACCGAGCAAACGCGAGGGATGGATCATCGCTGGATTATGCAAAATCCTAGTCCTCTTTACCCCACTCTCTCTCTCTCTCTCTCTCTCTCTCTCTCTCTCTCTTACCCGCTCGCTAAGACCTCTATTTTACTGCAGGTGTACTCGATACCTGCACGCGCTTCTGTAAACGACGCCCTTGGGCGCTAACCGATCCCTTTACCCCCCCCCCTCCCATCACCAGTTCACCACGCACGCTCGAGATTAATGATAGATCCCGACCTCTATCGCGCACGACGATTCCTTCTTTCATTCTCGCTCGCTTAGCGGCTTTGATTCCTTACTTCGGTGCCAATGTCCAGGAAATTTTTCCGAGGGAACTTTCCAATTACCTATAATTTATCAAATAATTTGCTTAATTAATTCCAACATACGTCGTGCCGTGCAGCATTAAAATCAGCGGCTTGTAAAAAGAAGAAGTTGCGATCATCTAGAACTATATGGACCTATTATAAACTTTAGCTCTTCATTGATATTTCATTGAAGAGAGCATTAGTCCGTCGTTATTTAGCGCTCCCTTATCTCAAAGATAGCCGAATGCACCCGACATTGAAAGTAATTTTTTTTTTTTTTTAAATGACGTCTCATGAGAATGAAGCTCGAGATGCTTGGGACGGAATTCTATTTTCAGCCGGAATAAGGTCAGAAGCTATCTATCTCACTTGGATGCGCTCCAATCAACTTTGCTGCTATAATAACAGGTATAACGCGTGCCTCCGAAAGCCCGAGCGACGCTCGTTCCTTGACGGTGGCGACGGAACGGGCGGGTGGGTGGGGGGGCACCCTCGATCGATGTTCGTTTATCGAATCGATTTGAAGTCGTAGGGTGAGGTTTGGTTTCACTCAAAGTCGATAAAATGTTCGCACCTTCTCGCTTTCCCGATTTGGGGAATAAGATAGAACGGGAATAAGGTTTACAAGGAAGGAATCCATAGGCAAGAGATAGGGATCGCGGGTCAGACCTTATTTAAGCACTAGGAGGCCCGATAGGGCCCTACGGGCCCAAATTCTTTTTCGATAGGGAACGCCCAAAAAATTATTCTTCCCCGGGATTAAGCCATTAAGGGTTTAATATAGGAGTGAAAGGGAGGGGCGATGCGAGATTCGGTCTGGCGATGATCACCTAGGGAAGGCGAGGCCGTCGTGTTTACTTTGGCCTAATAAACGATAATGTTGTGCGTTCGCTGCGCGAAGCCGAGTCCCGCTCTCGTTCCCGCCCTTGCTCACGCTCTCGATCTCGAGCGAGCGCTGCTGCATAATCAAGCCAAAGTCCGTTAACCCTTGACTCGAGTCATGACACTCTTGTGACACGTAATCATAAGCAGATATATCTCTCGGACTTATTTTCGTTTTAATTTCATTTTAATGAGACTCCGACGAAGGCGTTCCTTCCCCCCCCATCCCTTGTTCGTGTATCCTTATTCCACATATCGTTATTCTCAAGCTGCGTATTCCCTTTATCGCTCACTCCTCGTGCTTTCTTATAAAATAATTTTCAATAAGAGTCGCTCCGTATGATGAAAAGGGACCGCCGAGAGCACCGTTTCATTAAGAAATCCGCTTCGGTCAATATTATTCGGTTATACGCTCTCATCCCGATCTTGCACCACAAACCTTTCGTACTTTTATCAAACATTCATTAGTGATGATAAGCTATTACTTAGCCATTTGTTCGGTTGATTAATTAACTAGTAAAGTACGAAGGCACGATGAGGCGCGGTCGTACTATCCCGAGGACGACACCCTCAGGCTACTACTCTCCATTACTAGGCCGGCGCGGCTTTGTCACTGGCTTTCGATTAATAAATCTCCGTAGCCGGGAAAGTGAAAGTCTTGACACGAAGTTGCTAATGAAAATGGCATAAACGTCATCGCGGGCATCTCATTAGACTCTCCTGCTGTTTTCGTTTTGGAAAAAAACCGGAATCATGGCGCTTGAACCCGATGACTGACTCTTGCTTTACCCTCACCAGTTGGGCGACGAAGGGGTTCGGTAAGAGAGAGAGCTAGAGAGAGAGGGGGGAGAGAGGGAGAGAGAGAGAGAGAGAGAGAGAGAGAGACGAGGGAACGCAAAAGACAGAAAATGGTGAATTTTATGAAGCACGTTTTTCGATACGTGTAGAATCATTTCCCATGCAGCTTAGTATGTACCTTCCCTCAACTAATTCCCTTCCCGAGCAAGTGACATCGCTTAACTATTGACAAATTTCTCCGAATGAAACGGATATTCTTATGAGAATCACGTTTTCAAATAACTTGATTCCCTCCGAGTGCGAATTTATTGTATCCGTTTCATATTAATAGGCGAATACTCGGGCCACAAGAATTTTAAAGAGTCCATCCGTTATGAACGGAAATGGAAAATGGAAAAATTCAAATTTAATGGACTATTTTCCGATTCCGAGCTCTTCTTGTCATGGAACGTAACAGGACTTCGCATAAAACTTCATATCCTCGCGACTTCATTCGCCCCACCGATTCTTTAATTTCGATTACATTTTTCAAATCGCTGGAACTTTTAATTACTTCAAGAACTTTATTAAACAGCTCTCTATATTAAACGGACTCGTTAGTTCACCTAATTAACAAAGTACATTTAAAAAAATCTACTTATTGTTTTTTTGGACTTTGCGGGACTATGTTATACGCTTGACGTCGAAGAACTGCAAAAATCATGCTTTAGCTCGGCTATTAAATTACGTTACTCCAAAGTAATTAGAAAATAAAGTACTATCCATTTCCTGTTTTTCTCTGCCTTAACCAAACATTAGCTAATACGAATATTGTTAAAATAATTGATGTGTATCATTCGACTTGTAAATATAAAAAATGAAAATTTAATAAGTCGCTTTTATGACTGGACATTTTGCAGCTCATTATGGTCTCTTATTACCAAATAGAGAAGAAAATGTCAAAATGTTTTAATAATAACGTACGTCATGTTGGCCATTAAAGGTTTTTCATTACAGACTTAAAAGGCTGGATGAAAGAAAATAGACTATAAATGCTTATCAATATAACGATAATATGCTAAAGGTATACAAGTCATGCCGAAACTTTGCAAACTTTTCCCTGGGCTCTTCTTTCAATAACAACATCAGTAAATGAACTCGATGTATTTATTATCGTAATTATAATTATCGGTTAAAATTTCATCGGTTTTATGAAAAATAAGAAAACATTTCAGTAGATTTTGTAGTAGTATTTTTTTTTTACCACTTGTTTTATCAGATAATTATTGATACTTATTGGAGCGTGTTGATATTTGTTGTAGTTATTATTGATAAATGACGAATATGCAGTAAAATCAATAATGTGGAGTAAAATAAGAGCAGATTGGCTCGCGCCACCTGTACTTTCTTCAATCCCTTTGAAGTACTCGTATCGTTCAAATATGAGGGGCAAATATCTTAGACGAGTAGTGGGGTAAGGAAGAACTTTCGCAGATACAAGCGTGAAGGAAAAAGATAAAGGATTCGGTTAGAATGTTTTATCAGTTCCATGAATTATCTATTATGCTTTGATAGAGAAATAAATCATCTTTTTGTAAATTATTTAAACTTGGACGGGGAGCAGCGTGAGATGGCGAGTAGTAGAGTTAATGATAAATCGAATGAAAGGGACAGGTCGACGTAAAAGATAATAGCCTTATGTGGAATCGGGAGCGTAGGGGTTATTGGGCGAGGACGCGGGAGGGAGATCACAAGTAATTTGTATCGATGCCGCTCACGCTCGCCAAGATCGAAAGCGATTTTAGCGATTAGCGTCGCCGCACTAAGGAGAGGCCGCTCGCTGGCTCTCGAGCCCATTCATGAAATGCAGTCGAGCGAGCACCGGCGGTTACGTAACCTGTTCAAGACGTAGGAGAGGCAGGGTTTACAAATGCTCGGGGGCTGCGGCGAGGGGAGGGCCGATGCGTGCACGTGGAGTGGAGCAACTAACGGTCTGTCGCCTTCGATTATTGGGCCGAGCCGACGGCGAACGAGCGTGAGGGCTCGGGCGTGGGGGAGGAAGAGCGAGGCTGGCCAATTGAAAAGAACGCAAAATATTATATGAAAGGGTTCGCTTTGATTAATGAATCGAGTGGGGCTCGGAGTGGGATGGGGCGGGCGCCGAGCGCATTCGCAAGCGCATCGACGGACGGGAGTTCGGCAAAAAAAAAAAAATAAAGAAAGGAAGACGCTCCTCCTCCTCCTCCTCCTCCCCCCAATCCAAACGAAGGATCCGCTCGGACGGATATTAATTTACATGCGTATCCTCGCCCCCCACCTCCTTATCCGTTGATAATTGTGATTTACATATAATTCGGGCACCGATTTTAAATGGGCCTTAGTCTCGACGCTCTTACACGCTCTCTATACCATCATTAAAGCGTTCTATTAGATAATTAAATCCATTGGTCGAAAGCAAGCTAACAAATGCACTTGGAATTAATCGTTTATTCGAGGCCGCGGTTAATTAAAATGTCTAAGATGTGTCTCGGTAGTTCGATAAAAGTTTTTGTTTACTCATTCTATTAAAGGGCCTTATATATTCTTTTGTCCTGCTTTTATCGACATTTTGATAAATTACCGATGAGACTGTAATTGATGAAAATAAGTTCAAGTGCCTTTTTCTGTCAATCATCTTTTAATTTTCTTGTTTTCAGAAATAACTTGATGCACAGAACTGATTAATTTTTTAAAATCGAGACAGGCTCACTTAAAATTCGAGCACGTGAATCTGGCGAACGAACTATCTGGATGAAAAACTCGTTTAAGTATCCGACGCACGGTTCGCAAAAATTACTTTATACCATTACTTTCTTCTCCCATGGGATTTCATAGATTTTCAAGCGGTCGATTATTCAATTATTTATATGCATATATATATATATATATATAACGCGTATGTATGCATTCAATGAAAACTTGCACTTAAATAGAAAGCTAATAAAGTACAATGGACGATTATGGGCATATTTTCGGCAGGGGGAGGGGATGCGAGGCAATTTATCATTGCGTCTTACTGCAATTTACACAAGATAATGCAAATCTCTACCGCTACTAAAATAATATTCATACATGGGTGATTATTAGTTTAGCAGATGACATAAATACGAGAGGCCAGAAATACATTCGTTTACATCTTATAAAATCCAGCAATGAGCCACAGTCTTACCGCCAGATTGTCCAGCTTTGTACAAAGCCGAGAATTTTCTATTTCCAGTCGCTTTATAAACTCTTTATCGTTCTTTGGCGCAAAGAGGTCCACCTCCCCTCCAAGTAGCGCCTCCCGTATAAACAAACTTTACGCGGCTTTTATTTTAACGACTCACACGTGCGCACGCCGAGTGTGTGAAAATACGTAGGCATATCTCGCCGAAAGCAAAGAATTCGTTTATCAAAGGGGAGGAAGAGCAAGTCGCACTTGCCAACAGATTTCCGACTCTATAAACAACAACGTTATGTATCCTTTCATATTTCTCTTATCGCGAAGCACTTCCTTTGGCCCCGCCTTAAACCGTCAAAATCCCTTAGGCTTTAAGGCTCTAATGCTCCAACTGCACTCACTCAACAATGTCACACCCTTCTTTTACTCCCACTTGATTATTAATTTTTATCATTTTTTTAAAATAATAATAATAATAATAATAATAATAATAATAATACAATTCGGAAGGCCAGTACTCAAAATACTGAAATAACTACTTGTATTACACGCACTGTATAGGAATTGAATTGTAAATACGTCCAGAATAAGTCAAGTGCATATTCTGAATTTGTATGCTTAAACGGAATTTCAAAAAGGCTTTGCGTGAAACCAGTGCTTATTATTATGCATCTGCACATAGCTTGGATGCTAATTAGTTCCATTCCAAAGGCAACCGAGGGAGTCAATGAGGTGCAATGTACTCAACATTCGTCATTTCTGCATACTTTTACCTTCTGCTATTTATCCGTCCGTAGCTCAGTGAATTTCATTCCTTTTTCTATCCTAAAAATATTTTTATAAGATTTTTACAAATTTAATCATCGAAATTTAATTCGATTATTAATATATCGAATTCCACGGTAATTTTAAAATTACTCAACACTTTATTCCCACATTACCGATACCTGTCGTGTTAGTAATAGATACTTCATTTATACATAATATACATATTTTATTCGCGTAAGCTATTCAATGTACATAAGTAATTACAGAATAATTATAAAATAATTATGAAATTACTAAGCATGCAATTTTTTATTTACTAAATATTTTATTCTGATTTAATCATGTAATATAATAATTGTATTTATTAATTATCCGGTTATCAACAAAATATATACATACCTTTGTGTATTAATTTATTGCTCTTTCTAAGGTATAAATTTATACATATACAGATATAGATATATATATATATATATATATATAAATATTTATCTACGTACTTGTTTATATAACATAACTAATTTCTGCAATAGCTTACTTCTTAAACTAGAAAAAGCTGCCCAAAAAATATTTTTCGATGTAAAACCCTATTCCTTTTTATAAATTCAATTTTCATAGTATGTTTTCAGTGTCAATTTCTTTTTTATTTTGTTGAATAATAGTCTTTCTTGAATATCAAAATAACAAACATTTTGAAAAATGTTTATTTGAACTCCCTGCAGTTTCGTTATTTCGTTTAAAAAAAAATATTCAATGAATTTATATATATGCGCATGCTGCATTACATGTTTGTATAGACTTTATCGAATCAAATGGGAAACACGTAAGGCGCTGTAGCTTATTTTTAATAATAAAAACTCTGTAAGTAAATAAAATCACTTTTCAAGGGTGTAGGATTTTTGTCTAGATAACGCTATTTATTGAAAAATCTTACTAAAATGTAAGAACATCCGCCACGTATTTATAATAATTTACAATGCATTATGTTTCTAAAGAATATATAAATATTACTTCACAACTAAGAATAAAGATTACTAATTGAAAGTTTAAAGGCAAGTTCTTTACCAACGCTTAATTATACATAAAATGTGTGCATTTTTATAGTTTCAATAAATTTTACATAATTGTAATACTACGATAAATATTAAGCTTTAGAAATATTAAAGATATTAAACGCTTTTAAATGAAGTAACAATTTCTTATTTAAAACAGTACAATCTTTATAGATTACATGTTTAGTATGGAAATATGAATAATTATATATTAATCTTTTGCGCAGATGTATCTAATATAGTTAAAAAGGCGACGGTGTCTGCAACAATTTATTTTTTATGCAAATTTTTTTTATATAACAGATTAAATAAAACTATATTTTCATGTTGCACATATGATTTAAGAAAAATAATTCACGGTATATAAAGTAAGTTTGAAATTAAAACCGTTCATCCGTAATTACAATATAATCAACTTTTATTATCCAAGGAATTACATAAGAGCATTACTCGGAATAGTTAGGCTTAAAATGTATAATATATAATTTAATGTTTTTTTCTCATTTAAAATCTAAAATTTAATTTATGAATGATATCATAATGCGTATGTATTCAAAGGTCAAATGTATTATTAGGATTTGTGTATTATATCATTGTAAATATATTATGTAGAATATCGTTAAGTACTTATTTGACTTGAATATTCAAATGTCCATATTGAATACGAGTTTAACGTAGACACAATCGATGTAAATAAATAGTATCTGAATTGAAATAATTTACCACCATAGATTTTCATAAACAACTGCATTGTTTACATTTATTGCCGTTTCTTTATAATATTTTATTAACATGAAAAATATTTTATCTGTTGACTTAGCAACATTAAGTCATTAAAATAAGCCACGGCAATCATTTTCATTTATTTATTTTTTTGCAATACGACCACGTAGGAAAGCATAGCCAGCCAATTTTAAGTTATACGAGTGCGTATGCAATTTTAACTAGCATTTGATATCTCATTATTGCGGGACAAGTATGTTTTTGATATACAGTAGCATGCATCTTATGCTCGTTAGCGTGAAATTCGATACGTTTGATTAAAGGTATACAGATTGTAATTGCTCTTAGATAATAGTAAACGTGTATATTACTATTGTTATTATAAAAACTGAAATATGTCCCGACTCCGTTGAAAGTTTTTTCATTGTATGTGACAGACTCTGATAATTTACAATGTCACAGGTGAGAATCTTTAAAATATGCATGAATCTTTATTAACTATATCGGATATAATATATTAAAAGATACATGATATTTAGTAATAATAAAACAGGTATTTCCAATTATTGCATGTACGAGTGCACGCAGAAGCGTAGTTATGTGCAAAAGTTCTATTGAATTTTAAGTCGTAAATATGCCGTGAATATGCTAGAGAGCGATTCTTAGTGGGACAAAGTCACTCTGCTTGGAAAGCCATAAGGCAACGGAGTATGTAAAAATTAGTTAAACTAGAGGCCATGCGGAGTCTCGTGTCCTTTTGCCGCGCGGCTGATAGATGCGTTTTATATTAAGTATGCAAGTTTAGAGAATAAAGTGGCAGATGTAGCGTGAGCATAAGTTCCAGTTAAAATGCAATTATTCATAGGAGACGTAGACCCAAGGATGGGAGTAAAAATTGACATTGTCGCGAGAGACGATTGGCTCGGCGGGGCATTTAAGGCGTTTCGCAAGGTATTCTCGAGGGGAAGAGAGAGCCGTTCTCGTAAGAGCCGTTGCGCAATGTCGTGCATTAGAAATTATCATAAGGACGGTATGAGGAGAAGGCGCGGTGGTAGTGAAGTGGCGAGGGGAATTCGCGGGCCAGTCAAGGGTCGTCTCGGCGGCAGGCGAGTTTAAGGGAAGGAGTCGGGGGAAATTCGAAAATACGATCCGCGTCCGCTTCTTCTAAGTTTAGGGGAGAGTCGGCCGGTCAATTGAGCCGCTCAGGCTTGTAATCGGGCCTCGACCACTTGGGAAACGTCGGCGGCTCGACGAGCCGCTCCATTTATAGGCCGGCGTCGCGCACGCGCACTAGCGAGCCCGGCGAGACCAACGGCCCTCCCGACGCAATAAACTATGATTTATACGGGCGGCCTTAATTACCGCGAGACGCGCGATCCTAAAGGCTAATTTATCCGCGCGGAGTCTTGGCTCAGGCTCAGGCTCAGGCTCCGGCTCCAGCTCCGGCTCCGACTCCGGCTCCGGCTCCGGCTTCGACTCCGACCCCCGAGTCCTGCGGGTGAGCCTCTCTCTCTCTCTCTCTCTCACTCACTCTATCACTCTCTCTCTCTCTCACTTTATCACCCTCTCACTCTACCCCGGTCCGGTCGCACCGCCACGCGCTTCGCGGGTCTTGATTAGCCGCGCGAGCTGATAGCGCATTCCTAACAATAATTGCCGAGCTTCGTTGCCCGCGCGACTCTTCGAAGCCGAGTTGAGATCGTTCCGAAACGCGCATCCACTACGCCATGGCGCTTTTACCCCCCCCCCTTTTTTTTCTTCCACATTTCTCGGTTCTCTCCTACCCCCGGTAACCCCTTGACCACACTCTAATGAACTTGTTCGTTTCTTAAATACCACTGCATTGATCACGTTAATCGGTCCGAGCTACGCTTTTAACTTTAATCCAGAAGTTTCATCGATTTGCTCCTCCGGCATCCTCTCTCGGCCGACCGTTCCCCGTTCCCTCCTACCAGCGAATTCCAAAATTATTTTTATGCTATGCTGATTTATTAATATCATGGATAACATTAATCTTTAATAGACTTTCCAAGTTCTCTTTGATATTAAAACTCTCTTTAATTATTTACTTTAAAAAACAAATTATGGTCTCTGCTCGGCCAAACACTTAAAAATTCTTTAATTATTCGTAAATACAATTTTTTCTTCAATTTTTTATCACAGATTTGAAAAGGTATTAAACGCATTTTAAAATACACAATTTGTCATTCAATATCTCAAAAGAAAATGCATAAGCATCAATTGATTAAACTAGAGGCAACCTTGCTTGCTTTTTTATTCACAGTGCTGATTAGTATTAAATAAAAATTGGCGCATTTCTTTATTTGCCACTCACTGGCTATAGAAAATGAATAATAATTTGTTTACTCGAAATTTAAACGAAAAAAAAATCAATACATAATGGTTGATGATATAATGTTGTTTTCATATAAGCCGATTCAGTAAATCAATTTAAAAATATATTCAAATTCAATTATGCAGATTATCAATTCCGTGCTCACTTTAGATGGCGTAATAATAAAATGCATTAAGAAATTAAAATAAATAATTTATCAAATTTGATTAATGACCAACAGCAATATTATAGTGACTTAATGTCTTTCTCAAAAATGTATACATGAATCTGATACGTTTTTGTATTTTTATACAACTACCATGAAAACACTTGCGGTAAATGTAAAAAACAGTCTGCTTTGAAAAAGAAATTTACGAAATAATTTGTATAATAGGGTGAACGACACTCCTTATCATATTGATTAAAATTAATAACGAAGAAATTAAAAAGTTTTCGTTAGTAATTTTTTGAGAAATCTATATAAAGAAGTTAACGAAAACTTTTTAAGATTCATTAAATAATATATACATAAAATACAGCCTTTCTCTAAATACATGTAAATTTATGTAATAAATGCACATATTAGAAATATCAATGCATTAGGAATTGTCAATTTTTTTTAATAGAACGTACGTATAAATCGCTTTGAATGTAAATTCCTTTCAGTTTAGTATCGTTTGGAAGGTTCTATTAAAAAAATACTATCTCTTGTTCCTAATGGAGTTGAGGGGGAGAGAGAGAGAGAGAGAGAGAGAGAGATAATGTAGAACTCATATAACGCAAAGAGCGCGTAGTCAATAATACTCGGATCTTTAGAGCCACTACTAATAATCGTTATTATCATTGTAATTGTTATGATCATCGTCATAATCATCCCCATATAGCGAGCAATGGCGGTACATACGTAAAGCGTTCGCTCATTTGCACTGTCACTCAAACCTTCCCCTTCCACTCCTTAAATCCTCTTCTCTCATCCGTATCATTTTTACTCTCAGATACTTTTTCCACAGCGCAATATGACTGACACACTTCACGAGAACAATTTAGCCGATATTTTTAATAATATTTTACGTGGACGAGTGACCTCGTGAAGGCATTCGAGACGAATGTATGAATTTCGACTATGCAAATATATTTCTTATAATTTGCAAATGTCGATCGCATATATATATATAAATAATATAATGTTATATCGTTGGTGAGAAATCGGATAGAAAATTTGTAAACTTTGCAGAGATTTCAAAGCCGATGAAATGGAAATGGATGAAATTTCGATTGATTCGCAGAAAGAAGTCCGTGAGTTCTCGAAACTCAATCTTTATTGCGTAATGAAATAGCAAAGCAGACAAAGTAGCTTTCAAATGCACTCCAGTAACATAGGGAAGTATTTGAATTTGAATGCCGGATGTGGACGGGATGTCTATGTAAACTGACAAAATAGTTAATTTTACATTCAAGTTAATCAGAGAGTCATAAAAGCGATAATTATAATTTTGGAAAGTCGAGTCGGAGCTTTTCACATGATAATTTATGCTTTCATTTAAAAATATAATGATAATAAAGAGAGCCTTTACCAAGAGTTATCAATCCATTAATGCAGTTGGCACAGTTTTAATTTAAGTTCCGTTTAAATCAAGTTTCTCATTAGAGACATCTTAGGAGGACGGAAACGAATATTCCGTAATGAGGAGATTTTATCGAGTGTCAAGCGATAGAATCGTATTCCATAGGACAGTGGTATGGGCAAGTGAACAAGCGATGAGGGGGGAGGGCAGAGACAATGGCCATTCGGTGATTGTCACTATTTTCAAGCACTCGAAAAAGAATTATGATAATAAATAATTGATATTGCCGGGCGGTTAAAATTTTTTGCGGCATATTAAAATTAATACTCGAGAGGCAATGGAAACTTTCGTTAATGAAGAATTACTCGATGGTCTTCGATTTACACCTCCTCCCGCACCCACTCTCTCTCTCTCTCTCTCTCTCTCATTCTTTACTGACATTTGATTATTAATTTTTCCGACTGTTTTATAAGGCTGGGTACGTCAGTATTACGATTATTTATCGTACACTACAACGAGCTCATCTCTCCTTTCGCAATGATATTACTTTCACGGCTTCAATGATAAAAATGACAAGAATTCCTTGTCATGCTACTTGCCTCGTTTCTCTCATATTTTTCCTATCACTTAATCGCGCTTACGGTAAAACAATAAAATTCCAAGATTTTATGACCTTAAACTCCAGCACGAAAATATATTTATTTAAACAATTATAGGAAATGAATTATTAATTCTTATTTCATACCGATTTCACTTTTACGCTACTTTTATGTTTTACACTTTTCATTTACCGTTACATGTTATGATTATAACACACGCACATACACACACACACACACACATATATATATATGTATATGTAAACACAATAGCTGCTTAGGTATAAAGCAACGAGCAAATATTAAATAAAATGAAATTCATATACGGATGCATTTACAATTGGGAATTGGTACATATGTTGAAATTGTATGAAACCAATCTAGGATCATCGATTAATATCACATGGTTACTCTTGAACAACAAAACATAATAAAGCAGCCTTTTAATAATTCGATAATATTAAATCAAGCTCTACTTTAAATATTCAGGCTACTCTGATATATATAATCATTTCATGCAATGTTTCATGAATTGAATGGTATTATCTTGTAAATAGTAGTGGCCGTTGTATTTTTAAATATTTTTCAAAGATAGGTAATCGTTCAATAAATTTGAAACAATTATTATCTATTTATTTAATTATTTGATAAATATTAATCTGCGTGTAGTCGTGGACAAAAGTGCAGCTTAAGGGTTTTGTTAATTACAGCATACTGATTTTAATCAATAAACTCTTTGTAAACGACTCAGAGCCTAACAATTACTAGTAATTATTTTATGCCATTAATTATACATTCATATATTGAGGCTTGTAGTTTAAACATATTATTTAATTATAGTATTGTATTCTCCTTTCATCCTTTTCTTGCCTTTACAATTAGACCTTTCATTACTATTCGGTTATTTCCTTTTTTCATGTCTTCGCATTCCGAGTTACTAATATATGACTACCGAGTTTATATCGAGCTTATACAGTTACGTGTTTAGTTTCGTACAAGTTCCGTAAGCCCATTATTAATTGATATTATTGATAAAAGATTAAACGCGACATGAGCTGTTAATATTAACTTATGAAAACATTGTAATCGACAATAAATTTAATAGTCAAAAAAACATACAGGCATGTATGTTTTGAATAAATTGTATTTAAATAAGATTTGATAACATGAATCAGATCGAGTCAGATGTTGAAATAAGAGGATGATAGTCTATTTAAGATGCAGAGGGAGGTGTGACGACGCTCTATTCAAGGGATATTCCGGAAACGGTGCAGTGTCCATCTAACAAACTGCTCTCGATTCTGCACGAAATAAGATCACTTGGATTAATTTTATTTAAGCGGCGAATTGAATTTAACGAATTAGTTGGCATGGATTTACCACCAGTGCCAGGTGGTGTCGAAGATGTATTTAGCAGTGCTGCAAGAATTGAGCATTCGTAAAATTATAACTTCCTGCGCTAGAGATTCAGAGGAGGGGCCGACTTCGGTAAAAGCTCTTGGAAAAATCCGTATTTTGGAAAATACCATTGAATTCATTCCATATTGACTAAACTGACGAAGGCTAAGAAGAACAAGGAGTTTCTATTTCGGCTGATTTTTTTACCTTTCCGCGGCTGATGATTTGGTTTCTCGTGGAAGAATGTATTCGGCATTGGCAGCGGCTTTCAAAAACATCTTACTTGCATTTGGATGAGGGAGGGGGTGGGCGTTAGGACGGATCCGCAATGTTGTCGACGGCGGTGGTGGACGGAGGGGGGAAAGGGGGACTGGCGGGAGGTAGGGAGGGAGGTAGAGAGGGAGAAAGGCCCATGCAGAAAGCACGGGGACTCGGATTTTTCAAAGCCCCGTCTCGTTCGCGTGGATGAGGTCGCGCGGCGAGGCATTAAAAAACGCTCGACAAATTCCTCTATTGCGATTAGTGCCGCTCGCGCCTCTTAATTTAAGCTGCTATTTTTAAATAACCAGGGGGTTCGATAACGACCCTCCCGTTCTCCCGCGCTTTAATTAGCAATTAGCCACTTTTTCAACTCGGCCGTTTATTATTCTCTCGGTGATAAAAAAATTTGATCCGTATTTAGAACAACGGCGCCTGCCGAATTAATAACAATGTCTCCCATATTATCCTACACTCCCCTCGTTCCCGCTCTTTCTCGCCACATATCTCTTTGTGTTTTGGCGAGACCTTCTGTTTATGCGAAATAACGAAATGACGAAGGGGCAATCCGTAACGTCATCGATCCCGGACATTCAAAGCCATGTTTGATCTTTTGCACGAGAGCGCGTTCACAACAATTTAATGAAATACATTTTATAATACAGGCTCGCTACTGAGTAAATTGACTCCCTTAAGCCTGTAAAATAACATCATAGGTTAGCTGGATTTAATGCTACATCAGGTTTACGATTATGAACGAAATAAAAATCGCTGATCGAATGAGAAATACTTGAGTAGAAAATATTTTCTATAATTATGGTACGTGACTCGAGGCACAAATATCACTGATCCCATATAACGAGAGGCGTACAATATAAATTCATAAATTTACATTGATTAAGGCAGTCTGGAATTTAAAGCTTGATGGTTTGTAATTTTTAAAATTATCAACTCCTACTGGCACTTGAAAGTATTTTAAAAAATCCTTCGATCGAGCAACGTAAGTAGAACGACATTATCGAAAGCTCAAAGCGAATAAAGGATACGATCGGAACGTAATGTAAAATAACATTGAATTCGCCACTATTTATATTTATATTTATATTTATATTTATATATAAAATAAACAATTATAAACAAACGATCCCTCTGTAGGGTAGTTATAAATAAGCTCGGGAAAACCGAATGGGCGGGTGGGTGGGTAGCGCATTGAAAGTTTAGGGTCGCTCCGGCTCTTCGACGCTCAGGGCCACAAATCCCCTATGCAACTTGGTTAAAAACAAAAGATCGAAGTTATATAAGCCATCGCAAGAACTATTAAATTGCACCAATCGATAGATTATGCAAATGCTTCGTAAAGATACTGATCAAGAGGGTTTTCGCTCGAGTTCCAGACTACGCAGAGTAGTTAAATATAGTTAAATAAAGTGTCGTAGCTTAACTGAAGAGCGTCGTAAGCTCGTAAGACTTTTTAGAGATGGGGCGATGGTCATTTTCTTAATCACCATCGCTATTTACATACGTAATTGAGATTGCTCGGTTTGTTGACGTTTACCTTAGCCCAGATTAGTCGGAGACTCCCGGATCGACGTCGCTCGCTCCACTCACGCGAAACTACTTAATTAAAACTCCGCGCTTCATCTCTCTTAGCGCAGCATCCAATTGAGCTAAATGAAATTCCGAATTCGAAGAAAGTAATAAGTTTGGCCGCATAAGAAAGCTCCTAAATTGCACTCTGCGCCCCCCCCCTATTAATCTTGTATCCTTATTATTTATTGTACACATTATGCATCGTGCGCCATTATTTTCATAAAATTTACATAAATTATCCGATGGTGCATGTCATTTAAATATGCATCTAAACGTTAGAACCTCATTTCGCACAATAAATTACGGTGGTATTTTTATATGATAAAAGCAGCATCGAGTGTCGACAGAAAGCTATTAGACGATTTGTATTAAAAGTGAACACTCATATCTTGACCGACGATAAATTAATGCTGTTGAGAAAATTGTAATACCAGCTTTTGCTATGTTCGCCTTGCATTCGATATATCCGGGGCCGGCGAAAAATCCCATCCTGATTACAGTGAAACCACATGTATCATTCTTGCTTTAAAGTTACATGTGCGCATGCAAAGCCAAGTCTCACGCGAATCTAGGCTAAAGAGACAAATTATAAACAATCGATTCGCTAATTTCATTAGTAATTGCTGGGAAAGCGTTTCATGGCGAATTAAGTTTTGCAATTCTCGGGAAAAGACGAAAATTCTGCAGAACAAGCAAGATTTTTCTGCACTTACAATCGCGTTTTATTTCATCTGCATCTCTATCCACTACGTCATTTTACTCTAATTCAACAAATTTTAAGTACTCGTTACGAATCCAGTCGTTGATTTCAAAATCACTCGCTACACTTTACCTCGTCTAAATCCTTACTTTATGTTTAAAAAGTTTTCCCCCCTCAAATAACATGAATTTGCAAGTACAATTAAGGATACCAGTAATTGAAAAACTTACGTATCTGATTTTTCATAAGCTTCAGTGCAGATTATTTACTTATTACAGTAAAATAGACATGCTTAACAGCCGTTTATTTATGAATAAATTACTTAATATACATAATAATTAATCAATGTGAATATATTTGCCCGAAGAATTATGCTCATTGCTTACATTATATACACCTTTTTCCTTGGTATTTATTAAATGGTGCTAAATGATGTTATAAATAATGTAAATTATGAAAAAAATCTGACATATATGATGGATTTGTTTTTTATATTGCGCAAAGTAATTAATAATAATTAATAATTAATAATAATAATAATAACAATAATAATAACAATAATAACAACAATAATAATAATAATACAAATAGATAATGAAAGCGCATCCGTTATAAGAACAAATAATACAACTCACTCAGAGTGCTTATCCGCGGGAAAGTGTCCGAATTTAAAAAGACCCGACTCGCTTAATATTCGCTCTAGGAATGTAATATCTCACTAACTATT
The DNA here is from genome assembly GCA_018883505.1 of Ceratosolen fusciceps. Lineage (NCBI taxonomy): Eukaryota > Metazoa > Arthropoda > Insecta > Hymenoptera > Agaonidae > Ceratosolen > Ceratosolen fusciceps. The sequence continues at coordinate 2,439,663 of RCIC01000012.1, read as the reverse complement.
ATCTCCGTGAACTAAAGTGTTCTAATAGTTTGTTGCGCAAACGCAATAGGGCGCCGCCCCATTCGGTCGAGTTCCTTAAACCATATTTGAGCGAACGTGCTCGACTGCTCCCATGTGTGAGAAAATATTTTCACCGACGAAAGAATTAAGAAATTATTCCACATATAATCGGTATTGCGTGTCTGTATGCGCACACAATCCGCGCCGTAGTAAATCTGCGAAAATGTAAATCCCTAAATTCTATTAATAAATGTTTTTCAATCATGCTCACCGAGAATCCGCCACTAGATTTAACATTTTTCTCTTCCAACTAGAATTTAATATCTTTTAAATTATTACGATTAGCTAATCGGTCCCTCGGATATGCAACTATTTATTCCTTCCATTGCGATCTTTTGTTAGATATTTTCTTTTATAATAAGGTAGTGATTTCGGCAATAAAAATAGACCAGAGAATTTATTGGCCCCCAGAAATATTCGTCTCTCGATTGCATTTCATTTGGATATTCGATGCGTCAAATCGTCAGATTAAGAAGCAAAGTATTCGTTGCAACGTTTTGATTCGTTGCACAGCGGTATAAAGTGCGCGGCTTTGGGTTCAAAACGCGTCCAGATGCAAAGCGATATGGTTGAATGGAATGGAAGAGGCGCTGACTCTCGCCCGGACGCTTAAAACTGTCACATCGGCTATCGGTCGAGAAATAATCGAACGCTTTTAGTATAACGAAATGATATTCCGAAGTGAGGGCGAGAGGTGCTATTTCGATCTGCCGTTGCTTGTCGTCAAAGCTTCGGCAATATACGAGCCTGCAAATTGAATATCCTGGTGTTAAGTTAAGCGCACTAGAGTATCGGGGCAACCGCAACCGCCTCATCCCGGGTTTCCAAGTTGCTTTTCCTCTTGGCATTGCTCCACGCTCGTTCACTGTCAAATCCCGGACCTAATAAACTTCGACGGGAACACGTATTTCGACACCAGGGCGAGAGAGCGCAAGGGGCACCCGACCGAGAAGTAAGAGTTAATCCGCCCCCACCCCGCGGAGCTTGGATCAGGTTGAGCCCACCTGGACGAGTCGAGGATGGGTGAACCCGCGAAATGCCGAATTGCCAATTGGAAGCAGCTTCTTCCCTTTCCCCCGTCTCGTATTTCATGTCGCAAGAGTAATTGACGCCCTCTTCCCCTCCCTCTGACGTCGCAGCCGCCCATAGCACGTTATCCGCGTGAGTTAGAATTAGGAGCCGGGGGGGGGGAGGCTTGGAAAGCACGATTCCCGGAAGAATCAATTCGAATGGGGTTAGTAAGTAAAGAAGAGATGGCGCGGTGCAGAGTAAAGCAGCCCCGGCTTACTTTATGTCGCTGGATATTTATTTATTGTCTCGGACGAATGGGACTCCGCGAAACGCTTTATGCGCTTCGAAATACATTTCTACGAAAACGGATAAAGCTTGGCTTTCAAGACATTTCAGTCGGACGGGCATTTTTTAGAATCGCGGCCCAACTTTTCTTTCACCAATTGTCCTGATTATTTATTATTCAAAACTTACTGCGATGCTTAAGTCAGTCGTTATCGCATTTCCATTCGAAGCCCGACGACTAAATTACAAATTCAAATATCGACACTCACCGGCACGTCAATTTGTTAATTTGGACATCGATTTTTAGAGAAAAAGAATTTCACGTATAATAATTAACATTTCCCTTTGTTTTATTTAATAAAGTATTAATTAGAAGTCACTATGGAGGTAAAAAAAAAAAGTTGCGCAGCTCGGAGTGCAAATATTTCGTAAGAAGTATAATAATATCGATGTAGTTACATGTAAAATGTAATGCAATTTCCTAATTACCATTCAACATTCCGATTCATAAATTATAAAGCAAACAGTAGATTCAGTAATATTTATAAATATGCTATCCTCATGTTACGCGATTTATTGAAAAATAATGAGAAACTTCTTTACGATATCGTAAAATTATTTAAAAATAACTTTATATGTTTCTATACATTTACAATATATTTGCAGTATTCGTATCAGATTTGTATGCATACTTAATGGGAATTATAGATATTTTATTAATCCGATTGATCTATCATTCAATAAATATTTTTTCCTAAATTTATTACAAATCCATCGGGACGTGTAAAGTGCATGAATAAAATATGACATTCTAAATAAATCTTTATCCAAAGATTAATAATGCACTTTGCTTTCGTTGTGTCGAATATCGATTGGCCGCTTTTTAATAACATATGCAAGCTAATAAATATTGATTGGTTTGTTACTTTTTATATGAAATTTATTATAAATTCTAATTCAATATTAATTGATTCAATTATTTCTGGTAAACCTTAAATTTAAGAGGATCAAAAATAATTTAATGTACTATAAGGATAAATAAACGAACAGTAAATTGTTGTGAAACCAGACTTCGTATGTGTATTAATATATTACTTAATCTCATCGAGATATTTAAAATAGATGCGACTCAAATATTTGTTTTTAGTTTTACTCAGTATTATGTGTTAATTGGGGAAACTAACTTTAGGTTTCATCTTCATCTTTGCTTAATGTTACCGTAATAAAGTGTTTTTCCAACCAACGCACGTGTCAGAAAAACTACTTATTTTCTGGTTGTTTTTTATTAATTACACTTATAGTCAACGCAATCCAGATTATACATATATTCTTGCCACAATAATTTTTTTTATAATTATCAAGTCAGTGTAGACAAAATTCATATTCTTATTCTTATTCTTCTTATTATATTAGAGAGGAAATATTATAAATTTTAATTCTAGAGTGAGTATTCATAGATTATTGGTATATATATATATATATATATATATATATATAGATATAGGTATAATATTAAATGAACATTTATTGAAACGCCTGTATACATCGTATGAAGCAGTTCCTGTTACTTTAAAAAAGTTTTATATTATTCAACGCTTTAGACTGTAATATTACTCTGCATGAAATGTCTTTCTCGTTACCCTTTTCTTATTCGATGTCTTTGGCCTACGCAATCACCTTTGGCATATTTTCAGCGTGGAATTCTTCCAGATATAATCGAAAAAAAGTGACCAAGTTCCTTTGAATTTTAAGACTTCCATTCTTGCACTTAAAAGCTGCACGTTTTCGCATCTGATTTACAAGCCGTGAACTATTGTGCGTATGTATACGCCTACGTAATGTTACCAATCGTAAATGAAGAGTGAAAAATTCAAGTACTAAAATAATGAAGCAGCCATATTGTATTCAAAGATTAAATGCGTTAAGGTAAGTCGAGGGTAGAATTTAGTCAGGGAAATTGACATAAGCATTCGTATTTTTAGATTTAAACATCTGTTTTGTTCGCAATTACAATTGTATTCCTCGTTGGATATCTATGCGGTCTCAGGTTTAAATATACACAGCGACAATGTGGAAAATATCAAGTATGATTTTGCAATAAAAGGTTAAATGTAGAGGAATAAAAATGAATTGAAGCGACAGCATTTACTTTAAAATTAAATTTGGATAATATTTAAATAAGGAAAATATATGATAGTAAATAATATAGTTATGATGGAAAATATTGGGAAATATGATTTTAATCAGGAAGATTTAATTAAATTGAATTTATTATTAAATTAACTTGATGAAATGATTTAAAGTATTTTAAATTTATAAAATAATTCGGTTTATCTGTTAACGTATCCCGTACGTTGATATAAAAATGAAAATAAAGTATGAAAAGAAATTGAAATTGTTATTAAGACTTGTATGGATTCGAAACAGATTGATTTGCCATTGAATGAAGGAATAGGCCAGCACTCGGTATGGTAATAGATAATTAAATACCAGGTTTTAAAGTGTTTTTTAATTGTACAGGAGGTTTAGGAAGCTCATAAAATATCAGCGGTGAAGTATCAAGGGGAAAGAATTTTCCTTCCGTCGCCCGAGAGGAGCAGTGTCACGTAGCTCGGAATTTTTCCGAGCATTTTCACGGCTGACGACACGACCAAAGCTGTTCTACATATTCCTCTTCCTTATGCGAAGAAATAACCTGTCAGTTTTGTCTTTGGATTTTAAGCTGCTTCCCCCTCTATCACTCTCTATCACTATATGGAGTCTATAACAAGTCTGCTTGGACAAGTGCAAGGAGGCCTACATTTTATTCGGATCGTGACACTTTCGTTAAATAGCGACGCTAAGCTCGAAATTTAGAATTTGCTTACAAATTCAAAGCTTTTATTATTCGACCTTGATACTGAAGAGAAATTACCCCGTGTAACGTTCTTCTACAATATTTTCCGTGTCATTAATCATTATATGGACACAAAGCAACGAGATGAATTATTAAAACGATATTTAAATGGCGCTCGTACAATAATATTGAATAACATTGAATCTGACCGAGTTGTTTTCAATGTTCAAAACATTTTTTGAACTTATAAGTTATTTAGTCATTTTAAGTAACTCGATGTGACATAATAATTCTCATTAGTCTGATTTATTTAATTTTGAATACTTACTTAGTGACACGTATTCCTACGAGAGCTAAATATATATCTTTTTTTAATAAAAGAAACCATTTCTCAAATACTTTGAAAGATTGTCAATCCTTAAAATTTCGCTTATTCTTACAACAAAACGTAATTATCAATTAAATGAAAGGATTCAAATTCGTATTTGTAGACTTAAAGTACTTACCGAAATAGTAAACTGTATGAAATCTTCATAAGAATTTAAATCTTACATTGCATTCGGTAATTACGTTTAAAACTTATTGTTGAAATTCTATAAAAATAGTTCAACTATAATAAAACATATACATATGCGTATATATAGTAATGTTAAGAATGCATTTATCTTGAAAGTAGGAAGAAAAAGCTTGAATCGCGTTTCACATTACACGGAAGACTTTCAAAATTATCTTGTAGCGCTAAGCTTTCGAGTGCTTGGCCAAAATAGCAGCAACTTGAGGCAGATGACAACGACTATTGCTGATGGAAACTAGTTTTCTGGCAAATAGTTTGTTGTAATATATACGGAGGTCAATGATCTTGATAAATAGATAAGAGAGAAATTCGAATACATTGACTCGGGTAACGAATTCACCGATATAGGAAATCTCCGAATACTTACTAGCCTCTAAAACGAAACAGTACTGGATTATCAATTTTTATACGATTATTATTTTTCTATGAAATTTCTTCACTACAGCCGCTTCATTTTCACATACCTAAATTATTTAATGCATCTGTTCATGAAATTATTATTTCTGCGAATAAACGATAAAAATACTTTATAAATTGATAATAACCATGAAACAGCTTAATCTAATCTAGTTTATTCTCCCACTTGATGCATAAAAAAAAAGAAAAAATTGCATTTTTATTATAGCTTTAAAATTGCAATCCGTATCGAAGGCAGAATTTACATAAACATGAATATCAGGGAAGGTTACTTCTCGGCCTATCTTGGGACAAGATCTGGAGCTGTTCTAATTAATTGAATTAATTGAAATAGAATTTTGTAATGCTAGGATTCGGAGAAATAAAATCAATTAAGGGAATATAAAAAGACTGCGAACGAAGATGCGTATAATGTTTAATTAGGCAAATGCTTCGGAGATGCACGATCGAAATATCTTAACGCGCCCATGTATATATGTATATATGAATAAAAGATTTCGCTTACACAGTTTCGGATTTATTGTTACGCATAATACTGGAAGAAAACAGGGATAGTAATATGTTACTTATAAGAAATCCTGTTATCAGCAATATGTATAATACGAATTTCCTGTATCGAGGCTTAGTAGAATCTCGAGAGTAAAGAAGAAAAAAGAGAAGAAGAAAAAAATCGATTTCATTTTAACTGGAGTATCCGCGATGCACTGTAGTCTAGAATTTATGAAAACTTTTCTTTTATATTTCAGAGCTTTCGCGTCCGAATCCCCTTCGACTATCGTGCGCCTCTTCGTATCAATATAGCCTTTTAGATTATCTGGCTTAGACTGAAAGTCATTTATTCTTGGGATAAATAGGGGATAGATTTACCGTAGAGATCCGCGGAGCTTCGTAAATATACGACAGTCTGTTGCGCCGAAAACATAGAGTAGAAAATAACCTTGAATTCTTTTTTTAAAAAAAAGTCCCGCGCTAATTAAAGCGGCGCTTTAAGATTGTGGCTTACGGGCCATCTATTATTATTTATGTTGTATTATCATCGGACGTATTATAACGTCGCCAACTTCTACTTAATGACTTTATTACTTCATTCGTATATTTAGAAAATCAATGCACGAGTCGTCCGAAACTGCATAATTTTACATTGATCGGTACCTCAGTGATCCTTGTAAAGTATTTGGAGTTTCTCCTTTAACGATCAGTGTAGCTGTGCATAAAGTAACGTGTCATTAGCCTTCAGCATCTCATTTAACACTCGGTCGAGCCTAATCGCGTAAGGATGCTCTCCTCTTAAATCCATTCGGTTACATTGGACCGTGTACTCGCTGTATCGAATCTAACCATTCATCCTTAAACATTCGGTTGTTCTAATTTCGGTAAAGGAGCCGAAGCTCGTTCCTGGACTTTGGAGATTTATCTGCATGTAGGTTTCCCGGTGGGTGGAGCCGAGTACGAGCTCGATCCTGATAAAACGCATTCAATCTTCTCGTCCGCTCAGTCCTTTCATTCTTCTCAATTCCTCTACTCCTTCATTTTGGAATTCCATACAAGCTCTAAAAAGATCGCGTCTGGCTCGCATCTCTTTTCACTTTCTTTCATTGACTGGGGCGGTAACCCCAACCCTTCGTCTTCGGGAATGACCGAAAGGCCGTGTACATATCTTAAATTCACGAAATTCGAAATTCCTCTTAAATTAATGAATTTTGTACAAAAGTTCTTTGTGAACGTTAATCCGTCTATATAAAATGTTAAAAAAACTTATTTGGGTGAATTTGGTCTGCCGTGTCAAGTTTTAAATTTAAAATATAAAAGACGATTAAATTCTGGACGCTAAAGCAGTATACTCTTGAAAATAAATAATTTTATAATTTATTAGCTTTGGAGCTATTAAAATAGTACTTATTCGAAATGTTTATTGAAGCGTACGTTAACCTAAATGTCTTGCGTATTTTCTTTAAGTATGAAATAATAAAACAAAGTAGTCGTAAGATCTTGAATCTTGACGAAATAAATTTGCTTATACTTTTATAAGTTGACAAATTTAAATAATGCGGAATTATGGTTTTATTATGTTTTTCAAATTTTTCACCATATTAAATATAATAATACAAAACTTTTATTTTAAAACAGGACGTGCGTATAAAAACGTCAAAGGGTTTTATTGCCAAAGCTTTATTATTACGTATTAGAATTTAAAGGTAATTTCATAAATACGCGTATTTAAGACTGGGGAACATTTTAGGAGAACCGGTAAACGGATTTATGTCTACCAATGCTTGTATTTTTGGAAAGACGTTTGCCCAATTCTGATTTTATAATTATAAAGACTTGGCGCTTTAAAGCTTATTATTTAGCTTATGAATGCGTGCGCAGAGAGGATGCGCAGAGAGGGAGGATGTGATTGTAATATTTAATTTCTGGAAAGCGAAATCTAGAAAGTCTATTTTATGAAAGAGCATTTAAACATTATAAATAAAAGATTCTTTGGCCGGTAGCACGTGACAGGGGGCCTGTGTCTGGATAAAACCCGCGCGAAAGCATGAAAACGAAGTTGTCGGAAAGATTATAAGCAGAGAAATAGAGAATGTTAAATAGATGTAAAAGAAAAGAATGTGGTCATCGGTATTTAAGCTTGTTATAAGGTGCAAGATAAATGGTAGCTCGGTCAGGAGGTTTGTTGGTCGAGTTAGAAATTCGTCGAGAATTTAAAAAATGTGGAACGAGCGTATCTTGAGGGTCAGTTGGGAAAAGCAGCCTTAGCGCGAGATAAGGCTGGGGCGGGGTATTTCTGCAGGTGCGATTCGCCGGAGATCGACCGACACTCGCGCTCTCGGATTAGCCGCTCGCGAATTATGAAAGGGTAAGAAAGATCGGTTGAGGCTTAGCTCAATGGCCAAGGATAATGGCCCGGTATATATCGAAAGTTGTAGATCCGGGAAGATAGGAGCGGAGCCGAGTGCGGGGTGGCCCGGCCCGGCCCAGCTCGGTCGTCCGTCTCTTGTGGGATCGGGGAAGGATTCGAGCTCCGAAGCCCTCGAGCATTAAAATGCGGTAGCGCTCGCGGCGTCTCGAAACCGCAGCCGCTAATTCGAACAAATGGTCGATCGCAGCTGCCGATAGATCCTCTATCGGGGGCGGGGGGGGGCAGGAGTCGCGCATACTCGAGTACCCGAGACGCCTCGATCATCTCCGTCGAGGATGTGACGGATGGAGCCACAGCTAGTTTACGAATTTCCAACGACTCCCGAGTTGGTGCGCATGGGATCTTCGCGATCGGATTCCACGAGGACTCTGCCAGGACTTTTATGTCTCCCGATCAACCGAGCTAACTTTTCACAGTTCTGGATCTAAGATCCGAAACACAGCTATTTCCGTCACTCGCCTTCGACAATAAATGCTCGTTCCATATCTTGAATGTAAGTCTTATTGAGGGGTTTTCAACACCTCATCCACGAGTCAAAGAAGATCACGTAAAGAGCGAAGCGAGTGTCGTCGAGTGATCGATATTCAAATAAACCGCATTGTCTTCGCACTTGTCTGTTTGGCTCTGTTAGCGACGATCGGTTGAGTGCACTAAACTTACCGCGGAGGGGAGAGTATTCGCTTATACTTTTTATTTTGCCTCCCGGCGTCAATCTACCACATTCTAACACTCTCGGGAATTCCTCTCGCTCGACGTGCAGCTTTTACCTTCCGTTAATTCCCAAACTTCGTTCATAAGATCCGCGGCATTTCAAAGGACGTTTTTAAGAAAATACTTACGATTCAACGCTCGTTCAAAGACATTCCTTCTTATCCCTTATTTTTTACATCATATAATCCGAAAACATGTTTTAATATCCTTGTATACATATATATATATGCGCGCGTGTGCACATACGTACATTATTTCCGATTTCACGTTCGTTATAAAACTTTTAAATTTTATCGTTTTTATAATTACAGCCGCTAAGTGACTACTTTTATTAAATAAATAAAGCACTTGCTGTAATTTACAAGCATTGCATCGCTTAATTAATGTTGAAATTTTTATTAAAACCTTTGATTCTAGTCGAAATGAAATTTTAAAATATAATTTTCGATGAACTTTATGACGTCATGAAAGTAGATTTTTATATGTGAAGTATTGAAAAGCTACTTACTGTCACGTGTGCAGTGGCTACTTCTCATTTTTCCTAATTGAGCATTAAGCGAAACGAATTGTGCGATAGTAATAAAGTAGTTGTGCACAAGAAATTGAAAATAATATAAAAAAATATTAGCGATGCGTGAGTGATTCGCTTTAAAGCTTCCGAGAATCTTTTGTCGTTCTTATCGATAATCTTTATTCTATCCGAGACCCGATTACAATGCAGTGGCGACGATACAAGAATATCATTACCCCGAAAACTGTCAAATAGAGGATCATCGTAACTTTACCTGGAGACGAGGAGATAACGTCGGCTCATGCTGCAAGGATGGAATGGCCAAAGTTAACGTGGATTCCATAGCGAGGGAACGGTTCGCAGATAGTAAAAGTACTGTGAAAGCCTTTCGTGGAATCGTATAAAAATTACGTTATTATAGAGCGGAGAGGAAGGGGGGTGGGGAGGAACCGGTCCCCAAGATCATTGGGCGATGATCGATGCGTCCTGGTGCGCAGCAGTCGGTGTAAGCCGTCGCTAATGGCACGTGATCTTACTTGTACCGGCATTAAAACTGCTACATTTTGCAGCTCTCGTTTCAACGAGTTTCAAAGGTTTCGTTAAGTATTCAAAAACTGTTCCAAAAACAGCGATTATTTAAGGCATTTACATGTAGCCGTGATCCCGCAGATGCTAATGCAGTCTTTCTTTATTATATTCCTTGTACCAAGAAATGCCTTATGTCAGTATATGCCGACTGACTTTTGCCATTCAAATTAAACAGCAAATCGTTAATTCAATCCACGTATTTTTTTTACGAAAATAATACGTCAAATTCTTTGAATTAATAAAATGTTAGGATAGCTTCATTAAAAATTTAAATTTATCCTAAACAAAATTCTCTACAAATTACTGTTCGATAAAAATTTTCTTATTAAACAATAGGTAGTTGGCAATGATGTACAATGCGCGCGAAAGAAGATTTTTATGCTGATTGGTTAGGAACCCGATGAAATTGTATAAAATTCACGCAAACACGAGGACTATATTAAATGTTGGTTTAATATAACTGATATTTAAAGCAATAAATCAAACGTCCACTTTGTTAAATTGGTGTAGTGCAAGCACCTTAAGGAATTTAAATAACGCGACCGAGTCGAGTAGCGTTAAATCTAAACGGACAATTCATTGCAGGTATAACGTCCGTAATTACAATAGAATATTACATTCCTGGTATTACGAAAATGAATTAATTAAGCCGATCGCACTGATTGACAGTCACTGACAATGAATTACTTCCAGTTGAGGCGAATCCGTGCTGATCCTTAGAAAAACCCGTTCCTCGCTTCGCGCAGTGATCAAAGAGAGACAGAAGAGAGAGAGAGAGAGAGAGAGAGAGAGAGAGAGAGAGAGAGATAGAGAGAGACGGCGATATCTGCGGATCCAGCGGTAGTGCTGCGAGACGGGAACTTACTATTGCGCGACTTGAAAATAACGGGTAACTTTCCGCTCGAGCACGAGTGGAAGCCGGAAAATTTATCGACCGAAGGAGCTCGCGGCCCCATTGTTGTCTTGGGTTCGATCCGCCGCCTAGGATCTCGATAGCTTTGGGTCTTCGATCCGAGGAACTGAGACTCATCCCTCGATACACGCATTGTCTGAACTTACCGATATAATGTAAGCCTCGTCGCCTACGAATTTGTCGAATTAGTCGGGCGAGCGATCGTTGCGATTTCCATGTCTTGTTCACTATCTTGTCCGCTTATTTCACTGCCTCACTTTCCCCGCGGTTTCCCCGCGGTACTTTAAGTATTTAATGCATAGTAAAGCCATGTCGATGACATCGTTACCACTCTACGAGCTTCGGAAGCTCTCCTTGGTGTACTTTAGCTCCTCACATACGGATCTACTCGAATACGCTTATTTTTCGTCTAATGGTTTTTATGAACTAGTACCTGATATCTCTGCTAATTATGATTTTTCTCCCCTCGGGTAGATTGCGGATCTCTCGGTGCACACGATATACACACTCTAATAAAGAACAATAGCTCGGTCGGATCCTGCTAGATCACAGATAAACGGAGATAGGAGCTCAAATAAAAATTTAAATAAAATCACTTGTGTTTAGCGACCTTGCTTAATGAACTCGTGCAATAAAATTCTATAATCGCAGATAAATTCTTAAAGCTCGGTCAACGGGATATTTTATCGATTATACGTGTTTTATAAGAGTTGAGTGCCATATGAATGGAAAGCCTAACCGAGAGGCATAATCTCGAGCTGGCTCACATACTTACTATTCCCATTAGCCAACATACCCGCATAGATGTGTCTATTACTCGGACCAATACAAGAACATGCATTGAATAAGATAAAATCGTCAATTTCAATTACTACCGAAACATCTCATCGGTCACAATGCACAAGTCAGCGTACCGTACGTTCTTTCATTATTCAAAGCTGTGAACTATGTACCGTAAATCCTTATAATCTACTTCGTGGTTTAGCCAGTTTATTCATCCGGATTATTTCGCAACCATAATTATATTACAGGTAATTCATACGGCTGGAGGTACTAGAATTCTTCTCTATTAGCACCGCATCACTTTACATCTCATTCAATTCATTTCTTATTGTTCTTATACTTTTAATCAATTCTCAATTAACAATGCGTGCCTGTGTGCACATGTAACTTTAATAATTAAGCATGCATGTTTTGGGAGAGCGAAATAGTACCTATTTATTTTACTATAGCAACGTTAAGGCAATGAATTATTGCCAATAATTTGTAATACAAGTAAGAAGAACGTATACTCATCGCAGGTATTTATATGCAATGTAAATTAAACAAGATTATACTGAAGCATTCATATGATATAAAATACTTAACATTGATATAAAATCGAAGTGGAGATCCCGAGTCCCCGATTGGGATGACACGAGGTAATATCGTATAGAGACTTTTGCACGGATAAGACTGGCTGATAAGATTGTTCGATTTGTATTTTTCTTTAGCGGGGATAGAGACAAAAAATAACAATGAACAGTTCCGTGGCTGAATGCCCTGAATGTATTATCGTTGGAAACCCGAATTACGTATCCAGAGGATGATTTTTCTTTTTGTTCCAATTGTATAATTCTGCAACAGAGTAGCGACAAAAGCTTATAGTCCGGTTTACCTTATTACCTTATTATCTTATTACCAATTGTTACCGGTAGTGCGCGCCACATGAGGGGTAACCGGTAAATTTACCGGCCGTAAGGATGTCTGTTAACCGGGCGGGAGGATTATTGGGCAGTATAATCGCGGGACTAGAGCGAGCATCGGCAGTGCGGGGAGTGTGTCGGCAACTAGATGAGGAAGAAAAAGTAAAAGCTGAAAGAGCACTGGCACTTTCACGGGCTATCGGACTCGCAGTCGAGGTAGTCAGCGAGTAGGTAGTAAGTGAGTAAGTGAGCCTATCGTCGAGGGCTCGCAACTTTTTAACGAGCGCAATCGCGAGACTCGATCGAGAAAGGCGCGGCGAGTGCGTTGATCCTGCGGCTAAGGCCAGGACTCACCGAACGACGACAGCAGCTCGCCCTTTAACGAGGTGAGGAGGGGGGAACCCCCCCTTTCTCCGAGTCACTCGGCCAGGAAGGTCCTCCGGTGGAGATGTTCCGGTGGGACGTGGGGCGCCCACCGCTCCTATGCTTCTCGCCCTTTTAATTGGCCTCGCCGGAGACGATTGGATTGGCTCGGATCCCAACTGCCAGTCCCTTTGTGTTTATGCCCACGTCCTCGCTTGGGCTTTATTATTCGAGCCGCGGCCCACGCTTCTTATATTTACCGTTAGCGGTTCAAGCGGCATTGCCGGACCGACGGTCTTATTTATTTTGCGGGAATGCCATGTGATCGGGGGAGGCCGGCCAATCCCGCCAATATGTCAATCAGCGACGCGGAGGCTCATTGCCAGCCGATTTCTACCGGCTTTCAGCCGCTCAATACGACCTTGCTTCTACGATCAATCTGCAAACAAAACCCCAATAACCCCACTCACCCGTACTCATACTTATAATTTCAAATGAGAAGGCTCCTCGCCCCTATATCCCCCGCTGCTCCCATTAACCATATTAACGACTGACGCGCTAAAGCGAAAACAAAAGCCAACTCACCTCCGTGATAATTAAACTTTCTTCACCAATTTTTCGTCCTATTAATATTACCTTTTAGATCTTTATTTGCCTACAATACACCAATGAATATATCATTTTGTCGATAGTCCTAGCTAGCTGCTATTATCCTTATTATCGGCAGTATTTATTTTACTCGGAAGGCTTGGCGTTATTTAAAATAACAATAAATAATATATATATACATATCTTTAATAAAAATGAAATAATAAGGATTTTAATGGTCCGATGCCCGTAGAAAGTATTCAAATGATTAGAAATTTCGTAATTTATTTCCACGCATATGTAGATTAATTTAGAAAAAAGGTTTTTCCTTAGGAAAAATATGTAATGTATTAATTACATATTTTAACCCAAGTATTAATCCTTAAGCTCGTGACACTCTAAGTGTAATATGTTCCGATAAAGTACAGCGTTTTTAATATTATAATAGGTGTGTACAAGTGCGCGGAATTATCGATTTTATGGTTCGATTTTTTTTTTTTTTTTTAGCACAATCAAGGCAGAAATAAAGCGTTTAGAGGATCGACGCTTAAAGTGAAATTGGCGAAAAGGAAATGTTTGTTCAATTTCAATAATACTTAGGTCACGTAATACGCGGACTCGCGCTCCGTCCAATCTAAATGGCGCTTGTGGTAACTTAACCACAAAATAATCAAATAACTCACTCGATTAGATAGCCAAGCACTCCTTCCGAGCCAATCACCCAATACACGTGAAACTCATCGATTAGTTTGTTTTTCAATTATAAATTGGCTCGAGCTTACAAAGACCAGCGAGCAGATACAACTTAATTCGAGAGAAAGATAATTATAGAGAGAATATCGATATCAGGCTCATAGTCGTCTAGCTTTGGCTTCCATACACGTGTCAAGCCGCCTCCTTCGATTCCTCTTGCCCCCCCCACCGACCCAATGCCCCTCTTGTTCTAGGTCCTGACTCGAAGTGTCGGGTCCGATCATTAATGCCGACGTCTGGATTGATTTTTAATAAGTAAGAAACATCGAAACATGTCGTTAGGAGCAAAGATAAGACGATCAAGCGCATTTCAAGTATAATTCTTACGGGCGCAGTTCGATTTCAGTAATATAGATTTGTACGTTGTCGAACCGGTGGCTCTGGAAAGTTGTTATCGAGCAGGTAAAACAAATTCGTATCAAATTGCACGAGATTGAGGATACGAGGGAGAGGCTGTTGGGAGTTGACAAAAGCCGAATTTCGAATAAAGGAGTAAAGCGGAGAAGGAGGCCAAAACGTCGGGATCGATTAATCTTGGTCGAAGGGACCTGGCTCTGGGAAGGTCCCCGACCACCGTCAACGGAGACAAAGTCGAAGACTCGGGACAGGGGACGGAAGAATCGCGCGGGTTCTCCTCCGAGGCGCGACGGAGGATCGCTGGCCAAATCAACGACGACGGTCTTCTGTTCGCCTTGTTATTCGATACAGTCGGTAGGGCATCTGTAAACTTCGATTATCGGAGTCACTCCGCGAACTGGGACTACCGGCCGCCGGAGCTCTCACTAAACCGTAGCCTCCCCCTACCCGGCCCCTCACCCAGTAATACGATACCGATTTCAACTCTCTATGCATCGCTCCTCGATGATTATTATCGGCAGGTCAAATAGTCGGGCCCGCTCTTCTCGCACATGGGCACTGCTTTACTTGTGCCGACTTCCATTCTCAGAGCTTTCGTACCCAGTTGTCACGTAGAGCCGTCGATGCGCGATACAAACATTATTCGATACCGTCGATAACGCCGAGAGAGAGAGAGAGAGAGAGAGCAGCAGCAGCAGCAGCAAGAGTCTGCTCAGGACAGAGAACTGAGAAGAGCTCCCGACGAATAAGCCGAAATTAAAAGAGCCACACTCCCGGAAGATGGGAAACAATTGCTACGGGCAACAGAAGCTATGCTTTTGCTTTGCCCGCACGTAAGAAGGATGGTATATTTAGAGGAGCGATACAGTCGATGCTTTGATACGCGTAGCCGTGACTCGGCTCCAGCGAACCCTCCTCCTTTATTATCCGGCCATTCGCATTTACTCCCGTTCACCCGCATTCCGCAAATGTACTCTTGCATATTCATACTCGAGCACTCGGAGCTTCCAGCCCTTACACAAGCTCAATCTTTATCCATTCCGCAATCTCGTACGCATCTCCACATATAAGCCTCATACGCGTATGTCTGCATATTATACAAGTAAAAGCGTTCGTTAATTCTTATTGCTGGAATATTTTTATGTATTCTGGTAAACTTCGAAAGAAAAAAAAAAACAAGTGAAAAAAACAACGGAACGCATCCTACAGGGCGACATAAAAAGCTTAATTTATGCTATTTTTAACTGCTTTATTCATCTTCGTTTATATTATCAATAATTAATCGGTTTGGTATTGTATTACTTTAATTTAAATTAATGAAACTCGTAAAGTATGTTTATTTATTATTAAATTTCGATGCGTGTAAATATACTCTCGTGTCTTATTTATGTAAATTGAGATACCGATTTGCCCCTCTTCCACACAAACTTTCATTTTCGTTTTATATTTGAGTTACAACGTGCGAATACGGTTTCTTAAATGTTTGCTCGGCGCAGAAAGCGATTATATACTCATAATTAGTGGGAGTCAATATTATTGTTAAAGAAGTTGCGGACATGCGGTAGTGCAGCAGAAGCATTAACACGAGTCCCTATGTCTAATTACAAGTTTAACGCCTGAGAGGTGAAATAGAAAATTTATGTTTTTAAAGACGATTTCATCCACAGAGCATGTAATTATTTATGATGCATTTTTATCTCGAGAAAAATGACTGCTGCGTGTTTGGGATTTGTAATTCACGGTACAAGCGCGCGAGATTCAGCGTGTGAAAAGCCCGAAGACGAGTACGAGAGGCGCCCACGTTCTATTGAGCTATTATTTTTATTATTCACCGTAAGTATATGGTCAGCAGGCTTTGTATTAGCGTGCGATAAGAAAATTGCATCGAGTAAGGAAAAGTCGAGTAGGAGTGGCCGTACGGACAGAGCGATCTGCGACTTTATTTAAATAATATCCGAGTGGGAAGCGTCTTGTTAATATTAGCATTGATGACCAACGATTAAGTGGATTAGATATAGATCTCGGCGATGATCGAGGGCTCGGGAAGGGGTGAGCCCGAATTAGCGTTGAGGCATCTTTCGGATAAACTTCCTCGTGGATCCTGGAAAAAGAGGCCGCCCTCCCCTTCTACACACATAACCAACCACATGGTATCTACTGTCAAATTACCCGCCCCTTCTCTTCTCTCGATCCATGAGCAACGCGTGGCTTCCTTCGCTCGATGTCTCTAATATTGGAAATTAGCTCTAACAATATTCAATAGTCCGAGTAGAGTGACTGAGATATTCAATAATGTAAATCACTTACAGTTCAGATAAGATTGAAAAGCACGTTATACGGAACGCATCTGTCACTAAAAGCAATTGTATTGGTAAATTTTTTAACGCATATTACTAGATCTATGTCTACGCCTTTTTAACATTAATTTATTTTTAAATCGTGGCATGAAAAAATGAGTGTATATGTAACGTTGCATAAAACAGAAATTTAGCCTAGTATTTTTGTCATAAAATTTTATATTAACAATAGCATGGATTAACTAAGTACGCACTAGACGCAAGCAATAAAGCATTACTCATGATGCTACTTATTAAATATAATGTCAGAATTATAAGTTAGGATTATCCATTTCATTTGCTGTGTATACGTTTTATAATAGAATTCGAAAATAGTTGGGACAATAAATAACTGAAACGAGCTCAGGGTATTTAAACTTGCTCTTTAGCTAAGAGAACTGCCCCAGTTGAATATCCAGGGGAAGATGTGATTTATTAACCCGACTTAGTATAATCTTTATAGTTATTGTAATATGTATTTGTTCTTTTTATACACTCTCGAAGTGTTGCCGAGAAACTAATTATAATTTTTTGTTTTATTGCAGGTAAGTCGACAGAGAAATTTACGCTTATCTCTGATTATACGTAAGTGCTTCCTTTATTTATACCATTATGTTACTATTTATAAAGGCCGTTTCAACGAAAAATATCATTCTGTTGCATGTTTTAATAATTCCGAAACTGATGTTGAGGCTTTCGGAATATTTGAGCTCGAATTCCCAAAAATACTAGATTCCGTCGTCGTTTCGTTATATTTTCCTGTATATCATCTACATTGTCTATACGATTTCATAAACTAAAACGAGATTCAAATATGAATGTAATCTACATTCTCTTGGCTTAATTTGTTAATTTAAATTGTCGTGGGTAAGTTTTTCTTTATTATAACGATAATGCAGATTTGCGGAATCCCCCTGCGATGTCCGTAATAAGATAATAACGTCTTTTATTCTATTGAGATTTCAATTATTTCAATAAATAAGTAATTTTATTACCGAGTACAAGTACTCGGGGTATTATAACTTTTTCTTCGTGTATGACATGAAAATAAAATGCTTATATAAGAAAACATTATTTTATGCGATCATAAATTAAAAGTAGAATGTGCTCACGATTGAAATAATATCGCGTAATATATCCGAGCGTTTCTAATCAGTAATTAAAAGCAGCGTATAACGAATGTAAGAAAAAGTGTACACCCTCACCGATCAATGCGGCGATTGCCGAAACTCACACGTTGTAAATCTGCGGCTTTTACGATCAAGGTCTACGGGGCTACAACTTGAATTAGAGAAAAATACTATTAATAGTCGTTGGTGGGTCTGCGGAAATCATGTTATTTGCGACAACAGCTGAATATATACGATTATTTCTTACATTACTCGCATTCTACACTCTCACGGACACCTAGGAGGAGATGCTTTCTAAGGAGTCATGCCGCGCGATTGTGGCGCGTATGCAGAATAAAAAATGGCGTCATGGGGAAAAGTTTCGTCTGCTTCTTGACGGCTAACGATTTCGTAATACAATTTTACAAACGATCCCGGCGGAGCTCGATATAAAAAGCACCAACACTTACCGAAGGACAACTTTATATACAAAAAAAAATATATATATATATTTCTAGATTTATTTATTTCTTGCTAAGTGGAATATTCCATTTTAATACTGTTCATTTCTTGAATTCATTACCAGATCGAGCGCAGCTTTACCTGGTAGTCGTATCATTCAAGCTCAATTTATAAAGAATTTCATTTTAAATAAGGATCGGCGCAGAGAATAGCGAATGCATAAACATAGAGAAGAAAAAGCGAAGCAAAACTTTATTGTGAGTTTTCTTTAGCCAATGGCGATATAGTCGTGACTATTCATTCGGTCGCATAAGAAATCGGTTTTCAATGTATTATCAATAGGAAAACTGGTGGCAAGATCTACGTCAGAGAATCCGAAGAATTGACAGGAGGCCTAATGATCTACAATAACCTAATAATTCATTATAAATAATCATTGTTCAGAGCACATAAATATGCTTTCAATAACGAGTGTTTTGTAATTTCTTAGCCAATTACTGTGTTAGTATTATTGTGTGCAAGTGTAGGGAAAATTGGTCTCGTATTTTTCGAAATTTTATAAAATCAGTCGATACCTCATATCTGAACGTGATATTACTGGATCACGTGGTATTGTTACCTATCGAAGGCCAAAGTCACGATGGCTTTAACGAATGTGCTTGGTCAAGTAATCATTAATTCCTCTAGACATTAAAATATCTCTGTGCAAATCGTATAATTTCTCATATAGCCGACCTTTGAAACACTTGCTTCGTGATTCGATGGCCATAATGTTTAAATGATTATTTTGAAACGAGATAGTCTTGTTCCGATGCGTGTTCGTTACTTGCGTTTTGTTTTTCATCTCTTTCGGTATCTTAGCTCGTAAAGCACATACTCTGCAAATATATTATTTACCTAAATTTATAATATATACTGAAGACCTTCAACCTGAAAAAAGACGTATTTTTGCAATCTTACTTGCTCGCCTGAAGAGGAATGCTTTTCTGTTCCTTGAATGAATACTCGGTTGTTGAACTTTTAAGTAAATCGCGTGCGAATCTGCGTGTTCGCGAAACGGTCGGGTCGATTAACGAGTACATAAAAAAATGCTTCTTAATCTACGTGGGTATAATGTTTGGGGACCGAGGGTCGGAACAGGTGTCCATAAAGGTTAATAATTGAATAGAGCGGGAGGGGGAAGCTTGTCGTTCGGAGGTATAAAGGAGCGTTGACAAGCGTTTAGTCGCTCGGAGCTTCGGGCTAAGCCACGGTCGAAGGAATTTCGAAGCAGCAGCAGCATCAGCAGCAGCAGAGCAGCAACAGCAACAACAGCAGCAGCAGGAGATTAGAAATTCCGGGCGGCGCAGGCCCTTTTTTCACCGAGCTTCAACCGCTCCACCCGCTTCCCACTTTCTTTATCTTTGTCTCCGCGTAGAAGAGGGGAGCGCAGTCAAGATTAACTGGCTGTTGTAAAAATGTTGGCCCTTGCGAGGTAAAGAATATCGCGGCCATATTTCCTCTCGCGGCAGCTCGTCTCTCAACTCGACTCGACCGCTTAACACCCAAAGGGGCTTGTTTATTTTTCAGCTTCATTGCGCTTTTTCGGCCCTCCGCAATAACCAGACAGACCCTATTTGCATTTGATAATGATGTTGCCGCTTCGAGACTTGGGCCGCTTAAGCTATTTTTATTATCTAGCTAATGCTCTATGAGTATTTATTCGCCTCTCTTTCTCATTCGTATTCTTCACCGTTTATTATAGGATATTCTAATTCCCGGCTGGCTGGGCCAATTTTTTCTTCTCCCATGTCCTTTCATCTTTGTTCCCCTTCCTCTAAAACCTTACAACCCGTTGACACTTGCTTTCCTCCCGCTAACAACTTGTTCGAAACTATTCGAATGCGACTCAGTCATTAACTTATTTAATTCATTATTTAAATCATTGAAATAAATTTCTCTACGTATTATGCGGACGATTTTTTAAAATAGCCATTATAAACTTTATAGGAATAAATATATTACCTTATATGAGAAGCTAATCTGGGCAATATAAAATACGCCCTCGTTCAATGTATTGAAAGTCTTTCCTTTTAATTATATAAATGACATTAATTATTAGCAAACATTTTTCATAACTGTCACTTACTCCTAATCATAACTACCTAACTACAAGCAAAGTCTCGTAATTTAGTTTTTACCTATGCGATTGATTCTTTTAGATAATTATACTTACAGAATTATAAATTTTCAATAAACTGATAAATATATCAGTACGGACTTGGAGCACGATGATATCTCTCACTGGTTTTTACTAAAAATTAATTATATAAATGATTATAAAAGACACTTGAATTGACTAATAAAAAAAATTCCTGTATACAGAGACATTAATTGAATTGTGAAGAAATGTAATGTTGAAGCTCGTAAAAACAATAAATAAATTAAATAAAGTATTAGAGTCGTTCAGAATAGATATTACACTTATTTTATTTCCCTTTATTTATTATATAAATATATGGTAACGGATATAAATGTGCTCTATCGAGTAATAAATAATGAAACAATTGATTAATGATTTGACTGAAGCATTTAATTAAAAGAAGCTTAAAACATTAATTAAAGATTCTATTGAATGAACGTTACAGGGAAGAGATATTAATAGCAATTGTGTTTGAATTGAATTTAGTAAGGCATACAGGTTTAGAACAGTGTAATTGAAAATGAGCCGAGAACTTTCTAGATTTTCATGAATAAAATAGCAATTTTATTAAGAAAAAAAAAAAAAAAAAAAAAAAATGATTGTGCAAAATATACGTCGAAAATCAATAAAACAGTACGCGCAGGTACTTCAGATTTTAATTACTCGAATTTTTTTAAGAATATTTTTAATTACATTTTAAGAGTGGGAGTAAGACTTTCGCTCTGTTTTCTAAAAATATTTGGCTTAAAAAGTCTTGAGGGGTATGAAATGGGCTGACGAAGAGAGGAGGGAGACAAGGCGGGTTCCGAGAGTAAAAAAATGAAGGAGAAAATAAAAGGTTTGCACTCAGAAATAATGGCGTGGATCGTTATTGCTTAGCATATGCTGTGCTATAAGGGGAATAGGACGTGTTGGTGAACATGTCGGGATATCGAGAATCGGGGAAAAAAATTAATTCCATTTGGAGACGTGTAATAATTACGTCCGGGGTACCTAGATAACATTATCAGGATTCCATAACTCGACGTCCCATCGAAAACGCATATAAATGAGGAATAAGGAATTTAGGCGTACGGTCAGCGGAGCGAGTAAAAAGGTCCGGGGGGTCGCCCGCGCGCGAAGGACACGTAAATGCAAAAGCGAAGCGGGGCTCGGGCGCGCCTCCCCGATGTATCGTTCGATAGGGAAAACCCGAACTCGGTCGAAGGGCCCGAAGCACGTGAGGAGTGGCGTCATAATGTCGGAGCAAGAATGCCCAGTCAGGTAAGGAATAATAAAACCGGAACGGCGGCCCGAGCGTCGTCGGCCTCATTAATCCACGGATCGCGAACGTTATTTGTGTTTATATGATGTACGAGACCTGCATCGTGGCCCGGCTCGTTCTGGGAATCGATAGGGAGGAGGCGGGGGTAGGAGAGGGTAGGGGAGGGGGGTCCACTTCTGGGACCACTTCTGTGTTATTACGCCGACAATTAAAACGGGTTCAATGCCATCGGCCGAGAATGCTGATACGACTGCGCCGGAAATCATTTTCCAGCCGAGCTTCCAAAGAAGTCTGGCCTCTCTTACTTTTACGTACTTAACCCTCTGTCCCTCCTCCCACGTACTTACGACTCGCCGATCCCCTCCCAACCCCACTTATTTACGACGCTTCTATATTTAGGCCACGGATTTACATATCGAACTCTACGATTCCATTCCTTTTCTTCGCGCCCTCGCCGCCACTTGAGTGCGCTAGGATAAATAACTTGAATTAATAATAGATTATACGTGCTGCATTAGATATAATTTGAAAGCGATTATTTTATTATTTCACGATTCGTGCAGGATTAATGAATTGACTCGGGGAGCCTTGCATATTCTTATTGTACCTTTTTCTAATCTCCCATTAATGAATATTCAGATTTTCTTCAACTCCTTCGTATTTGAATATAATTTAAATAAATAAATACTTTGATGTTTCCCCGTTTTTTCCTACTTTTTTTTCGCAAAATTCAATACGTACAATTGCATTTTAATTAATTTCTTTCATGAATTCTACACGATTATAGAAATTCTTACATAAATAAATTTACGTCCATGACGGCCTATCGTCGCGTCTGACTGTATCTAATCCTCCTCGATGTGTTTCTTGATTTTTATTTCATTTACTTGAGCATATATTTCTTTAAGGGAACATAAAAGTTGCAAATAAAATCCCCAACAAGTCAGAAGAAGTCTAAGATTTTTATAAACTAATAAATAATTATATTATCCATTAATAGACTCGACTGAGCTAACTGACATAAACTATTGGAAATTTACTGGTGGATTACCAAGGTCGCTAAAAAAATAACTTAATAAATTTATCGTTAAACGCCACTTACTTGATTTAATGTTTCCGTAATGAAACGCATAATTGCTCCAATGTGAATAAATAAATTTTTATGGAAACCAACAACAGCCGTTAGTGGCTTTTGTTTATTGTATTCCGAGCCTAAGAAATTAATCGTCCTTATCGTGGCTGTTACTGCAAATATATTGAAATAATCATGTAAAATTATTTATGTTTTGATTGAAAGATAAATTACATTTGCCGTTATAAAGTATTACTGACTCAGCTAATTTCTATAATTCCATCAAATATTTAAAACACAATTATATTGTAATCGTGACAAATTCGTTACGTTATTATGGGATTAAATTTATTAAGAACTTTATCTTAGTTTTCTTAAAGGCAGATTATATTGAGCTTAATTGAAGGTGTAAAATATTTACACCGTAATGCAAAGAATAATGGGGTTTTTTCTCCGATAACGTGAAACGGTACAGTATAAAGTAAAAAAAAAAAAAAAAAAAAAAAATACAATAAAATAAAAAATAAGTAAACGATAAATTCAGTAGTTAAGACATTAAGAAAAATATCATGGGTAATGATTATAGATGTCGTAAAGGTCGTTAAGTATACGGATCGAATGTTTTATACAGCATTATCGGGTCAAATTACAAATTAGGGCGATTATACGTTCCCTATAAATTTCAGACAGAAGTAAATAAATGGATTTGGATACAAAAAGCCGTTTAAAGGTAATAAACAGTTTGGATAAGTGATAAATAATAATTTAGAGAAATTATGTAATTCAATCGGGAATAGATGTAAAGGCAGAGAGAACAATGCTAATTGCGTAATTGTTGTGATGGAGCCGTGAATGACGATCATTGTTTACAATATACAATCGAACGATCCGATTTCGCGAATGGATCCCCGTTCTCCGATCTGTACGGGCTGGCACGGGATCAAAGAGAGAAGTGTACAAGGTGGCCAAGGAGCCTGGAGACCTTGGCGATGGCGAAGACGAAAGAGAGTAATAATTGAGGGGATCAAAAGAGGAGCGGCGGCGTCGGCAACTGCGGGGAGGGGCATGGCGGATGGGGGGATAACCAAGCGAAATCTTGGCGCCGAACCGTAAAACCGGCGCCACGACGCATTATGGTTCGTCAGCGAGGTAATTGCAGCCTCAGGAGGCGCAGACGCGGCCGCGTGTCATTGTCGCCGGAGGCAGCGGATGAATTACGAGCCGAGCCGAGGGCATAATGCGCCCATTTGTCGGTAGTTTTCTCGACTAGCGCACTTGTAGCTTCGTCGCGGCATGGGTGCTGGGCCACAGGCCACAGGCCACAGGCCACAGGCCACGGGCCACGGGCCGAAGGATTTATTTATGGACGGACGGGCGGGCGGGCGGGGCCTCCCTCTCTTAGCTCGCGACGTCGATTTCCAGCCATCCTTAGCCTTATTTACGAGCAGCGGCGCATCGAGACTCGCGAAACGAGAGCCGGTTAAGACTAAGGTCAAGCCCTCAGCTCCGGTCCGAACTACGATCCTCAACTAACGCGATTCTCGAGTAAATAATGCAAAGCCGCGAAGATTATTATACAACTTGGATTTTACAGAGTGCAGATAATTCATAATTTATTGATTTCCAATTATTAAGTTCCAATCATGCTAGTTTCTTACCTCGTTTACTATTAATTATTACAGGCATTATTAACGCTTACTTTAAAAAATCACTGTCTCTGATGCCACCTAGTCATTACTACCCCGCCCCGCCCCGCCGCCCCTCTCTCTTCCCAAATTACGGAAATTGTTTTCTCCTTTGCGACAAACAACCACAATTACCGAATGCAGCCGGATTTTATCAAAATGTCGATACAGTTCGAAGTTAAAACCGGTAATTCGTGTGACAAGGAAGGAAGCTTGAGGGGGGGGAGGGGAGGGATGAAAGTACGCGGAGCTTCGTCGATGATTGTCGATATTTAGAGGCTTTAAAAATAGAAAAGTGGTGGTGTGAGTAGGGAGTGTAAGTCAGGCAAGAGAATGGGGTAAGGGGGCGTGGATTCTGAATCGATTGTGAAGAATGGCCAAATCTAGATCGAGGCACGTTCAACTTTCGTGTTAAAGCCATTTTTTGTTCGTCTTTTGTCATAGGTATGAGAAAATCCGCAGGTCCGTGGATGTCAGCATTATCAAATGAAATGAGCGGGACTCGAATTGCCATTTCGCACCTGCGCTCAAGTGCGGTGTACGGTCATACGGGTTCCGAGCGAGTAGTCGGATTAGTTCCTAATCTGAGCGACGAGGACCGAACACGGCCGGGGAATAAAGAAGCCGCGATCGGGACGGGTAATGGGTTATAGGTACGGCCGGGGGGTGGGGGAGGGGGGTGATGAACAGTAGACACAAATTAGGGCGGCAAAACAGGTTTTGCAGACGGTGCCGGAACGTCACCGGGTCTCCCGAGCTCTCCGTAGCGCAATTGACGCCCCGCCCGGAATATTGATAAGTCTCGTGAATAAATCCAAGTGAGGATCAACCTGACCTTGGCCGATCCCACTACTTTCAGCCGCCGATCAATTAACTTACACGCCTACTAAGTTTCAGCTTATTAGTCTCTTTACTCGACATCGTCCAGCTCTACTCGACATCACGGCTCAACGGCTAACGCTCTTATCGAGTTCTTTCCGCAATTACGCCTGTCATTACTTACTGACGCTCCCATTGCTTGAAAAAAAAAAAAAAAAAATAAATAAATAAAATAAAATAAAATGTACTATATTCGTCAATTTCGAGACTGACATCCATGCCAGTCAATTGCTACAACTCTTGGTTTTACTTCAAGTATCCGCGAACCTTATTTTATACTTCATTCTTCTACTTTGCTTATTCCAATCGACATTATCGCTATCATTATTTAAATTCTAATAGCATTCTTTATAGGTTTTTTGCGCATATAATGCACTGGTATTGAATCATCGTAGTAATTATTAGTCACGACCGTCTCTTGCAGTACGATTCCTTTTAAAGCGACTGTTAATGATCAAGTAATTGCCTTCGATATCGTAATATGAAAATAGTTTAGAAAATGACATGCTATTATTAAATGTCCAATTAATTCATTAATGCGATGTCCAATCAATGAATTAATTCGATTCATTGCAGATAATACGAGCATTGGTTTTGTGATTTTCTAAAGGCTCCGGACGTTATTTTCCTAATTCCGTGATTCTATTTTTATTCAATATCCCCTTCCATGCTCCTTTTAATCACTTCAATTATCACTGACATCGGCTCGAGGGCATCAATGGTACTTCCTTTGTTTCATTATAATATAGGCTAAACGTATATATATTTGACAGAGGGGGAAGCATGATGTATTGTCTTATCTTGGCTTGTTAATCAATTGATAATTGGACCGAGACTCGATGGAAAGGATCACCCACCTGGACTGTTAAAACGGAAATTGGTTTAGCTGATCTCAAGTACTAACAATGTATCATAGATATTATGTAAGATCACTTGATCATCTGCTACAATATAATATTTAATTAGCCTATCGCAATTATTATACTATGCTTAATAATTCTTAGTAAAGCCCACTATCGATGTAATTATTAAATCATTTTAATGTATTCAATCATTATATTATTAATCACTGCTATTGCTACTCTCCATAAAGGGAATATGAAATTTGTCGTAATAACGTAACTTGGGAGTGTGCCATCATTATAACTCAGATAGAATTAGAATTTTATTACAACACACGTGGATTATCATAATTTATAAATAGCCGTTTTTATCCTTGCTAATATTTTGCAGGTTTCGGGTACGCAGATCCTCGCTAAAACATTTTATTTGGCTAAAGGCCACTTTATGTTACTTATTTTAAATATTGACCTCAATAAATATGTTTTTTTTTTTAATTTTAAAAATTCGTGGAATCATTTGTAAACAATATATATTTTATGAATTTTAATAAGAAAGACAAGCAAAGGGACTTCGTTATATTTATTATTTTAACATGCGAAAATAAGATTTTTCTATATAGCTATTAATTTAATTGTCGAAACATAAATAGAATAATAAAAATCTATTTTTATTAAATAAAAAATATTTAAGAATAATGATCGCGTATAATCCCATAAATTTTGATGTCGGCAAAAACTAATATATAATATTGATATTTTATTAAATTAAATTTAATACTATTTTAATTTTATCACAATTTGAGTTATTGATACTTATATAAGTGAAAACGCCAGTGCAAGCTTGATTCATAAAGTTAATGTGTTAGATAATAAAAAAAATTAGGTTAAGAATATTATTGTCTTATCTATGTTTCATATAACTCCTTCCAATGCTACATAAGATAGCAAATGTATTTTCCTCAAGTAGCTTTTGCTGTTTTGATACCATTAGATAATAATTTACTTGTTTATCTTAAACAAATATATAACTTTTATAGATTTAATTTACTTTCATTTATATTACCGAAAAAATTAAGATACGGTACGAGTGCCAAAAATATTAAAATTCTTCAAGATTAATAAATATATTATTATATAATATCATATCGTAGATTAAAAGATTAAATGTATTACTTATTTTGTACAAATATGGCTTCATTCATAAATTAACACAAGTGTTCGACCAAACGAATCACTAGAATAATAGTTTAAAAACTCCAATCGATTGTACCTTGGCTTTAAAAATCTATATATTATATATTAAATAATATTAAATATATTCTATATATTAAATAACAATTCTTGCATTAATAATGCAATTTTTGTTAATTTTCATGAATTTTCAACGCCGTTAATTTTATTACATCTTAAGTATGATTATTATAAAGATTGAATATGAATTAAATAATCAATGTTGAATATGAGAAATCGATTAAGAAACGATGTTTGAATAAATGTTTTTATAGAAAAACCAATACTTCTTGAAATATATTATTAATAATTCATATTTTAAACTAAAACGTAGAGAAACTTGGGAAACTATATTTTACATATTTAAAGTTGAAAAAAAAATAAAAAAAATAAATAATAACTATTGAGTAAAGAATGGAATTGGAGTTTATAAGAAAAATAGAAGTAGAGGAAGAAAGAAGGTCGTCGATCAGGGACTATAATTGACAACTGTGGTAGGGGCGAGAGAGAGAGAGAGAGAGACAGAGAGAGAGAGAGAGAGAGGAAGAGTGGATGGAGTTTCATTGAGTAAAATATGTCGGACCAAATTTGGAAACAATAATCTCATAAAGTTTGGAACCCTTTCGAGTTTCGCGCACATAACAATGTCCTAAGCGTCGTAAATCAGTGCACACGAGTTCCGAATCGCATCTCCCACGCACTTTGAAAATCGTCTGGCCGCGCATCCGTGAGGGAGAGCTCTCGGTGAAATGAAGAAAGAAAGCGACGGGCGCCGAGGGAGTCCGGGGAGAGCTGGACGAGAAAGAAAAAGGGAAAGAGAAAGAGAAACGCGTGTAGCCCCTTGAGACGGACTGGCGAGTGTTAAAAGGTTAACAGCTTAAAGGTAACTGCGGCTCGGAAATCGAGCGGGGCCACATGTCTCTTCCCGCCCTCCTTTCATCCTCCTGCAATATAAGCTCCTAAAATATACAGATACATTTAACATGGCACCTTAACCTTAGTCGTTCAAGCCATCCTACGCGATCCTGCGTCACTACGCGCATGACGCACACACTAAGCTTGACTTTGGCTCGACTTCTTCCCGTTTTCCGTATTCGTTCACGTGCCCGGTCGATTTTTTTTTTTGCAATTTTCTAAAAATTTTCTAAACTTTGTCATATCTTCCTTAAAACCAACGTAAATAAAACGTGATTTTCGTTAGAGAATGACTTGGCTCCGCTCAAATATCATTGCTGCGAGCCGTTTGAAAACTCCTTCCCTTTGTTCTCCTTGCCTTACTAATAAATCCTCCCAAGATATACCCGAGCCCGATTGTCAGAACGGGTATTTGAAAAGATCGGCGTTCAGCAAGCTAAACCATGCCAACGAGACTTTAACGAAATAATTGCCTCCCCTAACGAAATAAAAATACCATGAAATAACGTCAAATAACGTTAAAGAGAGGAAAATAAAATGTGAACGGGATGGCTCGCATTGTTGAATAACAATCTGCGAATGCTAGTGATATTGACAGTCATTTTCTAACTTATGTCCTCCGATCCTCGCCCGTACGAACCTTTTATGCAATACTAAAAATGATATATATTTATGGTGATATATTGGCAGAGTTGAAAGTAGAAAATAAAGCGAGTGTGCCTAACTTATAATGCTTTTTGTTTTCTCAACTAAACGCTCGCCGAGGTCAGGCTTTTTGCATCTTTTCAACATCGAAGGATTTTCAAACACGTTTTATGCCCTTCCCTTTACAGAAGCAACAGCGCCAATATTAATACTGATACTCATAATAATAATAATAATAATAATAATAATAATAATAATAATAATAATAATAATAATAATAATAATAATGACAATGACAATGATAATGATAATAGTAACAGTAGTAATAGTAATAATAGCAATAATAGTACTAATAGTAATAGTAATAACAATAACAATAACAATAACAATAATAATAACAATAATAATAAGAAGAAAATAATGAAAATCAGAGGGAGTATTTATTTGTGAATGGCTATTAAAGAAACATAAGGAAGGCATCGGCCCCCTTCCAAAATGCAATCGTCGCTCGAGATGCTAAAATTCCGTAAAGCAGCCATTCCTTAATGTCTCCCTTGCCATTACGTTGAAGTATAAGCCTTTTAAGCCGACGACTTTTTATAAGTTCTATCGATTAATCTTTAAGGCGCGAGTCGTTAAGACTCAATTAATGGAGCTACATTAGCAAGGGGTCTTAAGTTACTGGCAATTCTTCGCGAGCTGTGATTATTAATCATCTCAGCTTTACCAAAGAGAAATAATAATGAGGGGAAAAAGGGAACCGACACTGCAGCTACAGATTGAAATTCTAACACAGCTATGATCGTTGTACGAAAGTACATGGGGCTAAGCGGATGCGTATACCGGGGCCTGTAATTTCCCAGCTCCGGAGGAGTTATAAGAAAAGTCTCGCTGGCTTGACCGGATGTTGTTCAATTATCGGGGCTGATCCGAAAAATCTCACGTTCGCGACTGATTAGTATGTGGTAGCATCGGCGCTATTCCGACCTGAACACGAGGAAGTAGCGGATCGGGTTAGGTCAGGTCGGATCAGGTAGATTCTGTATAATGAGAAGAAATGATTGGTCACAATGACGCGGGGGGAAGAGGAGCTGCTCGGAACTCGACGAAGTAAATAATGGACTCGAGTCGACGCTGCCGGCATCGGCTCTCGGTAAAATACACCGTAACCTAAAGTACGAACTTCTCGAAAAAGCCTAGCTGGCGGTTAGTTACGCCTTTCCCCGATGCCTTAAAGCGTGCCGATGACCCGCGAGGATATTAAAAAGTCCAAGAGCTTGACAGTGGCAGACAGCCTGGCAGCTGCGCACCTCACCACCTCTTTTTCTTATTTTAGGAGCGGCAATCTCCATCCAATCGCACGCGAACCCTCCCTCTCTCTCTCTTCTCTCTCTCTCTCTCTCTCTCTCTCTCTCTCTCTCTCTCTCTCTCTTTCTCTCTCTCTTACTCGGAATGGACACGCACTCTCGGGTCGCGTCAGCAGATCGACGACCTTTAGTTAATTACGAGCAGCGCGGTCACTTTCGCCCTTTCCTTCGACGCTCCTTTGCACGACCGCATCTTCTTTTTCGGCTAAAACTACGTCAACGTCTTCATGCCCGCTCCAGGTCTCTCTCTCTCTCTCTCTCTCTCTCTCTCTCTCTCTCTCTCTCTCTCTATCTTTTCTAGTGTTACCTAAGAGCCAAAAGCGTTTATCCAGTGCGAGGTATGAGGTTGCTCTATAGCCAATTGATTTTTCGCGTATGCGATTTATCCGCTTCTCTCTCTCTCTCTCTCTCTATGGTTCTTTTTCACTCACTGATTCACTAATTTTTTTTCGCAGCTCATCTACTTAAAGTATAATCTTATTTCAGCTTTAATAACCAGAAACAACTTGCAAATAAATGAGTGAACTTTACTGCGGAGAATTTGTCTAAATTTGTTATGGCCGTCAAAATTTTAATATTATATTTATCTCATGCATCTCAGTCACTTTGTATTAGCACCCCTTATAGTTTTTCAATAACAATTATAGGTACGCTTCATAAAATTTTTTGTTAAAATGTGAAAACGACCTCTGTTTTCAAACTTTTGTTGATTTAGACTCTCTTACGCTACATATACAAACACATATAACTATAAAAGTATCGGGGCGGCACCATCCTGAATAATAATAATAATAATAATAATAATAATAATAATAATAATAATAATAATTGGTGTGATTTTTAATAAGCATTTTAAAATATATAAAATTTAATGTTGAGGGACTAGATACTAGCGTATCTGAAAAAGTTCAAATATTAAACGGCTACATGTTCGAATAATTCGGACATAAATTATTTTAAATATCATAAAAATAGCTTGATGATACTAATGAAAATGAGCAATATTTTACAAAGTGACAAGAATAAAGTAGATAATTGCCTTAGTGTCAGGTAGGATGAGTCAACAACAAATCTGTAAACTGAGGGACAAAAATAAAGCGCCTCTGCCCAGTGGCTTAGTATATACCCTCCTCCTTTTCTCTAGGTTGCGTCATTTTCTAGCTTCTAAAACTATAGCGACCGAGGCCTATTCGTTTATTCTATTATTCTAAAATAATCATAATCACGGCTGCCCAGTCGACTACATGTAATATTATACGCAATAATAAACTACGAATTTGTTAGACTTTTCGAGCTCGTTCGTAAAAAATATCCCTGGATCTCCTTACGAAAGTTATTAATTGGATCATGTCATTTGTTGACATGGTTAAGGAGGGGCAGAAAAATTTAGCGGGACACTCGGAATCAGATCAAAACAACTGTCTTTGATGTAATCTGATACTATTCTCACAACTCGAAGGAGCCTTCGTGGGAAAATTTATCCGTTTCTTGTATACGTAGGCTTTGATTCTCCCTTAGTATAGACAAATAACTTTGATACTCATCGTACTTTGTCAATCACGCCCATGTATTTATGATTTATAAGGAATTTCATTATTCAACGGAAACATCACTTGTAAGAATTATAATCGCGTATATACAAAAAAAACAAACTTATTTTATTCACGATTTATTGGTTAATACAGTAACATTTCCATAAAATTGCACGTCTATAAATAGTATAAAAAAAAAAAAAAAAAAAAAAAAAAACTACGGTGAAATTTGATAGACTCGTTCGGACAGGAATGTACGTATTAAATGTATTTTAGTACTACAGGTAAATCATCATTTAGACGAATAAAAACTTTAATATTACTGCTCAAGATTTTTTTTCAATATATACGTGAATGTATTTATTCACAACAGATGCTATAAATAATATAAATGTTTTAATAAGCTGTTTCCCTATTATAATTTAATACTCCACATAAATATTTCAAAAATAAAAATTGCTCTCATAAATAATAAGTGAAAATTTTTTTTACAATTTCTTAGCAAAATAATGCGTGCAATAATTTGTTGTTTACAGTGGTATATTTTTGAGCTATAATTTTATAAATAATTTTGTATGTTTTTATTTGGTATGCCCTACCTTCATATCTATTTTCATATCTGTTTTATTCGCTATTTTCTGTTAGGTCAAATTTACTAAGTGATAAAGTATGAGACTCATCATTGACTTGAAAGTTCATCATCAGTCAAAGCACAATGAAAAATAGTGTAAACGACCTATTACTCATACCTTAGCTATTCTATCAAGACAATTTTGTTATCTGCAATTTTTATTACGTCCCGCTACTTTTCAGTTCTTATTACTTGATATATAAAAGTAGCGTTAAAGAAGATCAAAATATAATATTTGCTCAAATTAGAATAAAGGAATGAGATTCACTTCTTTTTTTTTTTTTTTTTTTTGAATGCGCGAATAATTTCTTAATTCTATTTCTTTAATGATTATTTTGTGATTATTATGTTTGATAAGTTATTTAAATTAGCCAAGGCCATAGACTTTATCGACCATAACTGTAGCTAAATAGGTTATAACGGCATCGATGAGGCCGATTATGTTTAGGCTAAATATCAATGCATTCGATACGGATGCAAATAAGTAAAGCGATGCTTCACATAAGACGTTGAGTGCGAATCAGACTTTAAAATGAAGCGCATAAAAAATGAGTTGTCAAAGTTCGTATAAAAAGAAAGATAGAGAATGAGAGAACGTATGAAGGGGGGGGCAATCATCTTTCTTCTTTATTAATGAACAATGAGCGGCGGCGGCGGCGGCGGCGGCGGCGGCTCGCAAATACTTTGTTTTATAGTGATACATTATTCAGGCGCGGATGGCGAGGTGTTTGCTCGCACCCGAGACCGACTGATTCACATTCTAGCGGCATCGTAATGATTCATCTAGCTGAGGTATTATCATCGGAGCCGGTAAATGGGTCGAATGGCCTAATCTTCGTTCGATTGGTCCGAAACCTCCGGTTGATTGGCCGAGGCCATTTCATGCACCTATAAAGGAATCTCGTCAATGCTCTGTTATAGACTCGAGGCATAACCCTTCGATCCATTGTTTATGATCGAGCCTCGATCTCAGCCGAAGACTTGAAATTTATTAAATTATCATATGGGAGCTGTGCCAATAGCGATCGTAAGTCACCGCTTCGATTGGAATTGTGCAAAGTACGATAAGCCGCTCATTCATTATCTCCTGTAAAATGTGCCTGGAACTAGGAGCTAATCTACTAACCAGACACTAATGACTCTTCCAAGTTTACATTCGCTATTTCACTTTATTTCTGCTACTTTATTTCGTATATCATTGGGAACGGTATAGCAAACAAATAGAGTGCATTATTTAAATTGCTTGTTCAATGCCAATGTTACTCAATTATAGCATCGAAGGAAAAAATTCACGATACTACCTATAGTTTCTAAAGAAAAAATATACCTTCGACATTGTATGTATTTGAATATTAAGTACAACAAAACTAAGTTTATGGATCATTTTTTATTAACTTTTATTTTTTAATAAATTCCTCTGGTATACTAAGAAAATAGCGATAAATAATGATAAGGCTTCCATTAATTTTAGGATCTGGTTCTGGAAAATTTACAAATTCTACAAAATAACTTTAATATGTCGGTGAATATAAAAAAAATTTACATACACAAATAAAATTAATAAAATAAGATTTATTTTCAATTAATTTCTGCACTTAATGTTAGGTCAAAAAATATATTTTAAAATATGGGCCGATAAAAGTAACTATTGAATCAAACGTATGAAGCATTACAAAGAGACAATATATTTCTTCGATGAAGAAGGCCAAGCCACAGATTAACAAAGACAAATAAAATTATAATGTACAAGAGGAGAAAGAAATTATATCTACATTGTCTTTCATTAAAAATAAGTGCATAAAGATTAATTTATGTTACTGTGGCAACACAATTAAATAGAAATAAATAAAGCTAGTTATCATACAATGAATGAGATTTACATAATATCGTAATAGATACTGATACTGTACCAGGAAACTAAGAAGATAATTAATCGTCTAAAGGAGCAAGGATGATATTAATAAAAATGAAAATTTCTTTTGACCACAGGAATCTTAAAATATAATGAATGAACAAGTATAAAATATGCATTCTGATATGAAATTAAGAGTGGATAATTGGCCAATTTATTTAATACTATGTTATTCGAATAAACATTATTCAGTATGCGGGTAAGGTTTATTGGCCGATTGGACAAATAAAAAAGGAATAGTTTAAAATATAGATTCCAATCAGGTTTACCGAGTCGGAGCCTAAATTAATACTAGAAATCATTGAAAGTGACATAGTATTGGCATTATTAGGCTTCAATTAAATAAAGACTGTGGAGATGGCATGATTCTATGGACGAAAAGTACTTCCGGAGGCAATGAAACACGAAACGAGAAAAATAAATTCGTTTCGAGGATGAATGAGCACCGAATGGAAAAATCCTTTAGCACCCGCTTACTTGTACCGTCTCGTCGCTCGCCATCCTGTTATTACAGGCGGTGTTCGAGAGCCGCACAGGACCACCCAAAAATATATATCTTATCGCGACTATATTCTCCACCGGCTCTCGCATCTTTGAGCCTCCGCTACGGTAAGGGAGGAACAAGAGGAGCTCGAAATTGCAAAGAGAGATTGCCTTTTCGCGATTGCGCGCGCTCCCGCCATTTTGTTATTAATGTACATTTGACAGTCCGTCTTTACCTAATACCTCCGTTCCCTCTCTCTCTGTCAATCTTTTATCAGAATATGTCAACTGCCGTCGATATCCGATATCAATATCGATCCATTGTTTGTATTCGATTATTGGTTTGGCGCGTTCAAAAGGCAAATTTATATAAAATTTTTATCAGGCTAAGTAACAGCAGACCAAACGTTTTACACGTTCGACGTCTTAATTGTTGCATTTAGATTGGCACTACGTACGCACACTTACATAGGTTTCTTAAATATATTTTATTTGACGGAAATTTAATTGTAAAACTCTAGTTTGGGATCACGTAACAATTTCAAGAACAATTTGAAACATAAATAATTTAGAAGAACTTATATTAATTAATATTTGCTCCGGACAACCTATAAACCTGAATATAATGAATATTTAAAAGCTGCCAATTATAAATAGCTTTCACGCTTTTTAATTATAGTACTGAATACATTAACCAGTGCAATTATAAGGACCACGTGAGAATGTGGTTTTTAAATCATCGCGTATTGAACGCCACTATTTTAAATAAATACGAGAGCTTCTGAGGGGAGACAAAGTTAACAAAACCATCTTTCAATACCTACACATCATACGTGATATTGAAATTTTAATCATTTACTTAAAATGAAAAGAGAAGATACATATTAGGATTCCCAACGTATTTAACGAAGACTTAATCACGAATTCGTGTTATCTGCACGTTTAATGAATAATAATGAATCATACTAAAAGAAGAGAAAAAAGGGAAATAAACATGGTCGCTGATTCACTATGAATTATTTTCTCAATAAAATAAATAAAATTGTACACGATAAAATGTGCACAAAAGAAAAGTCTTACAAAACTTGACTGTCATGAATATTTCAATTAAAGAGAAAAATCACTTAAATAGTATAAATAATGTCTTTGTCCGTTACCACCAGTAAATTTTGTATCCCTTGAAACAATACAGATAATATATATCCATGCCCAGACTAATTCCTCTCGTCCAGCAATCGAGCACACAACTTATTATAAGTAGCCCCCCCCCCGGCCTTCGCACGTGCATACTGCAAACCAAAGGTATTTATCAGAATTTTAAGGAAATGCTCTATGTTATTAACGACAAGAATTCGGATTAACAATTGCCTTGGCGAAAAAGATATCATATTTCGCCTACGAACACGCATAGATTTTTTCAATCAAATAACAATCGTTGACGCGCATCTTTGACCTCATCTATTTAATAACATCGTCGTCCTATCGCTTCCACAACGAAACCCCAATAACCCAATTCTGGACATTTTCTCAACATAATATTATTGTATGCTTATAATTTCGATTACTTTTATCTGAAAATTGTTGTTAGCGATGAAATAAAGAAGACACAATCTAAGATTTATCGTTCTCTTTTTTATGTGCGCTTTTTTAATTATTCTGACACGTATCACTCTCAGGGGACATAATAAAAAGAGCGAGAGAGAGAGAGAGAGAGAGAGAGAGAGAGAGAGAGAGAGACGGTTACATTCGGATAAACAGCTAGTTAAAATTGATTGAAAATTTCTCTGTTAATAATTTCAATTCATTTCATTTTTCATTTACAGAATAAAGGAATATTTAACATGGCTATAATTTGAATATAATATCCTGGAGATAATATTTTATTATCTATCGTGTAACTACAACAATAGAATGTCCTTTAGTCTCGTGAAACCGCATATTGTAGCCGCTATTGAAACGGTCGAGCGATTAGCAGATGAAACCACTCAAGAGCACCAACAAAGCATGGCCAGAGAAAATTATTGATACTATTTTAAAAGTTATGAATAACGTTTGGCATCGTCCTTACTTATAAAAAGTATATTTTTACTATAAAACTCTTCTCCCTTATTTGCATGAACAAATAATCGATAAATCCTAAACACCTAAATAATAAATGGATTAAGAAGTAAATTATTCCGTGAATAATTGAATAAATTCTTTTAAAATATTCAAACAAATGTCATGCGGGTATAAAGTGTGCCAAACGCGTATGCGAGGAGGATCGCCAGAGCTGAAATAAAAATACTTTGATATGCATATACTGGACATACCAAGTGCAGAGCGAAATAACCGACGTACACGTACAATGGAAACTTTCACTTATTGCGTTTGTATTGACAGAAGCAGAAACCCTACAGTGCAAATATAGTTATAAACAATACTTTATGGTGTCTCGCTCTCGGCGAATCTTACATAAATTACTGAAAAACTCTATCGCAAACTTACGCAACAATGAAAAAACCTTGCGAGCTCACATGGAGCCTCTTTTTTATCCCCGAAGAATTTCTGAGGTTTTTTTTTTTTTAGGTCAGCAAACGAATGACCCTTAAGGTCGGAGAGAAATGGTCCAACGTAACTCCAACTCATTTCTTCTCTAAATGAATGAAATTTAACAAGAGCCTTGCGGGACTCAGTCTAGTAATTACTTTTTAAGAATGTAGCCCATTACAGTGACTTTTTTTTATAATTATTGTTTGAAATACATTTAACGACGGTAATGTCTTATAAAATTTTCTTCGCATTAAAATTGCTTGCGGCAATAAATGCTGGATAAATATCTATAGGATTGATATAAATTGACTTTAGATTGTCATAAGGACTCCAATCGTATGATTAACTCACCTATTGTAATGCACTTTGTAAAGATCGAAACAATTATTCATATAAAACAAAACCAAAAATTTAACGCCGAGAGTGACTTATGGCATTATTTTCCTCGTAAACATATGCATAAATCGCAATCATTCAGCGTAAAGATATAACGGATTATTGGTTATATTGTTGTATCTGCGCGAGTTTGCTCTGCGTAGAAATTTCAGGGGTGAAGAAATATCGATATAGCCACATTATAATATTGTGAATGTATTGGTGAGTCTAGAATCGGCAATGAAGCTAATGTAGATCGACTCTCTCACTCTTTCACATCAACCGCACCTGTTCCCACCGCTTGTACAAATTCCGCTATTTCTAAATAACTAAATCATATTTTAGCTCCCCCCTCTCTCTCTCTCTCTCTCTCTCTCTCTATATATATATATATATATATATATATGCGTAAACATCGGGTGGAACTAAAGCTGGTTACTCGTACTCGTATTATTATTATCTCCGTAGTGTAAACCATCACGTTCGGTCCACATCGGGAGCGAATTCATGAAAAATAAAAATTGTTATTCTTTGAAATGAAATCGGACAAAATGGTTAAATAAATCATAATAAATAATATGAGCTATATTTTATAAAATCATGTTATCCAATTATTAAAATTTGAAGTATATATTCGACTCTCGACGAATTTATTGTTTGCTTTCCATTTTGTGATTCTGAGTATTTTCAAGTGCATGTTTCGTTTGTATTTCAGCTAATGCATATCAGTAAATTAATAATATTATTATCATTTTATTTCACAATCGCGTATTAATTGATTGAGTAATACACTTGTGATAGCGATCTGAGCTCTATCTAAGCCACGTAATTTGAAATTTATTTATCGCAATTTATCTGAATTTTATTTATCAATTTTCTTTTTACAGTATAAATTTTTTAATACATAAATAGTTTCATTCCACTTGTATTAATTTTCTTATGCATCCTATGTTCTTTAAATAAATAAGCACATGCATACGTACGTTGCTGAATATATATCCATTGGTGCATGATAAAACACAATCAGAAAATTATTTGGTATTATTCTCCCTTATCAATTTTTCATTAAATGAAACCCTAGTCTCTGCACGCATTTACTACATATGAATTTGGACATCATGCACATACTAATGACTCAATTTCAATAACAATATCAAAATAATAGTATTTTACCAAAGATATATTTTTAATATTTCATAAAATTAAGTGAAATTTTTTATATGTTACGAATATTGTCCTATTGCGCAATTAAAACATGTTATATTGTGTAATGTTGTCTACTATGAAAAGTAATTTTCCTTTAAATAAGGAATTGACAGATACGCGATGTAAATGTAATACAATAATTTATTATCTTCAAGGGTGATCAGTTAAGAAGTAGCAGTCGGGTAGGAAGTAAATAAATTTAATAGGGCGACACCTTATCAGTCACGTAAATACGAAGAAAGCAAGAAATACGGAAGAAGCGGAGAGAAGGTTAATTATCATTTGTGTTGCATAGTATATTATTAACAGTTCAAAGAGACGTTGGAATGGTAGGGATTGATAGAAGCCGATGCCAAGCCTAGAAACATCTTAATTTACGGGGGTGGCGGAATTTACAAGCAGTGGAAACAGCTTCAAGTGTGCGGAAAGCGCGAAACGCCGCGCACGATTTATCACCTCTGGAACGTATAATTACCCTTATTATGGAACGCGTGTTTTCGACGAGTGCCAGTAAGTCATTCGCCTCATCCCCACTCTCGCATTTTGTCCATCGTATATTAGCGCCGAGCCGATAAATTGATCCGGGCCCACTGCATTTGCCATTTTTTTCCGAATTACAAGCCTCGAGTGTAAATGCGATAAATCAGCTTCGCTAAAGGCATCGGTTCTCGCACTCGCCCCTACCTCCCGACGGCGATAGACCAGGACCTTATTTATGGCAGTCGAACATTAGATGGGCGGCGCCATTTTCCCTGATCGCGCTAATTGTCGATAACATCGATTAATTTACTTGGCTAACTTTCATTAAGCCTTTCATTAAGTGCTTCACGATAATGGCGCACTTTTCCGGAGTTTCCTTCTTTCGGTTAAACGCTCTCGACTTATCTACTTAATGCGAATGCCAATCGAATATATGCCTCCGGCCACGTGACTTACGGCATCACATTATAGACAGATTACTTAATTCAATCGAACTACGTCTTAACAGTGGATCCATCGATTAAACAAAGACTCACATCTTCATAGATTCCAGTTGGTGTATTATTGTTATTATTTTAAGAAGCGTACGTTAATTAATACGTAAGTTCGTAAACTTAAGATTTGACGTAGCCAGGAGACAAAAATTCAGTTATAGTTCATGCGTAGTTTGTATAACCGCTTCGTCGCCGCTTTCGATTCAAAAGGTGAGAAAAAATATTACGTGTTTGGACAAATTAATGATACCGTGAATTCGAGTTGACAGTATCTGCTGCACTCGATTTATCTCATTCTCGAGTCTCTATCACTTTTCATCATAAAAACTGGTTTTCAACTCATTCTTCTCGCTCTTATGTTTTTAAACAATTTAATTACAATATTTTTATAATTAAAAAATTGTATGTATATTTCTTTGCGCCACAAGTACTTTGCACTTCTCTTCCCTACTTCCGTCGAATTGTTGTTAATACGAAAATACAGTAATTTAAATAAAACTAAAGTAATTCTAAATTTGTAGCTTAACAATTCTAAAGGCTCCTTCCTTTATTAACAATTTGGATTTAATTACTGCAATGCTACAATACATAATTACTTCAATTATTACTCAATTCATATTTTAAATAATTATCTGTATATTATTTGTGATGAAAAATTTTGATCACTGGATACGTCGTAATTTACAAAAAAATGTCATTGACAAGTACGTCATTATTATTTTCTTGTACTTGATCCAACAAGTGCACCTGGCTCCTCATTTTTTCATAATATTTACATTTACCAATTGATTTATTATAAAGTTCTCTCATATTTTTATTTCACCCCCATTCCTAATAAAATATCACTTTAACGCAATAATCAGTAGATAATGCATTTTTTATAAAATATATCACAATGTTCTGTAATAAGTACAGGTTTGATAACGAAGAAAGTATCATATATTATTTATAATACAATGATAGTGTTAAACGGGTTTCGTAAGATGACATCTGATGTGCAAAGTTTCGAATCGTTCTTTCGTATATTATTATTTTTATTATTTTTACTTATTATTTTTATGTCGCCGTAGCTAGCCGCTAGAAACATAATTACTAAAGCTTATTAGATGATACACTGTGATTGTAAAAATGATGTATACAAAATTCGTGGTTGAAAATTAAAGCTTTTGATTTTAATCGGTTGACTGTTGCCAGGCTTGTAAAATCATTTTATTGTAAGAGCTAGTTAGCTTAAATGAAAGTAAAGAAATAAACGTATACTGTAGTCATTGTAGTTAAGTTGCGCATTGATTGTAGAGTAAAATTTGCCTTCGTTCGAATAACATGTGATAAAAAGAATTCTTATCGTTTTGCTAAATTATTCATTAATTTAATAGAAAAATTAATTGATTGATGTTGATAAAGAAATACATGGGCGCGTGCTTATAAATGAATAAAGCTAAAAGCGAGATGGATTTGGCTTTTAGAAACGTGAGCTCTAGGATACAAGCGCGATAAAAGAAAAAAACTTTCGCCATAATCCACGAGAGTCGAAATACTTGAATCTCTGTAAATAGACGTTAAGTGGGTCTGCTCGAAAATCTTGTGCAATTTCCATAATAATTGTCAGTCATTTGAGTAATACGAACAAGATGAATTATATACATCAATGCTTGACCATGACTTCCATCAGTGAGTAATGGAGATTTATTATACGTATGTGATACCAATACGAAAACTAAATCGAAAGGGGAGAAAAGCCTCGTTGCTGGATACTGAAATTATTCCTTGACTGAAGCGACATTAATTTTTTTTCCTATTTTAATTGAATGCTCTCCACTGTGAGAAAGTCTTCTGACTTTTTCATCGCGACGTTGTATTTGAGAATTGCAATGGTGCATTATTAATACGAAAAAAGCGCATTTATAAGTCAAGTTTGGAGAGTAATATTTCCTCTTTTTATGACTACCAAATGCAATAATGAAAAATAATGAGTGTTCGAGGGAGTTTAGAAGTGAGAAATTAATGCATTCATCGAGCTTGGAAAAACGATATTTAACGCAGGAGCCCGTTACATTTATAAACGTGGATATGCTTGTAAGGCAATGACATTAAAGCTAATCCGCGGCTTCCGCGTCGTCCATGAGAGCGTTCGCTACTAGCGAGCCTATGACGCTGAATATATTTAGATCCCTGCGAAAGGCGGTCTAATTGCCTCTAAATACTTCAAAATTACGACGGGCGCGTGCCGATAAATTCCCGAGGCCCGTAACGATTGCGCGTTGGAACGACGCGAGGGGCAGGGGAGGGGGGTGTGAAAGCTGCAGAGAGCCGATTTATCGACCGCTGAGGTCGGCGACGACGAGGATGCTTCCACGGCGCGAAATCGTCCTCCCGAAAGAGGCAATAACTACTTACGACTCGCTTCGTAAATCACGGCTAATATGACTCGGCTGTCCCCCCCCCCGCTTCGAGTATTCCCAGCCCCGGTTAAGCGCGCCCTTACGCTCACCGGATGTCCGTCATCGGCTTGTCCGCCGGGAGCTTCTCTGTCCTACTGCTTTTACCCACTGCTTTCTCCTTTTAGCCCCACTCAACCCTTACTGGCCCAGCCGCACACATACGTCCTCGTTGTTCCCACCTTTCTCCGACCGGTAACACCGACCCCCAAGCATTTCTTTCTAACACGAACATTTGTATTGAGGGGATTATGTATCTTGAGTCTTGAGTATTCTAATGCAACAAGAACCGATGCGTGCACTGATTTAATATTCTTTTACTTTCTTAGTTAGACCTCTACTCTACTCTACTCTCTCTCTCTCTCTCTCTCTCTCTCTCTCTCTCTCTCTCTCCCTCTTATGACCTATCTCTTTGTTTAGATTTTAAGAAGCAATATCTTTAGTGTTGAAATCCATAGCGTCAGAAATTAGTATTTCATTAAACAATGGTAATTATGCATTCGACTTCCTGGTATTGTATAATTTTCATATAAAAGACAATTTTTTTTATAGATAAAGTAAGATTTATATTTAATTCTCGTTTTAAGTTCTTACATAAATCATAAACAATTTTGATTCAAATACCGTCTCCATACAATGTTATTATAATTTATATTTTTACCTTACAACTTTATTCAATGAAAGTATTAAAAGTATTAATGCCAGGCGAACGTTCCCAGCCTTATATTCGTCTACAGTGGAATAAGCCGGATTCGGATTAAGTTGCTTCACATATGTGAAATAATAATTTTCTTTTTAAATAAGAGATCCGAATATTAATAAATCCCCCTTAAAAATCATTAAATTTTATTCATGAAGCTTCAAAGAAACGTGTTAAATGCCATTTTTAATTTTATTTTTCATTGTTACTGTAAATATCTGGATTTCTTAATTCATTGAAATTATATAGAATTCATACCATATTACACATTTACACAATTTACACAAATTAATAATAGTTAATACAATATTTAGAACGTCATTTCACTGAAAACCTCTTCGTTCATTATTTTTCATTAAATTTTCTGTTATAAGATGAACTTAGAATACATGTATTATAAAAGCTTTGAAAATAATTAAAATTATTAATTAAATATATTCATATGTGCGTATTTTCAATTTGTAAAATAGCAGTAAATAGTATCTTCTAATATTTCAAACGTAATAGCTCTATGATTGTTAAAAATTGTCACAAAAATTATCAATATATTACTTTAAAGAAGTAATATTTTAAATATTCAGCTTCGAGAACAATGTTTTCTTCGATGCCTCGATATCCAATAATATGCGTGTATTTGTGAAAATGAAAATATTTAATGAACCGTGAGTTTACGGAACAAAATAAGATTTCGTTTTTCCAAAATCGATTTGGTCCTTTTTTTTTTTTTTAGTTAATCAAATACATAAATATATGACCAAGTGATGCATATTTCAGGATTACGACGAGGATGAGGAGAGAAACTCGCGCAAGTTGTCGAGTTCGATAGGCACGACCACGAGCACAACGCCAAGGACAACAACGACCTTGAAGGCAACGCCGACGTCGACGACAACGACGACGACGACAACGACAACGACGACGATGGCGCCAACGACGACCGAAGCTAGGGAAGCCCCCCTAGTGATTAACCGCTTCGAGCGTAAGGAACCGAAAAGCTACGAGGGCTTCTCGAACGGGTACCAGTCGAAGAATGAGTACCCGGCAATGTCGGCTCACAGTGCCCTCAAGTGGCAGTATCTGGGGACGCGGGAGAGTGTCAAGGAAACGCGCAACAACATGACACCCTTCAGCAGGAACAGTAAATGTGAGTACGAGGCCAAAAGAGC
The DNA here is from genome assembly GCA_018883505.1 of Ceratosolen fusciceps. Classification (NCBI taxonomy): domain Eukaryota; kingdom Metazoa; phylum Arthropoda; class Insecta; order Hymenoptera; family Agaonidae; genus Ceratosolen; species Ceratosolen fusciceps. The sequence goes on along the minus strand of RCIC01000012.1, from coordinate 2,395,154 downwards.
CTGCAGTCTCTCTAATCAACAAGTAAATTAATCACGGCCATTTACAGCGAAAGCGTCGAATATCTTTTGAATATCCTCGGATGTCCGATGCATTATCGGCTGGTAAATGAACAATTCCATTCAACACCCGAACCCGCCGCCGAGGTTTCAGGCCTTCCGTGTCAATATTGCTCTCCGGCTCTATAATTACCTGACGTATAAACGGGCTTAGTTAGAGAAAGTAAAACTCGAATGAATAAACATTATTAAATTATTTACGATACCCAAGCTTTTCTTTCCTATTCTATCGTCTATTTAAATGCGTGTCCCCCTGCTTCTTACGCTCGACGTCTCGACCTTCATCAGACCCGGTGCCACAACTTAAGAGTTTGCGGTATTGGTCTTGGATAAGATTTTCAGGTCCTCGTTTATCCTGACATTTATTTACAAACGCAGCACTAGTCGTTTCTAACGCATTACGTTACACCTGCCTTCGCTCATGATAATTTAATCTGCAAATTAATTGAATTTTACCGATTTCGAACACTTTTTTTAAACTTAAAAACTACCTTGCTACACTATTCTTTTGTTGTTTTTATTAATATTTATTATTACTTAAAAATTCCTGAAGCGTGCTTGGAGTGAAAATTTTTGAAAATCTTTGACAATTAATGTTATTTAATTGCAATTCAACTTTCTAGATTATAAATATCAAGTCTTATGCAAAGAAAATATTATTTTCACGATATTGAATATTGATGAGAATATACTGATTTTTTTTTTTTTTTTTTTTTTTTTTTTTTTTTTTTTTTTTTTAGTTAAAATACGGCTATGTGAATATGCTTAAACGTATAAACTTTCTTTTATACTTGTTGAACTTTTGTATTATCTATTTTTACAAAATCTTTCGAGCACCTGTACTATATTGGATAATGGTCACAACAACCATTGATACGTCGTATCTGTAAGGAGTACTTTTCTATTTGTTGAATAAAATTTTCAACGCACAACTTTTAACGATATATTTTAAACTTAACAATAAAAAAGTTAATGACTTACATATATACTTTTAAATAAATATTTTAATAAGCTAATTCAAAATTTAACCCTTCGGAAAGTATTATTAGAAATCGCACATAACATTACAAATAAATACGGTTTATTTTTTTTTTGCCAAGTGCATTCATTTGTTAATTATAAGTGTGTAATTACATTTTATAAATACATTCTGTACATAATAGTGTCATCGGCGTTTCAATAATAATATAACTATTCAATAATAATTATAATAATAATAATATATTGGCATAATGATTATCTATATATCTCTCCTGTTGTAAGATAATAAAAATAATCTACAACTATCTCTTTATCTCATTAACGATATTAGAACACAAAGCCTAATGCATCATCTGTTTTTACGATTATTCCTAAAGATTATCATTTAATAATAAGTGAACGATGTTTTAGAACAAATTTTCTTTGAAAAATATCCAGCGCACATTAACCTAAAAAATAAATTAAAATCTGAAACTCAATAATAATAAAATATCGCATATGTATTTTTTAGAATGATAGTCAAGGAGTTATATTTTTATTACATAATAAATTCTTTTTACTAAAATTTTATCTGAAACTTCTTATGTACTTCGAATGTATTAGTTTTAATATCTTTTCGTAATTATTATGGCAAAATGAAAATGTCGCACGTGCACGAGTAATCTTATAGATTGCAAGTATATGAATAACCTAATTGAATGTATTATAATAGAAGTAGTGTAATGTATTTATTGAAAGGGCAACGCATTGCTTATTATCATTGTAATTATTCATTTTATGTCATTAAAAAAAAATAGGTAATTGAATAACATAGTAAGTTGTTTCAGGTAGACTCGAACTGCTGTCAATATATAAAGGCGATTAAATTAGGGAAGAGCTAATTGTAGCGTTCGGGCGATGTTTTTAATTGAACAGCCATTACGTGCCCACCTCCGCGCCTTTTAATTATCTCAAACAAAGTTATGCGGAATAATAAAGTGTCGCGCTCGCCGAAGGCGTGACCCGACTCTACTTTTATTCATTCTTTTATCCAAGAGTCTTTAATTCTCACTCGGTGGTCCCGGCAAACTTGCGCCAAATCACTAGTGCACCCGACATTACTCTCGAAGGCCTTCACCGAGGAGGCACATTAGTCACACGCATCCTCTCGCCAATGGCTTCTCCAAGCTAACGGGACCGAGTTTCCTTGGAACGTCCCTTCTCCTTCTCCTTCTCCCCTCCTACTCACACTCGCAGCCCCTCGATAAGCCCCTCCCGTGCGCTTGATCTGTCGATCCCACCCGGACATCATCGGCATCGAAATCGTGGATTATCGCGCTCTCAGGAAATGGGCGTCGAGCCCGACGGGTTCACGAATATCTGGGAGCGATAACTGAACGGGCTTTGTGTGTCGGAATCGGCATTACGGTTTAGCTAAATTCTGACCGGACTTCATTGTTTATCTACGTCTATTCGCGTAAATTTAAAGATCCCGACCTTATAGTTAATAACATTAGTAATGACAATTGCAATCTAATCTCAAATGTAAAAGTCAGGAATGAATAGCCATATGCTTTCAATTCTGTAAGCAAATGTCAAGTGAAAATAAAACGCATGGCGGCTGTTTCTTAAATGTCTGCTCTTCGGTGGTTCGTTAAAGCTTTCTAAAAAACAAAAAAACAAAAATACAAAAAAAAAGTAAACAAGAAAAAGGAAAAGAAATTATACTTAATGCATCTAAGCACAATATGTTATATCATAAAAGGCAAATAATAACTATTCGCAGATTTTTATGAACTAAATGTTCGTTCCTTGCCGCGCAAATAATGAACAAAGGACTAACGGACAATTACTCGCGTTTATGTATCCCTACGCTTCAATTATGATTTCTACTGTACATTTTTCTTATTTTGCTTACTATGCTCGGCCGAGGTCGCATCTTTTGAAGTTGCAAAATGCCCGACCCTAATAATACCCCTACTTTTATTGGTGCAAACTTTAAACTTTAAGTTTTTTTTAAATATTCAATTTCACTTTTATGAAACTTTAACCTTCGCTTTTTATGGAAGTCCAACATTCTCTTTAATCCACCCTCTCTTGCATAATTCATCTATTATTATAAATACTAATATCACCTTGCATTCATTTATTATCCATTCCTTTAAATATACCCGACTCCCACGTAAATTACCAAGTCAGGTATGTTTGCTATTGATATTTTTTATACATTTGTATGGGGTGCTATTATTGAAAATCGTTATTATTTACCATAATTCGTCAAAATTCATCCATTTTAATCGTTTTTATTCGTTAACTCGGTATTACTTTGATTTATTAGAATTTATTTCAGTCAACACGATGTTCCTTGCTCAAGACGCTTGTTTATGGGTATTTTAGCACCTTCCCTGCCTAAAGATCACAGAAACCGATATTATTTATAGTTTTCACGTTATTATACTTTAGCTAAATGCAAATTTTATACGTCTATAAATAAGATTGATGCTAAAATAGAACGTGACTATTACAAATATGAATAAAAAATAAACATTTTTTTAATAGTAATAGAAAAATTCTTCAATTTAGCATAATATATTTAAGGAAAGCATGTTAAATAGTAAAAAAAAAAAATCTGAAAGTTTTATTGGTTAAAGAAAACACGAAAATGATTAAATACTATTCAAGTAAATGCCATTATTAATCCAATTAATATTTATAAAATATGATCCTATCATATATTTTTACTGCCTAGAAATAATAGTTGAATCACGTTTATGGAACATTAATCTTTAAAGTTCTCTATCCATTAATTAAGTACTAGGCAAATAAAATTTAAAAAATTTTAAGTACTCTCATTAAATAGAAAATCTCGAATAATAATAACAATAACAATAACGATACCAATAACAATAACAATATTAATAACAACAACAAAAAACAACAACAACAATATAAATGGATGAAAATGATTATCAGTATAAGAATCCGATAATGATAGAGCAACTAACTGAGTAAAATATTAGAATATTTAGAAAATGAAGGAGAGATTTTGTGCTGATAAGAATATATTAGAGTCAAGAGTCGAGGACGTTAATCATTAATGAAATTTAGTGTACATAAAAGTAAAATAAATCTGGCAAAATGCAGTTTCAGCGGACTTATGAAAATAAATGATTTGGTAAAAACAATAAAAAGAGCGTCGTCGAATGAATGGAATTTTTAAAAGGAAGTTATTAAAACGTAGTGTTTTGAGTATTAAGACCATCAATTACCATGAAAATGCCAAATAATTAAACTTAACGCGGTGCGGAGCGTTGGGTTTGACACCGATACATGTAAAAATGACGGTTATAAATAAAATAGCGGGGGTTGCAAGGCGGTGAATGAAAGTCGCGTGAATAAGTCTGAGGATAAGTATGGGCAGTCGAATCGGAGTACGAACCTGGCCGGGGACAAACTCGTCGGAAGCGAGTAGCGAGTAGCTTCAGAAAAAAAACAAAGAAACCAGTTGATCCGGGAGGGAGTTAGTCGGGAAAATAAAATAAAGGAAGAAAATAACCGAGCCGTATAAACCTCTAAGCTCGGATTTATGTTTCAGCGACGGAGATGAACTTGGCGCACAGCCACGCGCTAAGGGTCGCCAAGGAGGGTAGCTGCCAGTGGCCAAGAGCGCGAGTCATCCCCGTGAGGGACGTCTACCCCAACTCTACGGCCACCTACATTCCGCACTGCGCGATCCTTCACAGATGCTCCGATGATACCGGCTGCTGTAGGTCGGAGACGCTCACCTGCGAGGCCAAGCACAGCCAACGCGTAGAGCTCTACTTCTACGTGAGTCTATACATAGCATCTTCTACAATATATGTTTTTCTGTCGTGTAAGTCCTCGGTGCGGGGGAGGGGCACCCTCGCTCGACGGGGATACGTAACGTTAAGTCCGCGGATTACGATAAGCTGGTCGGCCGGCCAATTCGATATATTGTCTTTTATTGAGATAAAGCGGCGCCCTTTAATCCCGTAGCTTCGCCCATTTCAAGCATTTATTCATTCAATTGCTTCTTTCGCACCGTTTAAGGCCCAAGATGTTCCAGAAAAATATTCATACACCCTAATGACGCCAGATAAGCTATTTACACGTGCTTTTACATGCCGGCCAATCTAAAATCGGATAATTATATCAATAAACAGGATTTTGCGAAGTGCATTATGTCCGCGAGATTTTAAATTACTCGGTACAATTTTAAGAAAAATGTTAAGAGTGAAAGGAAACTCGAGGCTCATTTTGCTCCATCTTGGGAGGTAAGGATCCACGAATCACGAAATTTACGAAATTAAGATTCACTGGGACACCCACGTGTAAATTATTTTTACATGCTCGCCAATTATTGGCAATGGTCTTTATATTTACCACTACGCGTTTCATTATCCTATAGCCACGTACGAAGTTATTATTCTATATCTAAATTACATCATTTTACTACATACGTAAAACTAACGGCACTTAAACTTTCTCATTCAAAGCATCGATATCGTTATTCATTTATTTAGTACATTTTTTTTAATTCGTTAATCCTTCCGGAAATGCAGAAAAGCGCACCTTAATAAGTGTTTACCTTTCTCAAATTTATAATGGTAACAACAACAATTACAACAACAATAATAATAATATTAATAATAACAATAATAGTAATAGTAACAGTAATAATAGTAATGAATCAAAACCATTATTAAGTAGTAATTAAAATAGACAGGAATAATTAATTGCCAGACTGTTCTTTTATAAAATGTATTAAAAATTTTTGATATTACGTGACGATCTTGACAAAACTAGTAAGTAACGGAAATGAAAGAGAGAGATACAAGAAGAATGCGTCTTTCAATATTTATGATAACTTATTTTGTAAGGAAGAAAAAACGCTATCTTCAAACTTTTCTTCCTACAATATTACTAGCTAATATCAACTTCCATAAAATATTTAATACAACATTTCAGTATTAGAATATTAATTACAAAAAGACTTCAATTATGATATTTTTAATCTGAAAATTTGATCAGAAGAAAATAATTTTTTTATTTAATTAAATACTTCAAATTGTTTTATTATAAAAGTAATGTTCGATATAAGTTAATATCTTTATAATCTTTTGATTAATGAAGAAAGCGTTTTCTTTATTCAATAAATCGCGCATCTATTGAGTATTTATATGGAATTTAATAATTTCAAGGATAATGAAAATTTCTAACCATAATTGATATATTTCAAATTATAAGTAATATCATTAAAATGCTATGTACTTTAATAGAAATTAATGGAATCGCTGTAGTTATTAAAATTATTGAAAACAATTTGTATGCTGAGTTTATAATTATTTGTACGGTTTGAAAGCTCGTGCACAACTGTTGACTGTAGTAAAGAGGATTTGTATACATAAGGTATTTTCAATAATGGCTTATTAATAATTATTGTATTTACCTTCGGAAAATAGTTTCTAAGCTATGTAATTATCTGATTATTTACTAGAAACTAATAGAATTGTCTAGAAGAGGTTAATAATATGTATAAGATATTATTGATATTTACATAAGTCTCCAGTTAGCAAATGTAAAACAGCTGAAACAAAAATTACATGAAAAGTACGCGGCTTAGTTAAGCAATTATCATTAGCTAACAACTAATAAATTCTTGAGATAATCGTACCTTTAAGCCTTTCTCTTCAATAACTTTTATAATATCAAGACGATCCATTGAAACGATGAAATTCCGGGATGTTCTTAAGCTTAATATCAAAAAGCTCGTGAAGTTGCTTTATAAAGGCATCCGATGATTCGGAGCTTCGGTAATTCAATACATAAATAAATTTTCTTTAACCGACAGCCGAACTTAATCATTCGTTTCCTGATCTTATAGAAAATAGTCTGTAGGCATGAACGAGCTCTCATTGATGAATGAACCTCGACGTATACTCTCTCTCTCTCTCTCTCTCTCTCTCTCTCTCTCTCTCTCTCTCTCTCTCTCTCTCTATCGATTGGCCTATAAAATCTCTAAAGGGAGAATGCTGGTTAAAACTCTTTTTTATTTCATAAATTGTGATAAATTCATAAATCTTTTCGTCCCCCCGTAAGAGAAAAGCCGAAATTTTATAAATTCCTGAATTTCTGTATGTGTCCGTGAATATCAGTGTGGGCTAGGAGTAGCGATAAAAGCTTCGCGAATTAAAGCCCGACGAAGGTGAATCCCGGTGATGTAAGACATAAAGCGAGTAAGGACCTCCCAGAAACCGAGCTCTCGACCCCGAGTGGCTAGAGCATAGATCGCGCGTAACCGCGAACCGGATCTGATCTCACGTCACTCACCTCGTGGACGTACGAATGGCCCTCGTGGTTCTTCGAAATATTCTCGTTAGCTCGGAGTGAGTATCGAGTCGGCCAGGCCACCTACTCGAGAGACCCTCGCTTTATCTTCTCCGCCCCCACCCGAGCGGGCGTCGATCAAGATTTCCGTTCCGGACCTGGATAAGCACCATTTTTACCAAGAGCCCTCCTCCCTCTTTGGCCGCATTCCGAGAATTTCAGATCCTCGTGCGCGCGCCCGCGCCTCCTATCGCGCCTTTTATGCATCTTTTACGACGGTCAAACTGCCCGACTGACACTACTTCAATGCTAATCGAATTTTAAGAATATATTATGCACTCCTTTATTCCATTTACGAGATTGCGCAAAAAATCTCCTCCTACAAATATATATATATATATATACGTATATGTGTATATATATATAAATATATATATACCCACGGACTGGCCGCGCTCTTATCTCATAAAATTTTTACTCTTCCGTCTGTCTCGTATAAAAAGTGGCATTGGCTACCATAAACTTGCGAGCACCTTCCTCCCCCACGAAACGCGAGCTAATGTAAATATTTCCTTATAAAAGTAACGCAAATCCTCCCGGTACTTCATTATTAATTTTATAGCTCTGCCTATCTTTATTTTATTTAGTGGTATAACTCCTCCAATTCCTCCCCCTGCTATCCTTATTTCCCGATCTATAAAATCGGAGGATTTTTCATCGCCGTATGCAAAAAACAATCGCCTCTCTCCTCGCCCATTTCTATTTTAAATGAGCTCGTCTTTGCATTATTATTTGCCTTTATTGAATATTTCTACTCCTTGTGCAAAATACGAACAAAATTCTGTAAATAAATATACTGCATAACGTAAGGATACGTTAATTCTGCGACTCGAAATATTTCAACAAATAAAATTCTGCAGGTTACGCATAAAAAAAAATAAAAATATCTCATCTATTTGGTAATTACTCTTAAAAATTATAAATCCTTAACCGATGAGGGAATGATAGAGCCATGAAGCTTGAGCCATCGCTAAGTATCGCTTAAATTCCATGGAATCATCGAATTAAATTGCAGGGAAGAATAAAAATAGGAGAACGGGGTAAAATTTAACGTTAAAATGAGCTTCATATTTTAGAGGGCTATAATGCCTCATAAAATTTATGCTCTTTCTTCCGCAGGGGCTCAATTATTCAAAGAGCTTTTTCAATAGCAGTGAACTTTCTTTGCTTGCGCTTGGGTCAGTAAAATTAATCGCGTTAAAACAATTGAGCAATTGGTTGGTAAATGGTGAGGGAGTGAGGGTGACATCGACAGGCAGCCTAATACATTATTTGCCCGTCGCGTGGCTCAGACGTATTTTATACGCGGAAATACCTAGAGTCGGATATCATTTACTAATTTCGATGAGCCTCGCATAATCCAGCATCGTTGGCTCGAATGGCTCATCCCGACACAAACTTCGACTCTCGAAAATCTCGAAAAAACGTGACTGTTCTCCGACTCTGAGAAAAAGTAACGAATATTTAGCATTACCTAATCTTTTCATTGTAAAACGAGAAGCAAAAGAGAATCTCAAATCTATTGACAGTATTGGAAACTCGATTCGTAAGAGATGCGAAGGGGCTCGTGTGTAAGCTAATGTAAAAGTGCCGAGGAGGTTCCATTAGATGGGAACCCGTCTATCGTAGGAGACGAGTCGATGAAAATCGACTAACGAATCGGAGGGAATCGATGCAATGGAGGGATTCTGAAAGGAGGAAGAAGAGTCTTATTTATGGGCGTAACGATTGAGGGGATAAATAAGGCGGGGAGAGCCCGTGCGACAAAAACGAAATGCTCGCCGTTCGGGAAAAGAGGCTCTGACGCAATCGTATGGGAGTCGGGAACTCCCCACCGCGAGGAGACCGCTTTGGCATCTGCATCGACGAGATCCGCCAGATGCGGGTGAGCAAAAAGTAGCGGTACACGATGCACGTCGGCAATTTATCATGCGACGCGACGGCACCGATCGCACACAACAGGCAAAGCCACTTCCGCAACGGCGGACACGAAAGTGCGAAAAGAAGTGCGCGCCAGAACGTTTCCAGGTCGAATCTGTGGCAATCCGTCGTCGAGATCTGTCCGTCCAAGTCCTACGGGTGAACACGGAGCCACTTGTAACCCTTGCACTTATAACGCAGTTCCGCTATCATTCCGCTTATGCGCATTATTAATGTCGCGGAATTTAATTAGCTCGATGCAAGTAGCAGTAACGTGTCCACGGTACAAATAACTTTTATGAAAATCCGGTAGAACTTTTGGCGAGAGATGCTTAAAATTCGCTTGTCAATGCTCCCTTAAACATCTCATCGATAGTCCGCTTTTACGCGCATTCTTTCATGAGACTCTACGTTGCATACAACGTACGTGCGATTGCTGCATAACCGTACTTTACCTAACTTTCCTTCCGACTGCAGTCAATAAAATTATCTTTATTTACATGCCTTAATTTGACACTCAATTATTTCTTTGTATTACAATCTGTTTCATTGCATCTAAAGTCTCGATCCCGAAGCGATACTTGTCTCCCCGACTCTTCTCTCTCTCTCCCTCAACGTAGAGACTTTATTAGATCAATTATATTATTTCTATAAAAATTGGCATACTTTACTCGGCTATTCAATAACGTGTTATTGTAGAAAATTCGACTTCGTGGGTGATAATCGCCTTTACAAAAGTGTTCGACAATCGCTTTCCACTTTGCTTTCAACAATTTATTACCACCAACAAACGAAATTATCGTCCGAAGCATTCGTTTCCCTATCATTATGAAACCATACATATAACTTTATTCGAGCGCTCGTATCATTCTCGTATTTTAAATCTGCAATCGATGTAGCATAAATACTTTTTATAGCAAGAGTCGTTTATAGCCGGGCTTTTCCCTCGCCCGATATAAGAAAGATCAACCCGACTACTTACGCTTATCTTGCATATTATATTATGAATAAGAGTATAATATTATTAAAGGCCGGCACTCGAATGCTGGCTTGATCTGGAAAGGATGTCGGGAATGACACCGGGATTTAATTCGGGCTTTAATAAGAGGAATCGAAGGAATCGTATTGGAAACAATTAATAACTTCCACATCACTTTCGACTTTCTATAATAGCTACGGCACTACTTTCTACCGACTTTCGACACATCAGCCTTAATTTACAAGTTTATCATACACAAAAGTGTCTAATGAAAAAATTTGCACCAAAGCCCAGATGAGATTTATGCCAATCAACGTCGTCTATCCAGTAGTAAAGCCGAGGCCATTTGACTGGAAATCAAGTAAAACAAGATCGAGCCACAAGATGAGCTTCATCGGAGGGACTGTTGATTGGCTTATTACATTCTGAGGGCTCCTGGAGAAGTAAAGAGCGATTACTACCGATTATTTGTCTGAGATCCCTGGAAAACAACGATCACGGCTACTCATAGATTGTCGATAAAAAAAAATCTGCTCCGGAGCTTCTCCTCGTATAGCTCGGCCCGCTAATCGAGGTGAATGGTTGGTAAAAAGAAAAAGAAAAAGAAAAAGAGAAAAAAAAGGCTCTGCCGTAGCGGAGAGGAGCGGAATCCCGATTACCCGTAGAATCTCTCCGTGGCCGGTCTCTTGGCTGGGAATCAAGAGTCTCGTGATTTACGCGAGCGCATCTCCCCCCTGGAGTTCCGCTCATTGTGCGTCGGCGTGAACCGGACTTATAAATATACGCACGCGGTCGGCATCCGAACACTTCCGCGGTACGAAAATACGCTGATTTACGGGGATCCGAGGTTGCGTCTGGAGGCGAGCGATTTAACTGGGTTAAATGCGCCTTATCTCGACCCGGTGACGAATAAGCTGCTTATCCGTCGACCTCGTCTTTCCCACCGAGCCACCATACTCGCCATCCTCCGGACGATCGATCAAGAAGCACGGTCAAGGAGCGCTTCGACGGCCTTCGTCAAATGACCGAAACCTCTGATTAACCCTATATCCCTCAGCGTTCCCTTTATTTATTAAGTGCTCACGAGCCGTGAATTAAAAGATAACCAATTCGAGACAAAAATAATATGACTGTAATAATATGCACATGTGCATATTGCTTTCCTTATTATATCCATTACTTTTTATATATATATATATATATATATATATTTAACTTTAAGTCAGCGATAATGCTACATTATTTGATGTGTAGAAGCTTCCCGCGAATTTTATGACTATTATTCTATCCAAAAATACTTTCAGACGAGGATATTTGTCTTCTTTCTTACATTAGCAACAATACCTCGGAAAGACCTTTTTCTCAATCCCCGATGTACGATTTCAAAATTTTAGTAAAAATAATCAAGCAAATAAAAATAAAAATAAATGAAAAATGAATAATAATCAGTCGTTGGCTCGTAGAGATTGCTGTGAATGTACTTTATTGTATATGCATTAAAAAATTAGCTTCTGTACCTAGTAATTTATAAATCTCAATATTAGAATAGAAGATAATTTCCATAAATTTGTTTTTATACGATTCTCCTCAAGGAATTCTAATGATATTAATATTATTTTACACTATGCTAAGCACATTATCTGGTTAATTGTATTCAATAATGAATCATTAAGTATTAAACAATCAAGTTCTTCATACGTATCAATTAGCAGAGTAAATTCCCTTTCTGAGCTATTTTAATATACAATTGAAAATTATAGAAAAGAGTAGAAAAGTTATAGACTTTACAAAGTAAAAGAGGAGGCGAGCTCGATAAGGAGATGCTGGATGCGCAAGTTGTAGAGTAGCGTGGCTTTCCTAAACAAATTACAGTACTTTCGGACAAAACAGAGCTCAAAGGAAGGCATTAAAAAAAATCCTGGACTGGCTTGATAAGCTTTTATTTCTGAAGGAAACAAGGCGAAGCGAACAGCTCGTCGAGCGCCGAGGGACATCTATACTCAATCGCCATTACTTATCGCAAAAGTGCCTTAAAGTGCTGCTCCAATTCATCCGCCACTACATCATGTCGCCTTTACCGCATAAGTGGTCCTTAATACCTTTGGGACCCTACTACCATCTACTACTGCGAAACCTAAAACATACGTTTCTGTCGTTCTTTCTTTTTTTTTTGTTTTTGTTTTGTTTTTTTTGTGTTTTTTTTGTTTTGTTTTTTGTTTTTCTTCCCTAACCACGAGAAGCTACTCAAGGCTCGCGTCTCGAGCCCCCATTCATCGAATCTGTATTACACTTGCTCGACTTTTACTTCTTGCGAAAGGAAAATTGATAACAAGAAACCAGAAAGGGAAGTGCATTGGACTCTAGAAATGGTACCGAAAATCCAATAATGCAGCGCTTTAACAGAAGCTTTAAAATTATTAATCGACCGCCACGTCATTTTATTCTTAAAAATAAAATATTTTTGATCAGACTATTTTTTCTTCTTTAATTTTAGATGCTCACTCTATTGTGTTTCTAGCTTACAATATTATTAATCCTGAGAGATAATTTTAAAAACTGATTCTTCGAGGTCTTGAAGTATCAATCTTAAATGCTAGCATCGTGTTATTTACTCTCACGTTATTCAAAATTTATAAAATATACAGCGAAACGTAAGGTTATTCGTTTTCTATAATTACACAATAGCGAATCTCGATATCGCAATATTTGTTATTACCCAGTAAAATATAAAACATTGCAATAAACTCTCGAAATGCTTCTCACTCCATAATTCCGTCAAAACATTGATTTTAACGGTAAAATTTGTATTGTCAGGGAACTAATTTAATTAAAGGAATTGCTAAGTGAGTTAACAGATGATGACTTTGTTTAATATATAGCGTGTGCACTATTTTCACAAGTGACTATAATCTATAAGTAACCGGAACATATATTTCGTCACGTGTCTATATCTATTAGCGTATAATTTCAATGGTGTGTTATTCTCATCGAGTGATCATATATTTAGCATTATCATTATCTTGTATTGTGAAATCCGGCATTATAATAAATCGAAAATTACAAATCGATCCACTGCATTAATATATGAATATTTTAACGATTTATTGAAATAATATAAAATTCTAAAAAAAAAATCAATTTTTTCACCTAGAAATTTATAAAGCATTGAAATACTTTTGTTTTCCATGTTAATTTTATCATTTAAATTCTTCGTAACTATACAAAATTATATAATGAAATCATAATAAAAATTAGTTGGGCTTTAAATTATCCCCCGTAATACCTTGCATAATGATCAAATGCCAATAGAAACTTAATATCTTATACACAAATTTTGTTTCTCAATATCGGAAAAAAATAATTTGCCGTTATATTGTACACGTACATAATTCATAGCTTTATTACACATGCATATATTTATAAATAATTAATGCAAAGCCCTGTCAAATGATGTTGTATGGAACTGTTACCTATTTTGTTTAGCATAAGGTGATGTAAATGTCACACCGCAAGAACTTATGCCCCTGTGTACTTGTGGCAACTTTTGCATTAAGAGTCAATAATTCGAAGATGGTAACAAAGATAAAGGTAAAGATAAATAATGTAAAGGGGCGAGGGAGCGACAGTAAGGCGCGGAAGGAAAAGAATGAACTAGCAATTGCATGAATACTTCCGGGAAGATTTTAACGCCGAAGGAGACATTCGCATTTGTCCCTTTGTTTCAACTGGTATGTAATACAATTACGCGTGTACGAGCTTTGTGAACTTCTCTCCGGTATCTATAAATGTTTTCCTGAGGATAATGCTGAGAATTTTGTGGTTTCGGGATTTCCTGATGCTATTTTCGGTTTACCGAGAAAATACAAGACGATTTTAGTATTTATACGGTCTGGGACAGACTTCATTCTCTATTACGGGCTTAAAAATGAGGAATGGCATTTTAATAGCCATTAAAAAAAAATCAATTTCTTCTTCACTCGCTTCTAAATATATTAACCACTATCTATTTAACTAAGCTTCATAAATTGTATAATTTTATTGATACAACATTGAGCATTAATATATATATATATAATGTTCGCGTTGCCGCGTTGGAGATTGGAAATTTAATGTACATTTACAGCGCTTTAATTACTCTTCCTATATTATTTCTATCTTTAGTATTTTGCATGGCCGAAAGGTTAATTATTTATCCAAAGATAAATTAGTTGTCCAAAATGTAATGTCCTACTTGTCCATTGCAGCCTTTATACGTATCGTCGATTCTAAAATTCACTTGCATATAAATATTAAAAAGTAAAATAAAAATATTCTTTACGAAATATATAAAAGGTATAAACATATTAAGCTATGGTAAAAATCAATGATAATTTTGTAAAACTATGTTAATACTGCATGACAGTTTATCAGAGGTTTCACTTTACAATTATCGATATCTGTCGTGTAATAAGTTATTAAAGCTTTCTTTTGCCATAACTTATGGGTTTTTAAACCTCATTCTGAAAGATAACGTTTAGCCATTTCGAAATGATGTATTGACAACATTCATTGTTACGATGCTGTTTATTTCAAAATCAAATATATCTTAAAGCGTAAAATTTACGGATCGAGAAAAGAATATATGCCATTGATTTTTATTTTTATGGTTTCAAAATTATATAAGAATAAAATGTATTTATTTATAAAAATAGATGTAAATCTTTATTACAATTTTATTTTATGAAATTGTAAGAAAAACAATTTTTGTCCGTATTATTTGATCTAGAAAACTTTGTCCAATTATAAAGATAAAACATGTCTCTTAACGAGTTGAGCAACTACTAAGTAGTACATAATATTTATAATAAATAATGAATAATAATAATAATAGTAATAATAATAATAATAATAATAATAATATTTTTCTTATCTGGCCGAACTAGTTTATTTTAAAAGTAGATAATTATTGCATGAGAAAACACGAGAATTACGCTGTTTTTTTAAATTACATTTTTTTTAGAGAGCAACAAGTTATGTTATAAATCCGTAGCGTCAAGAAATATTTAAAAGGAATATTATTAAATTTATCTTTTATAATATGACTACATTGAAATTGAAGCCGGATTACACGTGGATTCGTAATAGTTGCGACTAGCAATAAAGAATAAGCTTAAATAGTAAATATAAGCGTAGTCGACCATAGTGCCAATAGCGAGTGGCAATAATTTGTAGGGAATTAGAGTGTGAAGGAATTGTTGGTATGCTCAAATGCGCGAGCAGTACAAAGAGTTCTTGATAACAAATGTATAACCTTTGAGAAATGAAGAGTCCGTACGTGTCGAGACAAACATCCTTTTACAAAGAAAAACTAAAAAGTAAAAAAAAGAAATGCAATATGAAATTGAACGACCTGAAAATAATACGTGGATTTTCCCGTTGCGTATCGGTAAAGTGCATTGAAGGCGACATCGAGTGAAGAGGAGCTACGGAAAGGAATATTACATTTTTATACGTATTTTGAGTAGGACAGGTGTTATCGTGAAAAATTGAGCGGTTCCTTGGCTGGCTGCGCCTCGGTGCCCTCCTGCTTTACTAAACGGCCGTATGCCGTTCGCTTTCGAGCCATTAAACCCATCCGGTCACTGCGCGCGCTGACACAACAATTCCAAGATGAGATGCAGCCCGAGCTCGAGCCCACTAAATCTCGAACAGTGATTTCTTCACTCTTTAAATGAGCGCTTTATCAGGCCGCTCATTTCCCACACAAGTTCGCGAGTGCATCACTTTTAAAGAGCCCGATCTCCTTAACTCTACTACAGCAAAGATGCTACTATAAGCTCTCATCTATCTCTCTCTCTCTCTCTCTCTCTCTCTCTCTCTCTCTCTCTCTCTCTTTCTCTCATCTCTCTCTCGAAGAGTTTGCGGGTTCTTGCACTTTTTATGCTTAATCTTAAAACATCTTTTTATCAATCTCTCGACTCCTTTCATTCAACTTCAGTGTAACTTCTGTGCATTAGATGCCTCAAAAGACTGCATGTTTATCAAGATTATCGTTAGTACACTATTCCGAGGCAAATTACGGAGATATAATTAAGCATTCAAAGATAAAGCCACCGTTTTCAAATTATTGGAAGTGGTGGGGGGGAGGGGGTGGGGTGCCAACGCTTTTGCGATCGAGTAATAGGAAAGGGGAAATAGCTTTGAAATAGAGAATTTCGCAGTAGCGAACGTTTATAGCTAAGAAAAGGTCAGTCGAGAAGGTCTGACGAGCATGACAAGAAAGCGCCGGAGGATGGATTGCCTTTCAGTAGTCGAGCTGGGAATAGCATTAAAAGCGATAAGGGCATCGGCCTGATCGATCTACTCAAGTATACCTGACTCAAGTATTCTGTTGCTGAATGTTCTTATAATGAGTGAATAACGTGAATCAGCGATACCTCCCTTATTGCCCACTTAGTTGAAATACTTTTTTATATCCCGTAATTATTGTAAACCAATGCATCGAAAGACTTTCTCTTTTTCGCAAATTTCTATCTCTAATTTTCAAACTTTTATTGTAGATGAAAATAAATAATTTCATTCGAAAAATATTTATAATTTATTACTTTTTAAACATTTTATCCAAGCAAAATAACTTATTATAATTGTATGATAGATGAAATCGATTACGTTATTACAATTGCGAGATTTCAATGAATTATCTCTATAATCATTTCAGTGCATTTATATTATCAATATAACTGCATTAAAAATCTAATTGAGATTAGAGGTATATAATAATTGGTATTGAGAGAATAAAAAGTTTTCTTGTTAGCTAAATCTTTTACTATGTGTGTAGTATCTAAATATACAACTTCAAAATTGCAAACGTCACTTTTCACTCGATAAAATGTCGAATAAATTCTTGACTATAATAGTGAGGCTCTCAAGATAATACACTGTATTGGACTTACAACTTTAACAATAAAGCATATATTGTTTTAATAATAATAGATGCATTTATATTCAGTGCACATATTTTAGCTTATAGTAAATGCTCTCCTGACGCTTTAATTCCATTTAGATATTGTTAGCATAATGCTTTTTCAAATAATACTACATTTCTCGATGCCATACTTCACGTGATAACAATAAAAGCATGGAAATTACTTTGAAAGAGATAATTGCATCTAATGTGACATATTTATTACAAAGCGGATTATGAGATAAAGGAAAGATGAATGTGTAATTTTAATAAAAGAATCGGGAGAACTATAAATCACACTGTAGAAAAACTCTCTATCATAAGTATTTTTCATAAAAAAATTAACATAAATTTTCTGATAAGGGCAGACCTTTTCCCATATATCAGTCTAGTATTTATTTTTATATTTTACCAACTTTACGTATAACTCGGTACATATTTTTTTAAACACGTCTTAATGATGTACAAGGTTAATTTTTTATATTATTTATAGCTTTAAATTTCGAAATCTATCAAATTTCATGAACATTTAATGAGTAATATATGTTACAGATTCAATTAATTGCGATATCTATTGTATCCAAGCTAAATTAAATTGCCTATATTAAGTTAATAATATATTTTTATATTATATTTTATGTACAATACATAATATTTCCAGACGAATTATTAAATAGTTTTAAAATCCTATTATAATGTATTTTATAATAAAATTTATTTATTAATTAATTAGTTAATTTATTTATTTATTTATTTATTAATATTAATAAATTACCAAACATTTAATAGAATTTAAACAGTTTCTAACCCAAGACCATCGTATGTAAGAAAAACCGTTAGTGTAATTTTCTTCAATAAAACACATTGATTGTTTCTTGTAAAAACTTCGTGTAAAATGTGTGGTATGTAGCTTATGTTGTGGTATACAGTGATTCTTTGGTTTATTCTATCGTTTGTAAATAAGGTCTCTCTTAAAAAGGATACTGTGCGTGTTCCTGGTATTCAAATACGCACATTCTACATTGTAAGTCAATTTATGTGTAGATAATTAAATCAACTTAAATTTATGAAACAATAATTTTAATAAGAACCATTTATCGCATCAAATTGAGTTTGCAATGCTTCGTTTGAATTTTGAGTAAAAAACCGCAGGTCGTAAAGAACTCAATTATATTTTTTCATTAGGACGTCAACTTGTGGTTTCCAAATAAGTTTATGCGTATTAAGCCTTAAAAAGAATTGTGAATAATACAATTTCTTATTGTGAACTTTAATGACATGAATTATGCTTTATTTCGAAAAACAATAAATAATTACTACAAATACTTTTCAATGGACATATGACTTGTGCCCAAAAAATATTTGTATTAGAAAAACATTTCTAGAACCTTCGACGATGCATGTTTAATAACAAAAAAAAAATAATACTTAGATTGAATGAGATAGTACTATTAGTTTCAGATAATAATTAATCCTCCAACGTATTATAAATTTACAGAGATGCTAGTGACTACAAAATGTACTTACCAATCATAAAATTACAAAACTATATAAATACGTTATTAGTCAGTGAAACACTTATTTATTTTCAAATAAATCAAATGTCAAATCATTAGTTAAAATAAATCAATTAAACATAAAAATTATGATTCTTGACTGTAAATTTTATTAATTACTATGTATATGATTGAATTACTTATAAATGCAGATAATAATTAATTATTTCATTACACTGGGTCTAAAATAATTTTTTATTGTGATCCAAATCTACTTAATGTAAAATAACGCACGTTGTTAAACTTGTAACGGTAAAAACAATTTCATATATTATATTTACGTGCAAAAAGCTCTACGTTTATAGATTTATATTAAATTAGTTATTTTGTAAGATTTTTCAATAAATAATCTAATTAGCTAAAATTAATTAAATCGCTTAATTTTAGTTTCATAATATTCAGAATATTAATATTGAATAGAAATTAAGTACTAAAATGTTTCGTTTGGGCTCACATTTTATGTATTAATATCTAAGTATGACTAATTACTTATGAAGTTTGTAAAAATAGGATTCCAAAATTATAAAACAACGAAATTTAAATTTACCGAAAAATAATCCGAAAATCTTTTTGATAATATAATAATAAACATCGTATTTATAATATCTAAATTACATTAGAAATCAACAATTAAACTATCTAAATTTTTGTAATAATAAGAATAAATTATTTGAATAATAAATAAAAGACAATTATTTTAACTTTATAAAACTGTAGTTTTAATAGCCGCGAGAGTGATTGAATTATAAGAAGAGATTAAAATTTATGATGTACATCGCTACAAAACACAATTATCGTTTTAGTTTATTGTTAGGGAACGTACAATATATTATGTTTTATATTTTTATATTAAAACTGTATTAAATTTTAAAATTATTGAGAAATAAATTTAAATTAAAAAATTATTTTAATAATAAGCAGTGGCAGAAGAAAGTATGAACACTTGGGCATACATATATTCGTAATCCTTGAGCTGTGCTTTTTTTTTCGTTTTTTTTTTTTTTTTTTTTTTTTTTAGTAGATTTTATATAAAACTTTGAGAAAAATTTGTTAAAAATCTCTATAAATCCGTAATTTCATATATTTTTTTTCTTTTTCTTTTTAATTTCTGTAAATTCGTATAAATTGTGAGCAAATTAATGCGATCGTAAAAGTTAATAGGAAAAAAGGATCGTTGAGGGATGGCGTTATTCGGGGTACGGTATGAAGTTGGGAAACTGTGCTTGTTAGTGACGCTTTTACAGAATGACCGGCTTTTATATTACTTTGTACTAGCAAATAATACCAAGGACTCGTCCTTATACGGCTTTCGAGATACCTGCAAGAGACACATAGAACATCGTTCTCGAGTATAGTCATATCGTTATACTTGCTCTCCTCCATCCTCCGTCTCTACCCGTCAGACTCACCGTGACCCCAAGTCCCACCATCGCCATCAAGTATTCGCTGTCGAGTCGAATATACCGCCCTCCTCCTCTCGCTCAGACATCCCATTCCAGGTTTGGCCATCCCAACATTTATCTGGGCACACATGCAATGCTTACTTCACGTGTACGCCAATCTCGCTTTAAATCTCTTGCTCTTCCTTCTTTGCGTTTTCCTCTTTTACGTCTCGGCTAGCCAGACAAAACATTTCCGTACTAGTTCATCAAACTTTTGCAAGTTTTATATTTTCCTCGGAAATTCTCATCGCTTTAAATATCGTGGCTCCAACGTACTTCCCACTTCTCGTATTGTTCCCGGGGATTATTCTACGCATGAATGGCCATGAGAATAAGCCGATTAAATAAAGATGCGCACGTTTTATCCAGCTTATTAGGACTACAATAATCCTAACCTATCCTAGAACTTAGTTATAGTTTAGAATAATCTAGCATTATGTACGCATTAGCATATGCAAATTAATATATACTCGTATGATTTTCAATTATTGCGCAATACTGTCCGCATATCGACGTGGACCAAATTCTTATAATCTTTTATAAATAATTATCCTCTTTTTATTTAATTTTAAAATCACCTTTTTTACTTTACATTAATTTGACGTAAGGGGTCAAAATAATTAAAGCAAAGTATTTACTTATAATCATGATTGTATTGATATTATGTATAAAGAAAATGTCATACGTCGTAATCTTAAAAATGAAGTTATTTTTATTACAAATACTTTTTAAATATCGTCTAAATTCATTGTCATTAACGTTCAATCTAATCGTCTGTTACTATTACAATAACGTTACCTGCATTGTAATTATATGCCATTCTCTACATTATTTTCTTGTATAAAATTCATTGAAATATTTCAACTCTATTTAGTCCAAGCAGAATATAAAACAGGAGAGAGTAGAAAATAATTTAAAATAAATAAACCATAAGATATACATAAATTAAAGTGTAGAATTAAAAAAAAATTTTTTTTTAATTATTCTCACATAAATATATGGAATTAATCATCGAATCCTCTAAGGTATATTTCATTTGTATTTACAATCCTCACGAGAATCATAATCATACTAAGTGATACATAGAATATATAATTTTATGATAAATTATAGGGTATTTCACAAATTTTACAATCAAATAAAAAGTTCTAAAATTCTGATTTTACATTGAGAAAAAAATTTCTTTAAATGGTTTAAATTTTTAACGAACTACAACTACTTGTCGGCCTTATTTAATCAATATTTAAAATAAAATATGCATTTAAATGCAAATTCGAATGACTTAAAACATCAATACAGAAAGAAACAAGGAGATAGATGTATTTACTAATACGAACTTTTGGAAATCAAATTTATTTTTAATCATTTAAAATCCATAGATTATTGTTTCTAAATTAAAGCAGGCTAAATTTTGATTTGGAAAAAAATGTAATTTAAATTTAGAAATCTTATAAATACAAAATAATTAAAAAATATATTTTAAAACTTGCATCCTTTTATTATATAAAAGTTGTTATAGGAATAAAAAACATTTAAGTTATCGTTCTATATAAAGATAATGAAAGAATAAGAACATCTAGTGTATAAGGCTGAATATTTAAATTCGGAATTCAAATTCATTATAATTCATTGTCTTTAATTTAATAGTGTTTCTTCACTAAACTACTCTAATTTAATGAGCCTTTATGTATTATAATTGAAAAATTGTAACCGCGTATGACAAGAATGGTGTACTGGAGCAAAGTGATTGTGATATCATGCAAATATAATATCGGATTTATAATATCGTGGTTAAATTAAGGTAAACCAATGAAATGCAAGAATAAAGAAATCAGTGTTGAAGAGTGAGTGAATCGAGAGAAGTTGATTTTTCCGTAGTGAATTCCGTTCTTCAACGCCCAGCGCTCGGTCACTCATTCAATAAAAATTCATGATTAGAAAGCAGACCACTTAAGGATTAATTGAGAATAATTGTGGCGCTAGTGACTTAGACACCGCACATGCTTCATCATCTCGAGTCGCGAGCTTCAATTAAAATCTAGGCTGGCCATCTTGCTGAGATAAAGAAGCATAAGCGAGATGCCTACAAAGCTCCAATGTTGCCCAGGGATAAAGCTAATGGCAAATACGATCGGCAAGCTCTGGACGTTTTTCTCTTTTTACGAGGGTAATAAAAATGAAGCTTTAAAATATGATGAATTTTTACGGCCCGTAGCTCTCAATGATTATTTGCACGAGAGAATTCGGAGCTTCGAAGTGGTTTATATAATATCTTGCATGGACTAAAGTCCTTGAGCCTTATCACAACAGTAAGAAATAAATTTTTTATAAAGATACTTTGAATATTTTAAGCATTAGAGATTTATTTCATATTTTCATCTACGTAACTCTTACGCCTCTTTAAATACTTATTATTTTGTCAATAATTCCTCTTTTATTTCGCTTCCAAAACTATGATTTAATACAAAGTTTATTTTCATTTCATTAATATAATTTCATTAAAAACTAAAGAAAATAAATTTCATCTATCAATAAAAATTAACGTTTTCATGAAAGAAATCTTTTTTAAAGTTATATATATATATATATATATATATATATATACGGACAATAAATTATAATATATATTATAATACCTTGAAAAAGTTAATAGAAAAGTACAGAAATTATTTTCTGTCATATTGAATTGCATAGTCTTTATGCAATGTTGCGCACATATTTACAATTATGTAATTACACATTAGTACGAAAAATAATGAAATTCTGAAATTGGCAATATCTATATGATTAATACATACTATTAGCTTTATAACAAATCGAAAGAAGCTACGTAATATATAAATTCTGAAACTGTTCTCTCGAATCGCTGTCTTGTACACGTATTTATTAGCAAATAAAAGTTTTAAAGCTTCTATGCCTAATAGCGTATTGTCGATGAAACCAGTATGTAAATGGCTGAAACGTCGAATTTGAAAGGAAGGAGCCAAGGAATAATTTTGTCTAATTTTCCTCGACTACCTGAATAAATTGAACATCGCTGCCCGACAACAAGAAAAATAATACGTGCTCTCATAATGCTATTATTTAAAGGTTTTACCCTTTTGATAGCAAATAGACTTGTTAATATAATTCTTCTTGTTCAATCATGTATTAAGCTAGTCTTGATTTTTAATTACACGGAATATGCGATTTCAGTAATGATATTTTGATACAGCAAATCCACATTGTTAGATGCATAACAAATATACTGAAAATCTAAAATATAATTATTCTATTAATGCTGTTATAACGAGAAACTTTACCATTCAATTTACCATTGAATATTAAAATAATCTTAAAAATTACTCTTTCTATATTAAGCTTTGTTCTTCACACATTTTTTGTATATTGTGCAGTAATACATATGATGGTTTAAAAATTAAAACTGATATATCTTCATTAGGATACAATTGAATATTATGTTTAAAAATTAGGATTTTAAATCTAAATATAAATGTAGGATTGCGCGTAATTCCGTGAAATTAAAAGGAAGAATGTTCTTGGTACTGTTCAAACAGACTCGTTCTGTTTTCAACTAACGACGTTCGAAATTTGTATTTAAGTATCTTTGACATCAAAATATACAAAGCTGCCCAGTCGGCGTATTGCATAAGTAATTACACAGGCCATTGAAATCCGTATCATTAGCCGAGTAAGTGATATTATTATAAACGCCCAATTTCTGCAGATTGTACAAAGAAAAAAATGAAATCTTGGTCCCACGTTTTATTTTAAAAAAACTGGACAATTTTTTAAATCCTTTACATTATAAGCGAAGTATACGAAAATTCAAAATTGAATTTTTCATAAAAATAATAAGAATTACGCTGATTAGTGAAAACATTTGAAAAAATGGCCGAGGTAATCTCCCGAGTACTTAAATCGGAATACGTTTTTCACTGAATCGGTATCACACAAAAGAAAATTCATGCAGGGCAGCATATTTAAAGGGGCGATCCTATATTGCCGACTACGTTTGCTTACTAACGAACAAGCTGTGTAGCGCGTACGTCTTAATAATCATGTTCATTAAAATCGCTCCTTATTTGTATAAGTCACACGCGACTGTCAATTGACCTTTTGATATGTCGTATCCTAGAGAATTGTAGGCGGAGGGTGGAGTGTAAATCAAGACCGTGTTCTCGCGTAAAAGGGCCACAAATCAAAGTAATCAATCGATCGATAGATCGATGATTGTACATTGCGATAAGCATTGACTCTCAGATTGGCAAATTCGATCATTAAGAGAATATCAGATTTCCTTATTCTTATGAATATCCGCACGCTTGAGCTACTTCTTGCTTGTTCGTCCTTTTCTTTACTAATTAACCAGATTTCTTTTATATTTACAATGTTCTCTCGATACTTTTTGTGCGCATGGTTTATTAAAATTCCTTTTTTACGCGTGTTCGGGCATTGGTAACGACAACAAAACATACATCATATCATTATTTATTACATAAATTTTAATAAAAATAATTTTAAAATATAACATAGACGAATGGAAGCCAAGGTGAATAATAAACGACTTACAACTGAGGAAATATGTTAAGTAAATCACATTTAATATAAAAGTACCGAAACTGAAATGTCCTTTGTAACTGAAACGTTAAATCAATATCAATATCAAGAAATCGTATGAAAAGCTGAATACGAATGGGAGTTTAAATAAATGGTATATAGCTAATAGTCTGGTAAAATATAATCTTAGAATCGAATTGCTGCTCGCATACTGAGCCAGAAATATTGTCGGATTAGCGAATCCAAAGATATGTATCATCTTTCGCATAGGAATACGCGTAATTCGATCAAAAGCTGACGCACATCTGCTAAAAAGCATAATATTTCTCAGCGGGTGATTTCCCTTTCGCCTGCATGACAACGAGATGACTCTTGTGAATCGTGCATCGCGTGCTTCATCTCCATCTCTCTCGCTCTCCCCTTCTCTCCTTCCCCTCACTATTTCGAATGACGACGATACATCGACAGCAAATCTGCATACAATGAACCGCGCACTCGTCCTTGTACCCGATGCAAGTTCAACTTGCAAGCGCTCTTTTTATCGCAACGTTGCAGCCGCGCAAATGTATCAACACTGTTGTCGGCCCTCCTTTTGTACCTACGTGGGGACATACGGATAAGAGGAATAAATAGCGAGTACATGCACGAGAGGACGATAGAGTGAAAAAAAGAACCGGGGGAAAAGTAGGACAAATTTTAAACGAATTTGCGAGATTCTTTATAAAATTCTGGGATTAGTTTTATCGAAATAAAAGCTTTGACCCAAAACTCAAGTCATTCTACGTAAATTAAAATTTTCGTTTACAAACATTTTAGACAATTATCTAATAATCCTAATAAAAACAATTATGCTAATAAATACTATCCAATTTTATTTTCAAAGAAAAGCTTTAATATTTTTTTATCTAGTCTGAAAGAAGCGTCAATTTTTAACTGTAACGTTTACTTTATTGACAAATGAAACGAAACTATTTTAAATTTGGTTACCACTTCGTAAACTATCATATTTACCAAATAAATACAGTCAAATTAATATAAATCTTGCACGAAGTAATCAAAACACACGCAAGTTCGCCGATACTTGATTTATTTGTTGCGCTAAGATAAGAAAAATTGCGATAATTCATCAGGAAAAGTAGCAAATATTTATGCATAGCCATCGATATCATACGAACATTCGAGAGAGATCTTAATAATTGAAAAAAACTTTAAATGAATTTTCTTACACTTTGTATACGATTACAAAACACGCAATGCTCTATTTACAAATTGCCTTCACATGTCAATAACTTTATTTACATCCCTGAGAATACGCAATTATTTATTGAAAAATTCATAGATCTATGATAATGATAAACATTAAATGTTAAATTGGCCGTAAATTATAATCACGCAGAGTTGTCACTTAACAACAACGTGTGCACTAGATAAACCTTTAGTATTTGCAAAACAATGAGAAAATAATAAACGTTAATTTATCCGATTCTGTCTGATGCTGAATGACTAAATGAGACTTTATTTATTATAACAACTGTTGCGCTAAGACTCGTTGCCAAGACAAATGTTTATTGATTTAAAATAAGATATATCCAAAGGGTTAAATAAATAAACAAATAAATAAATAAATAAATAAATAAAAGAATAAATAATTATGTAAATAAATAGTATGTTAAAGAGAGTGGGATAAAAATTTCATCTAAATTCGAAGGCACGTAGCGCTGAAAAGATGTTGCCGATTAAATGAGAAAAAAGCTCTTTAGCATTTCCGTTTGACAGTATAATAAAGCACCGAGAGTCAAGGTGCTTTTGTGACCGAGTGTCCGAGCCCGAGGAATTTAAGGTATGATTGCGCTTACTTAGCCACTCCCTCGAACGCATTCGATCCTCATCTTCAGCGGTAATAATTTTCAATTCTTCAATCCTTTAATTGGCTGCGAGCCGACAATAGGAATGTACGCAGCAAAGGTGCAAGGGCCATCGAGTCTATTAAAGCGAATTAGCATTAAATTACAAATAAAAGTCGAAGGCCGAGGCCACCTGAGTGTATTCTAATCATATTCCTGGCGGCGTCATCAATTACACTCAATCGGCTAAAAACCTTCCGGGTCCTCGAGAAACCCTGACTGCGATTTTACAGGCGGGCCGTAAAAATGATTTAAGACGCTATCGAAGACCCGGAAGGATCCTTGCAAATAGCCGCCGACTGAATTCAGGCCCATCGTAAAAGGTCGAAGGCAAAAACGCGTCGCCCGCCGCCGCCGCCGCCGCCATCGCCACCACCACCGGCACTGCCACCGCCACCGCCACCGCCACCGCCACCGCCACCGCTGCCGCGCCTCGAGGTCGATTAAGACCCGACCCTTTCTTTATATTGCACGCTCGTCCCCCTCACGCCTCGTCCTCCACCTCATCTTCCGACACCCGAAGCAGCGTGTCGTTTTTCACACTTGGTTCCGCACCCGCGTCCCCTGCTGAAGGGAGAGAATTAGCCTTCGGGATTACTTGCGCGGCTCGATTAATTAAAACTGACTTTAAAGATTTTTATTGCTGCGCGACCGTGCGTTTTATCGCCCCGTAGTCTCGCTTAAGTCGATACAAGCTCTTGGGATATCCCTACCTACCTACCGCTTATTTCATTGCGAGCTGCCTTTCTATCCGTGGCAGGAAACACGATTCCTCCGAACCTTGAGAATTACCGATACAGTTCTTCCTAATAATATATAATAGCACGTCCTTTAAACAAAATTACTATCCTATAATTGGTATTACAAAATTAATTAACAAAATTGGAGATTTTATGTTATTCCCTTCTCGTAAATGCACATACTTTTTCTTCCTTTTTTTTTTTTTTTAATTAGGATATCAATTGTTTTTCACAGATTGTCGCAGATATGAAATGCTTAATGCTTGCTGTAATTGTCACGCGTATTTGTCGGGCAAAATCATCTTATTCTATCAATCTTAATGTACTCTATAGACACGCATCCGACAATAAAAGTCATGTCAGACGATATTCGAACGTTATCGGGTTTGATAGATCTCTTCGTGAAAATTAGCATGTGAAAAGGATAATGACGTGTCGCGTTCTGAAGAAAGAACCCATCGAAATAAGTAAATGGAAAAGGATAGACGGAAAATCGCCCCCTCCCTCCCGCGCAACTGAATAATATGTCACGTATTAGCAATGAGCTCTCGGTGCAGAAAATCCTTCCGCGCTTGAAGCGAGAGACCTGGGGCCGACGAATTTCTCACTCGTGTCAAAAGCGGCGAACGGAAGATGGAGACCATTAATTCTCGAATACGCTTTACTCTCTTCGACTCGGCCTCCCGTCGACTCTGATTTTATCGGGCGAAGCTGCAACGGATCTGCGTACCGATCGACTCTGACCTCGACTAATGAAGGAAGCGCCGCTGCCCCCATGTTTTCGATCCCTCCGCGTAACGAGAGGAATTTCATGCGTGAAATGACGACGGCCCTCGGCGACTGGAGCACGTGCTCGGCTTCTCGACGGAATCCGGATTCCCTTATACTCATTCATCCGTTAATTAGACGCTTTCGAATGCTGCAGCCGATTTCTGCCTGTCTGATTCTGATGATATGCACGCTCCGAGGACTTTTTCTTCATTGATATTTCAGTGAGATCCTCACCTGTCAATTATCCATTCTTCCCTGTAATGATTCGAAATTATCATCGGTCGTTTATTTTGTCGTAGATAATCATGCGCAGACATCCTTTAGAAATCTATCGTGCGATTTGTGTAATGACATCGGTTTCAGACGCTAAGCCATTTATAAAGCAGGCCTCTTTCAAATACGAGGGATATGATATGAGTTACAAGAGCTCGCGTGTAAACATTACTTTGTACATTTGAAGCTTTAAGTATGATGAAACGAACCGCATGGAGCACGAGCCAATCCTCGGTACGATTAAGCAGTTAAAGAAAACGCCGAAAAGAAAGGGAAATATTAAATCGCAAGATCCATCTCGGCGATCCTATAAGGAAAGGATAAGGAGCACGAGGATACAGCGGTCGGCATAATATCCTCAACGTATAAATCGAAGGAGGCGGAAGTGACTGTATTAGCTAAACCTCGGCATCCTCGGGTCATATTCTCTCGGATTATTTCTCGGAGGGGGCGGAGAGATCTCGGAGGGTCGCTTAATTATTCGCGCGCGATCTTCGGGGCGTGCAGCGAGCTTTTTCACCTCGTACATCACGAAGATTGCTGTGCCAGATCTTTTTCAGGGAGCGAACTTAAGCGGTACCCTCTTAAATCGGTTTGGCACTTCCCTTCAACGGCCTTCTTTCCCTACCGTGGCCAGGAAAAATTTTACGATGATTTATTGTAATCGCTTTTACCAACGCTGCCCAGTCGTTTAACAATAAATGCCGCCAAACAAAAACACTAGCTATCGAGACTCACTAAGAATTCGATGCTCTTTATGACTCGTAATGAACTTGCTCGTTCAATTTATATGATTTCGAGTTCAGTAACTGTTATCGATACGATCTTACATAATAGACTCTATCTGCTCATTTCTGCCCTCGGTCAACACGTAACATACTTTGCTCGATATGTAAATTACTTCATTTATTTAACACACGTACCTTCCTAGATAACACATACCCGCTTTGGTTGCATCCTTATAGGTAATATATTGATTTTCGAAGGAAATGAGTCAATTTAACCTTCTACAAATACCTTACTCTTGTTAATCTTATATAAAATAAAATTATTATCAATAATTTATAATTAATACCAATTATCGTCGAATAAACATTTCCTTTTTTTTTTTTTTTAATATAATGCTAAGGACATTAAAAGAAATGCTATATTTTTAATATTTTACGATATTCATAGATTTCAAACTTTTTATTAAAGCCTTTATAGTATTTTAATTACACGGAACCTTCAATATATTCAATGGATAGGTATATGTCATGAATTTTAAAGCTACTGCGTCAAAGCCGGGAGCAAAAATGATGAAAAATGCCTTAATTATACATGGCTCAAATACTTCATTACAGAATATTCATCAGTTACAAAATAACAGATTCAAGCGGAGACATTTATTATCAGAGTTGATTAACTTCGCAAAAATAGCTTTAAAATTTAATTATAAATATTCTTTAATTAACATTTTTATTCACCAGCATTATAATCGTAGTAATAATTCTTCTTTTAAATTACAAAGCTTAAGTATAAAAAATGGATCATTTTAATTATAAATCTTTTATATAAATTTGACAATTAAATTTTTTCAATAAACTTGAATTTCAAAGGAAATATTTATTTAAAAAATTATATTTGTATTATTTTTTAATATAAGTATATAATGTATTAATTATATTAGATAATAAACAAGTGTATATATGCTTGCATTCGCATGCGAATGTTAAAAGCTTAGCTTTTAAACATTTCTTCTGACATACCTTTCTATAAATTTCAATTTGACTTCCTCTAATTTCCTGCTTTTATCATGCAACATCCCATTCGGCCAAGTAGAAAAGAACGGCTATGTAAATAAAAATACGAAAGGCTATTTTGGCATTATGTGCAGTAACAATGTTTTGTACAGCGAAGGACCGCTAATTCAAAGCATAATACCGAATTGTATTATTCACTAATATTCTAATGTATATAATAAAGAAGATTTTTAGTTTCATGAAATTGTAGACACATATACTTACAAAAAATTTACGAGGAATATAAACAAAATTAAAAAAAAGAACATTAGAGATGTAAACATAATTATTTAAAATATATTGCTGTTCATACCAAATAAATGAATCTAGTTTTTAATTATTTTTCAATTTCAGATAAATAAAAACGTAATATATTTGCACAAATAAATATAAATAGATATAATATTATAAATTTATTTTATAAATATCACAGTATATTATAGTAGATAACATGCATAGAAAAAATCAGGAACAGCTTTATGACAAAATTCGAATTAAAAATAAATATGATTTTCAATCAATTCAATATTAATATTAAATCAATCTTAATAGCGAAACATAATTTTATTATTTTTTCGTTAGAATTATTTCTATATTTTTACAATATATAATTCTGCATAATATATATGAATTATGGAGATACCGAATGTTCTTAAATTTATCTCACAGTTAATCATATATTTAAATTACAGTTGTATGTATGTAGTATTCGCAAAAATAATAAACCCTTAACGTAGAAGACAAACGTCAGTCCTGAGATAAGCTAAATTCACGTGCAATTATTACGCTTCAATGCCCCGTGTTCTACAGTTTGTAATTATTAGTCCCTACTCGCATAAAGATTTTCTGTTGAAAGCACATAAAGCTTAAATTCGCCCATTCGGATTTTACAGTAGAATGGTTGACATTGTTAGTCCAGTTCTTGAAGCATAGGTTATATTATACAAACTAGGATATACGAGTTTCTTCTTTAGCTGTGCATTACATTGATAAACTGGGAAATAACCCCCATAGCTTGTAACTGTATTTTTTAAACCGAATAAATAAGCTAGAATGTACAAATAAAAAGTAATATATAATGCAAGAGAGCTCTGACTTTTAAAATCAAATTAAATATGCATTATACGTAATATACGTTAGTTACTCGAAATCTGAAAACTTCAACGAATTTTTAAAAGACATTACCCGTTTATTATTATTTATTTATTATTTAATTTAAACTAATATTATGCTGATAAAGATTATAAAGTAAGTATCAGTGCATCAATGGAAACATAAATAATATCAAAATATAGATAAACATCTTTAGATAATACTTATGCCGTTAAATTTCTGACTGTAAATTTATTACTCTACGATAACAATGAAAAGGACATTATTAGCCCGTGATTAGTAAATACAGATTTTAATGCCTTTGCGCTATACTAAATTAAATCGCGTTGCAATACTTTTACACATAAGTATCATAATACTTCTAAAATTATTATAAATCTAGTATGAAAATGGGGAGAGTAATTGAAAAGAAATTACACAATAATTAAACCTATTGTACTTCGTTTGGATAATTTAT
This sequence comes from Ceratosolen fusciceps, assembly GCA_018883505.1. Classification (NCBI taxonomy): domain Eukaryota; kingdom Metazoa; phylum Arthropoda; class Insecta; order Hymenoptera; family Agaonidae; genus Ceratosolen; species Ceratosolen fusciceps. The sequence goes on along the minus strand of RCIC01000012.1, from coordinate 2,363,290 downwards.
GGATGTAAAAAGTCATCGATCATCCAAGGTATAATTCTAAAGGGACATAATATGTATGAAAGCGAGTCCGAGAAGAGAAAAGCACCCGTTGCGCTTAAGACTAGAATTTCATGCCGACGTCTGCCAGGAAGCTCCCACCGGAGCAGCCTGCTCTTGAGCTCCAAAGAGATTCTCCTCGAGGATACCTGACAAGAAGCTCCATTCTTATCTACTAACGGCTATGCAGGATACGGAGAAAGGAAACCACTGCATAATAGACGTTCCGTCCAAGTGAAAAAAAAAAAAAAAAAGCGTGGGCGACCGTAGGTGGGGGAGGAAGGAAACAGTAGGCAGTGGCAGTATCGTCGTCACGGCTCTTCATGCGCCCTCGACACTTGGCAACTCGGCCTTCGAACCAAAAGTCGACCGCGAAGGGCAATCCTTCTCCCCGATCGGCGTCGCCGTCTCGCAAGAGCTGCTTGCACGGATACTGGAGTGGACTGCCGTTGTCCGCGAGACGTCACGAAAGGGTTCACCGGCTCGGCTCCTTCAGCTTCTCCTCCCCGCCGCTCACAAGACATCGCAGCGCACGAACGCGGGGAGCCTCGGGCACGTGAACTAATGCCGGAGCTCGAATTATCCTCACCGACGTAACGAGACATGCAAGGTCTAACCTTGGATCCGGCCCTCATAGACTTTGAATTCGAAGACGTGCTGCCGAGCCATCGAACTCTCAGATCCGTAGCTCATGAAACAATGAATCCTCCATGCCCTTGTTGACTTATTATTAAAATACCTCTCAATTTCTGGCGTTTACATTCGAGATGCATTGTTTCACTGGTCCCTACTTTCAGCAATTTATATAATATCAGCTATTTTCGTCGCTTAAGTAAGTGCCATTAGCCGCACGACAATTTATCAGCGCTGACTTCTCCGTCTGTGATCGACAGCAGCGGATAAGGTAACATTTATCGGGCCCGGCGGTCGATCATGATCCAGGACTCGTCAGCCGAAATAAAACCATGTAATAATCTGTGGAATGGCCGTACGTATTAGTCTCAGATAAATCGGATAAAGTACTCTCGGCTGAACAAGCGATCTTAGCAAAGCGATGCTCTGCTTGTTGCTAAGCCTTATCTTCTTATGTTACGTATGCCAGCTCGACATTACGGCGGAATCGCGAATCGATAAATTAAAGGCGCAGTTTTATGTAACATCCGAAGGGACGGAAGGGACGGAAACGGACAAGCCTCAAAGTTATTGTTCGTACGGTACACGCAACAGCAGGAATAAAAATTCTCGCGACCGGAGAGCCTGCATATGCATAACTCGGAACACGTATACAATATACACTAGCCGTAGCCTATATATGTGACGGTGTTCTTGCGAATTTATCCGCTAACCCTATCCCTCGATCCGCCTAAGCGAATCGTCTCACTGACTTCCCCGAATCTGAAAAAGCCTCCGCAAAGTCATGACATTTAATAAAAAAAAAAGGATGCGCGAGTTGACGGCTGTCCCCTTCTAATTTGCTCTATATCATTCGAAAAATTCGTCTTGGCCTCGTGACACAGGTTTCCCTCCAGATCTCGTCGGCTCTCCTTTCCTCGCAGATGGAATCTTCCTTTCCTGCGCGCGCCCGCAAACACGACGCTCATACTTTACCGAACCCTCGCGCAAATTAGTCCCGGTGACAGTCGCGACTTCCAAAACATTAACTTGGCCTCTATCCTTGTTGCATTCCCTCGCTCGAGTGCATGCTAATGCGCTGCTTTGATGTTTTGACGCGCCCTCCACCATTAAGCTGGATTTAACAAGTTTTTTCCTTACTCGGGACTTATTTACGATTGCTCTTCCGCACTTCCACCCAATGACAAATGGACTGGTAAACAATTCCAGATGCCAATACTCATATACGACAGCGTCGAACTATCTATTTTAATATTAACATTACTTTTAACATTATAACCTACAGACCAAAGAAACGTACAATTAATTATAAAGTATTAATTAAAGTTATTTTAAACGCTAAGTCTGACGTAATGCAATGTAATTAAGTATTTTAAATTAATGTGGCGATTTATATTTACTTAGAGCAAGAAACACGAAAAGTTGTTTTAGTCTCTATTTGAATGACACGTCAATACAGAATTTACAATATTTTCCAATTTCAGTGAAATATTTTCAATTTAATTCCTTTTATACTTAAAGAGTCAATTTTCAGACACAAGTGAAGACTTGTCAATCGCTGTATTTAAAATTTATTTTTATTTTCAGTGTCATTACATTTCATCTATATAGTACATTATGTCGAAAGTTATATTAAGTTTATGGCTGCAGTTCATAAACAATTATTTCATTTCATGGATCGTAAAGTTGTTCTTATTATTTGGTTAAATATTGTTTCCGTCAAGGTAAAAGGACAATGTACATAAATTAGTGCTTTATGCTAAGCAGAGGAATTTTCTCTCCCTATCTATGCCAGTATAATATGAATAAATACTAATTGTTGCTTACTCACTTCTTCCGTACTGCATTTTATTTTTTTATTATATTATCTAACTTGTCAGATTACTAAACTTTGTATAATAAGACTAGTTCAAGAGGAACATTATTAATTTAACATAATAGATGATAAAATAGACATTACGCGTAATGCAAAATCATGTTATAGATACTTATGTACACAATGAAATATAGATAATTAAAAATATTCTCTATTAATATATCTTTAACGAAAGAATTGAATACTTCACAAAGAAACTTCAATTCATTATAATAAAATAAATTATTACTTATAAAAAATATTTTATACTCATTGCATGGAGTGCAAATTACTTTATTTGTAAAATACGAAGAATTTAAGAAGTATTAAAAAAAGTAATTGGAAGAAAAATATTTTTGTAATAATATAATCAACAAATTGTAATAATAATTAAACCTTTTGCAATTAACGCTGATATTTATGTACGTAATAACAAAACAATCATGAGCTATATATATATATATATATATATATGCATGTATATATACGGATAATAATTACTTCTTACGTAAAAAATTATATTCAACGCTATAATATTACACTAATTCAAAACAAATGTTCATGTACGTTCAAACTGATTAATCAAGCATACATGTAATTCATCTAATAACAACTCGTATTTGTCTTACGGTATTATAAATTGGTAATTCCAACAATTATTAATCATACATAAATCGATAATTATTCTGGAAGATAATATATTATCAATGATCGAAAATACTATTTTATAATTATAAATATTTACATTTTATAATTCGTATGAGTATTGATATGAGTTATTTACAATATTAAATTTAACTTAAGACCTTTGCTGTTAGATAATGCAATAAGATCGTTTCATGAATTAAACTATTTACGTTTCTTTAATACAATATAATGGAATTATTAGATAAAACTTTTTATTACGTTTTATTGGAATCTTAAGTATTAAAACTAAATAAATGTATTTATTTATTCAGTATCCTTTTTATTAACTTTTAAATTTTATTTCAGAAATCCGTCTTTGTTCACAAAAAGAAATTTAATTAGGTAAAGAAAGTGAAGCTACGGAAAATTTGTTTTCATACTTTCAATAAATTAATACACTTGAAGACATACATAGATAATAAGTTGATCGGTAAATTAAAATAAAATTTAATCGGATTTAATTTAAAACGAGGACATATAGGAATTAATATCTACTTTATAATTTTAAGTATAAAAATTTGTCAAATATTTCAAAAATATAGAATTTTATTATATGCTTTTATACTTAATTTTTTATAAATATAAATGTATATTTTAAAACAATATAACTGCATATATATATATATAACTAATAAATATTTATATTAATGAAAATAAAAAAATATTTTAAATATACGATCGGGAGAATATTTCAAATTTCTTGATATAGCTTAGTGAGATTAAATAAAGGTGTTTATTGAAGCAGTTTTAGATATTATTAAATAGCCCATTGGTTTTAATGTTAAATGAAATATTAAATTTATGAAATACTTTATCAGTAAAAGTAGAGGCTCTCAAAATATTGATTAAATTTATTCTTTTCGACAATACGTTAAATATATTTATTGGTTACAATTATTAACATAAAACGAAGATTGTTGTTTATCATTACTTTCTAGATGATAAATAAATATATATATAAATATTAGTTTTATTATTATTTCCGGAATATTTCAAATATTTTTAATTTCGTATGTTTATCATCATTGCGATAAAAAATATATTTGAATGCATCCAACAGATTCCTTGCTCAAATAATCGGTGTATAAAGATATCACGAGAGTTTTATGCATTTTGAATAACAATATTTATTCAGCCTTGAATTGAAGTTAGTCAACAAAATTATCAATGTTTTTTTATTAAATAAAAACTTGTAAATATTTATGTTTCTGTTTATAATTTATTGCAGGGTTCTTAGCTAAAAGCATGGAACTTTAACCGTTTCGTTTTTTGACTTGTAAAAGTGACATGTAAAATGATACATGTCATTAAAAAAAAAGTAAATATTTTAAAAAATTATAAAATTTTGTAATATTAAATAAAAATAATAATAAAAGAATTGTATATAATATTCAATATATTCACTAGAAAAGAAATAAAAACGTATAGTACGTAAGAATTAAATTTTTTTTAAGCAAAATTTATAATAATATTCTTAAATGTGTGTATATAATATATATATATAAATCTATAAATTTACCGTTAAATGAAAAAGTCGAATAAATGGCCAAGAAATCTTTTACCAGAAGTTACTTAAATTATTAGGTCTGTATCATCCCTAAGTTACAATGAATTACAAATGTATACAAATCAAGGCTTATGCACGCACGCCAGTAATATAAAGCACGTTAATTATTTGATGTGTCATTTAATAAGTTATAATAATTACTGCTTTTATGTTATATAAATTTATTATACTGTAATTCAGTCTATAGAGTCTGAATCCTTTAGATACGATTCGTTCTAATGAAAAACTATTCTACGTGAGAGTAAATGGAAAAATTTTGTAAGTCATAATTCTTTATAAATAATTTATTAGTTTTGAAAGCTTTAAGTTACATTAGCCGAAACATATATTTAACAAACCGTAATTGTTAACTATTTAATAATCACAATGAGGAATTGCGTATTTAAATGCAGGAACTATAAAAGAAAAGTTAAAATGATAACTCATATTCATAATGAAATATTAATAAAAGATATTAATTAAAACAGCTTATGAGTATTAATTGAAGCTAGAGTCACTAATAATATTTCAAATGCATAATTTCTTAAATTGAATTACTCTTGATGTGCAAATTAATTCTAGTAGTCTATGATACGCAAAAAAAGGAGTCTCAAGCAATGGGCTGACGTGTCGCTTTGTTACGTGCAATATTATAATTGCTCATATTTGCTTGTATTATTAGCTGCCGAAGGTCACGTGCTGCGCCTTTGAACTTAAGATATATGAAGCTCAAGTATTATTAATATTCTAAAGCATAAAGAAAATAAGGTGTCCTGAAGAAAAGTCGAGCTCCAGGATTTTATTATTGAAAATTTAAAGAGTCTAAATATGAGAGCCTCCGTTTTATAATAAATCTCCGTAAAGGTAATATGATTTTTTAAAAGAACAGGTAGCTCGCTCGAGCGAGGGACGAGTTTCACGTGATTTTTCCGCCGTTAAGGTTCTTGCGATCGAGCTCGAGCCCAATGCAAATGCCGAGCGCGCGTGCCGCCGTTAATATTAGACCGCCGTGCCAAGATAATAAATCAAAGGAACGAAACGCACCTCAGTTGAAAACGCTTCGGCGGAGCGATTTCCTTCACGCCCCCCTGACCGCCTCTTTCTTTCAGGTGCTAGAGTGGCCGCCGATTTTCACCTGCCCCGTGGCTTCAATCGATTGGCCGAGCATAAAAATTTCCCATTTCCGGTATTTGTAATAGAAACGCGGAAAGCCCATGATTAACGAACGGCACATTTGTCGCGCGTTCTTTCGCGGTCCGTCCGATTTAAAATTCTCACAAAGCTCTTCTCGACCTCGCTCTCGCCCTCGCCCTCGCCCTCGCCCTCGCCCTCGCCCTCCCCCTGGGCCTCGAGTACAATGTGCCCTCTTATTTTTCCTTTGTTTAAACTTTGGGTACAACGGCCGAGAAGGAGTCGGCTTGATTTATGCGACGGAGGGATAATGACAGGCGCGTATCGAGCGGCTTATTCCCTAATGAGGGGAACAACCATTTTATTGCCCGTGTCAAAACTTGTCTTCGAAGGTGAAATCTTACTTATGTAAAACAAGATTTTCGCCTTGATTAACATTTATTTGTGACTCGAAGGACATAACTTTCTACCCGCTATAATTTTCTCCCCATTATAATTGTATTAGTGTCTTAATTGCACGGGCGTACCTGATAAGCAACCGGCTGACATGGCTAATTATTTATTTATTTCATTCGCAGGAAAATATACTGAGAAAGATAGTATCAATTAAGGGAGCATTAAGTAATAACGAATTTCTAACCAATAACATTTCTCGACCTACACATTTCTAAGGAATTTTTAATAATAAAGCATCACTTTTTTTCACCTACAAGGGAAAAATAAATTTTATTATACAAAACATGTTTACTGTTTTTATAAATTATAATATCTAATGTTTTTATAACTATAACCGAATGAATTACGGTGTAAAATACACGACAGTCAACTCCTACATCTCTTTCGCACCTACAACATATGCTGCAGTTTTCCTAATCGCTTAACAAATTTAATTGTGCAATACATATGTTAAAGTAACACGAGACATAAAGAAAATAAATCATTATAATTATATATATACATACAAAGTATGAACGACGAGATTCTTTCCCCAAATAGGCTTGTCAAATGTCTTACTAAACATTATAGATTTAGATGAAGAATGAAGGAACTAATTGAAACTTATTGCTGTACAGAAATATTCTGTATTTTAAAAACAACATAAATAATAATAATTCCGAAATATTAATACAGCATGTATGTTTGCATAAAACATTTGGTTATTAGCCAAGGATATATATTATTGACGTAAACGCAAATATACTGTATTATACTAACAATAAGAATTATTTTTAAAATACTTGACACATTTAGACGTTTAAAAGTAAGAGGAAGAGAAAATAAAGATGTGTGGATAATTTAATGGGTATAGAGCTGCTGTCTTTGAATGAAATAGTCAGCGATCGTGAAGAAATTTTGCTTTTCCTCTCCGAAGTCGTGCAGTTAATGCGAAAGGTTAACATGACAACAACAACTTTATTTTGTCCCGATTTTCCTAACTTCATTTTCGAGTTCTCAATTATATTTATTGTCGCTATTTACTCAGCTAATCGATATGGCTAAAATACTTCGAATTCGAAGCTCGTCAGTCGACTCGTGGTGTATGCGATAAAAGTAATAATACCAATGGTAGATTAAGCGCGAGTAACGTTATTAATATCTCGGATAACCCTTTAAGAGTTGATTAATCAAAAGCTCTCGCGGATACCGTGCGAGCGAGCGATCGATAAATAAGCCGCGGGCGCGACGCCAAGGCGCTAAGCGCAAATGACCGAGCGCTACGTGAATTAGAGTTATGCAGGTGGAAAGGAGGGAGCCATTGTCAATGGTGATGGATTTTGAGAGCCGAGATGAAGCTTTGCGCGAACTGATCGACGGCCATTGTTAGCCTCTAGCCGGAAAACTTACGAGCTGCGCCCGATGCGTTCATAACTCCCCCCCCCTTCTTACCCTCCATCCCTCCCTCTTACCCTCCCGCTGCAATCCCCACTCCCCATTCCCCGCTCGCCCAGTCACCCCGTGACCTCATCCCGACGCCCTCGAATGCACGGCGGCCAACTAAGAAGAATAGTAAACGTACGGCGCTCGATAAAAGCCTTTGTTATCTATCGTTGCCCCGCGATAATTTCTCCTATTGGGGCGCGAGTCATTTTCAGCCCCGCAAACATTTTTGCGAGATCTCCGTTCTGATAAAAACAATTGCCGCCGCTACAAGCGATTCGAATCTTTCATGACACTTTCAAATTTATTTTACTTTTTCAAAGATTTTTATCCTATTACTCGCACATTGTTTTACGTATATTCCAACTATGACATGCACCGATTGATTTCAAAAAAATTACTATCCGTTATTTGGCATTGTTTTTGCCGTGCTTGGAATATTGATCCCGCATACTTATGGATTTATTTATGATGCTTGTTCTGTTACAGACAGTAACAGCAAACGTATTTGTACTTAGCAAACGTTTTCTGGTCCAAAAATAGATTCTCATAACATCTAAATTCGATCTAAGTTCAATATAGTAACACGTGATGCTTTAAACAAAACTTCTTTTAATTATAGATTTAAAATACATTATTTTTTATTGGACTTTTTACCAGTTCATTCATTTGATTGATTTTCATTATCTTGCCATACGTAATTAATACGTACTAATAAATGAATAATCAATTCATATTCTATTTTACATTAATGATGGAAAAATATTGAACGAAAGAATTATTTATTAATGTACGGTAATATACGTATATTTCGTGTTAATTATTTATAAAAGTAATAGATAAATGATGGATTAAGGATGCGATAATTCTTATACTTTACTATCGCTTTATGTGAAAAACACTTTAAGGCTTCAAACACTAAAGATTATAATTATAAAGACTAAAAAAAAACTATAATTATAAAGATTATAATTACAAATTATAAAGATTCTACTATCTATTTAGTAGTTTATTAGATTTAAAATACGTAACAGTCTTACAGATCGTAAAGTTTAAAATTTTTTTTAAAAAAAATAATTCATTAATTGATTTTTTATAAATTCTATTGAGATGAATTTGAGAGAAACTCGGGTATCATAGATTTCTAGACTAATAATTACATAATTCACGTAGCTACGTTATCCATAATTTGTCTCTATATTAGACCGCGGTTATTAATATATAAAAACTTATTTACATATTATTTATAAAAACAAAACTTGGTAATCACATTGGTTATCCATTCCCATGACCACGCGAAGAAATAATTTACAAAACGAACACAAAAAGTAATTGAAGAGGTATTCAATTTCTCTTACATGCGTGCTTAAACGTTAAACCGTCGCTTATAATCGTACTTACAAGTAAGAAGAGAAACTCGTATGAGCGGCCCTTTAAAAAGTATTCTTTTTTAAACGGTTTCGTGCTGCGATGTACAGAAAAGATTTTTATTTGTTCTTACGCTCACAATGCTTACTACATCAAATGTTTCTTTCTTGACAAGCTCGTAGAGTTTCCGTTACTGCGTTATTAAATTTTCCCTCATATATATGCAAATATTGTTAAATTTAACTGGCTTTTTACTGTTGTATTCGTATTACATTATAAATTTCAAAGCTTAAAAAACTTGACACGCAAAATTTTGAGCTACTGCATTTCCTACGTAAATTTTTAACAATTTAATCCATGAATAAAAAGACGTTAACATATTTTGATCGTTAGGCTGTAATGGCTCAATTTTCAATGAGTTTATTTATTTATACGAGACTTTCCTCACTTTTCTCCTGGATATAAAATTTTCTTTATTCAATTTTTTTTTTTTTTAAATAGATTAAAGTCAAAAAAATCATCATGAAAATTTAGTAGGGCAAAATTTTATGCAGATCTATCAGCTAAAAATATGCGTAGAATTTCGTACAACATAAATGTAATCTGGTCAAGGATTACTTTTGAAGAATATGTGCAACAAAGTAACCTCAAAAAGTCAATCATAATTTACACTTGAATCCTGCCATTGCCATTGACACTAGTATTCATCTAGAACGGGCTTGATGGATTTTTTTTTTTTTTTTTTGCATTATTGATCAAATTACAAACTTAACGAGACCTGGATGTTAGCTTCTTATTTTTACTATTTTTACAATCTGCAGGCGGTATTCAAATTTTTAAATGTTAGTATTTTGATTTGGCGCTAACTGGGCCTAGATAAGCTACTGTATTGAAATTCAAATGTCAAATGTAAGTGGATGGCGTAGTTATATCCATAAAATTGCCAAAGCACTTCACCTGACTATCGTCGTTAATTGGAGGTCTTAAATATGTATAAATAAAGTGGAACCAGTTACCACGCCCGGAATCGTAAACTTCTAGAGCACTGCTCGAGCTGGACTATGTCCAGGAGCGACCACAAGAATTAAATTGTTGAATTTAATTAAATAAAATAATGCTTCGAGGCATTTAATCGATTGTCCGACTGCTTTTATTCATTGCGAAAAATTCATTTTATCGTCACAAAGGTTTATTTACATTGTCATTTGTCATTTACATTGTCACTAATTTTCGTATCTATAATACTAACGTTGCCCTTTTATTTAATATTACTTCAGTCAAAGATTCTTGTTTACAAACGAATACTATATAAACATAAAATTCAAGAGGCTTTTATTAAAATTTTATGTAAACCTTGAGCTTTTCACTGATTTTTGTAATTGTCAAAAAACAAAATTATACATGTTCTTGATGCACATCACTGTGCTTTCAATTTCTTTATTTACCTAATATGATGTATTGTAATATAAGTTGTAATGGGAATCCTTAATATAATCCTTAATATACTTAGTATTATTTGAAATAAATATTTGAAATAAATTTGAATTTGAAAAAAAATAACGTTTTCTATTCAATCATATAAATTATGTCTCTTATTGACGATCTTGTAACTCTATATTGTTTATTATAAAAATACAAATGCTGTAAAACAAACGCCTGTTCTTTTCATATTTTATTCAAGAAAGAATATTCAATGTACTATTCAAGAAAGAATATTCACTGCGCAGGAAAAATTGCTTACATCTATTTCCATAGAGTATCTCGAAACTTACTACCGACCTTCCAAAGGAAATATCTAATCTTTTTATGAAGTCCGAAAAATAAAATATTTTTTCTCGTTATTATATAATTCTATATCCTTTCCTCCTCGTATGGACGTCAGTTGTAGAATTATAATAAATATTATCCCTAAGGAACGAACGAACGAAGTATAAGCTATAATCGTTAATGGACAGGCTGTGAACGAGTCTACGGCAATGCTCGTGTTATTTAATTGATTATGTTTCGCTTATTGAACGAATTCGGCCTCAATAATCCGCCGAAGCAGGTACTCTCATTACATGACGAGAGCTACGCGGAAGGTCTCGCGCACTTAGCACCGGAGGAATGTTGAAAAAAATGAGCTCGACTTGGAACAAGGCTTCGAGGTTGCATTCGCGAGCAGAAGAGTCGCCGGCAGACAATGGCGAATGGTGGGCTTCCCGTCGCGTCTTCGTCTCCCCCCTTAGCCCCGCGCCATTCGCAGCCGCTACAGCCCCCGCCCCGCAGCCCCCGAGCCGCCCAGACGCAGTCGCGGTCTTTCCCCAGGTTCTCCCAACGAGGCGGGTGCGACAATGCCCTCATTGTTTATCCCCGCGCCAACGTGACTCGCGCAACAAAGTCGTCCCCGCCGCTGAGAGCGTCGTCTATCTCGTCGCTTCCTCCAGCAATATCTTACCGCGGCGGATGGATTTCGAGCGGTCCGCGTCGATTTGCGAGTATAATAAATGCCGGGGGCTGCGGCTCGTATTCAACGGCTGCGTTTTGACGGGAACACCTCCGTATTTGTTTCAGTCGCGCGGTCACGGGCTGTCCCCGACCATTCCGAATCCTCCCGAATACCGTGGATCGAACGGACCCGGAAGGAATCCCAGACTCGCGCGAAAAGGTCCTAAAACAATAAATAAATAAATAACGGTTAAGGTGTCCGGCATCTTATCTCTCCGTGTTCGAGTTTACCCGAGCGTCCGAATGAACTCGAAGCTCTTCTGTGTGGGAAACGAGATCCTTGCTTAAGAGACTACTACAAGCATTTGCGAATGTCCTTGGCGCGTGTAAATATTGCCGTCCGATTCAACCGAGGCTTTCGCTTTATCGGCTTTGAAAATTGAGTCTTAAGTAGAAAGCGCTTGCAGGAGGTTTATAGCTCCAAGTAGCAGCCCCTGCTAATGACATTATAAAAGCAAAAATTAAGATACAACGCGCGAAAGTCCTCCGCCCCAATCTGCCTTGGAATCCATATACCATTACACTCGAAAATTAACGTGATTAATTGGGTGTAAATTACTTTGCCCTACCACTACTTCTGATTTATATATATATTCACCACGTATGAATGTAACGCACGTAACAACTATAAATCTCCACAAGTATCCGAAGCTCAAGCAAATACAACATTATTTTTTGATACCTGTTCTTTAAAGGGGGGCCTACCTTCACTTATTTATTAAGATTTAATTGTATTCACTCAATTAAAATTATATTGCTATTATTTTTTTACTCAGCCAATAAATATGTTATCATTTAGTACAGACAAAACAGAATTTTAAAATTTTTCTCGATATATGATTCGTAATATAATTGTCAAATTAAAAACGTACCTTATTACCGTCCGTAAAATAAAATTAATACTCCATTTATTCAATCATTACTATACGATTTTTCTTATACAAAAATTTAAGAAATAATTCAATTATTACCGACGATAGAAATTTAATATTTAAAATTAACTGTTTAATTCAATTTGAGAAATCGAAATATCTAACAACTATTATTTTTCAAAATCAAATATGCGTGACGTAAAATAATTTTCTTTTAAATGAAAGTATTTAAATATCTGTATAAATTCTTTATTAATGTGAATATAACGATTTGATTGTTATTGTTTTTATTTTTAAAATAACAACGTACGCTTCATTGCTATTATTTATATCGTAGTTAAAAGACAACCGATTTTTTCATAATTCTTTTCCTATATTATCCAGTCTGTGAGTGTGTATGGTATAGCGAAAAATTAATTTTCAAAATAAAAGCAATTGACATGTATATAAAATTGTAATCTTTGTCAATTGTCATTTTACTTTGTCGCTTAAAGTAATTCTAATAATATTTTTATTAAACGACCATTCCCGCGTTTGAGTTGCTTTTAGCTTCGTGCAAGCAAATTTTATTGAGTTTTCTACATGTAAAACGGTAAAACAATCGGAAGCGATATTACTAAAATACTTCTTGCAGAGCTTTCAATATGAATGATACTTATGTTTCCCGTCAATCCTTTCACTTCATAACTCCGAAGGTAAGGTTCCAGCTGTATTGGCTGGGTAAAAATTAATAGTAACACGATTGACGCTTTGTAATTAAGTTTATCCCTATTTCTGGATGCGAGTAAAGGGCTGATAAATGTGAAATCACTTAATTTTCTCATGCCGGCGCTGCTCTTCGTATTTTAAACCTCTCATGCATTTTACAGATACGCAACGACCAACCCAAGACTATATAACGGAAGCGATATATCCCCCTCCCCCTGATCGCTAAGAAATCTCGCTCTATTTTCCATTATTCACATTTTCCGTAGTCGTATTTCATTCATTGTGCATGATCCTCTTAAAATGTCTTTTCAAAGCGTATTTCAACGTCTGGGCAAGCCGCTTAATATATTTCAATTCTGTATGACCGTCATTACTTCTATTTCTTCCAAAATTTAATTTACGTACTTTCGTAACAAAAGTACAAAGTTTAATTTTCATTTTCATTTGCTCTAGCTTCACATCATTTTTATAAAGAAGTTTCTACCTCTTACTTTAACATATTGTATTTTTATTTTATTTTTATATCAGCTAGTTCCTTACAAGTGACATTAAACTGTAAATCTATAAGCTTTTGCAAACGTTTAATATAAAGCTTGAATTTGACATGTGATTTATTACGTGCGCGAGTTTTCAAATGCATTTGACAAAATTTTATGTGAATAGAAGGTACATCACTAGCAGTTCTGATATAGGAACTAGAGTATCCTATCATTATATTCACGTATTAAGTTTTTCAACGAAATTATTAATTGACTGATACGCTACAATATTTAGTTTATATATATTATGATTTATATCAAATAGAAAGTAAATTCACTTTATCTCTATATTTCATATTAATTTAATTCTATAAGAATGATATTCTTATGTAAATTATGCTTTCAATACTGGCAGATACATGATCAATTGGCTTATTATATCTATTCGAGATAGAGAATCGACGAAAATAAATGATATGACGTACATTGATGAAAATCATTTCTAAATAATAATGAATAGAATTGCTTTTAATACAGCATCGGAAATCAAATTTTTATATTTCTTTTTTTAAAGTTTGACACCAAAGAAAGTAATTTTTAACTTTTTTTCATGGCTATATAGTTATTTCAAATATGTATTGCTTTAACATAGATATGTGTGTTTGGGATTATTATTGAAGGAGGCGTGATGTAGTTATAATAGAACTATTCGATATGGCTATATGTTTCGTGTAGGATTGTCTTACAGAAATTACGAGTATGGCTATTATATACCGAGCTTATCTCGAGAGAGTTTCGAGAGATTCTAAGGATCCGTTCTTATTACTAATTGTCATATTTTCTTGCCAGTCGTAACAAACGCGCATAGTATACCTTACACTCAAGTAAAAGTCTAGTCAACTTTGTATATCTAATCCAGGGCGGATGTGTTCGTGCAATTATGTATTTATTCATGATAACGGAACTCCTAATGAAACAGATTCTATGCATTATAGCTGACAAAATAAGGGAGTGCAATTAAATTTTCTATAAAAACACTTTATAGAAGACAAGTATGAACAATGAATATTAATTGATTTTTAAAGGTGATAATAGATTAGTAAGTATGAACTGAAAGTCGAATCAGACAACATGAATTGATTGAACCAATTTGAAAAGCAATGGCATTATCCAGCGAAACATGACAATTAAATTTATAGATCAATAGCAACAACAAGAGATAAGGGATAGAAGTAAAAATGGCTGAGCATCGAAACTAGAATTAGAGCGAACTATTGAGTAGGACTTTTCTCTATAAAACCGTAGGACATGATCCCGGGACCGGGAGATATTCATTGCGCCTCTTACTCTCGTTCTCTTCCGATCTCAGATTTTCTTGGCGGCGCGGAACGAAAACTGGTTTTCGAGCGAGAGCCGCCTGACTTTTTAAATCGACAACAAGCTTTGACTCGTCTTATGCGTGTATATGTACCCCCGGGAGACAACAACAGTCTCGGATAAGCCTCCGGCTGTGTTTCATCGGTATTTTTCATTTCTCGCTTACGTACGTGAGGTCGACAAACATATGGGAATAAAGGTAATGAGTCTGCACTCGATTACTGCTGAATAGATATGACTGGATAAAATATGTGGGCTGCTTTCGCTTTATTGACATTGATTGCTGTTTTACCCCTTGGCGTCGTCTTTCCCACATTTTTGATGCATTTATGCAAAGACTCACTAAAAATTGCCATTCTATCGGAATTATTGAAATGCCTAGCATACATTACTTTTCTTCTTCTTTTTTGCTCTTTTTTTTTTTTTTTTTTTTTTTTTTTTTACTATTTCGAACGTATTTAGAATGTTATTTAAAGTTATTTATAATCATATCTGTTACAAAAAAAATTTTTTCAATATACTCTGTAACATACATTCATACAAAAATTAACTATATGCTCAGTGTCTATGCTAAACATATTAATAATAATAATAATAATAATAATAATAATAATAATAATAATAATAATAATAATAATAATAATAATAATAAATTATTCGCACCTACTTTCAAGTGTATATCATTTAAATATAAAATAAAATTTATTGAAAAAAAAAGTTCTTCCTTATTTGGTAAAAAATTATTAAGTAATTAGGGTTTGGAGTATAATGAAAAAGAAAGAATTAATTGCAACTTTTAAATTTGCATAATTTCATTAGTTCAATTACAAAATATTTCTTAAGTGACCAGAATATAGCGTGAACAAGATAATACGGACGATTCGATTTATTTACATACGTAATCAACTAGGCATTAATAATATCAAAAGTGATTTCGATAATTAAATAATCAATAACAACATAAACGTGTTCCGATTATATTAAACTCCTTTATCTGCGTTTTATCTTAATTATACAATATTTAAATCTTAAACATACAATATTTAATTATATAAAAAAACAAGTTTAAAGACATAAAAATATTTTAATCTTATCTTACAAGAGAATTAATCTTTATTTACATCAATTACATAACTATGTTTTACTTCACTTTTTACTGGAATACTAATTACTAATTATAAAATTGTATTAATAATTTTTATGTCTTTTTTCATTTTTATTTTATCTGATCGGTAAAATTTATTCGACTTCATATTTGACTTATTTATATGTGTTTCATTTTATTACGTTACTCTGTATTCAATACATATATACATATACATATATATACAGGTTTATAAGAAGCATTAATAAGCGTTTAAATAATAAAGAATATGTTTTTAGAAAAATAATTTTTTTTTTAATCCGTAAATCAAATCACTGATGCTCTTAGCGTTGAATACATGTAATTCCACAGAAAATAAAAAAATTATCGTATTGATTTCTTTGTATAAAATACTAAAAAACTTATCAAATATTTAATTTTAATTATATTTTTTCTTACATACATGAATAATGCTCATACATTTTTCTCTGCATCTATAAGATTATGCATAAATAAGAAAGAAAAAATAATTTGCACGTAAGAAAACAAAGTGAGCAAAAAAAAATCTATCAATATATATTTTAATTTATTAGAGAATAGTGTTGCATCAAACTGCATAGAAATAATGCACTTTGCACAGCCAATGTATTTGAAAATAAAAATAAAAATTGAAAGAGTCGAATTATTACAAAATGTTTGAACGATGATGTCATTACATGCCTTTTCCCTTCATGGTATCTGCTTTACGGCGATGAATTCATGAGGAAAGAAGCATTGCTTTGTTAAATAGATACGACATATGCACTTCACGATTATCGCAATCTCAAAAATTCGCTTTCCATCGGAAAAAGTCTCAATACTCAAGATTGTAAGAAACCTTAACAAAACCTTAAGCTTATCCATACTGTAAATTTAATTACTTTTAATATTAAATTATATTCCGCGAAGAGAAGTATGTAATTAAAAATTTCATACGTTACTAAAGTAATTTTTAAAAATAAACCTACTGTGTTTTGATAAAATTGAAAGCTTATTCCATACACCAAAAGCATTACTTGTTAAAGAAAAAAGTTTTTAAAAAAAACTAATTCATAAGTTTAAAAGCAGTCTGCTTTTAATTACTTATAAAATTAAAGCTTACCTCAATATAATTTATGACAATTTAAAAAAGGATATTTTATTTTTCAAAGCTCGTCATCAATAAACTTCAATTTTGTTACGATTATTTATTAAAACTGCTATTCATAACAATTATATTAAATGAAAACATACAAGATGATTGTTTAGGTAAATAACTTTATTTTCTAGCATTGAGAAACAGTTTCTCTTAGACATAACAATTTGTTAAAAAAAATAAGAAGTATCGCATCTTCATTTGTTTACATCCTTCAAGCTTGAACTTATCGTATTAAAATAAATAAAAATATGAATTGCTTTAAAAAAAAAAAAAAAAATAAGCTCTAAATATACATGCATTTATATTAAGAATGTATAAAAAAATTTTCTGCCAAAATTTATACCATTTCCATAAATGTAAATAAATATTCAATTATAAATGTATATTACAATTTTATATCCTATAAAAGTGCTATTAAATTTAATTATGCTAATTGAAAAGGAACGCCATATAAAAATTCGTCCTAAAAAAACGAAAAATATATTATATACAGCTATTACGTATATTCGCACACGTGTATAGAATGAAAAATCTCTAAGATATTATAATTTAGAAATTTTTTAATTGATTCAAGAAATGTTAATATAATTTTTATTTTATTATTCTTCGTTAATATTGAAGATTTATTCTGATTATTGTATTAATTGATATAGATTATGATGAGCTTATTATGTAAATATATGATTTAACAAGAAAAAGTATAGTTTTATAATTTGTTTGTACGAATGTAAGATAACTAATAAGGACAATCGATTATTTAAAATACATCGATACAAATCAGAATGAGAACACGATCCCCTTCATTTTTATGTCTTTCGATGATATTAAGCAAGCGATGTTGCATAGAATCGCGTCAACGCGTTTTTAGCCACAGCCGTTAACGCCTGTGTTTATCTGGACACGCCCAATAAAGTTACTTTGTCGCGGACAGATAAAAAGGATGTACCGTACTCGTAAATCATGAACCGACTAGGGCGATGGTGCCGAAGGTCTTATTAAGTGTCGAGCAAGTTCACGCTCCGTTATGTCGACTCGGCCGTTTCTACGCGTGGGTACTAGATCAGCGCGAGCAGCTACTTTGACATGAGAAACGTTAATTAATATCCAACGGAGCAGACGCCGCCGAGCCCTGACTCGCGCCGATACTTATCCCCGGCGCTACCACAATCCGGAACCCCGAACTCCACCTAACGACTCGTTAATTAGTCTTTCGAGAGCCAAGGTGAGCCGATCCCTGACTCCCTGCGTCCATGCGCGGCACTCCCTCCCGGGCCGCCATAAAGAAAGTCAACAGATACGCGCCGACTTTAATTTACTTCGTCTAAAACTAACTCAGCGCAAGGATATTCTCCGTCGGCGCCTCCCTTCAACCCCCTTAATAATTCCAACTAAAATAAGTGCTTTCTGTACGCTGTGCCGACGTGAAACTTTCGGGCTCTTGCTCCCTTGCTCCCTTGCTCCCTTGCTCCCTTGTTCCAGGCCCAGCCCCAGCCACCCACTCCTCACTTGAGAACACAAGACCAGTAATTGAATAGGTCAAGTCTTTGTGCTTCTTTACAAAGAAAAATGAAATATAAAAATGAAACTAAACTTAATGAGTTTTACTGGCCATTGCCAACTATTTCCCCTCATTTATTTATTCGTAATTATTTTTAAGGCTTCGCTGTCACGTTGTACTGTTGTATTATACGATAAACTTGTAATATACGTAAAATTATATTGTTCCGGCTGATTACTTGCAACAACAAAAAAAAAGAAGAAGAAGAAGAAGAAAACGAGAAAAGGTGAATCTAGAATTGAAAATATTAAAACGAAGGATTAACGAAGATTTATTAACGGTATATACGACTTTATACTTTAATAAAAAAAAAAGGCCTTTTCGCTAAAACAAAAAGAAAAAAGAATATAATTTTAACTTAACAAAGGATACAAAAAAATCTCGTTATAAGTTTATCTTAAAAAGTTTCTTATAATATCAAAGAATATTTAAATAAGATTATAATGCAGTTTTTAAGTACTAATGTAAAGGCCGTCGATATTGATATTACGAAGTTTTTTACTGCTATTTTCTGCTTTAGTAAGAAAATTCTTACTTTTCAGATTCATTGCAATTTTTTTATTGAATTCAAATTAAATTTCTAATAGAATATGTGTAATGACAGCGAATATTTCCTTTTTAAGAACCCATACTGCATATAATTTCAAAAATTCAATAACGCTAAAAAATCATGATCCATGATTTTTAAAACAATGGTGCATGGATATCTATATCAAATATTTTTATGAGAAAACATACAATATTATTCATTTAAAACGTAATGAAAGTTCTTCCAAACATTTCGGCCCATCTTACGAATCATAATAGCATTACGTTATTGTATTAGTTCTAACCGTAACCTCCCTCTTCTGTCTTGTTTCTTATTTATTTTTATCGTTTATTTTCATTCACAAAGATACGAAATTTTTCGTATCAGTCGCTTGGTGATCAAAGATTAAAATGGAACTGTATAAAATAGAGCGTGAATCGTATTATACAATACGGCGAATGAATTTTACACAAAATATCTCGCGATTAAATAGACATTAGTCCATTGTGATTTATTAATGCCTAGCATGTAATTATTAGCCATGAGTTATGATCGACTTTCAACCTCTAGATACGACTAATTAATATACAAGTTTCATAAATTATTTACTGATAATGGTGAACTTGAAGAAGATTTTTAAATTTAAACTGTCGGTCGTAGCTGTTAATTCTATAATTTAAGTTTAATACTTTAATTATAGAAAATACTAATTTAATTTTAAGTATTATATAAATCTAATTTTTAATTTTTCGAAATTTAGTACAATGTGTTTTCCATCATAATTAAAATTAAACATCGACATAAATTAATTTGTAATTTGAAAATAAATTTATCGTATTAGTTTAAAAACAAGATAGATTATTTAATTTTTTAACATGAATGATATCTAAACGTACAATAAATTAAATTCTTAAATTGAAATCTGTATCTAATTATATTTTCATTCATTTTTGTTACAGGTAAGTTCAGGAAATTATAACGCTAGAGTAAGGAATTAATTATGTAAGTTTAACCAAATTGAATTTACCTATTTGTTTGCTTTTTAAAATTGAAAAAAAAAAAAACGAATTGGAGCTATAAAAGAGCCAAATATTTGACACTTCTAATCGTACTGTACAACCTGGTAAACTATTTATTTAATAAAAATTTGTGTTTTCTTTAAAAATTTAAAATTACGTATGCTATTCTGTTTTTCAAATTCGATAGTATACTTCAAATTTTGAAAGCGATGTGAAAGTAATATTAAAATATTTGAATTCGTTAATTCAAATTTATGTCCGAGACAAATTTTAATAATCATTATGAATATTATTAAAAAATTACTTGAGAATTGATTGTTCGAAATAGTAAAAATTATATAATACATCTCTCAGGTAATCATTTAGCCACTGGATTCTCACGTTACTTTGTGAACCTTAATCGAATTATTCATACAGAAGTGAAGTTTCTTGTGTCTACAGAGCTATTGAACTACTTCGTTAATTAGTCGCATAGGATGGAGAGCCGACTGTATCTCTATTTTGACAAATACCTCTCGCACAACAGTACTTTTAAACATTAATATGAACTAAATTCGTTATAAAAATTTCGTTACAATTAATACTAAACCAATTAGGTTTAATATTTTTATTTCGAAGGAAATAATTTCAAATTAGTATGAGGTTTGCGGTTGCATTCCTTCTAATCCGACTGCACCTTATTCACCGGATTATGTAAAGTAAGGAATAGCTATTTCCATAGAAAATTAATATTTTCACAGTGTGAAAAAACTCAAGAAATTTTAAATGAAAACTTAATGTTGACCCTCTGAAAAATTATACAGGCATTGGAAATATATATTTACGACATCGTCTAGTAATTCGCTCTCACATTCATCCCACAACATCAGCACAAAATCGTCGTTAAATCCACGTGGTATCCCTTTCATCGTTAATATTCGATATTCGTATGTTAGCTTTTTATTACTTCTCACGAAAGTTTTTTTTTTTTTTTTTATATATATTACTTTATTTTAACTATTAATCCTATACCATTATTAATATACGGTTAATATTAATTTAGAATGTGATTATAAAATCAATTGGGCAATGCAGAAACAATACTTTAAATATTATTTTAATGTAAAAAATTAATTCCAACAATCATTTAAAATTACAAATTAAAATAAATACTTATGAGTAAATATAGTTAATTTTTATATTAATTGATGTTTTTAGTCATCCGTACGTTCCCACATTATCAACAGAAAACCATGCAAGTATTAAAACATACTAACATCACACAACTAAACATTTTAAATTTCAATTTGTTAGTATTTGCTTTTAAAAAATAAGTCATAAAAAAATATGTAGTAATTATACTCATTTGAGCCTCGTAAGTCGGATAAATTCATTACGCACCACAAACTCGTATCATTGATGTCCACAGTTTTAATGGAATTAAATATCTTTTGCAAAAAGAATATTTATATTTACTTTTTAGCATCTTCTTCTTTTTTTTTTTTTTTTTTCTTTTTACCTAGTTTAAATCAGAAAATCATTATATTTATAATCAATACTAGGTGCTACTTATAACATACTCTGCGATTATAAGTTTTTCACGCACATACGCAATGTTTTAAAAAGCATAAAAATATTTCTATAAAATTAATATAAGTTTGTAATAATAAAATTTTTATTTACAATATGACCAGATAAAAGATATGCAGTTATTGCATCAAGGCTATTTTCTCGAAATCATTGGCAATTTATAATAAATACAATATATATATATATATATATATATATATACATCGAACTTCAAGAATATTAATATTATAAAATAACATTTATTTATAATAGAATAGATAAAAATAAATAACGATTAAAATTCACAATTTTATGAAAATGACAAAATTATTTATATAAACTTGAATTTTTTTTATATGACTATAGGACTTATGAATAGGAAGTGAAAAATATGTATACGTGAAAAATATGCGTTACATAAATTCTATAATATAATAATATTCATTATTATATAACTAAAGAAGCTACAATGTTGGTCTTTTATCATTATTACCCTTTTAATATTTACAAGAACAATTATTATCTATTGAATAATAAACAAATAGACTTTATAAATAGATTAATAAAAATAATAACTAATTAGAAGATGATATTTGAATAATATTATTTTTAAGTAAATATCAAGGATATTGAGGAAAAAGCAAAGCCATTCGACATTTCTGTATTGCAATAGAAAAGTATTATTCGATTTCACAAACTAATAGCTTCTAATTCGTTCGCTGTTTTTGGCATTCGGTTTCTCTTGACGCCCACCGCATTCCACATAGGAATAGCAGGATCTACCTTGTTTAGGGACTCCAATACCGGGCCGCGATTCCCACGGGAACTCCCAATTATCGTTTCCCTTGATGTCCTCTGCGAGCACACCTCTCTCGGAGGCTCGAGCGACATTTGCCCAGCGATCGTAAACATGCTCTGACCGATGATCCACAGCTCGACTGTAACGACTCAATATCCTTTGTTTTTCCCTAGCGTGCGCGGAACCTTCTTTGAGCAACGCGTTTTTACGTAAGATCGCACGGAATGCGAGTCGTCGAGCAATACTTTCCAGAGTATAAAGGAATCTTAAGAATATTTAAGTTGCTAGTATACATCGAGCCATTTTACTCGATCTCGATTTGAATTTCGACATTGTCGGAACATGTCGTTGTTCGAATTTACTGGGATTTATTTAAATTTACTCGCTAATAATGCCTTTTAATAAAAGCCTTTCTAATTAATGTTCGTATAAATATTAGTTATATATACTCACACACACACACACACACACACACACACACACACACATATATATATATATACATGTCAGATAATTGCTTTACATTAAGCCAAACTTTTTTCATTACATCATAATTGCAATAAATAAAACTTTATAAACTTGTAATATTTTTTAATTCGATTCGTGAATGACCGAGTGTATACTTAAAATTTCCATCGCTATAAAAACGAATTAAACTACTTACATTGTGTGAGCTAGAGAACAATAAATGTAAAAGTCTTTGATATAATCATAAATTTTATTGAGCTTTATTGCTTCATGTGACATAATAAAAATCTTGGGCGGTGGGTGCTTTAATGGTTGGACGGTATCGTTAACCGAGGAAATCGTAAATTTTCATTAAAATTCGATTTAATGTGTGACAATACTTTTTGTTAAAGAAGACAACTGTTCGAACCAATTGAAGTAATCAAGAAGAAACCTGTCTTAAACGTGGCAACGGCTAATTGAAATCATTTACATTAATTTCAGTAATAACCTGTTGCCGATGTTTATTAATATTTTAAAGTAAAAAACCTACTGTATACAATTAAAGTATTAATTATTACATTTGTGTAATATAAACATGTGTCAAAATAAGTTCTAAATAATCGCATAATCGTTCATAAAATGCAAATGCAATTATTTATATTAAACTATTAAAATTAAAAATAATTAAATTTTATTATTATATTTGATATAAATTTTAATTATTAAAAGAACCGCCAATAAAAATTTCATGTATTGAAATATCTAGTAAAAAATTGTATCGAATACTTTCAATTTTAATATAAGATTCGTATAAAATACTGAAATTTTGGCTGATTTCATTAACACTTTATAACATCGACATCTATTGTCTTCTTTGTTGATTAAAAATTTTCGAATTTTTTTAATATAAATGAAATTGTTTGTTATTTTAATATTTATTCTGTGATCCTTAGCGGTTTAGTTCAAATAACAGAGATGAATTTACGGAATATATTAATGTAATACGGGGACTTATTTAAAAAGTAATTTATGTAATCTTTTATATACGCATGAGTGTGTTAATAGCCAAACTAAAGATTTAACTACGTCATTGCAATAATTAAGATCGAAATAAAAAGGAGAATTCGCAAATATCATATGAATTTCATTATAATTAGGTGATCTACTCACTCTAATTTAACATTTGAATCGATTTCTCGGCATCTTTGATTAGGTAACCATGGAATGCGCTGATTTTACTGTTAGCTACGGTTCAACCCGATTACTCTATAGATGCAGATTGTAAATATACAGATCATTCTAGTGATATATCTTTGTTCGCCAATCTCTCTGATTCTTCCTCTCTCTCTCTCTCTCTCTCTCTCTCTCTCTCCGTCTATTTATCTATGTATCTATCTATCTACCTACCTATCTCTCTCGTCCACTCGACTTCCCTTTTCTCCTTCTCTTTTCCCTCTTATATTCTTAACATATAGTCTATAAAAAGGTAAAATTGAATAAAATTTATTAAATTAAAATATACATTTGTTTAAATTTTTAAATAAAAATACATTTTATATAAAAAGAACTTTTTTTTTTAATTTTTAACACTTTTTTATTCTTAAACTAAATTAATTGTCAGTAGTATTACTGGATTAAAAATTAATTACTTTAATTTATAAATTATATTATTATGAAAACTATTATTGTAATTACATTTTATTGATCATACAAAGCAGTAATTACGGTAATTGTTTTCTACGAGTACTCTTCATAAATCTCTGTCTGTTGCTCTTTAACCAAGCTTGTCTCATGTTCTTTATTACTTTCATTTTTATTTTCCTTTCTTATTCTTATTTTGTACCAGTACTGCTTTTAATATTCTTTTTTTCTTTTTTACGATATTCTCTCCATCTTGACCTTTATTCTTTTTTTGAATTTCTTTTTATTTGTTTCATTTCACTTTGTTCCCTATTCCCTTTCCAATGTTTATCACATTTCATTGTCATTTTCTTTTCTTTTATACCATCTTAGACTTTTCCAATACAGTTGCGTACTCGATGAAATATAGCTTGTACAAATATTATCTATTTTCCAGTTCTTCACATAAAATAACTTTTATAATGTACCCAATGGAATTCACGCAATGATAACTTTTTGCTATTAAATTCTCTTCTATATCTTTAAATTTCATATTTATAATAACTTATTTAGAACTTAATATACTTTTTCAAAAAATTATAAGTTTTTTTTAAAATAATTATTAAATAAATGCAATTAAAACCATGAATTCTTTATGTTAGAATTCATTCTTTCAACATATATTAGAAATGTGATAATACAATGATATAATGTAGTTCGATTAGATTTCTTTCAATTTATATCACTGTTTTTCTTTCTCGAATATCTTATACGCTTCAAAAGCATATAAAACTACAACATGAATACATATGTAGTTGCATTGATGCATTCATCGAATGGATGAATAATAGCAACTGAGAATATGCAGAAAAGAAAAATCAGAACTATAGTTGATAGAATGGAATAGAACGGTATATAGTTGCAATCGAAATCAGTACTTTTAATTGTACCACTCTTTATATTTTTTAAGATACCCATATTTATAATCTATTCTACTACATCGCACGTACATGTTTCATTGAAGCGTAGAATGATTCCGCACGATAGATATGCATAAATAAATTAATGCCTGTTGTTGTATTATTTAATATCATTAATCAATTTAGCAATTCCTGCCGTGTAACTCAAGACTTGTTTTTAGTAAAAATTAATGCAATATTCCGTAATTGGCTATGAATGCAATTATATTGCTTATTGTATTATATTGCTTCCGTAGGTTGATTTTAGAATCTATGAATTTAACTAATTAGATTTGAATGTTAATTCTTGAATTAAGCAAGTTAGAACATATATTACTTGTAAAGCACCAGATTTAAGTTACTCGCAATTACAAATACATTCATTTAAAATTTTGCATAAAAAAACAAAATTTTCCAAACATTCCCTTTATAAAGAAATTTAAATTAAATACAATAAATTACTATTTGCTATTAAAATAAAAATTGTAATGAATAGTTTCTAAATACTTAATTGAATAGATATATATTTTAAATATGAACATAATATATAATTATATAATTACATATTATGTACATAAGTTATAACATAAGTTTATAATTATTATTTGACAATTTATCTCCAAATATCTTTAAGAATGTAAAAAATTAATTCTTTTTTTAAACAATTAATTTTTAATAATGTACTCGTCTCTTTATTCATCTTTACCTCTTAACCTCTCTGTCTCTCTCTCTCTCTCTCTCTCTCTCTCTCTTGCTCTCGCGCTCTCTCTCTCTCTCTCTTGCGCGTGCGCTCTCTCTGTCTACATGTAAATACGTAATGGATGGAATAATAATAAATAATAAGCGATAAAATATTTCCTTCAAAATAGGAATAAATTCACATGTGCAATATATTAATTAACGAAAATAAATGTAGAATACATAATGTTATTAATTTGATTTTTATAATATTATAATGTAGCTAATATCAATTTAAAAAATAAGACCATTGTTATAAAATATGCTTCTTATAAATTTTACTTTGCTTACATGATGGACATAATACATTTCTTATTGTCAGAAATAAAATTTAGCAATTGAATTTATTATTTAATTTATTACACCGTAATTTTTTAAAAGAGTAAATAAGTAAAAAATTGGTATATTTTTTAATACAATAATCTAAACTTTTTTTTTAAATATGTTTTTTTCATCAATTGGTGTAACTTCGATTATTTGTTTTCTAATGCGCAAGGTATTAATTTATATGTTTAGTGTAAATGTTCATTTGAGTGAGTGGATAATTGCGATAAATGCGAGGAAAATTGCGTAGGTGTATGACTGGGTAAGCAAGTGGGTGGATAAAGACGTATATATTTGTGTATGTGCTGAAGATATTTATGTCTATAGGTAATACTTTGCAATAAACATTATAACTATATGTTTGCTTCTTATATTTAATAAGTTTGTAAATTTTTGTATCAATTATACAGATAATTTTATAGTAAAAACGTAATTAATGTTAATATTATTTTATGAAAGACTATAATTTATTATATAAAATCCTTTTATTTGAACTTTTATTGTATCGGTAAGCAAAGAAAATATAGATTTAACTTACAATACAAAGACATTTATATCGTACAATAGAGAATTTAATCCAAATACTTTGAATTACAAAAACATTTTGTTAGTGCCCAGACAACGGTTCGTTCTATTTTTATAATTAGACTAGGATTTTTTTCTTCTTTCGTTGTTCCAAAATTATAGATAATTTCAATAACTGCAAAATGTATAACCATATTTATATTGTGTTTGCAAAACATAATATTATATACTTCTATTCGCAAATTATTTATTTCAATCAGAAATAAAATCATATTGTATTATTATTTTGAAAATATAAAATATAATAATAAAATATTTATTCATATATACATTTTTCTACTTAACGTTCTACTTAAGGAAATTATTACAAAATTTCTACGTTCGTTATAAGCTTTATTTATTACAAATTAAGCGTAAATATTAATATTTGTACTGAAACGCTAAACTATAGTACATGTAATAAATACTTGAAAATATTATTAAATTAATGAAAAACACTATAGCATACATAGTGTTTAAAGTTTTACGAACGGATAGATATAAGAGAAAGAACTTTGCAATGAAACTATAAGTAAAAGTCTCGATTATTTATTCACACAGGTTATATAAATATTAGCATACAGTGAAAAAAATAAACGAAGAGATTAAAAGTACTCAAAGAAAGAACGAGAGAATCAGGAGGTAGAGAAATAGAAGAATTGTCGACATCTCTAGATTATATCCAATTTTCTATAAATTTGTACATTTATATCTGTGCTTATTAATATTATGGTTATACATACTTCAAGAAAATATTATAACCTATTTCTTATATATTTAACATTAATTATAAAAATATATAAACTAAAGTAGCGGCTACATAATCTTTAACTATTAATTCGTGATCACACCTTCAATCGAAAGCCTTGAACGTATGCTTGTATATTACTATTCATATAAATTAAGTTACTTTCTCTTTCAACATATGTACACAAACTAATGATTGGCAAAAAGATAGAAAATCCACATTAATAATATTCAATTTTGAAGCAAATAAATAATACTTATTCTATTGTACAATATTTGAGTTACTGCTATATGCACACTAAAAAATATCTAACTTTCTTTCGCCTTGATAACAAGTTACAAGTCTAATAGACAAAGATCCTATTAATTAGTAATGGCGTGAAATATTTGAGTGATTCGAAATTACTCGGTGTTTGATGTAATTGTATCAGATTATAGTAAAAAATTACAGAAAAAATGAAATTGAATAAAAATTAAAAATAGGACATAATAAGCAATAAGTGTCGTGTGATCATAAATTAATCATAAATATTGATTCACTCAAAATTCGCAGACAAAACAATTCATTTTAAATAAAATTCCTAAATGCAACCAGTTACAAGATTCGAGATTTTATAAAACTGAACGTAAACGACGTGCCCAAGACATTGTCATCGACGCTGATTGATGATAAGCCATCGTATACTCATCGACATAAAGCATCCTCAGATATATAAAGATACTGCATACTTGCGGTATATCTCGACCCGTATCTCCTCGTTTATATTCTTGACTATCCGTACATTAAACGGCCGCCGCTATTCGCGATAAATTCGCATACTGATAATAGAAGATAGACCGCTTTCCACTCCTAGTCACCACACAAGTAACTCACATCAATACATCCTAACTGTCCTTGCATTAATTCATCATACAATTATTTGCTTATTTCTTCATGTTATAATGAATTATTTATTTTTAATTAATCGAGTATTTTTTTATTAAAACAGTACTACCTATTATAAAATAATAGAAATTTCTTAATTTCTTAAACCAATATCGTAAACTATCAACATTTTTATGTCATCACACTCGTTTCAAAACACAAAATATAAAACTTTATAAATCAAATAGAAATAATTCGATAAGCGTAAAATGCAATATAATATTTAATTTAATAGAACAATTTAGTCTTGTATAACTATTGAAAATATATTTCCTTAAAGATATTTTATATTCACAACAACAACAACAACAAATATATTTATTTAAATAGGCATATGTAATTTTCTAAATTATAAAAACATTTATTCGACTAAAATTTTTAGACATGCTGCAATTCCTTAACATCCAGAAAATACTTTAACTAAGTTTTTCCTGTGAAACTTCATAGGTAGTATTGGAGGATACTATTTAGTAAAAATAAGTAAAGATTTACTATCATAAAATATTATCTCTACAAGATAAAACTGGATAATTTATCAAAATATATCTGTTGAATATATTTCAAAAATAATTTTTACAGGTATTTATGAATAGTCAATATTTCCTAATTATTTTAATTATTAGCTCTATGGTATGAAATAACTAAAAAAACTACCATGTTTATTTATATTAACTTACTGTATCACATCCTTGAAACATAAAAACTATGATATTATTATTATGTACAGTGAAAATATATATATTATTACAATCTCATTGAGGGTAACGTTGTGTGTGGATGTGAAAAAAATTTTTTTAATGATGAAACATATTTTTCTTTAAATTATAATCAAGAATTTAATTATAGACTCAATCACCACAAGTCTACCTTAATAAGTTACTAAAAATAATTGTAAAACCATATAGTAAGTTATAATTCTTTTATATATTTTACAATTATAATAGGGCATATATCATATGATTAGTTATATGACATGAAATGAATTTTATTTGTTATTATTGATATGGAATATATATATATAAATATATATGTTTTTTTTTATATATATATAAATTCTCGAATCACTATACTTATTTAAGTAATATTTCTAGTAAAAGAAATTTTTTACATTAACATTTTACGAAAACACCCATTTATTATTAAAATTTCTGTTTATAATCAAAGATTTTTTTAGTTTTTATACTAAAAATAGGATAAATCGATGATAAATAATTGTTTAGTCTATAGTAACCGCGTTCAATGGTAATTGAGATAAACCAATGTAAAATATTAATTCAATTAAAATTTAAAAAATTATCTTTAAAGATTGCTTTGTTTGAATAATGATGTACTTAAAATATATACCATAAATTATATCATTAATAGAATTGAATGAGATTCGAATGATTTAAAAAATCAATTTATTAAAAAAAAAAATATTTGAAACTTTCAATGATCGCTATACAATTTTATAAACAGATATTATTGTATTTGTAAGTTAGGCTTATCATACATGTGCATACATCTCCCAGGTAGAATAAAATCGTATATTAATAATCATATCCTAAAAAAATTCTACATCTTTTTATCTTAGTTTACTATAATATTAAATTGTATACAATCTTGTCAAAGGTTTTCATATATTAGACAATCATTTATCAAGTGCTAGAACATAAAAAATAGAACATCTTTTTGCATGTTTTATTTAGAATATTTTTTACATTTATTTTGGACGGGTTATTGTGTTTTTGTAAGCGCATGAACTACGTATTTATTAATACAAATTTGTTATAATAAATAATCAATTTACGCTTGCCATTTTAAATTATCGAAATTTATTATCTGACTGATTGATATATATATAGTAAAAAAGTTTTCTTACAAAGACTTTTATTTACTTCAAGATGAATAAATTGTATTTACAATTATATATGCGATATATACAAATAATACAAATAATTTATCTTGCGACCAATGAAAAAGTTCAAGAGCGTCTAAAATTTATATCCATGTATGAATAAAATCAAATATTATTTAGTTGTGTAAATTAAAAATATTTCTTAAATAAAATGATAAAAGTAATAGAAATTAAAATCAAAGGCTTAAATTTATTTCTGATTCTAGCAATTACTAGCTTCGTAAATATTTACTTGACTATTTTTAAAAAATAAGCACGTGATCATTAAAGGTATTATAAATATTTGACAAATTCTCGAACTTTCTCTAAATTGGTGTCGTTAGGATTTTAATTTTCCTACTATAACAGTTTGTACTAGACAATCACAAATATAAAGCGTTCCATTGCAAAAAGCATCATCTCAAACAGAAGGCATGTACTACTGCGCCTAAGCATTCCATGCGAACATAAGTTAAAAACAACAACTACTTAGGAAGTCAGGTATTGAAGCCATGAGCAAACGTCGCTATTTAACGAGTTTGTCTACCGCCGCGGTAAAGGAAGGAATAGAGGAAAAACTTACGCATTACATTTAATTATTGCATTGAGTGTAAGGTAAAAAGATAATGTGTTTGATGGAAGTAGGTCGTACCAGTATTCCGACAATGTTTCTAGACGACGAAATTTCACCGCAATATTGTCTCTCCGTAATTCAAAATAATAAAACGTTAAACGATGAAACTAACAACAAATTTCTTTTGAGTCTGTTTCTTTTACTTTTTCAAATTAAAAAGTCGCGCGTTCAAATTTCTTTAATTCGCTCGATTAAAAGGTCAGTCATTATATTTGAAATAGTTATTAAAATAGAAAATCTGAATTCTAAAATTATTTCTCAAAAAATTACACGCCTACGTATTATTTTTAATAGCATAGAAATAAATATACCTATATGAATTCAATATATTGAAGCTCAATTGCATTTATATGAACTATTATTAAAAATAATTTTAAAATACATTAAATTTTATAATACATTATTGCTAATAATATTAATTTAATATTTTTAGAAGCATTGTATAATCTAAATATGCTTACTCAATTTAATACCAAATTCAAAATTTCATAATTTAGA
Source organism: Ceratosolen fusciceps (assembly GCA_018883505.1). NCBI lineage: Eukaryota > Metazoa > Arthropoda > Insecta > Hymenoptera > Agaonidae > Ceratosolen > Ceratosolen fusciceps. The sequence goes on along the minus strand of RCIC01000012.1, from coordinate 2,331,184 downwards.
AACTAAATACTAAGAAACGAAGATTTGTAATTTTATTAATATTTGAAAAATGACTGTAAATATCAGTAGTAGACAAAATTTTAATTTTATCTTGTTTGAAGGTTAAATACGTCTGCTGTATTTTTAAAACACGAACCATTACATTTCTTCTAAAGTATCAACAATAAATTTCTCGATAATGAATTAATGAATTTTTCAAATTATCAATATTAAAAATAAATAATATAACGAGTAATTAATTCAGGTACGAATTTTTAAAATTAAACGATTTTTCTATTCAATAAACACAGGAAACTTATTTTCTGTAGTCCGTCGGAATAAAAGAACTTAAAATCGACAGAAATAATCCTGTAATTAAACAAATTATTTTAACTCTATACAGTACTTTGTACAGTATTGCTTTTGATTAATTAACCTTCATGAAGAGCATTATTTGCTAATAGATTACTTCATGCACATTTTTACAGGTGGTCTAATTTGAGCGCGGTCGACATAAATCACAGTTCGTAGAAACTATCGTCTCGAATCTGAAGCCGATACAGGGCAGCTCGTCTCTTGATCTATTGCCAACAAACTCTCGGTCGTTAAAACTTTGTCAAAGTGAAACACAGTTCATCAGTATCACTTTGATTGGCATCGCACTTCATAGTGTCATACACCTACAGAGCCACCTGTCTGCGATGAAATTATTAACGTCACTATGTGAACAAAATTAAAATTTCCTATTTAATTAAAAATTCTTAAGCATTTAATAAAATATATATTTGTAATGTATGAAAAATAACCTGGATAAATGTTATTTAAACAAAACAAAAACAAAAATCAAATTCTGAACATTTTCTAATCTTAAAGTTGGCCGCGTTATGCGGACCCCCCCCCGCCCTGCTTAGTGTCGCGCGGATTAAGATACAGTGGGATGAAGAATTTTTCAGAATGGTGAGGGGACACATATGGGGTGATGATGGGGCTGAGTTAGCGGAACTATCGATGAAGGGCAGATGTCGATCCTTGGTCTCATACCTTTGTGCCCACTTCATCGATGAAGTCTGGATCGAGTAAATAGATTAACACCCTCTTCAGCGATGTTCGCGATCCCTCGACCTACACAATTCCTCTCGTTGAGGGGCGGGTGGATTTACCAACGTCATGGTTAAGAAACGATCATGTACGCAATGATCTATCCAACCTATTCCCGAATCCGATTTCGACCACGTAAGAGCGACCACGTGAGACTCGATTTTCGCGAAAGAAGTCACGGTCTTCACAGGGAGAACGAACCTTTGAGTTAGTAAACCCATTTTAGTGACAATAGATTATTTTCACGAACGACTTGCTTAATATCTGTAGCTTCATGATCATGCATAAGCTCACTCATGATTGATTGAGTTCTTAAAACGAGATGTAGAATATTTACGCTCAAGGAAAGGATATAATTTTCGCCTTTTTTCTTACTACTATTCAATCGACATGTAATACGCATACATACCTTTTTAACATACAAGGTAACGAGCATTAAAACTAATTCGCTGTTTTTACACGCGCAAACTCCGCTTACACCTGCTGAAACTATATAATTCATGAAGAAATTCAAATTTGAAAGAAAATATATCTGTATTTTTTATTGATCTCTTTTAAGTTTTAATTACTTAAAAAAAAAAAAAATAATAAATTATATATTCTGTGATTTCGTATAATCCATTGTTTAGCAATTTTTAAATTAATTAATAATTTTGTTTAGGATTTCTCAAGAGTATTTACAGTTTTATATCAAAATAAAAAAAAAAATATATATATATATGTATATATTGATGTGGTGGTCAACGAATTTATAATTTAAAATTAAAAGACGAGAAATAATAATATAAAAACAATTAAAATATTTATCACTTATACATAATTAATAAATTGATACGTAAGATTCCAAATAAAGTGTATACTCTTATCTGCAGTATATAGTACAATTGCGTACACATTTTGAATTTAAAATTATTGGAGATTTATGTACCTAATACTTATCCAATTCAATATGTGCTTATCTCATTTCCTAATTTGAGAAAATAATCTCAGGAATAAAATCAGAAGATAATTAATAATTTTAATAAGGTTATGTATTCGAGGATATATCATTTTAAAATATATTCCGTAGTCCTGCTATTTATTATGTTCTAAGGTGTAACGCAAGTCTTTTATTAATTTATTATTTATTACATTTATTTTAATTTCATTAAAGACTGTTTTTAAACAAATATTTCAAACTTTCACCTGCTTCTTTAATTTTCTTTACAATTTCTTTTTTGATAAACCTTTTATACGAAGAAAGTAGAAACTTTAAATAGAAAATAAAATTTTCGAATTCTCTTTCGATAGGACCGTTTTTTCAGTTAAAAATGAAATGCTAATCTTACGGTTCTACTTGAAAAATTTTTAGATTCAAAAAATGTGCAAAAAAAAATGGAATCATTTCTATTACAGCTTTTCTAATAAAATTTTGTTATTGAAAAAAATAAAATCATAAAATTTGACAAACATTTCCGTATGATGATTTACAGAAAATTTTACTTTTTTTTCTGTCTTGCTGAATATGCCAAAAAATTATTGTAATATATAGTTTAAAAATTAAAAAAAAAATTAATTAAAATGTGGAGATTCAGATTAAAAATTATTCTTATTAATAATTTATTCATATTAATAATTTATTCATATTAAAAATACGTATTAAATATATAATATTCTTTTTTGTATTATTTCTTGTGCATTTATATATTTCGATTTTATATTTATTTGTCTAATTATGATATATAAATTACGAATTAAATTACACTATTTTTAAATTAGACTCACTTTTATTAAAAATGTACTTTGTTTGCTGAATTACAATTATAAAATTTGAATATGAAATGAAGACATAAAATTTCTAAAGCAGTTATTAATTTTTTAAAACAAATATAATATTTCAAATTCTCATAATATTTTTATGAATCCTTCGAACATTAAAAAAAATTTTAATTACAATTATTATATTGTATGAAAAAATTGAATCAAAAGAAAATCTTTTTAATATATTTCAAAGAAATTATTTTATAGAAATAAAGTAAGTATTAAAATATTTATAATACATTGTAGTTGAAATTGATTGTTGTAATTAAAATTTATAAAACGAATAAGAAAATTCCAATTTATTGAGCACAGTGTAGCACTTACTCTGAAAAAAGTTTTATCAAGAATGATTTAATATTTTTAATGTAAAGTAAAAGAAAATTTTTTTTAAATATTTTCCAAAGAAATAGTGAAAGATAAAAAGAAAGAGAATTATTTTAAAAAATATACACATTGAAATTAGGAATTGTATAGAATAATTGGTTTTATTATTGAACATTTATTGAATTATTTGAAATAATAAATATAAAGTAAATATAATTAAACACAAAAATACTATCAAAAAAGTAGTTCCGGTTAATTCTTAGAATTTTAAAGATTGAACGTTTTGAAACAAGTTTCCGTTAAACAGTAGAGTTAGTGGTAGAAGATGGCCTAAATGAGAGCGAGAGCGAATGAGGTTGAGTAAGATTTAAAAAGAGTGGGGAAGTAAGGAAGAAAAGAGAGATGGACTAGAGAGAGAGAGAGAAAGAAGAGAGAGAGAGAGAGAGAGAGATAATGCAATTGAGCGTTAAAAACTGTTAATTCGTAGGTCAATAATAGACTTATGGGTAAAACATCTATATAAAAATGGTTTTGATGTATAGGTATTGTGTACGCAAATCACTAGTTAAAAAGTAAACGACTCTCGAATTTGAATAAGTAAGGATCAGCCGCGGAAGTCAGCAGTTGAAAGAGTATAATTGACACTAGAGCTCGTCGTCCGAAATCGAGTGGCTCAATGTCAACGGATAACCATCGAAACTATTAATTGGAAATATTATGTCGAGAGCTGAAAGGACAGTAAGCGCCGCCAATACTTTGAAACTGCTGCCCCAGCGTCCCCTCCGACCCGCACCACCGCGCCACCCAAATGACATTAGAGGCAGTCTGAGACAGAGACAGAGAGAGAGAGACAGACAGAGAGAGAGAGAGAGAGAGACGTTAAAACGGCGTCCGAGTATCGAGCCATCCTCGAGAGACGCCTCCGCCCTGCTAAGGACGCCGAACTTGTCCTTGGACTCGAACAACCCAACGTCTATTTCACATCGAGCTTTCCTCTTCCCCTGCAGCTCGAACTTAGGGAGCCCAAAGTCCTACGATCGGGATTCAACAAATGCGACATCCCGGAACGGCAGCCGCTTACTTCCACGCGGTTAAGCTACACAAGGCCAGCCGAACAGTTCGCTCTTCTGTTTCTCCCGAAACCGCTCTTTAAGTAAACACATGGAATAACGAAGCTCGGTTAATGAATGACACATCAAGGACACCGGGCATAAATAAACTCTGTACCTCCTGTATTTCCCCCCCCCCTCCGCCATTCGAGGGCAGTAAATTTTTAACATCAAATATTCACGAAAAAATATCCCTCGAGCTAAAAGTACGCGACAACATCTTCCCTTCTCACTAGCCATCACTATTTAAACGTATTTTATGCGCGGGTATGAAACATTTTCCAAAAAGAATAAAAACTAGAGCTGCAGCTTCCCTCTGGTCCACGTACGGCAGAGCAATTTTTCTTTATTGTTTTTAATTCTGATCAGATCCTATTCAGATGGCAAATCGCTGAAACAAAAAGTATAAATACAAAAATGGTTTCTGCGTTTGGCTTGACCTCTAAAGCTCAGCTTAAGAGCTGCGTCCCGTTAGACCCTCTGTATCGCAAAGACGAGTACGTTTGTATTCGTAAAAGAGAACGCGCTTGCGCAAATACATCCCAGCTCGGCTATAAATCCGTGCCTACAATTAGATAAAGATCACGCGTTATATTTGCTTTTAAGGCTATTTAAGCTATTCGTCTACATTCATTAGATTTGAGATTTATCTTACCCTTTAAAAAATGTCTTGTACAAATACATTTTTTTATTACACAATTGGTACTAATTCTCGTTTAAATACATTCTTCAAACGATTTTTAAGCGCAACGCGAAGATTTACGAACGTTTACTAAATATGAAGATATTCTGTAAATATAATAATGCTACAGTGTTAAAGATAGTAGTTGAGAAGATGAAGACTTGCTAAGGGAAAGGTAAATAAAGATTTATTCAAGCATATTTTCGAATTTTCGCAAGTACCAGATATTTATGCACATTTAAAGATTTTTATAAAAAATATTGATAACCGTTTTTACGGAATCATAAGAAAAATAAAAATTGATGAGTATACTTTGTATAATAAGAAATTAAGCATTACATTCGTTAAAGTTTATTTAAACTTCAAATTATACCATTTACGGTATTTTTCTGTCCAACATACTCAATAAAAGTTATGTTCGTTTAATAAACGACCTAAACTTTCCATTTGTATAATACATTACATTTTAATAATATTCTTAGATTGGATTAATTAATCACCTTACACTTTTCGAAAATAAATCTTCATTATATCAAATTTCTATTTCTATACTACAATTATTGCAACGCGCATTAGTATTCAGATTTTAATTACTTATAATGTAAATACATTTATTTGAGAATACAATGAAATTCGCATAATTAATTGAATAATATGTATATATATATATATATATATATACTTTATTTTTAACGAGCTTACATCTAATTATTATTCGATTAGCATGTTTATTAAATAAAAGGAGATAGCAAATTTGTTGTATCTAATGAGATCGATTAAACAAATTTTTAAATTTATTTTCGTTTAAAATTTTGAATCTATTTAGTCTTAGCGTCGTCCAGAAAATAATATCTGTTAATAACATCTTGGGATACTGCAATTGTCAATATGCATGGAAGAGCAAATGTAAAATAGCTCAATTACTCAGACGTCAACAGTACGCAATAATATCGTAGAACAAAATCTCCATAAGAATTGCCCTAAAGGTAATAATGAAAGTGAAATTACGGCTTTAGAGATATTCATCTTTTAAAAGGATTGGTAAAGCAGTATTAAACGTTAGGAATTACCTAAACAGTGACTCATTACGTCAATGACGCATAATATTCATCACGAAATGATTAATTATTCTACTATACAAAGCTACCGCTCTAATTCTCCCCGTAATAACAAATATTTTGTGGGTGCGCGCGCGCGCGCGTGTTTGTGTGGAAGGAGGGGGCGATCAGACTGTAATATCGAGTTGTACAAATTCTCGGTATTTCCACACTAATCACGATCAATTGATTATGCGGAGATACACGTAATCCGAGATTACATTAAATCCCGCGCACGGCAGTTCAATGGCACATCAACTAGATTTGCACCTTTCCCCTCACATCCGGTGTTTATAACGTGGCTTTTACCATCATAAACATCCAGTGAATTTTTTTTAACCTAGTTAATACTCCATTAATCGGAATCGTAGCAACTTATTGTATACAGAAAATTAATGTCGCTAATAGAATGTGGTGTTTGTGAGAAATTTTTACCAAAACTTGTATCGAAGGTGAACGTCGAAGAGATTAAGTTGTTATTATTACTCCTAAGAATTCTAATGCATAATTGATTTTTATACCAGACATTTCTTTTAAATATAATTGTAGATGCTGTTGCATTAAGCTCTTCATACTATAAGCTTTGAAGTGAAACTTCTTTTATCTTGAAAGTTATCGGTCATTATAATTTTATTAAAAAAAAATTTGTTATTCGGACATGATTGTCTTAAAATATTTTAGGACAGAAGCTAATAAAGCTTCAAGAAAATCGAGTTGAAGACAGTGAAACATTTTGTGATGGAAGTAAGTACAAGAGTCCTATTGACTATACACGAGCAAACATATTCTTTTAATTGAGCACTTGTTCTGTTAGATCGTGTATCTTCTACCCTTACAGCTAAAACTTCATATACATTTATTTCGAACAAAGCACTTGTAGTCTATTAATGTATAAATATTTATTATCTTTATAACTAATTCGTGATTTTAAAGAACAGTACAATTATTTTATTATTAAAGTAGATGTAGTATCGTCAAGTAAGTGTGCCGGATCTATTGTAAATATCGTAGTTTTGTTGCATATAGTAATTTATGTAAAAGAATAAAAATAAAATAAAACACAAATATTCTGTAGTAAGATTGAGCAAGATTACCAACTGCACAATGGCGCTAAAGAATTTTTAAAACTACGCATACAATGACTTGAGATACTAGCGCATGTTTCAGTACACAAGATAACCAGAGATGGTATTTGATTGATGCATTGATACGTTATTAGAATCGTGCTTAACATAAAGAATATTCCAATAAATACAGCATTCCAATGTAACAATAGTACATGTACAATCGTTTTGCATATTTAAATTTTAAAGGTAAAAAAAATTTCTTAATGATGCCTGACTTCGTAGAGGTTTATTGTCCTGTCCGCCTATAAATGTAGTTTTATACACTAATTGACTATGGTTTCGCTTAGAAGAAAAAAAAAGACAAATTTGTTTATTAAAATCTAATTACTCATGATGAAAGAAATCAAATGCGTAATGTTTCATGAAATGAGACAGATGTGTCTAAGCATACATGGAATATTTATGCCTTTTATATTAAAATAAAACGATAATAAAGTACTATTTGAAAGAAGACAATGCAATAACGCAGACGTAGTAATTAATTATTACAGGAGCCTGCCACATACATACATACATATATATATATATATATATATATATATATATAACGGTTATAAATATTAATTGTTCATTGGGGGCGAGGGGGGGGAGGGGAGGGAGTTAACGGCATTAAACACTTTTGTTGAAAAAAAAAAAGAATGATTTTACGAAAGCTAGCAAATCGTTAAGTTGAACTCCTTCGTAGATTAAACGCCTACAGATTTTTGGACTTTAGAAGAATCGTGAAAATTGTTCCTCGAGCGGCGCACACGTAAATAATGGATAATGAGTCTATAGAATTATTACGAAACAAGTGATGAAGAAGGTGTTTTTCGAAAACACGAGCGATTATTTTTTGAATTCCGATCAAGAATATTGAATATTGTCTGGGCGTATTTACATGCTTAATAAATTCTCAGGGGCAATTGGAAAGGGCGAGGAGTCGACGAGTGATTGAGAGACGCTCGCTCGCGGGTCGATTAACTGGAGCGAAGAATGGACGAAGCGTTTAAACAGGACTTGTCAGCGACACCTCTCCATGGAAGAGGTTCACCACTGGCCTGGTTGCTGGCCCTCTTCCTCATGGAAATACAAGACTACGTGTAGAACAACCGGAACCGCCGACCCGGAAGCTAGTGCATCGCATCGGCCACGGGATTAGCCGGGGACAAGTTCTGACGCTAGTGACGCGCGACTCCTCCTGGTGCTGAGGAGGCGTGGGCGCGAGGCCTACCCGGGGAATTTGCATTTGTAGGTCGGGATCGGTGAGCCCGAGCCCTCGTATTCGCGGCGATTCGTTTGTATTCAAATTGAGTTTTAAATTACTTTTGTGGTGAGCCAACCCTGACACGCACTTCGTACATCGGCGCCCCCCCCACCTCCTCGTCCGTTCCTTCGATGCTTCCGATCGGGGAAAGTACGTGACGTTAAATTTATGATAAAAACGGGCGGTCGAATGACGCGAAGGACACGACGGAACCCCTAATTACGATAAGCGGCAGATTGTTCCGTTCCCTTACTTACTTTTCTCACTCCTATTTCAGCCTTACTCAATATCGCGTAGGAAATTAAAATTTTCGACTAACTCAACACATTTCATAAACATTTCTCGCATACAAGTAAAACGATCTCTCCATATTTTCATTGTCATATTAAATTCTTTTACATTCAAACGAAAACTTTACATTTTTAATTTCGTAGACATGAATTCTAATGTCTTTCTTTTACATTTAACAAAAGCTCCTACGTTTATATTTTTAAAAATATAAATTGTTTTTATTTTTAAAATACATAAAAGTTTCTGCTTTCGGTTTTTCTTTTTACACTCATTATCTGTTTTATACACATATTTCCACCGTTTTAATCTACTTAATTAACATACTCTTGCAATGTTTCATGGAATATTAAATAAAATTTTTAAAATTACCAAGTTAATTAAAATTAGTTTAATCATTTTCGTTATTTTAATTGTAAGATAAACAGGATGAAATCAAAAGTGAAAAGAACTACCATTATAAACTGACTTCCATTGTTAAAATATAAATTACATGTAACTGTAACGAAACGATCAAAAGTATGAACTCCCTAGTTATTTGGATAAGAATGAAAATCTAATAAAAAATTACTTTTCCTTATTCTCATACTGTGCATTGCGAAATAAGCAAAGTTTTATGCAAGAGACTTTTTCCCGTTATTTTTCTGTCTTGTTTCAAATTACTATTTAAATAACGCGTTTTTCTTCCTTTTTTTTTTTTTTTTTTTTTTTTTTTAATGGCACCGTCAACTTAGTAATGTTAATTTTACAATAAAAAATCCATGTATTATAATAATAGGAAAAACGTCATTGATGTATGTCAGCCTTCGTTTATAAGAGCGGTATCGTAACGTGTCATGTAAATCGATTCTTATCGTCTAATTTTAAATACGTGTAAAGAATGAATGCGATTAGCCATTTTGATTACATGAATTTATGGAACCTTTCTTCGATTGATAATGTAGGATATATTTATTGTTAATTTACATTCTCTTCGCACGGCCGCGGTATTTTTAACATAATCTATAACGTCTGTTTCACATTGTTTTTTATATATGTATCGGTCACTATCGTAGGAGCTTATTTTTTACTAACAACTAACTAGCTTATGAGGATACATACAATTAGCGTAACTGACGTAAACTGATTAGTGTCTGCAAGCGTAAATACACCATACAAATACTCCGACATTATGGTGTTGTTAAACATTTTACATTATAATTATTGGTTGGTATTGCAATAAATTTTACATTACATTATTTATATACAGATTTATAAGTAATAACGTTAGCGAATCCTCACTTGTATAAAAAACAATTTGATTTAAATTTTTTTTTAACACAAAAGAGGAGCTGAAAAAGTACTTTAAAGTCATTGCAAACAACATAAAATAGTTAAAGCTTACAATTAGTCTATTTTTTTACTTCTTTTTCTGGACTAAAGTGTAAACCATATGGATATATGATACACGCTATTAAATTTGACTAAATTATTTAGGCATCCAAATATTTTTAATTTTAATAAATGTTTAAAATATTATCTTAAACATAATAACAAATGTTATAATAGTATTGATTGATCTTAGAACATCATTAAGATTAATAATGAAAATATGAACTAATATCATAATGATCAATAAAGGTTTTAAAAGAAATTAGTTTTTAAAAAAGTAAGCACAAAACGTTTTAACAAAAATTGACTTTCAAAGGACTTCAATTTATATATTTATCAGTTATAAAGGATGATTCATCTAATATTATTAACGACAGAAGATAGTTAAATACTAGTAAACTATTAAATTTTGTTAGATTTGAGAATTTATTTATTCCGATAATATAAATGCCTATATATATATATATATATATATAGTCATATAAAATTTACGTAGCTTACATGTGTTGTATTTCTTGGTTACAATAAAAGATAAAATGCAATCGTCAGCTGTAAATGCCCACTACACATTAATCAATCAGTCCTGTCATCGTTACCGCTATCTTGAAATTATTATTTATATCGTTTCTTATTAATCTTTAAGTAAGCGATTCGCTCCCTGTTCTTCAAATACTGCACACACACGCACCCGCGCACGCGCATATTTGAATCTACGGACAGTATTTTAACACTTGCTCAAGCAGGCTGAAGTGTATTATTATATTACATTTGCATTATTAAATTTAGTATAAGCTTAGGAGCGTTAATAATCGTAACCTTGAGAGTAATTAATATTGATTTTTTAGTTGTATGAAAGTATACGTTCACGAGAATACTTTTTTCAATGATAAACCTTGAATTGTTACATACGAGGTCCCGTTTTAACCTTTTACCGTTTGCATGCGAACATACTCATGGGGTTCGGATGTACTTTTATGCGTATACGTACAAAGACAGATAGTTATATAGATAAGTGTTTGATTATCCGCGCAGACGCGCTTATATTATACATGTTGATATGAACATGTAAAGTTAATATTCAGAGTTGACAAGCCGTGCCAACATTATTCATGTGAAGATGATTACTTTACTACCGAGTACTTGCAAAATAATAGTCGATTGTTCGATTTGAGCTGCGCTAACGATTTAGTGCTCGAAGTCACAGTGTGCTCGTCGTAGAGTGTGGGTATGAGAAGTTCACGGAGCCTTAAATGTTACGGAACGGTCCTTTCGAAGATCGGGACGGGGCCCGATAGGGCAGCGGAGGGGTGGGGAGCGGGTGTCTAGAGGGAGCAAAGTGGCGATAATCGAAAATGAGAGAGAGAGACAGAGAGAGAGAGAGAGAGAGAGAGAGAGAGAGAGGCCACTCGCGTGCAGACGGAGGCATAAATTGCCGGTACCCACACTCGAGGGCAGTGGCTGCAAAATTGCGCTTCCCGATCCCACCCGCGATGCACCGAACGATGCACGTGCGCGCGCGCCTACTTATGCAGCGGCCGTCGGACTCTTCCTCGAGTGCAAACGCGCAATGCAGCTGCAATGCAGTACCGCGTGGGTGGGTGGGTGAGTGCGTGCGTGCGTGCGTGCGTGCGTGCGTGCGTGTATGTGCATGGACACGCAGTCTATTCATGAATGGCAGCCCGAAGGGCGGGGGGGCAGTTCGGTGGAGAGGGTAGCCAATGCTAATGAGGCTTCTTCGCTCGTACCGACCACATCTCCTTTCCCCGCCCACGCCAACGCAACCATCATCTTTCTCGCCATCTCTCTCACTACTATCTTCGACTTTCTCTTTCGCGTATCCCTCTACTTCCATCTTCCTCCTCGTCCTTATACATCATCAAATCTCTCTCTCTCTCTCTCTCTCTCTCTCTCTCTCTCTCTCTCCCTTCCTCTCTCTTTACGGCACACACGAATCAGCGCTGTTTATCCTCGAACGAGTGAGAAGGGTAAATTGTTCGCAATGCATTGTGCGGGTCAAATTAAATTTCTCGTTGGAGATGCTCCTTAAGAGAACGATTATTGTTTCGACACGGGCGGTTGTTGGTCCGCAGTATCCCTTTTTTACAAAGAGCTCGTATCACTTGGAGAAACTTTCCAAATAAAAAATCCGTTTCCACGTTAGAGGAAAATGCACGCCTAGTTCATGAAATTCTTCAGACAATTTAATGCAAGGAAACCTGTATTCGGCACTTGGGCAATCAATTTTCTTTTGGAACGTAATTCAAAGTATTTTATGCGTCGAGAAGGTAATGCGCGACCATGGAATTAGTTCTCGACAGCGGATTTTCGTGAACAAGTATTTAATTAGCTAATTATGTGCAAGTAAATATATTGCATTGGAGACATTTTAAAGGAAAATATAATCCGATTATTGTGTTAAATGTAAAATTCAATAAAAATAATAAATAACCGTATCAGTCATTTTTTATATTTTCTAATATGTATTTGAAAATATAATTACAGGGTTGGTTACACGTATCAAACTGAATTATTAATTTCGAATTACATGAAATCACAGAAAATAATGACGTAAGCACTAAACGCAGGGCATACAAATGAAATGAAATAAGTACCTGCGTAAGTACTGTTTTTTTTTATTTGTAATGCTCCTGATTCGTACAATCGAAAAGCTGCATCAGACATTACTTCCAAATGCATAAAGAGGTGTTTACATGCTGTTATTATGTTAAAAGCATTGTACGAATGGATGAATACCATAGTATCCGAAATTATGAAAAGTACAAAGTTTTGTTGAAAAATACGAATTGCAGAGAAATTTAATGTAATGTTTGTGAAATTGACAAACCATTTACTTAAAATACTATCTAAATGTATAAAATAGTGACAAGTATTTTGTCTAAAAAATAATTTAATGTCAAATAAATCATATTTTATATACAAGTTTTTATTAGTCTTTTGAAATTTTCTTAAAAATATCAAACAAAGACATTCTGTTGCCGAATCTTGGTGACTATAAATCTATAAGTCATTTCACTTTATGGGTACATTTCTGTTTTATGTTCTAGAGCTGTATAAAACAAACAGTTTTTACACTCAACGGCTGATTTCTAGGCAATATCTATATTTTGATTATTTATCGAAAATCCCGGCCTCCTACCTGAGTAACCGAGTAATAAAGCTCCAATGAAACGAATTGCGATGTTCATATTGCCATTAAGGAACGCGTAAATAATTAGAGTATTATTATAAGTAATTGTATTTTTGATAAAAAAAAAAAAAAAATCCAGCCACATGTAAAGCTGGCCCGAGATTCTTGCATATTATTAAAGCATGACTCAATAAAAGCCATTAAATAATAATTATCTTTATTAGGGCTCGTATAACGGCCGGTGAGATAATAAAAGCAGAGCATACTCGTGCTGGTGGTGGTACATCGATATCGCTCGCCTATCGCGATGTCGAAGCCGACATACGATTGCGATCACAATTTCCTTCCCACTAAGCGATGTTCTGCGGAATAAGGAGACGCATCCCTGAGAATAAATTGCAGCAAGAGTCAAGCATGCCGTAAAACTGTTAAGCGATAACGGTCTGCCGGTAATAGCCGAGAGCTACGTTCCGTAACACACCCGCGCGCATACAGAGTCAGAATCCCCTGTTTAACGATTGCCTCGTGTCCTGGTGAGATTATTGGAGAGGAGGCCGCCTCTAGCCACTCTCATTCAGCCGCTCTCCCGGTTTTACGACGTTCCTCATTCTGCTCCATATACTCAACCGCTGCTCTCTCTCTCTCTCTCTCTCTCTCTTCCACTGACGCGCTTTTTCTTTTTCGCTACTTTCTTTCTCCGACAACTTTGTCCAATCCTAATCCAAATATTCTATTCTACGGCAATATTTTCAATCAGCCTCCCGCCCCTTCGTCCTTACAATCGATTCGAACATTTTCTTAACATTTTTTACCTCACTTGACCAACAAATGCCAATTGTTTTTTTTTTTTTTTTTCAAATGCCACGGGACGAAAAGTCACTACCGAGAATTTCATTACGCTCTATTTGCTGCTCCAATAGAGCATTCGATGATGTTGATATTGTTCGATATCAACCTGTCGAATGACCAAGGATTTATAGGGGTGAGATAACCTTTACGACGAGCCATTTATTGACGTCGACATCGGAAATCGGGACTTTCCATCGATGCTCTATAGTTCATTTCTAATGCAAGCGCGATATGTACAAAGCGCTACGTGAAATCATTGAAATTGATTGCTTTTTCTTTCCTGGTTTATTCTACTTTGCCTCACCTTGACCATTCGAAACTTTTTTTTCCCCGCACAAACAGACAACCAGAAGAGAGACAGAGAGACAGAGAGAGAGGGAGCTTTTATCTTTAATTGCGTATTCCAATCTTATGCGGCGCATTGGCAAAGCACATTTATTCGGGATATAAAGCCAAGCAAATTACAATTCGCAAAATTGATAAATAGCTCATTTCCTTTGAGATTGCACCAAAATAGGGAAACCGATTGTTATTCAAACTACCTGAATAACTTAGGACTTATTTTCAAAATGATGCCTTGCAAACGCATAATTATAAATCAATCACTTTTAAGAAATGCAAATATTGACAATGGCTTTTACCAATGACTATTTCCAAACTCCTATCCGTATTTTAAGAATAAATATTACGTTAAGTGTGTAAAAGAATTTGAATAGTCATGTATGCGCTGCCATTATTATATTGTACTTAGAAGTCTATTGGAAATAAAATATAATTACCAAATTATCGTAAATATCTTCCTTTCTCAATGTAAATTATACATATGTATGTGCATGCATATGCATGTGTTAAAAGTAGGCGGTTTTCTTTAAAAAAAAAAAAAAAAAACGAATGAGTCGAATAGCCAACGTTCTACGTTTCTTTTATATTGTTTTTCCAAGCATTTTCAGACTTTGTTACAGCTGAGGAAAGGCATGACCTTATCATCAATAGGTGAAGATACTCTTTAGAATAAAAGAGCTGTCGAGTCATAAAAGTCGCTTAGAGCGTCTCTTGATAACACTTGCCTTTTCCCCATCTTAATTGCGTAATAACCGCACATAAAGACAGAGAGACAGAGAGAGCGAGAGACAGGGGAGAGAGAGAGAGAGAGAGAGAGAGAGAGAGGTCACAGACGAAATGGAAGCTTCGCAAATCGGCTGCATAAAGGGATTTGCTCCTCGGCCTTGAATTTACCTTCTGCCGTCGGGCATAAATAAGGACTGCGCGCGCATCCCGTGTTCGAATCGCAATTTTCGAGCTCAGCGGTAGCCAGCCGTTAAAGAGCCTCGAATTCCAAAAAAAAAAAACCTCGAGTAAATCCTGTCGGCCTCGATGGACTAGAACAACACGTGAAATCGTAAGCGGTAAATCACGTCTTTCTCTGTCTATTAATCTTTGTTAGAGCCAATGTCCTTAAACTGAGGAACAACACGAGGTCCCTCCCGGCCCTCCTCTTACTTAATAATTTCAAGAAATATAGATTCCAATAATATAAAGCACCGCTAGCTCGAGAAAAATGCAATGAAGCGAAAACGCGAAAGGGCGCAACGAACGGAGATTGAAGTTTTAACCACATTCATCTGTATAGTATTGTAACAGAAAGTCATTACGTATGTGTCAATATAAAATTTTAGACATTTATTGAGGCGATAGGTTCAATTGCGCAAATTCGGACGATCGGGTCCAAATTATTTATGTGAATAGAGCGTAAAAAGCTTTTACAGGTGCATTTAGACTTATAGGTCAAAGAATCTTTTTTTTTTTTTTTTTTTTTTTTTTTTTTTTTTTTTTCATTTTGTTGCCAACGTGTTGCGAACTATTGGCAGTCGTGTAATTTGGGGATTTTATTACGTATATTTCAATCTTTTCACAGCAACAATTTTAGAAAGGTCTTAAATACGTCTATAAAATATTTTATATCACGAGTAAAGAAAGACCTATCCATTTTAAATCATTTATCATATTTTATTTCCTCGAAAGCAGACAGTTTTTTAGCTCAATTTTTTATTTTTTTTTTATTTTATCGGATTTCCGTGAATGAGCGTGCAAATTTCATGTAGCGCGCATCAACGATATGCAGAATATTGTTCAATCGAAAGGGAATCGAGACTCAGATTTAATTTAACTAAGCCTAAGCTTAATTTTACACAGTAATGCGTCAAAGCACGGGGACAGAGGTTCGAGGTGATGCGTTCGAGAACTTTTTCAGCGCGAATCCAACGGGTCCAGAAAAAGGTTAAAAAATACAAAATAAAAACAAAACAAAGAATCCGATCTGAGTGAAAATCGTCAATCGCAAGGAAAATCAGGAAAATCGCTTGCGTGTACGTAAACACGAAACGCTACATAAATATTTACGACTGTCACTGACGGGAAAGTTGGCACGCGTTCGGATAATCAAAGACGTTTCGTTTTCCCCGACCGCGCGCCCGCTCATTAATTCGAATCCCCTGCTTAAGGATTCCTCGAGATCAAAAGACATTTTCCACGACGAGGGTCGAATAGATTGGCATTTTAAGGGGGCATGAATGGGGGGGGGGTAGGAAAGCGGCAATCGCTCCATTCCTAATAATATCAGGACAAATTCACGCACTACCGCGATTCAGTGCCGTGAAATGACAGGGATAGGCCCGATCGACGACCTCGTGGAAGAGCGGGCATTTATTAGGGCGACTTCGCGTATGTGCGCGGTAGGCAATAGGCATCGACGATAGGCAAAGCTGGCAGAAATAAAGTTAATTAGAGATTATGAAGTCGGGGATTAGACACAATCCCCCCTAGGTTATTGGCTATAAATTGAAGAAAAATGACGTTTAGCTTGGGGAATTTTATTGAGATGGAGCGGGTGCTAAACGAAGCTGTTGGAGGCGCGTCTAGACGAAGCCGAGAATATTTCAGACGGCCAGACAAAGGCGAAGAAGTATCTGTCATATAAGATTCAACGAATGAGAAAAGCAATTTCTTCTGATCCGTCGACCGATGATTTTCTGCTAAGATCTTTACGAGGGAATATGCAAAGCAGCAATGAAAGTTTTAATGCCTAAAGTAAATGCCACTTTACTCCGAGCCCGAGTAGGTGAGTACTGGCTTGACCGAGCCGTGCGATTGATATAACAGCCGAAACAAGTGTTTATCTAGCCATTATAACTTTCGATGCAAATTTATAAATTCAATTTTAAAGAGACGCGCGAAAGTTCCGACTCGTCAAGCGCGAAGCTTCAACGCGCCTACACGGGGCCTTCTAAATTCTCCAGATATGCTTACGCCCTCTATGCCGTTAGTATAAAAAAAAAAAAAAAAAAAAAAAAAAAAAAAAAAAAAAAACACCTGCGCTTCAATTATGCTCGATTTATGCGGGTTTGTGTGCGCCACTGAAGTCGTCCTGTCCTTATATACAATATGCCGGAGGAAACGAATTTTTATCTACCGTTGTTTATCACCTGATTATTTTTACAGGAAAAAAACGTATTTAGACCTTTCGATAGTTGACAAACAAATGTAACCTTTACGCGGGTTGTGTACGGGTACAACAAGAGTCTACTGGGAATAAAATGATTTATGGAGATTGAGGGTGGGGGGCGGGGAAGATTCCAGGATAGTTATAAAAATAAAATATCCCGGCTTCCGTATGATAGCGTAGCCCCTTGCGATGCCAGTGGCGTTTTCTCGGTAAAAAAGGATGAGGTAACGAGGCTCAAGGAAATAATGGAATGCAAATACTTTGCGTAGGCCTGCAGCGAATTAAAATAATCCACTTGTTGGCTATTGATATTTATTGAAATGCAAGGAGAAGTTTTACGGCACATGCTTGAGGAATCGCGCCTGGACTTTGGCGTGCACTGACTAGATAAATATAAGCCTTTCGAATTAACGGTTATGATTTATTTTTCATACTTGGCATTTTATGTGACTAGATTGCAGTGCCTCGGCTCCTCCTCTTCCTCCTCCTCCTCCTCCTCCTCTTCCTCCTCCTCCTCCTCCTCCTCCTCCTCCTCCGCTCATCATGGGCAGATATTTGAGTTATTATTTTTAATTTAACCTATAAATTATTTACCAGGTTGAATCGACCTGGCCGATTTTTAACATTTTTATCTCGTAAAGCTTTGATTGGTAATTAGAATGCTTAGTTCTTAGTAGCGATATTTCGAGAGGCTCAGGCTTGGTTTTAATGTATCTGCTTCACACTAACAATCGATTCCGCCACTATCACGCCCATATAGGATATTATTAATTTCTATTATGTACGAAAGTAAACGGCTTTTCGACTTTCGCAACCATTTCCAGCTCATTATTTCCAATGAAAAGATTTATATAACAATAAAACTTGTAGGACTTTTGAAACGTGAGTCGCAACACGTCCTGGGACACGCTATCATTTTTCATAGATCTTGTAAGAATTTGCATTAAGTGTATAAAATAGAAAGATAGGGGCATTTTTATATCCGTTATTCGACAACAACTCGGGCGGTCATTAAAGCTCGAGGCTTTAATGGCTACTTAAAATTATTCGAATGAATTAATACGTTAAATGTAAATAATACATGTTAAAATTAAGCAATTCGCCAGAGAACTATTAGCGATTTACATAACATTGGCTTATAGTAATTAATTACTCTTCGCAATTAATGTCGCGATGACTGATAAAATTACAGCCAAGTGTTAATATTGATTGTCTGATTTGTTCTGATTGCAGGCCACGTACATCCACGGCAAAACGGAAATCGAAAAGCTGACTTTTGAAAACCATACGGAATGCGAGTGTCGGGAAAGGAAGGAGTTTTCGAGCTCGAGTGACCGACTGACGGATCACAGAACCGCGAGGCATTTCCCATCATCGACGGCACCCCAGAATATCCTAAGGCCTCCGACACGAAAGCCGTAAGTTTATTTCCACTTACAGATATCTTTTTCGCCATCTTCGGATAGCCTTCTTTCGTTTCCCTTCGTTCTCTTCTTGTACGAACATCTTATACTTTAAGCTCGTCCTCGACCGTTCTCCTAATGCATTCTGGACAATGGACCAACGGACGTCCATGCCCGTGACTACTGGTAGAAACGAGCTACGAGTCACAGCTACGAGGCGAAAGAAAAAGCCTTTATTGATACATGCGTTTGATAAACCACCGGCAATTGTTCTTTGCCACGGCTCTTTTTGCCACGACACTTACGAGACATGATCCTATCGCGCGTTCGCAGGATCATGAATTCTTTAAAAAAAAAAAAGAAAAAGAAAGCCTGCCATTTAGCGGAAAGCCTTGTTCCCTAAAGTGGTAGCTTATCGTTTGATAATTTATTGGTCGTTTTATGTTAAAATCTCGGCGATTGACGACAAGTTCACGAGATAAGAACGCTTAAAGTGATAAGAATGTCCTTAACGAGCGCGACTCTTATAAATCTCTAACAACGAGTATTTTCAGATGTCGCTGTCCCACGCAATTTACGCCCAAAATCACCATCGATGGAGTCTGCGAGTGCAGTTGCATCGAGCACGATCAAGATTGTCTGAAATTACAACGGGGTAAAGGCTACCTGTCCTTAAGAGATAGAATGTAAGTGACGCTTATAATTACGTATTTTATAAAATTCTCTCAATATTAGCCCCTACACATCTTTGTCTTGTTGTTATCAAATACTTATCAAAAGCAGTATATATTTATTTATTTATTTATTTCATTCATTTGTAAAATTAAAGACTTGGGTTAGGATAGAATTTTCAAATCCGCTACTCGGCAATCGAACTCTTGTTCTAAACGTTCTACCGATTTAACTTTAAGCCTACAAAAGACATCGAGTAGTTTTGAAGTGGAGAAATAAGCAAATCGGCATGTAAATGTAAATGAATGAAACGGGATAAAGACATTTGAGTCGCGGCATCGAATAATGAGGGGGGGGGGAAGGAGAAAAAAGAAACAGACTAACATGAATCACGTCCGGAATGCTTTCAGATGCATACAAAACGAGCAGTGCACATCGCCGAATTGCACATTCGGGGAGTTCATCACGGCGCAAGGCAGGTGCCCCAAGAAAAAGGACATCTTCGAGGCAAGCGCGAATCATCGCGCGAGCTTCAATTACCATCATCGGCGAAGCTAAGGAGTTAACTAGCGGAATCAATGCATCGGCAACGATGAGAAATTAGCGACACGCTCGCCACGCGTCCCTGACAACGGATGGTGCCATTTATAATTCTTCTTCTTCTTTTTCTTTTTTTTTTTTACTCGGGCTTATCGTTTTCATTATTCTTCGCGTGCCCATCGCCGGGGAGAAACGGGGAAAGGGGCCGAATGGGACGGAGCGGGGACGGGAGGGAGAAAATGGACCCGGTTCATTAGTTTCTTAGTCCATGTCCCGGACCTCTGTAAAATCGGCCATGCGAGATTGACGGCGTACGCGTGATATTTTTTTTTTTATTTTTTTGTTTTTTTTTTATTACCGCTTAAATTATATTAAAATGTACTAAGTTTAGAAGGCGCAGCTAATAATATTATACCGGTGATCGGAGCCGTCCTCCTAATACGGCCCTCGACCCCCCTCCCGCTACTCAAATTATGTCTTTTAACTAGTTTCTTAATTAAAATGTATTTCGTTCGCTTGAATCTGGGATACGATTCGATTAGCTTCTTTAAAATCTAATTCTTTTTTTAACGGAAATAATTTCAAGTAGTATTTCAAAGATAGAATTTTTTTTTAAATAATAACGACATAATAATGTTGATCTAGCCATTATTACAATCTTCGTATTTACAGTTACTAAATTACAATAATCTATACGCGTAAAAAATATTTCACCTGCATCAATACTTAATCTGCTTGAATATGTTAAATTAATAAATGTAAAAATATCTTCCGTAAACAGTACGTAATAATTCACAATTAATGTAAAAATATAAATCTTAACGTAAATCTCATAATTGTTAACGCAATAATTCATATTAATCAAAGCTTCTTTAAATTAATTTATAATATTAATAATCAAATGCTTAGCTAGCACATAGTGGAAGCTACTTTTTTTCGTTAAATTCGTAGATTTAAAGCATATTACTTTCATTATGTTGCTTTAATACCTATTGTAATCATAAAGAAAATTAGAGCTAAGATATAAAATAACTTGTCAAACAAAGTACTTTTGATTAATTCAAAAGAATGCTCAGATACATATTAATTTTTGCTTATCTATTATAAACGCTACTTTTCGATTCGTTACGAATGTTACTTAATGTATATTGATCGATATTACCATAGTTAAATGTGAAAAGCGGTGCTATACTTAACAAAGAATAGGTTCGATTAATTATTACCTTATATTTCACGTTTCTCTTTGTTTGGAATACACCAACTAACCTCTTTACCAATTAATTTATTTGTACACGATAACTTATTTATATAAACTATAACAAAAGTAATGTAAAAGTTTACATTGGAAACAATTTTTATTACAAGTAAATGATTCGGAATTTATAAAAAATTCAAAGAAAGTAATCCTCACCGAGAAAAGTAACATAATAATAAATACTTTTTAATAAAACGTAAACATACAGCGCTCGATAAATATGGAGTTTGTATTTATATTTATTCAGCCGCTAAAATAACATTCGATCGGGCATATTTTTAAAACGAAATTCTATCTTAGTGTACAATGAAAGAGTATATTGAAAAAGTAAATTGGACGAGGACGCGATTGAAATTTCTGTATGGTTATGAAATAAGATTGCAAAATTAGGGATAATAATAATAAAAACCTATTTGTTATTATAAAATTACAAAGAGCTAAATGTTCGATGCGTACTGCTAGCTCCGTCATAAAAAATACATAAAACTACGAATACAAGTACGTTTTGTTGCATATAAGGACATTTCAGTATATAGAC
The DNA here is from genome assembly GCA_018883505.1 of Ceratosolen fusciceps. NCBI lineage: Eukaryota > Metazoa > Arthropoda > Insecta > Hymenoptera > Agaonidae > Ceratosolen > Ceratosolen fusciceps. The sequence goes on along the minus strand of RCIC01000012.1, from coordinate 2,309,156 downwards.
GCCCTATTAAAAATCCATATCTAGCCATATCCCTTGATCTATGATAACGAAGTACAGATTGAGATTAAATAATAAAAAAAGAACAATATACATTATCTTGGAAGGTATTGAAATAAAGAAAGGGGGTGGGGATCGGTATTCCTTAACATAAAAGTATTAGTATCAAGTGCATAAATTAATACACGTATATACCGATACATACATACATATATATATATATATATGCATGTATGCACATGTGTAAAGTAAGCCTGACATTAAGTAGGAATAAAGCAATTAAGAGAAATTGCCAGGGAGGATTGGAAAAAGGAAGCGTGGAGGAAGGTCAAGTGAAGGGGGTGGATAGATTTGAAAAAGGGGCGGCTCGTCGACTGACTTTATATATTGAGGTTATTTAACCGGCATAAGGAAAGCTCTAAAGCAGATAATGTTAATGAGAAGTCCTCGGACGCGAGCCTAGTCTGATGAGAGCCTATCTCGATCCTGCGAACAAGTCTCCTCTCGCTCTTCCCCGCCGCGGTTTTCTCCTCTTATTGATGCTTTCGCTGTCTGCGCTGCGCTCGGGACTCGACCGGGTTCGACCGGGTTCGACCGGACTCGACCTTCTTTATAGATCAGATTTATCCCTGCAAGCACATTACGCTTTAAGTCTTCTCGTGTAGTTTTACCTTCGACTCTCACTCTCTTATAAATAACTTTGTTGAACAAGCTTTGATCAGGAAGCGGCCCCTCGCTTCCTCACATTTATTGTTTCTTATTTTCAAAAGAACTCGAGATCGATTCGAAATTTTCTGAAGAAACAGCAAGCTCAATCACTTGCTCACCCGATGTGTACTTGTACACAAATATGCAATTGCTCGGCCTTCACGTACTCTTTAATGTATTATTAACCCCTTATTAACGAAACTATTGTCATTGTGTATTATTTACGTCTCCTTGCATACACATTTGCTAACCTGATAATTGCAATCAGATGAAAATGATCGAATCAAGATCTAGTTCTATTAATAAGCCAAACAATATATTTATTCTTACCTATCTTTCACGGCTTAATTGGACAGAATGGAATTACACGTTTCTGATTGGAAACTTGTTACGTTTTCTATTCTATTCATTTCTATGTATTTCTATTACAAAATAACACAAGAGGAACAAATTATTTTTCATTTAAACTTCTATGCTGAATTGCTCAAACGCTTATTTATTTCAGATGCGCAAAGCGAAATTAACAGAAGGCTTTTAGTATTAAAATGTTGTAAATTACGTAAAGCGTCGATTAATGGGTAAAATCTTCTTGCATTATATGTTTACAGAATCGCATTTGAACTGGACACATTTATAAATATAATTGAAAAGTACTTATAGTATTATTGGATTAGAAATCCGAGTCAGGTAAACGAATCTACCGTAGCTATTTGCAGATGTTCAAGCTGTGCCAAAACCAAGTAGTCGAAAGCTCATGAATTTCTAATAAACGAACGAAACGAAAAGAATAAATCCAAATATCCAGGAGACTTAATGAGCGCAGGTTTGAAAAAGGTCCTTAATGTACCCATTTTCGTAATATATTATTATATCGCTTAGAGAACGTTTATCGTATTTGTACCAGCACTCACACGAAACCATATGCGATAATATGTAGACAAATTTACTATATACGTAGGCAATTTGTGTTTGGCGATACTTTTTGAATCTTAAGCTTGTGCATTGTAATTTTTCTTAGGAAAAATATGACTTCGTTACTGCTTAATACATTTATTACAAATCTTTGTAATTAACATAATTTGTTAATGCGTAAGTTACAAAGTATTGTACGTGTATGTACTTTTCGAAGTATATGTTTCTTGCATTGTAAAACTAAAGAAACGCTGTAGATTATAAAAGGAAATATCGAAGCATTTGTAAGACACGTTCATTAATTTAATATTTAGAATTAAGAAAAGTCTAACCCCTCTTTTATACATATTTTTAGATATAAAAATTAGTACCAAGAGAACAAGACGTGATCCTTGCGACCTTGTTATAATAACTATCGTTATAAATACCATCCACAATCGTATTTAAAAATTTACGATTATGTTTTACTTATTTTTACGAAAATTAAAATCGGCTCTTGTATATTATACATATCCATGTATGTTAATCAAAATCTTTATTATGCAAATCGATCTTTCCATGTATTTGAAATAAAGAAAGAAAAATGAAGGTCGCAACAATAAACAATTTGTAAATTGTATTTTATTATGTATCTTGTAATTTATAATATAAGCTATCGCGAAAAATATAATATTTGTCGTCATTGTGAATGATGAAACTGATTTTTTTTTCTTTTATAATGATATCACCATACATTGTTATCAATTTTTTTAATTGCATATTTAAAATATAATTATTATGATACTGTATAATGAGATCAATCAATAAGATTCCATAGAAAAGGAAAGGAAAATTTCTATATAACTTCTAAATGCCGAATAAATGTTAAGCTCTCGACTTAAATGTAACCAGTTGTGACGCCTAACATTCAATAGTAACTAATATTGTTAACCATAATTCTATGGTAATGTTGGCTTACATTATCTGAAAACTATATTCATTTCACTTGATGTACGCGTGTCTTATATAAACAGTCGAAAAATAAGCCTGGCACTATTCGAATTAGGCATAGATGAGCTGTTCCAAATACTTGGTATCAACTTTTAGTGTCAGATTTACTCCATACAAATATATACCGTAACTAGATAAATACAACAAACCATACTCTCTGTAAAGATTTTTAATTTCCATTTATATAAACTTCAATTATTCATAATTCACAATTTAAAACGATACTTTCCCATTATGTCGAATGATTGCGAATTTCTTTTCTAATCTAATTTACCACGTTATAAATAAAAAGTTGTAAAAAAAACATGAAATTACGATCCAATTTTTTAAAATAATTTTAATGTTGTGCTGTTTTGTAAGTAAGCAATAGGTTTAGGCCATTTTTATATTAATAATCAATATGCAACAGCTAAACTCTATTATTTTTAATATCGCTATATTTATTCAGACTTATGGTATCGAAGGTTGAAAAATGTAACTCCTATATATATATATATATATATATATATATATATATATATGCACGTAGGTGTTATCTTAATGCAGCTACTTATAGATATTTTACTTAAATAAACCAAATAAGATGTATTTGTTGTTTTGAATTTGTTCAAGATAAACTTCAAGTATCTACATAAAAACCAACTTCGATTGTATATTTCGACTGTATGTTTCTTAATCTAAATAAATGTTGAAAAAAATTACATGAATAAGTTACGGTTTTTTTTTTATATAAGAAAACCTTATCACATTGTCACTTATAAATATTATAATACTTAATGAACAAAAATCTACATATTTTTTTTATCACATTTAATGCGACTTTAATTATTAGTAATTGAGTTATATCATACATTTAAAAAATAACCATAAAGATTATTTAATAACATAATTTCTTATAATATAATAAATTAAATAAATAGAAAAAATGTCTTCGTTATACCTCGCAATAATAATAAATATTTTTTTAGTGGTACAATTATTAAAAACATGATTATGCACATATCTATAGAAATTAAAAAAATATCAATGTTCAATTACTAATCGATACAATGTTCTGATAAAAAAAATCTTATGTTTTATATAGAAAATACACAATAAACTGTTCATATAGATGACAATATTATTACAATGGTTATAATTTATGTGAATATATTTTAAAATAATTGACATCTTTAAATTACCTTGATTCGTAGAATTATTAAATATGTATAATTTTTTCAAGTTTGTGTTGTTTCGTGCCAAGGGTTAATAGTATGTCAATTTTATTGCAAAACCTTATTAATAAGTTTTGGAAATCTGACGCCTAGGCTTATGAAATTTTCGAGCCTTACTATTACTCAAAGATATATATAAATGTATATGCATATATCTCGAAACGTGTCTGTACTAAATTGTCATGCAATTAATTAAATTTGTTCGATATTAAGTAATCAACTCTGTCAGATAAGAATTGAAGAAACTTCAACGAAATTTAAAGAAATTTCCAAACTAACCAACGGTAAAAATGAGCTACATTAAAAAATGTATGAAAAACATGACGTTAATAAATTAGTTCTACGTTGAGTAATGATTATTTTAGAAAGAGTGTTGGCGAAAGAATATCGAAAAGCCTTAATATTGGTCAGAAACAAAATGAAAGAGAGGATTTGAGCTCGACACTTGCCACCGTTACTAATTTCGAACTTGAGGTTTTATGAAATATACCTTCAGCGGTCGAATTTACTTTCGAGAAAAAAATGACGTAGTGATCCTTGAAATCAGATATTCCTGCTCTTGTGCCGAGAAACCGAGATATATGGCCCAACTAAAGAAGATATAAAAATATATTAAATGAATAATAAATACATGGGGAACAAAGCTTCTGATGCGTTTTTCTTTCCTCGAGATAAATACTTATTTTTAAAGCATTCGGCTGCTCTCTCTCTCTCTCTCTCTCTCTCTCTCTCTCTCTCTCTCTCTTATTACAGTCACAATAAAAGAAAAAAATGAAGCAGCATTCCTTCTTAAATATCATAGATAATGTCGAAAGATACGCTCAACGTTCGAAATGAGTTTTCGAAAGGGACTTATTATGTTATAAAAATATTTTACTTCTCGGTAGTCTCAATTTTCCCTTGCAGATGCATTATTAGCAATGTAAAGAAGGCTACGCTTTTATAAATGATATTAAAACGAGGGAAACGAAAGCACAGGATTAAATTCAACGTTTCTACTTTGAATTGAATTAATTAAAAAAAATCAATTAACATGTAAGACACATAAAGTATTTTTCGAGCGTAATAACGTAAATTTAAAACTATAATAGGTTTGGAATTCTATCACATAATCACGCAGAATACAATACATTTTATATATAATAAGAAAATACATATTATCAAACGGTTTCCCATCAATGTAAAAGGTTATAAATTGATACACTTGAGGTAATAAATAAAGAAATAATAAAAATAATAAACACGGGGATGCTCTTCCGGAAGAGAAGCCGAGCATCGATTTTCGCCGGTTGATTTCGAAGAATGATCCCCGGGCTCTTGGTTCCGGTGCCTGCGAGCACTGGTCAGGGCGAGGCGAGCAGCAGCCTCGCCGGCGCTTTATTGGTTTGTCTCCCCGGTCGGGATCGATCAAACGGAATTGTCGGGATCGCTCATCCGAGCGTTTATAACGGCAGCTCAACGGCCGAGGTATCATATCAACGGGGGCTCTGTTGTGCCGAATGGAGTAGTACACCCATTAACTCGGCAGCTTTGAATAACGGCCACGCGAATTTAAGCTTCCGCCCGCTTCCGGCCGATCCTCAAAACAAATACATATTATTACCGAAGCAAAGACACGCCGATGGCTGCAACGAACTTATGCAATAGGGAGTGTGAGTACAGGTTACGAGTTACGAAACTGCTTAATCATGTAAAAAAAACAAAAAAAAAACAAAAAGTCTTTAAAGCTAACGCCACTTTTCTTATAACTCGGTTATGTTTTTTACTTTCGCCTATTATTCAGTAAGAGGAAATGATATCGAGAAATGCTCCTCCCTCCCCCTCCCCCTCCTCATCACTCTAGCTGTCGTCTTTGATAATCGAAAGCAACAATCCTACCCCATCCCTTTGATAAATAAATCAAATAAGCTGGCTAACACCCACCCACATTTTCAATACCCAGTCCGATTACATTCCCTTTGTTCTGCAGCTTCTTCTGCATCGGCTGCCTCCGTCAAACGTCCATTCATTTTGTAACTTAAATTAAATACCCTCTACAGTGTTGCTCATACCTACAAAATCCACCAACAAGATCAAAGAGCTTCGTAATAAACAAAGGCTTTACGCTTCATTTTGCTTGAGATACATTTTTCACTCCACTTCTTCATATGTAACCTGACTTTCCTTTACATAAACCTAAACGTGCGCGTCTGTCTGCCTGTGTGCATGTACGCACACTTATTATGGATTTTAAAAAATCAACTGCGCGATACGTGCCCTGGTTTCACTGCTCAAAGGACTCTGAATACATAAACTTCTTTTTACTGAGATTATTCTTCAAATATTTTTCTAGACTTTTTAATCCATTAGACTTTATAACGGTCCACTTTTTCAAAATTCTTTCATTTCCTTGAGATTTCTATTTTTTTTATGTAGAAACGCGATTCTTACTTCTTTCTTAGTTACATTATCAAGTCGATACACATTGCGTATTAAAATTATTATCGATATTTTCTGTTTTCATGTATGGACATTTTAACTGGTTTATAACTTTAAATATTTACTTTTAATTAATCTTAATATGAATTAGACAATACATTTTTTTTAGAATTAAAAATAAAACTGCATATTCAGAAATAATGAAATGTTTTATCAGTTATAATTCATAAATATAAAATTGTAATACTACTATTACAAACGGAATATTAATTCTCTTTGAATTTATGAAATTCTTTGAAAATCATTTGCAAATGATTTTATTAATTTCATCTTAAATGATAACATTCCCCGACCATTTTAATAATAAATACCATTACATTTCGATGCACTCATATAAAATGTACAAGCTATGTATAATTTTTATAAGACGCACAGATCAATTTCAATCTTAAAGAAATAATGATTTTTGTACTAGAAAGCAGGAGTAAAATTATTTTACAGTTGTTTTAGTTTATTTTTTATTTTACAGATTAATTGCAGTTGAATTGCACTTGAATTACGAACGCGAGATATAATAATATAATTCAACACTAGCATACTTAAATAGACAATAAACTAAATGCTCTGGATTGTGAACCTTCAATTATTTTTCTTTACCACAAAACAGAGAGGCCTTCGATTCTTTTATGTGCGCGTGCAGAATGGTATAAGACATTAAAATTTTCTGGTAGAAGAGCTTCGTTACTTTGTTACTTTGTTACTGTTGTAACATAATAAATGCATTGAATATTCAACGACAACGGTTTGTCCAATTTTTTGTTGAATCTTAATATTACGTTCTCGCGCGTATTCACGTAACTTCACTAAACAATGGATTTTTTTTATTTTTGAGTCTAGTAATGCAAAGCAGGTTTCATTGGATATAGTTCGAAATAAAAGTGATGTTGCTCTGAAGCGGGGTCCTTAAAAATTTCGAACTATCGCCCGTCGGCAAAGATTTAAAAATTAAAAGACAATAGGCGTTAGATAAACAATAAATCAAGGGACATTATATTCTAGACTGCGGAGACTCCGGAGGAGCTCGAACTCGTAGAAGAAGAGTCTGGGTGAATTGGCATGCGTCGCTGTTTGTTGAGTCGACGAGACTCAATAATAAGACTAATAAGAGCCATTGCATGAGTCCCTATTTGGCGTGGGGATAACCCGAGCGATTTAAACTGCGCTGGGCTAACGGGGGCTGTTACACCTGCCCCGGTCCCCACCCCTCTTCGCCCAACGAACTTAGTAAATAAATTATGTAATTGCCGTGCATTATGCCTACACCCTTACCGCGAACTCATGGCCCCTAAATTTAATTCATGTCCAAGCAGATACAAATGGCAATACATGTCCTTCTACGTTAAATGAATTTAGATCATAAAAATATATCAGCCATTAATTACAAACAAAACAAAGTTTTAAAAAATGTAAAATTTAATCTCGAACCAATCGAGTATTGAAAGTATTATTTAATGCTCCGCACATACCATCTGTACGATATGTGGCGAAAAATATCTACGTATGACAGTTTATTGAATTATCGAAATGAATAATGAATAGTTTTCTGATACAGGACATTTTGAAACGTGCGACGGCTTTCACGAATCGAATTCAATTCAAAATTTAAAGATTATCAACTACAGCCAATATTTAAAGCCGTCTATCAAATCAATGTTTATTCTCGCATAACACATGGCATCTGTACATAAATAAATAAATAAATAAATAAATCTGTAAATAAATTCGTGTTGCTATTGGAAATTTGAGCTTAGTCCCCTAGTTTCTACTGTATAAGTAGTCAAGTCGAGGGAATGTGATGTATTTAGCAAGGATTGATCTGCACGTCGTTGAGAATCCCGAGCTCTCGCTCATCGTCCGCAAAATACTTGTTTTGCCCTTGATATTTGACTTTCGCTGATATTTAACATGCTAATAATAATAATATGGATTAGAAAAGAACGGGAAGAGGCGTAGTTGGACTGTAAATTCATATCGAATAGCAATTGATGGTGTTGATGGTGGAGATGTTGTTGTCGCCTAGGATTATAAAATTGCCCTATTTTATTCAAGGCCTGCTTCGAAAAGTCAAAGAAAAAGTAAAACGACGCCTTTCTATTAAATAAATAACGTAAACTAAAATACTAACGTAGCGATTACGGGGCTCGGGTAATTCGAATTCATGATAATAACGGATCACAGGAATCTGAAGAGAAAATTCATATTTTTCGAAACTAAGCCTTCCTTCCACGTACACTGTCATGACACATGCCATCACATCTATATTCACGAAATCTATGCTTATTACGAAATTTATATACTTTCTGTCTCGTTATCTATAATCTATGGATAACATAACCTTAAATTTTAAGTACTCATATGTAATTCGACTTACGAAGGTAAGTTCATTATCTATTATAATTATATGTCAGATTTAATTTCCCATAAAGCAAGATAAATAACTTTTAAAAACCAGTTTATTTTATCTTTTTTCCTAACTCTTAATTTTTTATAAGTTTAAAAACTAATAAAATGTAGTTAATTTTTTAATGTATTATTTTACTTACTTGAAAGCTTATAATACTAATATAATCTACTTTGAAATATTTACCATTACTTTTAGATTCATTTTTAGTTCGTAAATATTACTATTTTGTAAACAGTAATAGAAGTCAAACAGTATTGGCGAATTATTATTTTAAAGTAATTTTATCTCTTTATATGTAATCATTATAATATAATATATAATAATGTTATATTTACAGTGAAAGAACCCGAAAGAAATAGTGGTTGTAATGCCTGGAACAAGATGCACAGTAGCCGTTTGTAATAATAGTTTTGAAAAAACTAAAAGAGCTGGTATGAATATTATGTATCATCAATTCCCAAAAATTCAACCTATGAGAAATATTTGGATTGAAAGATGCAGAAGAGCAGGAACTTGGAATCCAAATTCTTGTCACATATGTTCAATACATTTTACAGACGATGATTATAACTTAAAGGATAGATCTTTTAAATATATAAATGTTCCTGTTAAGGGAAGACTAAAATCAACAGGTAAATTCCAATACATTCAATCTTATTGCCTAAGTAAGCTCCATTGATTTAGTAATATCTCTATTTATAAACGTTAAAATATTAAATATAATATCAAGCATTATGTGTTGATCAAAATTTAAGGAAAGGAAAAAATTATTGTGGTTTATGCATTTCAAATATTTACTTTAATTAAAATTAATTGAAATTTAGGACTAATTCTGCAAAAATACATGCTATTAAATAATATTACTTTTCAGCTGTACCAACCTTGTTTTTGACTACGCCACCGCCATTAGAACTTACATCTTTTACACAAAAGAAAAGGAAAAAAACATCTGTAAACGATGAAACATCTATGTATTCGAAAAATGAGGATACTATTTATTTACGATTAAATGATGTAAACAACCTAAATGGATCAATTAGTGATTTACCCATTTATGAAGAATTAAAAGAAGAAAATTTAAGAGATGAAAACTTTACACTTTTGTCAGAATATGAAAATTATGATATTCAATCAAATGTTCCGGAGGAATTAGATTCTTTTTACATGGATAAGAAAGAAAAACGACGTGCTAAAAATCAAGTTAAAAGCCTGTCTATGGCTTCGAAATTTAAGTGTATAACAGTTAAAGATCATTCTACGCAGACGGACACAGATCATTTTTTAGAAAATTATAAACAGTTAATTGATAAAAATGAAAGCCTTGAAAGCGAATTAGTAAAATGGGAGTGTAGTTATAAGACATTGATGACAAATATGAAATATTTAGAATCTAAAATTCAAAGGCTTACATTAAGTTCGAGTCGAGCAGAATAAGATAATAAATAAGCATGAATTTTTTTTTTTATTTATTTTTTTTTTTTTCATTAAAAAGCTTTCTTTAAACAATGGGTATTATTCATATTAAATATGAATACACTCATGCTTTGTGATAATTAATATATTACACAATTGTGTAATAAATGTATGCGCACAAGTTTGTTTGATAAGTGAAGGATAATTTATTGAGCAATATATATTAAAGAGGGAAAAAAAGTAAAATCGACCGTTCTCAATTAATTTTATATATATTTTTTAACGGATTCATTAAGGATTATTTATGAGTAAAATAGTATAAGTATTGATAAATAATGATATTCAGAAAATCTTAAAAAGAGGAATGGTAAAAATGTCTTTGTGCCTGTTTTTATATAAACATAGCACTTTATGAGCAATCAATATTGGATTAAGTCGATCGAAAACAACGACATTCAACTGAAATAAAAAATATGTTACGATGGCCAGCGAATATTTATATATTTTCTTACATTCCGTTGTCAAAGATTTAGTATCGTATACATTTGAATGAGAATAAGGGATCCGTTGCTTATGCCTGTAAGCATATTATGCGCATGTCTGTAGATTTATATGCACGTTGTAATTTATTTAGAAAAAGAACACGCGACTTGTGATGTATTTAAATTAATTGTAAATAACCGTCCGACGTAAGGCTTTGCTTAGAGAGCGATGTAAGTATGGATGTAGCCTACCATTGGACGTTTTGCTTTGTTTCCCGAAAGGCGCTTTTTGAATTATGAAAACGTAAATGTATAAAAATGGCTTGCCTCGGTAACGATCTTATTTTCAAAGAGCAAATAAATATTTTTTCATTAAGCCCTTCGTTGTTATTCGTATTGCGTACAATAAAATTGTATCGAGACGTCGATTCAACAACCATTCAAAGAGGCAGTTTTTTTTTTTTTTTCCTTACCCGGCCCGTCGGGATGGCCGGCGAATTTACCGGCTAATTAACCGGGGAATTTACGGGTCTCCGTGCCTCTCGGCGGGCGCCAGTAGAGGGCGAGAGAGCCTATGCGGTTCGGTATCAACTGTCCTGCGCACGTTGACCCGCGACGAATGTTTTCCCCCGGGCTAATACGCCCGGATGCTGGATCCACGGTTTCATGGCTGCCTGTAGGTAATGTCACGTCGTCTGTGCATTCGATGCACTTCGGGAAGAGCCTAGACTGCGAATTACGACCTTTTCATTTAATTGCACTTCTCGAGCCGTATTAACTTCCTTAACAACTGCAGTCCGGTAAGTCGAATTTGTTTATATTTATACTTAAATAACGTAATGTCCCGTTGCTGAATGCTAACCTGATAGAACTTTGATGGCTTGTTCATGACAGTGGATGATAATATTAATTTATTAATAAACTTATTTTTCAGTCATATTTCGACGGCTCACTGTTATTAACTATGAATATTCAAGAAATTATAAATTGCAATATTTTTCACGAGGATAAGGAAGAGGAATTGCACGAGGTTTGGTCAAACATTACAATTAATTTTCTTAGCCAGAAATTTTAAATGTTAAATGCATTAAAATGTTTATGTTTCTCTTAAGCTCTTACATGCTTGCGTAGACGAAGTATGCACTGGTAAGGGGCCTATGTTCAATAAATTTAGCAGCATTGACTGGACAAAGGATACTTTTAATGCCGTGCATAATTTTATCTTAACACTTTTACAAAAACGAAGCTGCTTATACGCCGAGGAAGAAAAGGTGGGCCTTGCTCAAATGCATTATTGGCAAAAACGCATTAGCTATTAAGATTGTTAATTGTCTGGCAATTCCTTTTCAAGATGCCGTTAGAATTTCAAGAATTTCCAGAGCACGTAAAAAAGGCCATACTGACTTGCTTGAAAATACGCAGGGCTCAGCTGACTGATGCGTTGCTCCTCAAATACTCGAGCAAGCACTTACCGACACTCTTTGACTTCGATTGGAGATTAAAGGTAAGCCTTCATTTACATTTTAGTTCCAATAATCCACAATAATTACCAAATACCTCCTTAGTACGTAATGGGCTCGAGTAAGATGTCAACTATAAAAGAGCCACTACTGCAGTTGGACTTCTTTTTGCAAGAGAAGCAGGAAGAAAAAACTATGGAAATAGAATTTAATAAGGATGAGCTGGAAGTGCTGATAAACAAAATAGAAAGCATAGTTACGTAATGAACGTATTTTGACAATTTTCCAACTTCAAATATTTTTAAGAACAATAATGGAGTATAGAATATTTTTGTATAAAAGTTCTACGTTTTGATATTTCGTTATTAATTTTTTATGATGTTTTAAGGATTCTGTACTTCACGGATTTAATTGTAAATATCGTAACGTATTTATATATTATCTTTTATAAAATATAATATACACGTTTATGGAATATTGTAAATATTGTTATATAAAAGACTGTATTATAAGAAATTAAATTATAATTATTTAAGTAAATGAAATTTGTTCTTGTTAACATTTTCGTGGAGATTGTATGGGGTATAAGAACCGACAAAAGAACATTGGTTCGTTTACCCCGTTGAAGTTGATTGAATTGATGGAAGTAGGGCGAAGTCGTGAGTGGTGCGGCGGAGGGGGTGCGGGTCGGGGAAATAAATGAAAAGACGGCATTACACTTGTTTCACAGTTTATTTATTATAGGTTATAGATAAATGTAGAATAGTTTAGTTACTATCAATAACTGCATTTCAAAGACACTGTCGAAGACTGAACTGACCGCGTGTCGTTTCTCGCGTCTGAAGACTTCCGGGCTCGCCCCCCCCCTCCCTGCGGCCTCCGCCCGCTCCTCGAGCGATCACCCAGAGACACGACCGCCAGTTGTCCGACAGGACGATAAAGATGTGCGCAAATGAAAATAATTCGCTCTCGTTAATTGAGGCTCTTTAATCGTATCGAGAGAAAAGGGTGAATTTCGTTGTAAATATTATTACAGACAATGTTTAAAATTCCCATTACGAATAAGGTTTACTATACAATTTTTAATTTTAATTCCTGCTACGTTTGCTTCCTTCCTTTCGTCCCTCTCTTTCCCTCTCACTCACTCACTCTCTCTCTCTTTCTCTCTCTCTCTCTCTCTCTCTCTCTCTCTCTCTCTCTCTCTCTCTCTACCTCTCGCTCCGGCTCGTTAATAATCTATCGATATTTCAACCCGCATTCCCTCCACTACTATTCTCGCATTTTTTTTCTCTCCAGAACTCCATCGCTAATCTCATAAACCTTTGTTTCCTTAATTCCAAACCGAACAAGAAGCACACGCGCTTTATTAGCTTAAATTAAGCTTAAATTAGCTCTCGCTTTTACAATATTCGCCTCTATGCTACGATTTTAATGAAAAACTTCCTTCGTTCCTTCGGGGTCTAATAAATTTAGCTGATGCTTTGCTTTGTTGGGCGTGCGGGGGGAGGGGGGTTATTGGGGGAGATCCGTATAAACGTAGAAAGGTCGTATGAAAACTTGGAAAAATCTTGCGTATTCAGACAATATTAAAATCCTGTCCTTATTTTTCTCCGTAATTCCTATCGATTTTTTTGTTTGTTTTTTCTTTTATTTTGATTTGTTTTTATTTCCTTTTTCGTTTATACTTATATGTTTGTGCGGGACTCGTGTTAATTTAACATCCGGAAATGTAGATTATCAAAAAGAGATAATTTGTGGTGGACATCGTCTCGTTTATTATATAAAACGGGGATATTTATTTTCTCTGCTGTTCGTCTAAAGATTTTCCAAACAGACGCTGAATTTCCAGAAACGCATTCCCTCCTGCCACTAAATTATATTTCACTTATACCGCTCCAATTTATCACATCTATACTATTCTGTTCTCTTCCCTCCTCCCTCCTCCTTCACCCCCTTAACTCGCCTCAGGCTCTATTCATGTGCGTGTGCGTGTGCGTGTGCGTGTGCGTGTGCGTCTGTACGTGTACGTGTACTGTGTAAGTGCTTGGCTGTTTATCGTGTATCTCATGATGCATGACTCCGCTTCTCTCTCCACTTCTCTCCACTCCTCTCCACTCCTCTCCGCCCCTCGATACTCCTTGTAATTCGTCGGTCGCATGGAAGAGTTTGCACCTGCAGTCTCGCTCATCATCGATCGTACAAGTACAAAATAAAGCGAAAAGAAGAAATTAACAGCTTCTGCACAAGCAGTGCAATGCGCCTTACAGGAACGCGTCCCCGCCAACTATAATAATAATCATATTCATAATAATAATAATAATAATAATAATAGTAATAATAATCATAATAATTACATACAACTGGCTCTGCTTCAAAATTAATCTTGTCTTTATTCATACGTTTATTATCGCACTTGTAACTTTGTCATTGTATTCGCCATTGTCATTTCGTTTGTTCTCGAGCATACATTAGTAGCGTACATATCCGTTGTCCGATTTCAAATTTCTCCCCTTTCTCGATACCCTCCCTCGCCGCGCATCTAACATTGTAATATACCTATGACACCTCCTCGGTAATACATGTCGCACAGATTTATAATTGATTTCGCTTCAAAGTAATGAACGCACGAAGCATCGTCGTCACATTACCACATTTTGAGTATTGCTATAAAATAATAAGAGCGAGGGCTAAGAGATTACGTCCTCGTGCGCGAAAGTAAATTTCCATTGAAGATTTAGGATGCATTAAAAACTGATGCGCGAGCATTAAGTTCGATCAAAATGAAACAGTGAGAAGCGCTCGATCAAGGACGATGGGGTCGTCCGAGAATGTAAAATTGTTCAGATCCTATGCTAAGCTGCAGTACGGGAAGGTGGATGAAGTAGTCGTCATCGTAGGTATCCATTCGTACGGGTGGACAGTATTTATTAATTATTTTATTAGCCAACAACGATAGACGATCGGTCTTTCTCATTAGATTTCTCAAGAGACGCGTAAAAAGGCCGGACGAATGAGATCCAATGGCTGGAATCTCAACGGATTGGGTTTAACAGCCTCTAGCTCTCGGTAGCCATCCCAAGCTCAAGGTCACGTAGGTATAATGGTACTTACTGCTTGATCGGGCCACTTTTGTCCCTCTTAAGGGCGCGATGATGTTACCGAATGATTGGTCCTTAATAGGGATTGACAAAGGATGAAGGCTTTCGTGAATATCTAACGATTAAGACTCGGGGCCGCAGGAGAGCTTAACTCTTCCTATCTGAAATCATTGAGGCAGAGCTTTCTCTCGCTCGCTCGCGCGCTCGCTCGATCGCACGGGAATAAATTGCAATCGCTCCATGCCGATTACATGGATCAATATTGCGATATTGCATCGGAGCGATTGCAAATGAATCAACCGAGAATATTGTCTACGTTCTTATTAGCCACGATGAGAAGAACTACTAATGAAAGCCACCGCAGTCTCTCCACCTCTTGCCCCTCTTACATGCGCAGACACGCACACAAGCATACACAAGTACACCACCGAATCATTATTTTCAGTTCTTTCTTTTTTCGCACTTTTTCAGGCTCATTCGCATTTCGTAGTTCTAAACATGCAATCGCTCATGAGCTTTTCCACGCCTATCGTTAACATTCCATCTCTTTTCCCTCCCTTTCCTCTCACGTTTAAAATGTTTCGCCCATCAAATCTCACCACGTTTTCTTCTTTTTCGCTTCTCTTCCACGCTTCTTACAGTATATAATAATAGTAGTGTAATTACGGGAGGCTGCCACCGCTTATAACTTCATTCATTATCATATTTTTGTCATTGTTTATTTATTTATTCCTTTTTTTTTTTGTTGACTTTTTTGTGACATTTTTCGCTTTCTTTCTGAGTATTTCCCGCAGAGTGCACAACGATAAGCGACAGACTCGCGATCGAAGGAAAGCAATAGAATCTCAATCGCCAGTTGAACACCTCACGCGATGCTGCTCTCCTTGCATTATTAATATTAATCTTAATAACAATTAATGACACTTTAAAATTTCTACATTGCAGGGCAATATCATCGTAACCTGCCACTGGGCACGGCCCAGTATTAAAAAACTTTCTGGCTCGTATGCTCGCCTCGCGAAATAGATTATAAATCGGCCGTGACTCGTCAATTTGCAAAACCGGAAAGGATCATCGTGTGTCAACGGTCGCGCTCGAGTCATGCTCCTTCACCCCCCTCCTCCTCTCTCTCTCTCTCTCTCTCTCTCTCTCTCTCTCTCTCTCTCTCTCAATCTGCACTTGCTTTCCGTGGACATACACTCTTACTTTATTTATTTATTCATTTTTTTTGCTTTTGTCTTGTTTTTTGTTTTTTTTTTGTTTTGTTTTTCCTTTTGCCTTATTCGTCCCTCTGAATCTGCCTCGCGTTCAGGCTTTCGTTTATTTATCTTATGCTCTTTTAAATCATTTATAATCATGCGCTCGCAGTTTTAATTATTTCATCTTAAATAAATCGACCGTAGCCCTGAATAAACTACACTTTCTGTCCCGTCTATTCGCTTGCTGTCAACTGCCATAATATAATTAATTAATATAGGCCTACTATAAAAAAGTCTGTACGCTCTCGCGATGTCGCCTTGTCCATTATTTAGTAGACATCGTCTTCGCTCAATATTTATTTTATTTTATTATTATTAATTTTTTTTTTGCTGCCGCTGCCGCTGCTGCTGCCGCCGCTGCTCGAAACAAAAGAACGTCATTTTCGGTTTTGTTGCAGGAATGGTCCAAATATACACTTCTATATAATATACTTTTTTGGTTTTAACGAGAGAAAAAACTTTCTTCTTCCCAAAATACAATTCGGTTGGCGGCGCTTATTCATTCAAGTTGTTTTGGTGGATTGAGTCAGCGACAATTTCCTAAAACAGATAAACATAAATAACGATAATGTTTGAATGGATTCCCTTTGGATTTTTGAAGAGAAGACAAAATATGTTAAGTAAGCAAGTAATAAGTAATCCAATGAAAACCAACGACGATTGTTTAAGTTAAGTAAGTAAGTGGAGCTTTTTAGCTGATCGGAATGATTCCGATACATAGAATAGAGTTTAAAAGTATTCGGGAGTAGAGTGGGGCGTTAAATTTCTTTATTAAGAATTAAGGGACTTACATTCTTTCCAGTACTCTCGATATTTTCGTTAACAGCTGCAGCGACGGCCTTCTCGCTAATGTCAATTTCCTCGATGGCCTGGAAAACAATCGTCCCGAGATTAGATTTAGCCAGCAAACAATAATAAGTGAGCGCAAAAATGCATGTATTCAATAAATAGTCCGTCAGATGGCCCCTCGCTCATTTGTCTTCGTCGATCCGTATTATAAACATATTATTTTATAATACAGATCTCCAGGATCACCATTATTCGGCGAACAATGACAATCTCAAGGCGATCATCACTCAAACCATATTAATTGAACACATCATCCTCACTATAATCATTTTAATCACATTCATTATCATTTTAATTGAATTCCATTTCCATTTTTCCTTCCTTCCTTCCTTCCTTCCTTCCTACTTCCCAGCCCCCCACCCGCCGCGTCTTATAAATAAATACGGAACGCTATAAATCCTATAAATACGGACACGGGCATTTTCTCCAATCAGCCTTTTCTTTTAAATGCGTATAATAATAAAATTAATAATAACAATTTTCGCACTAGCCCATGTTAAATCAATCCCAAGAGATCAAGTTATTACGGCTCTGCTAAGCAGTAATGACATAAAATATCTCATTCGCATTAAACTATTTAATTAATACGATTAAAAAGTATTTCGGACCGCTTATAGCGTAAAAGTTATAATACCCAATTGAATACCTTTCAATTTATTTATTCGTATTGGGGTTTATGAATAATATTCATGAGCCAATCCTACAGACAAATTGTAATAAAATATTTTGGCCGACAAGCGGGGCGGGGCGGGACGTCGGGGAGCGTTTTTCATAGTAACGTCATATAACAGAAATATTCAGTATAAATATTACTAGACGTTATTATTAATAAAAAGCCGTCCAACGTGTCCCTTAAAATAAATTTATTTATTCAAAATAAACCGCTATTGTAATTTATTATCGTTGAATATTCTTTTTAAAACTAACTACAGATAATATATAAATTTTTGACGAATTAATTAGCAGAATATTTTATTGTTTATTACGTCATGGAAAATACGGCGGGAAAAGCTCTTTAAACCCAACTTGTCGTCTTGAGCGTTAAGAGAATTAATTCTATACTCTTTACTTTATTAGCAATTCATTCATTCGTACCAAAAGAAATTAATTTTAATCCTCGTTCAATTTATTTTATATGTAAATGTAAAAAAGTAGCGTAATATTAGAGCCGCGAGGTAATTTATAGTTGAATTGACTATATTTTCAGGAAATACATATTTCAAGTATATTTACGAGACGAAAATGTAAATGTAAACTCCGTTGAAATGCGTAGAAATCCGTTAAAATCCGTTAAAATCCGTTGAAATACGTTAAAATACGTTAAAATATGTTAAAATACGTCGAATTTACAATGTTTTTAATATGGAAATTCGAATGGGCCGATAATTGTGGCGCACATTTACGTATTTCCTGGCTTTTCCAAACCTATATTTTTTATCTCGGAATATATGCTTGGCTTGGCAGCCGATAGAAACAATTTACTGCTAATAATAGCGAGGAGGCTCTTGAATATTCAAATATGACCGGCCGTTAAGAAAAATGTCTGTCGGCAGTTTGAAATCCGATCGAATGGCGGGAACGCTTACCTTGGTGACCGAAGCGACGTCCTCGGTGATGGCCGGTGCGGGCTGGGGCGCCTCGACGGGTACGGCCGGGGGGGGACTCTTGGGGGCCTCGTCCGAGATGCCGTTCTCCGTCGGGAGGATCTCGTTCTTGGCCGCGACGTTGTTCTCGAGGACGGGGGCAGGCTCCGGCTCTTCGGGCTTCTGTAAATTTTCAAAGCCAAATAGGTCAGTCTCGCCATCCTCGGAGAATGCTTTGCGTTAAAACGCTGGGCTAAAATAATGTCCGAACCCCGCCGCGAGCCCGTGACCGATGTCTGGACACCGGTGGAGACAGGACTGGAGCCAGCGTCCACGGTCATGGCCCTGTCACGTCGCGATTGCCGAGCGCGAACAAACGGGCGTCACCTTTTTACATGCACGTCGTCTAAACGATAGATAAGTGGGCCGGTGGGCCGGTGGGTGGGTGGGTGGGTGGCGTCGGAAAAAGCTTAAGATTGAGCATTCCGGACATTTCGTGACCAAGGTATAATTTGACCTTTTTTTAAGCACTTTATTGTTTGCCCTGGTTAATATTGATTATTCCAACATGCAGTTATTTCAATCCTTTGAGACGCACACATGAACAAAGCAACGTTAAGATGTGTCAGATTCGAATTGCCTCGACTCGATTTTCCTTAAGTTATTTTATTTTGAGCGGATGTAGTTTGCTTTAGAGCGAGAGGCCGTAGGTAATACCCGACAATATAAAGTACGGGTCCGAACCTCCAAAAATATTGCTAATTGAAATTGACTCTCGTGCAAATTTTCGCTCAAATGCTAATCTTCACCGGGGGTGGGGGGAGGAGGAGATCATGAAAGCATACGAACCACATAAAAAGACGAAAAAAGTAGCGAGTTTTAATGGTTTTTTTTTTTTTTTTTTATAATTATTATTTCGTGTTCCTCTCTCTCTCTCTTTATTTCTTTCTTTCTTTCTCTGTTGTTTCATCCCGTTGAAAGGACCGGGAACTTTTGAAACGTTCCAACTTTTATAAATATGAGCAAGTGACGTCCTATTTTGTTATCCTTCCCGATGCGTAATCCTTTTTCAATGTCTCGGGATCCCGCCCACTCGGCCCCTCCCCACCCACGTAGTGTACATATTCGTATCCGACCCACACGTTCTGGCTGCTCGGGGTTCGGAACCAAGAACCCAGCGCTTTAATGAATTGCAATGTTTGTTAATGCTCGACAAGAGAACCAGCATGCACTAAATGAAGGACGCTTAATACATTATTACATACGAAAAGCAATTACAAACGCTACACGTAGCATTCTCGTCTATCAGTGAGACACAGTTTTTCTCTTTTTCTTATCCCCTCCTCTATATCATCCCGCACGCATACATTCACGTGTGCATTATTTATTTATTTGTTTGTTTATTCGTCCGTCTATGCACGTATGTATGTATGTATGCGTGGGCTTCTATAGAGTCTATGAAGACAATTTTTTTTTGCAGTATTCGTAATATTAGTGACAAAAATGAAGATAGTTGTCTTAAGCATTATTCACAGAATTGGACGTTTACTGGAATAACGGAAAATGTTTTTCTTTTCTAGACAATCTACCCATATCTTGTATATTTTTACAACGAAATGTACACACATATATAATTATGCACATATAAATTAACTTAAATAAAACACACAAAAGTGAAAGTTTCAATAAAAATAAAGGGAAGATATATTATTGTCCGTTGAAGTAGTTTCAAATAAGCGTCTAATTTCTTATTTATAAAATATGTTTGTACGTCGGTAACAATATTGAGCCGTACATCGATTACTTTATAGTACTGTTAATAGTAATTGTAATAGATATTCTAATATTTATAATAATAATAATAATAATAATAATAATAATAATAATAATAATACCGATGATGGTAGTGATGATAATAATCATAATGAAAAATAATATTTAATAAGAATAAATCAATAATAATATTAATGCGAATAATGACGATGATGATAATGATTATGATAATGATGATGATGATGATGATGATTATGATTATGATTATTATGATGATGATTATAACAATAAAACAAATAAAATAATAATAATAATAATAATAATTTTAAGAAAACCAAGAGGCAACACAATGTGGATGTTAAGGATAAAGAAGGAGTTGGGGAGGAGAGTGAATCAAGTTTTGTCGAGACCGTTAAGGCTGGTATATGTTAATCCATGAGTATTACGTCTGTAACAATGAATCAAAATAAAGGATTAGACCGAACAGAAATAAAGATTGAATACAAAGGTTATAGAACGTTCTGCGCAGGATTGAATATTTATTTGCCCATCGACACACACCAAGAAGGCACTCTCTCATTCGCTCTTGCCTGTCACGTTCCTTCTTTCATTATCATTGTTATTGTTATTTTACTATTATTATAATAATAATGAACCATACGATTCCCAAAGGTAAAAATGCAGCGGACGTGCACTTGTCTCTCTCTCTCTCTCTCTCTCTCTCTCTCTCTCCCTCTCTTTCTCTCTCTCGCTATCTCTCTTACGCGCGCGCGCAGGCTTTTTTTCTTGCTCTTAAAGCAAGACTCGTGTATTTTATGAAAATGCTTCAAGTTTCTCCTGCAAAGTCCCAAGCATAAATCAGCCTCCGAGATCAACGTGGCCCGAATGAACCTCGCATCAGTATCTTTGGCTTCTCTCGTACATTATTATTATTATTATAATATAAGAGATAGCAGCCATGGCAGAGGAGTGTAAATAGATAAATACACAGGCGCGCACATAGGCGGCATACACACACGCGCACACGCACAAAAACTGTAAGCTGTGGTAATGCTGAGGAGCTGGAAAGTCTTTGAAATTGTGAGATATCGATCGGACATTTTGGGAAATCGGTCGGTAATTTTATTTCTAAAACGTAGCAACGATTATTATTATTTATTAAAGGCGAGCCACAAGTAAGGGGGCAGGGGTTGGAAGCGAGTGTGTAACGGAGCCCTGGCTTCGATTATCCAGCCGTTCATTCACATCGCCGGGAGAGATAGAGTGGGTCACCGCGAATGGATCCGAGAAAAAGGACTTGGGTGGCGCGTCGAGGAGTTAAATAGAATAAAGAACAGTGGTACGAGTGGCAACGGGGAGGAAGTAGTGTGCAAGAGTGACGGCCCGAGGACGAGGAGCCTCTCCTGAGACACCGCTCAGGACTCCAACGTCGATGGGCTCCTTTCAGGGCTCCTGGAGCCATTCTCGTGCCAGAAGGATGCCACCGCGAGGCCGCGGCTCGGTTGCTTTATCGTCGCGTTAGTCACCTGGAGGTGCTCCGTCGGTTCCTGGTCCTTTTCGAGCTCTGTCTCCTGCTGCAGCTTCTCCTCCCGAACGATCTCGTGCTCCTGCTCGTCCAAGACGACGTCCCGCTCGATCTTCTCCTCCTGCAGAGGGCTCGTGTTCGAGAGCGAGGTTGGGGGCGTGGGTAGCTGGCAGAGCAGCTCGTCCGAGGTCGGCAAGGTCGTCTGACCCTCGGAGGTGACGAGGGCCGAGGGCTCCTCGACCGGCAGTGGTTTGAGAGCCTCCTCCGGTAAGATGGTGGCGTGAGCCCCGTCAAGAATAGCGGTCACCGAGTCCTGCATTGTCGTCGCGGCGAAGCTGGCGATGCGCGAGGCCTCCGCGGGCACCGGGGATACGGGCAGCGGGGGCGGCAGCTCCTCATCCAGGAGCTCAAGGTCGTCGAGGATCTTGGGCTCGTTTTTCTGGCAATCGAGGGAGCGCTGGAGACTGTCCTCGAGCTCCTGCACTTCCTGGGCGAGCTGGGAATCTTGGCTGGGGGCCTGCGCGAGGCCGTCGTCTCGGTCTTGGCGCTGCTGCGTTTCGTGGGGGAGTTTAAGGGCCTCGGCGAGGACGCTGGCGCTCGGGGCAACCTGCTGCGCTCGCTGAAGGGGCGAGGGATCGACAGGTGTCGGCGGGGGACTGGAGGGCAGGGCGAAGGCGGCGGTGGTGGCGATGGTGTTGGTGTTGGTGTTGGCGATGACGGGGGTAGCGCTCGCCGAGGCGGAGGTTACAGAGGGGTGGAGGAGGCACGTTTCCTCAGTGGTTTTCTTCTCAGTGATAGACGACGAGGTAGTAGTGCTAGTGCTAGTGCTAGTGATGTCGGTAGCGGGCGCCGCGATTGGCTGGCTCGTCGCGCCGGGACTGACCTCGACTTTGCTCTCGGGGAGCGCGGCTGGGGCGACGACGACCGGAGCTGGTGCGGCCACGGCGACTGCTGGGGCAGGAGCTTCGACGATCGGAGCTGGCTCGGCCGCTGGCTGCTGATCCTTGGGGGTCGCAGGCTTTTCCTCGGCAGGGGCAGGGGCGGTCGTCTCCTCAGTGGGGCTGCTGCTGTTGCTGCTGCTGTTGCTGTTGCTGACCGCCTCGGGCTTGGTCTCCTCGGCCGACTCCTCCTTCGGACTGCTCGGACTTGACTTGTCCTCGGGGCTGCTGACTGCGACCTCCGTTGGCGTCGCAGTCGCGGTCTCGGCTTCCTCGCCGCCCTGGAACGCAGGCAAATAAGAGGCCAGTTAGGAGGGGGAGCTCTTCTGCTCTCGGGGGGAAGGGAGGGGGGTGCCCTTCGTCCGACGGTCGTTCGACGGGATGCCGAACAACGACCTGCCGATTGACGGACCATCCAGATCTCCAGGTCACCTAACTCGACGTCACTCTCTCGGAGGAAGCGCCGGTCATCCTCGGGCCGAGCAAATGCACTTGATTTGCACAAGCACCAAGATCCCCCCCCTCCATCCTTTCACCCCCTTCAATCAATTACGCTGACATTTATGGTCTCCGAATCAACGTTACGTAAGGGAGAGATGCGAGAGTATTTATTTCTATTGCGCCACATCAGAGTCTAGAATTTCATGCGCTTAACGCATCCTAGCTCCACCACTACTACTACTACTGCTACCACCTACACTACTGCATTCTTTATAATAGCTAGCGCTCTCGAGATATTGAATTCTCATCGTCAGACAACAATAATTATACATAATGCGCCTAATGGCATTTAGTAACTGCACGATAATAATATCGCTCTTGATATGCGATACGATCTCCGATCTCAAATTACTTGGGATCGTTTCCGTATCAAATAAATAACGATCGAGCAAATTTTTATTAACTCGAACGACGCAATAAAAAACGATATCTTTGCTCATATCGTAAATGTACGCGTTCCTTCGTTGCTTATTGTACTTGGTATTTGCTTGAGAAGGAACGTCTCTCGCAACTTGCTCTTTCAATTTTTCATTCGACATGAGTACTTACAAGAGTCCTACCTACGCTTGGCATTGTAACGTAACGCCGATAACGAGAAAGTTATGGAAAACAGTCTCCCGGAATTATGGACTGATACGTAAACACTTTACGGGAATTAGAAAAAAAATAAATAAATAAATAAATGAAAAAAACCTTTTCGAGTCTGCTCTATAATACGTGGATTTAATTATTATTACGGAGAATCCGTAGAAGTTTTGTGTTTAAGGTCGGAAAAATACGGAAGGGAGTGGGGAGCGGAAAGTAGATCTGCAATTGTGTTTATTTGATTTTCTTTATAAATCACTGCCAATACAACAGTAAATGATCTCAATACTTTCTTTACGAATGTTATTAGCTTAATATTAAAGTAGCACACTTAAATAAATATATTTAAAATATTCATAAAACAATAATGACAGTAATCAAACAACAACAATAACAATGATAACGACAACGACAACAACAGCAACATAAACAGTAACATTGATAATGATAATTAAAAAGAACAAAAAAAATGAAAGAATGCAAATGGAAATGGTATTAAAAAGTTATACGAGAAGGATTATTAGTTATTGTTAAAAAGGAAACTACTACATGTTTTCTTATTTTCTTATTTTCTACGTGCATCTAGGGGAAGGATTAATCGCTTATCGTTATGATGAAATAAATATGCTTATGGACGTGCTTAGCATGGAAAACAAGAAGGTCGATTTGTGACAGAAAAAAAAAAAGATTGTCGGTTAGAGGTGGAGGGAAAGTTGTAGAGAATAAGGTAACTAACTGTACAAGTGATAAGATGCATCCCTCGACTGAAATAATGTGACGTATACTATACGATATTTTAAGGGCGGTAATAGAGGAAGCTGAGAGAAGGATAGAGATGCCGTGGTAAAGGTAGATGGGAGCACACTTCACACTTTGACAAGATATGCATAGAGTGGCGCGACGAGAGCGGATGGGAAGGAAAGGCGGAAAAATGACCTCGTCCACTGGAGGGGTGTCGGCGGTGGGCGCGCGGGTCCACCAGCTGTTACGATTAATCGGGTGTGGATTTTTCGTCCGTGGGAAAAGCGCCTGAGGTTACTTGGCTAGTTGGCCGCGAAGTAGGGGAGAGGGGAACGCGACCCTAATATAAAATACGTGTAAAAGGTAACGCACGGGTCAGCGTTCCGGGGGTGGAAATGACCGGGATGACAGTGCTCGACATTTCACTTCTTCTGAAAATCCAACCCCGGATTTACTAGGGACCAAGAGGAAAATTAGATAAACAAACCGTTCTGAGGATCGGGAGAGCATTCGGGAATCGAGGTACACTGATCTCGAGAAGAGGGGGCGAGAGAGCAGTTGGCCGCGCACCGCCGCTAAAACGAGTCGAGCGTAAGGCGGTGGCTGCTCTCTACATGATAAAGCATGTAGATCCTTCCTTTTTTCAGCTGGACGAAATGCGTGGCACGCGTGTAAGATGAGAGAGGCGTTGTTAGCGTCAGCCCATCTCTGGGCCGGGCTGGGCAGGGCAGGGCAGAGCTGGGATGGGCCGCTCTATTTTTTCTTTACGCACGCGCTTCGAGAGCGCTTCGGGGGCGCTTCGGGGGCGCTTCGGGAGCGCTGGTGCGGGCAAGGCACAGGAGCGGGAGAGGAAGAGGCGGCAACCCCTCGCTATCGATCGCCGAGCAAGCGAATTTGAACAAAGAAGCGCGGCGTCGGCGGTGTTGGCACAGCTTTCAATTTAGTGAATTAAACGCACTCGGGCAGAGGCTTTCTATTTTTGCATGCCCGTACGCGATAATATCGATCCGGTCCCGGGACCATGGGAAAAGGCTTCCTCGCCCTCCCTCCCCCCCCCTCCACCGACCCACCGACCCCCAATAACCCCCAATAACGCTGAAAACCATTCTACCGAGAGCCATAATAAAATCAAAGCCTCTGTCTGACCTACACACCCACCCAGTCGTCTAATAAACTTTTTTGACGCGGAACTGTACGGCTCCGGATCAACGGCGACCACGAGGTCACAGAAGAGGTCAGTCAAGAAATTGTCAAGTCGTTACGCAACGTCCACGGAGCCCACGGAGCCCCGCGCGCCCCATCGATCCGATCGACCGATCTCGATTTACGCCCATGTAACAGACATATAACGCAATCGCGGCCGAGGTTTATCATCCCCGCCTCGGATATAAAATCGAATATACAAGCTCTGTCTCAGTTATTGGCTCTCGTTACAGCGAGGGGATTAAATGTTTAATGAATTTAATACTATTGTTGTGTTAGTCGAGCACAGAGAGGCGCGATAGCAGCACGGGACTCGGCTCGCGATGGAAAAAATAAAGAAAAGAAAGGAACAATGGGACCGGAGCGAGTAACAGAAGGAACGAAAGAAAAAGAGGAGATAGGGTGGGTGCGGGGGGGCGAGAGGCTCGGGCGCTAAAAATAATAATGACATGGAGAGGCGCAAAAAGTTGAAAATTCCCCGAGCTTTTGGAGTGCCACGGACGGGACGGGAGCCTCTCTCTAAATAAATAAAAGAGACGCTGAACCCGCGAATCCGCTGACCCGAAAACCAACTCGCTGCCTATTCTCCGGAGCCCTACTCCCATCCCATACGGAGCAGAGCGGAGCGGAGCGGAGCCGAGTCGAGCCGAACCGAGCCGAACCCCTGGCCGCGATCCAGGCCTTAATAAGCTTCCACCATCCCCGGCCAGTGTAGCCGGTTTTTAACTGTGTCGCAGCTCTTCCCCGCCCCCTCGCCGTCAATCCAGGGATGAGGAGAGGTAAAGGGGGTAAATCGTAGAAGCGACCAAGCTCTCCGAGGAAGCGGGGAAATAAGCTTCCTTATCGGGGAGAGCTTGGAAATCGCAGGTTAATTGCTGCCACGTGCAATATCCCCTTCAGCTACGGTTTCAATCGGAAATTTGTTTTTTTTTTTTTTTTTTTTTTTTTTTTTTTTTTTTTTTTTTTTTTTTTTTTGTACGATAGCGTGTTCTTGTTGGTTATGGACAGCCAGCGGAAATGAATGATCCGGATCCAGCGGGCAATGAAGTGAGCGAGATCGCCGATAATTCGAGCTAATTAAATCTCCGAGTAGTTTTGTTTGGTGTTACATGTCCAGGGAAGGGGCCAGACTGCTCGTTTTACTTCTTTGGAAGGTGGTGCGACGGCGACGGCGACGACGAGCGCGCATAGGCGCTACACAGCGCCCGGACGGACAACTTTAATCGCCTCGCCGACGCCGTTTCCATTCTCATTACTGTTATCACCTTTAAGATTTTTAACGGAAAATAATGGCCTTTTAAGCGAAAAATAATTGCCTCCATTGTTGCTTATGACCCGTAAGTTCATTTATAGGCTTCACGAGCTGCAAGGAGTGAGGCAGGCCTCACTTATTACCAACTGGCCTTCCTTACTTAACCTTCGCAACGCTCCGCGTTTCATATTCTAATTCTTTGAGGGAGGTCTGACAACCCCCTCCCCCGTCACTGAGCGAAGAAGCGCTGTTCCATGTGCCGGTCTAGAGGGCAAACTGGCTCGATTGTTCATATAATAAAGAGTTCAATTATTAACGGTGTTGATTTAATGAGGTTTTGTGAGACCACGTAGGTTTTGACTCTCTTCTCCCCTCTCGCCGATGATTATTTATTATATAAGCGGAGCCGATGCAACAGGAATCCACCTTCTCGAAGCTAAATCCGCCAAGGGATCTAAAGCGCTTTTCCCTCCCTCTTCGCTCTTTTTTTTTCCACGGTATTATTATGGTAAATGACAACAGTCTAGGACCAGGGAAAAAAGTGTCGGTTATTGAAAATGGAATGGGGTATGGAATCGGGATCCGACAGTTCGTTACTACTATCTGGTGCCCCCCCCCTCCCTCTACTACTACCGAAATTCTTATTTCTTAAAATGGATGTGCCACATGACCTTTTAAACAAAAAATATTATATTTCATTCCGTGTGGATATTCAATAATTGACAATGGATCGAAGCTATGCTTTCAATGCGAACGTTACTACTGATATTTAGCGAAAAGTAAATTTAATGTAATAATTCTAACGGATCTCCAGATATTATTGATTTTTAAAATAAGAAATATCCATCGGAAAGACAAGAAAATATAGAAATCAGTGTAGTGTATGAAATTCGTTTGGCGAAAAAATCTGTCGGCGTATCAACGTTAGCTTTAATTACATTTTTATAGACTCAATTTGCAAGCAGTCCTAGTAAAATAATTCTAATAGCCTCGGTGCATTTAATTTAATAGCGAGCCTCTTCTCCTCCACGTTCTCGTGGTATATGACGCGTGGGCTCGTTTAAGGCATGAAAAAGACCGCCGTTAAAGCCGATTGAATTTTAATTATTAATAGCTGAAAGCTCCGCTGCGGCTTCAATGCACTCCGACGCGACGAACTCATGCAGTTGATCGAGAGAGTGGAGGAGGTGGTGGTAGGGGGAGGGGGGTGAGGTGGTGGAGTACGGTAGGTGGCGGTGGAGAGAAGGGACTTTACGGTGGCGAGCGTCGCGTGCGCCGAGGAGAGCGATCCTTTAATTTAGCCTGGCATTTAGCGTACGTGAACGGTGCACATGCATGCGCAGCGAGATCGTAGTCACGATTTGTCCAGTAATTGCTGCTGAATTAGTATGCGCCGAGGAAACGAATTACCGGCGTTGTTCCCCCGATTCAGAGCCAAATTATTTTTCCACCGCTGAAGCGACCAACGCTTGGATAATGATTGGAGACACCGTGGCGACACTAGCCATACGCGGAATATGTATCGAGGAGAAAGAGAGTCGTATTGGTAATTACCTAAGGTCGAACTCGGATACATGTGGATACAGTGGCTCTTAGTGAATCACGTATGGGCCGAAGGGGGGGGGGGGATTCAAACTATTTTAAAGGCTGCCAGCGAAGAGGACGATAGTTCCTAGGCTACGGCTAGGCTTCGACGGCTCTCGACCGTTTGTCGTGCTGGGTGTTCGGCTAGGGTGAAGAGGGGCAGGGAGGGGAGGAGGAGGAGGAGGTGGAGGAGGAGGTGGAGGAGGAGGAGGTGGAGGAGGAAGGGGGTACTGCAAAAAGTACGTCGCGCGTTCCTTTTATCGCTGCTTCGAGCCTTCCAACGACGACCCGACGACGGCATAGAGCGCGCGACTATTTTCGAACCTCCTCGGCAAGCGAATAACGTCGTCGGCTTTCTCCTGCTCGCCCGACTCGTGGCTCATTCGTTAGAGGAAACGACGATGCAAATTAACGAGGCGCCTCGAGCAAGAACTCGACGTACGCGATTCTCCCGCAGCCGAGAGATAAGTTCATCGAAATCAATTTCCCTCCTCGAGCCCGAGCTAACTAACCCCAATAACCCCAATAACCCCAATTGCTTCCTTTCATTGCAATTACACCCTGGCGAATAAATTACAAAGACAATTAAAGATGAACTATAAATCGAAGCTCTTCCTCGAGGAAAGGTCGAGTGAGAAACTCACACTACACGATTAATTAATATTAACGAATTCTTAGAGATTATTTCTAATGCGTGCGCATGCTAAGCTCGGAGGTTAATGAATTCAAGCTTTCACGACAAAGCAACATGAAAAGTCATTTTATACTTTTCATTCAACGCAAACCGGATTAATTAATTAATGCCTGACTGAAGATATTGTTGAGAAAAGAAAAAAGGCGAAAGAGATGATTATCTTGTATAATGAATGCTTAGTTTTACTTTGCGTAGACGAAAATTATTCTCATTCCAACACGGTTGGGACGCTATTAAAAAGCGCTAATTAAACATAAAGTGACAAAACATTTTGCGCTCCTAGTTGTACGAATACTTTTCTCTTAGTGTACTATGTACATTGCTCAGAGATTAGTTTATCTAGAGTAATTTATATAAAAATTTGGCGTTACCGTGTTCTCGAATGTTGATTTTTCTTTCTTTTCTTTCGTAATAAACGATAAGGGCACGACTGGGGTTATTGGGGGAGGGGGAGAGGGGACGTTGGACAAACAATAGGTAAATTCTCGTATGAGCAATGGGGGTGAGCCGAGAGGGGGTTCCATAACAAAGTGTCGATTAGATAGCAAATGAAGCGAGACGAAGTACGTGGTGGTTCGCGATAAGGTAGTGCCGCGACAATAAATTATTCGTTAGCTGAGCGGCGCAATGAATGGCAAGGCAGGATATATCAGCTGTCTTGTAAGATCAAGAGGGAATCAGGGACTGGGATCGAGACCGGGGGCATTTCGTTGGATAATCTTACAGCCCCCCTCCCCTCCCCTGACGTCGCCTTCGCATTTTTCGATCGGAGAAAGATGATCCCTCGGAGGCTGGATACAATGGCCGCCTCCGAGATGTTGCGCTTGGACGCGAGCAATCGAGGCCGCGCTTACCCCCCCCTGCCCCCTCCCCATTGCCTGCTTGACCCAGCCACGCGTCCGCGCCCCTATTCCTCCGTTTACTCGTGGCTAGCGGCCGCTGATTGTCGCGACTACCGACTTTTCCAAACAGCAACAAATAATACAAAATAATACAAGGTAATACAAGGTAATACAAGATAATACAAGATAATACAAAATAATAATAAAAAATAATAAACAACAATAATAATAATAATAATAATAATAATAATAATAATGATGATGATGAAAGCAGAGGGGGTGGCTGTTGGAGCCTACATGCAAGGATCACGGGGACTTTTCACTCCAAAGTGCCCGGCAAACGGTCTGTTGCTCGGGGGAGGATCAGGGGCTGAGTGCATGCGCGGCCATACCCTGGCTAGTTTATTCGCAGTATCGTCATCGGCTTCTTCGCTACTAATGCCGAGGAGAGGAATCGCCGCCAGAATCCGCCGAGCCCCTCGAGCCAGGAGCCCGGCAGCCCTGCAGACTCCTCCGCTCATGGTCCGGCCTACCTTCAGCACGGACTCCATCCTCGATCTCTCTCTTTTTCTCTTTTTCCCTTTTTGTCTCTCCTCTGAGCTCCTGTCTTCCTGCCTTCCCCTCCTGTCTTCTCGAGTCCTCTACCGCCGTCTAGCCCTGTCCGTCGGGAAACCGGTTGTCGCGCGCTTCGCCTTGGCCTCTTCCTCCTGACACCGGGATACAGCACACCCAAACGTTGCACACCTTGTGTATCTGTTCATTTTTACGATTAAGGCATCAGCTGCGCCCACGTCGACCGCGGCAACAGCAGCAGCATTGGCAACAGCATCACCATCATCATCGTCATAGTCATAGTCATCGTCATCGTCATCACCACCACCATCATCATCACCATCATCATAGTCGTCGTCGTCGTCGTCGTCGTCGTTCTGCAATATCCCTCACTTCGCCATCAAGTCCGGCTAGCCCTTAAAGTCCCGTATGTCTTGTCGATACCATCCCTATTTCCTTCCCTCGGGAATTACGCGAATTACGCAAGACTTCTTTCGTTCAACGGAAATTGAATCGTTTGCGCAACGGCAAAAACTCGTCGGGAGCCACCGTGCTCACCCCCTCCCCGCCCCGCCCGACGCGCACTTTACTTTCCCTCCCACTTTCTAAGTATTTACCAATTATGCGCCTCCATTACGAAACTCAATGCTCAAACAACGAATTGAAACGTAACCTGACGAACGATCGCTCGAAGCAATAATTTTCCCGTCTAAATAAATAGAGGAGCACGCGAAACAATTTGCGATTCTTTACCGTTATCGACATTTTCTTATCCGTTACACTACCCTCCCCGCCTCTTCTCTCACTCTCTCTCTCTCTCTCTCTCTCTCTCTCTCTCTCTCTCTCTCTCTCTCTCTCTCTCGTCGCTGCTCGTCGTTTTATTCAACTCTACCGAATATCAAAAATTCATAACCGCGTTGCTCGATTCGCTTTCCTCTTGGCACAAGAAACTTCCTCGTCAACTAGCCTCTTGTAATTATTTGCATCCGCGCGTGAATTATTATTGTCGAGGAACCGAAATTGAGTATTAATACCGTTTGTATCGTCGTCTTATAACATCTAAAACGACTCGATCATAACCGTCCTTCCGATACTTTTCATTTGTCGATGTTTTTATTTGTCTGTTGTTCATCTGCGCTGCGATACACGATTCAAGAAATTTTTGACTCGCGAGCTTCTATTTCTGTTAGAAGCGTTACATTTAGAAATACATCTCTGAATTCTAATTTTACAATGCGTCTGCTTATAAATATATTTTGTAATAATGGACCAGGAATTTTTTAAATTAATTACCATTTCCATTATTGTTTCATAGTCAGCTTAACGCTCATTTTTTCATTATTATTTATTCACAGAATTGTTTTGAAATTATTTTTTTATAAGAATTAATAAGAATTGTCGAGTAATATTTAAAGTCCGCGATTATGTATATCGAGTAGATTGCTATTCCCGATGAATTAATAAAACGTCGATAAAAGATATCGCGTACTCGTTTATGGTAAGATACTACTGATATTACTACTTCACGTACTGAAAATGGTTAGATAATCGGATCCTTAAAAGCGCGTTTACAGCGAGAGAGAGAGAGAGAGAGAGAGAGAGATATGGATCCGAATGTATTTTCTTCTCAAAGTATTTGAAATAAATCTTAAGACGTAGTCAGAAGCAGTCGTTATCAATGGATCGAGTAAAAATAAGTTTGTGCATTACAAGGGCCGCGAATAGAAATTTTTAGAGCTCGGCTATTTCCCCGGATACTTTAGAGGCTGGAATAAATGTGGATAGGAGCCAATTAAATGCGATAATTGTTGGACGATCGAGCTTGGAAAAAATCTCGAGTGGCAGTAAAGTGTAAAAATAGCGTTGCCGAACCCGCGTGAACCTGATCTATCGCAGATAAGCCAAAGTTGGATAAGTAGTAGGCTGCCTTCCTGATAAGGATACCGACGATGATGGTGATGATGTCGATGGTGGTTATGGTGATGGTGATGGTGATGATGATGCTGTTGCTGCTGTTGCTGCTGTTGCTGCCATCGATGCCGAGGATATCGAGGACGAGCCTCTGGAGAGGTCTCAGCGGATGCCTACCTTCAAGAAAACACGAGAAGCGCACGATTACGAGCTAACGCGGCGTTTTCGGTCGGCGTGCGTGTCGCGGACTACTCGGAGCCGGTGCTCGGGGCCGGCGTCTTTATATAGTTTGCGGCCGCATCCCACACGTCGCCGTCGTAATCGTAGTCGTAGTCGTAGTCGTAGTCGTAGTCGTCGTCGTCGTCGTCGTCGACATCTTCGTCGTCGTCGTTGCTGCCGTGTGCACCGATGGAAAAATGTGCGCGACAGCGACTATGGACGATGGAATTCACGATGGACGCTCGATGATTGAGGGTCGGGGGGCATCGAGGAACGAGTGAGGCGTTCAGGAGGAGGGAGTAAGAAAAAATCATCGGAGAATATGGGCCTGGAAGACGTTATTGGTTAAACGCGAGTAGGTGAGACGAGGGAGAAGGAAATAGGAAGTATTTATTCAAATGTATAGATATTTGCGCATTGACTAGAAAAATTTCTAATCTATCCTTCGAGAAATTTGACCCTTTGCAGACCCTCCCCCCACCTACTATACATTCTGCATTTTTTACATTTTTTTGCAAACCCATCGTTTCGTACTCTTATTATAAATATTATTAGCTGAAGAGGTGCAAGACTTTCATCGCGCGAAAGCGAACTTTGCAGATTTTTCTTTCCTTCACTTTCTTAATGCTCTCAATGTTTCTATGCGTAGTTAATATTAAGTTCCTTAGGTTATATTTAACATAATGCCTACACAAATTTTGCATGTATTCTACAAGTTAACGGGATCTTGAAATGCAGCCAAAATTATGACATTCTTACGCACAGTAGCAAGATATTATTTTGAAGCGTCAAAGTGGTGTTAAGAAAAAATTTTATTCAATTCTTTGTTTATTGTTACGCTCATCGTCGTCGTCGTCGTCGTCGTCGTCACTGAAATTGAAATAATCGAATATACGTTCGGCTATGCATTTCAAGATTATTATTAAAAATAGGTATTGTATTTCGAAACTAATAAATATACTTTTAAAATAAAAATGATCAGAATATTATTTCGCGTCTACATAATATTCAGTCGTAGTTTCAAAAAAGTCAAGTGCGCAGAGGCTAATACGAATCTTGAAACATTACTCTATGGTAATAATAATGTATCGATGCTTCGCGTGCGATCATATGAAGTGGTTAGTGACGATTTGTTAAGCAGAAACAGCGTCTTAATTGAACCAGATTATTCCAAAAATGCTGCAATTAACATATGGCTTTCGCAATCTGATCAATTGTAATTGACGGTTCGATGTAGTAAAAGAAAAAAGACTAGGAGAAAAGGACAAGACTTTCTAAGAATTTGGGGCGGGATGAGTGAGTGATTGTGTGCGTGCGTGCGTGCGTGCGTGCGTGCGTGCGTGCATGCGTACGTGCGAGAAACGAAGGAAGAGAAAAGAATCGATAGTAGACATGGAGAGGGGCGCGGAGGTTATTGGGGTTTAGGCTGGAGAGGTGTAAAGGCATCGTACGTTGGTTTTACGGAGCGCGGCGTGAAAAATCCGAGCAGAGGAGCCACAAGCCATGCGGGTGCGGTTCGCTGCTCTATTCGCGTCGATCATTCTGAACGCCTGAGATGGGTGGAGAGGGGGATGGCGGACGGAGAGAAAGATTAAAAAGAAGAGGAGAGTATTGCGCCTTTGAAATTGTAGGATGTCGGGGAGCGCGAATTTACCGATGACCAAGCAGAGTGTGATTTAATACGGCCAAGCGGTCCAGTCCGGATACGCGGATATCGAGTGCGCGACTTTATTGCGCCGCCGTTAAGGCGAGAAAAAACGCAGCACCGGAATGATATTTGCATCGGTCGAAAAATGCTGCCCGAAAGAGAGAGGGAGCGAAACCGAGAGCAAGGGCGGGGGTTTAGAGGGTATAGGGGGAGAGAGAGAGAGAGAGAGAGAGAGAGAGAGAGAGAGAGAGAGAGTGTCGAGGAGGCTCGTGCGCAGTCATCCACGTACGCACAAGCGCAAGCACACGCACAACACATACCGCGCGTGAAACCCAAGATCGAGCCCGTCCCCCGCACCAGCGTCGCTTCGCTATTCCGCATTGGCCTCTTGGCTACGCCGCTGCTTGATTTCTTATTGACCGGACGGTGCACGTGCGTCGAGCAATATACAGCAGAAACGAGGAGCACGAGCGAGCCCTCGGACACCTTTTAATAGAGCTAAGGCAGCCGCCGACTCATCAGAAGAGCTGCATCGGAAGTCTTTTATGCGATTTCGATGATATTGCCTCCCTCATAGTCGAGGGCAATTCATTTTTATCATCATCATTATTGTTGTTGTTGTTGTTATTGTTGTTATTGTTATTATTATTATTATTGTTATTATTACTACAACTATTATTATTATTATTGCGAAATCGAGCCACTGCACCGCTTCACCCGGATAATTACATCCCGGGCGCTGCTCACCACACTCTTATATCCTCGACAATAAAAGCCGAGGAAATAAACTCTTAGCCGCCAATTTCCCGGACATTTTAACGCCAAGTACTTTCCAGCCAGGAGCACCTGATTCATCCGTCAAACTTAATGAAGCAGTTAAAAAAGCCTCTCCCCCCCCCCATTCCCTCCGCCCTGTGATTCACCGCCATTTATATTCCCAATAATTTTCGCAATGTAATTAGCTTGCAAATGTTGACTGACTCATCGTATCGTGCGAGCGATACGACCTACAGCAACCCATTTCGCTTAATCATCACCCTGTGTAATTATTCACACGGAGCTTTTCGAGACTCACTCCGAGCTTGCGTGTTTGTAACAAATGCATTGAAGTGCACTTTAACCCGAACATTGGAAACGCAGACCCTGCGCGGACAGATGAAATGAAGAGAAAGGGTTAAAGCAAAGTAATGGAAGCGAGATGAATAAATTGGTCGGTAAGCGGGTGTTTCCGGTGTCAAATCGGACATTATCAAGAAAGATCAAAGACGGGAGTGCGGCGAAGTGCGGGAGCCCAAAGATTCAAGGCTGAATAGCTTAATTTGCCGATGAGAAGGTCTGAAGAAGCTTTGGCGGATGTCCGGAGAGGGCAGCATCGGACGAATCAACTAAACATTATTTTTAGCTTTGGAAATCGGCAAGCGCGTTCTACCCGTTGTACCCTTCCAGCTTCTCTCCTTACTCTACTCTTTACTCCCAATAGATCCAGATGCTTTTTTTTTTTTTTTTTTTTTTTATATAGACAATTCAAACTGATTTTTAAGGAAGTATATCATTAAGGTCCATGTACGAGTGGGAGACACGTCGCCGTCTATTGATTTTTAATCAATTTTAACGAAAGCCTCAGCGACGATCCTCGAAATTTCAACCGATGCCAGAGTTAACTTCATTAGAGGAGGCAAATACGTAGCCGAGCTACGCTTCACGCCTCCGCGCAGAGTCGGACAACAATTAAAACGTTCCATTTGTCGCGGTGAGCACTAATACTAATGGGAGCTCGGTTACAGCCGTGCCAACCACTTGGTCGTACCGAAAACTGAACAACTGAGCGATCGAACCGCTCGGGAAATTGCGTACAAAATTCTGGCACGAGTGCTCCGCTTCCGGTTCATTTTATTTTCCGATGCCCATTCTAAAAATTTCACTTAAACGAGTGTCAGCCCCCCCCCGCCCTCCACCCGCCCCGCCGCTGCAGCTTAACTCGCCCACTCAAGCTCATTTTAACTCGTACTTTTTAAAACTTCCGTTGCATTTGGGTAAATTTTTACAATTACGCCCTGAAATAATTAAATAAATAAAAGCCTCGGCTGCGGCGAGAACGCTCGCAGTACTTAAGAATAAGTGCGCATTATCTTCACGGTTACGGTGACAATAATGTAAAAAAAGCCCGTTCGAAGCCGGCAGTGCCGCCTAGCTCTTGACATTCGAGTATTTTCCTGCGCCCGATTCTTCAGCCGAACGCTATAAACTTCCTTATCGAAAGTGTATCTCCCCCCGACCTTGGGCGCTAAGAGAGAGAGAGAGAGTGGAAGAAAAAAGTCTGTTGCTTTACCTTCGTTAACTCCTATTATCAAGGCGTACAAATTCGAGGCTGCTCGGTCATATCTTTCTTACGTGGCGGCGGTGCACGCATCCGGTCCCGGTCGTCGTACCCCGCCCCACCCCGCCTTTCGCCAACGCGCCCCTTTCATCACTCCAACTCAACTCGGCCCGTATTCTAATTGACACCTTTATTGGGCCAGGAATGGCCTCCCGAGAAGATGAATGCAACTTGATTCGAAACTAGCGATTAGAACGGCCCTCCGCATCTCCCCCTCCCTACACATACATACACTTGGTCACACTTAGCCACTACGTGTACTTAAATTTAATGAAGCTTTAGTGCTTCCAAGAAGAGAGTCGCCTTACTCCTTGTTTAACGATACTTTCGATATTTACAATCGCGTCCTTGAGATAAAAGTTTGTTTAATTAAATTTACGGCCCGATAAACTGCCTTTGCAGTTCCAAACAATTATTTTCTTCGGCAATTGTAGATTATATTTAGTGAATAAAGCCGTGGAACGGCGATTTGCCAAAGAACTCAACACCCACTCTTACTCTA
Source organism: Ceratosolen fusciceps (assembly GCA_018883505.1). Classification (NCBI taxonomy): domain Eukaryota; kingdom Metazoa; phylum Arthropoda; class Insecta; order Hymenoptera; family Agaonidae; genus Ceratosolen; species Ceratosolen fusciceps. The sequence goes on along the minus strand of RCIC01000012.1, from coordinate 2,271,462 downwards.
CCTCCTTTCCACAAATACAAAAAATTACCATCTAGAAGCTTTTCATAATTTTTGAACTCTTGACAACAAAAAAAGAAAAAGAAAGAAAGGAAAAAAAGTAAAATAGCTTGGCATTAGCGAATAATTCATTGGCCATTCGGTACTGTTGTTCCAACTCGCAGCGCTCAAAGTGAGCCAAAAAAAACAACAAGATCTAATATTGATTCCGTCGAGTGAATTTCAATTAATTATCGTGCACGTAATTGTCAGACCGAACTCTCGGGAGGAAAAATTAATTTTCCAATGCCCCTATGAGTGTACAAGCGATACGTAACAGAACGAATCAATAAGCTATCGAGTGCACAATCAATCGTCGATACAAACATTATTGCGAACCCGCTAAAGAAACATAGAGAATACGTGCGAGGAGCACACAGAGAGAGAGAGAGAGAGAGAGCGATTGAGGGTGGGATGATAGAGGGGAGTAATTCGGTGCCATAAATCTCGTTGCGGGGGCAATGTCAGGTATGGGGAAAAGTCAAAAATTGGGGCGTGACGAGGACAAATATGGGCCGCGTTCGTTATCGCTCCGTAAATCATGTGCGAGAGATGTCGGACGGGACGGGTATCGAAGGTTGTTGGGAGAGTGGGGTGGGGTGGGGATGGTAGGGGGGAGCTGATGCGACGAGGTACTTTCACTACGCATCCACTCGACTATTATTTATGGCCGTCCACACAGGAGCTTTTTATCCGGTGGCGGCTTCCGGGGATAGACTCGTCGCTAGGTCGTCGTTCGTGGTTCTGCCTCCCCCTTCCGCCCGACCCCCGGGGTTTGAGATGAGAGGGAATTGGCGTAAAGTAGGCGAGAAGGTGCCGCCGTCGCCTCGACCGCCGCCACTTCATGACTTCATTTACGGGTCTCGTTCCGGTATTTGCGAATTAACCCAACGACCTAATAATGACGTCCGACTCCTCATCCGGTTTCGAGCCTCCGTCGAGTATTCCCTTCGACTATAAATTAAGCATAATTCATCATACCCTACCTAGCCGTCATAATTAATAAAACTCGTACTATCCGTAATATAACCTCTCTTTCATTAAGTCTAATTCGATCGAAATATTAAGTTCTTCCAAGTGAAGCGAGATTTCGCCTTGAATAAGGGACACATATCGTATAGAAAAGGATCGACGAATCGTGTAGAAGAGGATGGAAACCGTTTGCTCATTTCAAACGAACGAATATCACGTTCCCGCGAGAGCTTAGTTCACCTACAGTCAGGTATTACAGTCGCACACTACAGGTTCCCGTCGACCTCGCGCTCGCTCATTCAATCAATACTCTTGCACTTTCATCTAAATGCTTGACCGGATGTAAATAATTATCACGAGTTTTATTGCCTCGATTGGTAGATTGTGTTGAAGGGTTTGCGCAAGACGAGTCTTTTACTCGGTTCTTCCTCGGCAGTTCTTCGGTATTGACTTTATATGCCGCGTTGCAGTCAACAAGTGTTGCCACGCAGTACGTACATCGACTGGCTAATGCTTAAGGGACTCTCCCCCCCTTCCCCATACCCATACCCTTCAACCCCTCGCGCATCGCGCCCGCAGCCATGAGCTGTATGTCTGAAAACTCGGGTGAACGAGGTCGGGGCTGAAATCAGAGGGATCGCGTGAGCATTAGCGCGAGGCGAGAATCCACGAAGCCTTCTTATCGCGAAAGGAAAACTGAAGAGACGACTCGAGATAAGTCACGACGCGCCTCGTCTCATCCTGTCTGATACCGAGTTTCCTTTATCCTCCACCAGCTCCGGCTCACTAATTTCGTGGCTATTCCAAGGAAAATGGGTTAGCGCCGAGGCAATATTGTCACCATCCGATACAATTGAATATCCACTCGAGGAATTTCTTCTCATCGTCATCCTCCTCCTCCTCCTCCTCCTCCTCCTTCTTTTACTCGTTCTGCCGCTTCGGTCGCATTTACTTTAAGGGAATCAAGTACGTACGCGTCATGTGGATAAATGCGAGATTAACATTAACCGAGAGGCCGTACATTGAATATTCTTGACAATGCAAACTTTTCTAAATGAAAGCTTCCGAATTAAATCTAAATGTTAATTTAGATTGACAGCATCGAGTGACGGATACGATGCGGAACGCTAATACATTTTTACTAAGTAAACTCAAGGACCTGACTTTTTTCTCATTCGTTAATGAACCCAAGCAACGTAGGTTGTTCATTTCTCTTGGTAAAAAAAAGAGCTCGGTCCGAAGGTTATAAAGAGTAATAAATAGCATGGGAATTAAAATATATAGAAACATGAAGAGACAACCAAACTATTAATTTTAATTAGGGTTAGATAGAAAGAAAGTAACTCTCTTAGGATTACATATAATAAATAACTTTTAGACTTCTACTAGTACCAGCTCTAGTTAAGGTAATAATTAAGAAATTAAAAACCAACAATAATAAGAAAGAAAAAAAAGACAAGGAGATAAGAAAAAAACATTGCCCGATGTGGTTATCTGGATAAGAATATCTTCAAGCTACGAATAATACAGGAGAAAAAACTTAATTGTCAACTTAATAGTAAAAGTGCTACTTGTAATCAAACCTCTATTTTACGATTAAGACCAGTCGCATCTCGGGGAAACAACAGGTTCGGCTTACCTGAAACAGATAATTCAAATAGCAATGATTAATTCAATATGGTTTTCATTGGCATTTTATTGATTCAGTGGGGACATTATATTTCATAGGAGTTCTATACTATAAATCTATAAAGCTAGATATACTTATTTATAAAATTTATTATTAAGAATAGTGTACTTGTAGTTCATATTATATGGGAGAAAATCTGGAGAAGATTTGTAATTAACGAGAACGCCAAAAGGATTTTTAAATTTATTATCTAAGGGACAAGAGGATCCTCGAAAATAATTCGACCGAGTGCACTTACGTATTGGCTGCTCCATGATTAATAAGTACAGTTTAGAATCGATCGAGAGATTCCCTTAAGGAGGAAATTAATATAGCACAAGCTTTATAGAGGCTGGCCGTCTCACACCCCCCTCCCGCTCCTCCGTCTCTTTTTTTCACGATATTTACCCGCATTTCCCATCTCCCTTTTTCACCTCCAATGCTGGTAAGGCTCTCCGTTCGTCCCATGCCCTTCGCCACAGGACCATTGTCTCCTACTATTTGCCGCGCTCATACGCTCCCAGCCCCCACCCACGTCTTTATTTAATAAGGCCGCCCCGTGGCTCTCGGACGCCTCCAAGGAGATTCCCACGACCGGCTCGTGCTTTTTCCTTGCGACTCGTCTCGTGAGTGAGAGCGAGCCATCTATCTGATTATCCCAAGCGGTCTGCTCGGGCTCGGCTCAGCTACGTCTCGCCCTCACCACCACGACCACCCATCCCCTCCCCTCCCGTCACGCAACTTCCTACCATAAGAGATGAAAATCAGGAACCTCGATATCCTGCTGCGGGAGATTGACAAAAATCGAATAAAGATAAACGGAGTCCGAGTGCAAATAATGACCGATAATTTTAATTTATCACTTCAATATGCCGGTGAGCGATAGTAATTCTTCAATATCCTTTATTGTTTATAATAATACCGTTTATTAACATAGGTATCCATGCATTGCACTTGCTTCCCTTCCGATACGACGTGCTTATCTGCCGTGTAAAAGGCTGCGATAGCAAAGAGCTAATTAAATTCAGGCGGAATTAGAAGGGCAGCGCCGCTGTAAATGACGAAGTCCAGTAGATCAGTCGTTTGAAATATTAAATTTACAAAACAATGGCCATTATTAAAAAGACGCATCGACGTATTGTCTCGGGACGAATGCCGTAAGCAGTTTCGAGCTTCGGCGTGCATTGAATGAAAGCAATAGTCGCTTATTAAATCGCTTCATTAATATGCATTGCTGACAGGTATAGCAACTGACAAGGGCGGTAGGGGGGGGGATATAGTGAACGAATTCAATGATAGGATAAAATTCGTGTCAAGCATTATCCGCTCGGTGAGCTTAGGTGTCGGGTTTAGGAGCTCTCGAGAGCTAAGACAGCAGCACTTGGCTACAAGTTGCAGATAAATATTGGCACACCGTTTCATATGTATGATCTCCGGCCCTCTATGTGTCACCCAATCAAGAAGCATAACTTCTTGACCTACCTCGGCAGCCTATCTCTATGTGCATGTATGAAAGGTAAGGCAGTGGGGTGGCTTTTCAGTATCCGAGTTTATGTATACGTAATGGGACTTGACGTAAATCCAGAGATTTGCCTCAAGCTCACGCGCGCGCAAATTATTTCCGTACAAGTCTTCGGCTTTATTTTCATTCCTCATTTCCCTTTTGATATAAAAATTAACAATACAATTTACTTTAAGAGTGGAACTCGGAAATAGAAAGACGAAAATATTAATTTACTTTTAATTTTTTAAAGATTTTATCTTATCTGAAAAATTCCAATCTTTTCTTCCAAGCTTAAATAAAATTTTCACCGTCGAATAAATTTCCATTCGCATTGAATGAAAAAGAAAATCTGCCCAAAATGAGTACTAGAAGGCACGTAAGCTCGTAACTTCACATTTGGGAAAAACCATTATGTCCTTCATTCCGAGGCAATGATCGACGACACAGCAAGGTCTTTTATTTTATATAACAGTAGCAGCAATAATAACGACAATGATAGCAATATCGATATAAATATGCGACTTCAAGAGCCGTAAAAGTACGTCAAGCCATTATTTATATCCCGTAAGGTAATGGTTATTAGGTAAAGAAGCCTTTTAAATGAAATTGTAAAACACAGCAAATGATTGAAATTATTGCTATCAGATAAATAAAAGTAGTTACGAGGTCATTCCTCTTTCGGAGAATTTCCACGTTTCGTAATTGCCAATATCCATTTCGGCTTTACCCATAGAAAATCATAGTTACTGGAAACCGTACTTACGTAAGACTAGCAGTTGTATAAACAAAGGATAGTGAACTGTTCACGAACGAGAGAAAGAAAAGATATTAACCTTTTTTTTTTCTTCAAAACTTTTCTTTCAATTTGGAATTGAAAAAAAAATTAAGCGCCTCAGCCTCAATTTTCCGGAAAATTTCGGATATACTCAACGCGCTCACTTCTCTCGAGCATTCGACTTATATTCGACTCCTCTTATCGCGTAGCCCTACGTCCCCTGTCCCATGTCCCCTGTCCCCATTTCTCTCAGATAAAGTGGCAAAGAAAGTTCGATAAAGAGTTGGGGATAAAAAAAAATTGAAAATGGAGGGACGGAATCATTTGACTCCGGGTGAATTGTACTTTCGCGCGGAGGCTGATAAGTGCAATCGCGAGCCTTCGGAGGGGCCAGTGGCACTTGGAAAATCGCCCGATGACCTCGAGGACGCGCGTCAGCACGGGCCGTAATGAAGGGCCGAACTTTTAATGAAAGTCGGTACTTGTCGTCCTTGGCGAACCAATGGACCGCCGCCGACACGTTCCTTATCAGCAGCAAACTTTTCTGCACTTTGTCTGCGCGAGCTCGGCTTTACTTTCCCTCCTGTCATTTTTCCTTCCCTCGTAGGGCTCGTGCCCTAGCACCTCCAACGCCTTGGAAATTATCGTTTGCCAACCCTATTGAGCTCGCGGACTTGTTTTATGCGTTCTTCGAAATTACTCTTTCCCTCTTCGCTTCTTGTCCTTCTCCCTCTCTCTCCGCTCCAATCTTATCCATCCAGAAATTATACACGAGCCCCGACATTCAATTATAATCGAGTTCCGCTTTCTGCCCGAGCGATACTTTTTCATACTTTTTCAACTTCAGACATAAGCTTCGACATAAAGTAAGCGCGTGCAAAATAAAATCGCCGATAATCTATGAATGCACGCGTATACGTAAAAGCATATTCTGTCAGTGGCTCTTAATTGTTTTGATGTTGGAGTAAAAAATAATCCAATAGATTTACCGCGATCGGAGTGGACTTTACTCTTAAAGGGGATTAGCTGATGCGCGAAAAAATTAAAATAAAAATAACAGAAAATGAATGGCGGTTAATAAATAGGAAATAAATGAAAATCCACGGCGCCAGTGGACTAAGAGATTATTGATTTTAGAGCTTTGTGATTGAGAGACGAAATTTTGAGAGGTATTCAAGCAGACTGGGCGAGGCGAGGCGAGGCGTGGCGACCGGGGGTAGGGATGACATTATCTACGCGGATGAGCTTAATTTTCACTTCAATCGCATTAAACGCTTAAAAAAAAATAATGAAGACATGAGTTAATCGGAAGGGGCCATTAATTCCTTTGTAGATAGCGCATACGCGAGGACAACTAGCGAGGATCAAACCGAGGTCGCGAGGATTCGAGCAAAGGATCGAGGTCGCCCTCGTAGAAATCAAGGCTCCCCGATTAAGCTCGACCGGAGGCTGCCGCGGCTTTTCCAACGCTGCTCCATTGCAGGCGAGCAGACGGACGGGCCGAGCCCAGGGAAACACCATACGGAGATGCGTGAGAGTGAGAGCGAGAGAGCGAGAGAGAGAGAGAGAGAGAATCGGATCGGGAGCGTGGGGTATGAGGGTAGGGAGAGCTCGGAGAGCAAGCGAGTTCGTCGGTTGGCATGGCAACAGCTCCGCTGCGTCCCGGCGTCACGGCGTTCGATACTAGACGCCGCCCAAATCCGCCAAGGCTGTACAACGCGCTGTGCTCGACAGCTCCGAGATCCTCTTTCGCTTCGATTTTGTGCTAGCCCCCCTCCCTCATCTTTCTCTGCCTCTATCCCTTGCTTGCTCTTGCCGTCTTTTACCGCACCTTTATTTCCTTGTCCCCGCCTCGACGACGGCCTTACAAACAATTATTCCTCTTTTTATCTTGGGAGCTCGGACTCGCCGTGGCAACCACCCACCCCCCTCCTCCTCCACCTCCAGTTCCCTACAGGAAGGAAATTTCTCAAGGACGATGTTGAATCTTCCCCGAATGTTCGACTCCTTCATTAGCATCGAAAAATGAGATTTTCAGCTCTTCTTCTTCTTCTTCTTCTTCTTCTTTTTACACCATTCTGCCAAGATAATCGAAAGCCTAATTGTATAGCATTTGCTTATCCGGACCGATTTCCACGTTCCGAATCCATTGATAAGTCTTAATCTTAATCTCTCGAGCAATGAGTACGTCATTGCTCGTAAGGATTTAATAGCCACTGGCCATTAGTTTATTTGAGACGTAAAATTAACAATATAGTGGCGTTCAATAGGCATAATACGCTAATCCCTCGAGAAATGGATCGCTCGATCCCTCCTCGTGCGCCGGCCAGTCTCGGACCCGGAAGGCCAGGGAAGCTCTTCCGCACCCGAGATGATATCGACCCGCACCACGACAACCAAAAGATGCGACGTCCCTTCGACCTGACTCAAACAACAATTGCCATCATTTCGATCGCAACCTGCATTACATTAACCGAGAGGCCGTTTACAATACTCCTGCCCTACTAGTGCAGGACTTAATTTATGATCGTCGAGACCACTTTTATTCGCAACGCCGGATTTTCATATGTACAACCATTAGACCTCTAGGAATTGCTGGCCCTTTACAAAATCACTCGTGGACCGTAGACTTGGCTCTCAACTTTCCATAATGACTCTAAAACACCACTTCCCTCCTCCCCCACCCTTCATTTCCTAATATCACTTCCTTATAAATGTGCTATACTCCTTATAAACCAACTAACTACGCCGTTCGTTCGTTCTTCATCAAAGTTCACTTAATTTCGATTAAGCTAAATATTTCATAACCACTGCGAGCAATGCCGTGCTTTAAAACCGCATGAAAGATTGATGAGCTTATTCAAGAAGAACTTGCAACTTAGATGCCTCAAGACATTAGCATAATAAAAGACGATCGAGTTACAGGAGCATGGAAGACCTTTAATGCATTGGGCCATCAAGGGCTTTACATTATATACGTCATAAGATCATACCAGCGTTGTAATTAGCATAAATTAAAAACAAATGCAATTCAGGCTCTCTGATATGTAAATATGCTAATAGGCAATATAATGGCTTTGAGCCGGAGATACTACAATTAGATAAATTAATAATTAATCCACTGGGTAAGGATGGCCCTACATTGGGATACGGATCTGTCTCTCGATGCGGAACCTTAAATTAAAAATGGCTCACATTATAGAAGCTATTGTAGGTATGCGTGCGCGTAGTGGTATGTCGTGACGAGTCCTCCCCACCGAACCACTCACGATTCTTTTCCTTATCACGTTATGCCGTAAACTAGTCTTTTAGTTAAAAGAAGTTGTAATGGCAATCCCCCGCTTCCTCGTGCTCTCTCGTGCTCCCTCGCTCCCCCTCTCTCCGTTCTGAACCTCGAGAAGAGTAACGCAAGAGATTGTCAGATCGACACCGACCGATGCCTCGCGTCACGTGACTCACGCAACCCCCCCCCTCTCTCGTGCTTCCTTCAACCAGTCGATCCAATCCCTCTCGACTAGCTTGGATTTATCCCCATCGCTGCCTTCCGCGGTACTACGATACGTATTTTATTAGTCACAGAGAGCCGTAGCCACCTTCCCTCGCCCTTCTATCCCCCCTCCAACCCCCCTCACTTCGCCGGACTACCTACGGCTTCACTCGCTTCAATACAAAGTCTGACTTTCACCTAGACTACCACCAGCGACGTTCAACTGCATTATTAAACATACAAATACTACTACTCATCCTACTCTTAAAGCACGTCGCGCTTGTTTGCTTTATAAACTCGAGACTGAGAGTAAACGACAATTTTTCGCTCTTTAGCAACGCATAGTACCGCCAAATACTTCAGACGTATAAACATTGCAGATGAAATATCTGAAATATTCTATGTTACCACAAACTTTATCATTTACCATTACCGAATAATGCCGTTAGACGACAGTCAGGCAACGGCTGCGACCGACGCCAAGAGATTTGATCTTTGATTCTTTTTCTTTTTCTATTTTTTGTTTCTTTCGTTATTTTACCTTTTTTTTTATTATATATCATCATCATCATCATCATCATCATAATCATCATCATCATCATTATTATCATTATTATAATCATCGTTATCATCATCATCATCATTATTATTATTATTATTATTATTATTATTATTATTATTATTATTATTATTATTATTATTATTATTAATTCTCGTACTTCCATTCGGAAAACTCCCAATATCATCTCCTCGCCATCTATTCACCCGAGTCGCGTTTACCCAGACTCGGTTCCTTTGTTGCATCGAGAAAATTGTTTTTCCCTTCCTTAGCCTTCCAGACTCTGTCATTCCTTCGGGCGATAGAGAGACACGAGAAAAGAAATCGCTCGGATCCAAGGCTTGAGAGTACACTGGCATTACTTTTGCTTACATATCCTATACAATACCGTGCCAGACTCGTAAAGTGCAATTTAATGTATTGCAATAAATAAGATTAAAGCTCCGATCATACAATATGTACTACGTACGTATATACAGCGATGTTATGAAACTTTGACTTTTCTATACGCGCACAAGCACATGCACGCGTTAGACGAATATCGCAATGATTTTAGTGGGAAGAATTTCAAAACATTATACGAGCAATTATTCAGTGGTACTTTAATGGTGTATTTTTGTGACTAATGAAATGTCGATTCTGCAAATAAAAACAATTCTGTGCTTGTTGACATTAATGTTCAGCAAGGTGAAATAAAACAATAGAGAAAATATGTATTTACGAATGAAAGACATTATTATTATTATTTAAAATTATAACTTAAGTCCGATATTTATTGGTAAAATTGTCCAGGGTGCACAAGCTATACCGAGTTTTTCTTACTCATTTGTACATATATATATATATATATATACCACTTGAAATTGTGAAATGGTAGAGACGATATCGAAAGCGGCAGCACAATAGTACATAAAAAAAAGCTCATGCTTAAAACATAAGGTAGACGTCAGTGCCGCTCTTTTCAAAAGGTAGATAACAATAAAAAAAGAAAAAAGGGAGGAAGAGGGGACTCAGTAAGCGCCAACGAAAACCAAATGTTCCCGACGGCGATATTTTTAAATTTTTAATTGATAGAATCATGTGCAAAATGCATAAATCGTTAAAAAGAGCCAATATTCGTATAGTCGAGTCGGACAAGTTTACAACTCGGCGATTTCAACAACGGAAAACATCAAATTTCCGTCTTTCAAGCGTGAACACGCAGCTGCCGTTTGTTTCCTTCTCCATATCTCGCATTTGTTCATTTACACGCGTCGAGATACAAGAAGAAAACTGCCATCGAACGGTTTTGCTTAGCTTTTGCTGTTATTAAAGTAACCGCGTCCGTTCACTCCGAGCCACGTCAATTTACATCCAAATGATTTATTTGATCTTTTATTTTATTTTAATGATCCTAATTCGCACAATTTGCTCTTTTATTGATCCCTTACTAAATATAATAATTAATACCGTTAGTCGGTCGACTATTTGATACACCAAGCAAGAAATTTTAAATAAAGCATAAAATAAATGAAACTAAATAAAACTACAGGTAACGAGTACATCATTCGTCGACTTTCTCTTTGAATCGATCATAGTCTACTGAAGTCTCGAATTGGTAGAGTATCGACAAGTTCCCATGATAATTAAAGTCACCTCGGTACCAATTCTCTCTTTTTCACAGTTTAGAGTAAATATTAAGTTTCACTTACTTTTTTTAAGTTTTATTTACTTTATTTACATATTTACTAAGTTTTATTTACTTTATTTACTTATTTACTAAGTTTTATTTACTTTTTTAAAGTAAATATTAAGTAGACTAATTGTTGATTAAAAAGGGCCACACTGACAGTATATAAAATAGCAATATAAATAATCACGAAGCTATTTTTTCAGTTACTGATTTAATTTTATACACTTTGTTTGCGCCATAAACTAGCATCCGATTTTCAATATTTTCATTTAATATATCATTAGCTAAAAACGATAAATTTACAGTAAAACTGAAGAAAGAAAATATGATAATTAAAGTATGGATTTAATAAGCATGTACTTATTTAGTAAATATATATATATATATATATATATATATATATATATATATATACATACATGTGTATATATGTAAATATATCTATTTATATTACTATTACTGTACATACAAAATGCTGTATTTGAATTCGTGTACAAATATCCATTCAATTTGCATTTAATGATACTGAATTTAAAAAACATATACATTGATTATTAGAATTGAATTTAGTATGATTTCTGTTTTAGATGGATTTATAAGTTTTCTTTATAACAAAATAAAAGTTTCTTTTTAATCGTAAATAAAGTAATTATATACCTTTGCTATATATAAAATATTTTTCTATGCATAAAATATAAAAAGTGTATAAAATATAAAAGCTTTTGATTAAACTGCATTTCAAATGCACGTGCCGTCATGTATAAATAGTATAGTAAAATACAATTAATAACAGCGATGCCTGTTATTAATTAAATAATACATACAAATCAAATGTACTATTTTACATTTATTAGGGCTGTAGTAATATCGCAGCATCTATATCTATTATTAAATCCATGAAATAGAATTTCACGTAGGAAATGAAATGCAGAATTAAATAATTTAAAAATTTAAGGATATTTTTTCATAGTTTAAGCAAGTTTTCCAAAAACCATAATTAACAGAAGCTGATTCGTTAAATACAGGTAAGAAAATAATAATAATAATAATAATAATAATAATAATAATAATAATAATAATAATAATAATAATAATAATAATAATAATAATAATAATAATATAATGATGATGATGATGATGATGATGATGATGATGATGATGATGATGATGATGATGATGATGATGATGATGATGATGATGATGATGATGATGATGATGATGATGATAATAATAATAATAATAAAGTAGATATTTCTCTTTCGTTAAATGAAATTAAATAAAATTTGATTTTAAAAACGATATCTCAACCAAGTTGTCCTACAAGATTATAAATATTGTATTAAAACGCACAAACGAATAAAAAAGATATTAAATGATTCAAATTTTACGAAAACGATAAAATAGAATTTGAAACATTGTATAAAAATGATAAAGAGAGGACGGGATAAAGAAAAAAAAATTTGAAAAAGAGCAGTCGGATGATTAGGGTCTACGTCAGGATGGAGATGCGCCATACAAACAAAACAGTGGGGGGAAGGATCGAATATATTGTACAGGAGGAACTTTATAAGACGAATATTTCGACAATAGGGTACGTAAAGAATGGAGATGCCTTTCAAATATTTGTACGAAAGATTTAAAAATGCTTTTCGAATAGTGATATTTGGAATCGGATCTAAAGTAAATTGTTCGGCATTTTTCAATATTCGTATTCACGCGTATTGGCTGTAAAAATTATTTAATTCCAAATAAAGCAAATACGAATAAGTGAATAAATAAATAAGTCGAGTGAAATGAAAATCAAATAGATAATATATAACGATGTAATAGAAAATATTCCGAATCGTAGATATAAAGTAAGTACTTGACGCCGAGCCAAGGAAGGAAGAGGACTACAAGGTGAAAGTGTACAAAGTTTGAAAATGAAAAAAAAAAAAAGAGAGAAAAAACGTCAGGCATTCAATAACAAAGGAAAGGATGAAAGTAGAAATGTGAAAGTTAGTATACAAGTACAAAATTCTAGTGGGCCACTAACGCAGTACCGATTACCGCTCAAATATTTAATACTAATCACTTGAACTTCTCAGGTCGAAATGAGCGTTTATGGATATAGTGTAGGTAAATAAATACCGAATTACGAGAAATAGTCGTACAATAGCTAAACACTTAATTACTCGAATAATAAAGTACATGTACGCGTTACATGCACTAAGCTAAGCTTAATTGCATATAATTTAAATAGAGTTTTAGTGTATAATAAGAATATAAAAATAAAAATATTAATCGCTTAAAGAGCAATGAGATTTTAAGTAGGAATGCAGTAATTTTCAAATAGAGTTAAAAATGTAAATGATATTGAGAAAATTAAAGTTGTAACGAGCTAAAAAGTAAGGAAGATCGGGAGCATTTAAGATTCATTGGATAAATAATGATGAGGGGGGGCAGGCAGCCGAAGAAGTTGCGGGTAGAAAATATTAGCTTTTCCGACGGGAGAGCGAATGGAGCAGGAATCGGGAGGGCGGGGGCACGATAAAGAGAACATGTAATACCGATAAGAAGACAAAAAGGACTTTGTCATGAAATTATGATGGAAGGAGATTGGGGATAATAGTCCCGCAAAATTAATCAGCGCTCGTCTCGTCGGTAAAGTTTAGCGGCGGCACGGAATATCAAAAAAAAAAAAAAAAAAAAAAAAAAAAAAAACGAGGAGAAAAAAGAGGCGAGGAAAGGTCAGGAAATCGAGCGATAATCTCAATAAATTTCAAGCGAATTGGTTAAAGGGCTGTGACGGTAGAAATCCGGGGCTCGGAAGGACCGAGCGAAGGAACGCGTGCGAGCGAGCCTCGCTCGCTCCTGTCGCGCCTATACCCCTCGGGACACGAACGAGGAGTGAGGTGGGAGGTCGGAGGTGGGAGGTGGGTTGCGGGAGGAGGGAGAAGGGAGAAGGGTTGCGGGAGGAGGGAGGAGCCACCGACGGAGAGACGTTTAACGCAGAGTCTTGGCGAGGCGCCAAGGCTTTTCCTCCGAGTCTGATTAGTTTGTAATTGCGTATTGTTCCGTACACAGTGCCTGGGGCTCTGGGCTGGGTAGAGAGGAGGACCGGAGCGACGCTCTATCGAGAGAGCCCATCTATAAGAAGTTGCAGCTCAAAGGACTTGGGTGGGGGGGGGGTGATGCAAACCGATTGTCACGCATACAGCTAAGCACGAGCCGAGTTTGGTTCCGAGTCTGGTCCTACCCTTTCTGGAGAAGCCATCAATCTAAGACACGTAGAGCGAGTGCAATTCGGTGGGTCGAGGAGCGGACCTACGAGGTAACGAGGCCGATGTAGGTAGACGTCGCGGACTCAACGGCAGACGCAGCTCGCGTGGTTTCCGCCCGAGGTGGGCTGCTCCCGAGCTACGAGCACAAAGCCCGCGAAGCGGCTCGGAAGGAGAAGGAGAAGGACAGGAGAAGCAGAAGGGAAAAAGGCCGTCGGCCCTGACCATGAGACGTCGCGCGCCACACCTGAACCATCTGCCCGACCCATCCACCCTCGGGGCTCGCTTTCCCTCCTCCTACTCCTCCTCCTTCTCCTCGTGCCCCTAACGTACCTAAAGCCGTCGGTGCCCGGAAACCGGTGACCCCTCTGAGTCATCGCCCCGAAGTAAGCGTAGGCGTCATGTGCATGCGCCCAGGGCCCGCGCTTTTCTTCACCAAACTGCTTTGTTCCCGTTCTGGGGGGAAACGCTGCCTCGAGCTTTAATTTAATAGCAGCGTCGCCGCGGCTAATTGAGCAGTTTCGCCGGATAAATCGTCGCTCCTCTTTCGCGATTCAACCTCCCGTCGGGCTAACTTCAACCCCCTTCCCGCCACATTCATCCTGCTTAATTATCCCTGCATTGTATCGCCGTCATCTCTCCGTCTCTTTTAATTTTTTGACATTAATCGGCTGAAAAAAGTCAGCTCGCCAATTATGTACGGAGCTATCGAGCTCCCACTCCCCCTCCCCTCCTCTCCCCAACCCGCCTTATCGGTATTCATCAATTTCAAGCGAAGGCAATTAAAAGGCCGACATTCGGAACGCATAGGACTTTATTATTATAGCAATTGGTCGAGTCGAGGTCCAAGGGCGAGTAGGCGAAAGCTATTTTTCTCAAAGTATAAAAATGTTTATGAATGATGGAGAAAGACGGGCGCGTGCTGAGGGTACGGGGAGTGAAGAGGGTACACATTCGAGTTCGAAAGTTCGAATTAATTTCATCGACCGAGGCTGGAGAAAAAAAAAAGAGTAAATAAATTCCTTCGGAAGTAAGGGATCCTAATGCCATTATTCGCAAGAGTCTATCCGTGAAAAGATCGCTACGATTTAACGAGTCCACGAGTGCCAAGGAAAACAGCTCTCTCACAGAAAACCATTAAATCTACGTAACCATTAAAGTAAAGAAGCTGCACTCGCCGGCGCTGGACCGCCGAACTTTGGACGCGTCCGAGCTCCATAGATTCTTTTCTCGACGCGTTCGAGCCTGGATTTGCCTACTTGCAATACCTGCAGCGGAGGCTCTTGCATTTACCATGGAATGGCGATGGAATAAGGGCGGTGGAATAAGGCGGGGGATGGGTGGGGCGGTGGGGTTCGAGACGTCGGAGCTTATTTGCTTTTATTTTCGGTTGTTCAGCTTAAGGTTGGCCGATGACAGAAAGAAACGCTAAGCAGCAACACTAAGCGAAGCAGCACGAAGCAGCACAAAGCAGCACAAAGCAGCACAAAGCAGCACAAAGCAAGCCACCAGTAGACATCGAAATCAACCAAGTGTAATAAGGAAACAGTTACAAGTGCACCAGTACGTAACGACCCATTAAAAATAAATAAATTTACATTTCTATGCCTCGTACTCGAAAGCGATTCACAAACAAAGCCGTTCCTGACGTATTAAACCACCTACTTTTATCTTAAATATTAATTAAAAAGTATCACTGACGCTTAAATTTCACAAGTTTCCCCAATTCCTACACGACCAACGCTTTATTAATTATAATTATCAAATATAATTGAATTAGAAGAGATGTTGTTTCTAAAGTTCTCCTTGGGGAGTGCAATCGGGCATCTCCTGCTAGAACAAAGCATTACACGCAAGAAATTCTTACTCGGGAGTACGTGTCCATTATTCACGCGTGTGTGCGTGTACATGAGTATATCTACGTTCGTGGTTATGCATGTATAAAGATAGTATCGATAGCGAGAGGCGGGCAGTGTCGGCTTGTAACGTATCTAAATCTTATCAATATTATCAACATGCTTGATTATTCAATTTCGCCGTCTAAAATGAATCATCACTTTATAAGTTATTATCCCACGAAGGCTATATAATTCGTTTAAGAGAATCACGGAGATAATCCGCCACCCCCCCCGTCCCTCTCCCCGCCCCCCATATCAATCTCACTAGCCATCGATTCACGCAACAATCCAATTACGCAATACAAGAGCTCGGAACTCGATGTATTGTCTTCGAATTCGAGTGATTATCATTATAAATTACTCAGAGAGCACCCGGAGCTTTCCATATTGAAAGAATGACCGTTGAAATACATACGTTGGAGACTAGTAGAGCTCAAGAGAGCTTCAACAAGAGGGGACTTGAACCGATCACGATCCTTCCAAAGGCTATGGAAAAATATTCAAAAATACAAAATGAATCGAAGATATGTTAGATATGTGCGATGGTTTCTATATACGTGCTAGATCTTCCGAGTCAGACCGAGCGAGAGAGAAAATGTAAAAGGTCCGATGGTAAAATTCCCATCCGAGTCTAACGACACCAGTCTGAACCACCTCCCCTACCCCCTGTGACCGTCATCCATTTTTCATAGCGTCCCAGGACGCTCCTGCGGTTGTCTGGCCGCGCATGCGCGTCGTCTAACGGCGGCTCACTTTTCCCGCATTACCGTCGGCTGCTTGGCTTCCCGAGCCTCCCCCCCCCAACCCCCAACCCACAACCACCAACCGCCGAGCCGCCGCGCCTCGACCCGTTGCGACCTGAGCTCGAATCGCTCCTCGGCTAAGTGTCATGTAATATTCTCGCACGTTGCTTTATTAGGTGCGAGATTATACAGCACAATGACGCGGCGGCTGCTGCCATGCCGGTTTATTCTTTCTGTCCGTTTCATTCGGGATGGATTTCTATGCCCCATCCTAATGATTCTCCTCGACATCGGATTAACCGTAACAACCAATCAGGGAGATTGATTGGATTTTTGACCCCGCAGATAATAAGCCACACTACCAATGAAGCCGTAAAACATTCATATTTGTATTACCGACCATACGAATTAATCACTCTCATCCTTATCCTAATGATAATAATAATAATAATAAACAACGACGACGACGAATACAACAATAAAGATCCTTTATAAGAATATTAGATAAAGGTCAAACCTTGTGTCTTCACAATTTCTATTCATTGTACTTTTACCGGAATGATATTCTCTTTGAATTAGCTTCAACTTACCTGTAACAAAGGAAAGAAAGAAAAATATAATTAGTCAAGTTAAATATTAATTATCAGAAATGTTATAAAAACGTTAATGATAGTCGCATTAATAATAATAAAAGAGGCTAACTCCTGTAACTTTCAAGTGAGCGTATTTCCGTGGCGGCGTAGTATCATGAAATATTAAATAATCGTGCAAGCAAGTCTGAAGGCTTACTTTTAATAAGTCATTACAGTGCTGATAAAAATGGAAGCGCCGCTCTTTAAAATTAGTTTCTGCGATCCCTGGTAGCCATAAACAGTTGAGATTGAAATTATTCAGAGTTTGATCCGAACAGTATTAATAATTCGCCGGTCATCCTATCCTAGACTTTGGGAGAAATTTCCATATTGCAAATGTATTTGAAGCGAATTCCTCCTACCGCTCGCTTATATCAAAAGAGGGGAAATGAAGGGATGGAAATGAAATGAAATGAAAAGAGAAGGAGGAGGAGGAGGATGAACGGGGAAGGATCAGAAGAAAATAAGGGGAAAAAATGTCTAGGAGACAAATAAAGTTGACGCCCTTTCTCATCGAGCGCAACAATATCGCCGTGAGGGGGAGAGAGAGCGAGCGAGAGGGAGGGAGGGAGGAGAGAGAGAGAGAGAGAGAGAGAGAGAGAGAGAGAGACATTCTGGCGGCCGAAACAAGTCCGAGCGCCTAATAAAAGGAAATAAAATACTGGGCGAGGCCGAATCGGCAAACTTTTTCACTTTTTCCCATGTCCTGCGCGACGACGCACGAGAAAAAAGAAGAGAAAAAGACGCCCTCGAGTGCCTCGAGTGCCCTCGCGGCTTTCGGTTCCCTAATTTTATGCGCGCCTCCGGATCTCCCCCCCCCTCCCCCTACCCCGCCGCCCACAGTCAACGGTCGCGGTAATGCAAATTTTTATCGAGCACCCGAGCAACTGCGAATCCAAGCAGAAGAACAAGATCAACAACAACAACAACAACAACAAAAATATGAATAATAATATCCAAGGACATGGGAGGCTCCGATGGTTAAAAAAACCTTTTTTTTTCACTCGGGGATGGCCCGCACTTATCGCGACCCGGTTTTCGTGACTCGACATAATCCCTGTCCCCGATAGCTCAATGATTCCGCCGGAGACGTGATTTCGTCGTCCCGGATGCTGACCGAGCTCGCGAGAGATAGCGCGAGTAATTTACGAGGCTCCTCTCAATCGCCGTACCAAGAACAAAAGTCTTCTTCGCGATCCTCGTAATACGTGGGTTTCGAGGCCCGAAGAAGGTCCCAACACCAAGAGAGCGTCATGCCGAGTCGAAAGTTGGGGGCCGCTGTTGGCGAGGGCTGCTGGGATTTAAAATTGCTAACTCAATGGGCTCGGGGCCGAGGGAAACGCTCCTTACGGCCCTGACACTTCCCAGTTTTAATACGTAAAATCGAGGAGTCCGCGGGGGCGTTAAAAGTCTTAATTGCTAGAAACAAAAGGGAGGAGGAGCCGGCCGAGGGTCCTTTACGAGCAGTCTCTTTTCTTTCAATTTGGCGTGACAGCTGGACAAGGCAGGAGGGTGGAGGGGGGAACAACAGGTGAGAAGAGCCCCGTTTCTCCGCTCGGGGAGGCTCATACGTAATATTGTCACGTGCGTCGCCTTCAATGTATCTCCGCTGTTCGCTGTTCACCGCTGGAAATTGTCTTGGCAGCTTACCCCCCCCCCGTCCCATCTACTCAGCCGACACGAGAGCAGATCGGCTTCCGCGCCAATGGCCCCTCCCCGCGACAACCTCCCCGAGAGTACCGGCTAGCCCCCACGCTTTCGTGAAATTACATTTTTCCCGCTGCTCGATGTATAACAGCCGCGAACTTTCAGGCTTCGGTCGGAAGGAGTTCCATTCTCGCTGACTTATCCGAATCCTGTGAGAATCTAAACATGTCCGCTGTAGGTGATACCCAGGATATAAAGTTCCACCGCAGCATCCGATTCCCTCGGTTCGCAGAGACCTGAACTGAACTCTTCCAACTGGTGAAAGCCTCCCCCCACCCCTCCCCCCAAGGATTCAACCTCCTCTCTTTTCTCACAAAATACTACCGCATTGTTGTGCGACTTATTTATCGAGTACCCCTCACCCGCTGCTCCCTCCCCCCCGTCCACCCACCCAGCCCGCGCGCCCTAACCCCCTTCTTGCTTTCATCACTGCCGCAGTTAAGCAAATCAAGTGAAATTACGCTTTGTGCAATCACTCGGTGTACTGATAGCATCGGCGACGCATTTTCATCAAACATAGGGACCAGAGATACGATGTTTGCCTTCCTTGCGAATTGCCTTTTACTCTGAACAGAGGTAAATTTGATCTCGACTCCTTCCCTTTTTTCATTATTTTTTTCTTCTTCTTCTTCTTCTTCTTCTTCTTCTTCTTTTTCTTTACTTTCTCTTTTAATATACAAAGTTTTGAATTCGAGCCACGCCCGAGCAAGTTTTGAAGATACGAGTCTCGGACTTTTTATATCTATTCGACGCACTTACAATGCAGGAATAAAGAATTCAAGTAGAACGCGCTCCAACATTCCTGATTACTAAGTATGAATAATAATTAATAATTTTAATTATGATAATGGCAATAGGACGCGGCCACTTAGCTGGCAAAGCACACTACACACGCCGATTATTTATTACGTTCGTTATGCGCATAATTTACGATATTTTTAGTCAATGATTTCTACACATAATTTTATACGTATTTCCGTTTGATTAATGTGTTAAAGAGTTTTTTGTACACTCGCCCGAAGATAGCGAGCGAGTAGTTAGCACTTGACGCTTCGCTGCGCCCATTTTCCTCCCGTTATACACATACGAGATGAACGTCCTCCCCCACCCTCCTCTTTATCACTTATGTGTACGTTGCTTTAATGCAATTCTACGCTAAATCACCGCGAATAAACTTATATCGCTTTTACATCGTGCTTAACTAAAATGACTATTATGACCATTAGCCATATTCGTATAAGATTAATTTTACTTTTCTTCTGCTTTTTATCGCAGCATTATTTCATGCATCATTTTCATAGCTACCTCTTCCAAGCCTCTTTGGACCAAAACGAAACGTTTCTTCCCTAAAATTTTATTATCAACTGAGCGCAGCTGATTCAAATACTGCATAAAAATTTTATTCACCAATTCATCAAAATATCAGGAGCGTATGCACTATGCTCTTTCACTATCCTCCCCATACCCGATACATACCCATCCCCCATCTTCACTTTTACATTCATTTGTTTATTATTATTATTATTATTATTATTATTATTATTATTCGTGTGCAGTGTTTATCAATTTTTCAAGCGACAGAGTACACTTCAACGAGTCAAATACTTATCTAAGAAGTGAATGGGGGTTGAGTGGATTTTCCTGTAAAGAAATCGATTGTTCGGTGAAATCGTGGATATAAAACTTTAGCCCGGAATTCATATTGAAAAACGACCTATAGTGTATAAAATAAGCAGCTTTAAGATAAGTTCATTCGGATTGATAGCATTATTTGTGCTTCCCTTTTGACTCTCTCTTTAATTACTCAACACGCCCTTTTATTTGCTTTTATTTGGGGATGATATGTTCTCTTATCCTCCTCCCCGCCCACCGTCACCCCAAGCAATTCGTGATAACTGCCGATACTTCTCCTACTTCGAATTCCATGACGGCCTTTAACTTTAATCTTAATGTAGCTCAAAGAATTATGACGTATTTTTATCCTAATAAAAATCTTTGCGCAGCTCATTTATTTTTATTTTCATCCGAGCCACTCCGCCCCCCCCCTTCCCGTCTCACCCATCGTCGTAATTCTTACAATTGCGTCGGACATAGCCAGCTGAACATAGCACCGTACAATATAGGCCTTCGGATTCCCGTTTTTCATTGCTTTCTTTTGCTTTTTCTGTTTCGCGTACGCGCACACATATGACATCCGCCTTGGTTCCCTACGATTCCTTGTTTATACTCCTTATGTATTTGGTGCAGGAGGCACGTATTTTATACGCCTCAGCATAGATAAGAGCGCGCAGAATAAGCTACCTCGGTATCCAGATAATATTGCTGTATTAAGAATAAATAAGTTGAAAAATCAGGAAAGCTCCTAATCAGGGGAATAATAATTCGTTGGTAAATTGGAAGTCTGCGTTTGCCACAGAGAAATGCCGTCTTTAGCGGCATTGCATTTTAGCATATTTGCCGACTTTACCGTTGTAACTAGATCCCTTGTATTTATAATAGAACTTACGGAGGATGTTGTTGTGATTATGCAAGGTAACTTTCATAATTTAATATCCGCTTGTCGGCGAGCGTGTACTTCATTTTCCCCCGGTTGATTTTGAATCTCCCGTCTCCCCTTCGCCCCGCGGCTTTCGTCGGAATCTTTGGAATTCAAATCGTGATTTATATACTTTCCGCAGCCGAACTTGAGACTTTAAGGCTTTACGTTAGTTAACGCTTGCGCAACGGACGTCTTATCCCGCGGGATAATCAATCTGTCGGCAGAAGGAGTCGTAGGGCCGGTTCGGATTCGTTCAAGAGCGAGCGAGACCTCGAGCGACTACTCGCCACGGAAGAGGAGCGACACGTAAACGCGGGGAGAGCGGATGGAGAAATAAAGGCTGAGCCGCTTCCGTCGCAGGCGGCGCTCGAGATCTTATCGATTAGGAGCGGCGCTGCGCTACCGCTGCTCTTTCATTTCCCGGGGCGCTTGCCACTCCCGTCTTGCGCGCAGCTTCGCCTCCACCGACTCGCTCCGCTCCGGGTCGTCGGCCACTCCAAGCTCATCCAGAAATTACGAATCCCACCGGCCTCGTCTCTTTCTGCCTGCCTGCCTCTCTGCCTCCCTGCCTACCACCTTTATGTCCTTACGCCTCCCCCTCCTCCACCTCTCCCACCGCCAACTAACCTTCATACGAACGTCGCGACCGACGACTTCGAGGCGCAGCAGCTTCGTCGACCATAAAATCTCGTCCTTACGCCACGGAATTGCTTACGTGCTCTTGTGCCGGTGCCCTCTTTTTCGCCTCTATTTATACCTCCTGTAGTATTTCTAACGGTAAAAGTGTCGCGGCGGCAGTGTCGGACTCAGCCCTCGAGCCATTTCTTCGTTTCGTTTCCATTCTCTTTGACCAACATCAAGGCTACTTTCAACAGGCTCCCGTTGTAATTCCCAACCTCCCTTTCGGCTGTCTTAATATACAAGATGCGGTGTGCCCACATCTTTCCAAGGACAGGCAGTGCATTTTTAGTAATCTTTCATAATAAAAGTAAAAAAATAGCGAATACTAATAATTTTCATATAAAATAGTCTCTCATACGGGTGGACTTTACCCGTAATAATTCGTCTCCCACGCTGCGTAGTCGTGAAACGCAAGGAAAATCATAGTCGCTCCCAGAAGCTATGCATTCGAGGATTAATGATGGGGAGGGGTTAGGGACAAAGAAAGATCAGTAGAGTACGAGCCAATGTGCCAGAATAATCTCTTCCTTTCAACGATTTTCAAGCTTTTTATCCGCCTATTGCCCTCTCTTGGTCCCTTCCTCGTCCCGCGGCTCGGCCTCGCCGTATCCACATTACAGAGAAAATTATTTACGATCTCGTAAAAGCAAAGAAGTTGCGTTTTGAGTGCCACCGCCGACGACGCACCGACGACGCACCGACGACGCACCAACTACGTACCAACGAGGGCGGAGACACGCAACGGCAACTACTACTAGGGGCCGGGAGGGCGCGGGCTCGTACAAGTGAACTCCATGCCAGCCTGTCTGTCTGCCTGCCAGCCTGCCTGCCTGCGTGCGTGCGTGCGTGCGTGCGTGCCTGCGTGCCTGCGAGCGTGTGTTTTGGGCGTCCGGCGACGAATGAGGGGACGGACGGAGAGGGGTCACCGATGGATGATAGCACACGACTAGACAAATTTATGTGATGCCGTTGCGCGGGCGAATTGTATACGAACGACTTGGTTAATAAATTAGACGTGTTTATATTTAGCCGATCGAATAGGGGTGTAAACATCTGATCGAGATAGAGAGAGAGAGAGAGAGAGAGAGAGAGAGAGAGAGAGAGAGAGAGAGAGAGTGGAGGGGGGAGCTTTGGAAGCCTTAAGTGGAATGTGAGCCTCGATAAAAATTCTTAGGAAAAAGGATCTCTCCTCACACCAGCCTGGAATGGCTTCTCACATTAATCTCGAAAACAATATTTGAAAACTCATCTCGTCGAGTGAAGAAGAAAAAAAAATGAAGGCATAAGCAGGAGGAGATGGAATAAAATCCCTCGCCAAGTGATTTATCAGGCTCGTAAAGTGTACATGACTCTCGGTAAAGGGACAGCTAAGCGCGACGTTTCTTATTAAATGAAAATCAAGGGTGGGGGAGAGGGGAAGTTTAATATCAGAATATTCAGGGAGTATAGGAGAGCAAGAAGACGGTGAACGTGCGCGCGGGCGCGCTCAAATAATTGCCCTCGAATTATCCTCAAGGCCGGGAGAGAAGCCCCGGGGGCTTATGGGAGCCTCGATTAAGCGCGCCCGAGGCTACGGCAAAATTTATTCCCACTCTCCGTGAGTCTTTATTGCCGGCTATTAATTGTGCCAAAGACAAATAAAGCGGAGGGACAGGAGAGCGAAAGCTACCGGGTTGTTTCGAGGACGCGTTACATGGACGTACTCGAGGGTATACTGAAGAGAGGTGAAAAACCTGAGTGAGAGAGAGGGGGGTGGGGGGCGATAATTACGATCGATAATATAAGCGCTCGTAGGCTCGTGCGCCGATCGTTCCAGGAGCTCTCCTCCCAGCCGATCTCCACCCCGGACAGTCGATATTCACGCTGTCACGACGTATCCGGGAAGTTTGGCCCGTTGAACCGCGTTAATAAAGCCAACAATGGCCCCAGAGAGGGCGGCCGACCGGTTATTCCGAGTCTCGCGCGTCCCTCTTAATTATATTTCGCGATCGACGAGCGTCTGCCACGAGGTTGGCTATACTACCATTCCCTCTACAACTTCCCCGCACGCCCCCCTCCGCCTCGTCCTCCTCCGCCACCGCACAGCACACATGACGCGACTGCTTGACCGCTCGGAGCAGCCCTCACGACCTTCGTTTCGCTCGATCGGCTCGATCGGCTTGATTCGCCGCTCTTCCGCTATTCCGACAAAGCGCCCAACGCTGTCTGCCCATCAATATCGTGCTTGACGGCTCAGAGTATATCTAGACTTTCATGCCTAGCACATTCCATTCACGATAAACGGTATGGAACTATTGCTAAAACGTTAATGCGCTCATTACGATAGCCATCGCTGGCCACGAGTCCGGTTATCTCGTTATTATCATCTTTCCGATGATGATGATAATAATAATAATAATGAAAATAAGAGCGATTCGAGGACTGAATTTTCCACAAGGCTGAAAAAACCTTATGAATTACAAACTCATACTCCAGGGGGAATTCCAAATTAAAATATCGCTATAATTAGCTGCACAAATTTTTACAATACATTTTATCGATTACATTGGGAGGCAAAGGGGCATAGAAGAATAGTGCAGTAAATTAAATCAGGGGAGCCAAGTACGTATTTAAGTTAATTACAGGTTAAACAGGGAAAGCTCGGTTGTGCCACAGTATTTCTTCGCTCTGAAAATTACTCTGCATCCTAATGAATGGTATATTGTGTACCGATGGCCAAAGTTATTACAAAGATGATGAAGTTGTCGGCATTGAAGAGCCGAGGGATCGGAGTACAGGTAATGAAACTGCAAGCCAACTCGACTTGGTTAAAAATTCCCGATAAAAAGTAAAGCAAACAATTACCAAAGTCCAATTTTTAGTTAGAAATACGTATACACGTATATGTATGTGTGCGAGCACGGGCGGTCGCTTGTGTGCAGATAAGTTATTGTAGGTCCGAGGAAAGCGGATCGATTTATTACCGGGAATGATAATAAACTTCATTCGGAGCCCTTGGCCCTCGACTTGGACTTTTAAGCGAACGACACCTGGAAGACTTATAAGCACTTAATAAGTAAATCAAATAAATGGCGCTGTAGGGCGAGAGGGGGGAGTCGAGTAGGCGTACGTGCGGCGCTCTGGTAAAAAAACGAAGGGAGCGATGACGCGTCGATGGTATCATCCGGATTCAGCCGGAGGAGACTCGACACTCCCTTGTGCTCGACATCGGACCTCGGTAGCGAGGACATGCGCGCGCAACTCTTTGGAAAGGAAGAACCGAGCGGGAGCCGCCCAAGGGCCCTTTCCAATTAGTCCGACCGGGCTATCGGACGAATTAGGGAGGGCGCATGCGCGCGTTGTCCCAGTACGCGTGCGAAATAAATTCCCTCCAACATCCGATTGCACCCTCGGAAATGCATTTCCCTTCCATTATTCCATTCCATGCTGCTTCCTTACTTTTCATAATGGTTCCGGGGAGAGGGAGTGTTTTTTTTTTTTTTTTTTTTTTTTTATACCTTCCCTTTTTCATCGCTCGCTGAATGCATATCCAATGGTTATTAAAAATCTTTCGCATCTAATTGGATGCCAAGAAGTGGGCTTCCCTACCCAGGCATGTTTATCCACGTAAGTGTTCCCTAACAATTACACTAAGCCTCTTAGATTCCATCCGAAACGTAATATATTAAATTCAGGAGCAAGTATTTATTAGAAACATTACTGCTATTTTCGATTACAATTAACCGACCAGCGCTACATTTTTATTCTCGCTTCATTATACTTTTCATATTCTTCTTTTTTTAAGCACATTCTTATCGATACTACACAAGTACGTGTCCTTCCGTTACGAAGTGCAGTGTCTAATAAATGAAAAGTACTTTCTTTCTGTCACTCACTAACAACTTTTTGCCTAATATAAGAGAGAATTGAACTATCGTGCAAAGGTAAAAGTTAATTACATTCCATTTCTCATTTCATTGTCTTCTTCGAACTTTCTTTCCTACGTTTCCTTCCGGGTACCAAGAATTCACTTTCCCGACAAATATGTCAGCGATGAAATTAATTACGTTAGCATACATTTCTCCTCTTTACTGCTACTCATAGTTCCGATGAACAAAGGATACAAAAAGACTAAAACTTAATATTCGCTTTACAGTCTTCATTTTTAGCATTTTCGACTATATAAGGGGAAAAAACCAACATCTATTTCAGTTTCCAATGTTTTCTTATTATACTGAAAATCATCGTTATGATTAATAAAATTTAGCTCTGACGTTCGAGTTATTAAACTTACGGAAGGTGAAGCTCGTGTTAATTAGCGTAAAGAAATAGAGAAAGAAGTCAAATATGAGTATTAAAGTCGATGCGATTAATAATATCTATTGAATCTGTCGATTATAGGAAACCATAAAAAAAAAAAAAAAACAGTTTCTCACAAATGTATATGAGGTATTGAAGACGCATTGTGCGAAGCTGGGATCGATCATTTATTATCTATTTCGTGAGAGATGGAAGTAGGAAAGAAAGAAAAAAAGAAATAAAAAGAGTAAGTCGGTGATAGGAGAGGGAAAATTTTTCGAGGAAGATTAAAGGAAAGAAGAGCGGCAAGGCAGGTAGGAAGCGAGAAAGAGTCATACTTTATTTAGGTGCGCGGCTACCTGAGGGGAAAAGGAAGAAATGTGAGTGGGCCAGGTATTATCTGAGCTGGCGATAAGTAATGCGAATAATATCGCGTTTGATGGGAAGCAATAAACATAAACATTACATCGATGCCACGAAGTAGATTATTCCCTCGAACCAAGTCGGAGAGTTTTTTCAATTGCCCTAGAACCTAACGCTTCCTGCATACACGTACACACTCTGTTCACTCTTCGGACTCTCTTCCAGGATGCAGAAATACGGCGGCTGTGTCCATTCGTTCGATTCGTTCTCCTCAGTCCACACATCCTCCTCCTCTCTTTCTTTTATTGACTAATGACAGGATCTCATGCACTTGCTTTCGCCTACATCGCATCAATTCCAAAAATGAAAACTGCTCGAGTAAATGATACGTTATACATTTTTTTTTTATTTAACAATTTCCAAAATTTACTCGATCGCTACTTAACAATTAAAGCCCAATGGAGTGAGGCACCCGTTGCGCTTGTTGGGAGTTGCAAAAAATAAAACATTTAATAAGTACGGGGATAAAACGTGGATAGAGAAAATAAATATCTCTATATCATCCTCTCCGTCGAACCACTGGGGGCAAAGGTCAAAGGAGCAGAAAGGCTGGGCCGGGAGGGCGAATCAGGAGAGGAAAGAGCACGATGCGATGAGAAATATTAACTCTCGAACGGCTCGTAATCGCGCCTACGCGAAATCAGTCGAGGGGGGGGGGAGAATCACATCCTCGGAGATTAAATATCCGTTAGAGCAGTGGATTTATTGCACCCGGTCCATATCGGAAATCAGACTCATCTTAACTCATTAAGGGCACCTCTCCTGATCGTCCCTTACCGGATCGGCAGCTTTCTCTCATACGAATATCCCCTCACCCCAAGATTTTATTTCTTCTTTCTCTATTTTATTTTGCTTTTCCGTGAATTTCCTACCATCCATCTCAAGAATGTTTTATCGTAGTATTTTGAAGAATACCTCTCCAGCAACATTAATATTTTTGACGAACCATTCAAAATTTTATTCCCTCCTCGTAATTTATTGCCACTTAGCTAAATTAGTATTGTCAAATCCATTACTCATAACTTATTATCATTTAAAACAAATAATCAATTGTCTTTGTTTTCTTAAGGAAAAAATTAAAATGGAGTAAAAGGCATCTTCAAGTTCTTATTTCGAATAAGTCCTTTTTTTTTTTTTTTTTTAATTATTTTGAAAGGTCTGAATTATTCCCGTAGCGAAGCTCAAGCCTTTTTCTATGTAATCTTCGTTTAATCGAAAAACCATGGCACTGTAAGGGGTAACTTTAAGATTATACAACAAAGTAGGGAGTATCAGGTATCCCTAAGTAACGAAGGAGTCGAGCACTGATTTTATTCAAAAACTTTTGTATTATATATAGGGATTGTAAGCACTTGGCCTTCATAAAGATAATATCAGTTAAACAAAAAATTAACCCATAAAATTACCTAATTAGAAGAATGTATTACATCTTTTGTAACACTTGTTTATTTTTGGAGCATCAGAGTGGATCAGTCTTGTCTTGTAAAAACAATCTATTAAATATAATAATAAGGTCCCTGTTAGTCATTCAGAATAAGAGTTGTCAAGTTTTCTCAGACAGAAACGATTTTCTCGTAAAAATCCTTACAGATAAAAGCTAAGAGCCCTCAAAAGAAAAGGAGAAAGAAAAACAAACGGATTATAACAAAGGTTGAAATAAATGAATTTATCAATGAGCGCTTGAGAAATATCGACTGATTTATCGTCGAGGTTATATCGGATTATCAGTAGCTCTAGAATGGTGGCGTAGCGAGTAGAGAGGGGAAGGGGGGGGGTTGAAGAGCGATGAAGCGCGACCCTCGGAGCGAGGCCACGAATTCGAGAGATCCGATCGATGATCGAGTCGCAGTCGTCCCCGCACGAGTCGCCATGGCTGATGCCACGGATAATCCTCCCTCTCGAGATCGAGAGGCTTAAAATCAATTTGGGCGGGTCGGTTTTGCTTACCTCTGCGAGTGGTTCCTCCTTGGCGACGTCTCCATTCTTCGGCGTGGACTCGCGCACCGGTTTGCTCTTATCTTTCCTGCTGAAGCTGATCGACCTGAATGACCACTTCTTCTTGCTCTGCAATCATACAATAATAATCGGGAAATTACACCATGAGCCCGTTTATTAGGGGTGAGCTAAGCCGACCCGGACGCTCGCGTGTCAAGTCCGCCCTCCCTCCCGCGCGGATATATTCCAGCTGAACGGAGGGTGGATCGCTTTGAAATGTTAACCGCGCACGCGGGACTCGCCAAATGGGAATGAGCAAAAGAATTAAGAGCCTAAAACCTACAGTTACTTCCCCGTGACTCATGACGGTAAGCTACTTTTTATACTTTCTGATTTATGATTAATTTACTACGATGAATCATGGAATTATTATTATGGTGTGCCGTACGGAAAGAAGTCAACTATATTTCGCCGTTTCCGCGAAATACTTTATTCGTGTCTGCGCTTTATTTGGTCGCAATAAGGTTTCGAGTTAAAAAAAAAATCATCTTTCCATTCGGAGGGAAAGACGTGATCAACCGGGGGTGGGAGATTATGTCGAAGCCCGGAGTGAAGACCGAGGATCGATTGCCTCGCTGGATTCGGCGGTGTGGGTGGATTAGGAGGAGGAGGAGGAGAACAAGCAGCTGCGAGTTGCGGCGACTCGAACTTTCTGTTCTCCGAAATAAAGAAACGGGAGGAATAATCCTCTCTCGCGACCGAGCTCCCGACGCTCCCGACGCTCCCGACGGTTATCGATCGCCGCCCACCGAGTAGCGGTAACACCCACGCGGTTCCGCGCAGCACAATGGACGGGGGGGGGAAGGTATGGTAGTCGCGCCAACGCACCTTGTCCTTCTTTTTGGTTTCCTTGGTGTCTGGTGTCGTCGCGGTGGAGTTCGGACTGGCGGGAGAGGCGGGGGTCTCGGCGGTGGGCGTTGTGACCTCGACCGGTGCAGCCTCCGCCGTCACCTCGGTGGGTGCATCTCCGGCCGACGGTTCCGCGGACTTCACTTCCTCCTTCACCGCTGGCTCCTCAGGCTGCTTCTGCAATCAAAAGCCAATTATTGATTAATATCGTGGTGCTTACCGACGACTCGCTCATTGCTTAATATTAACGTCTTATTATCCTTCTTAGTAATGCCGTAATCCCTAATACATGATTATTAAGGGGAGAATTAACCATAGCAGTTGTGTAAATTGTGCTTAGTAGTGAATATAAACAATCCCATGCATGACCCCCGTCCCAATGTAAAAGGGCCTGAAGGGAAAAATTGGTCACTGAGATTGAAAATATTCGATGTGCTAATTGTGTCGAGCCAGAAGAAAAAGCAGTGTAGTAGACTCGCTTAACATCCATTACCGGATCCCGAAGGACTGACAGATAAAATGTACTCGAGCAAAAGAAAATGGACAATGAAGCCCAACTGTCGATACGTCATCGGCATTGTGTCGGGTAACAGACGAAATTGTTTCCCCAACTCTGCCCTCCCCCATCGCTCCCCCTCTTTATGAAAACTTCATTCTTTTATTTCTCAGATCAATGCCTCCCCAATAACCCCACTAGATTATTAGAGCATCTGGGGGAAAGCACGAAACTCTACGAAACCCCTTATACTCGTAATAAATGCTAAAATAATGTAAAATTATACACAATAAATAATTACTCCGCCATCCAAGCTTTTTTCTTTGTATTATTTTATCCAATATTTTTCGACGTCATTGTCTGTCCCTTTCCTTACTTCACCGCTCAAGTATTCAGCTCTTCAATAATGAATGAAACGCTTGAGAAGGGAACTGTCTGTCTGTCGCATGCATCATTAGAAATACTCTTATAATTAACAATAATATACTTTTATTTGTTATTCATTTCAAAGCAGCTATAAATTAGCGGCAATATTTGTAATTCTAGGTAGCCTGCAGGTAATTACGTATACATCATGAGCATAAGAGACCCCGATTATCTGTAATTCTAAGTCTTTTTGGTAAACGATTCCCGCGAATGAAGGTGATTAAATACGAAATTTCAAAAATGAAATGAATTTATTAATCGCCACTGGCCTGCCGTAGGCTTTTGTAATGGCGTAATAAAATAAGTGACTTGTCGAGAAGGCATCGATACACATTCTGTATATTCTGTATTTAGCAATAGTATTACGTTAGAGCTCGATTTAGTAATAGCAATAAATTTAACGAACAAGAGCTTTGCAAGGAAAAGAAGTATTTTTCAGTCTATTCCGAAATATGGTTCAGCCCAAAGATCGAAAATACAATTTTCTCAATATTGCCCGATCCCCCGTCTCATTCGTAAATAAAATTAACTAGACGAGAGGCTCCGGAATAAAGGATCGGTTATTTCCGCGTGTGGCCCCTCCTCCCGCTCCGCTGCCACCTCACTCGATACACCCGGAAACTGGTTTCCTCACGGAGTCAGAAGCAGAAAGGAGCAGAAGAGCTCGTACCCTCGGGGCCTTATCCGTAAGGCAAACAGCGATCGAGATAATTGACGTTCATCTCGAGGGTGCGGCTTCCTCGAGTTGAGGAAATCACCCTCCTCCCTCCGACGCGCAGGCGTTCGCCGTGAAAAAGCACGTCAGAGGTAAGGAGTTGCGCGTGAAATGGATGTCGGGCGATCGAAGGCCGTCGGGGGTATGAGGGAAGGCGCGGGGGACTAACGCACGGACCGCCAATAGATGAACAGAGGAGATATAAAGCGGGAAGAAAGGAGCTGATCGCGATTATATGAATAATCGAGTTTCCTTCTACTAGTCGGGCTAACGATACCTTCCTTATCGATTGCTCTCCCGTTCCTCCCACACCATACTCTTCGAGCCCACGGTATACCGCAAATTTATGCACACTTTCCCTTTCCCGCTTTGATTTCCGAATAATGAATGAATCATTTATGGTGAATAAATGACAGAAATGTATGCATCGCTGATGTATGAAATGGAGTAGTAGCCAAAGTTCGACTTCAAAAAAGTGCACTCGATCAATCAAACAGTCACGATAATTAAAGTGTCATTAGAATTGTCCGGGGCATGTCAATATTTTTGAGGATCGAATTAAAAGAAAGTCCTTAGGTTTTGGTGTTCGATTTTCGACGAGCGAAATGGGAAATGAAAAATGGATATTCCCCCCCCCCTGTAAGTTATCGTCGGCGCGTGACGTAAATAAAATAAGACGTCGCTCGAGGAGGCAATAGATATTCAAGTCTCGGGTTTTCGTGAAGTACGATTGGCCGCACGGCCCCGCTGTCCCGTTAAAGACAAAGGACCCGACAATGTATCGGACCACGAAGATCCAACGAAGAACAATGGGCCAACGTGGAAATTGAGAACCCGAGCGGGCAGATGTGCTCATAAAGAGGAACAAAAATCAAAAAACAAAATGGAGGGGAAAGGGTGTGCGCGAGCGAGAGGTCAAAGGCCCGAAAAAAGGGGCAGCCTTAAGCCTGGCTTAACCGAGAAGTAATAAAATAAAGACGTGGAAGGAGTTGACCAAGTCTCTCGCAACCGGCATGTATGCACGATCGGTCTCGCGACATCGCCATCGCCATCGCCATCGCCATCGCCATCGCCATCGCCATCGTCATCGACGAGAGTCGGAGAGGCGGACAGGCCCGATTGATTAATCGTTCGGAGAGCCGATGGCACGGCCCAGCCATTAACCTCTTCCTATTTTTGACCGAAGGAGCTCAAATTCGAGTAACCGATGGCTCGTTACTTAAGCGACATTCTCCTTTCTCCCTGCCTCGCCAATCCCTCTGCATCCTCGTAAAGGCTTCAAAATATTTTAAAATAAGGGTCCTCCCGCTTTATCGCGTCATCTGCGGCGTACTGTACTATCCCCCGCCGCTCCCCTACGCTCGCCTATAAAAATCCTGTGGACCGTTTGCTAATGCCTTCGTAATTGAGCCTTTATTGCGCTGCGGATCAGCGTATGCGTTGGCGCTCATACCAGTATCAGACTCGGCGGCTTTCGACTCAATCTACGCATTGATTAATAATTCGCCTACCATTATAAATAATCCCTTTGCTTTATTTCAATTCGGTTTCACTTGCTTAAATTACGAAATCTATACTCCTTCTCAAATACTCATCACCATTGATTCTTTCAATATTTTACAAACAATCCATACATTTACACGACTCGATATCGTATAGAACAATATCTCTTTTACTTTACTTTCTCGCTTTTTCATTCCCAATTTATTACCTGCACGGAAACTTATAGTTATTGCCGTTATAAAACCGTAGGCAAACCTCCCTCATTAAGCCCAAGCACTTGGTCATTAAATTGCCATAATGTACGTGCACCTCGTTTGTAAAGGACGATACACGTTGAAAATCTTTTACTATCAGTTCCATAAACATAGTACCACTATGAATAATATACAAAGATGAGAAGAATAAACACAACGTAAGCGATTTGTGTAAGCTCCAGAGGATGGATAAATTATACGTCCAGAGGATGGTGTTATTGGTCCATAATCATTTTGAGCAATAGTTTTGCGAATATAGAACTAGATATAGGTTTGTATTATTAACGGAACTAAAGTTGAATAAATGAAAAAGTTTATCTAGATTTACAAGTGCTGTTCGCTGTATCAGAAGCTGTAAATATATTTAATTTAGCGCAGTGGAATAACAATGTCATTTGCTAAAACTGAACGGCACGTAATGAAGTGTACAAAGTTTACATGCTGGAGAGGTTGCGAGATTTATTTTAAAATTTTACGGTATAATAAATATGGCCAGAAACAAAAATCATTATTCGGTTCAACGAAGCATGCTAAAATGTATTTATTAAGCGTGCACGAGCGGACCGCTGCCCCTCCCCTCCCCCGTATGCGTAATTTACGTTAATTTTTATCGATAAAAATCGTGAGAGAGAGAGAGAGAGAGAGAGAGAGAGAGAGAGAGAGAGAGAGAGAGAGAGAGAGAGAGAGAGAGAGACAGACAGAGGCTCTCTGAGCGTATTACTTAATTTTTACAAAGCCGGATAAAGAAAGGATGATCCCTGGGCTCGGCTGTGGAAACCCTCGCGAGCGGCACGACAATGCGCGCCTACAAATTACGTTCCGGAAGAAAAATAACAGTTGTTCCATGGAAGCCGAGGTTAGCCGAGCTCATCCCGATTGGCTTCCTCGAACTCCTCCCTCCCTCCACCGACGGCCCCGCGCCGCGAAAATAACGACCCAGGAGGCCCAGAGAAAGTAGTGAGGCACGCGACCCGCGGTGAAAAATAATCCGCGCAATTATCGCCGCGACGCCTCTCTGGCACTATCGCGTTCCGGGAGCGGCGCGTGCGCCTCCACCCGTGCGCTAATGCATGTAATTAGTGGGTAAAGCGAGATGCCGAGGCGGCAACACGAGCCCCGCGACCGTCTCTAACCCGACCCCCCTCCGCCCTCGCGATCCTTTCATCCCTCCCCCTCTCTCTCTCTCTCTCTCTATCTCCCCATCTCTCGAAGAGTGAAGTGGCAGCCCCTATTGTTTCCCACGGGAGCGGACTCGAAGGCCGGCTATTGTTTTCCTTATTCGTTCTTATGTCTCGATATCGCTATCCGCACGTTCCTTTTGTTAGCCCTCCTCCTCCCCATGACCTCCTTAACGCCGATCCGCCATCTACCTTCATAGCCGACGACTCGATGATTATAATCCAAGATCTCGCACGCGTCCCATCTCCGCGACTTTACTAGCCTATTGATAAGCCGCCTACTTCCGTGACTTCGGTCGGCAAGCTTTCGGTCAGCTTCGATTAAATCCCGCAATTGACCCAATGCAGATGCAGAGACACCGCCGAATGTATCCATTCTTTTAAAAGCACTATAATAGAATTTTCGATTAATCGGAGAAAAGGAAAATATTTCCATTACAGACTATAACACTGTTCTCTCGTTTTAATGGCAGAAAAGGAGCGGGAGGGGGAGGTAGGAGCAGAACTGTTAAACGAATGTATTTCCGGGGCTAATTCCTTTTTTTTAATATCTTCTCTCGGCTTCCACGAAACGATCGACTCGCGGAGCTAAGAACAAGGCGATAAACGAGGGCAACATTAAAAAGCGACACTGGCCCAATGACAATAAAGAACGAAGGACATGAATCTGGCTTGTGGAGCGATTGATTGCTCAGCGAATCAATACTCGCTCTCTCAAAAAGAATAACGGCCTTTCGATACAAAGTCCTACCCCGTCGGCTTTGTCAAGTGTAATTAAAAGTCGATGGCTGAAAGCTCGGATGAATTTTCTCCTTCCTTGTTCTCTCTACACGATTTAATGATTAGCCGCTTTAAACTACGAAGGATCCTTGATTTAGTTATCCATTGGGATTCGACCAACTTGCTGCTCCCTTTCCCCTCCCCATCTATTTGTAAAATTTTCTCAGCCGATCCATTCTAGAAAAAAGTGGATTTAAAGAGAAAAAAAAAGACAAATAATAACAATAACAACAACAACAATAATAATAATAATAATAATAATGAAATAAAAGGCCGTAATGGCTGGCTGGTACGGATAGAAATTAGAGCAGAGCGGTACAATATCCTTAAGCCATTGTCATGTGCAACTCGCAGTCAGTCCTCTGCCTCTCACTAATGCGCCTACAGTTACGCTCTCTAAAGTTCAGTGCGAGTAGTCGAAGATCCAGTGGAGCGCAACGCCGCCGCACAAACTCGGTGGCGACTTTAACGACTATTCGCGGAATAAGACTCTGGGGCTAAAGGAAGTCTCGTAACTAGAATACGAGAAAGTAGCTGTTTTTCGCGAGCGACCGAGCACAGACAGAGAGTAAGAGAGTGAGTGAGTGAGCGCGAGAGAGAGAGAGAGAGGTAAAGAGACACACAAGTGTCAAGTTTGCGGAATACAAAGGCGCGAGGGAGAATATGCCGTACTATCCCTCCCCGTCTTTTTCTGCTCCCGCGAGAAGATGAAAAGCGGTGGAAAAAAAATCCCACCATCGGCCTTTAACTACCTCCGTGCCTTAACCGTTAAAAATATAATGACCCTAATGCACTTTTTTCTTCTTGGATTCATAGAATGGCCTTGTTACTCGGCCCGACGAGGGCTTTCCACTTGACTAAAGTCAACTTTACTCGCTCCCTCTTAAATATTAAATTTCTATTAGCCTTACCGACTGAAAACTCCACTTACAATTCTCTTCTTTTTAATAGACAATTGCGCCCGCGCGAGAGAGAAAGAGAGAGAAAGAAATTAAAATACGTTGGCGCATTAACGAGATAAGGGCCACTTAAAAGGAGAAAAAATCGAATGATTGATCAACAGAACCGAATTTATTAAGGGAACAATATAATATTTCTTACATTTACTGAAACATAAAAACTGAGAGGTCGGAATTTAATTTAAAATGTTTAAGTCTCGTTGAAGTTATGTTTCCGGGCTATTCAAATAAAGGAGTTTTAAGAAAACGACCCTCGGAGCCTCAAAAATACTAAAAGTACGACGTAGGTAAGTAGGGGAGGACCCGGACTGGCTGTTACAAGGGTCAAAGAAACCTTTTACCCATTACTCCGTGCATTACTCCTATTCTAATACGAAGAAGCGGAGAATAATATCTTTTAATCGTTAAAACTGTTCTTTACGTACAAATGCAATGAGACGGTCAGGCGTGGCGCGTGCAGTTGCATCGCGCGCCCCTTAAACGTTTAAACTAGAAAGAGAAATTTTAAAGAAACGGATCAATAGCGACGCTTTATCTCCTTCGATTTACATTGCAACCTTACCTGTTCTTCAAAAAAAGACTTTTTTTTGTCTCGTCAATTTTACGCGTGCTCCCCTTTCCCTCCTCCGTCGCCCCTCCTGCGCCCACTACTTGTCACCACAAAATACATAAAAAAGACCGTATAAACCGTAAAGTGACGTTTGAATACGATACCGCGTGCAGTGCTGTAAGATCGTAGAATCGATTTTTTACGGCTTGAGCAAAGTGGAAAGATATCGGAATACCTATTCTGTGCACATATACAGTAATGCGCAAAAGTTTTGCTCTCCGTCCCGCACGTTATTATTCCTGATGAATTTCAATATCGATCTTTCGTGCACTGCTATTCTTCCAGATTTCTAACTTGCAATTAAGGTTCAACAAAATCAATAATGATGATGATGATGATGATGATGATGATGATGATGTTGATGATGATGATTATGATGATGATAACAACAACAACAACAACAATAATAATAATAATAATAATAACAACAACAAAGAACAACAACAATACCGAGAATAATAATAACAAGTTATAGTGGTGGTAGTAAATAAATACGAAAAATTTAAAATTCGTATATGGCATTCTATCCATGAGTTTGCAAAGTAATGACTTTATTATCCTTCTCGAATCAATGTCTATGAAAGTGCAGTAATAACGTCAACATAGGATATTTTCATAGTTCACCGGCCCCCAACACGAGTCGCATACACATTAGCTCTAATGAACAATACGTGGAAACACCTAATAATTGGTACGTCCGTGCGTAATGGTATGTTTTCAAGTACTAATTTGCAGTCGATAATTTCCTCCCTTCCCCTGTAATTTGGATTAAAAGCCCATCTCCAATTTATCCAGAATCGTTCCGATAACCACAAATTTACGTAAAACGCACCGAGTTATCAAATGCACGTGCAACTGCAGAGGTCGAATAAAGTTTTGAGTCTTACTGTAGGTAGAAGAGACTGGAATGAGCTCTCGTGGGATGGGTAAGTCTTTGGCGGCGGAGTCGGTGGTGAGGGGGAGGGGGAGGGGGAGGGGGGTGTAACCAACAAAAAGTAAGCGTAAAAAATAGGGAAAAGGCTCTGAACACTAGGCGATTGAAATGAGAAAGAAAGAGCGGAATGTAGGTAACGTGTCGGTCACGCGGTACCGCAACCGTGGCCAGTCTTCGGGAAATATCCGATTTCAAGCGAATTCCCCGCGGGACGAGCCGCTGAAGGCGGCTACGACGGCAGCTACGACGACGGCTACGACGACGGCTTCTCGGCCAGCGGCCAGCGACACTTTTTCATTATTTTTAGTCACCGGAGACCGACGGGTGACCGCTTCTCGTACCGACGGGGCATTCATTCGTACACCTTCTCCACACGAATTGATTCCTCTCTCCAACCCACCCCACCCCACCCCACCCCATCCGATCCGACCTCGCCACCACGGAGCTGCAAGTACACAAAGCGCGACATTGTAATTCCCTGGGCTCCGACTCTGTTTAAATTGACTTTCGTAAAAGCGCGAGCCGTTAATGTCCCGTATCAACGATACGCGCTCTCGAGATCGCGATAAGGTTTCGTCGACCCTCGATCGCTTCCCTTCGAATGCGCGAATATTATCGTAAGCCGTTGTTGCTATGAATAATTCAACGGCTCAGCCCTCGACCATTTCTACCGACGTTCTCACTTTCTGTATACATTACACGCGCCCGATTAATATTAAAATTGGGACTTGCATCATCATTCTTCTTTCCTCTTTCATTTCCTTCAACTAGATCGTAGAATGGGATACGAGGGGTACGGGAGGGGTACGGGAGGGGCCAGATTTCTCAGCCATGGGCCAATAACAACGTTGAAATTATAAATTTGGCAAACACGCGGAAATTCTGTGCTCGATTAGTGCGGCATTACGAAATTGGAAAACTTTTGCTTATCTCGCTGAAATATTTGAAGAGCGCGAAACGAGTTCACACTCGACTGCAAAACTCAATCGCAGAGGCGTTGAGAGTGAAATCAATAAGCTGTCCTCCTAATAATGCGTGAAGCAGAAAGATGAAAAAAAAAGTAAGTAGACTTCGACGCCGTGCGATTTCACCTACAGCTCTGACTGACTATATACATACATACACATATACGTACGCGCATCCGCAAATACACACGCACACACATGCATGCGTATACGAGACTAAGCGATTCTTTTTCTTCGAGAACGTTCGCAATAAGCTCAGAAAATATGGATATAGTGATAAAGATAAGAAGAGACGCTCAAGTACCGTGAAAAAGTAATTCCTTTTGAATTTCATGAAAGTCAAATAATATATCGTTGCAAGGGGAAAGCAATCAATCACAAAGTCACATTCCGAATCCCCATATCCCGTATTACATAATATACTTGCACAAATGTAGGTAAAATATGTAGGCCCGCTCTCTTCTTCTTGGTAAAATGGAAGGGTTTTAACAGAAATAATTGCATGTGGTTGGGAAAAAGACAATAGGAAACAACTTTTAAGGCACCCATGTAGATTGGGCATAATTTTTATTGCTATGATTATCTCGTTTAGTCAATTTATCCGCGGGCATTAGTGATGCTAATAAAAGGTGAGCGCGGGATTCGTAGGAGCACGTAAGCGACTCGGATCGTGTGCCGATCAAGCGAGGCTTTGCTTACACAGGGGCGGTAATAAAAATGCAGGGAAAGCAATAAGGCTTTTCCATTTCCCATGAAATCTGATTTTCAAACAAAACACTCGCGACCAATTCTCGATCCCCATTGCTCAGCTTCCGGAAACGCTCAAAACATTCGTCGATTTAGGGGCTTGACCGAACCAACTAGGGATAAACGATCCGCACTCCTCACTCCCCCCCCCTCACCACCACAGCAAAGTCCGCGGCGGGCTTTACCGCTATGCAGATGCAAGTGCTAACCCGAGGCTAAGAATATCACTCGCGTCAAGATAACCAGCGGTAATATGGGCGAGCGCGTAGTCGAATGCCCGGGAACAATGACTCCCGAGGTTACGCGCGTCCTCGGCTGTCGATGGGAGTCGCTCCAAGTTCGGAGTTTAACGGCGACCCCGGCCACACTCCATTCCCAATCGATAAGAACCGTTATGGCACCCGCGCTTCGGCTGTTTTCTCTTTTTCTTTCATTATTATTATTTTTTTTTTTCTTTTACTCGAGATTTCATCTTGATCGTAATAATAATGGCGGGAGGGAGGGGGTGCGCACTATTTGTCAACACGGTGCAAGGGGGAGGCGGAAAGGATAAAGAAAGGTGCGCCAATGTGTTCGGAGAATGGCCGATTGAAGCAGCTACAAGTTTTTCCGATTGAAAGTACGGGGCGGGGGGGGGGCGATGCTAGACTCGTTCCGTTCGACAGAAATCGCGATTCGCAATAACGACCAGTCGGCCGTCCAAAATCTGGGACAGCGCTCGTAATGGACCATCAGCGCGGGAAGCTCTTTATCCGGAAATTTCCCACCTTGGCGAGATACGATGAGAAACGATAAAGTTTGCCCGGTAGGAGAGGGGGGCAAGCATCACTGCTATAGATACAGTCAGCAATCTCTGGCAATATAATATTCTTGCCACAAATTGAGTCCAATTTTATCACAAGCCTTCTTCGTCCACCACTTCGCTTATATTACCCTTCCTACCCATCCAACCAGCCCATCACTCTTTTTTATAACTCTCCTCTCATGCGAATAAACAGGATTTTAAAGCATTGTAAGCCGTACCATGCAAATAAATGCAGTTTTCATAGACAATAGTCGAACACAAATTCTCTTAGCTTTTATTTTTATTACTCACGAGGACATATCACGTATATTTATAATCCATCGATCGGTTCGTCTCACCTTCCCATTTCATGAAATTCTTTAGTTTTTCATCTTACGCGTATCCGTACTTGTATCACAGCTACCTATTTACGTGCAGAAATGGAGACTCGCGCAAATGACATAATTGAAACGGCTTATTAATGCTTGATGGCAGCATCGTCACAACTTAAAATTCAATGTCCATTGACAGTAGAAAGTTTATTAATCAACGAGCGCATTCCTTGCCAAGTGCATTGGCTTACTACACGTACATAAGCTACCCTTTATGGCATAAATAAAGCGATTTCAATATCACCCGCGCAATCACAAATTAATTTATTGATTAAATGCATAAGTTCCGTTGTGAATTGGATCGGTAGACTGCGACGGCATTGTTAATTCCAAAACAGATAAAAAAAGCCTGCGAATGAAAAATAAAAGTTTGATAATATTGGTACAGTAGGATTTTCCAATGTCCTTCTAACCGAATCCTTTCACAACAATTAGATTCACTTATATGGTTCTGCATGTGGCAAGTCTCACGATCGCGGCAGCGATTCCCTCCTCAAACCAGTATGAATTTAATTATTTCCCCGATATAATTGTCGCGCTTGCCCTCGCACAATTCAGATTCAAGAGACAATTAACACCGAGAGTCAATGATACAAATGCTGATTCAACCTTGTCTGGCATTTGCCACTCTCTCATTATTGCCATTACCAATTATTGCATATGCGACCGCTGAATAGTTTATCAGCTATTCGCATTACCATTATCGGCTCAACTACGGTTCAGAGAAGCTTACATTCTCGTTTTTTAATAAAGAAAAAATAAGGCAATCACTCATACTCATACACGCTCTCCGCGCTGCTAGTTCTAATTTATATTTACATTTATAAATCCATCCACAAGGTCCTTTAAGATTCTTTGGAATTTCAAGTCCGATAACCCGATTCGCCTCCATAAGGAATGTTCATTTAAAAGCAATATTTATTAATACGGAAAAGGGGGAAAAAAAATAAATAAAAAAAAAAGTAATAACTCAGGACGGAGATGTAAGGAATGTAATGATCGGTTAATTGTTCCTGGAATACCATCGACGGACAGTGTAAGGTCAATTTTTTGACCTAAAATTAATACGACGTTTTTTCCAATTCGCATTTCCCTCGCGCTTAATTAGCATTGCATTCTTGGGAGCTTCTTGCGGGAATTACTAAGGCAAACACGTCGACGGATAATGGACGGGGCTTGTTTACTCGCGTAAGCAGCCGAGCATATCTACAGCTGCATTTGCCGAACGAAGGTTCGGCCCCGGGTTCGAGGCTTTCGAGAATCGGGAGGGGGGGGGACAAATGAAAAGCCAAATAAAAGAGGTGGGGGGGGGCGAGGGAAAAAAGAAAGCGGAATTCGAGATGCGAGGAAGAATTCCACAATTTCATTACTTTGAAGTGAAAAACGAGTGCTCGATACGCGAGTTTAATAATTTGTAATTTTGTAAGCTAAGGAGATGTTGTAGAGGGGCGATGAAAATTCGCGTGATACGCTAAAATCTGTATATCCAAAGCAAAATATTGAAATACAATGCGAAATCCTAAGTAAGCGGAATATATCCAAGAATTTGCGAATCGTTGGAGAAAGGTTCCAAGTTCTCGGAAGAGAATGGCAATGAATAACAACACAAGTATCTATCAGGATAAATGCTCGACTCGGAGATAATCACGAAATTGCGTAAGGCACGTGAAAGAAAGAAGTACATATATATATATATATATATATATATAT
The DNA here is from genome assembly GCA_018883505.1 of Ceratosolen fusciceps. Lineage (NCBI taxonomy): Eukaryota > Metazoa > Arthropoda > Insecta > Hymenoptera > Agaonidae > Ceratosolen > Ceratosolen fusciceps. The sequence continues at coordinate 2,229,330 of RCIC01000012.1, read as the reverse complement.
ATATATGTTTATATACGGAGAATGAGAAAAAAGCATCTTCGGTTCGAAAGGTCCCTCCAACACGTGGCCCGAGTCAGGGTAATCGTGAGAAAGCGAAAAAAGGATCCCGCGAGCGGATTTGGCAATCGGTATGGGACTCGGTATGGGATTCTCGTGCCGCTCGGTCCCGAGCATCGCGCGAAACCACCTGTGGTCCGTTGAGAAAAAAATTTAGAAGAGGCAGAAGAGGGCTCCCGATGGGCCGTGTAGTCATGGTGGACGAGCGGCCGAGGAGAAGGGGGGAGTAGAGTAGCTCGAGGCGGCAGCGGGGCGAAGATTGAAGTTTGACGAGTTGACGCAGGAATTGAAAAGAAGGCATAGGCGTTGGAGGAGGAGGCCTTTTCATCGGGGAATGCGTGCGGGTAATCGACGCGTCGAGAGAAATCCAATTTTCGGGCTCTTGGTGCGAACGCACGTCAATTATTCCATCCCCGCCCTTCTCCCTGTCATTCTGCCTCCCTTCTAGTCTGGTACATCTTGGGCAATAGTGGGCACTCGCTCGCTTATCTTCTTCCAGAGCCTTCTCGATGAATAAGCTTTTTTCCAATTCGGTCTCTGGTTGCTTCCCCCCCCCCCACGCTCTTCCTTTTTGTTTTTGTTTTTTGTTTTTTTCAAGCACTCCATCGATAAGTGCAATGATTTCAGTAATGACTTTCTTGTTATTCTTAGCACATTCTCTCAAGTGTTTCGTCCTTCTTTTTCAGACTACGTGAAACAATCTTGCTTTCAAATTTTAGCTTACAATTTATACTCGTGTATAATCAAAAATACAATTATTATATAAAATATATGAAAATCGACAAGTCAGCTCAATTTATTACTCTTTATTATTCAAGAACGTGAATATAACGCGTATATACAATATTAAGCTGTGAAAGGCAAATCGTTTGCTCATGAATAGAGAATTTACCAGCATGATATTTCGTTAATATTGTCAATATTGTTAGAATAAACCTCGTAAGACAAAAGATTTTCGAATTAAAATCCAGAATAGAATGGACGAGTCGATTTATTATTCTTATGAATCTTATCAACGACTTATCTACATTCGTTATAAAGTAATAGATTTAGAATGTCATTAGGGTTTCTAATAAAAACGGATTCGTAAAGTATGAATAAAGAGAGCGAGGATAGAAGTAGGGGATAATGAATCACAGGCTCGGTACGTAATGATAGAGTGTCTTTCCTACGCGACTTGCTTATCATTCGCTTTCCTAGAGCTCCGTTTGTGTCGCTCTTGTCGTTCTTCCGGTTGCGCATTGTCGACCAGAGAATAATGTGTAATTTTCCTCTCGGCGATCGCAATTACGCAGCGCCGTGCTCCCGTTTAGCGCGAACGTGTCCTCGAACGCGTCGACGAAACGCGTGAGAGAAAGAGAACAGGGTTCGACAAAAAAAGAAACGGAAAAAGAATGAAAAACAAATGGACGCTATTTCACGTTACGACGCGTAGGCCAGATGCGCAGGACAAGTAGTCCATTTGAAAAGCGACGACTCGTGGCTACTTATTCTATTATGCTTTACCGTTGTTTTGCAATTTTCAACAAATGACGACTTTTGTAAGAGCGCGCAGAGATTTTTATCGTAACACCGTCGTCGTCGTCGTCGTCGTCGTCATCGTCGTCGTCGTCGACTGACACGACAGTGGGATGCGGTTTTACCCGTCCAATGCCCCTACGATGAATCTACTTATAAATAATAACCACATTTCGACATTTAGGAAATTATGCACATCGAATCGAAATATACGCGCTAAGGCGAGTTGTGAAACAACGAAGCCTTTGTCAAATTTCGAAATACCAATCAATTGCAAAGCGAGCCGAGCGAACGAATGACTTAATCACTTAATCTAAAATTGACGCTGCGAATTAATTGGCAACGGATATTTTGAGGTCCGCCGAGGTGTAGAATATGCCGAATTAACTGAAGGCTAATTGAATACTCTGGAAAGTTATTACTGCTACCGCCGATAATCGAATGGCTGCTCTCCATCAACTTACGCGGAGATGCCGAGATTCGTATCGGTAGGATTAGCCTCTCCTTAATACCCCGGAATCGGAGGCTCACCCTGCCGAACAAACCTGTTTACAGAACGTCTGCAAGGCGGCCTATATTAAAAGAGCCCCAATGTACCTGGTACGGCGAGGGGTGTAAGGAGGGAAGCGCGGAGACACGGGTGTACTCGGAAAGGGCCAGGAGACGTCGATAAGTCGAGTACTTTATAGTTCAATAAAGTCTCGGGGCAGAGGGAGCGGCAGCCTCATCCGTTCCTCAAAGCGGCCACAAATGCATAAACAACGGCCCTCTTGACCTGCCGGCCAACAGCCTCCCGTGAAAAGGAAAAAAACAACTCAAGGGAGATACCGGAGACCTCTCGGGGAGTAATAACGGCAATGCTGCAGGAGAGAGGGTGGGGTGGGGGGTGGGGGTCCTCGAGTTATCGGGACCCGAGAAGAAATTGTCCGGGTGACGGGGACCCCCGGACGCGGTCAGCTAATCCACCTGTTGAGCTCTAAATCACGGGTCGCTCGTAATTTGGCAGACAAATGAAAACAACGTCAACGAGAGAGTCACAAGCTCCTTGCTTAGGAATCGTAAAGCACCGGCGGTCTCCTGTTTTTACGAGCATTTCGCTCGCTGAAAATGATGGAGGAGGCCGCCGCATAAAGGGGACCTTCTCCCCCCCCCTCCATGACTGTCCTCGTACCTCATCCTCGACAACAAACCATTTGGTTCATCGAGTACTACTGGGCCGCTCCGAGCAGAGCTAACCTGACCCATTGGCTCCTACGGTCAAGGTCATGACAGAAGGGACAAGGGCTCCTCTCGAGGGGTAACAAACAGACAGCGGCGGGCCTCGGCCAAATCGGAGGCACGGGGGGACTTGGAATCTTGTTTTCTCTTCAGTGCCCGCCTTCTCCTACACACGCTCTGACATTGCCTGCCTGCCTGCCTGCCTTTTAATGCTTTTCCATTCTTCCTCTTCTTCTTCTCCTTATTCTTCTGCCTCTCGTCACGAGTGTGGGAAGCTTGTGGAGAGCTAACTGGAATTTAGTGGTTTTGACACTTAATCTCCGCTCACTCTTAAGGAGTTAAATGCATTTCAGGAAGTTTCCAGTCAGCGCGACGTGCACGAGCGCAATATACGACCGTGACTTTGCTTAGAAAAGTTTCCATCCAAATGCTTTCGCAACCCATCCTGTTCGTCCTTCTTCTTTTTTTCTTTTCCGTTCTATAATTGACGACGTCGACGATGGCGGCCATCAAGTTATAATCCGGACGTTTCTCGGACGATAAAATCATGTCGCTCGCTAATGGAGCTGATCGATTAATTAATTACCCATCCATCAAGGATACTAGCAAATGTCAAAGTACGTGCCTCGCTCCGTGACGAGCGTTTGACAGTTTTTAAGCCTCGAGCTGGTTTTTCAGCAAGCTAAACTATTTTCTGGGTCAGGATTATACACGTTTTAATTCCTTCGAGATTTCTGCGTAAGGCAAATATTTTTTACAGTATTCGAGACGCCTCGCGACGCAAGGTTAAATCTCGATACGTCAGCGAAAAAGAGAGGGGGTGGATGGGGGGGGGGAGATAAAAGGCCGGGGCACGCTGGCCGTTAGCTCCAAACTGTGCCAAGAAGTCAGACAGGCAGTCAGGCAGGCAGGCAGGCAGGTGTGCGCGAATGCTTGAATTCCCTCGTCTGCCCGTAGCCTCCTCTTTATCCCCGTTGAACTTCGCAGCCGCTACTCGTCGACGGCTCGTCGCTTCTTTCCTTTTGCTTCTGGTGGCGAGACCGAGTCACAGTGAACTCGAAACTCGATAGCCAACGGAGCGCTGGCTTTAGTAGCGAAGGCGCCCCCTGCCTGTCGCGCACCTGCCTAAAGCGACGGAGACGGCGTGGACGGGATGGAGGAGGCCGAGATCGCTCAGGTCGACGGGTAGGGGGGGGGGGAGAATGGGAAACGAAAGGGCAATCGCTTCGCGAGAACCTGAGCCGAATAAGGCTTAAGGAAATTACGAAGCGTCACGGCGTGCGATTTACGGTGCGTAACTCTCGCCTTTTTCATCGGAAAAGCACCGCGATAGGCTAAGAAGGCGATTTTCCACGAGCGTAAATTACAAATATTTACTCCATTTACGGGCGATGATTAAACCGAAAACTTATTTATCGTGAATGAGAGAAAGAAAATGTACGGAGTACATGTGACTCAGATATAATTATTCTTTGTGTTAAAGCCTCCGAGTGGCGGCGCTAAAGCCGTCGTTCCGACTTTGACAATAATTGCAGTTTCATTTTCAAAGATTCCGTAATGAGACATTGTGTGGCCGAGGTGTACCGAGAGAAAATAAAAATACGGGATTGGGCACGCGGAAAAAAAGATGCAGCGGGACGACCAAGTGCGGTGAGAGAGTTCTCTATTGTATCGTGCTCACTTGCTGGAAAATTCCGAAATTCCCAAAATCATGTCCCGTTTTTAAGGAATAAAAGCCGAGGCTCGGTGCCCCCGATTACAAACAAATGATTAAATCTAAAATAAAGAGGGAGGGGAATGGTGGAAATGATGTAGATTGTTAGATGCCTTGAGTAAGACGCCGGTGCAGGACGGTGGCAGAGTATGCAAAGCAGGAAATGCGGAGTGATTATTGTGGGCAGGACGATCCTTAAAGAGAGCATACTTACTAAGTATGGTTATTGCAATTAGAGACCGGGAAATTGAATTGTCGGTCGAGTTGGGAGGGGGAGGGATGGGGGGGCGTAGGGGGACAAAAAAAATCTACGGCTCTCGTCCCGCGTGTCAGCGTTACTGGACCACGTATCTGGAGCACGGCAGCTGCCGGGAACGCTCGATCAAGGAAATATCAAGTTTCGCGGGGCTGGACGGGAGGAGGTGGAAACGGAGTGGCGACTAATGCCTCTGTCGGCGATGGAAAGCTTCCCCGTAAGAATCACGCACCGCCGCTAAAGAAATACGTAGAACGTGAGCTGTGAGCTTTTACGACCGCTACCTTAATCTACGTGGACGGAATCCCTTTATCGCTTGTCGATGACGAGCTCATGAAATACGATGTATAAAGACATCCGCTTGCGAGGAGTTGCCTTACTCGACGCAGGTGAGCTTCGTCGCTCCACGAGAGCTTCGCGCTCACTACACCTCCTCCTTGACTATTAAGTCGCATAACCGTCCGAGACATCGAGGCCCAACAATTACACCTATTTACGGCATTGCTTATTACAGAACTACGAATGCCTTAGAATGAATGTTGGCCGGCACTAGGCCGTTATGATCCAACGATTAATGCAGAGAATGCATCCAAAAGCCGCATTACATAAACCGAGGTATTTCTTTCTTAATAAGCGAACGCATACTCTAATAATCGATCGGTCGAATTTAGTTGTTCTCCCATGGCACGGCTAATCTCTTATTCCTTAAGGCCCCTCAATCCAATCGCTTTCAATAGCACTTGCAGCGATCGTAATCGTAACGACGACGACGACAACAACAACAACAATAATAATAATGACTGGAATAATAACGGGATGGGAAGTAAATATAAAAATCACGATTGGCCAAGGCTGGGGCTTGGCAAATATTTGCGCCCTGGCTAGATGTGTCTCGGCTCAAGAAAATAAGCCGCATAATTAAAGGCATATAATTCAACAACGAAGCTGACGTATATAGGCTCGTAATTTTTAAACCGAACATCCGAGAAATTTAGCCCATTAAAACGCCACACATCAAGCACACGTATCGTAAAGCGCTCCAGCTTCAAACGAAATTTAATGCCTTTTTCCCTTGAGACGATCCCACCTCGGCAGGTCTCATACAATGCCGGCCAAACTTCCCTTTACCTTATCTTGTCTTGCTTTCTTTTATTATATTAAAGTCAAAGGTACAATAATACAAAGGACAAACGACCACATTTTCTCAAGCCAAGGAACGTCGCGCCACACTCAGTTCGGTAACAAGGGCGAAGGAAGTATCTGTTAATCGCTACGAGTTTAATCACGTAACGTCATTGCCGTTAAGGAAAGAAAATCAAGTGATCGAACTCGATTAAGTGTCCCTGAATAATCGCGAGAGTGAGCGAAGCAGCCGAGAAACTTCTTTGGTGTAGTTCCAACTCTGTGGGATCAGGTAGGCGTTAGGATTTCAAAAATATCTAGCTCAGCCTCCCCCGCCCCCGCCCCCCTCGCCATCTCACAGCCGCTAGAGAAGCGGCTCACCTCCTGGGTCACGACAATCCTCTCTCGTCTACAGTGACGATAAATAAAGAGAACGAATGGCTAAGCTTGAATCGGCTTTCTAGGCGCGAGACGTCTCGGTCAGCCTCGCCTGATCCTCGAGGTCAGATCTCACAGTACCTACCCGAAGCAGCCATCGCGACTTGTCCGGCCTTCCTCGTTCAAACCAACCCAGCAAGCTATATGTAAGAATACGTGGTTCGGGGTAGCTCGAGCTTAAGAGGCGTTCAACACACACACGCGTACAACCAATCGCATTACACTACGCTCGATCCTCCTAACTAAATAATATTAGTGTTATCGAGGCGGTGACCGGGACGACAATATTTTTGTTATATCTGCCCCTTCAGGCGGGTGCCCTGCTGAAGAAATGATTATACAACAATTGTTTCAACGTAAGCTCGCATTAATTCTCGCGGTCTTTCATCGCTTAATGTTAGCTGTAGAAATCGAAAGGACGGATAGGATAAATAAAACATTTACGGGAGAGGAGCGGGCGACGTGTAGCCAAGACACCCTATTTTACATTTTATTATCGCATTATTGGACAAAGTTACAAGACGTAAGGAAAATATAAGATCAAGCTTACCTCCTTGTCCTGGTCTTTCTCGGTCGCCTCGTCCTTGTCCTTGTCCTTATCTTCGGTGACCTCCGTGTGAGGCGCGACGCCGTTCGAGGTCGGCTTCGCCTCCGCCTCCTCGATCATCCCCAACTTTTCGATTTTGTCAGCGCCTTCGCTAACAACACCGCCCTCGGCGGGGATGCCCTCCTTCTTCGGCGTCGTCGTTATGTCAACAGACCTTCTGCTCTGTCGCGCACCCATTTTCGCTTCCTTTTTCTAATTACCTCGTGAGCTTTATCAGCGCCCTGGACTCGGCGGCTTTAAGGCTTTCTTATCTGAAAAAAAATCAAGGCCATCGGTTATTTATTAGACCACTACGGCTTCCGCTTGTTGTTGTTATTATTATTATTATTATTACTATTATTATCATTATAATTATTTATTTATTAATTTGGGTATGGTTTTCTTTTGACTTTCTCTAGCAAAAAATATCACTTGATATTCAGCATTTCAAACATTCTCTCATTCATAAAACTGGTTATTCACACTAAACAAGCTCGCACACACACGCGCGCGCGCGCGCATTAAATTCTTATTAAAATAAACACTATAAAAGCTAAATATTCCGACAGATCATTTGCTAATTTAAAACCAGTAAACATTTTTTAACGTATAAGTTATATTTGATTATGCTATAAGGCATTTAAAATATGTGCTTAAATATTTGTTATAATAATATGCTTTGAAATATTTGGCAGATATTGCAGAAAATAATATCCATCTTTATGAGCAATTCGCAAAGTAGAAATACTAATTCATGTTGTTTTAATGTGCACAATACAATAAAAATCAAAAAAATAAAATAAAACGGCGATATTATGATTTGAAAAATAATAAATCAGTAGTAATAAATTTAGAATTTTTATTGCATTAAATGCTCATGATATACACCGTAATTATATTACTGACAATCTCGAGTCAAGTATGAAAACTAAAATGCACTATAATTTTAGTACATAAAGAATTTTTTCAGGCGTTCTAAAACAAACTTGAAATGCTGTGATTAAAATACATTGAAAAGGTCGTAAAAACATTAGATATAGAAAATTATTCATGAATAGAAATAAATAAATCTTACCGACTTGTTTCAAAGTTTACTTTTTATCAATAACAATAAGTACATTGTTATACATGTATTAAACCTTAAAATCCTCATTTCATTTTATTTTAATTAATGTCAGTGTAAATTTTTTTAAAATCGTTGATTATAATAACGGTCATAAAAGGATTAAATATTTATTTAACAGCAGGCTCAAATTTCATTAAATAAAGCTAAAAGAAAAAAATTAATAATGGGTTACATGCAACAATGAATCGTGAAGCGGGACTGAAAATTCAATTCCTCTTATGCTGTTTATAAAAACTAAAAATTAATTATATATATATATATATTGTATATTTTTTGGTTCATATCTTTTCATTGTTGTTATTATGAATGTTATTATTATTATTACATTGAAGTCAGCGTTGGAGTGGATGATTCATTGTATCGATCTGGAATTACATAGGAATAGTTGAGTTGAGCCTAGTGAGAGTGTTAAGTCACGCTGTTCAAAATATTTAATTGTATTGCGAAAAAAGAATTACATTGAACCGACAATAAATTATCTTGTAATATAAGTTTTTATGCCGTATTAATTTACGAAAAGTATGCCATATTTTTTCAATATAATATTTTGCAATTAATTTTCATTATACGCGGTTTATCTACCTGAAATTTCTTAACGCTTTCAAAGATGAAAGGTAATCGTTTTAGGTTTTATATATTAAAAATGAATTAGTATAGAATGAATTGAGCCAATTGTATCGAAGGAAAGTGATCGATAACTTCGAAGTTTAATTTAAAGAAATTAAAAAATAATTAAATGTCGTTTATCAGCTACGTACATCGCCTTTCACTTAAAACTTTTCCTAAGTTTAGCCCGAACGTCTGGCTAATGATTCGTTTCAAATAACTTACGCGTACAATTTTTCGTGCATATATATATATATATATAGGCATCTTTCGTGCTGATACAAAGGTAAGAAAGTTTTCCAAATGAAAGCATTATTGCTTTCATTTATGCTTAAAGCTATTAAGAAAATTCCTTTCGAGATAATGGCGATAAGATCAAGAGTGCACTATGTGCGTCATATTTGCGAAGGAAAATTTCAATGGATGAAAGGCGATATAAGTAGCGAGTGAAACCAGCTTGACTTTACAAAAGTATACAATACGTTTGGCGATTGGAGATAAATTGCATTGGTAATAGCGATTGCAAAGAAGCTCATGGCCCATTTGTCCCGGGCTTCGTTTACTTGGAAAATAATTATGCGCTACAAGGAGACGCGAAGGAAGCCCAAAGAGACAAAGCACCAAATAATATCTCGGGATGTCTTGTATCGTCTAGAACTCATGCACTATTTGGTATTGCCAAATTGCTGAGTGGGGGGGGGGGCGTTGGAACGGAGCGGGTCGGAGAGGGAGACTTCCACCGACTCGGAGGGCAGGGCTGAGAAGGCCGGCGTGTGCTTATCAGTCAAAAGCGCGATTCGCGTGACGCACGTCTCCGGGAAGTGCTGATGCAACACGCACTTTTAATAGGCCGCGAGTCCTTTTACGATCTAAGAGTCTCGACTCGAGCGGCAAGGTCGCCCGGACTCGTGGAGCCTTGCATTATCGACCCGATGATGATCTATCATTTCTAGCCGCTTTAATGAAATACCGGGAGATTCGATCCAGCTCACGAACTTGCGAACTCGAGCTACGCCGTCGGCCTCTTTCTCTCATTCCTTGGGAACGGCCTTTATTTACTACAATAAGGCATTCATGGGAGCGATGATTGATATTGGGAATGCGGGACGCGATAATGCATGAATCTGCTTGTCTTGAAAGCTCTTGGTATGCAAATGGACAAGGATAATGTTTCCTGCAACTTATTTACTTTTCAGCGAACTATTCGCAGAGCCGTCCAATTACTTAGTCCGAGATTTATCGAGATCTGGAGAAAGAGGCCGACGATCTAAGCTCCGAGTTTCATCAGGGGAAATTTCGAATAAAAATGAAAAATAATTGTGCTCTAGTTATTTTTCACAAAGCCAGTCGTCGTTGCTCTCGCCTAACGAGCTTTTCGGAGCAGTCGGAATGACAAGCTAACGGTGTTTAAAACTTACTTCTTCCCGAATTCCTCGGCCAAAGACAAAGGGAAGAGGAATAATCGAGATCTTGACTAATTGCTCGCCTTTAAACCAATACCCGTATTATCGTCTAATGAGGAGACTCTCCGAGTGCAGGTACTCAAAGCATTGTTTCATCCTCGCAATAACCTACTAACTCTTTAAAATTAAACACGCTCCTCCCCTCCCCCTCCCCTCCCCGCCCGGCTCATCTATTTTCTTCTTTTCTCTCGTTTTAATCACCGGCACAATAGACCAATATTAAATTTTCCTTCTCAACGAGTTCAGGTCAAACTTTGTCGTACCAAAGCATATTACTGGCCATTCAAATAACAATAATAAATTATTAATTTAGACAACCGTTTTTTCCAATTATAAGCTACACTGTGCACAATTTCGTTAATCTAGTGATGATTTTCTTGTTAATCGTTCAAGTCGCTTAAGGGAACGTAAAATTTTTTTGCACTTCACTGTTAGTTACTGTGCATAAATAGTGGACCGTTAAAGTAATAACCCTTAATAGTAATACGGAACTTGTTATGCAACTCTACTGCGTTAAATGGAAGAATACATTTTGCACGTTGTATTTAGTGCGACTATAAAAAAAAGTTCCCGACTGTGTTTGAAAAATAGGTTTACCAACCATTTCATTTCATAGATAATTATACTTCTTGGAAATGAGTGAATTCACAAGCTCTTATTTAAAGAAAGAGGAAAGTTATAACCACAATTCTCTCATAAATTTAATAATTAATAGAGGTTGAATAGAAGTTACGAGTTGGGGAAAAATTTAAATGTAGAAAAACGAAATTTTCTTTTTTTAGTATTTTATTTCGTCTGATTTACCATCAATTACGGTCCGATGCTAGAAACAAAGAGAAACAAAAGAAATGTAAAGTCTTTTAAAAATTATTGCAAATTCGTATAAAGTGAATGTTTTTTATTTTTTTTTATTTTACATTATTTTATTTTATTTTTGTAATATTTCAATCTCAATTTATTTTTTTATAAATTGCGCTATTATTTCTTTCGTGTGCTTTTATTCATTTATTTCGAAGTTTTAATAAATATTTTAATACTAAAGTATACAGTCTACACATTAAAAAAAGCTATAGATATTATATTATTAAGCTTCTTGTTAATTGAATGCTGTAATAGAGTATCGATCAGTTATATAATTTCAGAACTGTTCCCGCATACGAATTATATTGAAGTTTAATTAAAATGCGTACAAAACAATAAAAATTGAATTAGAAGAGGTTTATTTGGTCACTTTGACTTTGCTGATCTTGTGAAATTAAATAAAATATAATAACGTAAATATTATATCTCCGAAGATGAATGATCGGGTAATTGAAAAAGAGTTGTAAATAGCAAATAAATTAGTTTATGAATCCTCTTATATGTTCTTTGGTCGGCTACCAGAAGAAAATGTACTAATTTACTAGCGTATTATGCGTCTAGCATGAGATTACAGGATTCGAATAATCATATTAAGCGCCTCTAGTAGCCTCTAGTTTACAAATGTAGGAGGTATATAGTATATTATAAAATATAATGATAAGTTATGGGAAATAAAAGCTATTTCCATATGTAAGGGCTAGAGATTAGAGATGGCAGCAGAATTCGAATGGGTCAGGCATAAATTCGATTTACAAGACAGTCTGGGTCACAACGGTTATTTACTCTGATCTGTCCTATTTTTATATCGTAGTATTAACAAAGCTGCGGAGCTAGGACTTTCCTTTTGGCGAGTAGAAGAAGACAGAAGACAGAAGAGCCTTACCGACGGACTAGAATTCTAGGAAACGGAGAGAAGAGCCAAGAGCCCCGTTAAATCGGTAAAGGAGCAGGGAATATATCGAAGCTCGAGCGAGCTAAGAACAAGCGAAAGTCTTGAAGAGAGGCTCGACGTCGCAGGGAATTGGAAATCCAGCGCTACCAGCGACCGCTCTTGCGAATAACGATCCTCCAGTCCTGCTTTAACCAGACTGAATTATGCACGCCAGGGCACACGATACCCTACGGGAAAGCCCTGCAATATAACTGCGCTACGCCTAGGAAATAAATTGATAGGCAAGGAGCAGAGTCCTCTTAAAGATTGCGAATTAACCGAAAATTATGTTGCGCCGACTCTTTTTGTAACGAGCTCCTTGAGAGCCCGTACCAGAAGAGCAGAAGACAACGCCAGCCAATGTTTCGCCCTCCTCTTAATTCACAAACACGCGCGCGCGCGCGCGCCGGAACGGTTATAACAAAGAACTTTTTCGCATTTAATGGCGAAAGCGAGGAGGAGAAGGTGGTGGAGGAGGAGATGAGAACCAAAGATCATTATGCACCTTACATTGTACATAATACGCGCAGACTTATTTATAATCGTAGGGATTTGCAAGAGAGCCCGAGTTTATTTGAAGTGCAATACCGCAAATATCGACGTAAACGTGAGTACACTCACGTACCTCGTAAAATATACTTTCCTTTCTAACGTTCATTACGGCCACGTGCCTCGAATTCACGTCAGCCAATGTATTTGCCGACTAGATCGAACCATCGGTGATATTCTACTTTCCCGCGAAATGCCGATTATCAGGAGTTACCTGCCGGCCATGTGAATTACAGCGGATAAAGGGAACAATGGCATCGGCGTTTTTCACAGCCTCTACTAACCAACAGTAATCTACAACGCACACGTTGAAGAAGTAGGACATGCTTTTTTTCTATTCTTTTTTCTTTATAAACTCTACAGAGAGGAATGCGGCTAATGGCACTCGTTATTAAAGTGCTGTACTATGAGCGCACGGCGCCCCTTTTAAATATTGCAAGTTATTGCAAACCTTACTAATAAATTGCTTTAGATATTTGCTATTAAAATTTTCGGATAAAGATTTTGCTGAAGAAACCTTACGAAAGAGCCGATTTACGGTCACTCCTTACGCGTCTGCAGTCCTACCTACCTTGTTTTTTTGTTTTCTTTTTTTCTTTTTTTCTTTTTTTTTTTTTACAGCTCGAAGGGAAGAAAATTGGCGAAATAAAATCGGATAATATAAGAAACCATTGGTCGCTTCGGATATTATAAAAGCCCACGAAAAATTACATAATTAAGGCATTAAAGTTAAATTAAAGGATAGAGGCTCCGTTCGATGGGCGGTTTTTTCACTGTGATGGAGGGCACATGAAAGGCAGGTGAAAAAAAAAGAAGAAGAAAAAAAAGCAAGATACCGTAACAAAGAAAGCACATCGACTGGTATGGAAGATTAGAAGTCGGTGAGAGGGACGTCAAAAGCAAGCCTAAATAAGCAAACGGGCGGATAGTTGTGAAGCGGCGGAGAAACTTTTTGCCAGCTATTTTAAAAGCAAACAAAAATCCCTCGGCTCTATTGAAAAAGCCGGTCAAAGTTCCACGGCGGCGCGCCTTTTCCACCCGGCCACGCAAGACTAGGTCAATGCTCCTACAAACGAGACAAGCAGCTCCCTTGAGGTCCAGCGACCGCGACTAGCGCTAGGCTCGATTCTCTGATTCTCGCTACGTACCTAGTGTACGCGAACGACCCGAGATGCTGCTGCCTAGGTGCTCGGCGTCTGGGTGGGGGAGCGGATCCAAAGAGGGTCGACACGGCCAACCAATCGCTCGACTACAATTGCGTCGACGCTGCGATTTACGACGATTACGGGGAATTAGCCACGGCCAGGTACTGAGGAGCCAGGACCAACTACTCTCCTTGTCGAATCTAAGGACGGACTCGCTCCTCTATACGTGTCCGTCGGCCTATCTGATCTCGGCTTTTTCTTTCATTACGCCCGTCTTTTCTTTCCTCACCTATCGGCCCACCCCGCTATTGTCGATTTTACGGACGGCGTGCCTCGGATTTACCAAGAACGCGTCTGATTAATTGCCTCGCTAGATAGGAATACACCCCCCCCCCAGTTCTCATCACGATTCTGATGAGCTGCCCTAATAGCCGCGAAGATTGCGCAAACGCCTCGCTTAACGGACTGCAACCCGAGTCGACGAATCCGAAGCACTCGTATACCAGACCCTTTTAAATTCCCTATGAATCGAGAAGGCCTCGATCGCCTAACCACAAAGAAACTGCCCATCGTACTCTCCTTGCCATGATACTGCAAGCCAATAATCACAATATTCGGTGGATAATTTACGTCACTGCCGCCGCCAACGCCGCCGTGGCTGCCGCCGCTGCTGCTGCTGCTGCTGCTGCTTGCTGCTGCTCCATCTTAATCTCGACAAGGGTGACAGGCTCGTATTTACCTTATCATAATGGTATTAGTCATTCGGTTACATGCCGAGGGAGCGCGCGTGCCCCGAGTCTCACATAAATAACCGACTGTTAACCCCCCCTCCACCCACACCCCACCGTCGCCGCCAGTCAACCTTAAACTTATCTGCATCCGAGCTCGAACAATAACCTCACGCCTCGGACTCTCGTCTACGCATCCTTTAGGCTTTCTCGCGTGATTCATGAAATTCCGCCATCTGCCTACTGAACCAAGCGACGGAACTCCTCCTCCTCCTCTCCGCCGATCACGAGCTAATAATCCGAGGGGCCCTGTCGATTTCCCTGCACTTCCGAAGATAAGAGCGCGCTCGATTGCATTTGTCAGTGGCTCGGCTCATTATTGGCCTTTCGCGTGCGTTGCACTCGTCTGGACCGCTATTTCAAGTTCAATAGACTGAGAGATGAAGTTGGCGGGGCGCGTGCACCGAATAACCGATCCGCGCTTCGACCGAGCGTTGCGACACTCCCGCCTCCGCAACGCTTTTTACGCTATTCTACGCTATTCTACGCTCATCCTTAACGAGCCCGTATTTCAGTCCGAGTGCAAGTGGATAGACGCATTCGCTCGTACGAAAGCAGCTGCTCTTTGCATTTAGCCATCTCATCTGCTGCACAGTTACGTATCAAATTATGCACCTAAGATAGCAAACGCGACAGCTTAAAGTTAGATAGATACCCGGAATGTCCCTGTACGTCGTTCAAGCCAGACATAAAAGTCAATCATAATCAGGCTCAGTTTGAGGAGAGCAGAAAACGGGGGCTGGATTACGCTACGGGGCTGCATTTTGGCGAGACGTTCTCTTACTCTTTGTCCAGACGTAAAAAAGAATGAAAGAAAAAAAAAGGAGGGAGGGACAGAGAGAGAGAGAGAGAGAGAGAGAGAGAGAGAGAGAGAGCGAATGCAACGACCGGATCGAGCCGCTCCCTATACCACCATTAGTTTTACTCCGAACTGACGGACATATGCGCCTACACCCACGGCTCGCTCACCCCAATTCAGCTGGTAATAAATTGGACCACCTTGCTGTCCCGTGCCAGAAGAGTGCCAGAGCCGTGCCAGAGCCGTGCCAGAGCCGTACCAGAGCCGCCTCCACAACTCCCGGGGAACCTTAGAAATGGGGACAGCAACGAACTAAGCGAGGAACGGTCGAGCCACTCTACTTGTCCCGCTCCCCTAACCACCCCCCCCTCACTCTCTCTCTCTCTCTCTCTCTCTGATTTTTTTTACCGTAAATTTGCCTTGCTCCTCCTGAAGCGAGATGGAATTTTTAATATTTATCCAGAGCTCGAGAAGAGGCTCTCTGGCGCTGTGCACAGGGAAACAAATTCCCAGCGATATTAAAGCTCGTACGAGCACTTTGTCTAAATGCTAGCGCAATCACATTCTCAAGTCCGGATACAGCAAGTAGTCGCTTTTTCCATTGGGCCCACCGCTCTAACTCCTCCTCATTCAACTCTACCTCTTTTGGCCACTTTTGATCTCATGTCATTTCGAATAAGCCTGTGCTTCGATACGCTTTCTGAATAAAGAAAAAATCTTGATTTACCGTTCTATCGGATAGTGGCATACAAAATGAATTGCTGCACTTACGCCGATAAATCATATCGTTCTTATCAACCTCGTATTGCTCTACTTTGAATTCTTCGTTATATATATATATATATTAAGGAGTAATTATTATTTATTTAGGTTCGAATAAATAAATTTCCTTGGGCATTATCATAACATTTATAATGAATTAACTAGCTGATGATAAAATTAAAGGCGAAATAAATTCCACTTGACTTAAGTAGTGAATTTCCTATTTGAATCTTAATGCAGTTGATTATAAGCTTTTAAATATCGAATACCCACCGCAGTTCAAGTAATAAACGTTGCAGCGGTTGATCTCAACCACGAACATAAATATAATACCTAAGGACCGAATGCCGCGCGTATGTATATTCATAAAACGACCAACTAATGTATCTCATTGCGACTTTGTCATTATTAATAAGAGCATACTTGTAAGCGTACATTGTCTATTTAAATTACAACTATAATATTTTTTAAAGGCAGTTCAGATTTTTGCAATGATCTTACAATTTAAGGGCGAAAGTCGTTAGCGAGTTCATGTGATAATGAAAGATTTTGTGATTGCAACGAGGCCCGCGAAAGCTTCAAATTAAAATACCAATCATTGCTGTAATTTCAGTACTACTTATGCGTCAATTTGCTCGATGCGGTAACATTACGGTCTTACTTGAATCGTTAAAAAAGCCCTATGGGACAAAAAATGAAATGAGATTACGATTTGAGGATCTTAAGTATCCCCCCCTCTATCGTTCCTCGCGGTTCAAACGGCACGCATACCGTAGTAAAATTCCATTCTTGATGAAAAGTAATTTCAATAAAGGAAGACAAAAAGGAAGAAATTCAAAGTGAGCGTGTGTGCACACGGCGTATTTCCATTAAGCAATCCTTTCATGACAGTCCCTTTTCCACTAGCGCCCCCTCCCCCACCTCTACGCGCCAAGCCTTTACTATATTCAGCCGCTCGTATTTCCGGCAAGCGCGAGAAGGTCATGGGGTACGAGTATAAATCGTAGCTACACACGTGCACAACCACGAGATCGAGCCTCTATATTTAGAAGGGGCGGTAATGGCTTTTGTGTATATGGAGCACTCTTTGCAAAGTCAAACGATCCAGAATTAACAGCTGCGGAGAGACGATGTCTTTGAAAAAATTCTAACCCGCTACATCATGTACAAATATGGCTGCATTAATACTTTAACCACGACTATAAGAAGAATCATTACTTAAACGACACTTTGTGCTCGATATAAACGAGGAATTGATCGAGTCACTTAAAGCCGTCATCGAAAGCACTTAGTGTTTTGACTGCAGTATCGACTGCACCACTCGAAAAGACAGAAAAGACAATACTTGATAAACTCATTATACGATGTTACGTTACATTACCAGGCTTTACTAACACGATCTTAATAGACTGATTGAACTATAAGAAAAGTAAGCCGTCCCCTTCTATCTGATCTCGTCCAGCGCCGTCTCAAAAGACCATAATTACACGAGTATAATTTACCTAATGACATGCATACGTTACAACCATTGCCACGATTCATCCATTGTATAAAGCTATAAATGATCGATTATTGGAGGATTAAAAAAAAATTACTTCTATCGATCAACGAGTGACTCGGAAGTTTGTTTAGTCTCCTCCTAATCGTTCATTCTCACGTTTCAAGGCCCCGAAAATGCTTGAAAGCACAATCTCGTACACGTGTCATGAGTACTAAATGGAAGGAGGGGACGAAAAGTCCTTTATACTATTAAATTTAATTAAAATTAGATACATCAATCGTCGTGCCACGTTACAATCTACTTTTTATCTCTCGTTTTATCCATTCAGTACAATGAAATTCAAATAAAGAGAATAAAAAAAAATCGAATCTCTCTTTTCATTTAACTGCGATCAAGACTTTTGGTGTTTAATTTGAAATCCGTGGGCAGTTAACAATACGTTTTCTTCTAACTATTTACTTCAAATGTTTGAAGAATATTAAATACCGTGAAAAGCCTTATTGCATTCGGTAAGAAAGTAGTTTCCCCGCTCGAAAATAATAAATGTAAATTTTAAGCTACTCGGCACTTGAAGTGTAAAAATCGAGTTTCCCTAAAAATAATGAATCGACTCAAATTAATGAATAAAGGTTAGTCTAATTATTGTAAAAGTTGAAGTTTTTATTTCAAAGTAGGCAAACGAATTCCTTTTAAAGAGGTTCCCTCCCCATTTGCATACAATGCTCTTGTATTTCAATAAAGGAAGTAAATGTCCCGATTGTTTTCCGACGTTGTATTATTATTATTCACAACGATTTAGCCAAGCTTGAAATTTCTATTAAACTCATGGCTTCATATGCTGCTTGACGGATTATAATATTCGTAAGCTATTCACACTTGTACAACAAACGTATTTCATAAATACACATGAACTCATTGGATAAGCATCTACAAGTTTTGGACATGGTAATGATTGTTGGAATAGAGTAAATATTATTTAAAGACAACTTGATTGGTTGTCGAAGAAAAATGGTAAAGGGCCGTTCATTTAGTCGTATTATACTTATCACAATGTCTGGATAGTTAAAATAGATGTGTAATGGCCCCTCTTACGTATACATAATGCCCTAAGTCGAAGTACCGAATAAAGTGTCATAATACTCTATTCGAGGACAAATGTTGAGAAGGGAAGATTATTTCCACGTCATATTTGATTATATATGCTTGCTGTGCCGTATTTTTGGAACTATGTAGAGTATGCGCCCGATGAAACCGAATTAAAGCCGAGCATGCGCTATCATGCATAAAGGTCATAAATCAAACGGTCGAGTTCTAACGATCTCTAGGCACACTTGTAAGCATGGAAATTGAAAGTAAAGGGCGGACAGACCGATGATGAGAGGTCGTAGTGACGAGGCAATTGGGTAAGGGCCGATCGAGCAGGTGAAAAGGCGTATCGAGGAATCGATCTTTCGAAGATCCGAGCATTATCTTATCAGCCGTAGCGGCTACTTCTTCCCCTTTCTATTTCGTGATTACGAGGCGGAATACAGCGACGCCGGTGACTCGGGAATTTTTCCGCGTTTAATAGATTAATAAACGGCCATTCAGGGGTCACTGCCATTCCCAGCTCCTTCAGTCTCAGCTGCCGCTGAATTGAAGGATATGAAAGATGCGCTTCTCTCGCCCGGGATACCGCCGCCTCTTTAAACTCCTTAAGCTCAAATTCGTTTAACCAACGGTATTAAAATAGAACTTATTTTATAAAGTCCCTGCCATCCTATTTCACTCAATCTCCCCCCCCCCTCTCTCGAATAGTTTATGACTTCTACACATTAAAAGTAAATGCACTTAATCTTTTTAAGCCTTGTTTCATAGATAACAAACAATTTTTCCCTTTTTACCCTTTAGCTAGTATTTTAAACTCGAAAATATAATAGCAGTAAATACACGTAATATCAATGTCAAAGTTAATCTTTAGGTTACTCGTAATATTTTAAATGATCTTCTTACGATGATAGCTTATTTTTTTTCGTAAAATTTTCATCAAGATTTGAAAATTCTTTTGGAGTTTCTCGTATATAAATGAATAAATAATAAATGAAAATAAAACACCAGATGTGATTTCAAGGTCTTGGAAACTATTTGTCGCTCAAAAAGTACTAGATAAAAGTTCAAAGAAGAATGAGCGAGAGAAGTAAAATATATAAGAGAAAATAAAACGTTTGGTCATGGCGTAAAAAAATGTGAAAAAGAGGTGGGGTATGAGAGGGTGGGAAGAGTGCCATTAGACCAATACAGACACGAAGAGTACAAAAGAAAAGGCGAAAGAAGGCGCGAGAGTTAAGGAGAGAGGGAAATATTATATTTGCCGACGAGAAAGTCCGATGAACCCGACAGCCAACATTCAAGGTCTCTTTTATCTCCAAGTCTTTTTTCTCCTTTCATCTGATATTTTCATTTGAGAGCGATTTATTATTGGGAAGGGGAAGTCTGTGTGTACGCGCGCACGCATGTGTATGAGAGAGAGAGAGAGAGAGAGAGAGAGAGAGAGAGAGAGAGAGAGAGAGAGAGAGAGAGAGAGAGAGAGAGCATAACGATAAATTTACGCGCATTTGAGTTTCATCTGGGGAATTAAGGGAGCGGCATTTTTATAAGCATATGAAGAGAGCGCGGAGTGTAGCGAGAGAAAATGTACGGAATGTTTGGGTAATATTCATCAGTGTTCCGCCATTGATGTATTTTCATAGGGATTACAACATTGTCGATGCTTCTAGAATTCTCTGTATGTTAATGCGGCATTCAGACGCTTAAGGTTTTCCTCATTCTTCCGAATGTAAAATAAGAACAAAAGAAGGAGAAGAAAAATACTTAACTCTGGTGTTGAATTCTCTGCGCAAGCGATAGATAGCACCGGATCATTATAAGGCAATATCAGGCCAAAGATAACCATCTCGTACAAATAGACACCAGCTGCTCCGTACAGATTTTTTCCTTTATAATTTATAAAACGTGTCTTATCAAGCAAAGTAAATAATTTCTTACGCCAACAATTGCAGCTACAGACTATTTTTATGAATGAGACAATTATTCTGTTGAAGTATGTTGGGTAATTGCGGCGCCGAACTACTCTATTTTTTTTTTTTTTAATATTTCTAATGTTCTTCTAAGAATAAAGATCGCCTTCGTCGCTTGAACAAAACTACGAATTAGTATTTCGGCTACGGTATATTCAAAGTTACGGATAATTCCGGTACGCTAGATTCAAAGAACAATCGTTTCCCTTCGATTGGTATTAGACTCGCGTAGCAGACTGATACAAGCGGTAAGATAGAGGGAGGGAGGGTGACTCCGTTTCTTCTAATGAATGCAGCTGCGTGGCGTAGGGCGACCGCTACTCAAATTAGAAGTGGCCCCGTTAAAACGGCAAGAATCTCGCTAATATACCTACCGGTGGATTAAGATGCGCCCTCGCTCGTTTATATTTCTGGACTTTATAACCGTGTTACTGAGCTACAAGCCGAGAGTCCACCTCTAGGCTGCTCCAAAAACCTATTTCGGGATGCCCCCAACATGCAAGCTCTTAAACATTTTACGCGCTTATTACGCGGACAAGATTGCTCGGTAAATAGCAATTTTCCGCAGAAGCGAATAATAGGCTCGAGGGGCCTCTCTCTCCCTCCCTCTCCCTATCTTCCCTACGTCTCCTATAACGCGTACCTTTTTCGAACGACGATTAAGTTTTCCGAGCTCTACTATTGTGCCTTACTCAGCGCTAATAAATAAGACAATCCGGGCTCTCGGTCTACCTATCAATTTCTAAATGTGACTCGAATAGTCGTTAAAATTAACCGAGACGTATTTGAATTTAAAGAAAATACTGCACGTAAAATAACCATTCGAGGCTCGTTGTCAAACACTGTCCTTTTTTGTATTCTCTCTACGTGCTTAGCAAAGTTCCCTTTGTCTTGTTAAAACCAAGCATTAACAATTTCGTACGACCCCTCCGTCTTCGTCTTCTTCTTTTTCTTCTTCTTCTGCTACTTCCCTCTCTTGTCTTAATCATAGTCGTGCCTCTTCTCTCCTACACCATCCCGTCCCCACTGCCGTCGTTGGCGTCACAATCACCAAACGATCCCATATACACGTTTCGCCCCGTGCATGGTAAACTTAGTTTACGTTTAGTTTTCAGCATGGCTTTAAGCAATCAAATGAAAATTTGAGCCCGTAAATTCTAGCCCTTGATACATATCTATTACATATTACCAGCGACTCTACGAAATTAATAGTATAAAAAAAAAAAAAAAAAAAAAAAAAAACGACCAAAACATTGAATGAGATTAAGGGTATTACATGTTAACTAATGTTAGAACTTTTCTTTAATTGCGACGCATACACCCGAAACCGAAAAAGTTAGGAAGGAAATTGGCGAATTCGGCGAATGCTTTTTCCCGCGCTGCGCTCTTCGTCACCCCCTCCCGCCCCATTAATGCCAGGATCACACTTAAAAAGGGGAGTTAGGGAAGAGCGAGGCAGTGGTGCGCGTCTCTGTGGTGCCACGTGCTTGAGCGAACGCGAATATGATGACGCACGTGTACGATCTGGAACCCGGCAGTGGATTTAAGGGATTTACTTAGGTTGGCCAAAGGACGGCGTGCTGTCGTCCTACAATGGCCTCGATAGCAGTGAAAGGCTGATTGGCCGACCGGGTGTAGAAACCTGAGCGGCTCGAGTTAGGGAGAGGGTCGAATGGGCTTTGATCGATTGAGAACCTCGATCAGTTAAAATCATTACTTGATAATCGATCAGACTAAGCTGCATTTTAATTTCCCCTCCCCGCCGCTGCTACACAATCCTCTTGCATGCCCTATCCATTCTGTATTATCTCAATTGATCGATAAGCAACAACGCTATTATTTAACTGTGCCTACACGACTGCAATTCTATGCATACGTATATGTATACAACCACAATGATAATAGTTCCTATACATCGTGCCTTATTAAATTATTTTATTCAATTATCATAACAGTTACAATTCAAAAGTGTAAGAAGCGCGTAGCTTTAAATTCGCGTTTTTAATCAATTAAGTTCAATTGGGCAAGACATGTAGCTTGAAAACCTCTCGAATTAATTCGTAATGATTAATCAACTGTTAAGAAGAGACAATTCTTAACTACAAATTTAGTTAGACAGAATATATGTGTACATTCATTTAAGAGATTAAAACTTGTGCTGTTGTCTTTAAAGAAAAATATTTATTCAAAACTTAATAACTCGCATCAGTTCTTATTGTTTTGCAAAACTGACTGGAATAAGTCGAGAAAAATCGGCAGAAATACAATAGAAATTATTTTTAAACCTCGAATATAATCGCGTGGCATTCCTTATGCTCATTCGACAGGGCTTATTTTAATTATGATAATAAAAATTACTCGGTGAAGGAACATACAATTGCAATTAGCATTAAAAATGTTGGCTTTATCATAAAGAGGTATGTGTATATTGAATAATTTATTCGATGTGCAAAGACGTCCGTGAGTCAGAGAATTGAACCCACGGGCCTTCGAAATCAGAATTCACCGATTAAACGTCTGTCAGCCTTGTATTTTGTTACATTACAGTTATACATATAGCAAAGTATATATAATTCATGAACGGAAACGCTAGAGGAGAGTAAAATACCACAATTATTTATGTTCCTGCGCTGCGCAATCTTTTTCCAGAATACTCACTCACAAAGAATCATGAAGCAAAAGTAAATAGCCTTTATTTACAGGACGTGTTTAATGTATTCAAAAAATTAGAAATTCACAGACTCTCTTTATCCACGTCTAGACTGAATAATTAATTTCATCAGTTTTATTTTCCACGTTTAATTTTAATGAACATAAGCCGGCTATATTAATTGAAAAATAGTTTTAAAACATTTTTTGATGATTCTTGGCGGGGTTATCAATTTTCTTTAATATTGCTAAATATAGAGGAGCCGCTCGTAAATTATCAGAATCATGTAAATGTATATAATTCTCATCTCGTAAGTGCTCCGCAGATATATAGATACACTTGTAATTTTTGCTATATACAATAATAACAGGAAGTCAAAGCCCGGCTTAGCGCATTTTAAATTAAAAAAAAATAATAATAAGAATAAGAATAAGAATAGGTAACTGTTCTTTCAATTAATTTTATGGCATTCTTCAAGAATTTTTAAATAATAACCGCTTACAGATAAAAAGTAAAGGAATAAATATATATGATACAGTATTAGACATGTTTTAATAAAAATTTGTTATCTATATTTTGAAAGTCTAAGCAACGAAAAGTCTCTCAATATTGATAATTCACTATAAATACATGCGGTAAATACTACTTACAAAAATAAAGCATTATAACGCAAATATTTAATTGACCATGAGAAAAAGTACTGGTAAATTGATTATTAAAAAATAAAAAATCCAGATAAGAAATTGAGTAAACCATAGAATAATATAATAATATTGTTCATTTCAAAATCCATAATATAAATTCGATGTATAAATAGCTTTAATTTTTTATTAAATATAATGAATTTTCAGTAAGATACAGTAAGATTCAGTAAGTAAGAAAAAAATAAAATGAAAATTTGTATAAAACGAAACTACAATTGCTTTTTGACTATTAAAATCCTGTCAAGACAGCATAATATACAAAAATAGAACAAAAATAATACGTGAAACAAGAAATGTAGTGAAAATAAAAGAGCGAGAGAGACAAATCATATGAATGTCAAAGAATCTACTTACATTTCCGTTCTGAATCCTGAAACCTCAGATTACCATTATTCCAGTTTTCATTCTGGAGTAACTGCGATTTTTCAAATTTTTATAAAATAATATAAAAATACAATTAATTCTGTAATAGGATGCAGAATGCGGTTAAATGTCGAGAGGGAAAATAAATGTTGAGATTGAAATATCGTGAAAGTGATAAATGAATTGCGGGAAAGGAGAGAGTAAAGAAAAAGGGAAATCTGTGAGAATAAGGAAGTGCTCACACCTAATGAAGTTACACAGGTACCGCACACGTATAAAGAAGGATCAATTTCAGATGGCTTTCGGCGCACTCGGTAAATTAACGGTCCCGAAAGTAAGAGGTTAATTCTACTCAAGCTAAAGAAGCTCTCGAGCATTCTAAATTCATTGTATTATTATTCGCTTGTGCGATGTAAAGTAGGAGAGTAGAGAGACAGAGACCGCGTCGATGAATCACAAAGATATTTTCCCTTTTAGTCGGATAATCGAGGGCGTAGCTATATATAATAGAATTCAGTTCGATGGGCAATGGGTTCAGAACGATGGGGGTGGGGATGGAGGGGGGGATGGCGGCGGTGCTCGACCGAAATTATTTTATAAAATGTTGAAATGAAATTCGTTGACTTGAAGAGCCGTCGGAGGGCCGGAGAATTTCGCTTACAAAAGGGCATTAACACTCAGAACCACATGCACTTGATGATGAAATTAATTCTAATGGCGCAGTCCATCAACCGCAACAAATGCTTTGGACGCCGGCTACTTGGACAATGTAGATATTTTCAAGGTAATTTTCACGCGGACGGTTTTCCCCGGGAAAAGTGTAAGAATTGCCGAGCTGGACACATAATGAGCGCATTAAACATGAGCGACTACTTTGTGTTATTTGAGCTTTGCTACTGTGGGCGAAGGAGGAGAAAGGCAGATGGCGTCCGCAATCCGTACATTCGCAGAGACGCTTTTTTCTAAGGATTGATTAGGATCGTTAGAGAGGCAGCTACGGGGACATTTACTCGGCTTCTCAGTACACGAAGCCGTTAGGCAAGCAAATTTCTGAAAATTCTTTTTTCTTTCGTCCTTTAGATTCATACCCACATCCCTGTCTAATTTCAATTTAACGTATTTAACGTATGCCTTGAGAAATCAATGTACTTTTAATTCATAGGTTCATAATATTCCATAGCTTATTAATTTTATTCTTTAAACTCTACGAGTCTTTTACATAGTTTGGCAATCAGAACTGTATTTGAGAGCAAATCTAATGAGTAAATACGCTCGGGAATCGCCTAAATTTCAAGCAGACATTACAGGATGCCATCAATTAATCCTGATCGATGCCTTTATCCGTATAAGAGATGCACGTATTAAAGGATTAAATATAAGCGATCCCCAATGAGATCCATTATCCATTCTCGTTAAGCGAACAGCGATGTCCGCTTACGAAATTTCTAGGATATTTTGAGGACTGTTGTGCCATGCTCGTATTAACCCACATGAGATTGACTATTCAGACTCCTTACACATTTTATCCTCACTTTCATTGCACAATTTTCATTTATAACCACACTCGCTAAAAACTGAAGAAGCCGATGCTCTCACAAATTATATTAATTTCTCATTTACCCGTTACTTGCTACGAATAAATGCGCATAATCGCATTGTTTAAAAGGGGAAAAAACGGCAGCATTAATCGTATTAAAAAAATTATGCAAAGCACGTATAGTATGTCTTGTTCACTATATCTATAATTCTTTGAAATCAGAATTATTATTTGGAGAAATAAGAAATCACGAAAAATAGAATGCTTAAATAAACTTTGAGAAATAATTAATTTTAAAACTTTGTTCTCCAAATCTATTTGGAATTGAATAATTAGTAGAAATAAAAAAAACACTGAAAGGTATTTTATTAGAATTCATAATTCGTCACATTATTATAATCATTTATCCGCAAAAAGCCCAAAGAATTTCCAGCTAAATACCGTAATTTCGAAAGTAAGATTTTTTTAGATTTTATATAAAGTTTTACATAAAATAGTTTCAAATAAGTATTCTACTCAATAAAATTTCTAAGAATTATGTATTTTAATAAGCTCAAGAATTTATTATAATTAATTATATCAAGTTATGTTACGTAATATCTAGCAAAACTTTTTACGTCATTTTCAAACGGAAATAAATCATAAATGTGAAAGAATTGTCTCCGATTTCATTAGAATTATATATGCAGCCATTGTACGTTTAATAGCTTTATTCATAGCTACAAATATTTTTTGCATTTAATATAATGTACCATTTATTACATAAAGTTTTGAATAACTGTTGTATAATATGCCTCTGCTTACTATAGATTCAATTATAATTCTAATCTTATAAATGAAGCCCACAAAGTATCACGACAGGTAACTAATAATAATGAAAATCATAATTTTATTTTTGCCAAGTATTTTGATATGTATCAATATACTGACTAATGCAGAAACAAGAGCATATTGATAATAATTTATATTAATTAATTGTAATGAAATATTCTGATTAAATGAATCAGTGAAGAATGGCCGAAAGGGATGTACAAAGTCATACCAACTTCTTGCAAACGAGGTAAAAGTATTTGTAACATGCCAAAGTAAAAGGAAAAAATAGCTGTCTGAGAATCGCTTAGTAAAAGTCTATAGGGGGAAATTGCACAAGACTTTGCAAATCATGTGGAACGAATCTTTCTCACACGTCGCGCCCCCCTCCCTCCGCCCCGCACTCTCACAGTCGCTGCTACGTTTTTTCTTATCTTCTACACAGGCTTACGTATACATGCATTTTTAAATGAGTGGGCATTAACTCCAAGTGAATTGCGATTCGTACTTTATTCTCAACTATAATTCGATTTAATATTCAGGAAACAATACATTGCTATTATTGGTACTGAAAAAATAAAAATTCTATTTATATAATATAATAATTTGTTACGTGCGAATCCTAGCTTACGTTAGATAAATATACACACAGATAGGTATCGGCGATATTTATTAAGCATATAATTTCACATTTATTTGAAATGAACATATAATAGTAAATATAATGACATGGTTAAATCAGACTTTTTTCTACGTTTAATCTTTCGTTTTGAGACTAAATTATAAATGATTATTTCGAAATTATCAAGAAAATTACATATGTGATTAAGTATATGAATCGGCGAGCCGACATTAATTAAATATTCTGATAATTTAAAATACATAGTAGGGCATTCATTAAGCATAACGTAATTAGAATTTTTCGTTTGATTATTTGAAATAAATTTAAACTCAAATAGTACCCTACGTGTTCTTATTGTTTTATTTCACGCAAGGTTAAGGTCTTAAAATCCTTGTAGCTTGGATGAAAGAAAATTTTTAAGAACTATTCATCTTAATAGAGGAAAAAATCGAGCAAAAAATGCAATCGTCTCGGACCCAAGCAGACTTTCTCATTTAGCATTTTACGGACAAAGCAGCATCGGTAAGCTTTTGAGCGCGTACCCAAAACATCGCAAACGGGGAAGAACAAAGGAAGAGCATATGCAAGGCTTCGCCACCGACGAGGCAAAAAATTTCCTTTGACTTCCAGAACACAGTGGATTTCAAACGATATTTACCCACGGCTCGCAGGGCATCGTTGAATGGGCTAAGCCAATAGAAAATTGCGCTGATTTCACGTATTCCAATATGTCACCGAGCCTCCGACGCTCGTCTCGAATAATTATGCATTAAGAACCGGTGCTCGAGTTACAGTTGAATAATGTGAAAACCGTGGGCCGCTACGAGCGCTCGAAAGGGAAAACGCTTGCGCCCAATCATCAAGAGCATCCATGTGCACGCGTGTATTCGTACACAAGAGTAGGACGGCGCTACGCGCGTTAGCCTCTCCGAAGACAGAAGTTGCTTCTGTCGAAACCGCTACAGCCAGTCGCGCCGAATTCATTCGCGCAAAACGACAAAGCGATAACAATGGTGAGGCTCTTCTTAGCGGCACGGCGGCGTCAACTTCGCTTTCGAAATACGATCGATTATTGATCGATGAAAATACATATTTGACCGCGAGTGACAAAGGCATAAGCAAATCAATCATGAGTCAACGTATTTATCCATACACAAGCCAGGAGCACTTTGTCTCCCGACTCGCGCTCCATTAGGAATCACCGCGTCGAATGCATTAATTAATCATTGCGTTGCAGCATAATCGGAATAGAGCCCAATGGATTTCCGTGGGCATGGAAGGAAGATCACCCTCTCGCGAACTCCAAACCTCTCCTCTCGTTCATTAGTATTTTATTTCCTTAAACTAAAAAAAAAAAAAAAAAAAAAAAAAAAAAAAAAAAAAAAAAAAAAAAAAAACGAAAACCCCAAGTGCTCTTCGTGCACGACGAGCTCGAAATACCGAATGTACGCGGCGCTGGCCTTCAATCGGCATCCAATCGGCATCAAGAGCTACGGTGATATTGGATACGAGGGTTGGGCAGGGGGTGCGGTCGGGACTAAGTCGGGATTGGCCTAACCACACACCCGGCACTCGGGATGACACCGTTTCCCTGAAAAGTTCAGTGTTTTAAATGCGCGACGAGCGATCCTCCAAAAGCGGTATGCGAAAAATCTCGAGGAATCGGCGGGCATTTTTTATCACTGCTTCGGCAGCAAAGTGCCGAAAGCCTCGGGAGGCTCGATGACGGATCAATCCTACCGACTTCCGACGGTTCAAACGCATCCCCATTTCTCAAATGACCTCGACGCCTATACGTGATTAATAAGCTTCAGAAAGCAAACTGGACTTTTTTTTTCGTTTTTCAGTGAATCTATTTATAGAATAGTATAGAGAATTATATAACATCCCGATTGCTACATATATGTTAACGAGCCTGAAATTCTAAAGTAAGTAATCGTCGAGCTCGAGGAACAGGTACGCGGAGACAGACACTCGAAACGTCGCTCCTCTTCACCCCGCCCCCCCTACGCCCCTTAGGCATTTCAGCGAAGGAGCAGGTAAAGCGGAAGAGACGAAACGGTGGAGTTAGAGAGCCTGACGCCGTTTCGTCGAGTGACGGTAGAATGACTAACCCAAGTGGGAATTCGTACCAATGAAACGCGAGATTAATAGGTGCAAAGATTTACGGAAGGATGCGGATCTAAGAACCGCGACCCGTCTTGAGAAAAACATTTTAACAAGACACGATCGACTCGAGTACTATTTATTACAAATTTCATCAACATGCGATAATTTCATCATCAGACCCAGTCAAAATCCACTCAGTATACAAATTTTCTACCTCAATTATACACTAAAATCTAAACAGTTTCTATAGCTAGACTGACCTTGAATAGCTATTTTTATTTTTATCAAGATAACAAACACAGTGAAAACATGATAATTTACTTTGGGAGCAACAGCTACGCAAAAAGAAACGAATATATCAAGTTTACTAATTATGATAAATATTTTCATTTGATCCAACTTCACGCAGTTAAATCCTCTTGATCATTTGATCCGACTGTAATTGCCATGGATAATATTTCACGAGCTAACAATTTTCCAGAGTACGACAACCTAAAGCAGGCATGCATTCCTTACATTCCGCACCTATTAACAACTGTCAGTAAAAATTCTCGATTCGTGCAAAAGGATTATTACAAATTAGTAAATTAATAACGAAAAGGATAAATTTAGTCTTGAAGCGCTAACCACTGCCTGTGAATAAATGGACTAGACAATCAAAGTCGAAAAGAACAAAAAAAAAAGAAAGAATATTCAACAACCTCAATAAGGTTTCTAAACTCGTAAGTGTAGTAAAAAAAAAAAAAATAATAATAATAATAAAAAAACAAGAGATAAAAAATGTTTAAAAGCGAATATTTGGCGCGGTGGTATAAAAAAAAACCATTAATCAAGGACGAAATGATTATATAGGTAGCCATGCGTGAAAGAATCCTTCTCTCGTCGTGGTTCTCAATTTGTAGGGAATGGCTGTCGGAAACGCGGGCGTAGCACACGTACCCATCGTTTAGTCTCTCTCTCTCTCTCTCTCGTCTCTCTCTCTCTCTCTCTCTCGTCTCTCGTCTCTCTACGGCGGTACTCGATGACGAGCGATAGATGTGAAGTAGATGCCCGGTATCCTAGTGGCGCGGAGAGGAACAAATTATCAAAATGGCGAGCACGGGTCCAACCCCCTCGTTTTTCTATGTTTTTGCTCTAGAATGAAACACGAGGACAGCGATCAGGCCTCGAGCTCGAAGTAACGTAACCCATTGGGGTCGTTAACAGCTCCAGGAATCTTGGTTCAATACGAAATCCGTATTCTCAAGCATTGCATGCCAAAATTCCATGTCTCTCGGAAGACACGTGTGCTCGGGCCGCGCGTGTCTCGACCGAATCCCCGGGGAGACGCTTACCTAAGCAGATCGAAGCCCTCGCCGGGATACAAAAGCGGTATTCTGTCGGACACGTGTTTTCAAGCAATCGGTCAAGGAACAGGGCGTCAACCAATGTATATTCACGCATTGTTAACGCTACTTCATACTAGAGCATTTTATCGCTCCTTTCGAATGCGACGCAAGTCTGATTAGATTGTGCGTCCTGGCTTGTCCAGTCGTCGATAAGGGAACATTACATTATTTTACGTGCGAATAATCGTCAATCAAGTAATGCCCTTTGTTTCACAGTATGATGATAAAAAAAATAAATATGCTTAGAGCTTAGAAATGCAGCAACGCCATTTAACATTGGATTGCGTCCGTAGTATAATGTACCAATGATTTCCCATGCCAAAGGAAAAAGATAAGGAAGAAAGGCGGTTTAATCAGAATCTGACGTTTATAAGGTTGGCTGCACGAAAATGAGTGCTAGTGCACTTTAAAGAGGCTTCCTTACGCATGCGACGTAAAATATTATTCACGGTTGACTGGTCGATTTCATTCACTAAACGATTAACATATTAAAGAGCCAACCCGTTTTCTACAAAAATTTAATCCGACTTTTTTTAATTGCCCCGAGCATCTGGAGGAGAAAAAAAATATTGAAAATACAGGAAAGAGCTCGGAATATATGTTTATCAAATAACTATCCACCTGTTTTTTTTATTTTCAAACCAAAGGATCTATAGGAGAAGATAAATTTTAAATAACGGACTCGAATATTTATCGATTGTAAAGACGAAGTCTACAAACTCTGCGAAGGATCGCGGCGCACATACTTGATTTTATGATAATAAAGCTGACGAGCGAATGAAATGCAAAACGAGGAATTATTACACGAAAATCTCATGTAAAAAAAAATAAGGTTTCCGCCGCACATCAAGAATATTGTAATAAGGACGAAAGCACATATGCCATCTCTGGGCATCTCTCATAATGCCTGGGCTTTTTAAACGGCGGATCAAGTACATGAGGAATTATGGTAATGAACGGGTTCTAGCCCGGGAGAATATGGTGTTCGGTAAGTGGTGCATGCACTACTTATCGGATTAAATGTATCTCTTAGTTTTATGGAGTTGAGGCGAGGCTGGGCATTAGTCGACGGAGACGGAAAGTTCGATTATTCGACTAATAGTAGAGGGGTCCATGAAAGAAGGTTTGAAGCGCGGAGTGTGGGTGAGGGTGTGGGTGTTGGTGAGGGTGTTGGTGAGGGGGGGGGGTGAGTAACGGTGGGTACCGTTCTGAAATCGTCGTGATCGGGAACGGTGGCGGAGGCGCAGAGACGGCGGCGTCCGCGTCGCCGGCGAGGATTCAACGCGCCACACGCAGTAGACTCGGCGCGGCTATCGATTGCGTGAGCCCATTTTCAAAATGGCGTGGGGGCCCCTTCACGGCGCACCGGCGCGTGCACACCCGAGAGCCCCGACCGGACGAAAATCGCCGGTATGTACCGGGGTTCCGTAGCCGGCACACGGCGGCACCTTTACCGTCTCGTAGCTATGGCAACGACACAACCGAAGGGCCCCCGCCGTTCTCGAGCGACACTCGAGCGACGCTCGAGCCGACCTGACTGGCCCCTGACTGACTTCCTCGCGGCACTTCCCGGCCGATCCCGATATCTGCCTCCCTACCTACTTATTAGCTCGCATAACCGTATTACTCATTCTCGCTCGACCTCGCCCTTGGCGGCCGGTCCTCGGCTTTTCCGGAACAACGCGGAAAATATCGTGTCGACCTCTCGTATAGGTTATGTCAGGTATTATCAATTTACGGCCGACCCGCGCCAGACGTTACGGGCCTCCCCAACAGCACGAGGCAGCAGTAGTAAATGCGAAGAAGCCTTTCCGAGAACCTTATACATCAAAAACTGCGCTGAACTTAGCACACGGACATGCGTTCATCCATTAGTGTGTTACTATCAAGTTCTAGGATGAGCAGTGTTCGGACAGTCCCGGGAACGACAACGATCAGCATATTATTCCTGACATATTCCGATTTAAACTTGTTTTGTGAAAGCATATAATTTCTCGGCGCCGTACGCTGAAAGAGCAGAGCACACCGAAGGGACGATAATTGAGCGTTATAGCTTCTACATGTGTATTCTTGCCCGGCTGGCGTTGTGTTAAAAATACTTACTACACGGCTGTGGTTCGCGTGTCGGCGAAAATCGGGCGCGAGGATAATAAAGGACACGTCTCCGCTGCCGAGGAATAGGCGCGTACAGAAGGGGAAGACGAGCGGAAGGCAACACGAACAGAGAGAGAGAGAGAGAGAGAGAGAGAGAGAGAGAGAAAGAGAGATAACGTCGACTCGTGGACTTGGAAGAATTCGAAAAGAGTTCCATAAGCATAATTCTTAGAATAAGTGACCCAGGGAGGAAGGGAGTTCATCAGTCGACTCCTTGGCGTAGCTCGAGGGGTGATCGTTAGCTTGGAGGCCTTGGACGTAGGTCGCGGCCACCGGGTCAAGCAATACTTCCCGGCACGTTCATAACGGTTTTTTAACCGATGGTACATGAAACAAAGGACGAACGGCACAGTTTCTAATGCATTTTGTAAAGCGCGAGTATGGAACAAGGGTTGCCGTGTGTTGGCGTTCACCAACTCATCCACTCGGTTCGTAAGCATAAGGCTGGAGCATAAGGTCGAGTGGTTAGAAGGAGAAAGAGTTTCGAGAGCAAAAGGGTGTGTGTGAGAAAGAGAAAGAAAGAGAAAGAAAGAGAGAGAGAGAAATAAACGTGGCGGCAACAGCGTCTATTTTTACAAAGCAATGTATATAAATGTTTCAAAATATATATGTATGTCCTTTCTCTATCGCGGTCGCACTCCGTGATCCAGGTAGGCTAAACGGAAAACAGTGGACTCGCCGCGGAAGCTTACCTCTCAGTGCCGTGGATATCCTCCGGGTGGCGGAAGGGGTAGGGCGCCTCTCCGATCGTTCGGCCGAGAGCGCGCCGAACCTTAGTCTTCCTTCTCTGTCTCTGGGTGTAGACTCTCACTCACTCTCGCGCACTCACACAGAACCTTCCCCCTTTCTCTCACTGTGTTTCGTTCGGTGTGCCGTTGGCACGGCCGGACTCCTTCTGGTCCTAGTCTGGCAGAGCGAACTGTCGAAGCCGCTCCTTCACAATAATCAGGGTGCGATTCACACAAGAAAGCTTCCGCGCTCGTATTACTATATATATACGTGCATATATATATATATATATATATATATATATATAATTATGTATTTTATATATATATACATATATATATATATATCAATAATCTATATATACATATATGTATATATATATATATATATATCTATATATTTATATTTATTTATTCACCACAAGTTCACTGACAATCTCGACGATATCTTCGTTTGCTGGCACTAAATTTGCGAGGGCGGCAAAGGGGGACGAGGCCACGGTCTCACTTACCGGCACAAGTACCCGGACAGCTTGATAAACACTGACACTCAATGGCCCGACGGCGAAGGGAAATGAAACTGCTGTTAACGCCGCTGTTGCCGTTACTGCTGTTGCTGGTGGTGGTAGTGGCAGTGCTCTCGGTTTTAAATGAAAATCGGCTGGCAGGAGCCGAGCGAGCGCCAGGCTGCTTGGCTACTCTCGCACGCGGGTGGACGTGATCGGGACGGGGGGAGGCGCGCGCGCGTGTCTCCGGATCTCCGGGTAGTGAGCTGCTACTGACTGTCTGGATGGAGGAGCTCCGTAAGGCGAGGGGTCGACGTCTCGGGGGAGTAACGCACGCGCGAGCAAGAGAGACCTGTGCACTCTCCGCAACGGCCGAGGAAAGAATGAGGGCCCGGGACGCCACCGCTCCGGCTCTGCTCTGGCTGCGCCCGACTCCCGACTCGGCCGATCCGACAGAGATAGTCGCACGTCCCTCCCTCCCGTCCCGGCTATTCCATGGCTCACCCGACTCCCCACCCCCCACCGCTACATTACGTGTACGCTCACCCGCCCGTGTTTTTCTGCATTCGGCTCCGCTTCTCGGTCCCCCCCTCGCTCTCTCTCTCTCTCTCTCTCTCTCTCTCTCTCTCTCTCTTTCTCTAGCTACCTCTATATGTCGCCACCGGCTCGTGCGTGAGTCGGCTTTACCAGAAACATAGGGCCAGAGAGAGAGAGAGAGAGAGAGAGTGAATGAGTGAAAGAAAGAGACACAGTCCCTGTACCCCACCGCCGTGCCCCGCCCGTTGCCGCCGCTTCCTACCTACTACTACCTACCTCTCTCTCTCTCTCTCTCTCTCTCTCTCAACACAGAACGCCGGGGCCGCTGCTGCTGCCGCCACCGCCACCGCCGCCGCCACCGCTAGAGTTGCTCCCGCCCCTAGAGCTTTCGCTTCTGGCTGTCACGATCGCGCGCTGGCAAACCTGCGCGCGCGCGTGCGATTTCAAGCTAGAGATGGAAATATTACTCGGCAGGGATTGACCGAGAGAAAGCGGGGGATAAACAGAGAGAGAACGATAGCGAGTGAGGGCGGAAAGGAGGGAAGAAGTGATCATGGGTAGTATGGAGCTACTCTGAGATGGTTCTTGGTTATGCTCGGCTCTGGTGGTTGAAAGTTGAGAGCGAGAGAAGTGTAAGGGATCATCAAGGAGTCGAATAGAAAGAGCGAGATAACCAGATATATGTAATCATATTGTCGGAGACAAAAGTGTGAGATAAAGGATAGTCGTGAGCGACGGACGACTAATGAATGTGCTCTGCTTCTTCGGGAAAATGAGCGCCTCCACCCACTTTATACATTCTTTATCGTTTATCATCGCCGATACTTATATCCATATGATACAGCTGTGCCAGTACACATACCCAAATGCTGCTACCCCTCCTCCTCCTCCTCCTCCTCCTCCTACTCCTCCTGTACCTCATCAAATTTCGTTCTTTCTATCATCCCATCTCGTCATCCAATCTTCAACTTATTTTCAGCCATTCTCTCATCATTCTAATATATTAGCCAATACCGCGAGTTAATGACTACGCATAATTTTTATTCCACGCACTGTCATTACACTACATTATTTTTTTTTTTTCTTCTATTCTTCTTTGTATTTACCTTCTGGATCGAAGCATCTGAATTCTCCCGTCGAAATAAAGCATTTATATTATTGAAATTTATAAATTAAATTCATTTCATTTAGAAATTCAAGTGGAACGATCAAACTTGTGAGGATCGGAAATTCTATTTAGATCGCTCATTCGGTATAAGGGATTCTATCAATTTTTTTGAAGCGTCTGATATACCACTACCGAATCAATTCAGTTGGTATTACTAATTACGAGTCTGCCAAGTAAATCTCAGTCTTTCGCATGAATAACTTCACGGGCAAATAAAATTAAAATAGAAACTAAAAGGTTTAAAGACTGAGAAGTATACAGCAGAGTATGCAGCAGCACGAAAAAATAATCTACAGTCAGTATTAAAATAAAAGTTTTTAATATTCGAGTTCGTTCAACCTGTAAACAATATTTTTAATTAGAAGAAAAATTTGTAAAATTGTGAAATTTTAAATGTTACTCGTATCGACATTAAATTTGACATGTTAAACGCACGGTACAAGCAATATTGGGCGGAGGTTTAAATAAAAAGTGACACCGCGGCACTAATTACTTCAAATGTAATAAATAAATGAAAATGTACGTTTGGAAATATTTACTATTTCAAGGTATAGAAACAAAAATCACCTGAATTCCTAGAATGTCAACATTTAATAATAAAAATAGAATGAGAATTAAAACAGGTTTACATTATTTGCGAATATTCGATTTGCAAGTAACTGAAGAATCGACGGACATTCAGAAAATTAAGTAGCCTCGCGATTACGTATTATGTTAAGGAATTCACGCTGTAAATGAAAGCCGGTCCTACGTACGGATAGGGAAGGCCATTCAGAAGAGATGATAACGTGGAAATCGAAATACAATAAGTAAAATATACTTGCGTGGGAGTGTGTTTGTGTAAGTGCGTGTGCGCGCGCACATAAAGGAAGGGGATAAAGGAGATAAGAAGAAGCCCTGAATAGTTTACAAATTAAACAAAATAAGAAAAGTGAGTAGACGGGGGAAATTAAGAAATACAAGTTCGCCGGAGAGAAGCAGAGCAGAGCATAGATTGTATGGTGGTTAGGGTGGGGTCAGGGAGGGGGAGGGGTTGCGAGAGAGAGAGATGATGAGTGGATGCGTGCGCGCGCGCCTGACCGTCGGAACACGGGCTATGCGGCATTGGGGCTTCTAGGGTGGGGCCCTCGGACGAGCGGCTACTCACCTATCATCCTTTCTCCCCTTCCATCTCGCTCTCTCTCTCACACACACTCTCTCTCTCTCTCTCTCTCCGTCAGTTTCTCGGTTGCTCCTTCGCCGGCTCCCTCTATCCAGGCCGCTCTTTGTCGCATTCACACACTCGCGCTCTCTCCCCCCCTCTCTCTCTCTCTCCTGAGGTTCCGTGCCGTAGGATACTCTGTGAAATATACTCAGGATGGAGGCGCTTCTTCTTCTTCTTCTTCTTCGACACACGCACGCCACCGCCGGGCACTAGACTCCCTGCATCACGTGTCCCCACACATGTTCGGGCACTGTCCGTCCGTGCGCGAGGTATCGGGATTAAAGAGGAACAAGAATATGGAAGGAGTATAACGAGAATCGATCCTCGTAGCCGAGAGATCCTCCCTCTTGAAGGGCCATACCCTTCCACTCCCCTCCTCATCCTCATCCTCATCCTCATCGTCCACCACCTCAACGGTCGACCTCACCGAGCGACAGACCCCTCCTTCGCGTTGCTGTCAACCCGCTTCTTTTTGTCTTTCATTCTGTAACTAAATATGGTCGCCGAGACTCCTTGACAAATATTTTGTATTTTTCCCTGGCGCTTTAAAGGCTTCCGAGAACTTTTGCAAGCCCTCTTTCGCTCGTCATTGCCGGAAATCTACAAACGCCCTTACTCCTCAACTGCTCACCGGCCGCGTTCCAAGCTCCTCCGCCTCCCCCAGCCTACTTCTCAACAAAATATCCACTTTTCGGTTTATTCGGTACTACGTGGACGTTCTCGCCCTCGCCACACCCCCTTATTCATCGGCCACTATACGTCTGTTAATTGAAATTTATTGTCTTTGCGAAGTAATGTTTATTTACGCACTCATGCGGGCTCATATGGCTCCGCTTATTTTTTTTATAGCATACGCTCCATAAGTATTTTGTAAAAATTGGCTCTATTCGAGCGACTTTTATAGAGCCGCGTGTCGGTACTTGCTCCTAGTTCTCGGGTCCGAGTGCCAGGGATAACAGAATTTCTGTTTATTCAAATAATCTCTCGCTATTATACTATCTACGTAACAGCCCTAATCAAGGAAATTTCAAGTGCCCCTACATATCTATCTATTTATGGAATATTTCGCGTCGATTAATGATTCATAAGCCAAAACCTGCAAAATTTTACTTCATCCAAATGACTACTGCAATCCTACAAATATTGCTCTTTCCCCCTCCCCCCCGCCCTTCCTACCCTTTCGCGTTCAACCATTGCTTTTATCAGCATCTTTGGTAAATTTATTTGCCAATGCTATGTGCCAACTCCTGCAATCTCGGCTGGACCCTCGAACTACAGTTACCCGGCTTTCGAGCTAACTGATTCGACATTTCATTTCGTTTCGAATCTCAAACTTTTTCTTCATTGGCAAATCAACCAACACTCACATGAATCCGGCCAATGACTAAGCATTTGCATGCTCGGTGTAATGTAACCGTATGACATAACCTATAATTATTCTGAAAACATGGTACTTAGTTCGAAAATACGATTCTCTTGCCTGTTATTAATATAATATAATTATTTTGAATATATCTTTAAAATCCGGCAGTCCCCGTTTCCAAGTCAATGGGGAATGTGAAAAAAGCGCTGAAAAAGAGCTTACAGAGTTTTTGGTTTTGTGTGCCGAAAGGCGGGCATAAGTTATAATAAGCCCGCTGCCTGAACAAACGCGCTATCAAATACTCCGCTTCTTTTTGTTAAGTAATTCAGCCTTAATATGCCGCAAGAGCAAACATTTCAATTAAAAAAAGGCTCTTTCTTCTTCTTTCGCACAAAGAAGTTGCTTTCTTTATCCAGGCATTAAGTGTGTTCTCTGCGTGCGTGGTGTGTGCGCGAGTGCGCTTGAGTGTGTTGTGTAGGGAGTGCACGCCGTCGTAAAATAAAACTTGCATATAGAAGTTTATAGAAGGCCGGTGTCGGGGCAGGAGCGGGCGAGGCAACGTGTAGCTGAGGGAGAAGGAGAAAAAAAGACGGGGAGGGAGGGAGGTGGCGAGGGGGGAGTCGGGTCGCGGGACGAGTGGAGATACGGAAAGGGCTTTTTTACTTACGGCAAAAAGTGCCTCGGAGGTGTGGACGTGGAGGTTTTTCATGAAAGATTACGGAGCGCTTGTGCCTCTTCCGTGCATGTGCACGCACATTGACGAATATCGTGGGAGACGAGGCCCTTTCACGTTGCTTATTAGATGCGGTGGAATAGAAAGGCCTTTCTCCTCACTGCGGCCACGCCACGCTCTTTTTTCCTTTTTCTTCCTCCCAAGGTTGGCCTTTCTTATTTGAGGTCAGGAAAATTAGGCTCACCGTCAAACAAAGCTGATCGCGCGAGAGGTGACGTGCAGCCTTTTTTTTTTTTATGGCGGAGCTCACCGGCCCGATTTTATGACTTTTACTTTGCACTTTGTAAACAGCGATGAGAATTCGGCGGTCCCGACTGTTCCACCTCGTTGTCCTCGTTGTCCTCCTCCACCTCTTCCTTGTCGTCGTCCTCGTCGTCGATATGTCCACTCGAAACCTTACAACCTATTCGGGCTAGAGAAATTAAGGCACTTTCCATTTAATTTATAGATTAGTTGTGTCAAGTTGCCGACGTCGACGATACTTGTGTAATAATGTTTGTAATGTATTATGATAGCAAATAATCCGACGAACCGTTAGTATCTACGTCGATATATACGTACATGCACATCACGGAGCATGTATTTACGGCACGACGATAAATATGTACCCAATTCCTTGTGGCAGCAATAATTTTCAAAATATTTAGATTTATTTGCAAAACGTTATTAATAGATTCTGATAGCGATAATCAGACGATTGATAATAGAATGTAATGTTTATTCATTTCTGCTACGTGACGCTGTTATTTGTTTAATAATATAGCATGCCAAAGAGAAATTTTTGCGACTGAGAAACTGACTGACTAAGCCTTTGTCTCTCATGCTCTCCCCCCCTCCCCCCGCTCTCTCTCTCTCTCTCTCTCTCTCTCTCTCTCTCTCTATAACAAGAGGAGGGGGGGAAAGAGTTTGTGATGCTCTATCATAAATCAAAATTATAAACCAATTGTTTTTATTTCGCTTTGTGAATGTATTAAATTTTTCCTAAAAATAAAACTAAAAATCGTAGATTACAAATAATATTTTGTATTTGAGGAAGTCAATCGCTTATCCACAATATATTATTATACACGTAACGCGTCGAGAAGCCTTTAATTTCGTCATAAGGAAAATTTCGTTAGCTTTTCTATGGACTATTTATCGCGTATCGTTATATTCTGACAAAGAAAATGGCTTTTATACATTATTTCTGAAAGGCAGATTTATATTAACTTTTATTGCTTTTTATATTAAGCTTTAGACTTTCAAATTCTTTAAATTCCGTCGTTTGGCCAGATTAATTTATTGATTTTATTACATACGATGAATTAACTGCCGTCATCAATACATAAGGCGTAAAAAAATTTGTAGGTAAAACTGATACGTCCCCATTATTAATACTATTATCTGTTTCCGCGTAGTGGATGACGACAGATACATCTAAATGTATATGTAAATTTAAATTCAATTTTGTTAAAGGTCCTTTGCCTTCACATTTGTTAAAAATTTGACTACTATAAAAAAATCAATCTTCCAAAGTGTTCGTTCTCAAGGTAGAGGATATATAGGAATATTAAATTATTTATAATACTTGGCTGTCTGTGTATATATGTGGCTATATAAGTTTGTGGTCCTCGGTTCCTCGGGGCTCCAAGTCGCGGGTGAGTCGCAACATACGATCTCGTTAATTGTTAAGATTCGAATGGATTCGAAAAGCTTGGATAGCACGTTGTATGGACGTGAAATAACAGGTTGAAAAATGTTTAATATTCACAGAGAGAAGGGTGTTCGCTTTGTTTAATAAACTGTCGATTAGAGGTCGGAGTGATGTAATACAACATGACTAAGGTAATTTTATAGGTAGGAAATATTAAACGACGGCGACGGCTTCTTTATCATAAATAATGAAATTTCGATTAGTTGGAAGGACGAGCGTTGCCGATGACCTTAACGGAAGGCAGACTCGAGTGGCAACTATTTTTTAAATCGAATTCTTAGGCATGAAAAGCAGCGGCTATAGCACCAGTAGCAGTGTGCAGCCAAAGGGATTAACCCCGATCGAATTTATTATCATAATCGTAATTTCTTTAAAGAGAAAAAAAAAAAATATATATATATATATATATATATATGCATATGTAGATATAAATCGAGCTCCTCTCGAGAGGCTCGCACAATGCCATGAGCATCTGCGCGCGCATTCCTTAGTCGGCGTTTTCTGTGACATCGTAAAAGACGACGAAAGAACACACGTGCGGTGGCGTCGGCAAGCACTCAAGACAATCGTAAAACCTCACTACCAACTAACCTCGCCACGTTATACAACACGTATATACGTTTCCTTCTACGTGCTGCCGAGCATTTGTTTTGAATATTCGGCTATCTGTAACGGAATAACGAAATTACCAACGGGCTTCCTTCCTTGCCATCATTCGCATAATTGAAAATCTATTATCCTTATAAATTTAAAATTCAATTCCTTTGAATTTTTTATTTCAATTCTATGTTTACGATTATAGATTACATTTCATAATATGCGGAAAATATCATATAATAAATAGATTTACTTTATTCCTTATTCCGATTCCTATCTATTTCTAGATATACGTGGAATAATGTTATTTGGACGAATTGTAACAATCACACCGGTACAGTTATACATTCATATAAGCAGTGCACGTTTTCAAATAATGTTATGTTTTACTGTAATCTGAACATGTATAAAGCCATGAAATTTTTATCATTTAAATGTGAATTGACTTTTAGTTTCTTATTTTATGAACATCAATTATTATCATTTAAGGAAAATTTTAAAATTCAATTATGTTCCTGATCAAGCTAATTAGAAAATTCTGAAACAATATTCATCTAATAAAGAATATTTATTATCCGCAAAGATCATTTAGGTTAATTATTTTTCTTTTAAAAAAATTTTAAGGCATTGTTTGTAACTGTACAACAGATGCAACCTTATTAAAAATTATTATATTCTATTTCTATCATTGAAATTAATTTGACGATATAATGTTTATCCATATTTTAGAAGTTTACGCTTTTGCAATATTAATTCAATTTTACATATACTTAGTTTTCACAATAATAAATAACGAATTCTTATATTTTATAGTTTCATGGTTAATTGTTCGAGTTATTTTTTTTTATATTAAAAATACAAGCTGTTCTGGAATGAATTCTCGTATAAAGAATAATTTCTTTGCCTAGTGGAAATAATACTATCTTTGTTGATAAAGATTAAAGTATATTAAAAACAAATGCTTTTATCAATTTTTTTTTCTTACTTATTATTTCTAAGATTTACGCTCCATTTAGATTCAAAAGCTAAGAATTTACCGTAATCGTATACTCATGTTTTTTAATATTTTTATTTTATTATTTTATTTAAATAATATGCAAAATTATCGTGATCAATATGCAATTATTGACGAATAAAGTAATACCACGATAGAAAGATGCATTGCAGTAATAAATAAATAAATAGAAATATTTAATGAAATTTGACGAGCTTAAAAATTGTAATTCTCCCAAGTTTAAAAGCTTATTTCGGAAAAGATCGACATAAATCAACGTTGGAATTGATTCTTAGACGAGAAAATCGAGCCCAATGGAGTAGCGTTAATTGACCCATTTTCCAAATCAAATTTCAATCTGTTCGGTCTTAAACTGCGGTTGAAAATCCATGAATTTCATTAAATTTCCTGTTATAAACACATTGGATTTTTTTACTTAGAATCTATAGTATTATCAGCTTGGTTTGCATTATTTACTGTATATCAATAAATATTCATAATTTATTACTAAAAAGTTTACTTTAATAAATTAAACATTTCCAATTTATAAAAAGCATACGCGAATTAAAACTATTTAGAATAGTTTTGAAATGTGTTAAGAAACATATTAAATATTTAAATTAAATTAAAATAAAATAATAAAAAGTTATGAAATTGTATTAAATTATATTGAAATATTTAAAATATTTTATTGCATGATAACATCTGTTGAATAAAAAATACATATATTTTTAATCTGGCCTTTAAATATATAAATAATAATATGGTCAATAATTTATTAAAAAAGAAAATTATATAATTTATATATATATAGAGAGAGAGAGAGAGAGAGAGATAGTGTTTAGAGTGGGAGCTGTTTTGAAGGCAATTCAACCACGTAGAGAATAAGGTTTCTTGAGATTTCTTTGGGAACTAATGTTAGACAAAGTAGAAGTATGATTATGAGGAGTATAAGCAAGTACCTGGCTAGGTCATTTTGACCGATCGATAAAGTAGAATTTAGTTATTTTTATTGGTCATCGGGAGATGAGAAGGAGAACAAGTTAAGTGACCTTAAGCTAACCGAAATTGTGTCTGATGATGGAATTAGAAGCAGTTTTAAGAGATTACATACATATCTCATTAGACAAAATATTGGACTTTTCCACAAGTTGTTCTCGAAAGTGTATAACAGTAATTTATAAAATTGACAAAATTATCAGAAATGTAATTATTATATCTACATGAACTTAATACCCGAGGATGAATATCAACGTAGTTACAAAGAACGAAGTTTTACTAATAGAGCAAGTGAGCTATTTTACTTATACATTAATAATAATAATTTATT
Source organism: Ceratosolen fusciceps (assembly GCA_018883505.1). Taxonomy (NCBI): domain Eukaryota; kingdom Metazoa; phylum Arthropoda; class Insecta; order Hymenoptera; family Agaonidae; genus Ceratosolen; species Ceratosolen fusciceps. Next base: position 2,185,644 of record RCIC01000012.1, on the reverse strand, counting down.
TCCTAACCAAAGTGTGTGAATGTTTTGTTATTTGATTCTTAAACTTACTTTAAATAGCTTTAGACAATTAATGAATATTTCGGAATGAACTAATTGTTTATATTTATCGTATATTTTCTGATAAATATCATTCTCACAGTTTTTTTTTTACAGTCAAGAATAAATTTATAAAAAGTGTTCGGTCGTATTCAAAATGACTAATAGACGAAAAATGCGACATACTTGACGAGTCACAAATTCTTACGACTGACTTGGCTTAAACAAAAATAACAACAAAATTATTTACATTCTCGTCTAAAGCGGCTCTTGGTTTTGAATTACATGAGTTACGAGAAAGCATCGGTTTCGATAAGAACCGATGCCCCGGCATTAATGTAAAGACAACCTTTCTCGCTTTTATAATTGTTCATCCCTCGTGGCTTGTGCAAGAGGGAAAAAAGAGGTTAAGAACTTACTTCAAAGTACCAGAATGAAGATCTTGCGGAAGGACTAAGAGCAGGAAAGGGGGGATTTCGCCTTCTGCATATTTTTTTCCTCCCGCACGTCTACGTATATGCGCGTGAGTTCCCTTTACCGCCCTCTCGTCTCTTCTTCGCGTATCCTTAAGGTAAATCGCCTGATCCGGCGGCTCTTATCGGCTCATATACCTACACACACACGCGCACATATACGCATACGATCGAACTTCTCTCCTCACCCTGTCGTTCTCGTTTCTTCCTCCCTTTATTATAGGTCCTTAGACTTTTAACTGGTCGCAAGCCACGACTCACGAGGTCACTAAATAATAAAAACAAAACAAATACAAGCGAGAGCGAAGTCATTCGCTTTTTTACTATGGCGATATTTTGTGAAACTCTCCGTGAAAGGAGCAGAGGAAGTCATCAGCTATTGCCGCTACTTGCATCATTCTCACGTCCTTATATAAAGCCTGGGCTTTAACATTCACTCCCCATCCGCTCTCATAACAATCGGAAATAACCTGACGGTAGCTTAAGTCCAGAGGTTGGGTATGCGCTCCCAGGCCGCGGGGGCCAGTAAAAACACATCGACAGCGATAATGTACTCTTCGATCACAAGAGGAGAGCGAGCGAGAGAGAGAGAGAGAGAGAGAGAGAGAGAGAGAGAGAGAGAGAGAGAGAGAGTTGCACAAGATATTGATGCATTGCTCGTGCACGTGCTTCAACACTCTGTTTTTATCCGTACCGAGCTGTCGAGATTCAGAGCTCGGGTGCTCCGGTGGCTTCTTATTTCGCTCATGCACCTCTGCACAGGAGATTTTCGACAAGACTTTCCAACATTTTTTAATTAACCGAGAAAATTTCAGCAGCCATTTCACAAAATTGCTCGATAACTTATTACATCAACCGTTACCCTTTGTATTGGTATACTCCAAATGCAATCCTTCCATCCTCGAAATCAATTGATATATCAAGGGATCGCAAATATTTTATCGCGAGCATCACCTTCGCCGACAAAGAAACATATTCACTATCATTATATCTTGTTAACTGTAATCAGTATTTTAGACCTGATTAACGTTTCGAAGGCGTTTTTTAATTTTTCCACCAACTTCCATTACGTTGCCTTCTTTGCAATTCACTTACTATAATAATATAGTCTTGAAGACTTTTTAATGTGAAAATTAAGCGTTTAAAAAAAGTCAATCAAACATTTGTGAAACTCAATCATACTCATATCATTGAAGAAAATTTTAAATGAATTCAAAAAGAAAAAATTTATTTCAATCAGAACAAAAGCCTATATAATTTCTCTGTTGTTTTCGCTTTTTTAATAAATACGAAACTTTTTGCAATATATTTCAAATTGTTTAACATACAATGAAATTTACGATACGATATTGATGGACAGTTAACAACTTATAATTAAATTAACGATTCGTAAAAAAATAAAACCTTGACACTAAATTTGAAAATAAACCAATTACGCGAAAAATTAGCTATTCGTTTCAATTTATTTTTTCCAATGGATTTTTAATATTATATCTATTAGTATTGCACGTATTAAATTTACGAATTATCAATACTTATTGATTCATTTATAGAAGAAATATTTCTTATAATTGTATAACATTTGCCTGAATAATTTATCTTATTTTAAATCTAACTAAATTGTACATTATGATATAAATAATAAGTGTGAGGTGTGGTGAAAGTATATAAATTACATAAATGATCAAAGTCGACGTATAACAATAAGAATTTTTTAGAAAGTAAAGTTTACAATTTTTAAAAAGACTAAACGAATTTACATCTACATTGGCTTCGAGAGCTTTCAATAGTAATAAATAATTTTATAATTTACGCTATTGTATAGTCGGAATTTATAAAATTACAATCTAGACATTCATATTTAGATTAAATTTTCAGCGATATTTTACTGAAATAGTCGTTGATTCAAATTTAGTATAAAATTTGTTGAAATTTATTAATTTGTTCGTATGTAAAGCATAATAATGTTGAAATTAATTACGAATAACTATAATTAATGGCATTACAATCTTCGATGTTGCAAACAATATTTAAAGTTAAGTGCGAACTGCTTCGTGCTAAACAATTTTTCTAAAATCTGTCGAGAACGATTATTGATGATTGAGAAAACAAACTTATCGCAGTGAAAAATGATCAATTTTTCAAAGACAAGAGCAAAACATGAAATACTTATTTATTAAAGAATTTAAATTAACATTAAAATACAATGTATGGAAATGAGTAATTATTCTGCGTCTCCCCCCCCTCTCTTTCTCTCTGTATATGTGTGCGTGCTGGCGAGCAACGTTTGTTGATAAGTATAACTCGATAAGAAGTCGACTCAGTTTCAATGCAAAATGTCTTGAGAGAAAACGACCAAGTAATTGACCCGAATGCCAATAATATTCTTGGCCGTTTTTAGTGTCAGTAAGTTTCTTCGCCAATTTAATAAGATATAATATTAAGAATTAAATACTCGTAGGTTCTCTTTTCTTTTCTTTTTCATTATCAATACTAACTCAATTCTGAATACTCGAAAATAATTCGAGTGATCGCGTATTATCAAATGGCGCACCCTTTCATGAAAGCCTCCCCTTCCCTTCTTATAAAATAAGGACTATGATCGGGAACGGGGTGATAAATTAAAAAAGAGAACCTGAAATCGAGTCAGAATATTATTGGTATTCCGTTCGACAAAACATTTTTCACTTTCCCATGATTAAATGCAATAATATATGGCTCATAATTTCTAAATACATTGCGGTATAATATAATCCGATTCAATATTTTGCCTTTGTCCTCCATATTTTTCACGGGAATTCAAAGTTGTCCCACAAATTAAATACCAATAACGATTTGGTAACCAATACTGTGCTTGTCTCTTGTCTACGAAATCCGGTTCCGTCGCTACAATCTCCAACAACTGCACGCGCACATTAATATTATTAAGGATTCGGGGATATATTTAGAATTTTTATTTAAAGGAACCTAAGAGCCAAGGCTATGCAGTGGTGCGAGATAAGCTCTTATCGACGTGTAAACACAAGCTTTGGTGCCGAGCGGAAGAACACGTAGCGAGTAATCCATAAAATTGCCACCTACTCAGCGGTGACCAATGGGATTCCTGCACAGGAATAAGCTCCTGGCAACGAGAGCCGACAGTGCCCTCTCTCAGGTACCTCTTCACGGGGAGCTCGAGTTCCCGTCTTTTGGGCGCAAGGCATCCTCAGGAAGGAAACGACGATCGGCTTGGGACGGTATTATTTTGAAAATGTAACAAGATCGATTGCGCTTAGCATGGCTATTGAGGAGGGTAAATTGACAGCGGTTAGTACCCGGATTCGTCATATTTAATTGCTCTGGACGTTTCGAGCTTTATTAAACCAATAACCATTGGCCCTTGTAATGAGCGGCTATGATTTAACAGTGGATTCTACAGATTTTGAAAATACTCCATTATCTCGTAAACATTTAGCGAAATAATTTTAATGCTGTAATGAGAGATGCGGCAGATTGATAATATTTATTTGCTCGCTCGCTCGGTTGGTCGGTCGTTCGTTCGTTCGTTCACTCGCTCGCTCTTCTCTTACACTTAAGTTTCCTGAGTTAATGTGTTCGAAACTGGCTAATAACGAGCCAATATAATCGAGGATAATGCGTTCGTCTCTAACGTGATCATTAGTTAAGCGCAAGGGTGAAAACGATCTGGATATGCGAAACGAGGTATTTTCTTTAGTTTATTACCATTTGGATTTACGCGTACTAACAGACAAGACGTACAAACGAAAATTAACATATTAAGTGTTGCGAATAGAAATTAAAAGCAGCACCATGCATGCACTGTAAATAAGAAAATCTTATTTCTGGCCGCGCGCTTACTCTCCATCGGTCCTTTATTATTTTCTATCAAAGCAACATTCTATTTTTAAAATATAGTATATTAACTCATCGTCTGAAGAATTTGTCTACTAATTTAAAATTCCGGAGACTGCTTAAAAAAGAAAAAAAAGTCAACGATAATATATTACGGATTAGTAATACCGGCCATTCTCATTTTTACATCAATTAGAGATAAATTTTTAACGTAAAAATTGTTTATTTATCTAAAAATTGACTTAATGAGAATAGTGTCTAACCGAGGAATGAATCAAATTATTAATCTAGACCAATAATTCGTAATCTTTCTCTGTTCTTACATCCGAATGTACTCATGAACAAGTAGTTAGTCATTCAATAAACTGATTCATGGACTGCTAATCTATCTTTACTTGCTGACTCGCCGAGCAATGTCAATCTTGATTACTATTAATATTGATTGACGCATCGGTGTTGGTAAAAAATCTCCACCAAAAGGTACACTCACTCATCTCACATACCAGCCAATAAAATAAAGTCTAGTGTTAGGTTCTGTATACATACATACATATATATATATATATATATATGTATCTATTTATATATAACGGTCAAGTATTCTTTTCTAGCAGTGATCGATTTCATTAAAAATGATTGGTGTACAAAATTAAAATATAGATAGATGTAGCGGACGAAAAAATCGATATGGATTACGAGATTTTGTTATTATAGTTTCTTGGATGCTGTTTGGGTCGCAGTAATTGTTGCGAGGATTACATAAATTACTAAAGTCTTTAATACACATTAGAATAATGTTTTAAAATCTTAGCTAATAGCATACGGTAATGAATAACTAATGAATCAGAATAAAAGTGGTGTCAATGAATTTTCATGAAAAGTCAATAATACTATTATTATGCTAACTTTGTCAAACAAATAAACAAATGAAAGAAAAAACTTTGCACGCCATTCATCTTGCGAATACGAAAGACTTGCTTGGACTTATTTATATCAGCTCGCGACAAAATCCTCGCTCAATAACTCATGTGTTTTATTAATTTCTTGTTTACCCGTGATCATGCACTATCTCTTTCGATAATACTACGGAATAAGAAAAACAAAAGATAATAAAACCCGCCGTCCAATCAGCGTCTGCAGCAATGAACTTCTACTGTCTGTATCATTTATCTACGATTTCAAAATAGAACGTGAATCTTCTAAATATAAAAATTGGCTCCTTTCCCCGATGACTTTGTTTGCTACTTCGTTTCAGTATTTGTTATGTTATGCCAGTATGGAATTTAAGGGGCAGAGATAGAGAGTGGGAGAGATAGAGAGAGAGAGAGAGCGAGAGAGAGAGAGAGAGAGAGAGAGAGAGAGAGAGAGAGAGAGAGAGAGAGAGAGTTGATGACCGAGTGGGCGAGGGGGCGAGACCGCACACGGCAGAGGAAAATAAACAGTGAAAGAGAGCGCGGATGTCAAAAATTAAAGAGGGATGCTCTCGAGTAACGTAAAAAGTACATGATAAACAAAATAAATATCATCAATGAATTTAAGTCGAGATATCCGTATAATACACGACTGGTAATGAATTATGTAATACTACTATGACAGTGTACAGAATTAACTATTTAATCGATCCGATCCAAGACAATGCCATTATTTCTTTAAGTAGAATAAATATTTATTTGTCTGCGAGTGATTCTTACAGACTGTATAAATTTTTTTATAAATAATGAATTGACATGTCATGGTTAGTCGTGAAAAAGAATTTGGTTAGTGAACTTGAACAATACGTTTAATTATTCTCTTTTCATCAAAGAAAATATCTATTTAAGGGAACATTGATATCTGTTAATATAAATGTCATTAATATAAATATAAAACGACGTTAATAAAAATATTAAGTGATATATAATGTGAATAAAATACGAATGAACGTTCTAGTCACTTGGCATCTTTAACATGCGATGTATTAACTATTTTAAAAAACAGATAAGAGAGGGAAGAAGGAACAACGTCATGTTTATGAAAATAAAAACAGTAGTAAATAAAATATGGAGGAAAGCATGAGGAGCGTTGCGATTGTTAGTCGAGCAGAAAATCGCATTTGATTGTGTTGTTGGAAATGGAATATTTTTAAAGGAAGATGAAAAGTTGCGAGACCGACAATTGACACGCGAATAATGTGTAGTTACCGAATCGGATAGGGGCTAATGCGATGGAATCGGTGAACTTGTGGGTAAACAAGGTGACATTGTTGCCTTCTTCCGTGAGCCATGGGCTACTTAACCTCAATAATAGGCACGTGCGGATTTGTATAAGCCTTACGTCTGGAGATCGTTGCGCCTTTCCTGCGAATTATCAAAGGAGAAACGTGTATGTGCCTTTCACCGAGCTTCGCCTTACTTGATTTGGTTTTACTTGTTTCTCACCCGGGATGCTCGCTCTATGCGCTGTGTGTCCTACGGCATATATATATATATATATATATATATATATATATTCGTACATATGCATGTGCATGTACGTATCGTGACGTAGCTTCGATTACAATCTCCTTCGAACATGAACCACTAAGTTTTTATCCCGACAGTTCGCAGTCGCGTTACCCCCTCCCCACCCCCACCCCTCTCCACCCCCATCCACCCTCTTACTCAATACAACAAATCAAATTGTTGTTTATTAAGAAACGTTACCTTTTTTTTTTAATTAAACCGCATACTTTGTAGGTATAAACACCTACTATGGAATAAAAGGTAGCATAGAGTCCCATCGCGTTGGATAAATAATATACCGAGCCGAGCAGCAGTGTTTCCTCTCTCTTTTCTCATATTGATGTCCAGCAATTTATTTCAAATAATGTTAACTTCGCGGTTCCTATATGCGATAATATAAGATAAAACTTTATAGGATATCCAATTTCATTACATGAATCGGAAACTTCAAGTATTTCTATTTTCAAAACCTTTGTATTAACATTAATTACATCAAGTACATTGGGGAAAAACAATAAATTGCAAGTAATACACCAATATTTTTTTTTTTGTGTTTTAAATCGAAGTTGTTGTCGGTTTTATTATTATAAAAATTGAGAACTTGGTCATATTTTACATTCATTCTTCTTATGACTAAAAAAACGTTGTATTATCTGTGATACTGCGTCCTTGTGTAATTCCATAAAGAGGTGATAATTGTTACCTAAAATTCTTGGAATAATAGTCATGCACATTACCTTATAAAATATATTACCGGTTGCGACATGGAGACTTGTTAATTTATATTGGCCGTTCACAATCATTTTTACGTACACGCATATGCACGTGTACATATGTATTTCAAAGTATTTTTCCGTAATATCCGTTCAATTCCTATTAGACTAGAAATTATTCAAATTACAAGGAAGGATGCGTCTGCATTGACGTTTATGCAATTACTTTCTCCTTCGATTATACGATGAATATTTTTGAAAAATCAATATTCAATTGCTCTTTCAAAAGGAATTTCAAAAATCACGCGAGTAATGAAAGAATACAGTTGATTTGTAGACAAGAAACCAAGGCAAGAAACTGTATAGCTAGCGAAATTCATATTCATGAAAATGTGTAAGTAATTCAAAAAATGCGTAGTAAATCTTAACGTTGTTTTTAAAGTTGCAAAAGCAAGCGAAAGTCTTTATTACGTATCAAAATGAAGTTTAAATTACTTTTCTATGCTTTCGTTTAAAGGGAAAAGTTTTGGCTTTGCCAATGAGTCATACAGCCAGACAGAAAGGCAGTCAGATCTTTGTGGATTTGTTGTTGGCCTGTACAAAATATCGAACGCGCTTAGCGCGCTCTCCCCCCCCCCGCCATCGACCACGAACCTCAGCTACCTATTTCGTGTTCTTTTCTCACGTCTCGGTCTTACCAGTGGTGAGGTAACATTTAACTATGTGTTCAACGCCCCCGAGTCGCTCAAGTTTTACATAATTTTTATAGTTATTTAATGAATTTAGCTCTGTGCGACTTTAACATCAATTTATAGTGCCTTTAATAATGTCATACGATTACATATTGCTAACAGACTTACGTTAATCAACAGACACAATTGATTCATTTGAAATTGAAAGGCCAGTATTGATGGATTATCATAACTTTTCGTCTCTTGATTGTTACAATCGATTAGCAAAATATCCAACCGCTTACATTAGGAAAGTAGTTTATGAATGGCATTATGGACTAGACAACCGGAAAAAGCCTTTAATTTGTATAACAATTTCATCTTGCAGTTCTGTATTAAATTGATAATTTTGTATTTAAAGAAAATTTTATTATATATAAGATTTCTACCTATTGAATTTAATATTTAAATGAAATGAATGGACTCTTAGAGGGATTAATTCATCTGGAGTTGAGTGATAAAAATAGAATATTAGAGAAGTCTTTAGATTCAAGAGCACCAACAGTCCTTAGTTTTCTCTTATTGTCTCTCTATTTTGACTAGACGCATACGTGAGCGAGGCGTACTATGGATTATTATATGTAAGAATGTCGGGCTACGTGAAATAAGACGTAGAGTAACTGAAAGCACAATGAAATAAATATAGAGAAACTACGGATCAAAAAAAAAAAATATTGGTCGACGTTAACGTATCTCGCGGAATCATTGCTGATAAGAATAGTAAATATCAAGAAGGTACTTTAATTAAAACAATACACGCACGATGCGACTACGTAACATAAAGGTTATTGCGTCGCGTTAAAGAAAAAAAATCATTAAAAAAAAAACAATAAGAAAAAAAAAGTTTGATTAGTTTCGAGTGTGTGAAGGAGCCAGAAGAGCTGTTTGGTGGGTTACCTGGCAGGCAACACAATAATACCATTTCCGAGGAGTCACGGAGAAGCAAAAAGAATTTTGAAAATGTTACGGGTTTCGATGTATATGAAATGCATTCTAGGGATTTATAAGGATAGTATAGGCCGAGGTGGAGCTCGGGCTCGAGGTCGGGGCAATAATTATAATCCCAACTCAAACAAGTTATTATTCATCCGAATGTATAACTGGCTGGCATTCATTTTTCACAAAATAAACTGACCGGACTGTCGGTCCCGAGAAAAGAAGAAGATGAAGAAGAAGAAGAAGAAGAAGAAGAAGAAGAAGAAGATGATGAAGAAAAAGAAGAAGAAGAAGATGACGATGAGGCTCGTAAAAAAAATTCAAATCACCGGATCTCGCTATGTAAAGTAGTAACTATTGTAGTCTTAAGTAGGTATCCCTTATTTAGGCATCAATCTCTTTGAAAGACAATCGAAATCCGAAAGCATAGATCACGGCACTTATCGGGAGGCACGTGTCTATCTCCCCTTATCAGCGTACACATAAACGCGTGATTTTAAATTTATCGATTGGCTTGGGCGTCGCTACAACAAATCATAAGCGGCCTCAGTCCCAAATGTGTCCGGGAGCATGAGCTCCTCCTACCCCCCCCCGACCCCCGCCTCACCCCTTGTCCAAAGAAACACCTGGGATCGATCACGTGGGCCATTCGTTAAGCCGAAATCTTGGAAATCCGAGGTCCGTTACGTAATCCACTTGTCGATTCCACAACGGGACGTCTCGCCGAGCTCTCCTCTCCTTCTAGATTTATTTATTTAGACTCCGTCCTCTTAAGCGTCAAATAGAAAAGCATAGAATGCCGCGGCCTGTTAATAAAGGGCCGAATTTACGTTGGAGTGTTACATAATCGGTAGCATCACCATGTCGTTTGAAGAATCGCGAGAGGCAGGGGTCGCAGCGTCTCTCAGCGGTCTCAATGGTATGGGCGTGACCGCGTCAATCCTAAGGAATGCGCTCGACAGTCGATTTCGAGGAATTCGAGCTGTTGGGCATTTAAAAAATGGCCAATAATCGAGAGGACTCGGTTGTACGCGGGCGTCGTTATCGAGACCCGAATCACATCGGCTGGTCCTGCCCTCGGCTTGCCCTCGGCCTGACCCCGCCTCGCCCTGTCCTCGGAGGGTTCCGTGGTCGAGAGGTCCGATGACGCGGCGCAGTGGCAGCGCGTAGCCCCAATACAGTCGGATGAAGCGTCGGCTGATGTTATCGTTACGGCCAGGTCGGCCGAAGGGCTTGCCGGAAGAACAGGCGGAAGGAAGGGTTGGCAGGGATGTTGGTCGGAGGTCGGGTATAGGCCGGGAGTGAAGCGATTGCGCGGGGATCGGTAACCGGAAGGAGGAGTCATTTCCCCGGGGCAAGCACGTCGACCTTGGAATTTTACGGGAGCTCGGGTTATCGGTTAAGTATCGGCTACTGCAGTGTCAGGAAGTCGATGCGCTCGACGTCTCGGGACGGCAATAAATATTCATCTCAAATGTAACGAGGGCCCGAAGCATTGATTGCGCCTCGAGGAGGCGATGGCTCTTTCTGCGCGTCGTACGCCCGACCTTTGCGCACTTTTCCGCCCCTGATAAATGCAGCCCCAGTAAGATTACTTAGGTATTCCCCGTTCGACTGGACCAACAATTCACGCCTTAGACGGCATTGGATTATTCGATATTCGAGCCCTACGTATACGTACTCTTACCTTATCGACAGCCTAGTCGCCGACGAGCATATTTTCCATTTCCCTTCTCAATTGAGTTTAAGCCAATTTTAACAGCCACTCGTATTATCTGATGAGAAAACATTCTCGCCTAAAAATAAAACAAGCCGATTGCAAAATGCGATAAAAGAATCTTCCAGATATCGCTCTTGCGTGGCAGTACGAAAACTTTTTACTTTATTTTAAATACGCATTACGTAAATATATCTATTTTGCTTGCTTCCGTTGAGAAAGTAATTTTTTGTTTTGTTTCATAACGCAGATTTAGCTATAATCTGATCAATCATTTATAAATAAATTCCGTTATATGTGCATTCGCGATTCCGGCTTGAGGAGAAAATAGTTGCTGAAAAAAGAAAAGAATTTACGACTTGAATCTCGTGAGAAATATTAAATGTTAATACTTAATCATTCCCCTATATTTTCCTGTCCTTATTTCGTTTATAAAATTTATACGAGATGACGGAAAGTGTAGCTGCAAAACGTAATTGTGCGCGGATAGTTAAGATTCAGAAAGGTGGAATTAAATGTAGTTGTTAGTAAGATGGAAGGAAGGGTGAGGGATAATAGATAGACAGATAGATAGCTAGATAGCTAGAGAGAGAGAGAGAGAGAGAGAGAGAGAGAGAGAGAGAGAGAGAGAACGAGAAACAAGCGAGGGAATAGAATGAAGCCAGGGATAACGTAGGAATATAATGTAACGTCATGTAATTAACAATGTTCAGGCATATAATAATTTAAAGTCGCGGTCGCGGTGAGTGCGGGGACTTGTGCACAGTCTTATTGTGGACGGTAAAATTAAAATTCACGGTAAGACACTGCCGAGCAGACAGCAGATGGGCATTACGTTATGACTGAGATAATGTGCGTAACTCGATCTCCTGCGCTCTTGAAAAGCTGCTTTGTCTCCGAGTGTCCGAGGGAGCGAATGGTAATTGAACATTTTCTGGAGGGGAGATTACGAGGGCGAAGCAGCGCCGATAGCCGGCGTCTGTGCAACAAAGATCGCGAATAACGGCGGTCGCGTTACAGTTATTGTTATTGGGGTGGCGCGGGTAGGCCGGTGAGAGGTTCGGGGTGGGGCGGCCGAGGACTTTGATAGCTCACGGGGACTCGCTGGCGAGGTTCCGAGTTCCGGGCCGCTACCATGGAATTCAATCGCGTGCGATAGGTCATGGTTCCGGAGCCGGGGGGTAAGCGCGGCCCGCGGGTGGTAAGGTAAGCAGGTCGGTAGAGGGGTCAACGTAAGCGGCCGCGTTCAGTCCGGAAACGAAGGCCGGGAGGAGGGAGGAGTGGCTCGGGAAGCGAGGGTCCGTGGAGTTAATAAGGCTCGTTCGACGTGACGGGGAGTGACGATTCGTCCCGCACGTGGGTGGTGCATTTCAGATGGAGTGAGGCGCTTTAAATGAGTACGGGGGTTATTGTGGGTGTGTAGGGGGCCAAGAGAACCTTGGAAAACCTACGCATGCATGTAGCGAGGAGAGTCGAGAGGCTGGGATGATAAGCGTCGCGATTAGATAGACGAGGAGAAGAGGCATTTCGCGAGTAGAGAGCGAGTCGGTAGGCCCCTCTCACTCTCGGTGGGCCGCGCGACTCTTACATGTATCGAGCTAACGAACCGTTACTCTCACGATCGAGCCATGTCCAGCTTTCCTTAATTAGCCAAGGATTTTTTCGCCCTCCACGCGATAGCGCCGAGAGTGCGCGCGCGCTTACAAATTTTCATGTACTTTGAGCGTAATCTTGGCCACGATGTTCCTCTGTTCCTCCTACCCTTGCACTCGAGAGCTGTTTTATGGCGTCCTCGCCGAAATGGCCCTTACCTCGACTTACCTTGTTGCCCACCAACAATCCCGGTCCCAGCCACACACCTTCTTTCGGATGCGCGCAACATAAATTTTGCGCACGTGAAACAGTTGTACTCGTTGCCGCTCGTATCAAATGCAACGAAATCAAGGCCTAGATTATTTCTCTGCTCGAGTGCGCGGCGCAAGGAATCTGCTAAGGAACACGTGGAAGAAAATGTTTAAAAATTTGCTAGATAATATTAAGTAGATTCATCGCGTTTTGCTAATCGATAAGTCTGCAAAAATTATATTCTATTGAATTGATGGTATAAAAATGTGATTTGGCTTACTTAAGACCACATAAAAACAAAAATTAATTAGAAATTATTAAAGTCTGGTAATTAATGTAACATTATTATTTATATATGTTATGTATTTATATAGCATTGACGTTTTAATGGATTCAATATATGTTCATTAATTTTAAACTCGATATTATAATCATTATTATAATATATTCTAATAATAATAATAATAATGATCGATAGAGAGAGAGAGAGAGAGAGAGAGAGAGAGAGATCGTAATGGATTCATTAATTTCTAATGAGTCTCGACGCCCCCCAGATTCGTTTATTATTGAATACTAATTGAAAATGAACAATTTACGCGATAATGCACTTAAATCGGATTCCTATTATAATTAAATGTAAGTTAAGAAATCAATAATTTTCGATGCTGGAGTTTCATTAATTATGAAAGTTTTTATTTTGTTGAATAAAAGACGTGAAAGATCGATGATACCCCGCCTATATAGACAAAATACTTTAATTACACTTAGGCTAAGTTAGGACGTAAAGACGTCATCTGGCAAGAGTCTAGGCTCTATATTTTCTAGGCTCTCCAGTGCTCGGGTAAAATTACGCTTATAAACTTATGCGCAGCTTTAACGGACGAAAATATTGAGGGGCGTGATGAATTTCTATCGGGCGGTTCAGGATCGGCATGATCTCGGGTCTTCTCCATCGCACTTTGCTTTCACCTTTTATTCTCGGGATACGGCGATATTATTATTATTATTATTATTATTATTTATCATTATTAATTATTAATTATCATTATTAATTATGATTATTATTATTATTATTATTTATTATTATTTATTATTATTAATTATGATTGTTATTATTAATTATTAATTATTATTATTAATTATTAGCACTATGGCTTCTTAGGCGATATTGGCATTCAAAGGCTTAACAAGGTGGGCGCGCGTCCTGGGTAGGTCCCGTCCCATCCCGGTCGCGGATGCGGTCGATGGATACGTGGCGTCGGGGAGTCTGAAAGGATGGGGAATCGATCTAAGCGCATCAGTGCTCGGGCTTGATCGACCTGGCCGAGCTCGTAGGACGTAGCCGCGCACTTTTCGCTCTCGTTAGTTAAATCATGATTAGCGGGAGCGAGTGATAAGGCGCATTCGCGAGAATAAATAGCCGCTAATGACATGCAAACTCTGATTAATGATAAGATTCTCGCGCGAGTCACGAGGCCTAATGGAATTCGCTCCGGAAGCCAGGAAACCTCGGCTCAGGCTTAACGCTCGGATTTAACGCTTAGATACGTTAAACGCTCGGGACATATTAATTCTGGATTTTCTCCTTTTTCCCGGAGCTCGGAAAAGCCAATAACACGTTCACCTAGCTGAACGAGGCCATCCTGATTAATTTACCTAGCGCTTTGTTCCCTTTCTGCACTTCCTCGACGATAACGAGCTATCCTGGTCACCAGTGTGGCCGTGCTAAGCTCCTTCTCGATAGTTAACCTAGTGTGGAGCCGTTACCCTCACAAGCTCTTACGGAATAACTAAAATCAATTGATACGAGGAAGAAGGATTTTCGAAAGAGTGAGGTCCTTTCGATGGGAAAATTCGCACCGTCACAAGATCAATGTTATTTTGTGAAGGGTCCGTAGTCGTTATTTGTTCTGCATTCCCGTTGTTTTTCGAGGCGCATCGCGTCCCATCGAGCCCACGAAGATCTTAGAGAAGAGGCGGATTTTCCCCTTCGAGATCGTGACCGACTCTCACGCCTCGCTCTCCTCTACATTAAGGCGGCGCGAGGAGCCATTTTTTCCTTTATCCCCGGGAAAGTCATTCCGCTTTTTAGATGCTTTCCAACGGCTTCTTTAGGCTTTCGCCGATGAGTGGCTACGATTACCGGCCCAACGGATTAGGGAAAGGACTCGTGCCAGGCTGAGATTTCTCGGGATCTGATAAGGATTATCAGATCTGACGGATTACTTTCCCAGACTTATAGGCGAAGTGATTCCGGGTCAGGCCATACGCTCGGCTCCATATGTGACATTTCATTGCTCCTCACTTGCCAGTCTTAATTAGACCTCGATTAGCCCTTCCTTACCTTTTTCTACTTCTTCCGATCCTCCTACTCGCTCCTTTATCTACCAGGATTACAAGGAGCCACACAACAGCCACTCGAGGATATCGAAGGCCAAACATCCGAACTGCATGGGCAATTAACCGAATCCACAACATGGGTTCAAAAGGTTAATAAGTAAAGCCCGTCTGAGCTCGCTCCGACCAAATGAGTGACGAGGGTGTAAATCTCTTGTCGCGCTACGCTCTACGGATAAGGCAAGAAAAGAGGGACGGTACGACTGAGGCTGCAATTAAGAGCATGGAATGCGGAAAGAATATGACTATGGCGGGAAGGTGTGCGGGGGCTCTGCGGAGGCTGCGCGGAAGCAGAACAATGTAGCAACGGGATTCGAAAATTCATCAGGAGCAACTAGAACGGCGCGGGTTTTTCGGGCGGACAAGGGAATTTTAATGAACGAAGACTCCTATGCTAGCTCCGGTCCAGGACGTCCTCGTTCCTTACGCAATGGGCCAGTGATCCAGGCAGGACAGCAATAGTTTCATGACAATGAAAGATTAATCGATTATAAATCTAGGCCGAGCAGGCACTGTCAGCATCATCTCAGCGAACTCACAGATGGACATTTTTCTTCGCTCTCGTGAATTTCGTAATCACCGGTGAGGTTGGTGGAGCGGTGGCTGGACGGGGTAGGGGCGGGCGGGCGGGGGGATGGTAGGGGCTGTAAAGGTCTTAGCGTTCGCAAACGTACATAAGAGCCGATCTCTGGGTCTTACGCTCACTAAATGCCCGCCGCGTTTTATGGCACTCGTGTTCTTTTCTCCTCTCCGGGTGTCAAGCCGGAATAAGCCTCCATCCCGCGCCCTCCTCTCGTACCCATAAGCTCTTGGGCCACCGATACCTTCTACATGTTTACTTCAGCATAGACTTCATCCCTTCCCCCCTCCCAACCGCCTTTTTTACCTCGCCCATGCCGTTCTGTCTTCTTTTAAGCATTCGACGACCTTGGAGATTGTAACGATGACAACTCTCTCAGGGAAATTCTTATTCGCTTTTAGTGCTTTAATAGACGTGGCAAAAAAAAAATAAAAAAAAATAAAAATTCTAACTTTCCGTGAAAAGCTTCGAGCGCTCGGAAAATTAACCGTTCTCGAAGTGACTAATAATATTTAGATTTTTCTTCGTGCTTCTACTTTGGGTTGGAATCGGTGTCGTTGAGCGTTGGGATAACGTCCCGACAACGTAGTATTATAATGACGGACTTGAGCGATCGCTCGATCACCGAGTGGCACTTCGAATGGTTTGACAGAAGGTGGTTTTACAAGAGCGGCGGGCGCATCATTTTGGAGGGGGGCGAGAAGTATTTGTAATTGAAGAAAAGCAGGGGGAGGGGAAGCTGATCGGGAGGAGGAATGAAAGATTAGTAGGCACGGGCGGTGAGATATTATCGAGGTGAGTCAGTGGCTCGCTCGGACGGCAGATCATCGCTACGGAAGCATCATGGACATGACGAATCCAGAGCGACGTGGCTATATCTTCCCGAGTATTATAAAGTACGTGAAAAGGCCTGGGAAATCCGGGCACTCGGCCCGTCCCCGTCCCCGTCCCCGTCCCCGTCCCCGTAAGGGGAATTCCAATTCGACGTTTAGAATATGTCCCGGGCGGGACTCCCTCTGTCGACGAAAGGGGATACTTTAAAATGCCGTTCCAATAGAAAGCCGAGCTGGCCGAGGAATATAAGATCGGGGATTCGGGATCCGTTATAATCCGGTAATAAAGTTAGCAGGTCATGCGCCGGGCTGACCGACTCTGGCCGGCCCTCGTTATTCGTAATTACGAGCTCGTTAATATTTTCAAAACTGCCCGTCCCTAAATCAGCTGTGAATATTAAGCGGCGCATGCCATTGGACTGAGACAGCGTGTTACGATGGATCCGATAAATCGCTCGAGGTTCGAGATCGGGGAAAGACTCGGGATCGGCGAGCTTTCCGTGAACGGACGGCTACGGGCAGCTCGGGCAACCCAAAGGCAAGGCTTCGAAGGGGCGTTCGATTGCCAGCGATTGGTCGGATCCGTAGCGCGGCCCGATGTCATGTCCCGATTATTGGGTAGAAAAGCTCGGGAAAAACTCGCTACCCCCATTCTCGCTCTAGCCCCTATACGCGGCTCGTCAAGGACGTGACTCGTCCCGCAGCCGACGAGTAGCGATAATTAGTCGGCTCGTCAATGTCATTGTCGCTTCAGGAATGCAAGCTTCGTGGGGGAGGGGGAGGGGGAGGGGAGGCCGCTGGTGGGAAAGCTCGTTGGAGACGAGAGAGGCGCCCCCGTTTCCGTGCTTTAGCGGCATCGCAAGCCTCGGACGCCGGGGACGATGACGCTTGCCTCGCTTGCTTCATCTTATTCCATGGATTCGGGATTGAACCCTCCAGGAGATGAAACGTATTAATTATTACACGCGGCCAATTACCGTGGGGCTCGACAGCTTTATATCTAAATAAATCTTCATAGCTAAATTGCCTATTATGCTAGACGGTTCGCGTGGGGCTGGGGGAGGGTGGAATTTTTACTCGAGGACTAGTTCTTGAGCGCACGAGAATGGCGAAGACGAGGTCGCGAGCGCGCGAGGGAGGCTCCAGCGATGTCCGCGGCCCCGATTCCAAGATTTATCTCGGAGAAGTGGCCCGATAGGCTTATTAAGTTTATTGAGCCGTAAATTCGCTGGACGTGAAGTGCACGAGCGAGCATTTAGCCGGAAGTACAGACCTCAAGGGCAGCGCGGTCTCTCCGCCCGACCCTTAATCATAATCTCTCAATTATGATATTCTCGGCGTCGTTCCGTCCTCAACGTTTCTTTCTTCCTCCGTGTTTGCATATCGGCGCTCGAGATGCTGAGCGGACGATCTCTCTCTCTCTCTCTCCCCCCCCCTCTTTCTATATATATATATATATATGTATATATCATTCCATTTGGTCAAGGGGAAGGGATGACTCATGAAAACTCTCCTAAATTCCTCAAATCGTCTAACAATCGTCCGAATATTTAACACTAATGTAAAGTACTTAATTATCCTTAGCTATTAGCTCGATTAGTATGCAATGCTAACAGTACCATTAATAACGCTTCGCTTCGCTCCCCTTACCTATGCTCCGCGTTTACCCTAGTGAATCTTCTTTATCGAGGAGACTGACTGGCTTATTAAAGGTAGACAGTCTCCGCGTATTATCAGTCGAGCAGATGAAATTATTGCTGGCGGTGTCTTGCAATCGCACAATTGAAGTAAGAAAGTCAATCACTCGTTTCTAATAATTTCCCCCGTGGGAGTACTGCGATTTATAGGTGTGCGTTGCGAGGCGCGATTAATGCGTCTCTTCTGTGAAATTTTATTTGATTGCAGCGGCTGCGAAAAAATGCGTCCCGGAGCCGGCGATATATCGCGTGTCTGCTCTCTTTACGAGGCAAAAAGTCGTCTGGAGGCTTATTCATCGATTTTAGATAACGGATAACCAAGTCTCGCCGCTCCTGGTACTGCTGGTGCTGCTGCATCTGAGCTGATTCCCAGCCCCACCCCTTCATGCGACCCGAGCCACGAAGAAAGAAGGAGCAAAAATAAATCTAGCGTAGGTACGCGGAGGGGAACTTTATAATCTCAATAACCTTTAATGGTTACATAATGCTCGATAAAAGCGTCGAGGCCGAGTCCTTGTAAAAAAATATGGAAACTTAATGTAGCTAATTCTGCGAAGAAGTAAGATCAGTCGAATAAATGAAGATAAAGTCAAGTTTTAATTGCGCCAACTTCACAGGCGATTAAGCGCTTCATTTTTTTCTTCTTGGTTTTCTTTATTTTCCCCCGTAACGATTCCCAATACTCGATTTATACTTTCATGCGATTTCGTCTCGTTAAAAAATATTCCCCGCCATAATAAAGTTTATCGATTGTTTGTAAATGCCAATTAGATTCGTATCTCCGTTTCGGAAAATAGCGAAAAATGTAATCAGAAGAGCTCATTACGCACCATACCATCTGACGAAAGTCTCCCCCCACTCCCCACCCCCACCACCACCACCACCAATCCCATAACCAGGCGACCGCTCTTTGTCTCGCGAAATAAAAATTACAAATTCCAGTTATCTAAATTATGACGTAGTAGTACAGGCAGTGAAAACGTTGGACAAAGTGGAAAGAAAGAAACGGCTGGCCAGGAATGAGGAGGGTGAACAGACACAGGACGTGTGCGAAATAAGCCGTTTATTCGTAGTGGGTAATCGAGTGAATGATAATACAGTAACGAGTGGACTCGTTAATTGCTCGTCGCTCGCGACCGAATTGGAAGCTCGAGGCTTCCATCTACCGTCCACAGAGCCCATCCTTCAGCTTGCGTCCTGGCCAGCCAAGAGAGAGAGAGAAAGAGTGAGAGAGAGAGAGAGAGAGAGAGAGAGAACTCCGACAAAGAGTTGGCTTTTTAGCCTTCCTTAAAAGGAACCGCTGCCGTTTTACTCTGGAGAGAGTCGCCTGATACCGGGACGGACCTCCTGGGGATCAATGTTCCGGACCTGGCTTCGCTCGTCTATTTTTATTTTATTTTATTACCTCCCCTCCTCCGTTGATAACCACGAGTCACCAAATGCGACTTGTTCTAAATAAATGAATAATACATCGGACCAGCAATCGCTCCAGCTTCCTCTATGGGCAATCGCCTCGTAATCCCGTATCCGGGATTGATTTAATCGACGTCGTCACGTGCTTATTGATCGCGGATTATCGGGCCGGGCTATCGAGGCTCGCGAATCCGAAAAGTCATTCGGTATTCCCCCTAATTAACCGCGCATCGCAAACCTTTTTCAATATCTCGCAGTCGACCGAAATTTTAATTAAAATCAACGTACCGACATACAAACCCATTACTTTTTTCATTATTCTATCCTATCTCTCCGTGTCCCCGAATATCGTCGATAGTACATAAAGTACCATTTTCAGGTCAGACTCTATTAAGGCCTTCAAATTCGCACTTTCAGCGTTTCTGAGAATTACGCCGTTCTGCCGCATCAGCGATCCGTTAATGCTGTGCCCAATCTTTCTTCTTTTTTTTTCTTTTCAACAAATTAATTAACAAAGGAAATAAAAGTAGGAATCCGGAGGTTAAAAGATTCAAGCAACTTTAGATATAATTAGTATAATAATATGATGAAATTAATTAGCGCTTTCGCTTTTGGGAATAGAATATTCAATTAAATTACTTAAAAGTTAGAAAAAATTTTCCGATGGGAAATTTGAATGGTTTTCCCCTATTAATATAATCATTATGAAAGCTTAAGCGCTGAATTTTCTAATTAATATTCCACATCAATTATCTTAATCATTTCCTAATTTACTTCATCGAACGCGCTCCCCATGTTATTGTGAAAGTGTAATAATACGTAATAATAAGGAAACAAAAACAAAAGAAAACACCAAAGAAAAAAAATTTCCAGAAGGAGATAATGCGTCTGAAGCTTTAATACGCTTGCGCGAAACCGATTCGACTCAAAGGATCCGTAAAAGCCCAGTTGATCTAAACATGCGTAATATCATTTAAATATCGTTAAACTGTTTTATCACGTGAAATTAATACAGTAGAGGAGCGTGAGACGTAGCGCATAATAAAATTGTACCTTTAACGTAGTGAATTACTGAGCAGCAGCACCAGCAGCAGCAAATTCGGAACGACTTGCAATAAATAGTAAATCTACTTTAATTCAAATATTATTTTTTTTTCAATTCAGGGGCCATATTCTGCAAGTTTTGTCGACTTTGAAACTTGGCTTGGCAAACGCCGGAAATACGAGCCGAGAGATAGAGAGAGAGAGAGAGCATATTCGTTTTATCCTTGCACACAAGTATTAAGGAGGTGTACTACGTTACCTTTTGCAGGGACATCTCGTCGGATTCTCGAGAAATGACATTCGCGAGTAACGGACTCCTCTCTTAATGCATATTAATGAGTATACGAAAGACGGCGGCAACTAACTCCCTTTCACAGATCTGGAGTACTCGCATAATTAATGTAAATTTAAACTTCCGACGAAATATTAATTTTAAGCGGCATTATTAACCTCCGCCGTGCCATAACCCTTTCCAAAGCTCTATCCTCCATTAATTATTCTTTACATCAGTTTTCTTATTCATCAAAGTAATTTAGACTGGCTTTTTTCTTCTTTTACATAATGATTTTTTATTATTTTTATTATTTTTATCAGAGTTATTTATACTCTATTACGAGAATCTTAATGTATCTACAGGTAAAATATTTAATAATGTGTACTATCTTTATATAAATATATTTGATGTGCGACTCGATCAAAATTAATTTCGAGATTATGATCGATGGGTGAAATCGATTAATAATTATCTTATATATATATATATATATATATATATATATCTCGCGCCATGGCACATATTCGGAATCGATAAGCCCATTATCGTAATTACCGATCTTAATATTCAAAAATAACGCGTACGTATATATTTATAATTATAATTTTTCTCATTTTCTCCATGAAGTCTATCGCACCTTTGGAAACATCTTTTATTATGCCTTAATAATTATAAAGCAAAAATATGATACCTCATTTTACAATAATACAAATGTATTTCTTTGCGCATCTGATAGCGAATAGTAGCATACATGTATTAGAATTATTTCTTTTTTCATTGATTCGAATAATTTCCTAATATAGGTAATAAATAGTCCGTTTTTCCTATCTTGTAATTATGCCAGCGACAAAACATGGTAGAGTTGTTGGAATACTAATCCTGGAGTTTGTATAATTATTTAACCTTGGACTTATTTATTTAATTATAAGTTACTGCATAAATTTATTGGAAGAAAAGTATCAAGAGACCTGAGGTGCAATTTTCTTTTTCATAGTTTTCGAAAAATATTCAACTTTGCTTTTTGCTCTTCGATAGAATTCATAACAATAAGCAATTAATAATTATTTAATGTTTATTCTAATTATTACTCGGATACAGGTATATATTTCTTATTCGTAAAATGTATATTACGCTTTTAATTTATGACAAGAGGGGTATAAAGTGAGATCATAAAAGAAATTTTATTTTAATAAAAAGTACATGTGCCGTTTGGAGTTTAAATTTTCATTTACAGTTGGGCTTAAGTAATAAAAGTGTAGATAATAAAAGTTTTCGTCAAAAGAAATTAATTTGCTTCCTAAGTGATTTATTTATTTTATTCACAGGGCGCTGCTGCTGCTGCTGCTGTTGTTATTGTTGTTGTTGTTGTTGTTGTGGTTGAGTTTTTGATGTAAGAGAGAAAACTGTTGGAATGACCCTGCTAGGGTGAGGCGGAAAGCCGAACACGGTGGACATCGCGTCGTATTCGGTCGAGTACGCAGACGTAGCAGTGGTAGCGTGTGCGGACGGAGCGATGCGCAATCGACGAAAGCGCATTCGATATTTTTCGGGTCTTTGGGAGCCCGTTCTCGCGGGGAGCGAAACGAGCCTCGCAGCATCATTATTGCCGAGCGGTTCCCGAAAGTAATTTATAAGTTTTTGAATGAGAAGTCTTCGGTAGGGGCTTTTTATTGCTCGTAAGGAAAAAATAAGGCTACATAAAAAGGAGGGCCCCCGAGGAATTTAGAGCTAATAATATAATTTCGAGGAGGCCGCTTCGTGCATGAATTGAATTCAAGATAATAATAATTGCACGCGACTTTGCCTTCAATTTACGTCAATTCGCACAATAGCTATGAGAATGTATGAGAATGCGAGCACAATGTGCCGATATTGTGAGGCCGGCGTACAAGCGCTGCTAGAGAGATGAAATAACTCGCGATTATTCCCTATTAAACGCTCATACATTGTAAAACGCTTTCAGCACGCATCTCCGAGTAATTGCATAGGATTGTGAGCTCCGGCTGCTCGGCTTCCTCCGGACTAATTATTTAAGAACGAGGTGTGCGATCGAGTTCGGAGTCGGGCCCCTGGGCCGAAGCGGCGTCGAAGATATCGTCAAGAATATCGGGCGGAGGGATCGGGGGTCACCATCATCATCATCATCATTATCAGCAGCAGCAGCAGCAGCAGCATCAGCAGCAGCATCATAATCATCAGCATCATTATCATCATTGGTAGCAGCAGCAGCAGTAGCAGCAGCAACGGAACGCTTTAAAATAAATCTGACCTAAGGTCTTTAAAATGCATTGACCGCTGTTCAAGAGACGAAGGAAGGAAGGAAAGCGACGAGTTCTGAGGAATATTGGGCCGTTCGGCGGCACCGCACTCTCTATATAGGCACATTAACCTTTTTCCGCCCCCGCCGTCGCTCCAGCCTCCCCGTGCTCGTGCTGAATAAGGCTTAGCCCGGGCCATTATCCCTCGTAAATTAATAAAGTGGTTAACGACGAGAGATATAAAAGTCCCGTTGACTTTGCTCGTGAGCGGTCCCACGACAGTCGCTGAGGAGGGCTCGAGGTGGCGGTGGCGGTGGCGGTGACGGTTAGAGGTCGGAGGGTGGGAGGGGGCGAAGGGCGAGCGAGAGCGAGTACGATTACGAGTGCGAACCTTCTTAAAGAGCCCGTTCGCTATTAGCCTTCCTCGAGCTTTCGCACTCCGCTGTGGACCCTTGTGTCGCGCGTTCTCTCGCTCGAGGCGGTAGCAGCGGTGGCGGCCGAGGGGCAGGGGGAGGGGAGGGGAGGATGGGCAGCCAGAGTCTCGAGATAGGCCATTGTGGACCCCTTCGTAATGGGAATTCTTACGGAAAGCCTGACCAGGAGTCGACTTTAGCGCTAAAGGGTCCGTATTGGCTTACGGCAGTTCCGGGCCGGCTCGAAGCACCGGCTCATAGAAGGAGCATCGGACGGCGGCTCGATGGCGCAACGGGAAAACGCGGGTAGTTTTCCGCTGCCGGGAATGTGAAAAGCGTCGTCGTGTTCGTATCCGTCGGGCGATAGCGATACGGGCAATCTCGTCGGAAGTCTACCGGAGAAAACCTTCAGCGGTTTATCGATTGCGTGGTGATTACGCCGATTGCGATGTTCCAAGGCTAATCTCCGGGCGATTGCGTCGAAGTCGTATAAACGGTATGCGTTGTAAGGAGGCCGAGATACGGGTAAAGTCGAACGATGATGTCGCGAGATCGGCCTCTCGTTTCCCACATTGTTGTTTCGTCAATCAAAAGGAATTCGAAGCGGCACATCCTCTTAAATCACGTTCCTTAAATACTAATGGAGCCGGTGAGAGGGGGAGAGGTGGGGAGAGAGAGAGAGAGAGAGAGAGAGAGAGAGAGATCTGGTTGCCGAGGGCCTATTCCTATAGGAATATCGGCCTCATAACCGAGTAAACAAGCAACTCCGCTCTACCCGACTTATATACTACATGTCTCTTATCTTCATTCCAAAACGATGACTCCACCACGAGCTCTCGCTAGCACCAAGAGCGTCTATCTCGAGTCGACGAAGCAGGCATCAACTTACCGCTTCACCCCCCCCCTCGCGCCAACTACACCAACTAATCAAGCAACTAATATTACCCCAGCAATCTCCAAGAAAACGTTATCTCGACTCTTGCATATATATATATATATCTTCCATTGAATTGGAATTAATTATAATAATGGATGATATTGACTGAGAGCTTCTGGGGCGAAAATTTACCTTCTACGTCGCACTTTTTTGCCGATTCACGTGCCTCTAGATCATTCGGTTCACTCGTCGAAGGATCGATCGTCTCTTCCAATGGCACATTCTAATAACACATTGTAGCAACTTCTTAAACAAATGTCCTTACGCGTCAAAGGTCGCTAATACATCTTATGCTTTCAAGGCTATCGACGACGCCTCCTCGAAAAATCTCTAAAACGGCCTTGATCATCGTTCCTTTTATTTTATTTGTTCCTTACCGGGACAGCTACTTCGTACCAATGAACAAATTATACTTGATTCGCAATATTAATAAAGAGTTGAAGGCTAAGCTCATTGACCTAAGCGGTTCAGTAGATAATCGATGTATTGACATTCATTCGGACTCAATGTGATAATGTAGCCGTGCGTTCTCAGTCTTTTGTGATCAAAAAGGGAAGGAGAGGGAAAAAAGTGTCAAGGGGCGGGTGGGGGTGAAGTGTCGGTGAACGGTCGCTGGATGCATCGGTATTGAGAGGTATTTATGTATGTTTAGCGTCCGCTTAATAGGTGGGGGAGGGGCGAAAGAACTGGCTTATAACACCGGACAAAGTCGATCTTCCTACAGGGCACGTCCATTACCGGAAACGGAAGCTCTTCCCTGTGCGCGCATCAACGTGTCAGTAGCTCGAGTGTACGCGTGCGCGCGCTCCTCTCTGTCCGAGATAGTGTGTGTGTGAGAGAGAGAGAAACGTAGCCGCGAGTTCCATCCGTCCGTCTCTATCCGTATACTCTGATAGACGGCTGTACTTCTCTCTCTCTCTCTCTCACACGCGCGCGCGCGCACACACACTCAAGTTTGCCCCGCCTCTCTCGTGGTTTGACGGGCACGTGTGCACTAGTATTGGGCGCACGTCCGAGAGCCGAACACAGGGATTTCCTAGTGCGCCGGGAGATAATCCTCGACAGAGACGATGACAATCGAGGCTCAGAGTCCACACGCGCGAATGCGTAAACACGCGCACACCACCTACCTGACTGCTTTTCGAGATTTCTGTTAATGGGGAAAAATCAGGGATTCACGAGGAGTGAATTCGAGCCGTTTTCACTTTTATTCCATTGTCAATAGTTTTTATTCTCCCCCCCCCCGTCCCTAGCTCTCTTTATTATCGCTCCCTTCATTTCCCTCTCTCACCTCTCCCACACGTCAGAGCCCCTATCGAGATTATTTGTATCACTAGCAGCCTCCCCCGAACGCCCTTTTTTACCGTAAACACGCAGGCGAGTTTTCTCTTATTTAACAATAAAAACGCGCAAGCCTCGTCTCCGTTATCTACCTTCCTTCCTTATCATTAAATCAAATCGGCATTATTTCGCGAATTTAAGAACTAAACGACCGACAGCGAGGCCAATACAAGGAATGCATTCTTGCTCGCGAGGAATCATTTTTAATTAACTATCTCGGCTCCCGGTTCCCAATTAAAAATGACTTCTCGACCTTCTCCGTCCCGTACCTCTGCCCCTCCCCCCCCACCCTCGTTGAGACTCTAGCACTCACGATCGCGCTAACGAAATCAGAAATAAAACGCGATATTTTATTTGTTAAGACATGTCTCTCGGATCTCATTGTGAAAAAAATAGTTATGAAAGCCGTCTTATTTTTTTTATGCCTTGTACTTGAGAGGAGGACGTAGCTGGGGGGGGGGCTACCGCAAGGATTCCAGAGGCTCTTGCTCACCCCGGCGGACTGGGACGCGGTGGGTAGAGATGTCCATCAGATCACGGAGAGAGAGAGAGAGAGAGAGAGAGAGAACGATGGCGAGGACCAAGAGCCGTCAAAGTATTAATTGCTCTGGGAAATTGAAAAGGAGGAAGATCCGGCGTTGCCTTGTCTTAGTCTTGGATGGATATCGCTCAGGGTCAACCGGGAATGCGTGGCTTTTCAACGGCGGGTGATTAGTGTGTGAGTGGCGCTGTTAGTTCCGGCGATATGCGATCAAGACAACGGGGACTCCCCTGGGTCAATTATTGTTTATTATTATTATTATTATTATTACTATTATTATTATTATTTATTATTATCATTGTTATTGTTATTGTTATAAAAAAAAAAAAATTATTATGGGAAAGGGACAGGTCACGAGCTGTCCGAATTGAAATCCGACCGGAAATTAAGAGCTCTGAGGTGGTAGTGGTGATGATAATGGTGATGGTGAGCGCGGGAGTCGAGACTCCACACGACGACAGCTCTTCTTGCACTTTCCTATATTTCGTAAATTTGATTAACGTTTAGCCAGAGCAGCTGGGACTCCCAGCTCCGAGAGCCTCTGTCCCCTTTTTCTGCGCACGCGTATTGCACATCGGTTTGCACTCGGTGCTCGCGAGCCCACCATGATGACGTTTCGTTATGGATTTAGGAGCGGAGCGACCCTTCCAAACGACGACATCTCCGTCAATATCATTTATATTTTTATAGCCGACACGTTAGAGCGCCTCGACGCAAAATAAAAAACTCTGCAACATTAGAGAATAAATTCAACTCTTAGAGTCAACGATAGAAAAAAAACAAAGACATAAAGAATTTTTTACCCGGCCGGTGATAAGACCTATTCATTGAAACTTCGGTGCTCAGTCATATATTTCGGCGGATCCTTTATCAAGGCGTTTCTTTCTCTATCAGGACGAAACGGAATTGAGCTTAATTAGAGAAGATTCATAAATCCGTCGCTAAGCCCGACATTCCTTCCCATGTCTACGGCGTATCATCAATGGCCGTATTTATTTACTTGCTCGCTTAATAACGGCATTGAAGATTAAAGTGAGTAATTGTAGAGCAGAGGGGAATAGGAGCGGGCGGCTCGATGGGTTCAGGAAAGCTCCGAAAGTTCAAGGCCGGATACTTCCACGGAGATTCGGAGATTCCAGAGCATTAGCTTGAACCATTAGCTGAAGGTCTTGCGCGGAATAAGGAGTCTGGACACTAGCGAGCATCGGCCTAAGGTCAAAACAATGCAAGCAGAATAGTGTCCGAATAGTGTCTATTACTAGGGGTAATAGCTGTCCTCCCATTCGCCAATACATTACGAGGAGCTTCCCTTATGAGAAATACGAGCATTTCCAAGTATCCATGGGCTGCTGGGCTGGCTCCGCTGGGCCGATAATAAAGGGAACGCTCTTAATTAAAAGAATTTTTTCAATTACATTTAATGGCCGGGGCCAGGACGCTAAAGCAGGACGCTACCACAGGACGCCTCCTTACGCCTCTCTTCAATTTATTACTCCTCGAGCAGCTTTTAAATATAATGCACTTTGCTCTTTCCGGCAACTTATTGCTTTGACCGCATCGATTGCCGTCCTGATCGGCGTCGAGGAATACATTTCGGTGCACTTCGTGCAGCATTAAAGATCCACGCGTACAAGTGCAGTCGGCAGTCGCACACAATCCGTCATATCAATTCATAAGAAAAATTATATGAAAAGTGTCAGTAGAGCTCCATTGTCTCTTGTTTCTACTCGGAATCACACGTTCGGTATTCTTCCAAGTACTCTCACCCACGCAGCGAACCCTTAATAATGCGCGTCTAATGTTAATTGCTAATAAAGCGATCCGGAAGGGGACGAGTTTAGTCTTATTTAGTCGACTAAGACCAGACTCTCTCGAGTCTCTCACGCCGAATTCCTTGATTTCTCGTCTCTCCATTCGAAGAGGATGAGGAGGAGGAGGAGGAGGAGGAGAAGAAGGAGGTCAATAATTTATATTTCAACCGAGCCGCTATTTTAATACGACTATCCCTTCCACTTTCAAATGAACAAGCAGCCAAACTTCCAAACTCCTATGTCCCTGAGAATTTCAGTCGCCATACCCGCTCAGAGACAATAACCATAACAGCAACAATACTGTTAATAACTTTTAGCCGGCCTTAAATGCATTTCCTTCTATATTGTCTGACTCGAGCGAGTAAATGTGTAATGATCCTTCCGATTCGATCGATCCTTGAAGGCGTAAAAAAGTCTTTCCGAAACTTAATTTTCAATTGTAACTTTCGAGCGAAAAGCCGACGATCTTTATATTCTCTAACCGATTATCCTTCATGTACCTATATTCTTAACAAATCAGATAAGCGAGGAATCCCGTCCAGTTCTAATGTAACTTCAACTTTAACACCACGTGACTTCCTATCTATTTTTATTGAGCTATAAAAATTACTTGGATATTAAATAAAAAAGAAGAAAAAGTAGATTAACATTCAATTATCTTATGAAATGGCCGCAATAAAAACGTTATAAATTAACTTTATATATATATATATATATTTTTTTTTTAACTCGATCTCTAAAGCCTACTTTCATACTCGATTCCTAATCCTAGTCAACCATTCCTATGTACTACAATGCCTCAGGATAAAGTACTGCTCTTTGTCTCGAATTGCATAACGTTCTTTAGAAAGTCACTAATCGCAACTATCTGCCTTATGATTTAAGAATGCAAAAAGGATTTATTTTTAAAAGAAATGCTTAAAATCCATCGGTAATTCGATCGTTTACTTTCTATTTCAGTCCTTTTCTTCTATGCGCACATACATTACCAAGTCAACTTAATAATTTTATCGATTACGGCGGCTTTTACGTTTTCTTTTTTTATTTCTTTCATAAAAAAGAGCTAAGAAATTAGTAGCAAAGTTGTTAAGTAATAAAATATAAGTTTATCTTATTAAAAAATTTATGGCCAAGTAATTTTTATTTTATCGTGTAAAAAATAAATTAAATTCATCACGGAATAGAAAAAAATCAATATAACGGTGCAGTTGTTTTGAGAACAGAGATTTTATCAAAGATTCCAAAAGCGTGTTTTTAAATTGAATTTTCACGCTCAAGAATTGCTCTTCCTTCAGTTGTCCAAACAGAACAGAACCTCTTACTAAACTGTTTTACTTATCAATATGTAGACTGTCGATACAGGATTGTATGCTTCGACAGGATGTAAAGCTAAAGCAAGAGTATGACTAGATACTAAAAGCCACGTATATCCTAATTAAGGCCAGTAGGTAAGGTCACGTCATGTATTAATTATTGCTATAGACAGTTTAACTTAATTGCTTACAATAAAAGACTGATAAAAAATGTTTATTAAAAACAAAAGAAAAAAAAGAAAAAGAAACCCTGCAAATTTGTAATAATCGATCGTTGAGAAGTTGAGATGCTTGGGGGGCTTTTAAGAAAGGAGGGTGGGGATCGATAGCGTCGAAGCGAGACAACCTGCGATACGACCTGTGACGCAAGCTGCGACACAATCCGCGCCCATCTTCGCACGGCCTCCCCGTCACGAATAAGAAAATCTTGTTATACAACAGGATATTAAGAATAGCGAGGCTGCCGAAGGTATCGAACCGCAAGTGATTCAATGATAACGCGATGCGAGAAGAGCAAATGAAGCGAGGTCTCGGTCGAGGATTAAGAAAGGCCCCTTCTCCGTCCATTGACCATCTGGTACTGAAAATTCGTCATTAATACGGCTAATGATTCTCCCTAGATCGAAGGGAGGTTCGTCGACTTCCCTAGTTGGCCCTTCCTTAAAAGCAAGAGCAATTTACGGGAGGAGACGAAAGTCCGTCTCCGAAGGGAATGAAGTGATCCCGAGAGCGAGTTGTCGCCCGCCCGACCCCCTTCCCGCCACATACTTTACAGTCCCAGTCGCGGCAGAAGGCCAGCTTATAATTCCAAAAAAATTTAACGAATGACTGGCTGAGAGAATTGTAAGCTCAACCAGGTACGTTCCTGCAGTCTCGAGCTCCAATAACCCCATCTGCATCCGCCCATGCCTTTATAAATTATCCATCCTTGTCATACTCGGCTCGCAGGTACGAAAAGTTTCTTTGGTAACTCATACCTTATTACCGTACCGTACGGCCTCGCGTTATACGTTAAAAAAATTATATGCCGAGGGGGGGGGTGACGGGGGGCGGGGAAAGTCGGCGGGAGGATTATAATTAAATGGAATTTTAATTCGTAAGCTGCGTGACGTATAATTGATTGAGTGGGAGATAGGGTGAGGGGCAGAGCTCTTGTACAAGGTCATCGCTAACCGGAACTTTTTGCCAATTTTCGTCAACTTGTCTCGCGACGAGTCTTGTCCCTCCGAATCACAAGGGCTTTCGGATCACATAAGAACCGTCAGGGGTCGTAAATAGAAGAATTTATCGGGGTTATTATTTTTGAGCGCCGAGCCGGTGCCGCGCCCTCCCTTCCAAAGCCTATGTAAACGAGTTTCTTAATTGTTTAACGAAAGCGGAGGCGAGCTTTCCTCGGCCATATCCAGTTGTGGCGTGAAACAATTGACCCGCGTGACGTCGCTCGCTCGATTAAGTTTCCGCGTACGGTAACGCAGAAAAAAAAAAATAAAAATAAAAGAAAATACCGAGTCCGTTGAGTCCGACTAGCGTTGGAATTTAATTGTTTCCCTTCTTCTGAAATGAGCGCCGGTTCGTTTGACTTTGCCCATTAAATATACAAATCCGACGAAACGTTCCTTCGCCGCCTCGACCGCCATTTAATGGAATTAATTTTAACGCATTTAACACAGGTAAGATTATTGCGCCACGAATTATTATTTACAGTCTCCGGGGGAACAATGAGCCGAGCTCGGCCAATAATAAATACATTTACGTAAGAGGCTATTGGCTGCTGCTGAGGCTGCTGCTGCCGCTGCCCCTTAATATTTCTTAAGCGGGATCTAATTAATTGATTCGAGGAGGCTTAGCGGGCAGCCGGATAATTCAATTCGCTCGTCAAGGACGAGTTTGGAAAGGTGCTGCAAAGGTGCGGCCTGTGTTATCGGTTTGTGGTACGAACGCCCGGCGGAACTGAGAATCGGCCGATCGACGAAAGCTCTAATAACCTGCGCGAGCCTTCGAGATCGTAAACGAGCAGCACCGGCAGCGTAGCAGCGGGAGGACCGGGGGGGGGGTGTATCGCGCCTTTTCATTATCGACACTTTGTAAATCGATCGAGGCCATCGCGTCCATATTTTCTTTAACGCTCAGCTTATACGCTCTATTTGTATCCGTACTCTCCGGGCCCTCCGTCCTCCTCCCTCCTACACCTTCACTCTCCCCGCCGCGCTCGAGAGCAGACGTGAAAGCAAAATCCGATTTCACTGTCGCGCTCCACGAGCAGACCCGCTTACGAAAGCCGTATCCTCGCTCTAGCGTCAAAGTACCAAAAATCCCTAAGTATTAATCTCTAGATCATACTATCATGACCTACCAGAACGTATTGGTAAAATATACCTTTAGCCTCGACATTCCACAGTTTCGGGTGAATCGAGCTGCTCGGCTCGATCAGTTTGTAATCGACGATACTACCGTGTTCTCGTGTTAGAACCGCCAGTTATGGGAGATTCTCCCCTGCTTCTTCCGTCCATGGGGATGGTCGGCGAGCGAGCGCAATCCTTGGTTTAGTAGCTTTGCCCCGTTCTTTTGATTAATTCGCCCTCCTCGGCAATCAAAGCGGCCCCAACGATTTGTCGCTCTCGCCTCCCCCTCTGCCCCCCTCTACCATGCTCTATCTATATATTTCTCTCTTTATCCTCCCCCTCCACCCCCCGTTCATGTCCCGACCAGACTTTCGATATAAATTCCCTCTTGCATAAGCACCTCACGATACTTTGGGCATTTACCGAAGCGAAAAGGCGTCTCGCTCGTGTCAGAAAAACATCTTTCACCTATGCTTTTTTTCTCTTTTAATCACTTTTATTATTCCCTGCATTTAATATACCGAGAAGATTTTTGGCGTTTATTACGTAATAAAAGTTTTATCCTTCCAGATTACGCTTCGGGTGTGCGCGGCTTAAGCATTAAATTTCACGTAGAAAAAGTACGAGGCGACGTACGAGCGCTCATCTAAGACTCGACTCTCTTCGACAATACAACATATAAGCTACTCACACCGCCAAGCCTTTCTGAATTTCTTAATAAGCAATCATTTTGCTATACAAAGCCGTTTATTTTCGCGAGTATATTTTCAAATTCTCTCAATTCAATTCGCAAATCGATGTCGTAAGTTTTACAAGACTAAAAGAATCGATACGGTTCTGCGGTTTCACTACTGCTTTGATCGAAAGCACATCTACTAAGACAATAAATAAATACTGCTTAAGCTTTAAATCGAATCCTTTCGATATTTTCTTACAATAAACACGCAGACTCCATACGTTTTATACGCTCGCGTATCCCATATCCATCGCAAAGAAATTTTTACGTACCATGAGAATAAACAACTTGCTTTCATTCCCATAAATGTTTTAAGCTCGTATGAATAATTATTCTCAGTTGACAAAGACATGCCGAAAGATTTTCGACGCTAGCCGTTAAAGGAAAAGAAGAAGAAATATCTTGGCTGGCGGATCGCATACAATTTACTCTCAATCAAGTCTTCAAAGTTGTATCAGTGACAATTTGCGAGGAAGTCGTCAGCGTTATAAATAATTTTGGCAATAGAGTCGGAGCATCTGTCGCCTGAAAGCTCTTTGAACGCGGGGAGCTCAGCGAGAGCTCAGCGAGAGTTCAGCGAGAGCTCAGCGAGGGCTCAGCGAAAGAATGAGGCCTGTGAAAAATCGTTAATGCACGGGGATTTAAGGGTATCGTCGACGTCCCCCTTTAAATATTTAGAGTTTCCTATATATTATCAAGAAGCCCCTTCGGCAGCCATAAGATTGTCATTCCTCAGAACTTGAACGTCACCAATACTAGAAGAAATAATGAGAGTATTATCACATTCTCTTTCAGTTCCCTTCTACTTGATCCCGCGGCGATTATGGTTAATTACCATTAAGTAAGATTCGTCATACTTTGCGCTTTGTTGCGAAATTTCTCTTGAAACAAGAAATTGCTGTTACATTAAAATCTTTTACAAATTCAAGGGAAAAAAGGAAATCCGCAGTCTTTTAATTTCAATTTAATATTGAATGAAAGGGAAAAAGAGGCGGGGTCGGCGACGGGACGAATACACAAGACGATTAATTAAGTTTAATTAGTTATTTTTTTTACTAACAGCCGAGAGGCAGGATTATAGTTGTTATCTGCTGACTTTCCACAGCCAAGTACTCGCATATTTTATCGACTATTTCCGACGGTCGCTTCGAGCCGAATGCGCTATTGCGTAACGAAGCTCTGGCAGTCTTTCTCTAAAAGTTCCGGGCCAATATCTCCGAGTAATTGTTACCTCGATCTACGAATGCAAGATTTTGTCGCACCTGATGCCCATAAGATCCTTCGGGTTGACCTAGAGGCTCTGGACAACGAGGAGACGAGGACATCCTGCACCCGTCTACCCGAGTCCTAGTCTCGAAGAGCACGTGGAGGCCGGTGTTGCCTTTGAGGTTCTCGTCGTTGATGGTCGCGCCCCGAGCTAAGAGGTACCTCTCATCGTCGAGTAATCGGATGTCCTGATCATCCACAACAGGGGCGCAATTGGTGTTGGCCTCCTTCTCGATCGGTAGCTACTATCTCGATCCAGATGCTCTGGGACATGAACACTCGTCTACGTCGTTAGCGTTCGCGCTCTTCGCTTCTGCAGGAGCTTTGCCATGAGAGGCGAGAAACCGCCACAATTCCTCGACGGTCCTGTAGTCCACGTCCACTCCTCGCCGTATCCACGTGCTCGAGATCGTTCTTCATCGTGGCCACGTGTTCCTTTTTTATCCAGAGTTCTCGGAACTTCCTTCAACACCGTTGATGGCTTCCTGGGCCAAAGCAACTCATTACTACAACAGAACCAGTGGGAAAATACACATGGTTTATCACGTGTATACATGTATGATCGTTGTCGCACCCCATGCTTTAAATGAAACGGGATTATAAATAAAATAGCTTTGAGGAAGAGGAGGGATGAGAAGGGATGCGTAGACGAGCTCTGGGGAGCAGAAACGAGGTTGTGAGGGTAGAATCCGGATGTACAGCCTCGGGGGAGGGGAAGGGGGACAGGTGAACCGGACGAAACAGGTTCCCGGCGGCGGACGAGTTTTGTCGAGCTTTGACCTCTGAAGATGAGCCGTGGCCGCCGTGATGGGGGGAGGGGACCGATATGTATTGTTAGATACTGGGTCAGAGCCATTGGCACTAACTATGACCTGTAGCCAAGGGTCCGGAGGCATTAGCGAACGAGCCCTATGAGTCGTCAGCGAGACATGAACCGTAAATCCTTACTCGTACAGCGGTTCCGGTCGAGTGACCTTGTACAACCGTTTCGGAACGACGGGACGCAGGCGTTGGAGAGTCTCCCCCCGTTCGCGCGACTTTACATTTATCGTTCGAGGTACGCAAGTGAAAAAATGGCTTCGCGTTTCCTCCCCCCCTCCCTTGCATTCTCCGTTCCCTTTCGACTCATAATATTAATTACGTCGGTCCTTCTACTTTCCTCCGAGCTGCGCACCGATTTCTAGCTCACGACATTCTCCAAGAATTCAATGCCAGCTTGTTCCCTTACCCCGAACCAACCCCTCGCCCACCTACTCAATATTTTCATACTTCCTTTTTGAAAGGTCGTGTCGAAGCAATCAAATCAAATATCGATTCCCAATCGATACTCTCCCACATTGCTCCCACAAACTTCTCCATGCTCGAATTGCATTTTACAAGCCAAATCCACGTCACTTACACTCGGCTCGCTGATTTTATATGTGTTTCCCCACGGTGCTCACCCCCCCCCCATCCCCCTTCGACCATTATATCGCTTCATTTACTCTAGCGCTATTTACCTCCCACGATCCCGTCCATTTTTGCCCGTAATTTGCCATTTAGTCGCGTAGGCTATTATTCATTCAAGGGACAGAAACAGGCGAATCGCCTAATTATAATATTATTAAAAGTCGCAATAGCCATTAAATATCCGTAATACGAATTTTAATAGCGCAATGCTGTTTGCAATTATAAAGCCATCAACGAGCTATGATTATAATTAATTTATTTGAAAGTATTTTTGCAGCCCAATGCGCATTCCTGTATAATGGCCAGAAATGAGAAATGAGAAATAAGAAATATGAAACGAAAGGCATTAACGCGAAAAAGATGAAGCGCGGGGGTCAAAGGAACGCTGAAAACTCCAACGATATCAGATTCTCTAATTGCCAAGACTTACTCTCCTACGAATACAAATAAAAGCTTCAAGTAGAGGCACTGACATTCAAGGCGTTTTACAGTTTCAATTACGATTGTTCAAATAGAATTCTGATGCTCCAGTCACTGGGCTCTGTCTTTCCCGTCGACGCGCACACGCGCATCTTCCCGCAAGGATCTTCCCTTGCTCTATTTTGCGAAAAAAGCAAGGTCTGTCGTCTGCCTCATGGGTTAATTGCCATTGACACCGCAACATATGCTGGCTATCCAGTTCAAGGTCTGACGAGGGGGGGGGTAAAGGGCAGTCTCCTATACTCTCGATAATACAAGCGAAAACGTACTCGTCCGTTTTCTAGAAATTCACTTGACATTATCGGAGGGCTTCTCGATAATCCGCTCGTGTCGGTTGAAGCAGCCTTCGCTGCACCTGTCAGATTCTCAAACCGATTTAAATCTACTCGAAAGTCTCGGAAAGACATAGGGCTAAGTCAACATCTGAGAGTATATTGAGGCAATGTGCGTTCCTAGCATTCGATTATTCAATGCCGCTAAAATACGAGATTCCTTACGCATTCCGGTACTTCGAAGATCCGTAAATCTATAAATCCGGTGTTTTTTTTTTTTTTTGTTTTTTTTTTCTTCAGCAATTCGGTACCGAGTATCGAAGACCTTCCCACCACCTCCCCTCCACACTAGTTCACTTGTACACAGGCTCTCTAAGGCAGAGAAGATGAAAATAATAGATAAAGAAGTTGGATCACGACCCGAGTCCCGATTGAAGTACTTCTGCTTAAAAGGGACGATTTGCGGAGTCCTTCGTTTTGAAGTTCAAAGCTCCTCACCCTATCCCCCCCCCAATCCCCGCGCTACGCGAATGGTGAGGATTTCGCGCAAGTCTCGAAATATTCAGTCGCTTGACTTACTTATCAAATTATCAGTCGCGCTTCAGGTACTTGCACAACTCGTAAACTTTAGCGACTTCGAGTCGAGAAGACTAGTGCAATAAAACATAATTGCGACGCTTACAAACTATCAGCGGCGTCTCTGCAAAGTCAAGGACGCGACTCCGTCCGCCTTCCTCCCCTTACATTCTCCTATGCAAAGCTCTAATTCTCTCGAGGAGTTTTACAGCTTTACGCAGCGTCGTCATAACTCTTCCTTCTCACCATCACTACAATCTGCCTATACGCGATTCAGCCAGTGACTCTATTCGCAACTCTAGTCTCAACGATACTCGAAGCTGATAAAAAAAAACTAGGTTGGCTCATTTATCTGTAAAAGGCATTTTTCAATTATTTTCTTTATTTTATTTTTAATATTTTCTTTTACGACTCTTGTGGCGACGACCGTAAAATATTTATAAAATTTGCTTTTCATAGAAATAAGAAAACGGGACGGGAATCAAGGCGAGATCTCCGAGTCGAAATGAAAGTTAAAATTGAAGCGAGTTGAATTGCGTCTCGAGTGAGGGTCCTGGAGGGGGAGGGATAAAGAGGGTGATCAATAAAGAATTAACAAAACTTTACCGTTTGAAACAACTCCTTTGGATTAGCCATGAGAATATCTGTACAAAGGCTCGCACGAATTCGCCTTAGTTAGGGAAATGAAATTTACCAGCGGACGAGGGTCGCGTATGAAGGGGGATGAAAGAGAGAGAGCGAGGGGGGTGGGGGTATGGGGTGAAGCGTCGAGGCATGCGAAAAATGTAGTGGTAAATGTAGGAGGAAGGCTGTATTCGGACAAGCACGCCGCTTACATCCATCATCGTGAAGGTAAGGATAGAATGGCGAGTGGGGGAGTGGGGGAGTGGGGAAGGGGGGACAGGAGAAGGAGTAGGCAGGGCGTCGACAGACGGGGACAGACGTGAAAGCCCGCTGATATTCCGATTTCCAGGGGATGCGATTATCCGATCCGATGGAACGGACTACGGGGAGCCAATCACGGTGAAGGAGATCGAGGAAAGCTGGGGTTCCGGCCGATGAGTCAGGGGTGGGAAAAGTCGCTGTATCGACTCCGTGCACACATTCTCTGCAGCCTTATCTCGATTTCCGGACTGTCCTTGAAAGGTCGGCGCATATGTCGGAATCCGCCCACCATTGGATCTTCCCATTCGTGTCTCTGTCCCTTCCCCGCCGCTCAATCGAGACATCGAGAGATACGAAGCCACTGTAGCGAACAGGCTCGCTTGGACGCTAAGACGTTGAGCCGCGCATCCGAATATCCCGATTAAACCTCCTCCTCCTCCTCCACCTCCTCCTCCACCTCCTCCACCTCCTCCTCCACCACCTCCTCCTCCTCCACCTCCTCCTCCTCCTCCTCCTCCTCTTCCTCTTGCTCCTCCTCCTCCACCTCCAATCCTTCCTACGTAACAACGCGCGATCATCGCGCCTAATTCAGGGCGGCCCTGAATCTCCGAATGCTCGAGTAACTCTCCCGGACTCGGCTCGTCCGTTAAGCTAATTAACGTGTGCTCGCTCTTAGACGATCGGAGGTGCGTCAACGTGTTGTCGTTCCAAAGCTAACAGCTCCGGTCGCAAGCAACGATCCGCTCCGCTCTTTTAATAAACATCCCCGTACCGAGGAGCCCCTTTACGTCAAATTCACGTAATATCGTAGCGGGAGTGGGATCGAGCTTTGATTCGCTCAGACTCCATCGATCATTCCCGAGCGGGTATATTAATTGGGGAGGTAATTGGGGCTGGTGAAATTTTAATTTTCCCAATTGCGGATTAATCGTCGGATACTCGGTTGGGGTTCAATCGTAATGACCTTGGGGCCGTTCGTGGCTGAGGTCGCAGTCGTTGGGGACGGTCCAGGATCCGCGTGTCGAGGAGGGCTCGCAGCTGCCGATCGGGTTTGCGGCTCGGGGGAGTCGAGCCCTGGATATCTGGTCGAGTTATGCGGGCGAGGAGTATGCACTAAATTCGGGAATAGGCGGGTCGAGGAGGGGAAGGTGCCGCGAACGGTTAACCGAATGCCGAATACCGAATGCCGAATGCCGGATACCGGATGCCGGATGCTGGGAAAAGGAGAGGGTGGCTTGGAGGGCTCATGGAATTTCATTATTCGGGGATGAGCATTTTGGCCCCGGTCTCTGCTCAATATTTCCACCTCTTATTAAAGCGATAGTCTGAGGGAGAGAGTCGGAGTGGAGGGACGTCGAGTCCAGATGATATATATAGATATAGATATCAATAGAGCGTCGTTGGCTCGCGGCCAATACGCTCAATGACATATATTCATCCTCGGGCTCACGCCACTTAGCCGACTTATGTCTTAACAAGTTACGTAAATGAACATAAACTTTCAAATAATGGCACATTTATCTTATCGGGCGTATATCGTGGAACGCTAACCTACTCCCGCCGTCTCTTAAACCGTATGTAATAAACCTTCTGACAATAATTACTCATCGCGAATCGTTAGATTTACGACGCGGCATATTTTTCTTCTTATTCTTTTTATCTTGTAAAAACTGTTCTATTGAGGAGGCCGATTTCTCAAATTCTTTCGACTAGCGATGCTTTTGAAATTCACCCGACTACTATTGTCTTTATTTTTTTTTACCCTCTTACAATATTTCGATCGATCAAAATATTTCCTTCTATGTGTTACATACACCGTCAGTGTGGAATTTAAATAGAAAGTTTCAATTAGCCTTACTAATACTCTATCGCATTATTAATTAATCTTAATGACTTAATACCTAGCTACTGGTTATTTTACTGAAATTATACATTTATGCATTTTATCTTTACATTAAAGATTTAATTCGTATTGTCTTTTTTCTTGTTGTATCTAATAAGAAATATTGAAGGATACGTAGCGTAAGTTTAAGATAAAAATCGCTTGTATGTATAGGAGAAGAATATATATTTCCTCCATACGGTCGGATAATTGGATAAAAGAAAGAATTTATAGAAATATTTTAAAAATACGTATAAAATAATTATTTTTATTTTGGAAATTTTAAGAGAGTCTTAAAGCTGAACGTCCGTTCGGATCTATTATTTGTCAATGCATTGACTAGAGAAGATCATACGGGGGTGCACAATCTTTTTATCACTAGTGTTTTCTTTTCTCTTCTATTGATGTTGTGGGAGTAACGGAGAGGGGGAGGAGGAGGAGGAAGAGGATGAGGATGAGGAGGATGAGGAGAAGGAGAACAGGGGTTTGACAGCGAAGCTCGTAAGAGGAAATGTAATTTAACGGACGATATTGCGTGGAAAATTTTTTAAAAAGTCTCCGTGACCGCTGTCTTCGATGGCCTTGAGGTCGATAGGGAAGAAAAATTCCGAACCCCTATAGGCGTCTGCCACCACTTGCACCACTTGCGATCATTGAATAACGCGACGGAGCCGCAGTTGGTCTTCGTCAGAGGAGAACCGGAAATAAAAAAAAACTTCTAGAAAAATAAAGGCTTGCACACACGCACACGCACGCATATATATATATATATAGAGAGAGAGAGAGAGAGAGAGAGAGAGAGAGAGAGAGAGAGAGAGAGAGAGAGAGAGAGATAGAGAGAGAATGAGAGAGAGAGAGATGGGGTGAGGGGAAGTCGGAGGCAAGAGAGACAGGAAAGGGAGAAAATATGCAGGGACGGAGTTCGTGGGGGATCGAGTGGAATGGGCATTGGCTGCACGAGGGGTTGTCGTGGACTGGAGGGAAAATCGGAGAGACTCAAGGCTCGAGGGCGCCGTCGCGACGTCGGGGAGACTCCTGCAGGTCCTGTATTGATTCCCACCTCGGATGATTCACGTGCCGCTTCTCTCCCTTCCGAGCCCTTCGTGGGCGCTCATTAGTCAAGAGCCGCGGTTCCGGGTCTGATTCGTCCGAGTCGACAGGCCCCGCGGAGATAGAACAGCTCATGATGCTCGCATCCCTCGATTTACTCCTCCTTATTCATCTCTTACTCCTCCTCCTCCTCCTCCTCCTCCCCTCCCCTCCCCCTCCCCCTCCGTACCTAGATGGCAGGCAACGTCGTCGTTAGACTAATGACTCGTCGAGCCGCATCAGGAACCAAGCTCCAGCAGCTCCGAGATTACATTAGCGGCACGTGCGCTCGATTCTACCTTAATGCCTCCCTCCCACTTGAGCTTCCGGGCTCACTTTACGTTCTCGTGGCCAGGGAAGACGGGGAAATCGTTATTGGGTGAATAGCGAATCTTATCCCCGATAGAGGATACGCGGTAACGGCCTCAGCCACCTACCGCGTGTTCCAGGTGCCTTCGTATTTCTGACAATCGATCTTATTAAGCTTCCTTTCGTTCTCGGGCTCGGCCCCCTTTCCCCTCCTCGGCACGCCATCCCTTATCCGTTGCATCGGAGTCGAGCTACGCTGCACACGTACTCTAGCGCTTACCTTAGCAGACAATCGATATTCCTCGAAAAGCGTAAAAATGTATATGCGAAGGTAGTTGTGCCGGTCGAGGCGCCGGCTTCGCTTAAATTAGCAGTAAGCTCCGCTTAACGAACGGTACAATAGTAGGGTAGAGCTCGGGGCTTCGTCAGCGCAGCGCTTTACATGCACGTGTATAGGTGCCGTTGCTCAGTGAGCCGGGGCTCGTAAACGATGGTGAAAATTTAATTGAAAATTCAGCAAGGCCATTCGCAAATGCCCATGCTCTCTCTCTCTCTCCCCGTTCTTTGTAGGCTCAGCTCACTTGCAGTCATTACACCGTGTGGGGTTGGGGGGGGGGTGCCCTACGTCAAGAGCCAGACCATATCCTCCCGCTCTTAAACACTTGTATCATATTTATATGTCGTTTCTACGTATAAGTCGTCGGACGGCACCAGCTACTAACTGGCTCTTTTAGCATTATCGACAACTTAATTCGGTCATTGTTTCATCCTCACTCCCTCCCCCTCACGCGTTACTTACTAAAGTTTCAATTATTATTACAGCCATGGTGATTATTCCTAAGGCCAGCATATTTTCTCAAGTTCATCATCGTGCGATGCATTTTTCTTTTAAACGTCACAAGCGTGGTGAACCTTAAACGGGTCTACCCCTCCCCCCTCCCCACCCCCGCTTCCGCTCCCTACGGTCAGCAATAAACGAAGAAGAACCTTGGCTCACAATTTATTATCGACCGGGATAACTCATTATACTGAACAAATAATCCCGGCACTTGCTCCCATTATTTCAAAGATCATTATTGTACACCATTTGGATTGCCGAAACTTTTCACTTTTTCGGCAACTTATTTTATTTACATTTCAGTTCAGAGTCACCGAGGATCCAGTATTTAAGAGCACGGTACATAAATTCCAAACAAAAATACGTCCTTATAATTGAATAAAATCAATAACCATACTTTGATGGCTATATATATTACCGCGGTACATAATTTAAGGTAATTCTTCCCATATTAAAGTAAGCGTAAGGCAAACTTTTTGACCATTTCCTCCCTCGTGCTAGCTCATATAATAAATACATAAAGCTTGTCTTGGTGAAATTTTTCTGCCTTTATGAATAACTTGCCATTACGCATAAATAATGTACCCGGAGCCTTATTCAACTTCAACACAATCTTTTTGTAATATTAATATTTTTATTTACAGAGAGAGAGAGAGAGAGAGAGAGAGAGAGTTCTTATAAAAGCCAACTTTATGAGGAGTCATTACTTATTCATTCCATGAATGATTCTCTCTCTCTCTCTCTCTCTCTCTCTCTCTCTCTCTCTCTCTCTCTCTCTCTCTCTCTCTCTCTCTAGTAATTACCTCGTAATTTGCTTCGCGTATTTCACTTCGTCTCCACGATATAGTCATTGTAAAAAAGATACGAGGACAGTTAATCGAATATTTTAAGGCTTTCAAAAGTAGAGGAAACGTACACGTACACGCGATGGAAGCAAGCGAGTGGAATGATGATATCAAGACGAATGCAAAGGGCCGAGAAAGAGCCCATTCGATTTGTACAGCGCGAAAGGCTGGAAACGGCAGCGGAGGCTTATAAATAAATATTGTTAATATAATTACTGTAGAGAAGGGAGCAGAATAGCGTAACTATTAACGGAGCTACGCTGCGACTCGGAAGAGGCGAGCGTAACAGGAAAGCGTGGGGTGGGTCTGTTGGATGCGCGAGTCGCCTGGTGTTTCGACTCCTCGACAACAATGGCGGTCTGCAGCCCCGATGGCTCGGATAGGACGACCCGTATGTTTCGCCGAGAAGTGCTTAGTTAGCGACATAATGCGGCCCTTCGCGCGAGCTTGTGTCACGCAGACAGTGACGAACTTGACGGTGGGCAAGGGCAAGGCCTCCCATCCAGTTCGCAGCCGTGCCCTGCGGGGAGAAAACTGCGACACGTGCTGCTCCGGTCTTTGCTTGCCTAAGTGCAATGCGCGTATCGCCGGCTTCACGGGATCGCCGAGCGAGCGGTGCTTCGGCTCGCCTATCCGCCGGACGGATAGACTTAGAGCCCGTCCTATCTCTACATCCCTTGCCTAACAAATAGCCAAACATTAAGGGATCGTTACTTACTCTCCGTCTCGCTCTTTATCTTTAAGACCCTTTATCGTCTATGCCGACAAAACGGATCCAATTACTTTCTTACGCGTTATTTCGTTATGCATTCGTAACTGAAGTACCGAAGACTAACGAAATCCCTGCCTTCTATATTAAGAGAAGGAAATGTATTTGATAATTAACTGGCGCGATGAAACTTCATTCCCTTTAATACAATGTTGCCGTTCAGTTAACGACACAAATCATTCCTTCCTACGTGTTAATGACTATACGTGTT
Source organism: Ceratosolen fusciceps (assembly GCA_018883505.1). Classification (NCBI taxonomy): domain Eukaryota; kingdom Metazoa; phylum Arthropoda; class Insecta; order Hymenoptera; family Agaonidae; genus Ceratosolen; species Ceratosolen fusciceps. The sequence goes on along the minus strand of RCIC01000012.1, from coordinate 2,142,060 downwards.
AAAAGTTCCCTCTAGCTTTCCGTATGTACTTCAACCCCTATTTAGTCACGTGTCCTATTATAGTACCTATATCTCATTCGCCTACCTCATCGCGTACCTACAATCTCATTCTTCCGTATCAAGTGCTTCAAGAATTCTATCCATGCCTAAGTGTATTTCTATTCGAAATATACAAATGCACGGAATGTACACGAAAATACGTTGATTGGAATCTCTTAATATGTCCAAGGCAATTAGAGGACTCATTATACTGTATCATTTGAATTAGCGCACAATAACATCGCTCTTCAATAATTCAATATTCGAACCTAAACAACAGACTTTATCAACTTTTAAGAATTTAATCCAAGCCATGCTTTCTGTATTCAAGCTATATTCTTTAGCGTTATGGGATGAACGTTTTCATTTTTTTTCCTGTCACATTTGCGAAAATAAAGCCATTTAAAGATAAGCATCACAAATACTTTACTAGGCATATTATATAAAAGAGATTTTGAATACGAGTAATGCGAGATTTAAGAAAAATTTATACGAAAGGTACAACATTGAATCTAAATTGAAACAATGTAGAGCTTCTTTTGGAGTCACGAATCCATAAAGAAATAATAAATATCAATAGACCGATCGTATGAATAATAATGCTATCAGTTATCGACAAGCCTTTTCCATTGTTCACGTTTTCCGCAGATAAATATCTATTCATATTAATGAGTTCGACAATATATAAGGAAAGAATACTGTACATGACACATGCGTACATCCATGAATGTGTAATATAACTCATGAATGGCAATAGATTTTTCAAAAGCCATTAAAATAATTTTCACACCGAATAATTAGGAAATTTGCAATAGAGCAATAGATTCATTAAATAATATATTTTCATTTAAAAAAAAAAAACATGTTATTTTCTAGATTTGCTAAAATGCATATGAAATAAAACTTAATAAAACTTGAATGAATATTATTTTTATTCCAAAAATTAAATCCAATATTCGACGATGGTGCATTAAAAATTTATATGCAATTATAAAACAATTGTTTGAATGATATACGAATTCTAACTCAAAAGCTCATTTACTCTCATTCGAATTTATAATATTTAATGATGTCCGGCTATTATTATTTTTAGAACTGTTAAAAATAATTACACGATTCTGAAAGTAGATAAAGATTTTCTAGAATAATTTAAAATCTCGATGCTTTTAATTTTTATTCGAAAACTCAATTTATAATAAAATTAATTCAATCCTCTATTGTATTCACATATTTTTAATGACAAAATTTTAAAATAAAGGTTAATTTTGTTTCTGCTTATACAACGGCTGCTAGAATTTACAAGTAAAAATAAAGTTCACCTTGCATTGCACTCTCTAATGTCTGCATATGCATGAACTTTACGATATTATGACTTATGTTGTTACGCACATTCGCAGTTCTGCTTAACATATATCTCAACTTTACAAATCATGATAAACTTCTACATAATGCTTAGACAAAAATGTTTTCTCTTTAGTTTAAAACATACTCAGCAGAGAATTATGGCGGTGTTCTCGGCCTAGTGAAGAAGTACTTATAATTAATTCTATATTATTCGTTCAAAATTATAATTATAATGTCTAAGCCTTGAGAATACATACATATTAATATATAAATGAATCATTGAATTATAATAATAGGTATTTTAATAATAAAAATCAGGAAAAGAAAAAGTTATGAAAAAGTTGTAAATAACGGTACAGAAGTTATACCATGTAAATGGATCAAATATAATTCAATCATTGTGCTCCTGCTTGGTATTTGTTTTTATAATTTAAAGGGATGTTTATATATATAATGATCTGCATGAAATTGTATTAATGAAGATAGAGTAATACAAACTTGCGCCACTATCGCTCGTATTATACAGCTTTCATTTGGCTGCGGCAGTGTTTATATTACAATACTAGATATTTCATTAATCTAAAGGCAATAGTACGTTGTTTGAGATAAGATGTATTTATGTGTCTATAAACACGGGTTATTTGCGTACGCAAGTCTGCGTATGCATTTCATAATTTAAAATTAATAAAAGAGAGCGCGAATTAAACTTTGGCGCTCTAATTTATAGTTCCGATAAACAAATAACGACAAATGAAAAATAAACTTATCGCTCATTATACATTATCGGAATTAATTAAATTTCTTTTTAATATAAATCCATAGATTGATATTCAATTATTCATTGAATATTTACAATACAGATATAGATATTTTTATGTATGTATTTGAGAGACGTGGATTTGATATTTATATTTAGAATAAGTTCACGACGAGAGGGAAGACGAATGTTTTTTTTTTTTTTTTTTTTTCAAGCGAAGATTTAATTATAATTTAAATTGCAATGTTTTTCGAGTCGCGTATTTAAAATAAAAGTAATCGTCAGGGAGGCCTCGTAACGAGCGAAGGGAAGCAATCGTCGAGTATATGACGCAGAGGAAAATACGAGCGAGTGACAAATAAGAGAAGAGCCGAATATCGCATTGTCGAAGTGACTGTAATTGCGTTAGGAAAGTGAGTCACGTGCTCGTAAGGAGAGAAAGGACACGAAAAGGCCAAGTCGCCGAGTAAAATACGTAAAGTTCATAGCGAGGATGAGCATTAATCTAATAAATGATTTGATAAAAGTATAATAATAATAATAATAATAATAATAATAATAATAATAATAATAATAATCTATCGCTATCCATACATCTGTCCATACATCTTATGCTTAGTGGCCCGCTTGCGTGTATTAAGAAAAGGAATGAAAATTGATTGTAAAGATGGAGGAGCGTGGCGAGTTATAATTGAAATAATTGAAATACTTTCCCGGGGCTTATAAATAATCTATCGGGCCAATAATTTGTTTGGACGCGGCAGATTATTCGTTTGGCGACATTATTATTGGAATGAATTTGCATTTCATTAAAGCGCAACCTGTTTCTGACTTTTTTCAATGCTCTGAAATGCTCTGAGCCTCGAGACGTCGGGACGAGCACAAAACCCGAATCTCTTGATAGCCTTATTATATTATGCGCCGACAATTTCTTTGCATTTTAAAGAAATAAAAGCGTCGCTCTTTGTGCTCTTGTAATTCGGGGCAACGGAGCTTCCCCTTCTTTGGCTGCGCGGAATCCGCACTGACGGGACATTGACGGCATCGGTAATTATAAGTCTCGCAAGTGCTCTAATTAATAATGACCAAATGATTATCCAACAGTTGAAGATCATGAAATATAAGAAGAGTCTCATTACTTGTGACGACTGGGCTGAGCTTCCCAGCCTCGCCTAAACATCGCCTTGCATGATCTCTGATCGATCAGTTACGGGGACAGAGTCACGTTTCCGAGCTTCCAAAGATGATCTACACTCCTCCCCACCCACCATCCTCTCGTTGTCGGACAATGGCTTTCTTTCATAAATACTAATGAATTCTTTTAGGCGATGTCTTGGCAAAACAAAGATTTTACGATCATCCTAGAGAATATAAAGATGCACATACTCCTCGGATCTCCTGCGTTGGGAATTTTATGCAATAACCGATGAGTCAATGAATTCATTTTATTGTCAATCTGACACTTTCTGACGCGTATATTTCTATTATTTCACAAAACAAAAAGAAAAAAAAACAATCGCTCTCCCCAATAATGACACGCTCTTCAGATTTACATGATATTAAGTATCTGGATTCCCACGTTATTACGAAGATTGTAGAATTCGGGTAAGAGTCGCGATCGTCCGGGATAAAAGTAAGAGTTGCCATATCAATGTGCATACAATAGTCTTTTCTAATCGCCACTGATAAAACAATGCCTTTTAAAGAACACTTTTCGAGCCATTTGATGCATTAGGTCGTACTATTTTACCAAGACATGCGTGTACGGTACAAAAAAAAGAGCATTAGCTCCAATCTTTGAAGTAAAGTGTTTCATTGCACTGTACTATAGCTGCGAGTAAATATTCATTTGGCTTAACGATTAATGGGGGATTTTTTTTTAAGCTTACAATAAATGGGGCAACTCGTGTACTGGTCAGTGTAAATGATTTTCATTGAATTATTTAATGGGAAACATTAATAGAGTCCGATTGAATATGCAAAGGAATCGAAGCCGGGGAAGGAAGAGTAGAAAAAATTATATGTAAGCGGAAAAAGTAATGAAAGATCGTTACCGCTAATTGAATCTAGACTGAAGGATCATCAATTAAGGCTTTTTAACGTGATTATTCAATGATGAATGAAGACGGATTTTAATTTATTTAACTTGTACAGTAGACGCCGTTAATTAATACGATTTTCCGACTGCTAAATGAATGTAAGCATAAATAAATAGTGAATACAGTGTGACGTAAAAGGAACATTTACGGAGGGTTAATTATGGAATTGACTGTTTTTGTTGAAAGATTTCATTGAGATAGCGGTTATTAATAAGAGGTAGGCGGTTGATGGAGTTCGAGTCGAGAGAAGGAGGAATTCACGAGAGCTTAGACGTAAAGAGGAAGGAAGAAAAGGGATGAATCGAAACGAGGCTGCGCGGATCATTCGTTCGGAAGTACCGAGCACAAGATTCGAATTTTTCGGATCCCTAAATTTTCTGCTGCTCGGTGAATAATGACAATGTATTTTAGCACTTTGGACCGCTGGAGTCGAAGCGTGTCGTCCGGACCGCAAAAAACATGAGCGGCTCAGGGCGGAAGGAAGGATAAGAGGCTATTTTTATGTTTCTGCACACGAGCGTGCAGATCCCTTTTCTTATTCATTTCTATATTTGAAAAGGCAGACCGGCGCCAACCAACGGCAACCGACGCGAACCGACGCCAACCGACGACGGCCAACCAACAAAGACAAAGACAAAGACAAGGGCTTTATTTCAGGAGCGCGCGAATAACGATGCCGACCGTGAATCTTGAAATTCCTCCTCCTCGGCACGTGCGACCGCGACTCTTCACTTCTCGGATCTTCCTTACCTCCGCGCCCGTCCCTACGAGCACTGCATTTGTAAATACGTGCCCTCCCTCCGCTCCTTTCACTTTTTTTTTTGTTTTTTTTTTTGTTTTTCATACCTCTCGAATCATCGTTGGATCTTATTCGAAGCCGAGCTCGCAACTCTTATACAATGATCGCGTTAAGCAAATGATAGCTCTCTCTCTCTCTCTCTCTTTAATATTTAGCAGATTCTATATGATTCGGCCACGGCATTGACGTACTACTCAATCGATCTTGACAGAAGAGATTTTCTCGACGGAGATTCTTTTCGACCGGAATGAAATATTGTATTTACGCGGGGGTGGTATTTTACGATCGAGCTCCGGAAAGAAGAGGCGAGAGCCTGTTTCCGTCATCCTGTCCTGACAAAGCTCGACATGGTACGGCGGGCGGCTGCCCGGGTTATCACTCGCCCGAGTCTTCCAGAGAGAATATCTTATCCTCGAGCAGTGCACTGCCCAATACCGGCGTCCCATGGCTCGCCGCCGCGCCTCCATAAAAACCCCGCCAACGCATACGGCTTTCCGATGAGCCAAACTTTCTGAATCAACCGAACCGAAGCCACTCGACCCTCGTACGACCAATACCGACCAAGGATAAAAGGCTACGACGTCCGCATCGACGAAATCCGACAACAAGTTGTTTGGTTGTGAAGCTATACCCATCGTCTTCGGATTGGAATACTTATAATTATGCTTTCCTATTATGGCTGAAAGTTGCTTAAGTTATTAAAGTAATTGTCATTCTTCAAAGACAAAGAATAGTTGTTTAACATAAAAAATAAAAAAAAGAATAAAAAAAAAAAAAAAAAAATTCTAACGAATTGGAACGCGTAGCATCGAAAGGTCAGCTATTTATAAAATAAGCCTGAATTATCATATCATTGAGCGAGTCATTCTTGCCCACTTTTCCGACATATTTTACGCATACGTAATATAATAGATGTAATCATTCAGCTTGTTCCGACATTTTGAAATATCCATAACGCTTTGGCATTACCAGGCTTAAAACTTTTCAGCTGCCAGTGAAGCCCATGAGGGTGGAATGGCAGTCATAGCGGTACAAGGTAGTGGTAGATCGGAAGAAATCTTATAGGGACCGCGTCCTCTACTTCGACGAGCTCGTGCTTTTAATGCCCTTCCCGAGTCAAGGTCATACGTCTCAATTTGTAACGAGACTTCTGACGAGCAAACGCTTTTACACCCTCGGGCCCATTATTAATTTATTTTTTGCATATCTTCTGCTTATCTCCAGTTGACTTCAGCTGACTCCAGTTGACTCCAGTTGACTCTGATCTCCAATCGTAGCACCATTTAAAGACAAGTTACAATAAACAGTATCGTTTAATCCAGCGCTAAAGCCTTTATCGTACCAGCGTATGGCCACGCTATAAAGGCAATTTCACTTTTTAAAGAATATCATGAACGCAGGATAATTTCCACCCTCGGCCATAATATTTATTTACGGTTACGTAAATAAAATTTTAATTCAAAAAAATAGATAATTTATTCACGTAGGTGCGTGCGTAAGCGAGGATAAGGATCGCCCATAAGAAATATTCGAGCTTTTATTGCTATTAAAATTGATAAATATTTTTTTATGTCCTTTATAGTCGTATTTAAATGGGGAATATGGTCGTAATGCTATATTCCCCGATTGTATTTTAACGTCACTCTCACGTGCTTATACTTTCTTCGGCTTGCGTTATTCAATACGAATAACGAACCTAACAGGTTCATGAAACCTGAAGAGGGTTTTTGTTTTTGCTTTTAAGGCCTATCGCGTTTTACATAAAATGCGCGAGCATCGGCTTAGGTAGATTTATCAATTCGTTATCAGTAATACATTGTTCGGTTAATTTGAAATTTGTAGAAATGTTACGTGAGCCTAAGTAGGAATAAACATCGGATAAAGTGCTTAGAATGAAAAGGGAATGCTTATGGCCGCAACGTTTTAGTCGATTTTGCCGTCAATCCCGATAGGAATGTCGATGAATCGTAAGCCAACGTATTAGTTGGTCGCAAACAATCGTACTTATTTCGTACTTATCCTCCGGCTTATCGACCGAGATATGCATTATTCATAAACGAAACTGTCGTACTTTCCTCGAGCGTGTGAAATAGTTGGAAGCGTTGTTCCTTGATCGAAAGGTATCGTATCGGGGCGAATGGGCGGGCTGCACCGTCGCGGCCCCAGTCAAAAGATCCCCGATAAGGTGGCACGAGGTCATCCGGAGTTGGAACAATGATCGAGCTACGGGTACCTAGAGACCGAAAATGGAGCTGAACCAAATCGATCCCTTCTTACCCACTTTCTCCGAGCGGAGAGGAGCCGCGGGGTCGGCTCTCGGGACCGATCGAGCGTCCGTCAGCCGTCGTCGACGTAGCGAGTCTCGGATTCACGGATCGGATTGGTGTCGAAACTAACGAGATTGTTATATCGTGTATAGGGACGCGTCGGGGTGGAGGGACAAGTCGCTCCGGCATCCGGAATTCAAAGAACGCGCCCTTTTCAAACGGCCGACTTGTAGCCGCGCATGGCTTTTCACGTCTGGCCGCTTCCAAGGCCGGCCAATCAACCTCCCGAGCAACTCCTCGGCGCAATAGTCATATTCAAGGACGGACGCCCGCCGCGGCCGAGCGAGCCTCGCGGTACTGCCGATACGCGCATCATTTATACCCGCGCGCGTTCCGGGACATCCGCGCGATCTTTATACCAGCCGGGGGATACGACACCCGGGCGCTTATCCGAGTGATGAGCCGCGGGGGCGGCCTTCCTCACCCTTCACGTCTGCTCCCTCCTTTTACGATATCCTCTCCAAGTCATCCAACATCGATATAACGGCCCCTTTCTCACGGCCGACAGACTGTCAATAATACCGCAACGAGCCTACTCATTAGCTGCTTGCAGATGCTAATTCACATTGCCACATTTGACATCCGACCCCAATAGATTCTACTTGGAATCGTTTAAAAATAGAGCCACCTTCTTCCACCTAAAGAATATGGTCGTTGAATTTTAAGGCAGATAGAAGCCAAGCGTGTGTGGGCGGTTAAAATAAATCATAGATTTCCCTTGCCTTAATTTTAAGGGAAGATCTAGAAAGTAATGAATAATTTACTCGACTAAGAATTCGCTTTGCTGGTAAGGGCACGTTTCTGAAGGCGCGTAAGGCGAAGCGAAAAGAGTCGAAAGAGTAAGCGGAGAAGGTCGTCTGGAACGTTGGGTGGAAGGGGGCTGCAGCAGCATCAGCATCAGCAGTAGCAGCAGCAGCAGCAGCAGCAGCAGCAGCAGCAGCAACAGCAGCAGTTGGCGACAAAGATAACGAAGCGTCGGACTGAGGGTGAAAAAGACGCGGGAACTGGAAATTCGCCGGAAGGCCACCGACGGCGTGCGCGCGTGCGATAGCGGAAACCGGTCGGCAGGATGGGGGAGGAGGAGACAGAGCCGCACCGATCTAGCTGCGGAGGCTAGAAATACAGTTCCACTCTAGCTTTTGTGTCAAGCGAAGCCGATGAACTTTTTGGTATCGATAATGTCAAACTCAATTGCTCAATAGCCGATAACTTGTCTGTCGCGTTCCTATGGCTTCTGCCACGCTCGCTCTACGCATCAAGCTTTCGTGGCGATGAAATTTATAATTTAAAGACAGAGAGAGAGAGAGAGAGAGAGAGAGAGAGAGAGAGAGAGAGAGAACAAACGAAACGCTTCATAGCGGCTCAGGAATTTTCGAGCTGGAAATTTCATTGGCTTTCTCCTCAGAGCCACGTTTCCAAAATCTACAAATAGTCGCGGTTACGATGTACGATCTTCTTATTTGCTCTTAAAGGATCGATCCTTCTCTGCAAAGCAATTACGTGCCTTGGATATTGCGCGCATATGAGTGAGAGTGGGGGCCTCGCAATACGGGAATATAAATATTGAGTGGAGGGTCAACTACCGGAGCTGGATTTATCGAAACAAAAGAAAAGAAAATGCCTATCGCGACTAGACGACGTATTGCTTTAATACTACGTAACCATGTTTGTATGGTTACTATTAAAAATGCGAGAAGTGTAGGTTACTTACTCGTCCATGCGGCGTTAAATTAATTTATCGATTTTGCATTAATTTCCAAGCGGCTTTCGAAGATTTAAAAAGAATATGGCTTTAGATATGCAGATAGTCGGCGTTAAAAAAAAAAAAAAAAAAAAAAAAAACCTCGCTGGTCGGTATATTCGAGGGAGGGGGGGGGAGAGGTGGATAATTTCGCGAAGGTAATAATAAATAAGAGCCTGGCGATAAAGCCTTGCGCGGTGTAAAATCAAAGTGGATAATTAGCAAGCTAATGTGGTAGAGAAGGTGATTAGGGACGAGGAGGGAGGCAATGTTGCGGGTACATCGGCGCACCAAGTTCACGTGTCACTGCGTCGCGTGAGGTCGGCCACCTTGAACTTGCTAATGAAGTTTAAGTGCAGAGAGATCCGAGGCTCGTAAAGCGTCATCGCGATTGTCGTCGCGGGTCGGGGAGGGGCGGGAGAGAAGGGCGGGCACGATAGATTGGCATCTAGCGTGCACGCGATGGGCTTCGATCGTCGATCCTCGACTACGCTCGCTGACGCCTCGTTTTCGCGATACAGCGGTTCCGGCGATCAATGGCTTCCCTCTCGTCTTACCGAATACCCGGAGCTCGCGACAATCTTCCGCCTAGGGTAAACAAAAACCTGCTTTTTAACTCACCGGTGTGTTGTTAATCTCTCGCTTCAACTTTTCTTGCGACGCTGTCGCTTGCCACGCTCTCAACTATTATATGAGGTTACTAGGTAAACGTTAGCTGTACTTTATTGAAGCCACCATTCATCAATCTGTTTATGCTGGTTTTACGTGTTTTACGGGCATTTTCATAATTTTTATAAACATTTATTATTAATTTATTAATTGTAGATAAAGACGATCTTCGAACTTACCGGACTTCGGACTCATTGATTTTATTATTCCATGGAATTTAAATAATTAATTAATTAGTTCTTTAAAAATTTTAATGCTCACCAACTCGCTCGACGAATCAATAAATTATTACGTTATTATCAATGTACATTGGCAGCCTTACGTATTCTCCGGGGAGCAATCGGGACTCACGTTATTTTCTTGCCAAAAATGCATGGATGGTACGTCATTACGTAAGCAGCTTGTTCATTCAATGTGCTCTCGCATTGAATTCATTTCAGTTAAGTAGTTTATACGTTTTATTGGATTCCCATTCGAAACAAGAAAACAAATATCCCACTAAAGTCGAACATTGTATATTCCTTATTATGGGATTATTTAGAATTCAACGTGAAAGGATTTTATATTTTTACGCGAAAATATTTTATATTTTTACGGCGAGATATTATTGTAGCGCGAGAAACGTAGACAATTAAAATAAATAAATAAATAGCCGAAGCTGAATTGTCAAAATGTCCTTTAAAAGATTAAAGATTTGTGGCCTCTATCGGGGTCAATGTCTTGCCAACCGAATGTAACACGATATTCTGGTCATGCATGAAAAATTATGAAGGTACACGAGATTTTCATATTTCCGTATAATTAATATGAAATTGTTTTGAAAGCGCCCCCTTATGGCATTTGTTAATACTTACAGCAATGAAAAAATAATTTAGAGATCTATTTCCTTAATACGTTCTATTTAATAGCTTGTCGTATCAATACGTCCTATAAATAGTCCTATAAATATATAATTCTATATGAATTCAACTGCATTATACGCTGCCGATGGTATTGTAAAGACGTCGGGGATCGTCTGCAGCTTAAAGTCATTTACAAATGCCCTCGATATGAAGCAGCATTGAACGTTTAAGGCATCGACCTTGACAATTACTGTAGATAAGCTGGAGTTACAGTAGTCTTTAGTGTCATAACGCCTTCTGAAAAATTCTTTAGATAGTCCATCGACTTTCGCTGACTGATTTTTTATACTACCAGCCGCATTCATATTATCATCATCATCATTATTATCATCATCATTATTATCATCATCATCATCATCATCATCATCATCATCATTAGTATTATTACATGTAATATCCAAACAATAATCTCCTTTTGTCTTTAGGTTCAGGCTGAATATTTGTAATTATGCGAATTTTTTCTTAACGGTATTTTTTAACGGTAAGAAGTAAGGCGAAGAACCGTCGGCATATTCTTTATTTATTAAAAGTTCAATGGAGAGACAAAGTACGACATCGGAGATTAAAAGTCCTCTGCAACTCTTGTCATGCAGTCGATATAAAAGCAGATTTAATGACAATGAATCATTCATGATTGTAATGCCGACCGTAAATTAGCTTATACTTTGTTGAGGCTCTATACAGCTTCTTTAGATGAATTAAAAATAGATGCTTGGAATAATATTAAAACTTTAATGCCATTCTTGTTGATATAGCCGACACAATGAACTTGCTGAAGCTGCCGGGAAAATACTATTTTTTTTTACTTTCTGAGGTGCAAAAGTTATTTATAGCGCGCTTAAAGAAAGAAAAAACTAATTATAACACTTTTCTGAAATAGGGTCAGCAGTTATTCCTTAAAAATTACTGAACTCAATGCTTAAATACAATGACTGTACGTTAGCGTCGTAAATATTTTTTTTATAAAATTTATAAGTAAAAAAAAATTTTCTTTTTTAATAAAATCCGATTGACGCTGTCATTGGCATATTCTAGAATATCGACAATAGATCTAAATCAGTCGAGGTATATTGAAGTACCACATTCTCATAATTAGATAAAAGTTCAGATGGTAAAAAGTAATGCTAGACAACTTACCAAAAGGTTTGCTCGATTATAATTTGATTCCGCACAAAGTCTTTTGCCGTTCGATGAAAATGAAAAAGGCAATCTCGGTAAAAATAATAATGAGAAATTGTGAGAAATAATGAGAAATTGTGAGAAATAATGAGAAAAGAGTGAGGATTCCGTGGATTATACGTACGATTAGCGCAGTGCGTTAAGATACGCTAAATAGCGGTGCTCTTTATTTCTAAAAATAGAAATATTATTTGAAATTAATAGCAGCCGGGGTAAGTGCGAAATCTTGTTCGGATCATCTGAGCACGTGGAAATTGGCGCTGGTCAAGCAGAGCATAACGAAAATGCGCCCGAGGAAGCGCAAAAGTGAAAGAAGATTCGGCTGCGAGGAAAGAGAAAAAAAAAAAAAAAAAAAAAAAAAAAAAACAAGAAAAGAAAGAAAGAAAGAAAGAAGGAAAGAAGAAAAGGAAGAAAAAACCGAGCAGATGTTTGCGGAGGAGAGACAAAAGTCCCTGGCGGACATTCAAATGCCACTAATTCTTATGGCTTACATTATCCTGGTCAGAGAATTAGGGTAGATAATCAAATGGGATCGCAAAAATGCTCGACTCCTCTCGCCCGTTTCCCCGTTCCCCCGTCCGCCCGTCGTCAACGACGGCCGCTCGCCTAATCTCGTTCACCTTCGAGGATTCCTGGAACGGGCATCGGTACGGCGAGGCTTAGGGGCAGCGCCGGCACGCACCGCCGATGAGTTGCGATCTTTTTCGCTGGCCTCCCTCCTCCCGGCCACCTTCCCCCTTGACGATCTCTCGTCCCAGCCGGTCTCGGAGGGCAGAGCGCACCGCAACGGGAGCAGTCGGAACGCTCGCGGCCTGTCAGCCGCGGCACTCGCTCCCTCTCTCTCCTCCCCACTCCCCGAGTTCGCGCGAGCCCCGATGAATTGTTTCTACGTAAAAAAGCAAAGAAAAAAAAAACACGGCGGTCGGGTGGGTGGGGTGAGGAGAAAAAACGTATCGACGCACGTAGAAGATGCCGGTCTCGTGCGTCCGCACGGCCAGGAGGACGGCCGAGCCACCTTCGCCGATGTCACACTTGCCAGCAACGTTTCAACATCCGATGACCAATATTAACATTAATGGCAAAGCTCTGTATTTGTAATTGTAAAATTGTAAATATAATTATCTTCGAGGCGTAGACTTTCAGTCACGTTTCAGCGTGCCAGTGCTAAGAAACAAGAAACTTGTTTGCTTCCTATGCACGATTATTATGCACGATTATGGATTATCCACCTCGACATTTATTGCGGCAAATGTCGATACCAGTTATTTATTTCCCAGGCGAATCTTTCTACTTGTTACGAATGAAGCGGGTTTATTAAAAAAATAATACCGACTCGCGATACCGATGGCCTATTATTGAGACTCGCGCGAGCTAACTCCCTGCTAACGAATACAGCCTCATTACAATACACACCCACGGTTTTCTATTGTTGTATTCGTCATTCTGGGTCCATTCGGTTCCTACTTTACAGCAACCAATGGCTGTCAAGCGCAAAACGCATACCCGTAATATACCATCAACTTGTATAATTATATTTAATATGTAAAGTTTGCTCGAATCTCATGTCTCACTGATCCCCCCGTCCATTCGTTTCTTAATTTCTCATTGTACCTATTTATTTTTGAAGTATTGAAGCATTGAAGTATTGAAGTATTGAATAGAAGCTCCAGTTAATTACTTAAACTATCTCGTTGTGTATCATTACAAGTGGATAAAGCGTTAATTCGATACATCCTACTTGGCAGTGCAAGATTTCATCTTAGCTTTTAAGAAACGTAATTTAGTTCTCAAATGGCTAATGTTACTATAGAGATAAGCATTAAAGTTATTGTTGTTGTTGTTGTTGTTGTTGTTGTTGTTGTTGTTGTTATTATTATTGATTTGTGTATAAAAATTACGATCAATTACATTTGTAAACGTTTTTAAGCTGCAAAACGATTTAATAAAAGCGTATTCGCTAAATTTATTAAGTAATTACGTCTATCGTATCACTGGATTTGCATATTTCTGTGATAATTTTGCGCAAACTAGTCGCGAAATGACATTAGATCCTAATGAATAGCAACAGTCGTAAAATAAAAATCATTATTCATATTCAAATTGATCCTTTCTTCTGTAACTTTTGTCCGTGAATATTTTATCTCTTCATTTAGCACCTAATCACGCTGAATAGAAAAGCTCTCTTTAACATGTAAATACAAGTAAGCGCGAAACGTGGGACGAACCTTGCAAGCAGGAAACAAAAACGCCTCTATGACATTTTTACTTTGTTTCTGCGTGTGCTCTTTTCTAGCTAATACAAGGCAGGACAAGGATTTTCGTGTACTGTAGTAACTAGGACTTTGACATTCTTTTTTCGATTTGAATAGCGACAAGACATCTGTTGTTCCAGCCATTAGCACGTCATAAATATCAAGCAATCAGATTTTGCAATAAGCTCTGAACATGCAATAAATAACATTTTTAATCGCTTTCGATTATTTAAAACTTTTTATTATCAATAAAAATGACTTATGGCTCTTAATTGAAATCAGCGGAGAGACTCTTTTTTTCTTTTTTCTTTTTTTTTAAAGAATATATTTCATAGAAAGAAACGTAATAAAACAATTAGGATGTAACGTACGTGCATTCAATACAGTCTGCAAATATTTCATGACAATTATAACAACATGCAAATTATGGAGCTCGAAACTTCACGGAAATTATTCCTTTTAAACTTAATGCTCATTTATTATTCGAGAATCTCTCGCTAATTTATAAAGTTTTTTTTTTTTAAATACCGTTCAATGATTAAATGGCAAGTCTTTAATTCCACAATTCTCGCGCATTGATTTATTAAGCTGCGATTTAATTAAATATAAATTTCAATGAATGAGACTTTTAACTTGAAAAAGGTCGAGTTTATCTTTACTTTTATTTCAACTTTACCAACAAACATTATTGTACGATTATCCTTTAATATTTAAAAGGCAATAAAATTACGCGCCTCCTTTCTAAAAATAGGATATTTTTCTTTTTCAGAATAGATTAGCTTAAAAATAAGAAATATTTACGCATGAGATAAAACAATTTTATAATTGTATGCCTTATCCTGACTACATGTGCTTTGCAATACACTTTTATACCAAAAAGTTTCCACTTTAATACTACGCCAATAAACACCGTAAAAGTATTTTCATCTCATTTCAAAATAAATACAATCATCTAAGATTTTATCCACGAATATTCGACCGTGTGGACTAACACTTGAATAAAAAAAAAAAAATAAAATAAAAAACGACTTAGTGGTATACTTATACTAATCTAATATGTATCCTCTAGTACACACCTTATATGCAGTTCTTAGTTAGATATTGTACGGAATCCGGCGAACTATTCCGCAGTTTCATTATACGCGTACGCCAGTTCACAACCGGTTTCTCTTCTTCTCCTCCTCCCCTCGACCCCCCCTCCCGTCACTCTCTATGTGTATGTTTTTTAGCGTACATAATAGATGCTCACCTTCTGCTTGGAACGCCTTAATTACCAAAACTTCGTCTATCTTACTTTATTTCCTTTCATTGTTTTTTCATTTCATCCAGAATTTTTATTACCGACCTTTTTGCCTCCTTCGACTTAAATTTTAGTCTGTTGTATGAATTTATCTGACTTGTAATCGTACGAATCATACGAGACATTAGCGCAATTTCATACGTCATTTCAAGTGATCGACTTTTCACCACAGCTTTTAAACTTACTCATTACGGTGCTAAAAAATTTCTATTTATATTTTTTAGAAATATTTATGTATACTTATGCCAATCTCTCATTTTTTACGTAAAATAACTAAACTTTTCATAAATCATAGTGTATTTCTTTATTTTATATATTGAAGTTTTATCTATGTTTTCAAAAATTATTAATTAATTATTAATAAATAGATTATTAAAATGATAATAAAGTTGTTTTTTTTTTAAATGTATATTGCAAATATTAAAAAATTAAATTCAATAAATTACGAAAAAGTTTTGTTACTTTAAGTAGAAGGAAAATAATTAATTATATTGAAACAAAATTGTAGTAAAATTTTTAGAAACAATAATATTATATGTATATATTATTCATAAGTATTTCGGCTATGTTTAACTTTTTTATAAAATTTTTAAAATTGTTAGCTTCTAGTTTTTCCAAGGCAACTTTTTATGTCAGTCTTTTAGTATAAATGATATAAATTCAGTATAAATAATCAGAAAAAGAAATTCAATTTACTTTTATTAGATCTTAAAAATTTGTAAAATATGGAAGTATTTGTTTACATTGAGTACACACAAACAAATATGAACAGATAGGACAAAATATATCAATTAATATTATTACAGATACGACGAAATATAACAATAAGATTTGGAAGAATACTTGGAAAAGCGATGACAATCTTAATATATCAATGACAATGTTCATATCGCTTCAAAATAAACAAATCAATTTATTACATTTCATCTAATGATAATCTAACAACGATATTTTATATTAATTAGAAAAGTATAATTGTTTGTAAATATACATTAAATCATCATTATTTATATATTACATTAAAAACATTATTTTTTGCATAGTATATTTAACAAAAGATTTTGATAAGCATGTACATTATTTATGAAATGAAAAGTACAATAAAAACCCATGTATTATAAATAATGGCTACATTACAAGCGTTTCTACAATATAATTTAATTTGATTTAGTCTTTTAAATTAAGAAGATATATGACAGGATTAAGTTACTACGACTAGTTGAATAAATAGATTGAGAAACATTGGGAATATTTGATTTTTTTTTTTTTTAAAGCTTTGCACGAAGAATGAAGAATACGAATAAATTTACGTGAAAAAATGTTCACGTATTACCTTCCAACAGAACTCATGCAATTGAATAAAAAACGAAGTACAGTACATAAAATAATGTAGTTATTATTGAAAGAGATAAAAAAAAAAGACTCGTGAATGAAAGCTGATGAAAACAGAATCTTCAAAGATTACACTGGCTGATAGAAGAATGAGCAGATGAAAGATTAGTATATTAAATAAAATCATCTTCTCTTCAGGGTTTATAATATGGAAGGAACTTCATAAATGTATATTCATTATTTAAATTTAAAATGCGAAACTCTCATCTTCTTCTCTTCAAGGCAGATTGATTGCTTAAGTATCTCAATCTGTCAGTATTCGCTTACTGTATCCCTTTTTTTAAGTGTCAATTTAATAAATTTAGACAGCTGGATAAATCTTTTGATGAATTTAAAAGAGCCTATGGAAAAAATTGCATAACAGATAATACCGAATCAAAAAAGATAATTAATCTAATAAATAAATAAGCACTTGGAATACGCTTAATAACAATAGTTTTTAAATTATCAAAGTATACGTATGAAACGTAATTAATTTACTAAAAGAAGGCAAGTGCGTTTTCATTATTTGCTCCATTTTCCACTAAAATAAAAATGGCAGGACAAGTCCGGACTACATTTCAATTAATAAATAAAATTTGCTATCATTATTATGTTTGGTTCTGATTAAAAATGAAGGTTCGCTGGAGATCATTCATAGAAAAAGAAAAAACTTCGAGTCATTGCCTTCTCGATTCAAGTCTCAAGTTACATTCTAGAGCAAAAAGATAAACGTGTACAAATACAAAAACTAAAACTATAAGTGAAGAGAAGTAAAAGAAGGTGGCTGACCTACATGAGACGAGGCGAAGGCTCGACAAAATTAACTTTCTCAAATCTTCAGTTGAGTCCTTTATATTAAAAACTACACGCTGATCGATTAAGTTCCTTTCGGGATTCATTACTGTAAGGCAGATCGGTTGCAGATAGACGATACATTCTAATATCTTTTACTTTGCCAGTATTAATAATTATAAAAATGTCAAGAATGAATCTGAAGCAAGAGGAAGCGATGAATAAGAAAATGTCGACTAAGAGTTTCTTCAAGTCGCTGTTACAATTTACGATCCCTTGACGGACGTTAATTATAAAAAATACTATTACAATTATTTTTTTAATTATAAATATTTACAGTATTGAGTATCATCAGTAAGTTCTATGTGCAACGAGAAGTTGAATAAAAAGTAATGTGGCCAGTGGAGAATTTAATTAAAAGGTTAATTTCGGTGAAGAAGCTCTCGTGTTCAGCTAAAATCATGAGACGAAAGACAAACTCTGTGGTTGAATGTGTGTGTGTGTGTTTTTTTTTGTTTTGTCTTCTATCGAATATCGTAGATTGAAAATTTCTTTCTTCTTAACACGGGCATCTCTAATCAATCGAATGGGCAATTCATCCATGGCCATACCCTGTCAACTTAAAGTCATCGACCTAGCCAGCATTTGCTAGACTTCTTTCGCTGTCACTTCACAGTCCATCAACTCGAAGTCTTATTCTTTACATCTAAACTAACGCTCAGAGGATCAGCCGTGCAATAATAGGGCATTTTTGTCTATCCTTTCTTCATACAACTACTCTTCATCCGAAAAAGTCATATCATCTTGTCTTCATTTTTTTCTCATTCTCATCTGTGCACCACAACCGTTATTACTGACTATACTCTTTTCTAATTTATCTCCCTAGACCCCCCTCCCGCTCTCCATTTATTACACTATCGCCATATTTTCTTATCTATTATTTCGATAAATTGTTTAAAAATTATTAATTGAATATACGTTTCCGTAATATTCAAAGTTTAAAATTATTGGACCTAGTTGTTTGATTAATAAAATATTGTGTGTGTGTGTATGTGTACGTAATTACGTTAACTCTTCATTACTATTAAAATTAATAAATATTTAACCGTAATACTGAACAAATACACAGACATGGAAAACAGATTAGATAAAGTATCGGAATTATTTTTAAGCTTCAAAAATATTTTATTCCCCAAGTACGCATTTAAATTAGAAAATTATAAAATTTTGCTGGTTTTAAATATTTATTCACAAAATTAGGAGAAAATATAAATGGCTCCGTTTAGTATTAAATGAAAAAAATTCAAAACCAGATTTATCGTTAATTTTTTACATCGTTAGTCGCAATACTAAGTTAGATCTTGATGGATCAAATGACTTTAACGTCATCGTTATATACACAAAGAAAAAAAGAGTTTTTTTTCTTCAAAATTTTACATGGAGCTCTAGAGTCAATAACCGAGCACTCGCAACTGGCCACTAATTACGCAAAGTGCAATTACGGAGGTGGAATCGTAAAGTCAAAAAGTAACAGACCAATTTTATATGACTTATAAAATATACTCATAAACAACGTGAATCACTTTTAATCTCTTAATAAGTAGTGAATTATCTGTTAGTCTTTCTAATCAATATTTTCAATCTCGCGAAATTCTTAAAAATATTTCAAACTATAAATTATTATTTTATCATCACTAAAGTATAATGTAGTTTATATTACGTTGAAAATAAAAAGAGATTATATAAAAATAACGGCTTAAAATTTTATTTATACAGAACTAAGTGTAGTATAAATAATCGTCTCATAATTATCTCAATTATAATAATTACGAAAGATTAATTTATATATTTTACAATGTAACTAAGAAATCATCACATTAATTTTATTAATATTAATTTATTAATCGTACATTAAACTTGGTTGATGTTTTATATTATTACGTAGCGTTTAAATATGAATTGTATTGGAATCGTAAAGGAACTCGATATTCAAGCAAATCGTAATGTCAGTAAAATTCATACTTATTGTAAAAAAAATGGATTGTTTTATTTAAAACACATTATTTTGAAAGGCTACAATTCGCTTTTGTGTATACATTATTAAAAGTAAGTAACTTGAGTAATGATGAAATATTAATGCAATATATATATATATATATATATATATATATATATACATACATACATAAAGGTATTTATTGAAAAAAAATTCTAAATAATGCTATATAATGTGTGATGAATATTGAAACAATGATGGTATGCAAAAGGTCCGAGTATTTAATCCGAGGGCTTTTATGGAATACAATGAAATAATTTGTCCATTAGGACTAATTGCACGAGATTAATAGTTCATTAGTTAACGGAATTGTCAAATAATGAACGAATTTGCTTATTATGTATCCATAAAAAGAATGCTTTATTCAGTTTTTCATCAGTAAGGTCGTTTTTAAAAGCCAGACTAGGCTCGAGTGTCATATAAAATGACGGCGATGCCGAGTGATCGTAAGATTGTGTGCGCGCGTGTATGTGTGTGTGTCGCAGGGCAGTTTTGACGAGACGAATAATTTATTATATCGACAGATAATGCTCGTGTACGGCTTCATTGAAATTTTCATAGCTCGCGGAACGAGAGAGAAATAAATAATGACCCGGAGGACGAAATAAAAGCCATCGTAAGAGACGTAAAAATCTGATGAGTCCTCGGGCCTTAAAACAAGCCCGGAGGGGCCGGAGGGACTGCTTGACTAATTTCAACGGGATACGGGGCTTACAAGAAGTAGCGAACAAAGGAACTTCTTGCGGAAGGGGCCGGCGAGGTGACCCAGAGCTCGGCAACCGGATTATCAGACAGGATGAATTGTCGTTGGAAAAACACGGGGAGGCAAGATAATCGATTCCCGTCTACCGTACATATAAACTCGGCGTGCGCGGCTCCTGCGGAACCTTCCCCGAGGATAAGCATCGACACGAGCGAACTCATTCAGCTCCTCGAGCCGTCCAGCGGCGATACGTGCGAAAATATCGCCGGGTTTTCGTCCCCGGTCAACTTCTTTGTCAACTCAGCCCTTTATCCTCTTTTTATCCGATAGATATTCCGATGGTGCTTGAAAAAATTTACTTTTCCCCTCGTTCCCGCCCACCCCCACCCTCATTCCTTCCTTTTAATATGTTTCCCGTAGGTTTTTTTCTTAAAGTACGTGCCCTCCCTCGCTTTCCTATATAATAATTTGTATTAGCACGGAAACTCATTACCTACTTATATTATTTTTTTTTACCTCAAACAAGGATCTCTCCTACACCCATTGCGCTTTTTTCTCACTAGACTTTTGACGCGGACCTGTGATTCGCAATCTCTTATACGTATTTGTTTCGTGCTTCGGCTTTTAAAGTTTTTATCCTCTTAAATTTTCTTTCTTGTATGATTAAACTAAAATTGATTCTTGAGTGGCATTGGCCTTAAAAGATTATATCTTCGCAAATTTTTTTCTCTTCGGTATCATAAATTCTTTTTCACAAACTTTACAAGCCGTTTATTTCGATAGTATATTTAGAATCATGCTTTACTTTTATATCCTCCTCTCTTTCTCTTAGTTTTGTACGTTATTGCGCGTACATAAAACTTTACTGTCACTGCATTAAATCTTTATTTTTACGTAATTCTATTTCTTTTTCTACAAAAGGTTACACAAACCCATTATGACAAACCATTATTGAGTTCTAGTACGGCTTTATAATCTTTCCAACACACACTTATGGCCACATATGGTAGAAAAACACGCATACGCCTCGGCAAAGACAAATTGAAAGAAAAGTATAAATGTTTATTTATCTGTATAGGGAAAATGACTTGGCTCATTATCTTACATAATAAAAAATATTGAAATTCAAACGACGGAAATTGTATTTATCTATATTGAATTGTTAAAAAAAAAAAAAAAAAAAAATTAATAAGCTTTTTGATATAAGTGATAGTTATTATGTAGGTACAGTTATATATACTAAAGTACTGAAGTACTCGATAGTATAAAAATGAAATAAAATTAAATATGTTATGTTAAATTAATTACAGAAGAATTTAAGATATCGAGGAGAAAAAAATTCAAGATGTTATCTTTTGAGGTCATTCGAGAATTAATTTAATGTTATAATTAACTTATTATATTTCGATAGATCATTTTGTGAAAAAAAAAAAAAAAATAAAGATTTCTATGATTAACAGATTTATCGACATTTTACTGTAGCTCTATATACTCACGTAAACGATCGTTATCTCCTTACTTTTTATTTTACTTTTAATTAATATTAAAACTTTCTTAAAATTAAAATACGATTTTTTAAATTCTGATTTCATTGGAATTCCGACGTTGCAAACTTCAGAAGCATTGGAATTTCAACGTTGCACACTTCAGACTCGTTCAAGAGTCTTAACACTTTTAATGTTTGGTTTATTAAAATATCTCTCGCTACGTTTGAATATACTTCGTTCAATTGGAAGAAAGTTGTGTTTATCTGAAATTTGTAATGAATGTGAAACGATTACTCGAAACATTGGTTTCAAATTTTATTTATCAGATTAATACATAACTACGATAAACTGATCCAAAGAATTTCTTTCGTTAAAATACTCCTTCACTTTGTTTGCATTTCGTAAGGTTTTAAAAATTTCGTAGTAATTAATAATGTTTCATTTAAACGTGATTTGCAACTTTTTGGAAAAAAAGCACTAAAAGTATCGCCTGAAAGACTAAAACAATTGGTTTTAAAAATTATCATAGCAAATACTCATAGCATTATAAATAAATTTGTGTTGTATAAAAAATTACAAATTTTATTTGCACCAAATAGAATTAGGTATAAAATTTTTAAGAGGCAGAAATTTAGTACATTAAAGATACATTTAGTACATTAATAAGTGGAAATGCCACTTATCGATATTTATATTGAAGCGAATAAGAAGAAGAAGAAGCAGAAGCGGAGAAAGAAGAAGAAGAAGAAGAAGAAGAAGCAGAAGCGGAGAAAGAAGAAGAAGAAGAAGAAGAAGAAGAAGCAGAAGCGGAGAAAGAAGAAGAAGAAGAAGAAGAGCCAGTAAGTATCTTGTTGGCAGTGACAGGAAGAGAATTCTGATAAACCGATAGCGTATAAGTATTTATCTTAACGACATGGGTCAAGTATTAGAACTTACATTCTTATCAACTGCCTCAACTACGTAGAAAGAATTTTAAGTAAAATAAATGTTTTTTAATAAAAGCCTTAAAATCCAGTTCTTTCGCTAAATCTTTTATATTCTTAGAATAAGTATTTCATAATTTATCGTAATCTTTATTGGACTGGAAAATTCTGCTACAGCCTGCCCAGCGAAAGGTAATAAAATTCGATGATAGATACCGGAGCATGATTATCTGCTCTTGTACTGACATTGAGGTGCATTATTTTTTATACGACTAGAGAGAATATTGAGCTCCGCATGGAGCTTGTAATGGAATGCATAAAGCTACGTAGGTCGTGAGAGAGAAGGAAACGTGCTCGCAACATAAACGGAATGGAAGACAGGCTCTTTTTAGAATTTGTAAACAAACGCCAAGAAAACAATGAGCAGAACTGGTGAATTACGCGTTCCTTACCCGCGATACTCTCAGAAAAGATCTATTATTAAGCCCTCCGAAATCTCGAGGTATAAATGAATTCCGTGTATTCCTCTATATTCTATAATAGAAAGCCTCGTAAATCTTCGACCGATGAATCAAAGACGATCCCGTTTTCTCTTAGCTTATCCTGTGGCTCGAAGGCGCCTGAAAATGCTATATAATGCTCGCGTAATATCTTAATAATGCCAAGGTCAAGAAGTTCCAAGCCAAGTAGTCCGCCGTGGCGTCATATTGTTCCGGAGAAATTGGCCCTCGGGTCGGCCGACTTTGAATAACGCAACGACGCGGAAGAAGTAGTAACGGCGGCTCGGGAACGGGGTGAGGGGGGGGTGAGGGGGGGGTGCCGACGACAATAACGGACTGCAATAACTATTCCCCCGGTGTGCGTCACGCAGCGCTCGGAAACTTTGTCGTGTGCCGATAAAATCGCGCTACCGACCGACCGGGACGTGCGCACGAAATGCGCCGCACTCGAGCTGTGCGCGCACGCGCGCGCACGCACCTACGCTTATAGGGTGCGCGCACGCATCGCTCCTTCCCCCGCGTTATTTTTTCGCATGACAATTGCACGCATCGGCGACGCTTTTTTTCGATCCTCTCCTGCAGGGCTATAATTAAATCGTGATTTACATCTCCTGCTGACTTGTGCGAAATGTAAATCTAACGACGCTCCGGTCGCCCGAACAAGCCCCATGTCGTGTTTATGGGGCTTTACCTGGCCGCACTTAAACTCACTCCGGTGTCGCCTTTTCCACACAACTGCTCCAAATTACCGCTTTCAATCCTAGCTAACATTTCCACCTAGGCTCTTAACATTTTCATGAATATACCCAACTTTACATAACCAACTACTACCGGCTTCTTGTAAAAAACAACCGAATCTCTCTCTCTCTCTCTCTCCATCTGCGTTTTCAACCTCTATCCATCCACCTTCAACGACTATTATCTTCGACAATCTTAATTTACTCAATTATATTACTTATTTCAACTTATTATCTCCAATTTTTTCCGCTTTTAGATTTCAGCGAAAATTCTATTACCCAATTACTCTTTTTAATAACGCTTTCACGTATTTATTGTTAAAACCTCCTCGAGATAGAAAACGAATTATATTACGAAATTTCATTCATCTTTTATTTCTCATTCGATTACAAAGTTTTCGATATACAATTATCCCCGCAGATATTATTTATCGAGTAAGGAATCGTAGAAGCTTCAACATTATTTATTCGCTAGAGAAACTATCTACTGTACATTATAATTTATGATTTATATTTATGATGCATTCATTCGAACAATATGTTTTGTTCTCCGTCATTCCTAACTTGTGAGAATCTATAATCTATCTGCAAAGAGCTCGGAGTATTTAGAAATATTTAGAAACTACAAATTCTTTTGCCTTTCGAAATCGAAGCCTCATTTTATGTACATTGCACGTATTCATTTCATTCAATAATTATATTTTCAGCTTATACTAATGTCGCAAAAAGCTTTTATTTATAATTTCATTTGAAACAGACTAAACAATATTCATAAATATTTATTACGTCTACATAAATTGTTAAATTAATTTTTTAAATATTTTTTCCTTTAAACGAAACGACTTTTCTCAATTGTTCGCAGTACATAATTACACTTTAAAGGTAAATATATCATTTTGAATTGAGAGTGGCAATATTTTAGACTTTAATCTAGTTAAGTGATTATTTTACTCGAAAGATAGGGTTAATGGTATTGCTTCACTTCGAAAATTGAAGGGGGAGTATTATCATATTAAAACAAAAAAGAATAAATTAATTCGTTAGATTAATTTACGAGCGAGTGAATGTTTTATCGGATATTCTTTCTCTTAATAAATCAATTCCGAAATTAATAAGTATGAGAAGCGAATCAGGCACAATAAAATGTACTACTGTTTTAAAATTTAAAAACAATAATTTCACGTTCGGATTAACATGGACTTTAAATATTTCAAAAACATTAAATTTCTGGATTGATAGAGAGAAGATCACCGACCTTCAGTGAATTAATTATTTTTCTTATTTTTCGGAGGATTAAGCTGCATTAATGGATTAATTAATTTAAACGGCTTCTAATAATAAATTATGTAAATATATAAAGAAGTAAATATTTGAGTTGTTTGAATTTTTCGGCCAAGATTGTGACAGCAGCTCGGAAGGACCGAATGTTTTTTTTTTTTTTTTTTTTTTTTTAATAAAAAACCGAGTTACCCAGGGAGTTAATATGGCACGATTGATTCTCCACTAATTCTCCCTGTTCTGGAAACAACTTTGAGTTGGCGCTTAGAATTGAATACCTAGTGGGTACTTGGGAGCAGCCGGCGACTAAGATCACAAGGCCACAATCTGTAGTTTAATTGCGAGTAATAAGCCAGGGAATAAGTTTCGTTAAACAAGCATATGCGAACGAAAGTTTAAATGAAAAATAATCATTTGCGATGTGCCGAGTTGTTAAGGGGGGCGGGGGCGGGGAGGGTTCGTCTCTCGAGAGGCTAACTCTATTATGGTTTCGCCGAGTCGTACAACTTGGCCTCTTAAAGTCCGAGTGCGAGTGCTCCTAATCTGATCCCCCGGAATCGCAGCTCCTCCTTGGCCAGAGCCGCCCAAGCCCGGTTTTCGGAGAAAAGGCGAGGGATGTGGGGAGAGGGATTTCGGGCGCGGCGGAAGAGTGACGTGAACTAAGAGGTAGGGGCAAAAAGGGCGACGGAAGCACACCCACGCGCACTGGACCAGGACGCCCTCATCGTCTTTCGAGGCCGTCCTGCGATTATCTGCGGGAGGCGAGCCGTTGCCGCCTCTTCCCCTCTGCTTCTCGATCGGGGCGACGGAGGCATTACGGTTGTAGGCTTCCCTTCGGAAAACGCGCGCGAGCTTTTATTTCGAAAATCGAGAGCTGATCTGGTAAGCGGCAGTAAACTGTTTGTTTTTCCCGTGTTATTTCATGCCAGTCAATGCTCGGGGATCGGTCGATCACCATTTTCAAAAGCTACGACGAGCTAGAGGAGAGGAGATCGTTGATCCGACCAACTCAGGCTTGCCCCTTTAATATTTTCGAATGGGGTAAAGCATGTTGCTCAAATGTGACGAGGCTGCGGGTGGCTTACATGAGAAAAAAAAAAGAGTGATTAGTTTAATAATACGGATACGCCTTAAGTAGCTGAGTTATCATACACATTTCATCTCATTGTTTCATCTCATCCTACGAAATAAAATCTCGTTAAAAAAAAATTGTCCGACTTCTGCTTTATTTATAATATTACATTATTGTAGACATTTTTTTAAATAATCGTAATAATAATAATAACAATAATGAATCTCGCATTATATAATTTCGAGAATGTTATGACAGTTTAAAAAGCACATCGATTCTCCCTAATATTTCCTTTTCCAACCTCGTGTACATCGTATATAGTTTCTTTGGTCTGGTAACGGATAACGAGAACAAATCTTTCCATTATCTTCATATAAAGAAGCTCGCAATCGCTTAAGCATCGTTATACTTATTACGATATTTTAAATGAGCGAACAAAAATGTTAATTTATCGGATTAAACGTATTATATTTATTTTCAATTCAGATTCATTCTTTATTTTATGAAATTAATTTTATTTAATGTGTACATCACACAAACGAATTTTTTCTCAGAACGCTGAGAAAAATTCTAAACATTTCATTAAAAGAATTTTGATGAGAAATGTCTCACTTATCTTAAAAAATCCATTCTCTTATTTATCATACAAAAGATAAAACATAAGAATGACGGATTACTTTTTCATTTCATTTAAACAGTAAATAAATGCATATATTTACAAAAATAATGTTTACGTTATTTGATAATATTTTTAATATGATGATAAAAAGTAACTATCAATTATCTACAAAGAGTATTTTTAATTTTATTATTTTTTCATGCATAAATTTCTATAAAAGTACACTGGCAAATAAATATTAATTAATTATATTTCATTCATACTTACTGGTATTTACATAATCTTGTTTTATAAAGGTGTTTAATATAATATAGTAGTATAATTAAATTATAATATTTTTAACTTAAGCTCTCAGATTTAGATTATTAAGAAATGAAATACTTGCAGTTACAATATAAAATTAAATTAAATTTATGTTAATTTTGTATTAATAAACTAAAAAATGAAAATACTCTAATGACATAATAGAGGTTTTACTTACAAAGCTTTTAGTTTTGCGTAATAACGTTTTTCATTAAGTATTAAGATTTACATGCAAAATTACTAATAAAAAAACTTCAATATATACTAGTTCATATAATTTATAGGTTTTTTCCTATTTAAAAAAAAAAAAAAAATGTGTAACAATTTTTTTATGAAAAGGTGACTTTCAACTTATATATTCATTCGACTATCGATAAAAATAAATAATATTTGACATAATTTTTTTCACAGTCTACTATCGTAAAGATAATTGTTTATAGATAGTTTTTGTCTATTAACGTATTTTTTAATGCGCATCATTAATAAGGTATGCAAAAAGGCTTGTAAAAATATTATCGTTATTGTATTTCCTAAAATTTTAAATATCTTAAGAGAATATCTTAAAAGTAAGTGTTGCTAAATCTATTTTAAGATATCCTGATATAAACCAGCTCTTGTAGCTACTAAAGAGTTTTGTGAATAAGTCACCGGGGTAATGTTTCCATCTCATTTAAAGCGACAGGTTTATCAAAAAAGCAAGCATTCATAAGAGATTGATGGCGTGTTAGCGTCCGTATTCCGAATGATACCGAAATAAAAAGTACGCCCGGCCCCGTTATACGTATACAAATAAGAGTTTGATTCATTAAAAAGAATTTATTGACTTTACGAATGGTAATTTTGTTTCAAATAAACAGACTGCACTGTCCATCGAACCGATCGAGCTTACCTCATGTATACGCCATATATATATATATACAAACTATATATCGCAGGATTACGTTTACTAGATAATACGGCTAATTCTTAGGGATATAAAAAAAAATTATAAAAATATGTGATAGAATTTCAATTAAAATATTCTTAAAATACGGCCAGTGTTATGATACTACGGTTTGCTGTTATTTTGAAGACGGCAGGGCGGACAAAATTACACCAATGATTAAAAATGAAAAAGATACTTTTATATCCAATGAAAGGGGCACTATGACACTAAAAAATTATAAGAAAAGTTTATGAGTCCTAAGATGTAGAGCAGTAAAAATTTCATCGCACATATTTTATTGGCATATTTCAAAGAGGTGCACACACACGTACGAGCATTATATCTGAAAATGAGATTGGCAACAACGGTAATTATCTGTTATATGAGTTTTCATACAACGGTAAAAATATATTTTATTCGAGGAGAGCTCGTTCGACGTATAATAATTGGACTATGAAGGTCATACTCGTTGAGGGGTCATGAAAGTTGACTTTTTCACATAAAGGAAACATTATGAAAATGTAAACAGAAATGAGTTCGAATTTCTCGTGGGCGATAAAGTTTGCTTACGTTACTTATCAAAAGGACGAATGTACGAGAAGAAGAAGAAGAAGAAGAAGAGGTAGGAGAAGAAGAGGTAGGAGAAGAAGTAGGGGAAGACGAAGAGGAAGACGAAGAGTTCGGTTTGAGAATGACTTTTTATATTGGAGGGGAGTTTGGTTTTGAACACGTGTTCCACGAAAAGAATTCAACGAGTGCATCGAGCAAAGTGCAAAACAATAGAGGCATTCTTAATCAGTCGATGCGTTGAACATTACGACAGTAGCCTGTTTATCATCGTCGCTCGAGCTCCTTCTCGCCGCATCGTCGCATAATAAATAATAAAGTAGCCTTAACCTTCGCCACGGCCGGGCGCGCCGCTCCGCCGGGCCGAGGGGAGGGAGCGAGCGAGTCAGCAGAACGGGGGCTCGGGAAAATAGTTTAGGGGAGGACTATTTTAGGTTCCTCGAAGGTTCCTCGAGCACAGCCAGCTATGAAAATATCTCATTCTAGGCTCTGGAATGCGTACACAACTGCACAGCGGACACGATGAAATTCCACGCGATGGGCCAACTTTTCACGAGCCGCGCATTAATTATAAAATTGTTTGCCTTTCGCTCCCCCCCGCACGCGCGCACGCACACGTACACGCACACTCCTTCCCGCCGCCCTTTCCACTCCCGAAATCGTTCTCAAAAATTATAATAACCGTGCCCCGCTTCAGTCCTCTCGCATTACAGACTATTATTACGAGCAGCACTTCCTTTCTTTATTTATCATTGAATAAAGCCATATAATTTTATATTCCCAGAACGGATTAGGGCACGGGCGCTTTTAAGTTAATGTCTATTTCCCTTTTATTTTTTATTGTTACAGCCCTCGCATTTGAATGTTGTTCTAAAACGAATTTCAATAAATGACGGCCAGCATTATTCCCACTATTTATTTCTTTTTTTCAAGTATTCCCATATTTAATAAATCGAGTCATCAGTTCGCTTATAAATAAAATCTAACACGGCAAATGGCATCGTCCTCGCGACAATAACAGTTCCGTCTCTAACCGTATACATTAATTCACAATTTTCAAAACTAAATGTTCATAAAACATTCCGTTAGTGTAGAAGTACCCCATCAAATGTAAAATACAAATGTAATATAGTATTAACAAAGCGGCCTATCACCACATTAAGTAGCAAGAAATGTGTTCATTTAAAGCGATTAAAATGTTAAGTCTGACTTAATTTTAACATTATTGAGGCTTGTATAGCAATATATCCTTAGTGTTAGGTCAATTGAATTATAGCAATCCATTAAATTTTATGTCACTTCGTATAGTTCTACGAACCTTGCAAACCATTGTCTATAAATTTTCGTAACAGCCTAGTTCACTGTACTTACAAGTTCCCTAAGCAGTAAAAACTTACACGCGTACGTCTGTACTCAGTATACATATTTAAATTATATTATTGGGCGTTTTTATACATTTTATCGGGTAGCCGAAAAGTTAAAAATAATTACAAATACTTTAGTTGAGCCGCAATAATAAAAAACTTTGCCATTCGTAATAAATTTTAAAGGTTTATGGATAAATTGTAAAAAAAAAACCACGTAAACGTCGATAATAAGAAATGCGAATGATCTGCAACGTTGAGTTTAATTTGACATTTTTCCGCGTAAGCTTGTGGAGCGCATTGGAGACAATTTTCGAAATCCAAGGTCGTTAAAATTAAGCTTCTTAGCCGATACTTTGTTGCCTGAACCACAATACTTTCGAGTCACACGTGGCCGCGCACGAAATTTCGAAGGAGAAGAAATATTAGTTTATCTCGGTGGCTAATCCTCAGCCGAGAAAGCTTCCGATGAAGCACGAGGGCAAGAGAGAAGGTTTTTCCTCTTTTTCTCTAGCTTTGCTTTTACCTGTGAGATTTTATTGCGTCCGTGCATACGTGCGGTCACAAACGTTATCCGAAGGATCTTTGTGACTATGCGTCGAGAATCTACTCGCCCATTGCTTCACACAATAAATGAATAACGAACATTAATTACGTCTTTCTACAAGAAATTACAGCTTTCACGATTTATATAGTTAAGCTTGATTTTGTTTCTCATAAAGGAACGTTTTTTTAAACATTATTTTGGCTTTTTAAATCATTTTTAACCGCAATTATTCAGCCTCCATCGTTTATGATTAAATCAATTATAGTAAGAATTCGTGATTCTTACAACTGTACGGACCACTTGATACATAAAAGTCTCAAATTCATTGACTTTATTTTGTAATTCATTATAAATAATAATGGTATTGGTGCAACGAAATATATATTTTTGATTTTTGCAGGAATTACAGTAACGTGTTTTATCTAATATCTAATAAAGTTCGTATTCGAAAAACATTCATTGTTATTACATTACTGGCGATATTTAAGTCTTATCTTGTAACAAGCTCGTTCGCAAATTAAGTGCATTGCTACCATTGAATAATAAAGAAGTATCCGATTAATGGTTATTGTTGAGAATATTATGACATTGTTAGCCATCGGTGAAAGCGTAATAGCAGTTCATTCATAATTGGCAGCTTCCCGATATAAATCTTCTATTATAATAATTAATAGCCAATAATGATACTCGTGCACGGAGGTGATCGCGGGATGGGAGGCAATTTATTTCTACCTATAAGTTTAATTGCAGCTCGAAAACCGAACAAACGAGCTAGCAGGGGGGAAAAAGCTGGCATGAGTCGGTAGAAGAGAGCGATCCCCGAATCCCGGAGATAAGTAAACAACGATAAAAATTTTAAATAATACAGATAGAGGTTGAAACAAAGCTAATGGTATAGATAGGACGCGGAAGCGTGCATTAATAGCACTTGCGAATAAAAAAAAAGCTATATATATATATATATATTACAGAGGTGAAATTAAGGAATAAAAGTGAATTGGCGGCGGAGGGGCGCTGCCGCCCATCCGAGATTCAATGGCGAAAGAGGCTTTTGAAAAGCTAATTGACGAAGGCTGATTGACGTCGACCTTAGTTCGGGGGAGGGGGAGGTCAGAGGCGCGCATGCGCCTTGCGCGGGATCCCCATGGACATCGGTTCCGCGTGCGGAGAGTGAGTTGATCGAGTTAAGCCGCGCACAAAGCGACCAACGGGGCATGATCGCCTCATTGTCCGGGCCCACCCGTACACGGCGTTTATGCCCCGCTGAATGACCCGAGGCGGGGGCTGAAAAATGGTCGACTCCTCCACCGGCTTCACGGCCGAGGCATTATTCAGACGCCTCGCGCCTGGGACTTGCGAAGGGAGCCTCCTCCGTCCGTGGGAGACTTCGAGCTGCTCAATTGAGTTATTGATAATAAGGCTCGGCCTCGCTCGATGCGGATGTCTAGCTCTTACAGCTCCCGATAGGATCGCGACCCCACGCCGACGCGGCCTCCATTACAAGCCCGCGCGACCTGAAAGACCTGAAAGTCGTCGTGCTCCCTGCGCCCGATCCCTGTCTTCTCTCTACTGCTCTTGAGATGTGCGAAATGCCAACACCTCCGCTAATTACTAAATCTGTCTGCTCCTCGTCGAGAGCGTTACGTGTCTGAGTGCAAGTACCGCATTACCATTATCGCTCCGATCCCCTCGACTCTTTTACCCCTCATCCCGACGACGCTCATCCTCCCGCGCTTCCTTGCCCTAAGCTCGAGCTCCGCCACGACAACATTTTTTGTGACCAACGATTCTGGAGCTCAGGTCGTTCGACCCCTCGAGCCCCTCGCTAACAACCTCGTCTCGTTTACGGATCGTGAGCCGCCTTTAGCCTTTGCTCCCTCCTTGTCTCTTCTCTTCGGCCAACCTTCATTTTTAGCATCGATCTCGCTCCATGGTTAGAATATAAACGCTCACGACCGAGACGTCTCTCACCTTTTGAAACATTCAAATCGAATGCTTCCTTAACGACGAACCTTATCTTTGCAACCTTCTCTACAAACACTGTATTTCCTAAAAAAGATCTATATTACCGCATTGATATTAATCCATATTAATCCATCTTCATTTATTACTCGATCAAATGTCACAAACTCTGTCGTGTACTTATTTTTCAATATCAAATATTTACTCTATAATCTGCATTCGATCTCTATGTCTTACTTATTTTTCTTATGTACTTAATATACTTCCTACATTTTTATTAGCATTTTTACATGTCGTACACAATTATTTCACTTTACAGAGTTCCAAATCTTTTCCAGAGTTCTGTAGTTTTTGTCTTCGGTTTTACTAGACCTTTCGTCGCTATAAATTCTTATGAAAACTAAAGAGATTCTACTTATCGCATGTATATTTCCCATAAGTTTAAATTAACACGATTAAGCAAATAATAATATTCATAGTCATATCAGAAATATATTTGATTTCTGACTTAACAGAAACTTTCCAATCATAATTTGTCTGTAAAACGTAAATGAGATTTACATTTTAAATGAATGTTAACAGCGTTTTGATAATCTTCTTCAATGAGTATTTTATCATTACGACTACTTTTATACAATTTTATTTTATAAATTTTTGAAAATAATAAAAAATTGGCTCAATTAAAAAATAAAAATTGTAATTACAGATGATTACTTTTCTTTGACCCTTAACAAATTTTATATGTGAGTTAAAATGTAAAATCAAGTTATTGCTTCAAAGTGAAATAAGTTAATTTAATTAATATTAAGCTCTAAAAAATATCATAATTATATTATAGCTTAAAAATATCGATTTCAAAATTTCTACAAGAATGTTCGAAAAATCTAGATTTAGTGCTAATTATTTATATTGTTAATTATTTATTAAAAATAGTATCTATAAATTTTAACATTTAAGCGTGCAATATTGATTTTAAGAATAATCTGTGAAATTCTGAAATATTTCTCTAATATTTGACTATTTAAAACAGTAATAAAATTCATTGCTTATATTATATTATAATTTTACTGCTTTTACGTTTATATAATTGAATCTGAATCATCTTAATTCGGTAAATATTATTGATGGATTAAAAAACAGTGTTGCTAAATGTTAATTAGTACTTAAATTTAAATACTAATTTAATTATAATTGTAATTATATATTTAAATCATAAATTATAATATCTTTGAGTATACAACTTAATTATTTAATAATATAAGAAATATTTTTATTTTGTATTGAAATGAGAAAAAATTTTTTATATTATCTATGAATATATTTTATATGCTTATATTATTCGAATAAATTGGCATTTATATTATAAATTAAGACAAAGAATTATTTTTAATATACATTCAATAGGCAGAAGTGAAGCGTTTAATATTTTTTACATAAATACTATGTAATTTTATCTATAAAAAATTATTTCAATTATGTTTCATAATTCGACATTAAATTTATTATGAATTTAGTATATTCTATAAGTCAAATAAATATTAATTTTATTTTCTATTCATATTATCATTATCCTTTAAAGAAGATTAAAAACTTTAATAAATTAGCATCATAAAAATTCTTTAAGCATTTCGAATGCCTACACCTGATAGATTATTTTCTAATGTTTTAAGAATACGAAAATTTGAATAAAACCTGGAACTAGTAGTTCTTACAAAATTACATAGACTTTTATTTGAAAATTATATGTGCCTTAAATTGTATTCAATAGAACCAAGTAATAAACTATTTAAACAAATAATAGTAATAATAATAGTGAATATATATAAATATGTAAATAGAATCCAAAATTAGAATAATAAGATCGTATATATTCTAATATTTTGCTTACGAATTCAAAATATACTAAATGCTTGAATAATTTTGTCCATTATTTAGAATATGCTTACTTTAATTCCAGCGTTATTAATTTTTTTTTTAAAGAAAAATATAAATTATAAAATTTCAAATTTTAAAATTATTAAATTTCAAAAAAAAAATATTTCTAAATATTTTTGTCACAGAAATGAAAAAATAATATCTTATATGATCGAGCTATAACTTTAATGTTTCATTTATCTTATTAAATTATTTATGGAGGAAAAAGAAACTTTCGTCTACATTTATAATTATTATAAATCTGTATATGAATGAAATGGTAACGTTTGCATTTCAAGTTTTTAATGACATGTAATATTTACTAAATGCACAAACACGAAAAATGGATTGTGAAAACTACCAAAAAAGATGACAGTTGATGCATACGCATGTAAAATTGACATGGAATAGGTCTTATCTTTTCCCTAAATATTTACCACCTCGAAAACAAATAACAACTCCGAGAAAAAAGGGGACTCAAGTACTAAATCACTAGACGTATAAACGGCCTCATTTATATTTACCATATGCATGTAGAGGCTCTGACGACTTGTTTCCAGATTTGTGTTCCTCTTAAAATAGATTGACTTTTAAACTTATTATTTGCCTCTAATAGCCTTATACTCGTGTAAAGGACTGTAAATAAAAAAATTGAATAAAATAAAATAAAATAAAATAAAATAAAATAAAATAAAATAAAATAAAATAAAATAAAATAAAATAAAATAAAAAAAAAATAAAATAAAATAAAATAAAATAAAATAAAATAAAATAAAATAAAATAAAATAAAATAAAATAAAATAAAATAAAATAAAATAAAATAAAATTAAATTAAATTAAATCAGAATTAAACATTTCGTATAAATTTATTTACTTCATTGTTTGGATGAGTGTCAATGTTATGCATGAGATGCTCTCAATCAGGTGATAATGTATGCTGCAATTAGTATACTTATATCTATTAGGATGATTAAATCATATAATACTTTGTTAATAACTATTCAATTTCACAATATCTAAAATATAACCCGTACTTGCACATGAAATTACACTACACATTAATAATATCTTACACACACGTATACTATTCTATATAATATTATTAGCATTAATAGTTGAACATCATTTCTTTTGATTATTTTTGATTATTTTTAAAAATAATTGTTATTTGTTTAAAATAAAGTTGTATTCAAATAAAATGTAAAAAAAATGTATTAGAAATTAAATAAATATTTTAAATATTTTTATATTACATTATTATATACTACGCGTATTAGTTTTCAAAAAGGAATTATGTTCATAATTTTTTCGGTTTGAAGCATGAATCAAAACGTATAACATTTTTTATTTTAAAATTCGCCATTAAAAAAAAACGAATTTTCTATCTATTTTCAGAAATACAAAAAATATATATATGTATGTGCGTGTGCGCGCGCGCGTGTGTTTGTGTATGTATATACGAATAGAGGGTATGTTTTTAGTAAATTTAATGAAGAAAAATATAAAAATAATAGAGCTTGCGCAATTAAAAAAGAAGTAATCATAACAAATGTTGACGTACTTTACTGATACGGTTAAAGTTCTTCGATGTTGGATAAAAAAAAGAGTGATGACAAAGTAAGATTGTAAAGGATAAGAAATGAGGATATAAATTCGATTAAGGAAGCTTTCAAAGTTTCATCATATATTATTGGAGACAAAAGCAGAAATTTCGCGAAGTGAACAAGTAACTCTATATATTTCACAAAATGCTCAAACAAAGAATAATTCCATTACATGACAATTTAATGAATGCAATTGAATTTAATTTAAATAATTAAACTGACGATGTTCTCAGTTTTCATATTGCAAATAATGCAGAAATAAATCATCATAAATAATTATTTCCATAATGTTGTATTTGTTTACACACATTATCGAACCGTATAATGTATATTTGTCTATTAACGGGAAGTACGTGTAACACGTGGGTAATAATGTATTATATATTTGTGGCTACATGATGTCATGTGCAAATAAATGATAAATCGATAAATTTCTATTCTATTAATATAAGTAACACGTACAGAGTTTCATTTAGTTTACGGGTCTACAAACATCAAGCTTAATTACCATAAATAATATAATAATTTGATGATATACTGTTATACAGGCAATTCTTATAAATTCTAATGAATCTTCGTAAATTGTAATGTAACGATATTTACTAATAGTTAGTGAGTTAATTTATTTGTACAATTAGGGAAAAACGTATTTTAGAACATAAAATTTAGAAAATAAGAACGCCGAAAGGTTATTCATGATTTAAAAATTTTATTTATTTTAAGTAGAAATTAATGAACTGCGCAGCTGAGTAATCTCGTACGAGAGGAGTGGAGGTATAAAGCGAATATGATGAAAAGACATAAAGTGCAGGCGCAATCGGAGAAAATGGGACGGGCATCCATCGACTACTTTGATGCGTAATTGCTTTCGCACATGCGACGAACGCAAGGAGTTTGCGCTACTGCGAGTCGATTTTTTTCTCACCTCATTCCGAGACGGGGCTTAATTAATACGATTTAATTATATTAACTAGCCGGAACGACGCAATCGAGGACGAGCATCGCTCGGCATTCCTCGGTATCTGCGGGGCACAGGCGCACTCCGATAAGCCCGTGGCAAGAGGCGAGAGGGCTGTGCCCGTACACGTATTTGCTCGCTCGCTAATTTGATGAATTGATAATGGCCAACCCCAATAACCCCAATTTATACGCTGATCTTAATCCTTCACCTTTGGCAAAGCTCTTGCTCGGATGGAAAAAGGTTACGCGTCTCCCGTCCGATGGACCATACGTAGCTGGCACGCACGAGAGTTAATTAACTTGTCGGAACGGACGGATCATCAATTTTTCTTTACTTTTTTAAGTAATTGATCCTCTAACGAGAGTCAAGGGACGGAACAATGAGACATCGCAACCTATTACTTAATGCAAGGCCTTCCTCCCTTGCCCCCCCTTTCCACCCCTTTTTTTTGTTACGCGAATAACAAATTTTCTGCATATATTTTCCTTAATTGCGTTGCTTCAGATATAGCGACAGACGGTCTAATGAAACCTGACACTCCTCCTTAAATCCTCTTACAATATACAGTAGCTCTTACAATATACAGCTAACTTTTAATTCGTTCCCAATTAGTTCGTGTAATGTTATCGTTAATTCTTATACGTTGGCGCGTCTTCGTATAGCTACCGATGTAAAAGACCATTGTTCAAGATGTGTCGTTTTTTAATAATAAATTACTAGTTATATATTAATCCTCGTATTGTGTCTGTGAAACTCTTTATCGCACACTGAAACGAGTATTGTAACTCAAGTATTTTGATGGAAATTTCGTCTCGCAATATAGACCGACTGTTTTTGTTATCAGAGCGCTAATTCAGTGCTGAATTCGATGAAATTCTCTGCTTATCGTGTCAATGTTAATTTAACGGGCAATAAAGATTGGCAAGTCGTTAATGTCAATGTCGAATATTCGTATTGGTGAAGGCGAAATCGGTCAGTAGGACCCATTTAAAATTATCGAAATAATTTCAAAACGAGTCTATTTAGCGAAGTAATCGTGAGAAGACGAAGACGAAGACGAAGTGGAAGGGAGAGCTCGCGCCCCCGTATATCCGAAGAGTTTTTTTGTTTTTTTGTAAAGAAACTAAAGTCCCATCCCCGAGGCATAAATGCGTCGGAGCCAGAGCTCGCGCTATCCGAAGAAACCTGTTTTCGTGGCGCGAGCTGCGGAAAGCTGATGAAATTCCGTGGTGCGAAAAGTCAACGCGGCTCGGCTCGACCTGCGGCAACCTGCACTTGGCCAATGCAATTCCCTTAGATTTATATCTCCCTGTAAATTACTAGTCGTAAAAAAGCCTTATCGTCGTCGGGCATCTCGAAGCGTCTGGTAGACAAATAAACGCCGAAACTCTGATGAGGAATCCCTTCATAACTCACTTGTCCCGCGGCTGACGAGGAGTTTTCTATTCCCTCTAACGCGTCTTCGTTATTCGTTATACGAGCCTTGATTATTCGTCCTCTGGGCCGCGTAGGCGTTCCTGCTCGCGGTTTATTTTTACTCCTCCAAGTAAATCCTAGACGATGCTTGACGCGCGCTGATGTTGCGGATAAGAGGAACAGTTGTTAAGGGCTCTGTTTCGTCATGACTCCCACTTTTTCGCTTCCCTCTTTCAATCTTGCCGAGCTCGCAAGCCAAGTAAACTCACTTATTAGCCGCTTCCGTGTAATCATCTAACTTACCATCCACCCTCGTCCAATAGATTATTATATCATCATCATCATCATCATCATCATCATCATCATCATCATCATCATCATCATCATCATCATCATCATCATTATTATTATTATTATTATTATTATTATTATTATTATTATATATGTTAACATTATTGTTATTGTGCATGTATTAAATTTCGTAGGATAGAGTACGGATTTTTCTCGGATCTTTCTTTCATTTCTATTCTATACGCGGGATGATCTTCATTTACATTTTATGCATATTCAAGTGAATTGTGAGCTGTAAGTAAATGCCCGAGTTTTTCCACTACAAATACTTTTACAAATTTCAATTTATGTATACATAATAATTATGAATTTCCCAATACTTCCTTTATAGCTCATGCATATTACACCAAGGAATATTTTACTTTATATAATAAATAGATATTCGTATTATTAATGGATAATCACTTTTACGTAGAAGCCTCTATAAATATAATCTAATAGCCATTTCAATATGCTACTTTTAATCAAAATTAACGTAATATGTATATTTTTTTTAATATCAATCAATTCTTCAATCACAATTGTGAAAGAAAAACTCATTTTTAAAATAAATTATTTAAAAATAACTTAAACCCATTCTCGTTTTAATATTTTAAACGTATAATTATGTCACAAAATTTTGACAAATAACGTCTTTTTTCGAAATAGATTTATATATTTTGTAAAAAGAAATAAATTTACCTGGCTCTTACATAATACCGCTTGTCTGCTAATAACATGAACATTTAAAAAAAATTCAACATTACAAGAATACAAAAGTCTGTTCCAGTTGATCTTCATTTTAGACTCCAAAATAAAATTTCATAAGGATAAAATTAAAAAATTAATTGAAGATTCTAAGAAATATTTTATACTATTATTTTATTTCGAACATTACATAGAAAATTTCTTTCTGTGAAAGCATTTTATTTTAATATATATATATCTATAAATAATTATTCTGTGAATTTGCTTACTTTTTATTAGTACGTAGTAAAAAAAAATAATGCATTGTTGTAAAGTAAAAACTATGACTACTATATTTTGGCTACAAATCCACTGTTTTTATTATCAATATTTTCAGTATCTTTATAATATTAAAAATAAAAAAAAAAAAAAGAAAGAAAAGAAAAGTTATAAATAGAAATATTCGTTATTTGAATAGGAAAATGTTATATATATATATTACATGAGCTTGAACGTTTAATGGACGTTTGGTGCTTATGGAAGCAAAGATTATTAATTATTTAAACGTACACTGATCAATTGATAAAGGTATTTATTTATATATACCTATTGCAACTTGAGAAAACATAGTTTCGATTACGTTCGCACATGCGTCTGGCGGTTTCTACGTCAAAGGTACTTGGGATGCTTGCAGGGTCTAATAAATCAGAGTTGACAGAGAGAATCCTTTATGTAACTGGAAGATAGGCGATTGGGCTTTTACAATCTTGCCTTCTGTATATTACATGTCCCGCATAATGGAAACAAATCCAATGAACACAGCGGGGTTTCATTCCATTAATTCGGTCTGCCTAAGAACTTCTAGCATTTAGATAACGAAGGAGATTGAATAAAAATTTAAAGGTTCCGCTGCTGCTAGAACGAGTAGTGCAAACAATCCAATATATTATACTTATTTAATCCACGTAACCATTTATCTATAATGAAATAGCAGTTAAAATATTAAAATCTCATTTCTCAAAATCTTAGATACGCAATCACGTAAAAAAATTTTGGCTTTTAAAATTAGGATTAAAGTATATGATTATTAACAACTTCGCGTGACTGATGAATTTGCAATGATCACAGATTATTTTTTAAGAAATAATTAGAAAGACCCTCGCCCCCCCCTCACCCTTCACCCCCCTGACCATCGCCCGATGAAATGAACTGCATTTTTATTGGCCAATTGGAGAAAGCAACAAGCTTCTCAAGGACACGCGCGTACTTTTTGTGACACCTTTCTATTAAATCAAGCGGTAAATGAGAAAGAGGATAGCTAAAGCAAAATCGGTGCTAGGGAAGTTATGCCTTTTTCAATTGAAATGCAAATGGAGGCTGCTCCGGAAGTTTCGTTTACGACAGCTGCCCGGGGCATCGCACGTGGCCCCGTAACCTGCATCTCTGCCGCCACCCCCGTCCCACGTACAGAGAATGGAGTAAGCGGCCCTCGCTTCTTCACGGGAAATGCCCGGGAGATGCTGTTCTCCGGGGTGTTTTCGAGCACATCGCCCGCGAAATTCATCACGCGGCCGAGAATTAGCGAATCACGCAGCACTGAAGATTTACGAGGCGCGAGGAAAATGGTGTAAGGAGTATAGATTCAGTCAGAGCTTGTAATTGATACGGATCTAGCAGCGTACCTACTGGTTAAAAGGTACCTCTAAGCTATATTTCAAGTTATTTTCACGCTCGATGACGAATGTTCAAGGGTCGAAGAAATAGGCGCGGGCGGTGGGGGTGGGGTGGGGGGTAGGGGCGTGGAGATGAATAAGCTACAATTAAACACTAAGTATTTATAATATTACTCATGAATAAGTAAGGTCAATTGTTGCATATTCACTCTGAATATTTATTGTAGATCTCTATAGTACAAGCGATAGACCCGCATACATGCATCGTGCGAACGGTTGACCCTTAAATCCTTCAAGAAATACCATCCGTGTGTCCCCATGATTTCGTGTCGTATTGTATTCGAACCTGAAATTCCTCGATTTTCATGACTCATCGAAATGGGCAATTTATCCTAATTTACGTCTTTAGAAAGTACTCACATGCACATGTCATTATTTATTAACCCAGCTAATTTCAAACGATGACAAACTTTTTTCCAATCTAATCTTATCGCATGACTAAAATTTATTATTATGTAGATTGTAGTCTAGTCATACTATCCATTATTCCTATATTGGCATCTGTATTTTAATGTATTTGTATTATTTATAATATAAAAAGATTAAATCAGTTATTAACAACAAAAGTTATCACATCTTATATAAAAATAACGTCCGACGGATAAAATTTTAATAAATTACACGGTCACTTCTTACATAAACTAAGCTGTATTTTAACTTAACAGCACTGCATGTTTACTTAATATTAATATTTTTAGTTAAAGATTATTTACTGAATGTGATATTTAAGTTTTATTTACATTTCAAGTTATTCACAAGAAGAAGAAGAAGAAGAAGAAGAAGAAAAAGAATTGAAACCATAAAGAAATTCTATGAAAGTCGAAACGCAACTTTTATAGGTATAATTTTTTTTTTTTTTGCTTTTTTGTTTTGTTTTACGATATTCAATCGAAAATCAATGAAGAAGTAAGTACTTTCGTATAATTCAATGACTCTGAGCAAAATGAATTGTAGGAGCAGTAAAATACGCGTAGTTATGCATATAAAGCACGTAGCTTTTGTCGTAGGATTTCTCAAGCCAATAAAGATTAACTTCCCTGGCATTCTAAAAATAGCCGATTCGAAATAAATAACTCCGTGGCTCTTCTTCCGCACCCGAGTTAAGAGATAAAGCATTCGGGTTTGGCATTCCGTTGCTTAGAGCAATTTCGTCATTTACGCTAAATTGATGACTTTGAAAGCAGAATAAGAAATAGAGGCACGGAAGAAATGTAGACGAATGATAAAGAAAAGAACGAAAAAGGTTAAAGGGGGAAGCGAGCGGTTAAAAGGAAGGATCTACAGTCAAAATACGAGCTCAAAGAAAGAAATTATATAGTTGAATATAATAGACCTTGGAGGAGTTTACGGTGACAGCGAAACGATGTAATGGCAACTGATAAACGCTATCGTCAGCTTTTTTCTGCAAATGAAAGTGTAGAACGAATGGAAGAAAACGACTGAGAAAACGGAAAAACAAAAGCCTTAGTTGACAAAGAAATAAGACAAATAAGCATTGAAATAAGAGTCACAGAAGGATAAAAAGTTTTCACAAACTGTAAGTAGCGGTTAGAGTAAACAACGTCTTTATTGGAAAGAGAAATAATTTCAAATATGTTGATAATGTTAAAATAAACATTTCTAATGAAATTCTCTTTTCTACTGTAATGTATAATTTAAGTATTGATACATACGCGACAAGCATTTATACATCTCCATAAGAAATAAAATATTTATTTGTTTTATATAATTTCAAAGCAGAGTATAAGTCTTAAGTGAAACTAGTGCGGATGGTATAGAAATAATGCAAACCTATTAAAATTGATATATCGCGCAGGTAAATCGAATTCACCTTCGACATAAGTAATCTGGAAGAGTTAAAGCAAATCATAAATATAAAAATAATTGCAGTTTTAAACGCGTATATAAATTCTTCACATATTATCTATAGTTCATGTGGATATTTATGTATAGTTTTTTTTTTATTAGCGCTAATCTAATTTTTATATATAATTTTTAATCATGGTTTTTGTATGCATAATATTTTATACTTTGAATATACAATTACACGAGTAAGTATGTTATATTTTTATTTTTTTTTCCATTATTTATTATCAATTTAGTAAAAATAAATTTGATATAATTTCTATTCATTTATAAAAATTAAAATATTACTCAGATAATAAGTAAATATTTATTAAACATATTTTTTTATATTGTATCTATGGATTCTAAAATATTTAAAATGAATTTGTACAAATAATATAAATTATCACTATGAAAAGTTTTTATTTTATTACAATTAGCGTTTGTTTTAAAAATAGTATCATATTAAAATGTCTTCATTTAATATCCATTTCGTCTCAATTTCAAATATTTTTCTTTTCGTTTGCAGCAGTGTAAAGGTATCAGGTTACATTAGATTGAGTAGATACTAAAAATTTATATTTTTTTAGAATAAAGGAATCCGTAATCTAATATTAAGCAATAAATTGTTTAGTTACGATTTATAAGTGCATTTATGAACATGTACATTTACGAACATGATTTGTTTACTAAAATTATTTTAGCCTTTTATTTTCTTTTTATAACACATATTGAACTATAAATTTCTTTGCGGTAATTTAATAATTTTTTAAGATTAATAGACTTCAATGAAAACGTCTTATTTATTTGGTATAAAAGAATTTTTTTATTTACAATATATAAATATCTTTATATAAATTTATAATTTGAGTGTATTAGTAAGTGGTAAATTTTCTAGATATACCGAAATAATGAATTGACTGACCAACAGATTATCATTATATAAATGTCATCGAATTCATTCGAAATCAGTCAGACGAAAATAAAATTTAATATTTATGTAGGAAATAAATTTATAATTGCGTGCCTAATACGCTTACGATTATATAACAATTTCTTGTTTTATACACATAGTTTTACGTATGAGGCTGAAATAGGCTTATTGTTACTCTTGCACTCACTGCATATTAAAAATTGGAAAGAGTAAAATAAAATAAGTAATTCGAGAGTTAAATTTTATAATAAATGTAAATGCTGACATAATGCAAAATAATGCTAATGGATTTTGACATCTCGGAAATAAAACCGTAGAAAATTGTATGGCCATTTAAAGATGCAGAAAAATGAGTGCATTTGGTTGTTTAATTGTTGTGTTCGTAATGTGAATAAATCGCAGGATTAGTAATTTATCGTCTTTCCTTTTAGAGGAAGAAAAATATGTTGAGAATGCCGTTTGGCTATCGAGCGGTGAGCATCCCCGAGGAAAGTCAAGAGGAGAATGATGAATATTGGGAGCAAAGGTGTGAAGAAAAGGTAAAATATAAAGCGGCAAAATGAAAGAGGATGGAAGGGGTGTAAGAGTGGGAAAGAGTAAAATCGAGAAAGGTAACAACGTAACACGTTGTTATTCTCTTGGCCAAATGGTCAGCACATCAGCATGTAACACAAGAAGTTATTGTTCTCTCTTGACAGCGAAGTAAGGAAACAGTTGACGTACATACCAACACCTCGAAAGCAGATATCCCTGTGTATTCGACGATATTGGCTATAGTCGTTTATTATAAGTATATTTTGACGGCGCATTCCCAAGCTTCACCGGCGACGAGCTGATTCGAGGAGGATAATGACGAGTCGACAACAGCTCGCCCCTACGT
Source organism: Ceratosolen fusciceps (assembly GCA_018883505.1). NCBI lineage: Eukaryota > Metazoa > Arthropoda > Insecta > Hymenoptera > Agaonidae > Ceratosolen > Ceratosolen fusciceps. Next base: position 2,097,138 of record RCIC01000012.1, on the reverse strand, counting down.
CCTACTCATCGATATTCAATTTTCAATTTATACTTATCATAATTTACGGAGCAACTGCCACGAGTTTTCTATATAACTTTCTCTTATTTCAAATTCTTTCTTTTTCCGTGAATGCGGTATTTTACTATTTTTCATGAAGAAAACTTTTTTGGCTTTTTTGGCTTATTTGGCAGCCTAACAACTAAACACACACACACACACGATGTATTAAAGAAATAAAATTATTTTTAAAATATTTGTACATAACAGAAAGATATGGCGTCGTATTCTAGTCACGTAATAATAAGAACTATTCACAATCTTCAGACCTATGTAAGTTGAAATAACTAAAGTATACGTATGCAGAAATAAATATGTACTGAGAAAGATGGCGCACCTTTACGGCTAAAAGTTATTACTGATAAAGACCACTAGTTGATATATAAATTCATTTTAACTTTTTATTATTGTTAATGTTAAAGTATCATGGCTAAAAGTTTCTATTTAAGTCGTATAAATGTTCTAAGTATTCTATAGCTTGCTTGGACATTAATGCTTGATAACATCATATATTGTTGAGTACGACGGATTTCAAATATATTACTCAATACTAATTAAGGTTATAAGCTGTATATATTTAATAGGTATAAATTCATTTAAACATTACAGCTCTATCATTTTATATCATAAAATGTACCTAGATTCATAAATCTGTCATCTATATGAGAGATATTATCTGTGACCATCGTTCGATTATGTTTCATGAGTATTAATATTAATGCACATTCATATTATTTAATTGTCAAAAAACTACGCGGTTAAAATATAAAAATACCCAAGAGCCTTTAAATAAAATCTGAGCTTTTTTATGAAACTGTTATTTTTGGAGTTACTGTCAATGAAAAAATATGTAATCATATTTTTTGTAATTTTATTGAAAAAAATTTTGGAAAAAAATGTTGTGACGGTTTATGCACATATTCGAATAAAAGAAAATGTGAATCGTTAAAAAATACATTTTATATACTTTATTAATAAAAAGATCCATTTTTAGACGATAAAATATATAATTTAAAATTGTGGTGAAATTATTTAAAATGTATTATATTTTATTGCAATAGTTTAAAATAAATTTCAATTTTCTATAAATAAAATGTCATTTTTATAATGTTCATCATATTTGAAAATAACTACAAATAAAAATTACTTCGGATTGATTGTTTATTTAAAAGTCTCTTATATTGCAAAAATATTAAAAAATGCTATATATATATATATATATATATATAAGTGTGTAAATAATATTCAATGTACGTTTTCCATTATCAGTTGTGGACAGTTTTAATTAAACAGTAATGGAAAAAGCAAGTAATTAAAATTTAAAATAGATTCACTATTTGCATTTATATACTAATATATTCAAATTATCATATAAGTATTTCATATACTGGACCGAAATTGAAATAAATAAAGACGAAAAAATTTCGTTTGTATAGTCTTTTTCATTTGCCATTAATATTACTTTTCAAAATTTCATTTTTGATCTTGCGCAGAAGCACGAGATTGTATAACTTTTTAAAATTTGTATTTAAATCAGTACCGAAAGCTTACAAAGTGGAAGTCTATAATTGAAACAATATTTCAAGTAGTCTGTGATTTTTCATATAGTATAACCATTCATTAAAGCTAGTATAAACAAATTACAATTAAGGAACGATTATCATTTTTTCCCTTAAATTTATAATGCTATTTAGAGTCACTATGTACGACGATTAAAAGTATAAATTTTTACTTTTATTCCAGAATGTTTTTTCGTGTTCAAATATTTTCAATAGAAAGATTCATCGCTGATCTCATTCCTGATTTCCAGTTGCTTCTCATAAAACTTTTCTATCTCAGCTATAAAGTAGATTGTTTCAATAAAATAAACAAAAATTACACTAATATTTTTTCGTAAAGTAGCAAAATAGCATTTCATATTTTTCTAATTATATGTAGAAAATAACATACTATAATTCTTTATAAAATCAGAAAGTAGCAATTTAATATATTTTTTAGTAATAATAAATAAAACAATATAATAGAAAGAATAATAAATTAGGTGACTGTCGAAGAAAAAAATTTTGCTTATTCATGAATAGTGAAAGCATTAATTTAGATAATTCGTTTTATAAATTAAGTGAATAATCATAAAGCATAAAAAAAAAACTGTACACGATCAAGAAAAAAAAAATATATTTAATACGATATTAATTAAGTAAAAGTACAGCGTATGGACGTAAAGAAAAAATTTTATTATAAAATTTTAATTAAGAAATGTTTTTACAAGGAATGTATTTAATATTTTGAAATTTTTGCAAATTAAAGTATTTTTAAAATAAAGTAAGAAATGACGCTCATTAAATTGTTTTTTATTAATAAATATTCTTTTTAAAATGGACGTTATACTAAAACTAAAGTTTGGTTCTATAACAGACAATACTGGAACGCTTGAATTTTTTGGGAAAAAACTGAAAATGCCTAAATTTTCTATAAAAAATATATATATATGGGAAATAAGAAAATGTAAAAAAAATAATGGTAATGTAAAATAACAGGCTGATAGAATGTAGCACATAATACAGCAGGACTTGTGGTGAAAGGTTATTTCTTATAAATAGTTCTTGAAATAGTGAAAACGGTCATTATACAATAAAAAATGAAAAAAATTATGCTGTAGTAAAAAAAATCGATGTTTAGTATACGTAAGGCGGCGCGATTGATAAAAAAAAAAAGAAAAAGAAAAAAAGACAGAGTTCCGAAGCAAATAAACTTGATATGGCATAAAATGCATTATAAGATTCAAACGACCGTTATTAGTTGTTCGAAAGCTTGAAGGTTGGCTCTAAGGTTGGCTCGAAGGCAGATAAATTGATGATATATTGGCTGCAGCTCAGTCGGTTAGCTGGCGCTCGACCATATCGACTGTGTTTCTTCACTACCTATAATAGCAAGTGGATAAATAAATAAATGAATGTATGAATAATTTTAATAAATAAATAAATAAATGGATATATAAATGAATGTATGAATAATTTTAATAAATAAATAAATAAATAAATAAATAAAAAAGCCCTCGCGTCTATGGTCAGGGAAAATGCAGTACTCGTGGCGAGGGTGTTAGGGCGAGGGAAGCGGGAGATGACGGTGGATTGGATGAGGTAGCCGAATGGATGCCGAGCCGATGGGACGAGGAGTCTCCTCGCTGGATAACCAGTTTTCGCGCTCGCGTTAAGCGGATCTGTCAGGTCGTCCCGCGGATGGCTCCGAGAGTGCCGTTCGCACTACCCCCCGAGCGCTTATCGGCTACGACTTTTTAACCTCTCCGCGGTTGCTGCATTATCCTGCGGGAACTCTGCCGCCGCTTCCCGATCCTTTATTTCTCTCCCCCATTAGGCTTGTTACGCTACTTTTGCGCCCCTCCCCCCTCCACCTGCCCCTCCTACCGCCGCCAGGCGGCTTAATACTTTAAGCCGGAACTCGGATATTCCTCTGACTTTCTGCTGCTAAGCTTTAAGTATACGTTTATTATCGGTTCAGGGCTCGCCAGCTTTTCCTTACCGAGCCCTCACTCTCCTATTAACTCTTCTTTTTCTTATTCTTATTCTTTTTCTATCGTCCCAGCATCTCTTCCTCTGTTATTTAATTTTATTCAATCTCTTTATCCGATAAATGGATAAATTTACTTTCGCCAAGGAATCTCCTTCTTCGATTACTTTCGAATCGCTTCAATTGGTTAATACGATAAAGCGCGGCAGAGAGAATATTATATTGTTACAGCGTTATAAAATATATAATTATCCCGTTAGAAATTTCGAAGATTTTGGATATTAATAGGCGAGTGGCGGGGGCCCGTTATACAGCCCCGTCCATTATATAGAGAAGGGGTCGAGAGCGAGGGAGAGGGACGAAGAATGCGAGTCAAAAAAAACAAAAAAAAAAGTTGCCGGCGGTCGGCTTTACGAAATCTCGACTGCGTGCTCGCTCGACTCCGTTGGGAGGGCGTAAAAAATAAAGGGCCTTGTCGTCGCTGCCGATGCTGCTCGGCGATCGGTGCGGCGGGGAGGCGGACTGAGGCAAGCCGTGGCTAGAAGAGAACCACTGAGCTCGGGAACGCGATCCTCTTTTTCGCGCTCGGGAATAGTCAAAACTCTGAGGGCCTCGCGCCACTGTCCAGGGAGAAACGGGCGATGGTAATAGGCGGCGAGTGGCGGTTGGTTGGTTGGTTGGTTGGATGGGGCGAGGGGGAGGGGGGTCGGCAGCACATACGAGCCGACAGGGAGCTCATATGTAGGATTCCATCGAGACACTCGCCTGGAATTGGCTGTCCTTTTCTCGAAAAGCCCCGCTGCAGTTGAACGCGTACCCCGAGTCTTCTCCGGCCGTCCGGCTAATGCCGTCACAGACGAGGTTTTCGGTCTGGATCCTCGGCATCGGGCAAATTTTCGTCGGGCTCGGTCAGGTCCTGGAGGTGACGCACCCCAATAACCCTCCTCCCACGGTTTCCTCGGGCGCCGCGCCCTCGCTTCAGCAGGCTCCTCGTCTAACCGCCTCCCGACGACTATGCACGGATGCTATGCCCGACCGGACTTTATTTACTTCTTTTCATAATAATCCACGCATTTCGCCGAATTCCCAAGCTCAAGGACGGCCGCTCTTAACTATTAATTTTACCCTTTCTCTTTATGGCTCCGCTGCCTTCGTACACGCGAAATAGTATATTAAAAAACGTAATAGGAAAGTAAAAAAAAAAAAAAGTTCAAGTATTGTAAATATCAAGTCTGCCTCGAAGGGCTGATAATAATAATAATAATAAATAAATAATAAATAATAAATGCTCGAGCGTGGCGAGGCAGGAAAGATTCTCGGAAACGCGGACGTAACGGGGTTACGAAATCCTGACGCGTAAGCACTTTTTCTGCTAAATCCAAGCAAGTATCGGGCTGAGAGCGAGGCTGCCCTTTCCGATCCCTCGTCCTATTGAGAATAGCTTTTTCAACGGCTTTATATAATAATCGAGGGCTCCGTGCGTGTGAAGACTTGATCATATCTGTCAGGTAAAGCGAGAGAGAGAGAGAGAGAGAGAGAGGGGGGAGACGCTCGTCTACGAAGCTGCTCCTCCGTTTCGCGTTAAGGAGCCTCTCCGAGATTGTGGCCGACCCCCTCCGTTCAAGGACAAAGATATTTTAACTCCGGCGCTCTCTTCGTTGGCGGTTCTACACCAGATCCCGTTGCTTCGAGGAATTGTTGTCCTCGGCGAGGGTCATCATCAGGCTCTCCTCTTAATACGCGCTTAATGAGAAGGAGGGATGACTAAAGCCTCGTAATTATGGCCGGCTGCTGGTTCCCCAGCAGTTGCTGCTCTCGCTGGTCGACGACCTTTCGACTGTCGACGCTGCAGACCTACACGCGCACACAGGCCGCGGAAAAGCGGCGGCGGATCCCCGAGGTCGAAGACGCTACCGACGCGCAGCCCGACGTATCCGAGGCGCGTTTTTGCGAAGCTCTCCGCAAATGAAAGGAGAACGTGATTGCTTAAAGGAGTGCGACCCCCTCCCCCCTCGCTCCTACACCCATCCCCACGACGACTCTCTACTTCGTTAATGAGGATCCGTCTCTTCCCTCTTGCCTAATCGTATCATCCGCGAGAACCTATTCATTGGCAATTGAGTACATTCACGAGCTTCGTTTCATCCCCTTCCCCACTTGTGAGTCGCTTTACATTTGACTTTATTTAGCGTAAGCCTCTTGCGAGCCTTGCACTTTTATCCACTTTATTCTACAATTTATCGCGAACAAACTTCAAGATCCTTCCTTTCTTAAAAAGACAACTAACCACGATTATTAATGGAAAACTCTTGACAACGACTCGATGCATCATTCCTTCTCTATGACTTTAATGAGCTTACAAACGTATCGTTTACCAGAATACTACCATTCCCAAAAGGATCTGAATTTCTGATATAATAATTTTTATTTAAATAAACCTCGTCGAGCTAGCGAAAGCTATTCTTACGTAGTAATTCCATTCCTTTTATTAAACACCACGTCACTATGACTAGATAAACATTTATAAATAAAACCTAATGACAAAAATATACGAAGATTGTTCAAGTTAATTGTATCGAAACTGTATAAATGCTATATGAAAGACAATCGCAATTTTATTTGAATGCGTAGATTTTTTTATTTCTATGTAAAAGAATTTCAGTAGTTGAAAATTAAATTAATTTGGGCTCAATTACGATGTAAACAATATGAAAATAATCAAATGCAAATTTTTATTTACATCACATGCATATATATATATATAAATAAATGTACAAAAAGACTTGGATGGATTTACAAGGAACTTATAAATAAATAAATAAACTTGTTGAATAGGTGAATAATTAATTAGTTATACATTTGAAGAGAAGCTTATTATTTGAATTATCTAATGGTGATGCTATTTAATTGAATTTTTTTTTTGAAAAAGCAGAAAGAGAATAAAAAGATACAGTTATAAATAGATTTTATAAATAGAAATGTTATTAAGCTCTGATTTTAATACGTTAAATTGCAAGGTAAGCTCAACTACCTAAGTCATTAAAAATAAGTTAATAAACTGGTTTTATCTATTAGGATGAGCTAATACAGGCTTTAAAGAACAATTTAAAAAGTTTTTATTAAAATGAAAAGCATGTATTCAATTTTATTTTTATTTATTATCGAGAATAATGAAGAAAACATTATAACGACCAGCAGTGTAAATAAAAGATACCGGTGAATAATAATAAAAAAGATGGAAAAATATAGAAGGACAGTAGCTATGGAAGTCTAATCAACCGCGGCGGCGGTGGCGGCGGAGGAAGTACATGGCAGAGGATATGACGGTAAATTGTTCCGCTAGACTTGAAGCGAATAGTAAAAACGGTGTATGTCGTGAGGGTCTTGAGAATCACGTCTGCCAGTTAACGAAAGCATCTCCGTTGCTTGTTGCATAAGTTCATATTTTTGACGATGCGAGACGGAAAATGGCATTGATAGAAGATACTAGAAGAAGGTAAAAAAAAAAAAAAAAAAAAATATAAAAAATAAAAAATCAGATCATTAGAAAAATATTGGTATTGGTAAGACAATTTTCTGTTCAATAAAATTTATTCAATTACTTGCTCTCTTCGCATGAAATATGTATGAGATTATTTTCCAAGGAAATAAGGCAAACTACACCCTGTATTTTCATTTCATATTTTACATTACGCACACATATTAGTTTGCAAATAACAATAAAAGCTATGTCATAAAATGCATAGTAATTTGCAAAGAAAATTTAATACGAGTTTTAAGAATTTGAATTACAGAAATGGTAGGATATAAGCTATAGACATTAAAAAATATCTATTTGATGATTGTATGATGCATAATATAATTAGTTTTTATAAAGATTATTAAACATACAATAAATTATTAAACATTTTAAAGTGCATTGTAATATATAAATTTGTTTAAAGAAACGTTGCAATAAAAATCTCTTTTTTTTTTTTATTAATAATCCAATTATTGAACGTTTTATATATACTTGCTTAATGATATTCCGTGTAGGATGGAGTTAAAGAAAAATAAATTCCAAGCATCGAGTGCGACATTTTTAAAGTGTAAAATACAAGACTTAATACAAGAAAAAAGACAGGTGTAACTAATAAATTTATGGATTTATAATTTTTTTAAAAATTTAAGTCCATCAATCAGTTAAGAATAATCTGAACAATACAGATATACGTACACGATAAATTAGCAATGCCATTAATATGATTGATATAAGGCAAAAACAAACATACTATCACATTATCCGTTCACATCAGATTAGTCACGCAGGAAGTAAATGAAACAACTGAAATTTACGAGTCTCCTGAACACGAAGATTTAAAACACGAGGCAGAAATAAAATAATAGGATTAATACAAAAAAAAAAAAAAAAAAGTAATCGAGGATGAGGATAAAAATCGTAAAATGAAAGAAGGGAGAGATAGAAGATCGAGAGAGAGAGAGAGAGAGAGAGAGAGAGAGAGAGAGAGAGTAGAAGAGAAGAGAAGTGACGACGATGATATTCTTAGGGAACTGAATAGGAACCGGAACCCCTGAGTATTCGTGAATGGAATATTGACTGAGCGACTGCATACATAAACGCGCCTGTGCATATGAAGTAGCCAGAGATCGCGCCGTGAATGTATTGACTTTCACATCGATTCCATTACTATATTCATACGTCTTCATAGAGCAAGACTAATAATTTATCAGCAGTACAAGAAATCATCATTAATTACACACAATCTTTGTACTGATATTAACGTTTTCTTTAAGCGGGTATTTTTTCAATAAACTCGATACTAATGATTTTATACAAAAATTTACTTAAAAATTTACTCGTTACGTTACTTTTCTCAAGTTTAGATTATTGATAAAACTGAAGAGACAATACGTATTATTATTCGGGTACATCTTTATGCACGTAACATACAATCTTGTGAAAAATAATAATATTTTTAACATTTAAAAATTAGTTTAAGGAAAATTTTGAGATTTCTCTGAAATAATTTAAAATATTTCAGAATATTCGATTAGATAATTTAATGCACTCTGGTCAATATTTTCGTAATCGGCCAACATTGAATTAATTTTCCTATAACTATATGGTTTGTTGTAACGAATACAAATATGCTTTAAATAGCAATTAAAAATTGAATTTTTCAAAGCCATTCATATATAAGACAGTGGATTACGGGGTTGCGGGAGGGGGTGTGGCATGATCCGCATTAAGCGAACTTGATGTAAGCTCTTTGCAAGTTATCGATGATGGTCAGGAGGATTAATTGATTATTATCGGCCAGCCTCGAAAGTCAAGATCGTTGATACTCTTCCGTGGCGGCGACTTGCCTCTTTCCATTTTCGACCCCCTTCCCCTTTAAGTAACCCTTAAAGCGGAAAATGACTACCGACGCTCGAGCAAGACATGTCAGGATTTCCCTCTGCGGCTCTTCAGTTTGCCCTCTCATGCCGATTACAGATCAAATCTACGGCAGAGATCGTTTCCCCTGCGGCGCTAAGGCCATTTTCTCGATGACAGGATGCGCTTAACGTGCAAGATGTGCAATTTACTTGCCTCATTATTTCACGTTACTCGGACTCTTCTATCTATTTTTGCATCTAAACGTCTTTCAAAGTGCGAATCAAAATATTTATTTTCTAACAATCTCTGTCATGTATGTATATATATATATATATATATATATGTGTGTGTGTGTGTGTGTGTGTGCGTGTGTATGTGTGTACAAATATAAATATTAGCACCAAAACAACTTTTTCAGAAGGATACCTTCATCGGTTAATTTTCAAATTGAGATTAACTTAACGCAGGCGTACAAGAAACGTCTTTTTGATATATATCATGTTTTTCTATAAAGAAAAGATTTTAATTATAAAATCATTTTTGAATTTTAATACATATTAAATCTTTAAGGCTTCATACTAGCGTTTGAACTATAAGTTTTTAAATTTTAATAACATTTTTTAAACATTACGTCAAATATTTTAATTATTTCTATTTTTTCAGTTATAAAAATATACAGTATAAAAATTTCTAATTTTTAGAAACGTTAAATAATTTACTAAATTAAATTCAAAGTAATAAGAGTTCTAAATTTATAGAAGAGAATAAACTTTTCCTGATTTATTAGATACTTTAAATGTGTATATAACGTGTGTGTTGTTTGTATTTACCCATTTCGGTAAGTTTTTAAAATAAAATATATATTTTATTAGATTAAGCATTTAAAGATTTGTATAGAATATATCACATATTTTATTTTCAGCAAAAGGTTCTATGATATAAAATAATCAAATAAATGCATTTTAATCTATGAAATTAGGATACAATTTTTATTTAAATCTTTATTACTTTTATTTAAAATTTAAAGGATGATTTGAATATATTTATTAATTTTATCTTATACAGAATATATATTAAAAAAGATAGTATTCTAAATATTGAGAGAATTTATTATTAACATTTTCAATCATATACTCATTTGCACATTCAGCAACATAGTTAATTTATTTCTTAATCTAAGTATTTTGTATTGAGCGCCAAATATTTTAATAGGATCTAGCCAATATAAATAGTACAAATCAAACGTACGGTTTAGTGTCATAACTACAATATAATTTTTAATTTACACTTTTTTTTTCAAATATAAATGCAAAAATTGAAGTCATAACACATGAAAAATAAAATAGCTTTGAAATTAAATATCCCAGAAATTGTTATTCATATTATTTCTTTATCTTTTTATATATTTTGACAACGTTTAATCAATTTAATCAATTATATCTTGATGTACGTACATTAAGCCTATTTACTCATTAAAATAAATTTTGTTTTTCACTATATCTTAAATTATATGATTATCATTATTTATTTCTAATTTCTAATTTCACTGGCAGTTATCATTGTTACTATTTGTTTATTATTGCCTTTACAGGTTATACGTGTATTTATTTCGTTGTATTAAAACAAATTAATGAATTGCTTCATATATAATTAAAGCGAATGAAATATAACGCTAACGTTATCAAATGACTGGTTTTCAAATAGATGTATTACAGGTTATTTTGATTTCCAGTTCATTCTCTTACTTTTTAATTTTACTAGACTTCTTCGGTTAATTTAACCAAATATTAAATTATATAAATACGATAAATTAAGGTATTTTTGTAATTATAAGTTGCCTACAATATAATTCTTGTATTCCTTTGTAAACGATTAAAATGGTTTTAAATTAACTGCAATTACTATCTAAATAATTTAGATTATAAGACATTATCTATTTCGTTAATTAATTTTAAACAAATTTTTAATTCCATACAAGTAATACTTTCTTTTTCAAACAAATAAAATGAAATTCACTGATATATCATTGAAAATAAATGCTTAAAAAAATTAAAAAGCTTGTAGATTAACAGCAATTCTGTATTTCAATGAGAAATATTATAAAATTAATTTCATATCACCAGTAAGAAAATGTAATATTTTGTCAGTTATATCATAAACGGAAGATCTAAATTTTTTTTCCCATTCCCAATATAAAGAAATCCGTGATGTGGGGTATGTACTTTATGAAAGAATGTCATACCAGGCCAATACGTACTGAACAGTAGAATTAAATGTCCGCTTTGTTTAAATTGCATACACCAACATCCTAAAATGAAATAAACATCGATAAATAATAGTCGTCAATAATTAATATACTTTATAAGTTTTAATACACGAATATTGTAATCAATTTTATTCAATGCAGAATTAAAAAATGTTTGTTTTTTTCTTTTATTTCAAATAGAATTTTATTTGAACGTATTAGTATCTATTGAAAGAAATATATGTTTTTACATTATATAAATTATATTACGTATAATGTTTAATAAACATAAGTATATACAGTACGGTGAAACATTTATGTTTGAATTTGAAAGAAAAGTCGAAATGCATTTATTAGTTAAATTTATTAAAAAATAAAATTTAATTGACTTTGTTTTTAAGCACTTTACTTATAATAAAATACAATCAGAATTAGATAAAATTATTTATTCATTGTTTACTAATTCAATATTCGATTATGAATTGTCGAGCTCCAAAATAAATTCTAAGTTGTTAATTTAACTTTCTTTTTATAAAATATATAGTGAAATATATAGTGAAATGTATACCTGATGGACTGTCTTCTTCAAGCGTATCCAAAAAGTCATAGGCATAGTCATAATCTGGTCTTGAAAGCAAATTAGTATTCCAAGTATTTTGTGGTAATCTCGCGTGGACGTAAGACTTCAATTGCGTTGATTCGCTCGGTTCTAAGCCTCGAAAACTTGAGTTTTCAATTATTTGGCCATTTACAGTTTTAAGCCAACTGCCTCGTGGAATTACGGCAGCATCGTTATTAATCAAATACACTGTAGCGGCTAAGCGATCTTCTTCTAGCAAATGTTTTACCGGTCCCTTCAATTTATACATTAACGCTCGTTCAAAGAAAACTTACATTCTCCGAAATACTTAAATTACTTAATAAGCGATTCCATAAACGATTAGAAATTATTAAATTAATTAGTTCGATTTAAAAAAAAAAAAAACTTCTTAACAAATTAATTATTCCACTCCTATTCAAAGCAAACTTTATTTCCTACGTTATTGTTAATAAATAAAACAATTTAATTTATCAATAGTTGATTTCAAAGTTCTTTCTTTCGTGTTTCAATGAACTGGTTTTATTATTAAACTTACAGTTTGAAAATCCCTTGCATTTTCGTCTGGTGGATATGGAGGATTAGCATCATAAGCATTTATAACTATAGATGAGTCCCCTTGAAAGTCCGAAACGGCTAATGAAGTTAATAATATAGCACTCTTAGTTAACTCTGGCATCAATAGCCATTTCAAGCAGTCGGTACTATAATAAAAAAAAATGTTTGTATTTAAAATTCATAATATACGATTTCGCAGGAATTCGCGCGCAAGTTCACTTTTATACCTATAATAGTAAATTTGTCCTTCTAAGCATTCTTTTCTAAATCCATAAGCTATGTAATAATCATTATTAATACCATTGATTCTTCCCCAATAATAACACTTATCGAAATTATTTTCTTGTTGAAGTATAATGAGAGAATTTTGTAAGAGCTGGGACCTTTCTAGCCCTATGCAAAATCCTGCATGACCAAAAATATCTAAGCTGTCTATGAGCTTTAAGCAGTCCATTTATAATAACAGGGCTCAATGTATATTTATAACCAATACTTGTCATAAATACAATAAATACGCATGAAAATGTAAAATATATTATTTAACTGGCCTGAAGTTTGAAAGGACTTATATTATAAAACAGATGAAAATAAAAAAATGTTTTAATAATTTACTAACTAAGTCGGAGTAATAATTAAATATAAATTATAAATTTAGGTTTTCAGGCTCATGTATATTATTAACGAATTAATAATAACATTAAAAATTGAAACTACATTTATTTTAACAAATTATTTAATAAAACATATAATCTAGAGATAATGTATTTATTATAAAAACGATTCACATTAATGATTTTGTACATATAATACTTTCTTCATCTAAAAATATAAATAAAACATTGTCAATCTACATTAAAGTGGAAATGCATTTCTACACAAGGGACACGTCGATTTATAACTTTTATTAAACCATTTATACTGAAAATAAAGGAAAATTATTTAGCACTTTGTCTATGTATTACGTAATGTTACAATACAATATTATTGAAGAGCAACTTACCAAACAAGAGGTATGAAATTTTTTACGGCAAGTTTGACATGAAAGTTTAGGTATTTGGTAGGTACTGATATGAAATATACTGAAGCAAATGTAACATTCCTCTACACCAGCAAATTTTTTATCAAGATTTGCTTTCCATAGCATCAGACCATCCCAAATTGTACCGTTCTAAATTAAAATTCAAGCAAAAATTTGTAAATATTAAATGAATTAAATTGCAATCATATTTTGCATTTATTATTTCATTAATTTTTATTTACTTAAATATAAAATTTATATGCATTTATTTTTATTGATTTGATTTATTATTTTTAAACTTATTTAATAAAAATTTATGATAAATTAATATGAAACGAATGATATCAATATTTTTCAAGCTTCAACATGAATATTTATATAAACATATTTTATATATAAATTTAACTATAAATTGGGTATAGAATGTTTTAAATTTATAACTCGAAATTGAAATAATAGATTATATGTATTAGATTATGAGCACAATTTATTATGCATGTGTGTATAATACACACGTATTATATATACCTGGTGTTCTAAGAAAATTGACAACTGCATATGGCAATTTCGTTGGTTTGGTATTCCACTTACATGTTGTCCAGGTCTCACAGTTACTGAACAAAGTGGATAATTTGGTGGAAAAGTGATGACAAGTTCTAATTTGGTATCATCTAAATTATATAATGCTACGATTTCAAGGCTATATGGATTTTTCTCTATCTATAGAATTAATTATACATTATTGTTTACATATAATAAGTACATGTTTGATTAAAAAGTTTTCATATAATTTTCAATTTTTTTTAAAAATAACTTTCATTAGTGTCTTAAAGGCTATTATTCTTATTATTAAATATTTGTTTGAACATCAACATTTTTTATTTAAATTTTTAATAGTTTAAATTGTTAATATATTTTTTTATTCAATGCAAAATTAAATATATTTATTATATAAATATAAAATTTGTATTTAAAGAATAATAAAGTTTTTTATGAAATCTATTAAAATTAATTTTTACATTATGATGCGTGATTTTGTTTTTATGATTTGAAAGTAAAAACATAAATTGATATTAGTACCTGCATGTTATCAACGCTTTTTCGTGTATCGTATTCAAGTTCTTCTTGAAGCAAGAGTGGACTGATATATGTTTTTGTCATCATATTTACCATATTCTGTACTCGTTTGTCCATTATACTCAACCATTGCCTTACCAAAACTGGTAAATATTTAAGACACATAGTATACACGTAACAAACCAAATGTACTATTCTTTCTTCAATTCGATTATCTGCAGTTTTATCGTATTAATATTTATTATTATATCGATAATATAAGGGTTGTTAAATTTTATTATTAGCAACTTACCAGTAAAATTTAAAACAGGAGGTGTACTGAACATTTCTTTGAAATTATAAAATTTTCTATTTACATTTGCCTCTGCCGGTATCAATCGGAATAAATTGGATAACAAATTTGAAAATAAATCCTCTCTGTAAAATTAATACTATTAATTGTTTTAAACGAATCTTTATGAATCATATAAGATCTTAAGTCCGTACTTTAATATTTCTGCATATCGATAACGCAAATCTCTATTTGCTTTAGCACACATATTTAACACTATAGCCCATGTCAATAAATAACTAATTGCATAAGTATAAGAATCAGTGTAAGGTTGAATTATACAACTTGTAAAATCACAAGGTCTAGAATAATTATAATAAAAAGGATTAATATATTAATAGATTGATAATCAAGAGAAAATAAATTGTAAACGTCATATAAATCAATGAATGAAGTGAAAATTGAACCTACTTAAATTCCATTAGCATAGTATTAACAATGGTTTGTGTTGTTTTAAGGACTTGAACAAATTTACAAATATTTAACGATTGTGATTCGAAGTTTTCTATTTCAATAAAAATTTTATCTCGTTCAACCAATATATCTATTATATTATTTAAAGTAATATACGTTCCTATTTGTAAATTTTGTACTGGCGAATAAAGTAATTTTAATAACATTTGTATCATCTGCTCTTCTAGCTTATTAATGTCTTCTTGATTTGACGTGTCAGCTTTTATTATTGGTTCATCAAAATGCATTAAAGATGTTCCTAAATATCTTAATGGTATGTCAGTAATAATAGGCAGATCTTTTTTCTCGTGGTACAATTCTAAAAATTAGTTGAAAATTATTTTTTAATTTCAAATTTATTTATTTGTGCAGGAAATCAGGCGTATAATTTACCTGCAAATTTCATCCACGTTTCGAAAATACCAGCTTGCATATTAGATGCAAATACATCTTTCCACTCAATTAATAATGAAGGTTCTAAGTTCTTTTTATTTTTCATATTTTGAATAGAAACATACAATTTATTAACACCAATAACAAGTGATTTTACCTGAATATGAACATATATAAAATATATTATGAATATATTCATAATATGAAAAGATAAGTCAAATATTTTAATGATTATAAAATATTACAAAAAAATCTATTTTAACATTAATTACTTTTATTTTAATGATCATATAATTTGTTGTAAAAAGTTTTATTTCATTTTTAAAAAAAAAAAAAAAAAAAAAAAAAACAATGATCATAGAGAAGTTATAACAATAATTAGTTAGTAATACTTTTAATTAATTTTTCTCGAAAAATTAATGTTTTTAATTCTACTGTGTTTAGGGATATCTACATAAAAGTACTTGTTAAATATTGATCAATATTAATATGAAACATAATTTTAACCTTGAAATCATCAATATAATTTATCGACTTTTTGATAGAAAGATTCCACGATGCTATACAAATTTCTATAATTCCCCACTGGAACATTGTGAGCTCTTGAGGAACGGTATTAACACATTCGGTAAAAAACGTAATAACTTCTATGGGTAAATAAAAATCTTTCCATGTCTTTTCGTGAATATCACTGCAATAATTATTGTAATTGAATGTAAATATTTTTTATTGTATTGTGCATAAAATTTTAATTATGTACCAGTCTAAGAGTAAAGTGAAAGGTTCGCTTTGTTGGCATTTTGCTATTTTTTCAAAAACCTCATTGAATAATTCTTGCTTTTTGTTCAGTTCCCTTCTTGCTAAGAATACCTTAGATAAATCATTATCATTATTTAAACATAAAATATTTTTCATATTCTTATAAATATTACTGTCCCATAACACCTAAAAATCATGAATTAATTAAAGTTTTTCTTACATATAATTAGTAATAAAAAGAATTTTTGTAAAACTAATTTTAATAAAGACAAACCTGTGTAGACTGTAAAGAAATTTCAATATTATTAGATGCGTTAATTGAAGATAAATATTCATTTATAAATACATCAAAATTCTTTACATCATTACTGAAGGTAGTATAATAAAATTTCAAAATATATTGGTAAATACCACCGAATGTTAACAATAATCTACAATAAATTTAATATTGTATTACTTACATTTACAAAATAATTTTAATATCTTCAGTGAGCTTACCGAATTATATTAGATATAACTTTAATGTGAAAGTCATCAGGTAGACTAAGTCCTAAATGTTTCAAGAAACTTTTAAGACTTTTACATAAAGTATGAACATTTTGCAAATCTTTAACCTTAAACAGTGAAATTATTTTATTTAAAAAATATACATATTTTTCCTTATTGACAGATTTAATTGAATTATTATATTCATTCAATTCATATTGTACTTACAAATTTATTATGTTCAACATAAAGTTCACCTAATACAACTGCATATGATATATTTATAAAAATTTCTGATATTTTTGAATTGTCAGACGTATATTTTAATAACTTATTTATAATTTTTGAACTGTACAGAGCCCATTTTAGGCATTTCTCAATATTATTTTCTAAGTGGTTATTGCATAAATTGACATCAAATAATTCATTACAAACACATCCTTTTAGTATCAAGTCGGAAGCATAAAGATTTCCTGTAATCACTTCTTCAGATAATACTAAACTGGATAAACATTTCATCCAATGCTTTATTTGTAACTCCATTATAAAATTTTCAATATATTCATTACATTTTATAGAATTGATTTTAATAAGTGTATCAATAAACGTAGCTGATATATCAATTAGTGGTTCTTTGGCATCCAGAGAATCATTAGTATAATTTCTAAAAATAGTATATAATAATAATTAAATATTGCACACAAATTAAATGCAATTCATTAGAATAATTTTTTTATGGTCAAGGAAATCCTTAAATAAATCTTAGGCATTTATAATAATTAGAATAAAATTTTTAAAAATTTGTATAAACTTACTTTAATAACATTCTCTCCCAGATCACTGACGTAAAATATTTAATTGTTTCGTTAAAAATATTTGTAGACATTCTTTTATTTATTTGATAAAGACCTTTAATCCACGCTTCTTCTACTATAGCTTTTACGGGCGAATCGTCGTCCATTTCATTTTGCTCTATATTATCATAAATAAGTAAACGGAATAATGTTTTGAATAATTTAATTACACTGTTGTTAATTTCTTTATGAATCCATGATAAATCTAATAATCGAGATAAAAGGCTAACAATTCGTTTAGATTGTTTCTCATTGTTCCATGGTAATCTATCTGCTATCAAACAAAATAATGATAAAATTCCACATATAGCTTCATTACTTACTATTAAATCTGAAAATAGGAAGATAACAATTTATTATAGCATGATAGATATTGAACTCTTATTTAAATCAAATTTTAATGATTTCATTTTTATGAAATTACCTCCATTTAATGCAGGTTCAAATGCTTTTACAAATAATTTCTCATCAGAATCTGTAAATTGCAAAGTAGACAAGACATTTTGGGCTATCAGGACTAAGGTATTAGTTATTACCTTCTGCCTGAGCCAAGCTTGTATTACTGAATCTTCTCTGTACTTATCTATTAATGCATACAGTATTGCAATTTTTAATAATTGTACATCATCAACCTAAGAGAAAAAAAAATTAAAATACATTACTTTTTATAAAATTAGTTTAAAAGCAATTTATACAATGATTATTGAAATCCAGATATTTATATTAAAATCTTTCTTTCCATACATAGAATAAAATTTCAATAATCATTAATTTTATAATTATCTACAAATGATTAAGAAATAGAAACATTCATTTTATATAAACAAATATGCTTTACCTCTAAGAAGGCCTGTAGCACCACATGTTTTTCTGAATTTTCCATATATGACATTATGATAAATATAAAATTGACCAAGTCTTCAATATTTACACCTTTGCTTGTTAAAAGTATCCTCAAATTTTGATCATAAAAATGCAAAAGGCTTGGACTCTCGTTGTTTATACTTGCCAAAGCAATGAGCAATTCTTTGTTTCCATGATTCATTATAATTTTTACGAGGTCAATAATTTTACTCTTGTCTGTAATTCTTTTATAGTAGCTGACGCACAATTTTACAATGAATTGTTCAACTTGCTTGTGAAATATAATATTATCGTTATCAATGACTAGAGGTTCCTCAGTTGAAGAACACTTTGCAGGTTCAGGAGATTCAATTTGTGAGTCCCAGAATGTTATTTCCATCTTGCGCCAATCATCACGTGGATCTTTATTCAAATGTTCCAAAAGCTCTGACATTGAATTGACAACAAAGCTTGTTGTAATATTGTGATTTTCATTGGAATTATCAATCAAACGATTAAAAATTGCCATTAGCTCAAACCAAAAAATTTTTAACAGCTTTGAGTACGCCGAATGGTCTGGATTATCGCTATTTTTACTCCAGTATCTTAATAAACTATTTAATTTGGAAAAGAAGCTTGGCCTCATTGATAAATCTTTATTAATACACGATTCTATCATTAACATTAGCTATAAAAAAAAAAGAAAACATTTTAGCATTTCAATTACAGATTAAAATTATTAATTTTTAAATCATTAATCCTTAATTTTATGATTAATCAAATTTTGATCGTTCTCACTTGATTGTTTTAAATTTCATTAATATATTGATTTTATTATTTTCTATTTAAGCTTTGAATTTAAACATTAAGATATTACGCAAATGGAAATCAATATATTTATTGGAAATTAAAAATGTAAACAATTTTGTTTTATATTTGATAATTATAAAATATGAATTACCTGTTCTTTCAGTAAACATTTACAAATTTCTTCATTATTACTATTAACTAATATAGCATATCTGAAGCATTCAAAAAATGATGTTGCTACTATAGTTGTTACAGAACGACTGAGTTTTACACCTTTTGATGAAAATCTAGGATTTATAATATTTTCAGTAAAATAGTTTAAACTATTTTATTATGCTATTTAGAGTTCAAATTAGATAGAATTTAATTACCCTTGACGCATATTTTCGAAGAAGTTAGTGAACAGTATAGTTGTATTCATATCAAGTTTCGATAGGAAACTAAAAAATGGCAATAAATTGGGATAAACAATACTTGCACAATTTTGTCCACCACTTTTTAATACACGCCATAATTTTGGTAGTACTAGTTTCTCTATGCTTACAAATTTATGCCAATCCTAAATTGAAAACACAATTGATTTAATTAATAAATGTATTATTTCTGAATATGAATTAAAGTATTTTACAATGTATTATAAGAAATGGAAACCTTTAAATTATAAGAATAAATTATAAAATTTATGAAATAGAAAATATCATATAGTTTTTGAATAGATTTAATTATCAAATTGTTTAACCCTTTCAATAAAAAATATTCAATGTTATGTTTATAAATATTAAACCTCTATTTTATTTATGGCTGTAAGAAGACATTCCCAAACTGCTATAAGAAGGGTTGGATCGGTTTCATCCAAACTGTTCATAACTGTAGTCAGAATTTTTTTCTTCTCCTCACATGCGATTTCGTAAGCATGACAAATTACAGCAGTTAATGTAGCAAAACACGCTGCTCTAATTGAAGGAACTTCATTTTTGGCAAATTTCCAAAACTTAGGACTACATATTAATTTTTTATGATACTCTATCGTTTTTTCAATATCAGTAGATTGAACAGTTTCAAGATAAAATACATAAGCTTGCAAGCTAGATGTTACTAATCTTTGATATTGAGCTTCTACTTCTTCGGGTGTCAATGAGCTGTAAAATATATTGCAGTGTAATAGACAAAAGAATTAAATTATTGTTATTAATACAAGTACATAAGATAAACATATTTCATTGGATGAATTGACTAATTGAAATTTATAAAATTTACTTAATTTCATTACTAATTTATCATTATGTTTAGAAAATATTATTGAAATATAATAAAATTATTTTTTTAACGATAATTGCTATCTTAATTTAATCAGTGATTTAATTCCTTTTTTAATGAAAATTTATATATTTGCAATAAATAAAATTAAGGTTCTATTAAGAGTTTTAACATACTTATTTGTAGAAAGTGATTGAGGAGTAACGACAATTATATTATCACAAATGTAATTAAGAATTTCATCCTGACAATGAACTATTGCATGGACATATTTTTGTGGAGGAAAAGTAGTCTAAAAATTTGTAAAAATATTGTAATTAATAAATTTTTTAAAGAAATTCATATGCATAATTTCTTACATTAAAACTATTAGTGGCTGCAGAGGCCACTGGTGGATATGTATCATATTGTGAAACAAACCAAGGACCAGCAAATTCTTTTAAATGTACAGCTATGGCTTTTCCAACTCGATTCAGAATAGTTGCGTGAGCTATTTGAGCTGCCTCTCGTACTCTATGATTGATATCAATACTAAGGGAGCAATAAAAACGTGGCCAATACATTAACATATTATCTATTTCTGTCATATTAGCATTTAAACACAAATTTGTAAATTCTTGCAATGCCTGTAAAGATGTAATTTTTTTATTAAAATACATCACATATCAATAATTTAATAAATACGAATAATATTACTGTAAAGTTTAATAAAACCTTTAATTTATATTAATTAAATACTTATTATAATGAATTATTTAAAAAGTAATATTTATGATAAATGTAAATATGATTTATTGATAAAGCACTCAACTAACATAAATAAATAGAAGTTTGAAAAACATTTAGTTTTGATTTATTATAAGCAAAAAGTACTTAGATAAGATTTTAATGTCCTAAAATACAAAAAGGATAAAAGAAATATTTAATAAATTACTGTAAATGTTTGATTTGTGTACTTAATTAATGAATTGTAAAAATTACAATTTTCTCTTCATACAAGAATTTGGATTTATTTTATTTTATAAAATAATAATATTGCCAACTTATTTTTATGTTCAAGAAACAACTTAATACAAAAACATAAATACTACCATTCTGTAGTAAAGTATTTAATTTTATTTGAGAATAGATAAAATAATTATTGTAATTTTCTTGTCAGTTGAATAATAAAAAGATTTTATTAATTCTTTGCACTATTAAATTTATGAGACACGTGTTACCTTGTACTTTGTTGTTGCATTCTTCTTGTTCATTTTTTTGAAAACTATCTGAAACGAAGGAGGTACATCAACGTTAACAGTGATGGAAAAGCCTGGAGAAATTGGAGCATATTCTTCATTGTTCGATGTTGTAAAGCCAATGAAACTTGGCGCAGATGTTCCAAGGAGCTCTGCACTACGTCTACTACTTGATGGCTATTTAAAATAGCAATGTAAATGTAAGAAAAATTGCAAGATTTTTTCAGGTTATTTACCTACATAATGATTATAACATTCCATTAAAAAAAAAAAGAAGAAAAAAAAAGTACAATAATAATAATAATAAAAATGTGAACGTACTCGGGCATTGTTTTTTGTGCGCTGTGCTTTATTTTTCCCCATGACTAACGACAAGATTAATTACGATAACTGTTAACAGGATTATAAATTTGGAAATACAACTGTAACTAAAATATTAAAAGGCTCCGCCAGTCGTTCACCAGACACGACACAGAGAAAAGTGCAGCTCACGAGCTGTTGTCTAAATTCTGGATCAGCGGCAGCTGAGTTTCCTCGATTCTGCGCACTGACACCTAATCGGCTTCGCTACACGTTACATGTTCTGCTTTAAGCGAAGCCTGCTATTTACCTTCCGCCCCCAATAATGTAACAATAACGATTATGGTAAGCAGCCCTAACGCAATTTATCTTCTCTCTCTTTAGGATTTTGGCCAACTATCACTGTACGTGCCACATATTCATTTCATTTCATTTTTTTTTTTTTTTTTTTTAATTTTCTATACCCAGGACACGCTTGTTTATTATCATCCTTACTTTTCAATCGCATATATTTTTCGCAATTATATATTTCGATTGAAATGAATCTTGTCAGACATAACGAAGAGAGATGGCTGTTATAAAAAGATTAGATAACGCAGCCCTTGCTTGTTATCATAATTTAACGTTATTTAAGACATTCGTATATCGAGTTTCATTGATAATTCTTACCTTGAATTACATACCGCGAAGCTCATTCACGTCGATTTACTTAACTTTTTTTCAGAAGATTGTAAGAAGATTTCAAATCAAACTAAACATGTAATCACGTGGTCTCTAATTCGTATAACAGGAAAAAAAAAAAAAAAAAATTAACAAACTTTTCTCCGCATCAATGACATAATAATCATTACCTGTAAATATCGCGATCAAAGACAATCGGACATTTCGATTGAAAGAATTTATGTCATTCAATTTGTTTAATAAAATAACTATGTTTATATCTACATTTCACTTTATAACCAAGAATTAAGTACGTACGCCTGCATAATTGCTAATCCATATGAATGTATAATGAACATCTCTAATTGAGAAATAAAGAAAAAAAAAAGAAAAAAAAAATAATAATACAATACTTAAAAGAAGCTTGGAATATAATCTTTGATGTAAAAAAATTGGCCACATTAAAATTTGCAATAAGAGTAAAGGGATCTTCTTTATTAAATTAAAAACTCGTAATTACGATAAAGATTCGATAAAAGAAAGAGAAAAAAAGTTTTATAAAATTTGAAATTCGTCGGGTTGCCAATGTACGTATATGAATGATAAAAAAAAAAAATAAAAAATGTTATAACTTAGATCTAGCGTCGGTGATAATAATGCCAACGTCATTATTATCAGTTTGAAATGAAATATAAAATATGTTATCCAGCTGATTTTGATTTATTGTAAATGCGCGTCTGTCCGTATCTACACACACATTATAATGCGGCACGTAGTATAAAGTGCGAAGCTGCTTAAATACATAAATATTCATATGGAGTTTGAGCTACTTTTGCAAAACCGATAAGCGGCGAGATTCTTTAAAGGCCTAAGGAGCTCTCGATAGGCAACGCGCTGAGCTGCACGTTATACTACAATAGTAGAATGCAATGAAATACTACAATGCAACACGCGCTCGGGTTCCTTTTGGCGCTGAGCTTTAAGGTGCTCACATGTGTCGGTCGTAAAGCCAGCATATTTTAATATTTATTATTCGTATTTATTAATTTATTAATGAAAATGGACGTGAAGTCGAATAAAAATAATCCCAATGCTTTGAAATTAATTATCGCCGCCGAGATTAGTGGACAGGAATTACGGATCGACTTTACAAGTGATCCTAAGGGTGAGTCACCTAACCTCTTTCAAATCCAATTGTTTTCTGCTATTTATCCGATTCCCGTGTAAAAAACTGTTTAAGTCATACAATCAATAACTATACAAGCATATTACTCGTTTAAATACATTTCTCAAGTTCATTATTTAAAAAAAAAAATAATTGCTCCTTATTAATAAATAACAACAACAGCAACAACAAGAAAAATAATTATGATGTCTTATTGTTATTGTTATTATTTTGTACTTTTTTCCAGGACTTCACTTAATTTTTGTGTTTTTTAGATTTTCCATTGAATCGCTTACCAACACTCAAGATAGAGGCAGCGTCTGAAGAGTTATTTAGTGTTAATGCAGCTGTGCAATATATTTTACCAGTAAGTGATGAAAATTTAACTGCTGCAAACAGATGGCTAGAGTGGGATGTTTCACAATTGCAGGTACTTTGTTATAATGTTTGTATATAGTATGCAGTATATTATATATTAAAACTAGATGATTTTGAAATATCGAAAAGAATTGTCAAATTACTTTATATATAATTAAATATAAAATTAGTTATCACAAAAATTGATTTTTATTTTATTCAAAATAAAAATTATATGAAATTGATTGTGTGTATTTATAAACTTGATTACAGCCTGCGATAGTTTCTTATGGTGGCTCCGGAAAAGTAGATATATCTCACAAACCTAGAATATGGTCCCTTATCAAAGAACTAAATGCTTCATTGAAAGATAAAGAGTACTTAATTACGGTATTGTATTTCATTTAAATAGTGCTATATAATGAAGTACCTATCATTTATTATTATAATAAAATCAATTTTTAGGATAGAAACGATATAACTATAGTCGATACAACGATTTGGGTAACATTATGGTCTACATTAGTCGTTACTGAAATAGGAGAAATAATTTCTAAAGAATTTCTAAACGTTCAAAAATGGTTGAGTCATATTCAAAAATTACCTGTTATTAAAAAATCATTGGAAAAAATGAAATTAAAAAGAGGTATGGAAGCTATTACTTCTATTAATGCAGCATCTTGGTTCCCTCTCAATTCTTATACTGGAATTGAAAAGTCATGTACTGCAAGTACAGTTAAAAATGTAAGTTCTAATATTACATAAGTTTATTTTAAACATAAAATATTATAAAGATTTTTGGTGAACTACAAATAGGGCTAGATATTTAAAATATCTATATTTTGCATTTATTTTAGAGTAATGTTTCTGAAGAAAAAGAAATTAAGGCAGTTACAGAAGAAGAAATTAATTCAGTAAAGAATAATTGGAGTTCTAGAATTTATCCTTCTATTCGAGAAATGTCTTATCCTGTGTATGTAAATATATGTATAATTATCATTATTGTTAATTAAAAATAGAATTAATAATGTATCAAAAATTTTAGTTATTAAATATTTTTTTTAAATTATAAAAAATAATCTTACAATTGTAAATAATTATTTAAACATATTAACAAGTTTACGTTTATGATGTTTAAATATTATTGCCATTATTATTTTTCAGATTACCTAAAAAAGGAGAAAGAAATGTTTTAGTTACTTCTGCTCTTCCATATGTAAATAATGTTCCTCATTTAGGAAATATTATTGGTTGTGTTCTTTCAGCTGATATTTTTGCACGGTTTGTTATACATTTACCCTTTAATAGTTTACGTAATTTTAAGTAATCAAACCATTGTTTTTTTCGTTTTTTAGATATTGTCGTCAAAGGAACTATAATACACTTTATATAAGGTTCATATTTTTATAACAGTGTAGATATTAATACTACATTTTTTTTCAATTTCCTTCTAATAACAATATTGTATTACAGTGGAACTGATGAATATGGTACGGCAACAGAAGCTAAGGCTCTAGAGGAGAAAATGACTCCTCAGCAAATATGCGATAAGTTTTTTGATATTCATAATGATATTTATCGATGGTTTAGTATTGGGTTTGACTATTTCGGTCGTACAACAACGTCAGAACAAACGGAGTAAGCAATTTGTTATGTATTTCATTTTAATTGAAACTATAAAATACCGATTAGAAATATATATTTATTATTTTTTGTCTTAATGTTGTAATGTACAAATAAACTCTGTAAAATTTGTTGATTGAAGATTTAATTAAAATATTATTTTTAGAATTGTTCAAGCAATGTTTTTAAGTATAAAAGAAAAAGGATATGTATTAACGAACACAATAGATCAGCTGCTTTGTCAGAATTGCGATAGATTTTTAGCAGATAGATTTGTTGAAGGAACCTGTCCCAGATGTAAATACGAAGACGCAAGAGGTGATCAATGTGATGGATGTGGCCATCTCGTTAATGCTACAGAATTAATTAATCCGCGATGTAAAGTATGTAGTACGAAACCAGTGATTAAAGCTTCGACTCAATTTTTCTTAGATTTACCTAAGGTACTGTTTTCACATTGTTTACAATTGCAATAATAATTTACTATATAACTTTATTATTTACAACATTACTTTGTAACTAATTAAATTATATTCGATAGATTCAAGAAAATTTAAGAAAATGGGCTGCTAAAGTAGAACATCGTTGGTCATCCGTAGCTAGAGCAGTTACAAAACCTTGGCTGAGGGATGGGCTGAAAGCTCGTTGCATTACAAGAGATTTAAAATGGGGTATTCCAGTACCACTAGATGGCTTCAGAGATAAGGTCTTTTACGTTTGGTTTGATGCCCCTCTCGGATATCTCAGTATTACAAAAAAATACACTAAAGAGTATGAACAATGGTGGAAGCCGAAAAATGTTGATATAGATCTGTATCAATTTATGGCCAAAGATAATGTGCCCTTTCATGCTATTATGTTCCCAGCAACTCTTTTAGCTGCTAACGAGGGACACGTATTAGTTAAACACATAATGGCGACGGGTAAATATCTCCCTTGGCCTTATTAAAAAAAGAAAAAAGAAAAAAGACATTAACTGTTTATTTAGCGCAAACTCTTTCTCAACGTTGTAACTTTACGTTTATATTCAGAATACCTGAACTACGAAGATACGAAGTTCTCAAAATCAAGAGGGATCGGAGTATTCGGCACAGATGCGAGAGAAACTGGTATACCCGCAGATGTCTGGCGCTTTTATCTTGCCTATATTAGACCTGAAAGCATGGATTCTAACTTTAATTGGGTCGATTTAGCTACGAAGAACAACAGTGAACTATTGAATAATCTTGGAAATTTCGTAAACAGGTCGGTGCAATGATTAAACAACCATAATTACGTTACTCTTTACCTTCACTAAATGCAATATGTTATTAAAATCAGAGCTCT
Source organism: Ceratosolen fusciceps (assembly GCA_018883505.1). Taxonomy (NCBI): domain Eukaryota; kingdom Metazoa; phylum Arthropoda; class Insecta; order Hymenoptera; family Agaonidae; genus Ceratosolen; species Ceratosolen fusciceps. Next base: position 2,069,840 of record RCIC01000012.1, on the reverse strand, counting down.
TATGTTTGTGGAAAAAAATTTTAATTCCAAAGTCCCGGAAATGGAGCTTTTACAAGATGATTTGCATGTTCTTGCATTAGTGCAACGGGAAATGACGAGTTACATATCCTTTTTGGAACAAGCAAAGTTACGAGATGGATTGAAGCATGTTCTAGCCATTTCAAAGCATGGAAACCAGTACATGCAATTCCAGCAGCCATGGGTGAAGATTAAAGGGACAGAGGAAGAAAAGTAAGTGGTTAAAATAATTTACTATCCTTAAGAGGAGCCCTCTACTAAACATTACAATCTCTAGTGCTAATAGAGGCTTGGGATGTACCTGAGAGCTGTAACGGACAATATATCAGAATAAGTAATTTCATTTTTAATTGCATTTAATACAATGAGCATTACTGTTCCTTAGGAAGAAGGGGGCCACGGTTATTGGCGTGTGTTGTAATATCTCATGTCTTCTCTCGACCCTAATAGCTCCATTCATGCCAAATACAGCTCGAGAGATAAGAACTCAGTTGGGATTGTCAAAGCAGAGCTATGGTTACATACCAGAACTCATAACAATTATGCTTCCAGCTGGTCACAGCATCGGCAAGCCATCTCCACTGTTTGCTAAAATAGAAGATAAGCAAGTCGAAGAATTACGAGAAAAATATGCTGAAAAACAACCGACATCTACAGAAACCAATAAAGTTCATGCGGATTTGGCATCTTTGGAGAAAGCAGTTGCAGATCAAGTAAGAATTTTTATTTAAGCTCTCGCTTCATTTATCGTCTCAATGAGCTCAATTGACATTGTAAAATTCTTAAAAGAAAACTAAAATTTATTTTACAAATAATGTACGCAGTAAATTACAAAAAAAAAAAAAAAAAAAATAGTACGGATTGAAACGATTACCATAGGATCACTAAACCTGTACTAGACTATATTTTATAATTAATTCATTTCAAATGCGTTATTTTTAATCTAGGCTCAATTAGTCAGAGATTTAAAGGCAAAACAAGATAAATCTGTTTGGCAACCGCAAGTACAAATTCTTCTGGATTTAAAGAAAAAGTTAGCCGACTTTCAGTCCAAAAGCATTACATCTGCTGGCTCTGTGAAGTCTAATACCCCTCCTGCACCGATTCCTCAACAAAATGGTACCGACTCTGCCAAAATAGCTGAGCTAGAAGCAGCGATAATAAAACAAGTTAGTATTGTAACGTATAAATTTAATTCCGAGAACCAGAGAATAATAAAGGTTGAAAATGTAACTATAATAACGATACGCAAGACATTCGTTGGACGAGTTTAGCCATTTTAAATATTAGCTGAAAAATATAAAAAATTAACGAGTTAAATAATAAGAATTTATATTTGAATTATATGGATTTTTTTTTTATGATTACTAGGGTAATTTGGTACGAGAACTAAAGGCTAGCGGACAGGAAAGCGTGTGGCGGCCAGAAGTCAACACTCTTTTACAAATGAAAGCTAGTTTGTCTGAATTAACTGGCACGCCAGCTTCAGCTCCCTCGACTAAAGATAAAAAGTCGAAGAAGAAAAAATGAACTTTTTATAGAAATAATTAGGGAATATCTGAAAAGTACGATGTGTTCTGTTAACAAGTGCGTCGATTAATCCTTACCTAGTAAAAGCTTCCCTGCTTCGCAAGGAATTTTAACTCGTATTTTTATGGGTTTGAAATTTATGTTTGGCAATGTAAAATACAAAAATTTGAACTGTATTATTTGAGCGATTAATTTTAACCTTAAGTAAAATAATAATAATAATAATAACTCTTTTGATACATAATAATAATAATAAAAACGTTACTGTTTTCTTCTTCTTTTTTTGTTTTTTGTGTTTTTTTTTTTTTTTTTTTTTTTATATATCGAAATACTTTAATAAATTAAGAAAAATTCTATTTTAACGCACAATTTGTTGTTTAATTATTTATTCTGTACAATTATTTTTAACGTAAATATAATTCGATATTGAAATTTTTTTATTGAACATTAAGTCTTATAAAATCTAAGTAACATTTTATTATACATAATAAATAAGTTAGAATATACGAATGTAGATCTATTGAAGGTATTGTAATTTCCATTTTAAAATAATTTAACTCACATTTAAGTTATAATCAATTATATGAATAATTAAAAATTATTCAAAATTTTCTTATTTTTATGAATAAATAAGTATGGCTAAAACGTTTAATTTATTTTTAAAATGGTGCGCCTATGATTTTTTTTTTTTTTTTTTATTTTATTTTTTATAATAAATTAAGATTTTATTGATTAGTCTTTAATTGAATAAAAATTTAAAAATAATAGTGATCTAATGTAATGTGATTTATAAATACAGTATCTGAAAAATGACTAGTTGAAAGCGTTGCATTCCAAATTGAAAAATGGGCTCTCGAAAACGTATGAAAATGTAAGTCTCAATCGATGGCAAAAGGAGATGCGTATTTGGTCGTCAAGTAGAAATTTCCTCGTAAGCTTTAAGAATAATATATATAAAGGTATTGAAGATGTAAATATTTTAAAGGATTGACGGATAAAATGAATGCACGAAAAACTTACGATGTCGAGGCGTATTCTCCCATCAGAACAATCGGATTGTGATCACAATGGCCATCCTTATACTTTTCCCAGCTTTCGCAATTTTTAGATTTGAAACCGGATGTACTTCCTATGCTTTCGGTCATTAATTGGTAGGCCCGAGTGTGACTGCAGTAAGCTGCACGAAAGCAATTGTAAAACCATTATAATGTAAATTAACTGAAGAGATCTCGAAGAGATAAGCTTAAGGGATTTCGAGGAAGAGGCGTCCTTACTATTCGTCGGTGCGAAATTGCAGCCAGGTTGCGGAAATTTTCCACTATTCGGATAAAAGTCGACGTGTCCTAGGGGGGCGAGGAATCCAAAGGCCGTTCCACTGGTGTGGATGACGTCGACGAATTGGGCGTCGGTCGGGTCAAGGCGAAAGTCCGGGTCGACGACTCCGGAGGCTGTCTCAAAGAGTGGACTGGCAGGATCCAAGCCTGAAAAGTAACGATGTCCTTGACAAATGATGTCTCTGCCATTTTCTATATTCGGCCGCGCTGTTGAAATATCTAAAAGGCACGTGTGTGGCTGTGCGGGTAGTAAGCAATGTCTCACCAGTGATCCTACCGACTCTCCCATCTAAAAAGGCTCCGGCGAACCCAGCGACATGGGATCCAAGACTGTGGCCGCACATGTGTACATCCTTGTACTCCAGATTCGACTCGCGGCATAGGAACTCGAGAAAGACACCCAGGTACTCACCTACCCGGCGCGTATTGTTCGCCGCCGTAGGGTACGGATCCGCGGCGAGGATGCCCCAGCCGACGACGATCACGTTCACGTCTTGGTATTTCAAATAGGCTGGAAGGAGAGAAAGGTTTATCCTCTCGGATTTACTCGGTTTGGCTCGTCTTACAACGGCTCTCTCCAGTCGGCGTAAGTCGGTAGAGGGTAGAGGCTTCGAGGATGAAATCCACGTCGATTGCGAATGCGACGGCGCGCTAATGCTCTTCGAAGACACGTTTTTTTTGTTTTTTGTTTTTTTTTCTTTTTAAACGTCATGATAGATTTCTAAAGCAGCACCAATAGCTTTCACATGTCTATTTGGCGACTTTTTTCTTTATAGAAATACGAAAAACAAGGTCTCAGTGCCGACAAAGCATTACTTATTAAGACAATATTAATTACGGACTCTTAAGCCTTAGCTTCTTTCATATTGGCCAAAAGGTTTAGAAAGTATATTTTTATCCCTTCCGAGTATTACGTTTGCATGATTTTACTTTTATATTACACCGATAGTATTATTGACAGAAAAATAGGTAAAAAATTTTAACGGACACTTGGTCGACTTTAAAAAACATTCAAAAAGAAATTCAGTAAATTATTGTAATACGTATTAGTTATTGAAATTTCTAATATTTTATTACTTTAAAAATCTAAAAGCTTTGCAATTCATCATTATCGATGTAAAAAAATAACAATTAAAAACATTTTTGTTATTGATTTAAAATAACCATGAAATGATTATGATTGTTAAATAAATAAGCGGCAATAGTAAATTAGAAAATTAATGGATTTATTGAATCACTGATATTCATATTTTACTGTATTTTACCGGTATTGATCAGTCATTTATATTATATTAATTTCTTTTCTTCGATTTTATGTATATATATAATGTTCATTTTAGACTTGTACGAATTTTAAAACTTAAATATTACTTAGGATTTTTTCTATAAAATACATTCCTTCATAATTTAAATATAAAGTTTAAAATTTTTTAAATAATTTATTGATTTATAATTAACACGCGTCCTTCCTTTTCACTTCTTAAGTAGAAATTTATTTTTTGCTAATAAAATGTTATGTATATAAGTCATTCAAAGCCATATTAATTATAAAAATTATTTAAACTCCTTAATTATTTTACGCAAGCTTTTACACTTTAAAACTTTTAATTATTTTATGTTATACATACACTCCTATATACTTGTAATATTTTTTATATGATATTTTTAAATTAGTAAATTCTTAATAGGCGACTTATTAAAGGGCTTCTCGATATATTTTATAATAAAGTAATGTATATGTAAATAATCCTAAGAAATGCCGCATTTAAAAAATAGAAAATAGCATAATAACTTTGCAAAGATTTTTCCATCAAAAAAGCAAAAGAAAAATTTAATTCAAGCAAGTTCACTTGAGGTTATCATTGCGATTGTGTGCAACAATGTCGACACTCAGTTTTTTTCGACGATAAAAGTTTCTCCCATAGTCTACACTATTTAGTTCTGATCGACTGACACGTAGATCAACTAGAACTTATAATCAGTTTTTTTACACATTTTATACTTCCGTACAAACTTTGTAGCATTTAAAATTTTAAGTTAAAACAATGAAATTTTCCATTATATGAATTAAATCATGTATAAATTTACCATCGATCAATCCTCGGATCCATACTTCTTTACCGGTATCACTAAATCCATGAATAATAAGTTTGGTTGGTCGGCTTTCATTAAAATGTGAAGCATACAATATTTCTGTATTGTTTAGCAATAGTTGCTCTTCTCCGAAGGGGTTTTCTCTGAAAAATTAATTAGAGTTATTAAATTTTAGTTTTTTTTTTTAAAATATAATGACTTAATTCCAGTTATCGCTTTCCCATGCAGAGACGATATTTTAATTATTAATATGTATTAATTAATTATTTTAAGGAGAATTGAGTCTATCTTTATTTTACTTAATAATTGATTTATTTTTCATAATTGTATATTACGAAAACTTATTTTTTATTTTTCAATTACCCTGGTAATGTAATGCTTATTTATGTAATTACATATTTTATAATTTCAATATTTAAACTATGCAAGTATTCGGATTTATTAGATTTTCGTTCAAAAAGTCATTAGTTTAAGTACATTTCGCTATGGCAATTAAGAATTTAAATTACATTAAAAATAAACAATGAATAAAATTTGTTAATATTAGATATATATTTACGTATAATTTTGACAGGAATCATATACAAAATATATGTTGAATGGAGACGTACGTTAAGATTAGGGTATGGCATACAATTGGCGTATATACAGAGAAATCTTTATTTATTAGAATAGTTTGTGCATGAATAAATTAATTTTCTTACATATGCATAAATATATGCGTAAAATTTTAATTTATGTCTTCTGTATTATTTAATTGAGCTAAATAACAATTTGATAAGTTTATTCTGGAATTGTAATTAAAATTTACTTAATTATTAGCTTCTGAAATATGTTTTACGAATTATGAATTAAAAATCATTTATACGTATGCATGAATTTATAACAAATTCATTGTATAAATTAATTTGTAAAAATAATTAAAATTAATTAAAATTCTATAATTATCGCTATTGCTTCATTAAATATTGGATACATTTTCAAACATTTTTAGACAAATTATTAGTAATTTTATTATTAGACATAATGTTAGATACTGTTTCATAATTAGTAATTATTGTAATTACTGAAATATAAGCTTCATTATTTTCATTACAATTGGCATACGGCGTATTATAAAGGAAAATTTTGAAAATTTTAAGAAAACGAATATTCAAAACAAAATACTGATTATAATATTCCAGAATATTCTGTTAGAATAGCTAATAAATTGAAATAATTGTATTCATAGACGAACATTTTTAGTAAGTAATGATAGGAATTACTACGTACATACTACTTGATTGATCTTTGATTGATTTTGATCAGTAGTTTTAAAAGCTTTTAATTACTATTATATGCTATTAAAGAAAGATTTTTAAAACATCCAGAGTTATTATTTTTATGGAATGAAGGTAATTTGAAGGATGGAATGATATAGAATATAAATATCGTTACGTTTAAAGGAAGTTGAATGTTAATTATTAGGCTGGAATTGAATGAAAATGACGAATGAATTAGCATTATGAGATGACGACAAGGTAATGAATCGAGGGTAGTTAAACGTAATTGCAAGAGCTTCGGAGCTTGGTCCAGATCCAGGGTATAATCTTGTTAGTTAAAAGAAATTAAATCCCAATTGACTCCTTTGGTTTTTTTTTTTATCCTCTCTATCCGTGTTCCGGCACCACGTGCTTTCTCGGCTACGATATTCACGGATGGTCGGCGGCGTACGTCGAGCGTCAGCGCTGAGAATAGAATATTAATGCCGTATTCATCGCACGCGAATACCCCTATCGCTCGGAGTAAAAAAACGAAGACGTCGGCGTCGGCACCAATGTGCTCATCGCTTAGGCGCCACATAAAAAACGATACACATTTATTAGCGCGAGGCTCATTGGCATTTCCTGCATCTGCCGCTCTCTCTCTCTCTCTCTCTCTCTCTCTTTCTCTCTATCTCTCTCTATCTCTATCTATCTATCTTTCAACTGTGCCTTCATGATAATCCGCGATCGGCGAATCTATCCACTTGCCTTCTCACCCCGCTACCAACTCTCCCGCTAATTGAATTTTTCAAACAAGTGCTTTTTATAGATTTGATAAGTCGATAAAACGTTCGGTATCTGCGCCGGGCCAACGGGTCAATATTTAAAGAATGAATAACAACATTCTTTTTTCAACTCCTCTTTTCTTCTTATTTTAAAGAATCTTTTCTAGTTTGTCTAGGCCTCTTAAAAGTAACTGTCACTGTCTATCGCTATGATTGCTAATCAAAATAATGGAACACGTCTCAACCTGTGCTCAAAGCTTTACAAAGACTTCTCTTAATTCAAATACTTTCATTGTGCGTCAATTATAATCTTACAACTTTTATTGAGTGTCCATAGATATTATTAATAATAATAATAATAATAACAATAACAACAATAACAACAAAAATAATAATAACAAACGTACAGTGCTTTAAGTTACAATCCATTCTAATTATTATATAACATTAGAGTATATAACATTAGAGCAATAAGCTAACATTTAAAAATAATAACTACTTTTTATAGTTATATACGAGGTTGTATAAACCTAAAATGTTTATTTTTATTGATATTAAATAATAAGGGGAGTGTCTTGTGAAAGTCTTCAAAATAATATGTAAATCATTCTAAATCATTACGTGAAATAAATTAAAAATATACAGTGTCGTATGAAATTTTTGAAAAAATAATTTGTAACGTATTGTGACTTTGTATTGAAAATACAATACATTAATAATATGATTTATCGTATGATTTTTTTCATTATACTTGCTGCGTATTGCGTATGTTAACATTTAATTTCCTTATTATATCAGAGTTGAAGTATGCTTGTAGCTTTTTGTAATACTGATTATTAATTAGAATAAGCTCTATGAATATAGAATGGAATGTATACATTCGACTAGTGGAATACCCTCGACTATCTCGGAACTGAAAAATCGTATATACGTTGTACTGCTGCAATATTATCACAACTTGCACTTTCGTACGTTTTTAGTAATTTATCAGTGGCTCGGTAAGTCAGAAATTATTGTTAAAGATAATTTTCTTAATAGAAAATTAAAAAATAAACGCAAAACTTAGCGATTAATAGTCTTACTATCGTACTTTATTATTTATTTAAGGGATTAAGAAAGATGTAAATAAAATAATAATATGTTATTAGTATTCATTATTTGCACATCTATCTAATATTTTGATTAGGTAGATATAAATTTTATTTTGTAAAATTTTAAAAGATTTAAAAACCTTTCACACCCTGTTATTCATAAAAAATTTTCCTTAAAAAATAAATAATTTGGAATTTTATTCAAATTATTTTTTTTTTCTACTTATTAGTAAATTAATTCCCTTCAAAATACAGGTTAACCAGAACAATTCGATTTAAATATTAAAGAATTAATACAATAATTATTTTTGTTAAAGAGTATAAGTTAAGGAATTAAAATAACTAATTATAATATATTATACTAAGTTATATAATTTTCTCACGCGTGCATGTAATAACTTATTAAAATTTTGGTGATCTCAATTTTTTAAGCTTAATAATTGTTATGTGTTGATATCGAAGTAGTATAGTTTTTATCTAAGTTTATCTCTAATGCTTAATTAAAGAACATGCTATTTCTATATACTATTTATATACTAGTATACATATAAATACATATTAGATAAGATAAAGGATCTCATTCGACATGCAGTAATAGTAGTCTTTCACAAGTCAGTATACCAAATTTCATAATAGAAACAATATAAAAGAGATTTTATTCAACAAATGACAAGAATTTTGTAATATAATATTATTAATTCTATAGTACTTATTGAAATATCTTTTCGAAAAAATTTCTTAATTTATAGTGATCACCTAATATTCACAAAGCATTCCATTTTATAAATATATAAAATAAAGTTAAAAATATGTAAGATAAAGTTATAAATACATAAAATAAAGTTTAAAGTCTTAAAAGCTATTTAAATTACTATATCCTTCATTCTATACGTTTTATTTTTATTTTTATAGCAAAAATCGAAATTTTTACATACTTTTTCTTTCAATAAGGCAGCACTTTCAGATAATTAGGATCGCTATTTTGTATTTTAAATTCAATTTTACAAGATTATTAATTTATAATTTTTAATTTTCTGACGATTATTCATAACAATATTAATTTTAGTGCATAAATATTTTATTTTCTATGAATTACAATAAATAAGTTTCAAGCTTAGGATTCAAAAAAAAAAAAAAAAAGATTAATATTGCAAAGTAAAAATGATTTCAAATTTAGAAGCTTATTTTTTGATTGGACATATTTTAATTAATTTTTGTATATGTATTTAAAATATTTTAATGTACAATATACTGCGAATATAAGTCTCAGATACACAATTGTTCCAAATGACCAAGTAGTACATTTTTATGAGTAAAGAGTCAGTATTTTCATTGTCTTTACGATATGATTCACATATAACTTATTTTATCACATATTAAATTAAAATAATATATCGGTTTTTCAATGCTAATCACTGAATGAAATTTAAAATAATATTTTGATTTTAAAACCATTCTGAATACGAGTTTAAATATATATATATATATAATACAATTTAAAAGTTATGTATGAACCTAGGTTTGAAATATTTATAGAATAAAAATTTTTACTGTTCAATAGATGATTCATCAGATACCTAAATTTAGCTTCTGATCAAACCAATTTATACTTCAAAAATTTACATGATAAAGTATTTAGAAGAAGTCTTTTAAATGTACTTATTTATTTACCATAACAATAGTTGCGAATTAAAAAAAAAAAGTAAATAAGTAATTTCAGCATTAAAATAATAACTTATAAGTTAGTATAATGTAACTTGTAACTGTCTATGTTGTATCTAAACTATTTCTGTGCAAATTCCTTTAAATTGCTTAGGAAAATATTCTAATAAAAACGTTTATAACTAATTTTATTTTTTATAAAAATGGTTTTAAATTTTCTTAAATTAAGCTTTAAAAACTTGTATACATGATTGATCATATTTATATTTACAATTTTTTTTTCTAATTTAAAATATAGCAGCACGGATCATCTGTATTCAATTCGGACCTTTATATGTCTATCAGAATAAAAAAAAAAAAAAAAAATGAACCACTATTGGTATTCTACGATGGCTTTAACGTTATTTTTTTACAAAATATTATTAAACAACTTAAACGGAAATAGGTTAAATCGATCTAATTATAAAAACTATTCGCATGCTAAATATATAGGTAAGATTCTACAATATTTGCATTGGTTCAAATAGAATTAGGTTACAAAGAATTTGAAGAAACAAATAAAATATTTCTTTTAAATCAAGCAAATTTTTTAAGATAAATGCATTATAAATCAAGAAAAAACTCGTATTTTTTTCAATTAGTAAAAAATAGGTTTTCATGAAGCTACTATTTTATTCATTTTTGAAATTTAATTTTTTTCATCAGGAATTTTTAATTTAGCACCCAAGTGGACAACTTTAAATAAACAAGCCGACCTTATAAATATTAATTGCAGAAATATATTTTCTTGTCAGCATTAACATATTAAACCAAATTAACTAACTTTAGCTCAATGAAAAATAAAATTTCATATAATGTATTTGATATTCGTTTAAGTACTGCAACTAATTCTTATTTTGCTTCATTTTCTTTTTTATAATGTAACAAAACAATAACAAGATAGTGACACTTTTAAGTATATTAATAAATAAATAGTTAAATAGTAAATTTAATTATAAAATTTAATTTAGTTTAATAATATAATAGTAAATTTAATTAAATTGTGTGTAAGTCCATTTGCCGCATAAAATGTAAAAAATTTCGATTATTTTAAATAAACTTAAAGTTAATCATTTTCTAGTCAATACTTTTGTAATAAAATAATTTTTGGTCTTTAGGAAGAAACTAAACTTGATTATTAATTTAGACAAGAAATATAATAAATATTCGTATTTTAATAAATTAACAGCGATTGGTATTTTACAGAATACTGAATTTAATTTTTGAAATCTTACTATCATATTTTATTATGTAAATGAATTAAAATAATAGAAACTGATAATTATAAAAAATAATTAAAAATTCATAAATTTTTATTACTCTAACGTTCAGAATAAAATGTAGTGATAGTATACTTAATAAGTTTGTTTAATTTTTTTTTATTTTTCGTAGAATTTTTTTTTTTACTAAAATTATGTAATTTTTTGATAAAAATTTATTACAAGCGTTATTGATATTTAAAATAATTTATTTTCATTATTGTAAATCTTAATATCTTTGGAAATCATGTTTTAAAACGATGTGATTAATAATTTGAGATAAGAATTTAATGCCTTTAATGTAGAATTAGAAATAGAAAGTACATAGATTCTATGAAGTACATACTTATTCATACGTATTTTTCTAATATTGTTAATTTAAACAAATTTGTTGTAAATATAATTTTGGCACTTATATTAAATATGAGTATATCCAAAATAATTGTGCTTGCAAATGTAAATGAAAATATTTAAGTTTTAAGATTAGAATAATTTTCTATTAGTAAAAATATTACAGTAATTGCACATGATAGGTTTTGATTAAAAATTTAATTTAATTTATTTAATATTGTAAATAGTATTTCATAAAAACGTAGTTGATTACAAATGGGAAGCTTAGATTTTTTAAGTCTCATTGGGAAGTATAAAATATATATATATATATATATATATATATATATATATATTAAAAAAGTGAAAATTAACTTAAACAAGAGCCGATATATAATAATAATAATAAAAAAAAGAAGAAAAAAAGTTGAAATCTTTAAGTAATTACTCTCTTAGTTATTTTTGTCAGTACCTGGTATATAGCTTGAATGTCGCTGGTTCATGAATTAACTTAATAGCAGTGTTTATCATCGTTTCCACTTCATTTAATAGAGAATTATGTGGAGACACTTCTTTCGAATCAATGATGATTAATTTGCCTAAAAAATATATTTTATTTTTAGAAATAATGAATCAAGCATTTCATAGCTTCGGGTCACAGTTCATAATTTTGAAAATTACCTAATTCGTTAAAAAAAATGGTTTATCGTATTTAGCGATTATATACATTTTTATTGATTACGGAATTTGTATATAGGTTTTACGTTTATTGTAATTATAAAAACAAATTAAATGAATTTAAAATAACATGGTATGAATAATAATTTTTTAAAACATCAACAACAATATCAATAACATCAGCAGCAATCACAACTATAATACTAATAATAATAATAATAATAATAATAATAATAATAATAATAATAATAATAATAATAATAATAATAATAATAATATATTCTGAATATATGTATATATATCTTTTTATAATATATGTTAATAAATTTATGTAATAAGGATTATTTTAATGACATTATTTAACATTAGTTTGTTGGTAGTAATAATCCGCAATATATTTAAAGGATGTAAATATCAATGTAAAATATACGTGAAGTATTTGAATATCATAATATTTTGTAGAGTTCATGTGAATAGCTAATACGATTCGAAGGAAAAAATAATTAAGTATTGTTGTACTTTATATTATCTTAAATAAATGTTTACTATAATTATACACAAAGAGTAATGTGATTATACATTAAATGGCATTAGAAAGTTTAGGTTTTAAAAAAGATTGATTGGCACAATCTAACGGAAGTTCTTAGATAAAGAATTAAAAAATTTTACGCCTTTTTTTGCACAAACCCTTCTCCGTCTTCATTTATGGCAATATTAGGCGTTTCAGTGAGGAAATGTGAAAAATTACGATGCAATGACTATTGAGATAAAATTTTTAATAATACTGAGGGCTGTTAGAGAACTATCGCTCCGATTATGGTAAAACGTTAAAATAAAAATAAAGAACAGAATAGCTTGCAAGAGTGCCGAGTGAGAAAAGTTTAAGCGATCTAAGAAGGCGTCTGATTTACGAAAGCTTTGGAATTTTGCAAAAGGTGAATAGATATCGCGTATCGGATTGGTAAGATTAAAGTCTATGAGAGAACGGTTCCTTTGGACAATGGAAATCGTCATTGACAAACAGCGTCGTCAAGAGAGATGCAGATCCGTCCATAGCCCATCTCCGTACAGACTCACACAAGTACACGCACGAACGCACTCTCTCTCTCTCTCTCTCTCTCTCTCTCTCTCTCTCTCTCTCTCTCTCTATGTATATATATATATATATATATATATATATTTGAAATCTCACCTGCGAGGATAAAAAGTGAGAGGATCACGACTCGATGGACGTAGTAAGTCATGGTGCAGCTCGAGGGCCCGCTTCTAGAGGGTAAGTCGTCGCACAGTCCAGTCGATGAGCCAAGCCGAACTGCAGCGCGGATTTTCAGTGTCGCGGGTGATATGAGCGCGGCTCTAGAGGCACCATTCACGTCGTCGTCCTCGACGGCGGCGCGACTTTCTCGCGATAGCGGCGATACTCGTAAGCGCCGCCTAGCCTACCGCAGATCGTCTCTATTACCAAGAATACACAAGAATACACAAGAATACATAGGCATGTCGAGAGGGAGATGCGCCCGACACATGTACGCCAAATGACGTCTTTTATATTTCGTATCTCCCCGGGCGAGAGGACACTCGGCTGCGTGTGGGTGCGCGCGTGCGCTCGCGCCTACGGACTGGCGCCGCTGCTCACGGATGCGCTCGATTATTCCGTGCGCACTTGTGGCGCCCAATAAATCGTAAATGGGCTATTCTGAGTGCCTCTCGTACCATCCGAATTCATCTATCGCTCGGACTTTTTCTTTCTTAAATATTCTCAGGCCTTTGATGCCCCCCTCCTCCGACTCTCCTCACCGCGTCATCCTTTACCTTCACGTCATCATTCATAGGTAATTGCACCCGAACTCGACGCTGTACTTGACATTATCACATTCTATCCATATCTTGCTTCCTCTATTCGTTCATTCAAAATAACGCATATGCGCGTTAATCAGTACATGCACATATACATACAACATTATGTAACGACAACAATTGAATTGAGCTTCAAGCCTTCGTTTATTGAACAGCATCTTTTTAGACAGAACATTTTGATGACAATTATGATGACAAATGTTAAGGAGGTTCTACTCTTTTTACCATAACGCATCTGTGTTAAATGGAAATATTTTCAATACGCGCAAAAGAATCCTCGAGTGAATACTATTTTGTATCTTGAAAGTGCATTTATATGTCACCTGAAACGTACAGGTAAATCATAAAATATGTTCATTATCAAGTGTCCTTCGTTATAAAATCTTTAGATTTTACTTAATAACAACAATAAAAAGGTTCTCGGAATCCAATGTCGTCCATGATTTTCAATACACAACACGAGGAATCCCTTTTTATCTTCCTTTTTTTTCTTTTTTTTTCTTTTTTTTTTACGTAGTTGAGCGAATCGTATTGAGGAGAAGTTTGAAGCGAGATCATGTAATACTTCGGATCTCAATTTTTATTGCTCATTTCATGCGGCGCGGTGTTTCATCAATTCAAAAGACTTCATTTTCTAGGTGCAGGCACAAAAAGCTTATTCTATACAATTAGTTTTGTTTCTTCTTATTATCTATCGATTGCTGAATTCGTTGAACAACTACTCGGGGAAAAATTATTTTATTAGCTCCGATACCGTATCATTATTGCCTTTTATAAATAACGCGGTATGCAAGTCTTTTTTTTCTCCCTCTTTTTTTTTTTTTTAAGAAAACAAGTTATTTGAGCGATAATTATTTATATACTTATGCTCGCAAAATTTATATTTATATACCAATAAGATTATTATTTATTTATAACATGTAATTTTTGGTAAGAATACCAAGGACTCCGAGATATTCACTAATATTTACGAAGAAAAAAAAAATAAAACATTGGTAATACGACTTTCTTATGTTTCTTTGCATTTTTTAAAACGTAGATGTATCGATATTTTTATTTTAAATCTAGTAAATACTTTAATTGCATTTTGCCCTTCTTTTTTCCCCTCCTTTTCCTTAGCTTTGGGGCCATATGATCCCGAGCTTTAAACGTTCAAAATAATTTATACGATAAATGTTCTTTCATATGAAGACGTTCTAAAACGTATACACTTTATATTTTACTTAAATATATAACTACATTTCAGGCTTAAGATAAACTTATCATTAACTGATATTATGAGAAAAACGATAATCTATAAATAAGATTTTATACTTTAATACCACTCGAACTGATGTCACTATTATGTGTTTTTTCTTTTTGTGTAATTTATTTAATTATTTATTTATTTATTTATTTATTTTATATTCATTGAAGAGTTCAATATTCAACTCAAACTAATACTATATCCTTCAAAAAAGCCTAAACTTACACGGTCCATTGAGTTTTCATTTATTTAATAACTATGAAACTTTTCACCAAGGGATTTCAATGCATTTCATTGCTTATTATTATGTTATTATATCACTGCATGTAATTTGATCAAATCGATTTATAGGCTTTCATTCACTCTCTTCTAAAATATCATTTGAATAAATTTTTTTTCTAAAATTGTTCTATTTAATTCACAATTTACAATCTGTGCAAGTACCTATACACATTAAACTTTATTGACTTTTAAATAAATTTAAGAAGATATTACTTATTTTGATAGCAACAAATAAATTATTTATGTGAGTTATATGTCTAATGCGTTATCTTAAGCAAGATTAAATATAAATAATTCACTTAATTATTTAATTAATTCAATCAAATTAATTATTAAAAATATTTATTTTATATTGTGTTAAATATAAATATTTGTATCAAGTGTAAAAAAATATTTTCAATTTTAAATTAGGCCTCTTTTTGTAATTCGATAATTAGCAATATTTAACGCGTATACAAATCTGACATATTCAGTCTAATTTTATTTTATTACGGTGGTAATTGCTGGCTCGATCACAGATTTATACGTTTATCGTTTACTCCATTTATAATTTTTATTTCATTGTAAAAGAAAATTGTCATTAAAATATCTTTTAATGACTTTTACAAGCTCTTTATATGTTATAATTATATATTTGCATTCTAATAGTAATTTACATTAAAAACTCCCGTAAAAATCACTTTCCTTGGCTACGAATTAGTTTTCGTAATGTGAGTTATACATTATATCATATACAAGACGCAATTAGTTCGATATAAACTAGTTTTTTAAATTTATGTAAAAAACTTTTTTCAAAATGGATTACTAGTTTTAAATTTATAAAGATTTACCCAATATACATTTATACTACATTATATAAACATTTAGAACTTTTTATGGGGCTTTAGTAATTACTATGTACGAATAAATTACATTTACTCATATAATAAATGATACTTACTATTTTATTTATAATAAAAATAAAAAATCTTTTTAAAAATGTGATAATATTAAAGTGCTTGAACATTGTCAAATGATGTAACATACCATTAAATAATTTTTAATTTAAAAAAAAGATTTTGATATGCATGTAACAATTGTACATAAGTTGAACTTTCCATGGTACATTTCTTTGATTTGCAATGAGATCGATATTTTAAACACATGATAAAGTAATGATTTCTTATCATTATTGAATCACGTAGTTGCCCTATATATTTATTAAAGAATAAAGTGAAAATAGTGCAAGAGTAAATCAAGACTGGATATCGATAAGTATTACATAAGTTGCTGCGAACAAAGGCACCGAGTACTATTTTATCGAACTTTTATTCAAAATGTACATTCCTAACGTATTTCTTTGAAACTGTACGTGATCCCTTGTAACTGTAAGCTTGATAGTCAATGTCTTAAGATGTTAATAAGCAATTAGAGCTGTATAATTGCAAACTATCGTAACTATTTTATAACAGCCAGGAATTAAAAATATAAATAAATTAAAAAGTAAAATGAAAAAGCCCAAGTATCATTAGCTTTATAAATTAAAAAATCGGAGCAGTAAATCATAAAGATTTGATGTATTGTTAACAGAATTATGTGTAATTGTAACAACAAAAGTCACGTATTTCATCGCTCGTTATGTGAATATCTTTATTTCACGTGATTATACTGTGAGAATGATAAAAAAAAAGTGATACGAAAATCTCAAAAGATGTGAAAAGGAAAAATTCAGTAGGAATAATAATAATAATAATAATAATAATAAAAATAATAATAATAATAATAATATATTAGTAAAAAAGTTTTGAATAACACGAGGCTGAGTGACAAAATGATGTATACAAGTAAAAGATAATTATATTAACGGCGTACCGCTGCTTCCGATTCCAGTTATTCATTTTCGACGTAGAAACTTAAGAGAATTTCATCAATCTTAATCGTACAAAAATGTTGATTTCAAAATCGGGCTAAAAAATCATTGAGTTCTCGTAAGCAAACTGTGCTCTAACTCGCATTTTAGTCTTATGTATAAGTGAAAATTCCGTGTACATGAGTGGCGAATCATTTTTATGATAATTAATAATTGATCGTATTGGTGATTAGTAATTGATAATAATTGGCCATTTTTCTGTAATTACAATTACATTAATTTTTTTTAAAAATTGATAATACTTCAACTGTGATGTATTATTTATAAATTAATAAGTCAACAATAATAGAAAATCTATTCATTTTAAAATTCTGACTATTAAAGAGTATTAAAGAGCCCTAATACAATTAATGGTCTCCGGCGTAAAATAAAAAAATAAGTACGGAATCGCAAAGGTAATAGTTTTTAAAATAAATAAATAGATTAACATTAAAATATATATTCCTAATTTTCAAGCTTTAAAATTTTATATACTTTTTAAAAAATGCCTAGACAAATTTTTAAAGCATCTTCCGTATTAGTAGTATAATTATAATTACAGAAATATGCTTTACATGTAAATTTTTTCTGCAATTTAAACAAGTTTGATACAAATGAGTGTAATTATATCGAGTGTAATTAAAAAAAAAATTATAAATGATTTAAGATTAAATTAGAAAAGTAGAAATTTATAAGTTCGACGATAATTTTAATGAACTATTTAATTGAAGAAACGGCAAAATAAATAAATATCACATTCTATGGAATTTCATTATTCTATTTTATTATAAAATTCTAAGATATCATTACTAATAAACATAAAATAAACAAATTTAATTTCTAGTTTTCATCGCAAGCTACTCGAATAAATTATAGATAAAGATCATGATGTTATTTAACGTATTTTGCTTTAGCTGCAGAAGTATTTACGTAAATATAATAATGTATCATCTAGAGTAATAAGTATCGTAGCAGGCTAATGACATAAATATAATTTTTTTTTTATTGCGAATGAATAAAGTAAATATATGAGATAAAATGAAGTACATACCTTAGAATCATGTTACGTTTTATGTAGCCAGTAATTCTTATAGAAACTTTCACGTCGAATGTATAAATACTATTTATGGCATCTAATGTTTTAAAAAATGATTATCAAAAGAAATTAATTTTCCTAAATTAAATATTAAATCTGAATTTGAATGTTTTTCTGGGCGTGTTGTTTAAAACAACGTTATGCTTTGTAAAGACACAAAGGAATGCGTATCCATTTATTTATTATAAATGCATTATTACCTTTCGATTTTATCAAATTTAAAGTAAATCAAATTTAAGTAGTAACTTAGAAAAAACCTTCAACTTGTGTAATGGAGTAAATGGAGCAAATGGAGTAAAAGGGCCTGGATTTATATGAATTTCAAATGAGGGAGTTAAAACACAAACGGAAAGAGCTTGAAAGACAATCGAGGAAATCTTATTCTAATGTTTGCATACATATAGTAAAAATATAATAACTCGTAAGCGTCTGTATGAAAGCGACATTATCAGGGCCAGAGTATCAGAGCAGTATAGGAGAATTAGATTGAGTACTGCACTCACCAATTGCAGAAGGCCAATGAGTATTGAGTATATTTGTGCTTCATATTGCAGTCATACGTTGGGGCTGAAGCATGTCTTTGCAGACAAGGATATTATTTTCCATGGTATGGCCTCTCCTACTTCTAGTTTTTCTCATTCGAAGATGCCGAGCCGATGAAATTCTCGGATGCGGTGGCTTTATTAAAAGCCACACCGACATCGATTTCAGTCAAATCACTGTCAAACTGTAAGTTTTTCTCTTCTAACCTCTTTTCACCGTCCTTACTCATATCTTATAACATTAATGGATTTTATTAATGCAATACGAAAACCATTGCCTTTGTATTGAACAGTTTTTCATATTAACTATTTCATTTTTATTCCCATAAATTCTTTTATTTCATATTTCTTTGCAATTTTGTACAAATAATGTGTCCAAGGAGATCCATAGCATTACATCTATCTTAACATTGAAATGTTAAAATGATGTATATTTATTTTTAATAAGTTTGTAAAATCAACTATAAAGTTAACTATAACTTAAAATTTTTTTTATTACTTTATTAAATTAAATCCCAACATTTAATGCTTTCATTCCTGGAAGTTATAATATAAATTATAACGGTAAATGATTGTAGAATTAATACATTTTCTTATGTAATGAAAAATGTTTAAAACGTAATTAAACCTGTTTTATTACAGTACTAATATTATTACTATATTAGTATGATTGAAATATTTTTATAAATTTTATTTTTTATAATTAAAATTATTTTATTATTAGGTATACAAAGAGTGGAAGTTTAAAAGATCAAACCGAATGTGCTCCAAATACAGGTTATTATTTCTTACCTGTCTACGATAAGGGAGAATATCTTTTAAAACTAGGACCACCAAGAGGTTGGAGCTTTGAACCAACTGAAGTTACACTTAATATAGACGATTCTAATACAGATCTTTGCAGTCAAGGAAAAGATATTAATTTTATTTTTAAAGGATTTGGTATTACTGGAAAAGTCGTTACCAAAATATTATCAAAAGAACGATTGTACCCCAAAGGAATATCCGTTTCATTATTCGATCAAAATAATAAAACACTTATTGGATCAACTGTTACAGCAGCAGGGGGTTCATTTTCGTTTACCCCTGTACAACCTGGAAAATATGTACTTCGTGCTAGTCATCCAATGTAAGATATCATTGTGAAAAATTAAAAATTAAAAAATCTTAATAAATTAAATCATTGTGAAACAATAAAATAATGACAATTAAAAAAAAATTCCATTATTAGTAATAATTAATAAAAGTATCATGCATTTCAGATGGCTTATGGAAAAACACTCCACAATTGTTATCGTTCAAGAAGGCAATACAGAGTTGAAAGACGGAGAATTGAGTGTTTTTGGATTTGATGTTAGTGGGCGTGTTACGACTACTGATGGGGAACCTGTAGGCAGAGTATCTTTTCTTTTATTTGGTGTAAGTAATAATGTTGGACATTTTAATTATATTAAATATCATTTTATTAAATTTAGGATCTACAATAAATGAATTTTTTTGAAAATGAAAAAAATGACGTATTTTACAAAAAATTTAAAGGCTATATATTTATTTTTGTCTTATATAAATTTATATGTAATTTCGTAATTATTGCTTAATGTGGTTTATGTATGTATGTCTAAAGAAAAAGCATTTATAAATATTTTGCAATAATTATTAATGCTGTAATAATTTTCATTTCCAATAATAATAATTTTTGTATAAAATATTTAACAAATTTTTATTAAGTAATATAATACTAATAATAGGATTATATAAATTAATTATAAATCTTTTTCGATTATTGTAAATTGTATTGCCAAATTTTTCAGAATGGATATGGGAAAAACTGTGCTACAACTCCAGTCTCTGGCTTTGATTCCAAAACAAAACCATTATGCCACGTTACATCTGATGAAACGGGCAGGTTCTTGTTTCCAGCTTTATCACCAGGAGAGTATACATTAATACCTTATTACGCTGGATCAAGAACAAGATTCGATGTTAGTCCATCAGAACTTCCATTTACTGTTAATCAAGATAGTTTAATATTATCCCAAGAATTTAAAGTTACTGGATTCACAATAAGTGGTAAAGTTATGGCATCGTTGAAACCATTAATTCCTTTAGTTGGAGCCAAAGTATATTTATCTAAGAAACTAATTGCGGTTACCGATAGTAATGGAGCATATAAAACCGATAATGTAAAAGCTAAACAGTACATGTTATATGCGGAAGCAGGTGAGCTTTTATTATATTTGATATAAAGACCATGAATTAAAAAGAATATTTGATTTGCTCGAGATTTCTATGTGCAATATGTACATTTCTATGTAAAATCTACATTTTACATCCGATAATTTAAATATAATTTTTGCAGATGATGTGCAATTCAATGAACAACTAGTGAAGGTTTCTCCAAGTAATCCTGAATTATCAATAATAACACCAATAGCTTACAAGATTTCTGGAAAAGTATCGTCATCGACAAAAGAAAGTATCGAAAAGAGAAAAATTTTAGTTAAAAACACAATGTCTAATGTTGAAGAAGAAATAGAAATTAATTCGAGTAATGGCGTTTGGTCTATGTACCTAGCACCCGCTAAATATCAGTTAAATGTCATTGTTAGTGACGAAGAAAAAGTTAAAGGCTTACAGTAAGTTGTTGAGTAAAATATTTTACATTAATATAATACACGAGCACTTTGAAGACGAAAGATTTTTTAGGTTTTTCCCTCTTCAGCGAGTAATCGATATAACTTGGGAACCATTGAAAAATATTGATTTTTTACAACTCAAGGCAACATTAAAGGGTTCGATTGTTTGTTTACCAAATAAAGACTCCGTAGAAGAATGCATGTATGAAACGCAAGTAACTTTAAAAATGCTTGATGGCATTGTTGAAACAAAAACAGTGAAAGTCGATGGTAAGTTTAGATTCGTTAATTAAGTAGTTAGCCCAATGTTGTAAATAATATCGTGCATAATGTAATATTTGCATGACGATGATTGCAGCCGGCAAATACGTGTTTGAAGATGTTCTACCGGGCCAATACGAAGTTATTGTCGATACGGATACCTTTTGTTGGGACAATCCAAGTCATCAGATAGTCGTTGCATCTGAAAAAGTATCAAATGAACTGGTGTTCCGGCAGACGGGATTCTCCGTCACTTTCATTTCATCTCACGAGTCGAATCTGGAGTATTCAGTCCCTAACCAGCCGAATAAGAGAAAGTCTTTCAAGCTTGCGAAGGGAAGCACAAGGCATTGCATTCCCTTGCCTGGAAAATATGACTTCAAGCCTAAAGGGTGCCATGTATACCCGAAATCAGTCTACGCATGGAATACAAATGAACGAACGCCGATTATTCTTTCATCCAACGAGCATTTACAATCTGGAATTATTTTGAGTCCCGTTGCCATCGAGGGTATCTCAGTTAAAATAGAATCGGAATCCGAAGGGCAAGCACCAGTGATGTAAGTCCTTGTCTTCAATGCAACAACGTTCTTCTGCGTGCCCGTAACGTGCCATAATTAAAAAAAAAGCAGATTTATAAGCGAACTAAATATTACACAAACACTATTTATAAATTATAAATAAGAGACGAATGTTTACATTTTTTTTTTGCAATTAATTTTTCAGCCGCTCGAATCTTAGAGGCCGGCAAGAAGGTCACATATACAAGTACGTTTATTCCTTCAATACCATCACCGGTGAAAAGTATATAGTTTCTCCGTCGTCGGAAGCCCTATTGTTCGATCCGCCTTCCTTGAAACTTACCGGCCCAGACGATTGCCAAGAAAATGTAGCGGTTTTTCGCGCGGAGCAAGGAAAGGTACGTTGTTGCGTAAGAACGTATCAAAAATAATTTTGATTGACTTGCATGCTCGGTAAGGACGTGCAATTTAGGAAGTACATTGATAAATTTAACGAAGCTCAGCTAAGCTACGACTGCCAGTTTAATTGTCCAATTTAATTGCTAAAGTAAGTTTTCCCTTAGATTATCAGTGGCTTTATTTCTCCTATATTGGAGGGCGTGGCAGTAAAAATTTTTGGCAAGAACAAGGATGCTCCTATCCATACACTAGTCACACAAAAGGATGGGACATTTAAAGTCGGTCCTTTAGATGGCAGAGTAGATTACAGGTAGGGATTAATTATAATTAACCGCCGTTATAACCATATAGGAATTTTATCACTTATTCCTTAGCTAATAAATATTTTATTAATACTTTCATTGCAGTATTACTGCGGAAAAGGATGGCTATGTTTTAACACGTGACCCGAAGCTACAGGATTATAAGTTTCTTGCCCGTAAACTGGCCGAAATTAATGTCAAAGTCATCGATGCATCGGAATCGACTCCTTTACAGGTACGTAAAACAAAACAAATGTCATTATTGGAAGTAATAAAGCGAGTGACGTTGTTGTAATGGGTGAACTTTGTAATCAGGGTGTCCTGCTCTCCCTTTCCGGAGGGGGTGGTGGACCGAACAGCTATCGGAAGAACATTATGACCGGGGAAGAAGGTAAACAGGTCTTCAGTTCTCTTTCCCCTGGCAATTATTACCTTCGGCCAACCATGAAAGAGTACCGCTTCGAATCGTCATCGCAGATGATCAAAGTTGAGGAAGGTAAAACCGTTTCCGTGTCGTTTATCGGCCGACGGGTGGCCTTCAGCGCTTACGGCGTCGTCACCTGCTTAAACGGAGAACCCGAGCCCGGCTTATTGGTCGAAGCACGTGGTCAGAATGAATGCGCGGACCTGCAAGAGGAAGCGACCACCAAGGAGGATGGAACCTGGAGGATTCGCGGTCTCGAGCCCCAGGTGCATATCAATAATTTGCCATTATTTCTTTCTTAATCCACGAGCGTCTCGGTTTAATGTGCTTGACTCAATGTACAACAATAAAATACTTAATTCCAGTGCGTATACACAATCCGATTGAAGCTAAATGAGGAGGATACAAATGGTCGGAACTTGAGGGCCATTCCGAGCTCTATTGCCGTTCAAGTCTTAAAGGACATCCACGACATAAAACTTATGGCTTTGCAACCGGTTTTTCGGACCGACGTCTCCGTGCGGATTGTTTCCAATCAGACAGAGAATTATCGGACGCTGAAGGTAATGAGAGGATAAGATCATGGCATTGTATGTAGCATTATATATTTTCTTATAACGGTTGATTATGGGTTTGCAGGTTAAACTGTGCCGAGAGGACATACCGGACAGTCCAATTCATACCGCTAAAATCGACGGGCAGTACTCTTCCAAGGTCTACAACGCCGGCTACCTTCTTCACTTCCCTCCCCTCCAGGCCGACGGTAAGAAGTACTTCGTCCAGCTGGAGTCCTCCCTGTCGAAACTGACCCACGAGTACAAGACCTCCCCGATCTATTTTGAGGCGAACTCTTCCTTCAAGTTCGTCAATCTGGAGTTTCACGCCGAGCGCAAGCATGACCACGGGGACGCGAATCAAATCACTTTCGTGCCCCTGCCTCTTATTATCATTGTCACCGCTGCCTTCTTTAACCGAGAGGCTTTGTCCAGCTGGCTAAACAAGACCGTCGAGAGGTGGTCCAGGCGACCGTCCCCGTCGATAAACAGGAACTCTCACGGGGCACTCAATCAATTGGCAGCAACTGATTCCAGGGTAGACGATCTCATTGTCGAGCAAATTAAAAATATCAACAGCAAGAGCAGCAAGAAACTCAAGCCTCGGAAAACGTAGTAATAAATAATAAACTCAGTGATAGCAGATTATTTTTTTTAAATAATGCAACTTACAACTCAATACCTTGTCTATTTTGTTGTTTATGTACTGCAGGTGTCATTTTGTTTAGTCAAACAACCCGTTTGTTTTTCCTATTATTGTTTATATATAACAACACAAAAAAAAGAAAAAAAGTTCGATATTGATCAATAAAGCTCTAGTTTCATTTCTTTTGTAGGATAATGATTTAATACAAAAAATTTAATTTTAATATAATAAGCAATAATGCATCGATGTATCAAAGACCATAGCTGGCCAAGAAGTTTTCAACTTTGTATTGATAGTTAATGTGAATACAAATTCATAGGTAATAATATATTATAGGCATAAGAATAGCATAAGTTTTAATCTACGGTATTTCTAATTGGTAAAAGGTACTATCGTAAGACAGTCAGTCACATACTTGTCTTTATTAATAGAATTTAATATATCTGTATATAATAAATATATTTACAGACGCACTGTTGAATCGCAATAATAATATAAGCAATTTTTTATTTATTCCATTGTTACGAGAATAAGCAAAAATCTCGGCGTTGCGTTTCATGGTTGGTTGTACTTGTTCAACTTTCGCCGTGTCTCAATAATAAAGGAATAGCTTAGACTAGATTTTGGAACTGGCAATATTTTAAAATGTTAACATTATAGTAAAATATAAACACAAAATTCATCCTTTTCAACATCCAACTTAAGTGACTGCTTTTACATAAATGACTTACATACAAATTTTTTTATTTAAAATTAGTAAATATCTATAAATTTGATTCTGTTAACGTGTTGTAATGCTCTTAACCTTATATTATAGTAGTTTTCATTTCTTGTTCTTTAATTTTTTTTATCTATCTATAAAAATTTATAATGCCAAGCTGGGGATTATTTAATGGGAAGATACAAAAACATGTATTAATTATAGATGGGCATAAAATACGAATTTTATACGACACTTTTAATAAATCTTTATACATATTTACTAGGCTATATTTACAGCCATTCAGACATTCAAAATGTATGTATATGTTTGTAAAATAAAATATTTCTAATGATTATACCAATGGTTCTAGTAATGAATATAAATGTAAAAACTGCCTATTTATTATGAAAGTGCCGATTTATATATACATTTCATCCAAAAAAATGTGATGTAAATATTACTGTTGTAATTGTAATTAGTTACCTGTAATTTATTATAAATAAATATGAAATACAATGGTTTGCTTATCTTACGTTTAATATCTCAATGCTTATACGTAAATTTGAATTAATGTTTGCACGGGGAGAGAGAGAGAGAGAGAGAGAGAGAGAGAGGGAGTAAGATTAAAAAATATGATCTGCATAAAAGTAAGTAACTGTATGTTAGAATCTGAGTGAGCCGAAAGCTGGCCATTAAACTTGATTTTTTAAATTAATGGCGAGACAGGCGGAGAGGGCAATCATTCATTTGAGACGATTCGGCCTGCGGTACTTTTGACACCGATTTCGCAACCGAAGTTCATCGAATAAACGAATCTGTTTATGATTTTATTCATGCTCGGTAAGGCCATCACGCTTTATTCAACTCGGCTTCACGTATTACGTAAATAAATATACTTTCTTTTCATTGGAAAAACTTATCTTTAATTGTAGACGTCTTCTCGGGGGAGCATCAATAAACATTATATTTCCTGTTGTCTTTTCAGTAAAAATTATGTGAATAAATCAATGAGATAAGTAACGCTTGATCGTTGTTGCTACATAATACTCGACCTATACGTCCCGATGACGTAATCGCAGAATTCGCTCGAATTAGGGCTGCTAATTGTGCTCCTGCGCTCCTTGGGACGGGGTCGTCCCCCGGAGCTCAGATTCCGCAGATTTTGAAGTTCATCGCCCACGTGTAATACGATATTAATATAATTTTGTTGAATTTCATAGGATTGAATTTATCTGTACCCTATCCCCGGCTTATTAATTTTCATATAATATTGAGTTCATAAAATTAATTTAATTCATGGGATTCATGCGAATTACGATTGAATTTCATGCATTAACGTGCATTGATTTATTCTAATGCGATTGTACAATTTACATTTATTTACATTTGTTTAGAGCATTGACTTAAAAATATATTTCAAGACCGGTTTTGTTCGCATCTCTTTTTAAAACCAGACTGAATATATGTAAAGACCGGTTTCTTACATTGGGGAAGGATACTACCGGCTTACAAAATTGATTTATTTATAATAATCTGCCTTTGGGACATGTAGAATTAGAAAAACCATAATATGAACAACGAAATGCACGCAATTATCGTTATAAATATTATGTATTTCATTGGGTTGTTCTTGAACGCGCAAGCTAATAAATGATATATTTTGAAAAATGTAACGCTAAAAAACTTTCACGGAAAACGTATAATTTTAACCTGATAATATTTAATATGAAACACTTACGATCCCTTACGCTCTTCCCCTACTCCGGTCCTGAGCCATACGAAATCGCTTAAGTGGGAGAGATATTTATATAATACATTCGAGATTCAAGTTCAGTAGAAATTTTCAAGCCACAGGGTTGATTCTCGTTCACACTCGTGAACGGCACAATTTTTTCAAGTTCTTTTTTTATAATAAATTTTAGGTGAGAAATCATGTATTTCTTAATACTTTTCCTTTTATTTACGAATGCATTGTGCACATGCAGTGGTAATAATATCGTCCTCATAATTGCAGACGATTTGGATTTGGTTCTTGATGGCATGGTAAGTTAATGGTATGATAAATGTTTTTTTCTTTAAGAATAACCGCTCTATCATTTATAACTTAGTGCCTTAGCGGATTTATTAATACTTAATAGTTTTATATTACGGATTCGTATCGTATACTATAAATTGAAAACATTGACGTGTTTCTTATGTTATAAATATTTATAACAATCTAGCGTGCATGTTTAATGTTTTTATTCTTGCACTTTAGACGCCTTTGAAATCAACAAGAAAATTAATTCAGAGTGAAGGAGTTTTATTTGAAAATGCCGTAAGTTGATGTTTTGTACTTTATTTTATTCGTAGTGGTAAGGTCTATAAGCAAGAAAAAAAAATAAGCTTAAAGCTATAATATTTCTCAATTTATTTAAATCTATTTATCTCAATTTATCTCAATCTATTTATTCATAAATGTAGGTATTTATTATATTGTTTTCGCTATTGATGTTTACGTAGTAATATACGTTAAGCGTTGTTTGTTCAAGAATTCAAGAAGATACTTAAATTTCATTAAAATTTGTTTTCCAATTAAATATCTCGTACATATCATTGTACATAATATACTTTTTATAGATTGCACTTAATTCGCTGTTATTTAAGTTTGAAAGCATATTTAAGAAATAACTACCGCGATATACTTTCAAATATACGTTGTTATATCACTTCTAATGTTATATAAAAATAATATATAGTGTTTATTAAATTATCATATGTGTGTTTTTATTTAAAAAGAAAAGTATCGCAATTGTTTATTTACTGTAATTAGTTTGCTGCAGTTCCAGTTTGCTGTCCAAATCGTGCATCAATTCTTACAGGCAAATACCAACATAATCATAAAACATTTAATAATTCCTTAGAAGGTGGCTGCAGTAGTAAAGAATGGCAAAATACACACGAAACTAAGACTTTTGCAGCGATTTTAAAAAAAGAACGCAATTATAAAACATTTTATGCTGGGAAATATTTGAATAAGGTGACGTATGTTTATTATATAAACATATATAAACACACAGATATATATATATATATATATATCTGTGTGTGTGTGTGTGTTGTTTTGCGTCTTAAAAATGATGAGACTCCATGTCGGCGCGTCTTCTATTCTAACAGATCTATTTTCGAAAATCACGCTTAATGCACGCTTAATTACTAGGATACACTTGTCGAACATTAAAAATAAGTAACAGAGAAATTTAATCGGATTAATAATGCGTTTTTACGAAACAAGAGCACGGTTACTTTTCCTTTCGTACATGCGATATTGGCAAGTTTAAAGGTTCTATTTATTTTTTTAGTATGGCCACAAAGATACTGGAGGAGTGGCCTATATTCCACCTGGATGGGATAAATGGTACGGATTGGTCGGCAATTCAAAATATTACGATTATTCATTATCCGTAAATGGCATTGAGAAAAAGTATGGATCAAAACCGAGTCATTATTTAACTGACGTTATTGTTAGTACGAAAAAATAAGAGTTTGTATTTTTTAAAGAAAATTTTACAATAACAAATAGTATGCGATATTGTTATTTATTGTTTGATGGTTGTTGTTTAATTAAATTTCAATGATACTTTTAAAATTCTATCCCCGTACACACAATACTATAAATAAATAAATAAATAAATAATAGTTGTAAGATTTACTCAAAATTAATTAATTTCAGAAAAATTTTGCAAGCAATTTTATTAAAGTACAAAATAAAAACGAATCCTTCTTAATGGTATTGGCCCCACCAGCGCCCCATGAACCATTTACTTCGGCAATGAGACATATGAATGAATTTAACGGGCGCGGAGCTAAGAGAACCATCAACTTCAATATATCGCCTGGAAAGGTTGATAATATATTTTTTTCTTCTTATTACATTTTATTATTACATTTTTCAAATAATTAATTAAAAAAACAAATTTATGCGCTATTAATTGAACATAATGACAATTGAGCTTAATATCAACATGAAACTGCATTAATAATTTAAGACAATATTTATTATTAACAGTAATGTAATTGAGTTATTATTAATTGTTGCTTTATTATTTAGGATAAGCATTGGTTGGTAAGAATGGGCATTTCGCCTTTGCCATCTCATGTCATACCAAGTTTAGATAATATTTATAGGAAGCGTTGGCAGACACTCTTAGCCGTTGATGAATTAGTAGAGACTATCTATAAGCAACTTAAGTACAAGGATTTACTAAATGATACGTACATAATTTTTACATCCGACAATGGATATCACATTGGTAAATATTAGTGAAGCTATAATATAATGAAATCGAAAGTATACCATCAGTTTTTTGTTAATATCTACGTGAAAAGAAAGAAAAATTATATAAATGTTTATTATCCGATTGTGAAGTTGGGTTATAATTTAATTCGTTTCTGATAGAAAAAAAAAAAAAACACCGCTCTCTTTGACGTATTAAAAATTATAAATTTTTCGATGCTCTATTCTATAGATTCGATGCTGACAAAGCATACCCTGCACAATTGATATTAATAAAAAACAATGATAATAATAATGATAATAATAATAATTTGTATTGGTAATAACATATATTGTATATAATAAACAGGGCAGTTTAGTATGCCGCTTGACAAAAGACAGCCTTACGAGACCGACATACGCGTGCCACTGATGATTCGAGGTCCGCGTATAAGGCCTAATTCCAAGATAAACGTGGCCGTGAGCAGTGTCGATCTATTTGCAACGATAATGGAAATAGCGGGGCTGCACAAGTCCTCTGACGGTATATCCCTTCTAACTAGCCAAGTTACGGACAGAACTGTTCTGATTGAGTACAAGGGAGAAAAATCGAAAGGCACACCTCAGTCTGGTTGTGAAACCGACCGCGACCCCAATCTCAATGTAATCATTTCCTTTATTTTTCATTATGTCACCTTTTTAACAACATCGTATGCTTTTTTAAATAAAATTCACGAAAGCTGATTAGCTGTGAATTTGGAAAGTTAGTGATTTTCTCATTCAATTTTCTTCATCGTATTCTTATTCACTGCAATACACATATAGAATTGTTTCCAGCATTGATTCCAGCATTGATTAATCATTTTATTTTCATTTTCTCAACAGTTATGCAAGAAAGATTTCGCTTGCAAGTGTCAAGATTCTCAAAATAATACATATTCCTGTATACGGCGCGTGACAGATACTTACAACAACATATTTTGTAAATTTTTTGACGACGAGGTAATCAGTCGCTTTTTATAAATATTTCATTTTTTAATTATTTATAATTAAAAATTATAAATATAATATATATATATATTATATTATAAATATATATATATATTATACTATGTGTACTGTGTAAGCGTGAGTGCGTGAGTGAGTGAGTGCGTGCGTGCGTCTATTACTTTATGAACGCCAATAGAAACATTGCTAGACGTGATTCGAGTCTTTTCTACTAATATGGTATATGTTTATGGATAGTATTATATTTTTTGAAGTTAAGCGAAGGTATGGAGGAGGATGGTGATCGCGGGACAATATTTCTATATATTTAAAAAATGGGGCGGAGGTATAATAAATCGGGGGCGCACGCGCGGAGGAAATCTTTGATAGGCTAGAGATGACTTATCGATGACCTTCTTAAGTCTCCCCCGTCGACCGATTCCATTGGTCGACTGTCCTAAGCGTAAAGGGTGGACCTGCGGAGATAATGTAAATAAATAAATTTATATACTAAATATAAATAAATTTATAATACTTTGTTTAACACGTTACGCTTAGTTTAGCGCACACGCACTCACCCACGCATATATACTTATAAAACATTATGAAAATATATTTTCGAATCATTTGTTTTCAGAACTTTTTAGAATTTTATGATATTTCAAAAGATGAATTCCAATTAAATAACTTGAGCAAAAGTATAAATAATAATAAAAGACATAGATTTTGGAAACGTCTTGAGAATATGTCTGCTTGTCAAGGAACTCATTGTATCAAGACTAATTTACTTAAAAAGAATTGTTCTAGATATAAATAAATTAATTAATTTGACGTTAAAATAATAGAAAAGAAGAGCAAAAGATGCGAAGAATCGAGATTTTTATATTTTTATATTGTTATAATTGTTATTAATAAGGCGATGAAATAAGGCGCATTGGAAGTAACTTATTTGTTATTTTCTAAGCTAGTCGACACCTGAAACAGCAATATTCGTATGATAGTCGTATGTATAATCGACGAATTGGAATGCGAATATTTGTTTAAATAAAAATTTTTAATTACTAAGCTTGAGGAATTAAGCATTTGAAAACTATTGAAATGTCTTTAAATTCATCAATGTCCTAGATACTAGAAATTATAAATAATATTATTTATGTAAGTAATCAGATGTTTAAGAAAATTACTTTTACTTGGAATGCTTGGAATGTAATAATTATTTTCAGAAATAAATGTACGTTATTGTTAACGTTCAGACAGAGTCTAAATGAATGTTATTGTTTATTTAATGTAATACATTATGAGGGAAAACATTTATTAATAGAGTTTAATTATTCGAAGAGGTTCTTCGATCTCGTAAGACAATGGAAAACAATAGGCCGCGGGAGGGAGTGGGATAGAGGGGTGGGGATGAGGGGGGTGTGTGCGTGAAATAAATTTAAGTAAATAATAAATAAAGCATGACTTTAGCAAATCGTAAATTTATATGTTCGAATAGTTGCAGTGTGAAATTCGAAAAAATCGCACGGGAACGTGTTCGTGCATCGTTACGGGGATCCCGTATGATGGGAGGCGGAGGAGCCCGAGAGGAGAGGCGAAGAAATATAAGATAAAGTAAATGAGAAATATGGAATAAGGGACTGAGAATCCGCGCGGAAATAAGAATATCCCCGATGAATCAGGCTGCCCTCCCCGTCTCGATATCCCCCTTGCTCTCCCTCGGCATAGAGAGCCATCGCAGCCATCGCAGCCGGTTGTTTTCATAAAAAATATTTTTATTCAGATCCCCGAGGACGGTATTTGAATATATCCGAATAGAAGGCACTGCGGGTACGAGGGCGCGTGAGGACCAAGTAAGGGGGTGGGGTGGGGGTGGGGGAAGCGATCGGGGACGAAAGAGGTCGCGGCAAGTGCGCTCACAGCCACGCAGACCAAGAAGCTCGGCATTTTCGCGAGCTCCGAAGGAACGACGGACTGGACCGGAACGCCGGGATCCTGTGCCGCTCAGCCATGCATAATGACGCTTTTATCAGGGCGGATTTAGAGTTTAGCCGTGGAAGGCCGATCCCGAGCCCGGTGGCCAATCCGCAACATCTGCGCAAACGATTAAACGGATCCTCCGAGTGTACAAACATTCCCGACACCTCAATGGGGCCTCTCTCACGCTAACTTGGGCATTAAAAAGACCGAGGGCCGTGGCCGATTTACCATTATACCTCTAGGAAGCGCGGAGGGGCCCGGCACGAGGAGTCGCGCGCAACACATGCCCACCGCCGGACGGCCACTCCTCCTCTTACGTTACGATATTCGATGAATTTACCGTCTATCCACCGTCCCCGGGGGGAATGTTTGCTTTTTTATTATTGGCTAAGCTGCGGGTATTGGGCCCGAGGTGCATTGTTCTTTGCGGCGCGATATCGTGGTATCTCCGCAGTCCCCCCTCCCCCCTCCCCCAGCCTCAGCCTCAGCCTCAGTCCACCGCGCCTCGAGTCACGGCTAAGCAAACTAAGCGCGTATACCTACTACGCGCAACTATAAGCAACTATACCTACGCCATTATCATTACGAGATCATTCCACCGATGCCACCGAGTTTTTCTCATTCCGTTATCTCCTCTCCTTCCGTCAACTGCTCCTCATCCGCTTACGGGAATCGGCTCCGACTTCCGTTCCACGGATTAGTATGCAATGCGGCTCAAAATTATTTACTGGCTGTTAAACTGTTAATTATTACATGAATAATGCGTGGCTTCTCCGCTGCTTTTCCCAGATAAATTAAGAAACTATACCTTTCCCATAGCTTAGTAATTGCCTGCGTGAATGGAGCTCGGTATATTAAGGAACTAAGTAAGAAACACCTTTATCTGCATTGTGATCGGGCATGTGCGTAAGGAGGCCAGGACAATGGGGGAAAGGATCGGGAGGAAGATATTAAGCATTTTACGTGGATTCTGGGTGGAGATATTCGTCAGACATTCGAGGCGGTGCCTCGGTAAACGGCATTAACGCTCGATCGATCGGTTGTAGGAGGATTAACGGCCGCGGCCCTATTTCTAAAGGTATGTGCGCGCTTTCGGGCATCTCGTCGACACAGAGTCGAATAGCCGTCGGCCAAAGAGTCTTTGCCGCTGCTCGGCAGAGCGCGTGATCGCCTCTCTTTTATTCTCCCGGCCCTCCGCCCCTATTATACGCGATGCTTTTTCGATCTTTACTGCAAAATTAACCAGGGAAACCTGCCTGAGCGAGGATCCGTTCGAGCTGCGTTTCCTTTTTTTTTCTTTTTTTTTGTTTTTAAATAAAACTTTTCTACTGTGAAAGCGCGCTTTCAAATTGCAAAAATAAGAAGCTTTTAATGTTTCGCTTCATCGGTGCACGCACGCGCACACGTCGTATACATATATATATATATATGCTGGTATAAGTCGTTTCGCCGATACGACCGATAAATCTCTTTATAATAAGACGCCGCTGCTTATTCGGAGAGGAGATTGCAGAGCTGCCAAAATGATTTTCGCTCAAACAACACGTACTATTTCTAACAGACTCCTCGACGATATTTCACAATAGAGCGCTAGCGCGTATAATTATAACAACAGCAACAACAACAGCAACAACAACAGCAACAACAACAGCAACAATAATAAGTAATAATAATAACTAATAGTAATAAATAATAATAATAATAATAATAATAATAATAATAATAATAATAATAATAATAATAATAATAATAAACAACGTTGAAGAGGGCATTTCTTTATGAAATTCGAATTTACAAGGGCATCGAGAAGAAATTGCCTTTTTTCACGATGGAAAAGTATTGCAAGTAAAAGCGTAAAGCGGAAGGGAGCAATTGGAAAATGGTAGGTAGGTAGGTATTCGTCTTGAGGCAGATGAGACAGTGAGAACGGGAAGGCGCGTGGGATGGAGAGTGGGGAAGGAAGCGGAGATAGCGCGCCATCTTCGGCTCGCTTGGAGCGAGGGCAAAGCTCGAAATCCATAAGATCATCCCCCTCGAGCGTAGTCAGATAGAAAACTCCTCCTACGGTGATTTCAGAAAAGGGAGAGGCGGCGTTACGACTTTGTCATTTGCGAGTGAGGATGGCATCGCCAAGCACTCCAACCCTCTGTCACTCCCCCGATATCCTGTTATTATTATCATTATTATCATTGTTGTTGTTGTCGTCGTCGTTGTTGTTGTTGTTGTTGTTTACGGTCTTTTACATTCTCATTCTTTATTCTTCTTCTTCTTCTTCTTCTTCTTCTTCTTCTTCTGCTTTTCCTCATTTTTGCAGCCTGGTCCTGGATCTACGAATATTCGATTACGTAGTCGAACAGAAAATAAAGAGGCGGGCCTACAGTTCGGCTTTGAGTAACAGCTGCACCCGACGTCCTGCGGAGGACGAGCGTTTTTTGGCGAGAAAATTGTAATGGTCGAGAGGCGGGGGGAGAGGGGGGAGAGGTGTTGAACTATGCGAGTACGTTGCGAATAGTCGGGAAAATTAAAACAGAGACGCGCTCGTTAAACATTGTCTTTAACTTATTTCTTCATCATTCCATCTAAGCAAGATGCTTTATCATTCCAATTACTTCTGAAAACACCAATAATATTTATGTCACATTTTTAACTACAAACTAATAAACGTCTTACACTTTTATCTTTAGTTTATAAATTTTATAATTCGATTATACATTTCAATTTATCTTAGCGCTAGCTTTAGACAAACGTCTTTAATATCTCGCAGAAGATTTCGTCGTTACGGTTTTCTATTTATTTAACTTAAACTGACTGATAAGACTATATTAGCGTAGTCACTTTCGGGATAAAATTATAACAGTATTAACAAAGTAACAATAAAAGCCTTATTCATGCAGAGTGTTCAAGTTATAACATAAATTATATTATTACAAAGCACTTTTTAGTATTAAAAAGTTAGAATGAAAAAATTATTCGTTTTTAGACATGGGATTAATTTGTTTTTATTTATTTATTTATTTATTTTTTGTTTATAAAGTTGCGTGTCTTTGCTAAATAATTTGAAGCTTTGCCCTCTGACTTGAGCCCCTGCGGATGTTTGTCCATCAAATAATTACAAATGCCTTAAAATAAGCAGGTATACGTACGCTTACGTAATTACTGGTTAATCGGTTAATTTTGGAAATTGTAAGAGAATGAGCTAAGCGTTTGGCGAAACAATAAGAGCACGCGATCATAGGCCCTCACATACGTCAGTTGATGAAGGGGTATGTACACATAATGTATAATAGCGATGATGGCGGAGAAGGCGCGGAAAGCGATAATTTCTCGTATTACAAGACTTAACGTAACGTCGCTTCCTTCTCTCTCCCTCTCCCCCCCCTCTCTCATTCTCTTGAGGGCTAAGGTGCCGGCCTAAAACAACACTGGGTGGCGCGGCGCGGAGGTTGTAGGCAGTAGAGGCGGGGAGATGGGGCGAGAGGGCAAGACGATGGAATATGGATCGAGGGAAGGCCGCCGCAGCATCACGGGAATTATTTATTTTGAGTCGCGCACTGCACGTAGGGAAATATCGAGACCGTTGCCTCGCTCGAGAGTGAAACGAGGGTCGCGCGTGTGCGCGGGTGTGCGAGACGGAGAAAAGAAAAGCGATAGTAGGCCGAGAGCGCTAAAGAGAGACGAAATTCGAGTAAAAATTTTCAGATTTGTGCGAGTCGGGATTGTTTGCCCAGCACTACCGAAATGCCATATACTTTGTTTTCTTCAACACAACAGTCGTACAAATTGTATAGGGTGAAACCGTATGAATCCCAGCAGCATTTTATTTACCGAATTATTGCCTTTGGCTTCTATTATAACAAAGCCAAAATTCTCCGAAATGAATATTCTTTTTCCTTTAGGCATAATATTTAACTTATTAGGTAATAAGAATTCAACGTAAAATAATATCTAATAATATAATTCATTAAAGTCAAGGCTTAGTGGTCGCATTCTTTGAACGATCAATTAAGATACGTGTATGCGTGGGTGTGTGCTTGATAATTTTAAAATTATGTAGATCTTGGGAGTTCGTGGGCAAGCTACAAAGTAAACCTAATAAGTTAGTTTTAGTTTATTTAATGATTTAAGTGCTCGTAATTTACTTATTAATTTAACCAAAGCTCTTTCCAATGTCAATAACGCTCGGTTTAGCTTCAGTTTGGCAGTTTAAAACGATACGCACATTTAAAGATGAATTCATGAAAAGCTATAAACTTCACGCCTTACTAATTAATACGTGAAATTCAAAATAATATTATAATTTATTATTGATCTTCATCTTTCTTGCCTATGATTATATATATACTCCTTATTATACTCATAGCATATTAGATAACAAATTTTCATGTGGTTGTAAATAAAGAAGAGAGAGAGAGAGAGAGAGAGAGAAAGAGAGAGAAATTTTTTGATGTTAAAGAAGGTATATTAGAATATAAGAATTTTCGATCATCGCGTAGTCAGGCTGTCAGAGAACTAAATGGTATGAGAAATAAGAGAGAGAAATGGTCGGGATGAGTGGCGTAGGGGGAGCGGAGCGCGAATAGAAATGGAATAAAGGAAGCTCAGACGTGAAAGTGAAGGAAGTAAAGTAGCTGAAAGCCTCGGTAATATTGTTGACCCAGTTAATAGCCTCGTGTTTGATTTGACTAGTGTTGTTTCGTTATGGCCGAGCCCATGTCCGTGTCCGTGTCCGTGTCCGTGTCCGTGTCCGTGGTTAATAGCGTAATAGCGTAACAGGAGATCCCGGGAGGCTTTATATCGCGGCTCACGATGTGCCCTCACTTCCCTAATTAATAAATAAACACAGGCTCTGTCGCATATCCCTCCGTGCTTTGGTGCACTCAAACGAATAATGAAAACGGAGAGTCACCGGTGGCATATCATACTTGGCCAGGCGCAATAATAATCTCAAAATATGTTTAAGATAATTTTAATGAGCATCACTGACATACGTGCAAAATAAATATCACTCGCCATCTGTAAATCTTCATTATTTTATATATCAATTTTAACTAGCCACCTTCAAATTATTAGTTACTCGTATACAGAGATTATTATTGACTACTAAGGCTTGTTAATGGTAATAATTAATCACATGCAAGACGAACTGCTTAAACAGAAGTCGAAAATTCTCTCTTACCGCCGAGTATTAAAATATTTCTAATTTAATTCACTGCATTATACTTATGGAAACATCAGGCTTTCTCTTAAAACGTAGTTACAATTATTTGAAGTAAGAAAAATTTACTGTTTCCTTATATTTTATAAAAATTTGACTCCGAGTCGAGTATCAGAAGCAATTGTATTTTTAAATCAATAATTTTTCTTCCGCAGTTCAGCTTAAATTAATTATCTATACAAGATTTTTCAATTAAATGGACGTATTTATTGCCAAATTAATTATAAACGAGGACTAATTCTTTTTCAAAATAAGATCAGGTTATAGCGGACTTCCCTTAGCGAGACATCGTAAATTTTAAATTATATTTAAATCAGTACAACAAACGGTATGAATTAAAAATAATGAATAATTCAATGCGAAAATAAAGAAGCGAAGGACAGAAGAAACCCCGAATTCTGGTAGAATTCTGGACTAGAGCTTATGTCGATCTCTTTATTATTATTGCTATTATTATTGATCTTAATCTGCACTTTTACAGAGTTGAAAGGTGGGCAACCGAGAAGCTTTCCCTTTAAATCTAGTAAAAAAAACTGTAAAGCGTAAAGAGTGTCGTGCATTAATTGAGGAAGAAGCAGCGGGAGCTAATTAATTATTTTAATGACAAGTGCTAGCTTTCCCAGGTCTTATTACTCAAAGAGACTTAGAGCTGATGCTGAGTTACTCGTCTTGTCTGTGCTCCCATTATTATGCTGTGCAAGACAAGATACAATCGGAACTCATTGCGCATACGACATTAATTAAAAGGTCGATTACCAGAGATATAAAATCATTTTTGTATTTGAGTAACGCAGCCCCCTCCCCACACGTTTACCGGTATATCAAGAGTTAGCTTTACGTAGACAAAGATCGATAGCGATCCGAGGACTTGGGAAAGACGTAATTAAAATGAATCTCTTCGCGCCTAAGCTAATTTGTTATATAAGATGCTTGTGGAATTGGCGCGCCTTAAGTAAGCGATTAATATGAAGTTAAAATAAGTAATTGGTTTGGCAGCTTAGAAAAATGGAAAAATCAGAATAAATATCAGAATAACAGGTCGGAGCATCAAGAGATAATACCAAAGTTATAGATTCCATTGTCTAATAATATTTCGATGATAATATTTCGAATAATGTTCGGTAATTATTATTAAAATATTTTAGGATCATCGGATGTAATAAATAGAAAGCCTTTTAATATTTAATAATTAGTGCATAAGCAACGAAAGCTCTTAAGTATTTATTTCGTATAAACACGAGTGCGCGAGCATGCGAGTCAATATTGAGAATAACAATCAACAAAGAGCTAATCCTTTACTCGCGCGTTTCCATTAGATAATTAGATAATTTGTTCACAACAATGGTAGGATTCAACGGGTCAAAAACAAAAGATAAAGTTAAAAAAGGATTCGGAAATACTGTTTGACAAGCTAATCTACTTGGATTATATCATAACATTTTTAAACCATTAGCTGACAACTGTAATGAGATTAAAAATAAAAAAAGGTCGATGGGCTTCGGGCAGCGAATCTCATTCGCTTTTGATGTAATGACTATAAGCACATAAAAATTTTAAAATAATTGAATGATATAAATGAATGTAAATGGATAGATATTCTTATTCGTGCTTATGTAAATAATGACTTTGCGTTGTTTCGTTGATGCGACACCGTTTTACGATCGACGACCCTCGACAATATGCATTATCTGAATTAATTATTTATAAACGGAGTGAGCAGAGTGCGTACTCCGTAAAAAAAGATAATGATACGATGGGATCGTAGGATAAGGCCATTCATTTATAATTAAATGAAGTTGAGCCATTGAGGCCGCGAATGGATTAAAATAACTTTGATAAATGCCACATGCGCAAAACAGAAATGGGCGGGGCTGTAGGACGAACGAAGCGGAGGCTAGTCTAATAATACGCAGGATATGGGAGTCGGTCGGCAAAGTAAATCCTCTTAAATTATTTTGACTGGCTTGCGTTATCAGGGCTGCGACATTTCGGGGAGAAAAGGAAATCCCGGCCGAAAGCCAGAGCCGATAGGTTATTGGGGTGGGAGGACGAGGAGGAGTATGAGTATGCGTACGGGTACGAGGGGCTAAGCCCCGCGACAACGAGCTTATTTTCATGAAAAACAAATTAAAACGAGTGTCCGCAGATGTGAGCCTCGTCTCCTCCACCTTTCGGACCCGCGGATTCTCCACTCCATTAGCAGGTATTATTTCAGGACTGATCCTGAACAGCGGCAAGTCGAGTCAGGAGCGTCGATAACCCGGCTCGGGGGGAATCGGTCCTCGGCCCCACTGCCAGCCCCATTGCCATCCCCATTGACATCCCCATTGCCGTCCCCATTGCCAACCCCAATAAACACCGGCAGATCAACCAGGCTGCGGGCCCGAGCTCCGGTGTCACACTCGAGCAGATTTTCATTTGCCCCGCACTCGGCAGATAATACCTGCGCGATTACCCACTCGCGCGCGCGCGCGCCTACAACAGCCATCCTCGTTGTATTTTTAGCAGTTTAACTATAAGTGCTAATGAGACATTAAATAAGAATTATCCGTGAGAGCCGTCGGAGGGACGGGGACCTCGATGGGACACAGCCATGCAATCACGCTAATCCCACTGTAAATACGCTTTCTAATTCTTCAAATTCAACTTTACTCTTTTACATACAACATTCCTCATTCTCATCCTACTTATCGCCTTACGCGTAATGTGCTATTTACTATATACACATTGCGTGAAGTGACGAGATTCATTGCACTTTCATAAATAACAGTAATCTGTACGTATTGTCCGCAAGTGGGGGAAAAAAAACACAAAAAAAAAAAAAAACGGAGACGAAGCTCCGACTGTAATTGTAAAATATTCTTCGTTTACGAAGCCATTGAATGAAAAGCTTTTTCAACATGCTTGATGACTTGCGATCTACACGAACTCCTATCGAGTATCGCCAAGAAAATTAGTCGCTGGCTCCGGAAAATCTGAAATTTATGCATTCGTAACGAAGGATTGAGTTTTGACGGGAATGAGCCGCGGATGGACTTGACGAAAAGGGACAATGACGATGTTTCAGGGATTGATCAGTAGTCGGCAGAGTCGGGTGATTAAAAAAAACAAAAAAATTCTCAATCGCTAATGTGAGGGAGGGTCGTCGGCCCAGCCATCAGTCCAAGTGGAATAATCGCTTCGGCGCAAATGACTCAGCGGCGCTCGAAGGAACGAAAAAAGGCTCTCTAATTACCCATGCGCTGTGGGGTGGCTGAGAGCGGGAGAGGCGGCGGGTGGAAGCCGGGCTAAGACAACACATCAGAGCAATTCAAATGGACGCGGAGAGGAGTTGGCCGGGGTCCGGAGCCCTCGGTCGAAGGCAGGAAGCGAGTCGAGCCCGGCAATCAAAACACCCGCGGTTACTAACCGTGAGGGAGGCTAACCGGCTAATTATCAAGGACAACAATTAAAGTCCGTATTCGACTGAATCCTATTTTCCTCGCTTTCGAATCGCCGTGAGGGTGTTTACGCCGTACTTGCGTAACGATCCTACCTACCTACCTACCTATCTACCCACCTATCCTTCCGCCCACCCGCCTCGCTAATAGATAATGAACCAGCTAAGCAGCTGCGTACGCACTTTAAAAAGCAAGAGGCGCGCGAATCCGACGGTGCGCTGACTTCTTTTGTCACTGCTAAGGTCAATAAACCGCTTTTGCTCACGGGAGCCTGTCCGTTCTCTATCGAGTCGCATCGATTTAGCGGCATTTCGTTAACGACAAGTCCCCCACCCCACCCCGCCATCCACTTGCACGGTGGACGCCCCTGCCCACCCTCACCCCCTCGGCTCGGTTAATGTCCATTGGCCGGATCGCTCGAGGTTGCCGGTGAAAGGCGCTCGCGTTACATCCTCCGGCTGTATAAATTACC
Source organism: Ceratosolen fusciceps (assembly GCA_018883505.1). Classification (NCBI taxonomy): domain Eukaryota; kingdom Metazoa; phylum Arthropoda; class Insecta; order Hymenoptera; family Agaonidae; genus Ceratosolen; species Ceratosolen fusciceps. The sequence goes on along the minus strand of RCIC01000012.1, from coordinate 2,028,073 downwards.
TACCGCCGGCATTTTCCCCAATCACGTGACTTTAGAGAGGGAGGAAGCCCCCATTGCGAGTGGCGATGTAAGTGCTTCCGGGGAATGTAGCGGCAGGGCGTAGCCGAGGCTTAATTGGCAGGGTCTTGGCGAGCTCTCGGCCTGACTCGTTGCACCTTCATTAAAGCCCCTGGCTAGGACAATGCAGTCAGGTCGGCTCGGAAGCCATCTACAATACAGTCATTATCGCTTGAGATGATAAGCCATCGACGCGCGAGTACCGGCGCCTCCGATCCTGTCGCTGACAGCTCAATTATCTCATCGCTCCCCTACGGTTTATGACTCTCTCCCATCTCTCTCTCTCTCTCTCTCTCTCTCTCTCTCTCTCTCTCTCTCCCTCTCTCTCTCTCTCTCTCTCTCTCTCTCTCTCTAACGCAGACGCGCAGGCGAAATTATGTGCCGACCGATCCTTGTCCTCGATTGTCAGTTTCCCTTGTCCTTTGACGTTTCACCGAGACCACGCACGAGCCTTCCTACCTGCTCGACCTCGGGAAAGTCGACTTCGCGGATCTAAAGTCGGAAGACGTTTTCTCGTTTTACTCGAATGCGCGCACATCGTCTCCCCCGCGTTCGCGATCAGCTGAGAAACGAAAGGATACGCACGCGTCACGCACACAGATTTCGGGGGCAGCAATAAATGAAGCCGAGGGGTGGGGGGGGGGTGAAGCCTAGATGTACCCGTCGGACTCGTTCTAATCAGTTTTACGATCGGAAAACCTGTCTGGGCACACCAAATCAAATAAAACGTAGCCTTGAAGAAAAGCCGCCGCCGCCATCGCCTTGTTTTATCAGCAGGGACTAGCGGCTTAAACAAAGGCGAAAACGTAGTTGTTCTGTTTGAGCTTTAGGTAAAGATTTGAAATTTTTCTGAAAATCACAGTACTTGAGAGTGTATTAGTTTTTGACCGCTTGCGGGCAATAAAGATTTTCAAATCTTGGGTTCGCTCACTAACCCAATAATCTTATCAACCTGTACTTCATTGGGTTTGTTGAGAAAATTTGTCAATAGACGTATTTGCCTTGTACTAATTGAAAAGTTTTTCTACTTACTCTTTTAGCATTTCCGATTTAGCTTTCATAAAGAGCATTAGTGAAGAGTTTTGTTTAAATTTATTTCTGCTTTTTTCTTTTTTTTTTTTTTTAAATTTACATCCCTATATCATTTATTTCAATATTGCTCTGCTGTTGAATTTCTAATTATTGCCCAATTATTTTAATATTATGTCCTTTCGTTTTTGTATGATGCTCTACAAAAATTATCGCATAAAATAAAACTTACTTATTCCCTACGTAGGAGAAATTTACGAATATAATGAACACGACGCGAGGCTGCAATAGCTGTAAAATCGCTTAATTCCCTATATTAATTCAGTATACGACATGAAATTAAGTTTAGATATATCAGATAAATATTATTTAATATGTCCATGGGGTTGTGAGATTTTATTGAAAAGAGGTAGACTGGAAATGATACGAGTTAAGGAGTTTGAAGATCATTACATTGTTACTATTAGACAGCTTTAACTTTATACTGACTATGTGCATTAGAAGTACATAGAGTTTTCACGGGAAAAGCAAAACTGCGGCTGCGTTGTAAAGCGCGTCAATTGAATGCTGCAGCCCGTGGCATCGAATGAGGATAAAATAATTTCCATTATCCGAAAAATCCGTCGGTCTGCGGCCCAAGTTAGAAAAGATAATTAATTAAGCGAAGGACGATTTGACGGGAACAAGAGGCGCTGAGGAATGGAAAAAAAAGACGAGCCACGTCTCCGGTACGAATCTCCAATCTACACTTTACTTATTACGTTGTGCAACGAAGAGTCGCGGCAGGGGAGGGAGAGCCCTGTAGAAGACGTAAGCCCCGACTCGTTACTTTAATTAGGTGGCTGTTTATGGCCTCGGGCGGGGATTTCGGGAAGCGTAAAAGCCCGCGCGCAGTGGTAATAAGGATGAGCGCCTCGAGGCCAGATGAAACGACGCTCAGCTCACGTAGACGAGGACTCGATGAGACGCGTTTGGTTGTAGGGCGCCGGTGGCGGCGGCAAGGGGAATTGGTAGGTAGATAGCTAGGTAGGTAGGTAGGTAGGTAGATGTAGGTAGGTAGATGTAGGTAGGTAGGTAGATGTAGGTAGGTAGATGTAGGTAGGTAGGTAGATGTAGGTAGGTAGATGTAGGTAGGTAGGTAGATGTAGGTAGGTAGGTAGATGTAGGTAGGTAGATGTAGGTAGGTAGGTAGATGTAGGTAGGTAGGTGCGTGGGTGGGTGGGTTGGTAGGTAGGGAGTGGTTGCCTCGTGTTGGCAAAGCCGAATACGAGACACCTGTCAGCTTTAAATATAATCGAGAAAATCAAAGGAAGGCGCGCTTGGGCGAGAGATTTCGCACCCCTAAAAGCTTGGCTCTGCTGGTCGGCTTCTCGGGAACAAGAGATAAGAGAAAAACGCCGGGCCAAGGGAAATATCATAAACCGGTAGAGTAATCACCCGACGCGGCACCGCACGACCTCAAACCTCTCCTCCTCCTCCTCGCCAACGTCTTACCAACTGAAACTTATATATTTTTGTTTATCTTCCCGTCCTTTTCAACCCTTTTCAAATACTAATAATAAGGCATACTTCCCTTATTCATTCCCGTTTATGTCACTGGTCCTACAATATTATTTATTTATTTATTTATTTATTTATTCGTTCTTCTTTTCACCTTAGTTTGAATATTTCTCAGATAAATCTGATACTACAATCTTACCTCGCATGTTTTTTTTTCTCCATTTTTCATACGTCATTATTCTATCAGAATTTACGAAATTTTATGATTGTACATAATACTATTTTTTAAATCGTTTTTAATCTCGTTAGATTTTAATGAAATACTTATTCTCTAAAATTACATCCTTATAAGTTTATGAACATTTTTTTGTTTTTTTTTTTTACAAGATAATATGCAAGATACGTAACAATCGAACCTAAGACTATGACTGCTTGTTGCTTATTGAATATTAATTAAAATTCATTATTCACGTTTAATTGTGTATCACGAGCTAATTATTTTTTATTGATTTCACGTTTTTTTATTATAAAATATTGATTTTAATGTTATACAAAGTATTATGACGGGAGTACGGCTTATTAATGAGCAACTGATTTAAGAAAAATCTTATATAAGATGATTATGGAATATATATATGTATATGTATGTATATATATATATATATATATATATATATATAGATTATACTCGAATATTCATTTAAACGGATTGATTTTTCATGATTGTTGAATAATGATTGAGCGATACAAATTCGTTGCCATGATGCGTATGAAATAAAATTTTTCTAGTATTGTCAACGATATCATTGGAAGATGATATGACAGACAGACACGACAACACGTATCTGCATCCCTTAGACCTTTTTGTCTGGTTAAAATATATTGGCCGAATGCGGCGCATCATGACTTACCTAAACTGACAGCTTGAACATCACCGTTGGGGTGTTACCAAGCAGGAAGCCAAGTTGAGATTTCGCTCTTCTGCTCATTTTGATTAAAGGACTCACCGCTCTGGATCGAAGCTGGAGATCCAAGCCAGCTAATACTATATTACTATTTCCTTGATCGCTTTATGAACAACTCGAATGTAAAAACGAATGTACGTTAAATTTTGTTTGTGCGCATTAAGCAAATGCTTTCTTTATCCACTCTTTCAAGAACGTTAATTAAGTTAAAATTTTGAAATTGTTTTTTCTTACTTAAAGGAAAAGCATAGCGTTGAAAGGCATTAGGAAGTTAGCATTTAAGCTAATTGATGATCTAATTGCTAGATTTATCATTTGCAAGAAACATTCTTTGTTATCGTAGAAAACGGAGCCCTAAGAAAGTTATTGAATAATCCTTTATGCCAGAGGTAATAAATGAGAGTAAATTCGTTAGGAATGAATAAAAGTGGGATTAATTGAAAAACTTAGAACGTTAATTCAAGAGCGTTAAGTAAGAGGAAAAGCACGCGGGCGAATAATAGAAACCTTAAAAATAATGCAGGAACGCGGTTAAATATTGTTCGAAGAAGAACAAGTGAACAATGTAACAATTTACGCATAAAAAGCGTTACAAAGGACTATCTACATAAAGGACGGAATATTTCGAATCGTCGATTCGCGGGGTTAGGGAAGATGGCTGGGTGGGTGGGTGGGTGGGTCGGTGGGGACGGCGGAGCCACGGGCACACGTACGCACGCAGCCATACATTCATCAACCGGTTTAAAAAAAAAAAAAAAAAAAAAAAAAAAAAAAAAAAAAAAAAAATAATGCGCGATGCAACGAAACGAAAGCAGAACGGAAAAGGAGAGTCGGTGAGTAGGGCGCGGGGGAGAGACTGCCCCCTCCTTGGGGTCAGCAGAGTCGCTCGTGGTGGCCGGCCCCGCGCACAGGGACACATCTCGCGGCGCACGGAGAGACACGAGGAAGGGACGCGTAGGGGCGAGTGGCGCGGTTTACGGTGTGCTCGCGGAAGGTCGCGCAGCAATTGGCGGAAGCGCGAGGGGAAAGGGCAACGCCAAGGGCGTGGCACCAGCTAACGCGTACCTAACCTCCCCACTCCTTTTTTCCATCACACCGTTATCCCAAACACACGCACGCACGAACGCGAGCGAATGCGCTTGAACGCACGCACGCAGGCACGCACGCACGCACGCACGCACCCTCACGCGCCCTTTCGCGCATCCCGCGCAGCAACACACGTTGCGCATCGATCACTCTCTTCCTTCACCTTTTTACGCCCGTAAGCCACCGCCGAAAAACTCTATCAACTCCTTCCTTCCCCCCCATTGTAATCGTTAATGCCGCCTCTCTTGTGTGCGCAACACCGATGCGTCCTTCTACTCGAGCACCTAACATGTTTCATTTCACTGATGCGATGAGCACCTTAGCAAGCGACTCCACTCCGTCGATCTGCCGTCGAAACTTTCACGAGAGCTGCACGGCCCGGCTATTTAACGCTTTGCCCCACTCAATCGAGCCTTTGCATTGTACGTTCATTGCTCATCTTGACATTTTACCAAAGCAAACCGTATGAAATAAGCATTCGAGGAATCCCTCCGTCGCCCGACAATTGACTATTCGTTAATAATTACACAACGAGGGCACGATCGATCTCCTGCTGGAATTCCTGGCTTTCAAGATTTCCTCGATATTCCGGTCCGGTGTCGCCCAGACGGTATACGACAATAAGCTTATTAACAAATAAGCGAGTTTGCGAATGCAGTACGGAAAACAGAAAGAAATGCATAATGCGGGTGGATTAATTGCCCTCGATGAGCGACATGTAACGTCTAGGGCCAGCAGCCTCTCGCGTTTTAGAGAGAATTTTATATGAACGCCGTCGCGTTGCACGATTCGTCCAGAGAAAAAAGTAGCATCGAGCACCATTGGCAGTAGCAGCGGCGGCAGCAGCAGTAGCAGCGGCGGCAGCAGCAGTAGCAGCGGCGGCAGCAGCAGCAGCAGCAGGGAAATAATTACGAAGGAAGAGTAAGAAGAAAAAGAAGGAACGAAATGAAATTGAAGCGAAGCGAAGGAAGGTGCAAAAACAAAGCCAATGAAATATTTCAGTTCACGTAAAATTGTTGTCCTACGTCGACCCTCTCGGTTCCCCTCACCGCGAGTCTACACGTAAAGCGAGTCCCATGCACGGCAATGACGCTTGACGAGAGGGTGAGAGAGAGAGAGAGAGAGAGAGAGAGAGAGAGAGAGCGCGGCGCCACTGCTGGAAGTCCTGGAAGGGTCGAACGAGTGCGCGCACATCCGTGTTTATTGATGGATAATCGCCTCTCGCGTTAATGCCGCCCGACTGATTCTCCCTCGCTGTCCCTTTGAAGTCTTGCGTTACTTACGTGCGAGAGGATGCGCGGGAGGAGAGGAGGACAGACTCGTCGTCGCATCGCGTCCCGCAAATTCCTGGCCGCCGGTCGTCACGAGCCCCGGCTCGGCTGCCCGATCACCTGCGACAGGGAGCAGTCCACCTCAGTCTCCGCCTCGGCTCTTCCCCTTGATTCCCCCGATCCCTTGCCCATTTCCTTCATTTTCTCACGTTAATAGCTCCATACAATTATCCAACCCTCTTGTTTTTTTTTTCTTTCTTTCTTTCTTTCTTTCTTTTTTAATTCAACTAAATTCGCCGATCGATCACTATTCATTATTCTACTGCTGTAAAAAGGTCCTCCACTCGTCTCGAATTTTTTCACATCTCCAATGCGTCAAACAACTCATCCGAAGACGCTAATGTTCGATAAGACAGTTTTAACTTTAAGCTGCCTCTTGGCTGCCTCTGCGTCTAGTAGTTTGCCTTAATTATTAGGAAGAAAAAAATCTCTTAATTATCACCTCGTAAGCGAGGCGATAATGCCCGAGGCGTATTTTTATCTGGAAAAGGAACTTTTTTTTTTCCCTCCCCTCTGAAATGGCAAGATAGCGGGACCATGAATGTAATACTGTTTTTCTTACAAGAATCTAAATGGTTATTGCGTTGAATGCGGTTCATGCCAGAGATCGGGTATCCTTCTCCACTCATAACATCCACTTTAACGTAATCCAGAGATTTTAACATTATAATATTAAAGCATCCCGTTCACCGTTTACTTATTCCCTCTCTTAATCATTTGCAAATGAGTAAAAGAGCACCGAGAGAAGAAACTTTGCGAGTTAGAGAGATACGAATACGGACATATAGGGAAAGCGAACGGTAGAAGATGTCTTATCAGTGGACAAAAGTCCTACAACAATAACAACAATAAAAAATTAATTAAGCCCCGAGCAGAGACAAGTGCGGCGGTAAATGTAATCCTTGGACGTATTTTACTGCTCTTTGGCCGTTGAGAACCATCGGCTCATAAATCATTGGTGGTGGCGGAGGCGGTGGCGGCGGCATCGGATTTGTGGAATATCGTTACTAAACAAAGTAGGATAAGGCCGCCTATCGTAAATGGAAAACCTGCGAATGGGTAGGTACACAGGAATTTATCGCCGTGACCCTTTGGTAGGAGCGCTGCCGCCACTTGACTAAATAAACCGCGGAACAAAACCGAATATTATATAAGGGGGAGAGGAAAAAAGCATGGTCATTCGTGATATTCCTCGAGGCTTCCGTCTCACCCCTCGCCCCATCACTCTCTCTCTCTCTCTCTCTCTCTCTCTCTCTCTCTCTCTCTCTCTCTCTCTCTATCTCTATCTCTATCTCTATCTCTATCTCTATCTCTATCTCTATCTCTATCTCTATCTCTATCTCTATCTCTATCTCTATCTCTTTCCTCTCGTTGCCGCCATAAAGTTCCGGTACACTTTACTGGATTAGGGCACTATTGCGGCCGAAAAAAAAATGGCCTCGAGAAGGATTCTTTCATCCTACAAACCGACGGAAAACCCACGCAATCTCATAGATTATTATTTAAGCTTATCCTACACTTGTAGTCACGAATATCCTAAAGAACATAAATCAATACGTATCTGATGTTATTCAGCTCTTTATCTAGGAAAGCAACCAGATCCATTAGATTCATCTTATTTTTTTCTCAGAGCGGATGTATTTTCTAATAGCAGAAAACAGGTTTATTATTACAACGCTTAGGCCTACATAATTGTCATCCGACTGTTGCGATATTTTACGTCGATTATATAGTATAGAATACGTATTGCTTTATCAGTTATCCTGAAATCAATATTTCAAGTATAAACGAACATAAGTTCCTTACTATAAAAATACCTCTATTCAAAAGTACCTTAAACCCTCTGTTATACGATGTGAAATACGTTTTAAATCCAAGTGTTGCTAGGGTTTTGACCAAGGGAAACGTACATTTGAATTTCACTGATATTATGTTGTTTATATACATTCATGTCTGGTCATTCTGAGTTCCTTGTTTACTAAAATTATAATTCATAATGAAAAAGCCAACTCCCATACTAAAATAACAATTTTGCATATAACAATAGAAGTTCTTTTAGCTAAAATATTCATACAGTCAGCTGATTAGATCAAGATTTAAGTGTTTCTGCCACCCAAAGACATAAATACGAAATACTCAAGGCGATTGATTTTTTTTGCTCTTAAACACGAGAAATACAAGGGCAAGGGATGTTTTCTTGACCTTAAGGATATTTAAAAGCTTTAGATGGACTGTTTGATAATTTTGAAAAGAATATCATTGTTTGTAAATATACTTTGTTTTTATAACAGGCAGGTGAATAGATCCTGGGGTATAGATTTCATATTTACATAGGTAAGGAAAATATGAATTCCACAAGTTCTCAAATTCTCCAATAACTTATGCATTAACTATCGAAAACAATATGCATTTGCAACTCTCTGAATAATATAGGATTTCCGTACACTGTTATGTCTTGAATCGTCTTATTTGCTTGATACTTCAAATTTTTTGGAAAGCAGAAGAGTTGAAAATCAGAGTTGAAAAGCTGACAGGAGAAGAATAACTGATATTCTGCAAATCATTAAAAATTATACTTCAAAAGGTTTTAAATAACAAAACTTTTTATCTTATCTTTTATTTTAATCTTTGAGTGGAAATAAATTTTTTGTCTTAACGGCCCATTAGATTTGAGACTAATGAATAATGATTAAAAAATATAAAAACATCATTACATGTCATAATATTAAAACTATGAATCGTCTAAATGATTTATATTATTTTTATGTCTTATGTTTATATAATTAGTACTTGTAATTATTTATGCTCCTACATTGTTCACTTATTATCTACATATAATGCATTAAACAAACAATTTTTGACGAAAGTTTGATGATTTATCATCAAATATGAATAAGATTTTGATCATCATAATATCATAATTTTATTATAATTTTATAATACCTAAATATATATAAAAAATGAATATTGTAAATGCTATATATATATATATATATATATGGATAGATAATAAGAGTTGGCGAAGAGTAAATAAATCTGATTAATTAATTTATATTAATTAGTATAAAATGTAGAAATAAAGTATTACAGACTTATCGAAATACCGTATAGTTGTTGACATTATTAGGAATACGTTTGACGAATAGACAATGTTCTTTCTACTCTATACATAAATGAGAACTGAGAACATTGTATCGATTTAGCATGTTGGAAAATATGCAACCGCAATAAATAGAAGAACGCTTTTACGAGATTAATAAGTGTAATGAAAATTTCTGTATAAATTTATAAGAAATACATTTTTTTCGACGTGATCAAGCAATTAAATCCCTTAAAGAAGTTTTCATAAGATAGCAGTTAAAATTTTTATAAAGTCGGTCTGTCTTAATTCTAAGTAATTGGCAACGGAGAAGAAAAATGTAACGCTTAATTTTACATAATATTCGCCTAATTGTTTTACTTATTCATTATTGAATAGGAGAATATTGCTCATTCCGTCTAATTTTGAATTGATATTTAATTTTGAATGCCTAATTAGATTGCCGACCGCATGAATTGCCTGAATATAAGAGAAAAGTAATTGGTATTTAAGTGGCAAATAATTTAGGCGCCGATGTCCCGATGTCACTGCAAATGAAAGAAGAACATTTACGGCAGTAGCTCGTTGACTTTAGATATAAGTTGAGTAAAATAATACGTATTCTTTGTGATCTTTGTAATTGAATAGGAAATAGTAGGAGGCTTAGCTATTATGCTGTACAAACGATAGCATTTGGTGATTGACTGGTGTGCGTGGCAAAAAAGCAGCGTTACGGGTTATCATCAGTGAAAATGTGAGTGGATTGGATTGTATTTGCATTGGAAAAGCAGTAGAAAAGCGGTTGGTTGAAGGGCGCGAGGGGGGGGGGAGTGTATAATGAATAAAGGCCTCAGCTACTCTCCATCTCATGGCGTTGGCTCATCGCGCCATTGGCACGCTTCGACAAAAGGGTAACGCGTAACGCAAGAACACCTCCCCCGCACTCGCTAGCGAATCGCGCCGCCGTAATAATAATAATAATAATAGAAAGAGAGACGCGCACCCGAGCTCAATTATCCTGGCTCAAGGACCGTGTGCGGCTGACGGCTCAATTATCCTGACCCGTTGCCGCTCGGCTCGGACCGGTGGAGTCGATGGCGCCATCCGACAAAAAGGATTGAGATCGAGATCTTTCGGCCGAGGAGCAGCTGCATTATATCGCCATCCTCGGCACCAAGGATTTTCTCCGATATCAACGATATCGTAGATTACTCGAAAAGCGCGCTAGCCGACTGCTCTTCAATCTCCTTTTTTCACTCTCTGTCTCTCTCTGTCTCTCTCTCTCTCTCTCTCCCTCTCTCTCTCTCTCTCTCTCTCAATGTACTGAACGTCATATACTGAACGAGAAAAATCATCGAAAATGACGAATTCAGAGGTAAAACGGACAAGTAAAGCCATAATGAATATCTGATGCTTAAATATTTGGAAAGTTGATGCTTTCCCATTAATTATTGAAGGACTTGGAAGGAGAAAAAGCGGAAGTGAGAAAAGGAAATGAAGCGGGAAAAACTGCGAGTGGGTGGAGGGGCAACGCGGGGCTTGTTTAATCGGGATTCTAGAGGCTCCATCACCTGTGAGCCACGTTGATCGATTGCGCATTAACGCCCTAACACACAGCATACGAGAATTCATCGAACCGCTATCGGTCACCTATTCGGTCGAGTATTGGTATCGTGTATCCGGTGCACCACATGTGCCTTCACCCACGGCCTTGGGCGCCCGCAACATTAATCATAACCGACAAAGTTTTTTTACTCAAACTTTTTGAACAAACGTGTATTTTAACGGGGTACTTCTTCCCGCGCCTCCTCCCCTTTATACCATTTACTTTTTACGAAAACCTCATCAAACAGTACTGCTCAATGGCTAGATTCCTTTGAGTCCTGGACACGTTCCGTTCTCTTCCATGCTGTACAATAACTTCTCTCTCTCTCTTCTCGAAATTAAATTATTTACTCTAACGGATTACCACAACTTTTTTTGTACAAGTCTTATATTTACAAGAGCATGCATATAGAAGAGATATTTAAATTAAATCAATGTCCGAATGAGAGCCGAGCTCTTACACGTCGACTCTTGCATTATAAAGTACGGGGTGCATTAGAAAAAAGTCAAGTAAGGAAAATACAGGAAAAAAAAAGGAAAAAAAGAAAAAGGAAAGGAACAGGAGAGTTGTATGGTAAGAAAAATAGAGCGAGGAGAATGTAGAGAAGGTAGGGGATAGATAGGATAGGCAGATCCTCTTGATGCAACGGGATCGGAAAGGAGCCTGTCCGCTCACACCCCATGACACGGCTCGTCGCTTCAGAGAGCGAGAGAGAGAGAGAGAGAGAGAGAGAGAGAGAGCGCGCGAGTATCGTCGTCTTTCCCCTTGGGCTGTTATTGTTCGAAGGGCTATTAACTCGCGATTCATTGAGACAGTGATACGTTCCCGCTGTCCTCGATATCTTTTGTACGAGTGCGAGCGACGTGGAGCCGAGTCTCAAGGCAATACGCAAGCAATCGTTTAATAAAGCATTTGCTACCCTCGCTTCTCCTGATCATCCGAAACCTTAATATCGACGAGAGGGCCGGCAGTTGCCCCGATTTAAAAGCAATTGGCTCAAGTGCTGATTTTCTAGTCAATTAAACAATGATGGCTAAGGCCGTACACGGATGTAACTCGGCCAGCCGAGTCCAAAGATTTATTTATCTATTGTAGAGTGTAGGGGAAGGCGCAGCTTGAGTATTGCGCTCGCGATGCTTGGAGGAGAAGCGTTTCCGATCGTAGGTGCCAGATGAAGTATCTCGAGTGCGGTCGATGAATCGCGCGAGGGCTCGAAATTAGCTCCAACGAGTCCCCTTTAACAGACGATGAGTCGAGGCTCGTAATGGGTGAGTCCGGCCGAGTCCCCGTAGCTGCTCGACTTTCCCAAGTACCGTAGCGCCGTAGCTTCCACTTTCGCTCGGCTATTGTTCCGACACCTGTGCACACGGCTTAGCCCCCCCCCTCCCGCCACTCCCTCATCCCCACGCCATCCCTACGCCATCCCCGCCCGAGGTCCTCCCCGGCGTCCGAACTCTCCGGTAAACTATCGCGTTAAGGCGCCCGCTCGCGCGACTCACCCGCGTCTCCTTCGCCAACTTTGCACGACCTCCCGTCTAAACGGTAAAGCCCTCCCCGCCGCCCATCGCGCTTCAGAACCACTGCGGCTCGAACATTCAGCCCCGAAGGCTCCTGAGATCCTTCATTCAAGAATCACGACTAACCCCCCAACCGTTCCCTCCCATTTCGTCTCCTTCCTATCTTTCCGATTCCGAATTCACATATAAATAATAAGTTAACTCGCTTTTCTTACTTTTCATCTAAAGTATTTTATAATTCACATCATTTAACCATTTTGTCAATTATTCGATTCTAAATGCGCGCATACATTTTGCAAGACTCGAACATAAACTTTACAGATTTAACTCAATTTATTATTTTCAAGTTTATACAGTTTTTTTTGTTTTTTTTTTGTTTTAACAACTAAAAAACTAAAAAAAATCTTCTAGCAGTACTTTTTAACGATGCAAATACGACCTAATGGACGTATTTCTATGGTTACGTGCGAGCGTATTATGAGAAAAGTTAAATATGTATTCAAAATTTGTAGCTATCGAAATTCAGATGCTATAAAAGCCATTTATAGGCGATTGTAGATCATAATGAAAATTGTAGAAAAATCCAAGTACGGAGACTATAAGTTTTATCATATAATATGGATTTGTTCAGCACATGAGTATTAGAAGACTTGGTAGATAGGATGCAACGTTACTCTTGCTCTTGCCCACTATAAACAGAATAAAAATATAGTTTCGGTAAATATTGAGAAAGGAAAATTATTATTTAAGCGGAGTTGCGAACATTTTAATGGATACAGCCATGCTGTCGTGAATCATCAGTCGAAGAAATACTATAAACAGCTTACCTTATGCCTAAGTTAGGACGACGGCGGACTGCTTCTAATACCAATATTAGGCTTGGCCTATACGCCTTCTACGCCGACTTCCGATTTCTTCATCATCAGATTCTGTATCTGGCCGGGACTCTCGATCCGGCGGAAAAGGGCTTCAACTTTGTCGACACTTTAAGCAGATAAGCGCTTCCATTGGTAAAAGGTACATTGCCTCGTCCTAGAAATTTTTTTATAGAACTTTAATGATTATAATGGAAATTTGAGTCTATTTGCCATTCGTAATTCATCTGAGAGATCGTAGTATACGAATGTTTATTACAATTGCTGTTAATAATCAAGGGAATGCATAATTTTGCGCAGGTGAAATGATTGTAACGCGTGGTTTATCTTCACTTTTGTCCATTCGAAGAAGCATTTGTCCACAATGGAGACCCGTTGTAATAAATTTGTCAGTACCGACATGGCAATGTTTGTCAGATTTGAGATGTATTGAAAAGTCAACATTGGTTTTGTACTAAAAGTAAGGGCTGGGGGTGTGTGGGATACGTTCCGGCTAAAGTAGTCTCGACAGGCAGACCCAACCTCATTTATCAAATCAGCTGTCAATATAATAATAATAATAATAGCAATAATAATAATAACAATAACAACAACAATAATAATAATAATAATTAGGAATAAAATAATATGTACTGTTTGCATAATAGTAATCAATATGCCAATTAACACTATTATATAAAAAAATATAAAATCACTTCCAATTTTAAACAAAACTCTATTTTTAATAATAACGATTGTTGATAATAATATTAGTTAGACTCTAGATTTTAAAAACATTAGATATTTTTTTTTTTATTTACGATAAAAATTATGGCGTGAAAGTCAAAAATTAAAAATACTTTATTATTATTATTATAAAATGAGGAATAGTTGAAGTGAATATCAATTAAGTGGACAACAGTATTTAAAATATTTAAAAGATAATAATTGCATTAATATTAATTAAATAATTTCATTTAATAGTATATCTAGGGATTGTTATTTTTATCAACTTTTGAATTCAAGGATATGTTAATAAATTGGGAATTAATGTCTTAGACGAGTACACGTACATCAAACATTATTTCCCATCTTTTACTCAAGGTTTTTATTAAATTAACTATAAAATTTTTATGTGTTTTTGTACAACCTAACAAAATTACTTTGTTCCAATTATTTAAATATAAAAAATAATAGTATGATAAAATTATTGTAAAATATGATAATTGAAACAGTTAGGGTTATGAGCAATGATGGAATCGTCAGCTTCTCTAAGGTCACAATAAACTTTTACACATTAACTTTGAGATATTGATGTAAATAATAGAGAGTAAAAGATCGATAGAAAGAAAAACCGAAGCGTAATTCTAATAAATATTTATGTATGTATTTAACGAGCGCATATTTTATTTTTTAAATAAGAGTAAATTTGTTAATGTTAATGATGAATGGAAGATGAAATTAAATTAAGAAATTTTAAGAGCTTGGTTTTACATTAAGTAATTAGGAAATATCTGTAAGAACATTCGAGTGAGAAACTTCGTAATGAGAAAATACAGGAAGAAAAGGGAAGTTGAGAAAATCGATCGGCAATAATTAACTGCTTAATTAAGTTTGTCGAGAAACTGTAGGAAGCAGGATAACCTCATAATAAAGCAAAGCTTTATAAAGCGTTTTCCATGCTTCGCGATCAAGAATACTAATGAATTCCAGAAATGCTTTTCCTAATACGCTTCGAAATTAATCAGAAAAATTATTACTAAATTATGCAATTTAATTGAATGTGCATCTATTATTGTTCTTTTAACAGTGAATTCAAATTTTTAAAATAATAATTTTTTGAATTGATATACTGAATTGCATTATCAAAGCGCCTAATACAATCAATCGTTGGAAACTCATTTGCTTTGCATTTGCTGTAGATAAATTCTTAATTTTAATAGATTTATTAGCTCCTTGGAGTGGGAGTCTGTGTAATAGTTTTAAAATATTTAATATAAGCGGTTTGTGCAAAGTTTTAGATGAGCATGCAAGATAGTATTATTCGTATTAATAGAGGCATTTTAATAAGTGTGAATGAAATTCTCGAGTAGTGAAAGATTAGGAATTCATATATATATATATATATATATATATATTATTCATTACTTGAAAGTAATTAGAGGGTATTTATATGCAATTGTCGTTTGTAGTTCAATTATTTTACAATGTAATTTGGCAATTGCCAATCACGAAGTATCAATGTATATGCTTGCGTGTAGAGTATAATATGAGGAAGTTAAAGATTTTGAATTAAACAATCTAAATATATTTAGAGGATATTTGTAAAAATGAAAACATTCTTAAAAAATGTCGACTTAAAAAGGAGTACTTATATTATTACGAATGCAATATCGTCGTCCGATGCAGGCTAATAAAATAATTACATTTACGAGCAAATATATATAAAAAAAAAAAATAATAATAATAAATTAAAAAAATAGAAAGAAAAAGAAATGCATAATTGCGACGAGGTAGAGAAATGTTATAAGCCAAGAAGGGAAAGACGGAGGTAAGAATAGAGGCAAGGGGCGCGTAAAAAGATTTGAATGGGAAATGTGCAGTGTTTGAAAAGAGTAATTCCTATTTAATGCATCTTTTCTTAAAATTGAATGAGAGAGAAATCATTATTTGTTTGCTCTTTTTTACTTAGAGTTGTAACACTCTAAGCGCAGCGACGTCTAAGCCCTCCTCTATTCAGAGTACTTAGGCCAGAAAGGGCCGAACGGACAGTAAGCCAAATTTCCGCAGTCCCGGGGAAGCATTGTTCGTAGCGTGTAGCCAAGCAACTTGTGCAGCCTGGGCGAAAATACCCAGGAGAGGAAGCCTTGAATGGCTCAGTTCAGCCGACGCAAACAACTTGCCGATAAAAGCGCAAGGAAACGTATAATATACATAAGGTAAGAGGTGCAGGGTAATTCCTTGAATGGCCGAGCCAAGGATCTCGATACTTACGGAAATATTTTGTGGACCGTGAGGGGGTACCGCGTCAAGAGGAAGTCCTCGTCGATGGGCTCAATTCGTCTATGAAACCTGCGCTAATTCGGGGCCTCAAGAACAACAAGCGTGCGAACAACCCTTTTCGGCCTTCTCAACGAGCGATCCGGATTAGAGCGTAAAATTTGCCGGCAACCGATAGCTAGCTCCTGCCACGTACCCTCCGTCCTCCGTCCCCCTCGGCCCTCCATTCGCCCTCGTCCCGTGCATCCCTTAAGCCTGGTCGTCCGTGGCTTGTTGTGGTGAGCGAGGTCACGATGACGACCATCCCCGCCCGTCCTCCGGACAAGCCCGTGGCTTTTCACGCCGGGACTCTGTCGCGTTTAATGAGATATAACGCCTCGGCCCCCCGAACAATTCCCCAGCTCCTTCTTATCCTTATTCCGCTCTTCTTTTATTTCTGGATCTTCCCGGCGGAAGACCCGACGCACTTAGCCACTGCTTTACAGCATTTAATTACGAGCTTTCCCACAGCATACGCGAGCGACCCTGCTTCGCAAAACTCATCTTAAATACCTACCTCCGAGGCTTTACACCACCCATCCCTCCCCACCCACTCACCCACCCTGTCTTCGGATCCACTCACTGCTCTTTAACCTCTGAACGAACGCGCCACGGCATTGTCCTCCTCAAAGCCATTCCTCAATTGCTGCTTAATTATCAATTTTACAGACGAGCAGCGCGGGCTCTCCGACATTCCATTAATAATCCCATCCATCTCCGGACAAGACTTACGAGCTCCTCCTCCTCCTCCTCCTCCCCCAACCCCACCCATCTTTATATTACGTCTCGTCTCATCGCACCGTCTGGCCGGTCTCCCAACATAAGTTGAGATAGCGGGCGCGGATCACGACAAACCCAGGTGACTCCCATGTTCCGACTCCTTGCGTTAGCGGCCTCCGGCAGAGGCGGGACCCGATCCTCGAAATTGAAAAAACCCTTTGAGTACCTGCTTTTTCCGTCCGTTCTTCATTTTATGCGCCAACGAGTCCGCCCTGCGCGGGGGTGAGGGAGGCGAGGACGACTAGTAAGCAGCAACTAAAGCGTAGACAAAGAAAATTCAATTTTCCGAAGCAACCTGCCGTATTTTTCGGAAAGCGTGGATGCGCAATTTTCCCAATTTCATATCACATTTTTTTCTGGCCCATCCTCCCTCACGCTACCCCCCCCCAATCCTCCTTATTCCCTTGCGAGTACCGTGAGCTGTAAAATTGTGCATTTTTCATACTTCCTTTCCCCTTTCGTTACATTCGCTCGCTGCTTTTCATTCGACCTTCACAAGAAGACAATAAAATAATTTATTAACTTTTCACATACTTCCCTTTATTTCATATTGCTTTAAAATTAATTACCCCTAATATATATTTAACGTATAAAAACATTTATTTCAATATTTATAAATATTTATTAATAGCCGATCCGTTTTCTTCTTCTACTCATATTTACCAAGATGATTTGTAACATACAAACCTTGTATTCGAATAATATTGCTTGAAATAATTGCTTGAAATAATACCGGCTCATTTTATTGTTCGAATACTAAACAGTACACCAAATATTCTTTTATTCTTATATCACAGGATGTCGACTAGCGCACAAGACGCTAAAAATGAAATATATATTAAGTATTTGGTCCATCGTATAATAATATTTAATTTTAATTTTAATTTAAACAAAAAAGAGAAAATTAAATCTCATTACTTTCGACATGTAAAAAAAATATTTTTATAGTGCTCTTAGTTTTGAAATTACATTGAATCGTCGTAGTTTATTGTTATAATGTGGAACATAAACAGTTGAAATTACACCAATATTATCATCTTCAATTCGTCTGTTACATATGACACAAAACCATTTGTAGGAACAGCATTTACATGTTATATGGACACAATTGTACGGAAATTGTTAGTGCCCAAAGCATAATTATTCGCAGAACTATAATTTTACGTATAATTTTACTATAATATTACGTAACGAAAACCGTAAAGTATCGTAAATATTTTATATTTACAATTAATATTTCACTACATATCAATATCCTTCCCTTCAAGTACATATAACTAGATATATTTATAAATAATAGTATTAATCAAAACATAATAAACTGTAGTGCTTATACATTACAAAATTTAACATAATAATTTATAATCCGTAGCATTGAATTCTACATCATAAATATAAATTAGTGGAGAATGCTCAGACGTTTTTTATTAATAAAAATTGAAATATTAAATTAATTAAGTTTTTAAAAGTATAATTTGCTTTTTCATCAGTGCTAAATTTATTTTTTAAAATAATAATGGTAAATTTGAGTTAACGAACTAATTAATAATTGGAATTAGAATATCACGTTCACTTTAGACTTAATATGTTATGATACAAATCCAAATGTATTATTGTAAACAATGTGGATTGTGAATATTAATAAATATTGTAATAATGGATTTGTCATTTAAAATATTTGACACTCTTTCAAAAGGGATCTGTTAACGTATTTAAATGGTTAATAATGTATACATCGAGGAAAACGTGCGGTTAAATATTATAACTTTCGTTACCGATTAAAATAATTCGTTGGTTTACAAAAGCTTATACGTGATTTATTTAGCATCTTTGGTAAAATCTTATCATTTTAAATTAATAGCAACCATTATTTGAACTCTTGAAATAATAATAAAATACCTCTGAAGAAAAATTAAAACGTTTATAAGCTTAAATAATTTTTTCTTACGGTATTATATTTTAATCTTAGTATTTAATTTCTTTTAAATACTTTTTGTTCTTTCCTATACTTTTGACAAGGAACGATAGGTTAGTTCTTATTTGTTGAATATTATATAAATTAAAGTAGTGTTAATAAAAGCTTTTGGCATTAATAACGAATAGTAATATCGATAACGGAGTTATTTTATTTGAGTTTAAATTAGATATTGAATAAATATCCTAATACACGCCGAGGTTTGAAGTAATACGTTAAGCATTAGTTGCTCCTGATGGAAATGCACTAATAAAAAAATACCATTCGATGAATCCTGAATTATTTGTCATGAAAAAGACAGTCACCGTTATTATTTACTGTATCGATCCATTATCCTGCGGTTATTGTGAGAGGGAAAAAAGCGCTCGAAGCTTTTATCTGGAAAGGCTATACCTTTTGATTAGAGAAATCCCAGAAGTTGATATTCCAGGTTTTACATTATCTGCAGAGAAAAATATTGGAAAGTTTTATTGCTTTAGTCATCTTTTACACACACGCACGCGCGCATTCGAATGATATTGTATTTTCTCTTTTCCTGAAATATTGATATTATGTTACAAATGTTATAGATTCTGCTCGGTTTACAATAAATATATCGTTTTATTACTCGGTACACGATAACGCAAAATAAATCGACAATGTCTTGGCTTTCCTTTCTATTTATTCGATTAAAACCTTCCTCATACACAGCAAATAATTCGTTTTGTTAATCTTATTATTTTCGTTTAAAAATAGCATAGAAAAACAAAGAAAGAATAATCGAGAATAATAAATTCAAAGAATTTTTCATGAATTTTCGTAAAAATCTTTTTATGTACTATCGAATACGTAGTAAAATATTATTAATATATATTGCTGTTTAATAGAATAATTCCATTAGTTCATTCAAATACAATAATGCTTAATATAATATGATTGTTAGTACATGCAACTATTACATATTGTATTTTTGTAATAGAAATGATCATATTATTTTACTACGATTCCTATATAATTCAATTTCATGCAAAATAAATGGCCTCCATTTAATACTTTTATTCTTTTTATAATATTACTTTTTCCTTCATACGCACAATAGTTATGAATATACTTATCAATAAAATTATAATTAAATTGTATTATTAAATTTCATTTTCCTCCATTAATAGCTTTCCAGTTTTCGCATTTAAAAGCTATTGGATATATTGAATAACTGAATAGTACATAATGCATTTAAATAGGCCATAGAATAAGTAAGCTGTAATATAAAATATGATTTCACTAAATAATATTACTGCATTAAGTTATTGAACATGTAAATTATTTGATATAAATATATATTCACTTAAATTATTGTTATTTGAATGATAACATGTATAAAAAATAAAAATAGTATAAATTGGTAAAACAATATGTAGATTATGAATCCGTTTATATAACTTACATTTTAAATAATTTCGAATTACAGTATTCTCTGTGTGTTTCTTAGAAAATTGTAGAAAACGAACAAAGTAGTGGGGAGTAAAAAGCAAGAAGAAAGGCATAAATCCGTACTTGTACGACTACGTGGTTAAGGGTAACTAAGAGATAGGGGTGGGAGGTCCAGATCCTTCGATTCCGCTCTCTCTCTCTCTCTCTCTCTCTCTCTCTCTCTCTCTCTCTCCCTCTCTCTCTCTCAGCAGCAGCAGCAGCAGCAGCAGCAGCAGCAGCTTCCCCCCTCTCGGCATGCCTCTTTCTCTCAGTCTCTGTAGCCGCGGGTTATATCCCCGGAATCAGCTGCCAGATTATTCTATTACCGCGTATCAACATGGGGTTTGTTTGGTCTGAAAACACGGTCTCGCCACATTGTTTCAAGGAGATAAAGAATTTAACGTCGGGGATAATTAAAAGGTCGGTAGCCACCCGGTCCCGGACCACCTCCTCTGCAGACATCTGAGACTCCGCTGCAAGATGTGTTATTTTTACAACTTAAAAAACTTGGACCTCTTTGTTTGTTCCGGCCCTCTCTCGCGACTCATTTGCGAATCTCGCCACGGCGGCGATGCAAAAATCTTTCTCTTGGGGACGTTTTGCCGCTCGGCTCTCCATTATATACGTGTATTATCGTTTCGAGGTGGGAGGGGGTTCGCGGGACCGAGGACAGCAAGGCGAATTTAAGTTTCGCGAGCCCGCGAGCCCGGAGTATTTACTTTGACGGCGGCGAGCTGGATTTCTTAAACGGGGGATGAAGTATCGTTAAATATTAGATAACGACGACGACGACGACGACGACGACGACGACGACGAGAACGGAAGTCGAAGTGAGATTTTCTCAAATGAAGGATCCACTCGCGTTTATTATAAAATCTTTGCGAATCAACACTTTCTTTATAAATGTACGTTAATGTAGTAAAGTTAACGTTTAATACTTATCCCACTATACTATACTTAAGGGCATAATACTTCATTTGTTTCTTTAAAAATCTATATTTCCGCGACAAATGCACACCAGCGTCAAATAATATTTACAGTGCATTGCGACAATATTCTTGTAATGTATAGATAAATCAGGAATTCATTTTAAAGAAATCTCTACTTAAAAATAGCACGGAATTTCGAGGTCTCTGTTGGACATGTAATTCGTCCGTATAAGGCACATTAGCAGAATATATTAAGGCACAGAAGGGCAGTTCATGTTTCTTTATTTCTTGAAAATAAAATACTTATTAATACAAACAATAAAGCGAAGAGCAGTTGTTTCTTGCAAAAGAGCATCGTGGGAGAATGCGCGATGCTCGAAGAATTTTATAGATAATGTAGCTTTGGCTTTATATTTACTGAAAATGAAGGAGGAAAAGAAATTAAGGCGGAATATTGTAAACGGTTGTTATTGGAACTCTTGTAATTGTGAGGCAAGAAGCGTTGATAAAGCTTTTCCATTGAATCTCGAGCAGTAATATTCTTAGCATGTTTATTAATTGGAGTCGGGTGTAAGCGTCTTGTGTGAGTTTTTATCGCGGAATGTGCTACATGAGAGGCTCCAGGGCTGCTTGTCACTAAGTACATTTCGCAAATAATATTAATATTAAATAAAGTAATTAAGATTTTAATAAACGAGCGATGACGGTAATAATGGCAATTATATTTAATGTAAATAATTGCAAAATTCCTGTCTCATTAATTTCTCATTAAAATTACGATGCAGCAAAATAACATTTTAGAATACGTTTTCGCGTTTTGCAAATTATTTGATGTTAATTAATATAATTTAACAAGTAGCGTTTACAGGCGCGGGGCTAATTCGCGAACTTGTTTATGCAAATAGCAGTTGGGAGGAAAAAGTAATTATACACGCGGTAGCTTACGGGCGGGAGAAAAAATGCTGAAAAAAATGATAATTCGGAATATAGGCTCCACGGACCGCGCAGTCTACATTAGCTTAAAGGGGCGATGGACAGCTTAAAGCTGAGCACCTACGGAACCAAAACCCTTCTCGTATAAGAAATAAGATTGGGGAGAGCCGGACTCCCTCCGAACTCTCTTCGAACTCTGGAAATCCATTTTCGGAAGAAGGCGAATAAAAATAGGACGGAGACCTAAGCTAACCTTTTGGGCTCGAGCTGGACGAGGTCGTCCGAGGAGGGGTGGAGGGTGCTCGCGCCTCTTCTTGTGATACCTTTGGGTATCAATGTCCTCCTGTCGAGTCCTCATCCACGTAGAATTTTACTTCCATAACTTTGTGCTTCGAAAGCCCTACGAAATATGAGTCCCCGCTCGAGAAAAGCCTCCGTCCCAAAGGTCGACCGTAGGCGCCGAATGGGCTAAAGCAGACCGAACGGTTTGTTTCTAAACGGGGCCCCGAGTGCAAGGGCTGCAACGGGAATTGAGCAGATCGACTTTATCATTCGGAGGCGTCGATCCGCGTTTACTTGGGCTCGCTACGCGTAAAGGGCCGCATACGGCTGTTCGGGGCTGCTGAGGATGGTGGGCTCGGGCTACGTAATCGGTCGCCGGGGCTCGGGCTACGTAAAAACAATAACAGTCGCATGGCCCCGCAGGCAATTAAAATGAAATTAATTGGATTGGCCGGGCACCGTAGCCTCGATAGTGTATGGATAGGCCGCGGGCTACGGTTTTCTGCCTTGCCGCCCATCATGCCCATGTAACTCACTGTTTACTCTCCTCACTCGCTCGCTCGCTCGCTCGCTCGGCGCGATCGTACGTAAACCGGTAGCGATCCACTCTGCCCTCGCCCTATTATCTTCCCTACTAATATTTCAATCGGAGGCCAAACCTTTCACCGCATCCCCGAGCCCGCTTACATTAATTATGCCCTCTGCAACATAACGCATCGATCACGACACTCTACCGCATCTCTAGTCATACGGTCTCCGACTCATTTTATTATAGATCTCCACCACCCTCCTCTCGACCTCCACCTCCACCTCCACCTCCAGCTCCACATCCACCTCCGCCTCCACCTCCACTTCCGCCTCCACCTCCACCTCCACCTCCACCGGAGGTTTTACGCGGTGGTTTTATGGACCTTCCATGCCGGCCACGGTATTCCATTATGCTTCTGTATTGGAATTCTGGAATTTTGGAATTCTAACACATTAGAGCAGCCAGATACGCATAATAAATGAATTCGTTGCCTATTATATCCAATATATTTTATTGCTTTTTAGAGTATTTAAATAAATACTCAGCTTCGGATGCTCTGCCCCAAATTAACGAATTAATTAAAGCTCGCTTGAATTTTATAATTATAATTGATACAACGCGAGAATAAAAATCAGAGTCGAGATATCTCACATTTATTTACAATAAGTGAAATAAAAAGTAAATAGAGAAAAATTAATTAAAGCCCGCCGATCGCGCTTATATCGAGTCAATCGAGAAAAAGAGTTACGATAATAATGGATGGTTATTAATCAATTTTCTACCAATACTCTGTACTTGTTATAAAAAAAAAAAAAAAAAACCATAAAAAACGGCACCTATCACAAGGAACAATAATACATCATGGAAATTAATTTATTAATTTTTTTGCAATTTCACGAAATTGAATTCTTCCTTTATTATTATTATTATTATTATTGATATTGTTATTGTTATTGTTATTGTTATTATTATAACGGTACGAACAGCCACAACTTACTAGCAACTTACCGATTAACATCAAAGATTAATATCATATAATTAGATTCAATGATTCTATTAGTAATACTGAGTTAGATGAGCAAGTAATAACCATAATAATTACAAAGTATAATTTGAATTTATTAAGTATTTCAATATTCTTACATTCTTATTTAAAAAATTGCCCTCATAAAAGTTCAATACAATTAGCAGACTTGGGCTCTGAAATGAGTAAAGAGTCCTTGTGAAGAAGAACTAGCGTATGCTCCTTTCCTATATCTATCGTCCTCCGAAAGATAGAAGAAGAATCAGCTTGAATGAGACTATCTGACCGATCACCTCGTAAGTATTTCATTAAACTTCGAGTGACTTTTTCAAACAGTTGTGCTCCTCCATTCGATTTCTTTTGATCTTTTCGCTGCAACGTAACTAATTCGCTATTATCCATTGCCAATATTAGCTCAATCTTTTTCCCTCTGTCATTTCTTTCTTTCTTTTTTTTTTCTTCTTTCTAAGCCGACGAATCCACGTCTATTCGTATTTATCGAGAGACATTCATCAAGAGTATAAGGCGATGCGTGAACATATAAACCAGGATAAATCGCTGTTTTATTGTAATGCTAATTCCACCGATTTTTTTTTTTAAACCAAATTATTTCACATAGATTAAACATATAATAATTATATTTGACTGCAATATAAAGTTAAGATTTCCCTGCGTATTGAGGAAAGAATTTTTTCCTTCCACGTAATATTCGTCACACAATTTAATGTTGTAAATATAATGCGATGATTTTATTGAAAATAAATTTTACATTTACACATTCTCTGTTCGTATGTTTGTGTGATTCTTTAAAATAAAATTTATCTTTACCAAAAGCATAACAATTGAGCTTCTGAATATAGATCATTTTCGAAAATCATTTTAATCGTATTGTAATAAAGATACACTAAATTATGTTTATGCAGATCTCAATATTATGCATGAAAAACATGCGTTCAAACTGCGATTACTTCGACTGTGGGTATAAACAGTATTATATTTTCATAGGCAGAAGTAATAATAATTGTAATGTATTCCCAGCAGTTTAATAGCATCAATTTTACAGCACATTGTATTCATCTAATTATAACACATGCCCATTTTAATGACAATATTGTTATTTCATTCGAATTTCGAGTTTCTATATTTTCTAATGCATTTACTAATTTTTCTTTGTCTTGAACAATGAAATTTAAGAGATTTTTTTTATTTAAATGATTCGATTATTTACTTGGAACATTTTTTTATAAACAAATATCACTCCCAAGATATGTGTATTCAAATAATGTATCAAAAACCATATGTTCATAGTTGTTAGATCTTATATTTTATTATGTACAGTAAACATTTTAATGAGAATTTTTTAATTTAAATACTCTCAGGTTAGTCGTGACAGGTTTACTTTAGTTTTAAAATATCATTTCAAGACGTAATATTATGAGTTCTATAATAGTTCTATTTATGCATTCCAGTATACATTTTGTAAGAGGCAATTGTATTTTATAAAAATGCAGTGTATGTTAGAACTTTATTTTAGCCGAATCTGCATTTGCTGATATTTAAAACAATACTTATGTCGATATTCATAAATAGCTAGCAAACTGTTGTATGAAATATAAAAATTACAAGGCTAGTGCTTATTAAATACGTAAAATGTAAGTAAACGCTATAGTCTTTAATAAGATTAATAATTATTATATATAATGAGTAGCTGCGTATGATTATACAATCAATTAATGGTAAGGGTTAAAGGACGCGTTATTGGTCGATGGTAGTATTGTTATATCCTGTATATGTCTTCTCTGTACAAATTCTTTGATATCCGAGTGAGTAATAGTTGAAACGAGGTAACTATTTAAACCGAATATGCTCTAATCTATTTTACGAGGATATTGGGTTTTCGTCTCTATCAGGAACCGCATGATAAATGAAAGTGTAAAATAATATTGCCGAACGATAAATGCAGAAATTAGATATTCTAATAATAAATGAAACGTATCCAATTAAGGAAATAAAATACTAAAATAAATGCGAGAATTTAAACGAATAACCACAGAAAAACCAATCCAACAAATATTCTTTTAGTTTTATCAAAAAAGTTTCCTTTATCACGAAAAAAATGTTTAATTGATTAATTCATTATTTCCTTGATGTATTTTTAATATTTGATCATAAAAATTATTGCATATTTATTTTCAATCCTTGACGAACCGTGCATTACAATAATTTATTTTATCGATTTCTCGTATTTATAGTTTCAAAATAGCCAATATAATTAATACTACCACAGTTCGAATATATGAATTCTTTTCGATAGCGTTTGGGCGAACGTAACGAATAACAATCTTTGGATTTGTCCGTTTTGTTATTCACAAGTCAATCTTACAATCAGTTGTCTCCTGCTGATTCTCTCTTTAAGTAAATAACTTCCCGGAATAATGGCTTTACGAAAGAATAATAAAATAATATTAACTAAACAGTAAAATGTATCTGTAAATCAGATCAATTTCGATATTGATACTCATTTTCTGAGGTAGATTTCGAAATCCATGCAATCTAAAGGATAAATTTTTAAGAAAAACGGCGATCCGAAGTGGAATATTCGTGGTACGCGCATGCGTATGCGTTAGAGTCTTTTAATCCAGCCCTCATTAATTATAAACAGTTTAGTTTATTTCGTTGATATGGTATTTATAATTCCAGCACTTGTCTCGTAAATATTGTCAATAATTAGCAGCTACAACAGAGTTCAGCAAAGGTTAAATTTTCCTTAAAAATTTGTTTTTAACAATAAACTCGAAGCTTTTTTTCTAACAGCATATAGAATTGAATACTTAGGAGTTACGTGGACGGACATTTGAATGGAATAGTAAAGAGCCTCAGAAGTGCTGGCGATCTTGATTTTATCTACATGATGCTTTTCAAACGGATTCCCAAATCCAATAATGATTTGAACTCCCGTCGACAGAGTGTATGTGGGGAGGCCGAGTGAGAGAGAGAGAGAGAGAGTGAGAGAGAGAGAGAGAGAGAGAGAGAGAGAATAAAAAAATAAACGAGCACGTCTATCCTTTTCTCGATCTCTCCCTCTAGTTTAACGAATGAGGCTTCACATTATTTCCATCCTGAATCGCTGTAATTTTATAAACACTTTGAAAATCTTGCGTCATTGGGGTGGCTTCGCTCATGGAGTCGAGATTGCCTGGACATTTACGGCTTCGCTCAGAACCTAACCACTGGAAAATAATTAGAAAATCGCGCGGCACCCTACTACGATATCTTCCTCTATACGCAGTATGGAAAGCCTCCCTCCCCTTCCCCTACCCCGCCTCCCACGCTCTACGCGCCACTCAAGCAACCACGAGTATGTTCATTGCAGCAGAGATTCTTCAAATTATATGAATGTCGTTTCGAACTCATGATTCTTTCCTATATATTACTAATCTCTTATATTGTCACTCATTACTTCACCTTATTTTACATTTATTGCAGATTGCTCGATTCCTATTAAATATGTAACGGACAAATAAAAATCACTATCCGACAGCATCGGCATGAAACTATATATTTTTTAATAATTTTTGTAGATACTATTTTACAATTTCATAAGTCATTTGTTTTAAACGTCAAATTTTTTTGTAACCTATAAAAAACAAGGCCTCTACCCGTTCTAAAAATCATAATGTGTTTTTTTCAATTTTAAATCATTTATATATAAAAATAAAAAAAATCACCATTACAAATTAAAAACGCTTATAAAAATTTGTACTTCATCATTTGATAAAAATGTCCTGCAAGATCCACGAAGATGATGAGTTATGTGGCTTTCCCGATGATTGTGATCTTATTAAATATAAAAAGATTGCAAAAAGACCAAAGTGGATTTGCAAAAGAGAACCTTTATGGCGAATGTACATGAGAAAGTAAGTCAATTCGTTTATCAACCTGCGTAATTTAACGATTTATAAGAAATATTATTTACATTTCAAAATCACATGGATAATTCATGTAAGTAATTTAGCTTGGGATCATAATTCTTAAATTTCAATAATGTAGATACGTTGGCGCGGTTACGTACGTAGCTAATTAAGGACAATCATCTAACTTTGCAATTTTTTTATTTTTAGTATTATTTATTCAAATTCCATTAATTAGTTTAATTTTAATTAATTGACGTGGACTGACTTTAAAAATTACCTTTAAATAGAAATACATTAAAAATTTTTTTTTTAAAAAGTGGAGTAATTAAAGTAAATATAAGTTAGAGATGAAAAAATTATTTAAGTTGAAATCGCCTCTTATTAATTATAAAACCTTCTTGCAGAATAAATGTCGTATTTATAATTACATTTTATTTTCTATTATTTAATAATACAATTTTTCTATAAATAAATTTATTTTAATTGCTATCGAAGTTCGTTTTTTGTCTATTTAATTACTTGTTATCGTTGAAATATATTTTTGTTTATAAATAAAAATCTGTGCTTAAGAAATTATTTCACTAAAGCCACTATATTAGAATTTTTTAGGATTATTATAATTTTGTAATTATTTTCTTTAACTTACGTTTAATGTAATTGATAAATATTTTTGTAAAACATGTTATCGATGTTTATTGCGAATGCTATAAAAATGTCTAGCTATCTTGAATCGATTTCTCTATCGATGTTAACCGAGAGTGATAATTTCAAAAATTTCAAAAGAACATTTTTCTCTTTTTTTAACTGAAACGCGGAAAATTTCACAGATGTGTAAGCGAAGCGAAGAGAAGGGCCTTGGAGGAACGGGAAGTCTTTGGGGAATTTTATCACAGAAGACAAAACGAAAAACACCGTTTGCCAATTCATAGGGATGAGATGCCGGGACTGGCGAATTGTCGACTCTTGAGCTTATTTAATCAAAAAGGTCGTAAAAGCTGTGCGGAGGCCAGGCCGAAAACTAAAATATGGGATGACATTCGATTTATGCACCAGGTTTGCTCCATTTCCGGCTCCTTTTTAAATTTTTTACACAAATTGCTTTCATTTCAAATTTCCGAATATTTTAAGAAGAAAACATTGTTTTTTTATTTTTGTTTTTTTTTTTACATTAAAGTAGAAAGTGATTGTCCATTATACCTTCGAAATGGATCATTTTACATTTTATTATGACTTAATATATTTTCTTATATTGTACAGCTAAAAACAGAACGTTTATTTGAATTCTTTGGTAATTTATTCGTTTTTATCAAATATGCAAGTTACTTATGGTATTGAACTTATGGTCTTACTTATATAAATGAGAATGTGAGTTTGTTTACACGTCCTATAGAAAGTAAAAACTTTTAACGATGTATTCAACATACGTGTAAATATATAAATCACTTTACTCGTCCTTCATTTATTGCTTACAAATTTACATATATATTTCAGTACGATGACTGCCCTCCAGAACCCCCTCACTTCGAATGGCCTAATCTTGCGCCATGCTTAAAGCGCGATGTGGTAAAAGAAAAAAAAATCGAAGCAAGAAAATTAAAATTAAAAAAAATCGGTGCCACCCCATGTGAAATCGCAGCAATCCAATCGCCTGGTTAGAACTAGTTATTTACATTTTCACACATAACAATAAAACTGTTATGTTATATTTATTACTAAGATCAATAGTTAAATAAGATAATTTTCAATTATTGACTTTAATTTTTATGGCGAAGAAAGAAAATTAAGGAATATATTATGTTCGTACATTTATGTTAGTAATTATAAGCTAAGCAGAACTTTTGATTGCCGCTTTTAATTAAAAATTAGGCGTTTTACTTTTTCATAATTTCTAGTACTGATTCTTAAAAATGTTATCATTCTACGTTTAATTATAAGAATTTGTACATTTCTAACAGCCATAATTGTCCTTTAAATATCACAACCTAATAAAATACTTATATACATATTGAACTCGTTCGTGTAAGGATTTTTCATCTGCAATTAAAGAATTTCGTGTCATCGTACTTCGATTTAAATTAAGTAACGCTTACAAATAAACTGTTGCGTAAACCATTCGTAACATAAAAAGCGAAATTATTTTTATTGTTCTTAATTTATTGATTATCTTCTTTAAATATGAAAAAAAAAACGAAGGTTTTTTTACTAAGTATATTTTTTTATTACGAACTCATATTTCACGAACATAAAATTAGTAATAATAGCTGCTGAGAACTTTTTTAAGACTTGTAGATGTGACATGTTGTAATATGACCTTAGAACGATAAATTTTTATGCCTTTTCATCGATTAGAATCGAGTGACGATGAAAAGATGGAGGAATTGGCGCATAAGAAAGAGTTGATTCATGCAAGAATACCAGTAACTCACATATTGGAGGAAGAGAAGATTAGGATGGAACGGGCCTGTGGTGAACGGATCGGATTGGTCGACGGTGACTGTATCGTTTACGAATTAGACTGCGACAATGAAAATCGAACGTATGCGAATTTGTGCTTACGAGGCTTGATAGGAATGCACTTGCAGGAGCTTACACGGATTCGTATAAAAACCTGGAAGTTCTGCTTGTTTCAAAATCTCATAGCACTATTAGTTAAAACTCAGCTGAGGTATTCCTTTGTTTTGAAAAATGCAATTGGAAAATTTAAGTCGACGAGTAAATTAATGATACTCTGTGATTTAGGTACAAGTACGCTTGGGGTGAGAATATAGATTACATCTACGAACAAGGCTGGAAGATGTTTCTCCATTCTGGTTTCCTCAATACTAAGCTAAATCAAAGATTTGACGACATCCTTGTGTATAATTATATCTACGACGTAGAACTCCAATTAGTCCACGAGATCAAAGACCTCCCCATTATTCGGGACGTGGACTTCGAATACTTTGAGCCTACAATGAAAAAGCAAGAAATAATTCAGAGGCATAAAGTTACCTTACTCAAGTGCCAATTCGGCAATGAACAAATTATGGACAATTTGAAGGTACCAGTTCACAAAGGTACTAGAAGATTGGAAAAATGGTTTGACAATTTGGATAGTCACTACACGAATTGCATCCTTAGGTAAGCCAGGGGTACACTGCTATTAATTTTTTTCGACAACAACGACGACGACATACGCTCACGCACTCACAAAGTACACGTTGCTTATTATCATAATGCCGACAGTAAATACGGCTTATTGATTATATTAGGGAAGGGAGAGAAAGAGGGGGGGGGTGATGAGCACATCGTAGGCAGTATTTCATACATTAAATACGAAATAGGATTTTGTTTATTTCAACGATAATCCGTGCGTCGTTTAATTTAATTGTTCATTTAATCGTTTCTTGAAAACAATGCTCGTGATTTTAAGGACGACGAGATTCTCCGTGGCGTTCTGGCAGGATGGCTTGTTCTGGTTCCTCTATAATCCGTATCGGTGCGACAAGTACGGATTATGGGAGGACGAGGGCTACGCGAGCATAATGAAATTTTGCACGAAGGATGCTCTCAAGCGGCACATAATGATCCTAATAATCCGAGCTTACGCGTACAAATTGGACGAGTCGGACATGTGCGCCAAGGAATACAATTATTATTCGGTAAGCATCTACCAAATAATCTACCACTCCTGCAAAATTCACAACATCAAGCTGTACCTGAGAGGAGCGAAGAAGCCAAAACCTAATTTAGTCGAGAAAGTTAAGAGCGACCCGTGCCTATTCGATCCTTACGATCAACTGTCCCCCAAGGCCTGCGAGGAATTATTGGCTGAAAGCAGAATGCAAGAGGTAATAAATAATTGCAGTGGAAAGCGCTGCCGACGACATTGTAAAAGGGCATAAATGACAACAAGCCTTCGCGTCGTAGCTGGAGGACAAGATAGAGAAGCCCCGTTGGCTCCAAGAGATGGCCATCACGTGGTCGAAGCTGTCGAGCCCGAAAACTCTCGTGAAGAAAAGGAAGTGGCACGAGTTCGAAGTATACGAGCCCCGCCGGCTCTACGTGCTCTGGAGTGACATACACGTGACCGACCGGATATTCGCTCAAGAAAATCGGAACAAGCAATCCAAGGCTTGTTACATCGTCTGCGCAGGCATGTGCTTCATCAATGCGCCCGAGTACTGGACTGCGGACGTTTTGAAGGCCATTGTAATCTGGGGCGACACGTAAGCGCTTACCCCTTTTATCATGACAATAAGAGACGAAGCCTTGAAAGCTGTTTTTTTTGTTTTTTTATTTTTCAACAGCTCAGCTTAGATAAGATTAGGTAAGATACGGCAACGGCACTTTCTGATAATGTAAAAGGGTGGGTATTATGAAGCGTCATTGCCCAGTCGGGGATTACGAGGGCTGAATTTTGTAGGTTTTATACGAAGCGCCGGGAGCGCTCCCGCATGAGCTCCAAGGATCGGCCGGCATCTGACGACGAGGAGGAGGTGAAGGAGGAGGACTGGTCCGAGCACCCGGTCGATCAGTTCCGCATCGGCGAAATCATGTTCGACGTGAGCATCCTGAGACCGACGCGTGGCCGACTCTACGGTCGGTCCGACCAGTGCTTGTGGCGCTCCCTCGAGATATTCTTCCAGCGGTACAATTTTGGCATCCTCGAGTGCGAAAGTACCCAGCTCGGCGTCTTCAAGCACTGCGGTGCCTATTACTTCCTCGACGCGTACAGCATGGGGCCGCCGATATTTAAAACCGGCGACGGGCGGGCCTACCTCCTGCGGGGGGCCTGTCTCCGCGACCTCGTCACCAGCCTCATACTCGTGATCGGCTCGATCGAGTGCAGCCCCTTCTCGATCCGGCCAATCGAGATCGGCACGGTCATCGACACAGCCAGGGTCGACGATTGCGCCCCCAAGGTCCCCGACGACGTCGTCGACTGCAGCTACGAGGCTATCGTTCCCAAGACAGGCCCGTGTCGGCGCAAGGACGACGGCAAGTCCGGAAAACGGGATGGTCGAGTCATGCATCCCCCCGATGACAACAAGGACAGGAAGACCATTTGCGTCCCACCCGAGAATTAATCTCGCATCTCGTCGACCGGTAACTTTACAAAATCATTAGAATGAAATTATTACGTCGACGGGGTTCATTAGGGGACGGAAATTAATCGACCGACGTCCATCATCTAGATACGTTGTACAGAAAAATGGGCGAAACGGCCCATCGAGTATTGCTCTTACTGAGGATGTAAATTTTTTGGGTTAAGTGGCGTTAAGTGGCTTTGGCCGAGGCCCCGGAAAGCCTTGGTCAGCACCGGTCCCAAAGAGTTGGCGTTAGAGAGTAGCAAAAGTAGGATATGCGGTAAGCTACGGTAAAAGAGCGACGGAATGAGTCGGTAGAATGGAAGGGGGGAGGGGTGACGAAGGGACGGTGAATGGAGAGCTGGTAAACGGAAGCCCGGGATCGCGACATAAGACCAAAAGTCTCGGGTCCTGTTAAAAGCTCGAGGCAGATTAAAGTGAGTAAGGATCTGCGCGCACTAAAGACAATTTAGAAATAAAGAGCGAGAGTCGCAGAGGGAAGGAGGAGGATGAGGAACAGGAGCAGGAGCAGGAGTAGGAGTAGGAGCAGGAGTAGGAGCAGGAGTAGAAGGAGAAGGAAGGCGGAAGGCCCTTTGTGTGGCCGGTAAATGCTCGCGTCGCCGCCACAGGTACTCTCGGGGCCCTTGAGGCCCTCGCACCTCATCGAGCCACAATGACTTCTGGCGGCAAGCCTATAATCCAGTTTGCAGGCAAAGCCGGAAACTCGAGCTACCGACACGACGTAGCCCATCCGCCTGCTCGGGCCACCCCCGTACCCCGGGATGCGACGGGACGCGTGCCGAGTCGAGCCTCCGCCGTTGTTTCGACTCCGATCTCAGCTGTGGCCTAAGTCCTGGATGAAGGGGTTACCGAGCCCGAGACCGTCGGAGACTCGTCGTCCTTGAATATGCGGATGAGCTCTGGGATTGAGAAGGGCCGGAGGAGGGCTCGATGACTCGTCCTGAGGAGCTACCCGACTGACGTCACTTGTCCTGGGACTTATACTTTTCTCAAAGCCGATTATCTCAAGTGGCTTCGATAGCCCCTTCGTTTTAAATTTTCTCCTAGGCTTACCCTTCCTCGCTTCTTTCTTCATAATTTTCACCGTGAAAAGGCCTCCAGCTTCGACTTCTTCTTTCCTTCGTGCTTCCCTCTAATCCTCTTGATTGAACGCGCTCCTTTCCTAGCTTACGTTATCAAGGGATTGCATGCAGGGAAGGATTTTTTCACAACAATGTCGTTAGACGTTTTGCGAATTCAGATGAATAGTATTAATAAAGATTGACAATTATAATCGTTTATTATCGTTTAGTTTCATTTATTAAATAAACCTTTTCGTTCAAAGATATTCCAAAGAGAAAACTGT
The DNA here is from genome assembly GCA_018883505.1 of Ceratosolen fusciceps. Classification (NCBI taxonomy): domain Eukaryota; kingdom Metazoa; phylum Arthropoda; class Insecta; order Hymenoptera; family Agaonidae; genus Ceratosolen; species Ceratosolen fusciceps. Next base: position 1,993,760 of record RCIC01000012.1, on the reverse strand, counting down.
ACCTCTCACTCGGTTCATTAAACTTCTCTCGCGGGCTTCTCTCCATTATTTCGATTATTTCCCATCGGTTTCTTAAGAAAATCCGCATCACTCGGTTAGCGCCGATTACTTAATTAATCAATCATTCGTCTCCGACTCAATTCGGCGCCGATCGTATTTACAAATTTTATTTACAGTTTTATTCGTATTTACAATGTCACAAGCGGCTCGATCGAAGGGTAATTGCACATCGATATAAGTCTTTAATTCAACGCTTTCGCAATACTCCAGTCGTTATGTTACATTAAAAAAACAACAGTTTTTCATCATCAACACATATTGCATCTTGCATCTACTTAATTATGGCTAAAATAAATAACAATACTGCTTAAAAAAGTAAAAAATACATTAATAATATAAGTACGCGGCTATTTTTTGTTTCTTTTTACTTTTTTCTTTCTTTTTTTTTTTATAAAAAAATACCAATTATCGAATACAATGATTTCTTTCGCTGTTCAAGTACTAATCCAATCCTACAACTTTCTTTCGCTATTATTATTATTATTATTATTATTATTATTATTATTATTATTGTTGTTGTTGTTGTTATTACATACTTTTTTCTATAAACAAGAGATCATGAATTAAGAGCAATTTAACTGAAATTAAATCAGTGAATGCGCATTAGCTTTTCCAAATGCAGCGTAATTAATTATAAATAATTTTTGGCCAGCTCCATTATAGATAATTATAACGTTAGAGGCTTTAACGGGAGAGATCATCATCCCTCGAATATTAATATTGATGCTTTCAAAGAGAGAGGAAGAAATTTCGCGAAATTCAACTCTTACTCTATACGCAATATACAAAGTTTTTATAAAACATAATACACGTATTAATTGATTGTTGTCAAACGTGTATTGGTATATTAATATTCCAAACCTTATTAAAAGGAAATTACGTTTTGTAAATAAAATGCCCGCATTTCTGAAAGAAATTAAGTGAAATCCAGCTGAAAAGCAACAATGTATAATTATATGTTACGATAATAGTCCGTACAATTTAACATTTATTGAATGCAGGATAAAAAATAATGTACTCAAAATAAGTGGAATATGCGTAATATGCCGTGGCTTTTGGCAGTCGATTTACAGGCATTTTTAAAACAATTAATAAACTGGGCAATACTCGTAATAATAATAATAATAATAATAATAATAATAATAATAATAATAATAATAGAAGTAGTAGTAACAGTAGTAGTAATAGTAGTAGAATTAGTAGTAGTAGTAGTAGTAGTAGTAGTAGTAGTAGTAGTAGTAGTAGTAGTAGTAGTAGTAGTAGTAGTAGTAGTAGTAGTAGTAGTAGTAGTAGTAGTAGTAGTAGTAGTAGTAGTAGTAGTAGTAGTAGTAGGTAGTAGTAGTAGTAGTAACAGTAGTGGTAGCAGTAGCAGTAGCAGTGGTAGGAGTAGTAGTAGTAATAATAGTAATAGTAATAATAATAATAATAATAATAATAATAATAATAATAAGGGCGATGATGATGATGATGATGATGATAATGATGATGATAACAAAATATGATCCGGTTGGATCGTACTGGGACGCGGAGAGGCAAGTCAGAATGGAAGAGTGGCAAGTGCCGAAAGGCTTCCAGACGACTATGCGACCTCGAGGTCAGAGCTGTCGGTGTCCTGGTCCATGTGGTGTTGGTGGTGGTGGTGATGGTGGTGGTGGTGGTGGTGATTGTGCTGCTTCTGCTGGCGCCCCTGAGCGAGGTGTGGGAGGGCGTTTACGGGGATCGTCTCCGCGGAGCCACCGCGAGTCCGCTGCTCGATTTGGAGCTTCCGCAGCCTCTCCTGCTCCTCGCGCTTCTGCTTGCGCCACTTGGCCCGTCGGTTCTTGAACCAGACCTGCAACAGGAGGAGGAGGAGGAAAGCGTTTTCGAAGGTCGTCTCGGAAGGTTAAGGGCACGGCTGTCGGGGAACGGGCGGGACGGGAACGCATCGTTTCGTTCCTTGTGTTATACACATAACACGTAGGGGGAGCAGATGCGAGCGATCAGCGATACATACTTCGCAGACGTTGTGTACTCATACAACGATGTGCCCGCGTTGAATTGAAATTTTAATGCTGCGGAAATATGATCTCATTACGGGCCGCGACGATACACAAAAGTTGAACAAACGAAATGAATGGAAGGATAAGGGGTTTATTTTCCTTTCCTCTTTCCTTTTAAAATCAGGAGGCGCGTCGCTTAAGCATATGATATCCAAATAACGTGTCGGTATAATGGATCCCCATGCAGCAGACCAAGTCATTACATAGGCTAACATAAAAAATAACCAAATTGAAAGTTATGAAAGGCTAGAGAAGAGGCTGAACGTCAAGAGCGATTCGTGAGCTGTCATTGTCAGAGCTCATACGCAAGCATAAATCACGCATCGGCGCGATGAGTGGGAGCTTTGGGGTGGGACAGACCGAGAGAGATAGAGAGACTGAGCGGTGATCGGGCGAGGAGACCGAGGAGGCCGAGGAGGCTCGAGTATAATGGGGAAGCCAGTCGATTATTATGGGAAGGGGTCCGGAGCCCGGCGTTGCCTCGTGCCTCGTGCCTCGGCTTTTCGTACCCCGGCCCCTCTGAGATATCGATTCGGACAAGCGTGAAGAGAAAACGGATCACTTACAACCGCGCCCGCACACCGAGATGCACGTCCCCGACCCCGCAACCGCTGCCCCACCCGACTCTCGATAAATTTACGCTCCGCACGAGGCCGCGCTCCAGAGTCTCGGGTCTACTTAACCTCAAACCCTTGACCTTACCCATTTCTTTGCCTGTCCCGATAACTCCCATTACTCTTATTCCGTTTTACCTGCAGGTTCATCGCTATTCATCCATTGGATGTCGGAATACCTCCCAAGCTCAAGACACCTTCGGAAAGCAAACGGCGATTGGAAAGCTTTTGATAATAACTATCACAAATGATTATTCACGGAATCAACGAATCCTTACAATACTATTATTATTGTACATCACGTCTCTTAAATTTATTAATCCCGGGCAGAAGGAATTTTTAAGTTGTAAACAATTATCTTAATTAGGTTGTACGTCGTCCTTGAGTTCGTCAATTTTGAAAAATTAAAGAAATTATTTTATACATCCCACAAATATCATATTGTATATTCGTAAATTCTGTTACGTAAATGTACTAAATGTACCGTTACAATACGGAATGAATATTGTCATTTTCGGTCATTCCTTAGTTCTTTTAAATAACTAATGGATTTATTTTTAATTATATATATATGTGTATAATATTGCAATGAAATTCAATGTATTGAAAAGTATCAAATGTCCAAAACTTATTTCCCTTAAATATGCATATTTTATACAAATACATTGATACTAAGTAATAATTAATCAATAAATTAAACAGACCTTGTATTATTATTGTTATTATAATTGTTATTTATTTTATTGGCCCAGATATGTAAAGACGAGTTGAAAGGAAATTAGTACGGGAATAATAAAAAAAGAAGAAGAAGGTAAGAAGAAAATGTGATTAGAATGTAACGGTGGAGGGAGGAGTGAGTCGAGAGTCGGTCAAGGACTAATCGAGACTTCCACATCTTTTACAGCATCGATAAATCAGATTTTAGTCGAACATGATTTCTCAGCTCTCGGCCGGGCATTATAGGTGGTGTCCCGTAGTAGATGTCTCGTGAGGGAGCGCGGAGCAGGGCGGGGAGCAGGGGGGGGCACGCGGGGCGCAAATCTTCTTTCGTACGCACCGCCATTCGTATGTCTGTTTTCATCTCCAGCTCCGGCGCCCCCACGCCCCCAACACTTGTCACGATTTCTTTGTCAAGTCTCCGCGTTCTAATTAAATTATTAACTAAGCCTTACGTAAGTTATCTCAATATACGTTGCATGTGCCGACAGAACAATAAGCAAATGCATTACGATAACTTATCCCATAAGGATTATTTGGAGATTGAGGTTTCTTTTTTTCTTTTACTGCCACTGAATTACAATTGTGGATTTTCGGCAAATCAAGTTATAGATTACAGGATAAGGTGAGTAGGCAAGCTGGATTGACATTACAATAAACGGAAGATGGATAAAGGCGAGAGCTTGTTTGCTCTACATTAGCCTTAGATAAAGTTTCTCTGGTGAGGGACTGATCGGTTTCGGGCAACGTTCCCTCATTCTGAGAAGCCGGTTTACTATTTACCGAGACATCCAGCTCAGAGGAAAGCACCTAGAAAATAACTTATTCCCCGACTATCCACGTAATTAACAAATAACTCGGCGTTATCTCAGTCCCTCGTAAACGGCCTTTTTTTTTTCCTCTTCGCAAGATCCGACCTTATCACCGTCCAAGAGTTCTGCACCTCCTCCAGCGACGAGCAAACACGCGGCTCGAGGGCATCGAGTAATGGATGGGGGCGGGGGCAGGGGGGCGGGGGAGAGGCAGGTGAATCCCAGGTGCGTATTGTTTAGAAGGCCTCGCTCTGTGAGGAATAGGGAATTTTTCCTCCCTCGCCCTTTCGTCCGCATATCCAACTCCCCCCCCCCTCGATATTCAATACGCACGGGTGGTCCAGGGATTTTATTTCTATGCTGCTTTAAGAATCCGAGGATGGAAATGCGTGTGAGCTTCCCGTCTATTCGCACGAGCGATTAGCTCGATTCTTATGTGAGCTCTGGTGTGGTCGCGGACCAAAGCGTATAAGCTCTCCGTTTTTCCCTAGGCCGGGACTCGCATAGGACTTGGCACCCGACCATAAGGATTTGTAAGAAGGTTTTATTTATGCCCGAGATCGTCGTTTCAGTTCATTCCACAAATGCAAAGTCGATTCCCATTATTTTCACCGCAACTACCTTCACCGACGAACTATCTATAATATTTATATCTTTTTTTTTTTTTTTTTTTTTTTTTTTTTTTTTTTTTTTTTTTTCAAAACAATTACCGCTTACGCAATCGAATACGGCATACGGTATGTGTAATGTTTAATATTTACTCGATACAACAGGCTCCTCTACACATAAGCCTAGGTTACATACTTCACGATTTTCACGCCCCTCTACATCCGCCCATTTACCTCTACATTAACGAAGGGCTCTTGCTTCTTTAATGTATATTTATATATATATATATATATATGTGTGTGTGTGTGTGTGTATTATATACGGCATATTTAAAATTACAACTAATAAACTGCTAAATTTTTATTTGGATTTTATTTTTCTGAATTTCTAAAACATCGTTAACATTTAACTGCTGAATTTTAAATTAGACAATTTATTAATAAATTATCGAACTAAAAATTAATTAAAATTTATTTTCATATAAAATAATTGGTTTAATATTCCAATATTAATATTAAAAATTTTCGTTTCAATTTAAAAAATTTTAATCGTAACACGTAAACCTTTTTTGTTCGGATATAATGTTTATTTAAATATTTAAATTAATATTTATAATCAACAATTATTTTTAAAAAATTAAAAGAAAACAAGAAATATTGTTATGTAATAATTATTTCAATATTAATCAATAATAAATATTTAATAAAAATTTTAAAGTAACACATGTATATTTGAAAAAATATTATTTACATAGAAAAGTTAAAAAAAAGTTCTTATATTACAGAATGTAAATATTTCATAATTTTCGACAATTCATATTTGACGATTATTTTTTAAATTAAAACTCGAAGCTTTAAGTATAATCCATTACAATATTCGTTAGAATATTAAATTTCAGTATCTGAATTCGTATATTCCTAATCTTTACAAAATAATTAATCTATTAATGTTATAATATTTACTAAAATATAATACTATAAATAAATAATACCATGATTAGGTATTGAAGATTGGAGACTTTAATACATTTAGTGCAGTAACAAATAGTTTAGTATTCGTTAGAGAGCAAAATAATATTACAATAAATACAAAATTCAAATTTTGATTATAAAGTTTATATGCCAACTGATGAATTTTTGGTTTTCTTATACAAGTACAGTGGAATTGAAAATATTTTATTTAATAAGGCTTAGTTTATATTTATAAATTATTTATATGATACATTTGTTTCAATAAAAACTTTTATACTTTGATATTTAAATTTTAATCTAATCGAATGCAGAATAAAAGAAGTAGTGTTCCGCGAACATTGATTAAAATTCTGTATGCTATTTAGATTAAACATTTAGACTGCGTTTAGATTTTACGCTCGATAACATAAACAATAAAATAGAAGATAACAATAAAGGAGATCGGCATCAACAGTCGGAAACTTATCGCTTATTCAAAGAGATTGACGAGATTAACCGAATTGCATCAGAGCAATGACAATTCACCCTATTGTACTGCCCGTACGTGCTTACGCTTCTACGCGTCCCACATTCCAGTATTTTTATACTAATTTTATAATTCCGGCCTACCTAATTATAATCTTTGTATACAATTTTTTTGTCAAAATTTGCAATATCATTAACGAGCAGGACGACGTTAAACGTATTTTAGAATCAGAATTAACACAACTCAAGAGACTATATACGTATGTTACTATACGTATATAGATAATTTACTTATATGGGAAATTCAAAGAACTCGTTAAGAATTCTGTCGAAATTTTAATTTTCAAGCTCTTCTATTCCCGGATACGTAAGCGGGGAAACTTCAAATGGTTTTTTATTTTTTAGTCTTTAAAATGTCTCTAATTATACTGTATGCACTGTTCTATGAAAGAGTTTTGGTGTCAGATTTAAAGCTAATAGAATATACACTATATGCATCTACAAATACGTGTCTATATGTAATATACACAACCCCATAGTATATGCCAAGATACTTGAACGAGGTACGTGTATGTGTATCTTCTGCATGTCATGTGTAGTGTAATTAATAAATATAGTTTGTATATTTATGCATCTACACATACGTATATACAGACAGACAGACAGACAGACAGATAGAGAGAGAGAGAGAGAGAGAGAGAGAGAGAGAAAGAGAGTGAGATTAATAGAATGAGTATCGCAGGTCGATGAGGTAAACAACGTGTGTACGAAGTTAGAGATGGGTCGGGGTAAAAGTAAATGGGTTTATTTTGTAACGAGAATAGGAATTTGAATTTCGGTCAAAGGTCGACAACACGGATGGGCTATGCACTCACCTCTATTCGTTCCTCCTTGAGGTCAACCTGGAGAGCGAGTTGCTCCCGCAGCAAGACATCCGGATAGTGAGTCTTGTCGAAGGTCGCCTCGAGCTGTTCGAGCTGCTCCTCGGTGAATATCGTCCGGTGGCGGCGCTTGCGCTTCGCCATCGGCCCGACTCCCGGGGCACCGCCCGGGCTCAGCTGGTACGGATGGGCCCCGTGGTAGAAGGCCGGCTGCCCGTGGAGAGAGACGCTCGCTGCCGCCATCGCAGCGACGTAGCCTCCGGGATAAAGGCCAGGGTAAGCCGCAGCTGCAATGGAAGCAGCCGTATTTAGAGATCGAGTACTCGCTGACTCATATAACCCGGTTCACACCCGACGTACTTTGCCTAATTTTGCACAAACGATTTCCACGCCGAGTGCGCTTGAATCTCTCAAGTCCATTGCTAAACTATTCGCGGTTCGTCGACTTGGACCTTTTCAAATAAGCACGATAACGGCGACCGTGACCTTGAGTCATAAGAATAAAAAACAAAAAAAATAAATAAATAAATAAATAAATACAAAAAAAAAAAAAAGTACCAACGAAGACGAGTTATCCCCGGCGGCTGAGGCTAGACTGGTCGAATGAAATGGTGCTTTGGATCGAATGGTCTCTGAATCTCTGAAAAATATGGATCGGCTGCGACGGGGAGGAGGTCCCGCGTTCACGGTAATGCCCGCGCTCCCAGGGGACGTTTTACGAAAGACCTCGAAGCCGTAAAAGCAGCTTAAGCATTACGTTTTTCTCGCGACTCCGACGTCTCGTGAATATTCTTCTCCTCCGCTTTGCTCGCGATATTTCACATCGGATTTGTTCGCGGGCCGATGGAGCATCCCCGAAACGTATTAGTCATTCGTCATTTCTGCCAACGAGTATTCGACATTCCATTCTTTTTATTTCCACTTAACACTGGCCGCCGTAAATTTATTATATTCTATAACCTACTTGGCGTATGTGTTGCGCTATGTATTACAAGTTCAGGACGATAGAGGAAGAAACCGAATTGATTTTATTGACAAAAAATAATTTTTAATCGTGTCTCTTTACGTCAAGTACCGCATTAGAGCCAAGTATATTTGCAGATTAAAATTTCTGTCTACTGGGTCAGGGCGCGTTTACTCCGAGAGGGAGAGAGAGAGGGAGAAAGCTCGGATACATTGTCGATTAGTCAGTCGGATAGCTACAGAGTACCGTTTATAACGGCTACTCTTTAAATCTTGCAGTGGCTTGCGTAATATTTTCCTTTCGGCAGTTCTACATATGCAATACTGGCGTGTTGGCAAAGCATTAAAATAACAGAAGCAAGGGAAGTGGGAGGGGAGGAAGAGACTTTTCTTCAACACACTCGGGTGCATCTTAACCGAGCTCCATAAAATCCTTTTAAGGATTTTCACCGGAGGATCCTCTTCCTGGCCTCCACCCCGAGCCATCTTCTTTTCGCGTTTCAGGGTAAAATGCTTTCACCCTAGCGCGAGCCGCCCACGCTTCGATACAGAAAGAGAAGGAGAGAGAGAGTCGGGCCCTGACTTACCGGAGGAATCAAGGAATTTCCTTCGCCGCGGCGGAGGCTCGACATGACTATTAAAATACGCGATTTCTTTTCTCCCGGCACCGACGACCGAGTGTTTTAAGAAGATTTTTCCCAACTGACAAGCAATCCCTCGGGATATTTAAGTACTCGCCGAGAAAAAAACCTTTAACCCACCCGCCCCACACCCCCCGCCCAACTACGTTTTTAATGCGAGAGCATCGTTCTCCCTCTGCTTATTTTTATTTCAATTTCCACCAGAAAGCCTTTCATTATTTTAATCCTCGCGATTGTAATATACATTTCTCGTTTCCAGTTCATTCCATGCGCAATCGAACTCCATGGAATCGAACTCTAATGCATAATACACTTTTTTATTAATAATATTTACTGCTCGAATAACATTGATAAACATCCTATAGTTTCTCGTCTTTCTTCTTTATTCATAATTGCTTATCAGTTACAGAAAAAGAAACCGTTCTTCATTCTTACGAAATTGACGAATTTTCATTGCTTAAACGTCATCTTTACAATGTTCTGCATTCAACGGTTGTTATTGCCCGAATTATTAAAATCAAACATTTGTCAACAACGTCGGCAATTTATGAGCGATAACGAGAAAGATTATGGATCAGTCATTATTAATTTATTCGAACGGAGAATACACTTTTAAGAAAACATATATTTTATAGATTCCTTGCGATATTGAATTATTTCAATTTTTTATTAATTTATACGAATTGTTTAAATTTTATAAATACCCTAAAAGTTAATGAATATTACCACTTTATTAATTGTTATAGAGATTAATTTTATTAATTTCAAGTCTTATACCATAAATAGGCTTAAAAACAATCATTATAATATTTCCTTTTTTAACATATAATTAAATGATGATATTTAGATAAAAATTTTCTTCAGCATAAAAATTATCATTATTATTTAAGGAAAATGGTTTAATTACAGAATTACAGAAGATATAATACTTTTATATTATCTGCTTTAGAACAAGGAATCTCGGCATTTTACAATAGCATTTAACAATTCTTATTTTATATTTGCGAATTATATTTGCGCGCGAATACATTGAACAATATTATAGAAATAATGCAATATTAGAATTAATTAAAATAGAATAGAACGGGTATTTAATTAAATTTAGTACTTTAAATGAAAAAGACGTTTTAATTGATATATTTGTCCAAGTTGATAAAATTAATATATAGGAAGGGTAAGTGTACCGAAGGTTAGACTCACCAAGGAAGTCGGCCGAGGTGAACGCTAGATGATGGAGTTGTTGATGGAGAGGATGGACACCAGCGGCAGCGGCAGCAGCCACGGTTCTGGCACTGGCAGCGGCGGCGGCAGCGACGGCCCCGCCCTCGGCTGCCCGGATCCCGAGCGACGGGGGCGCGTTACCCATCGGTCTCGGCGCCAGGATGCTGTCGATCGTGAATAAGGATGCCGCGCCCGAGGCCGCGGAGCTCGTCGTCGACGTAGCCGTCGACGGCCTGCGGTGCTGCTGTTGATGCTGCTGCTGCTGCTGGTGCGGCTGCTGCTGTTGCTGCTGTTGATGGCGATGATGATGTTGCTGCTGAAGAAGAATTATCGGCTCAGGAGATGCCCGACCGTAGAGGAGTCGGGCCGTTTGCTGTCCGTAACTCTGCTCGATCTGATTTTGGCGCTGCTGCTGCTGCTGCTGCTGCTGCTGATGATGATGATGGAGTGGCGATGGAGATTCCGTCATAGGGGAGCGCGACGAGTCGCCGCTGTAGCCGCTCTCCACCATTTCGACTCTCTCTCTCTCTCTCTCTCTCTCTCTCTATTTCTCTCTTTATCGCTCGTTCGGAAACTCTGTAGCCCGGGTATATTCGTTGGCTCGGCTCAGGTCTTAAAGCTTAGAGGTTAGCCCGTTCGCTCGAGCAGTTACAAGGAATACCCGATCATTTTGAGTATCCGTAGATTGGGGTTATCGTACCGCGTAATCACAATCTCGATGTCGCTCTCGTAAAGCTGTAGAGGAGCTGTAACGGGCAGGTGTGCGCGTGCGGAGGTGGGGAACGGAGTCGGGGCCGCGAGTCACTTGGCGTCGTGGTCACGAGCTCGGAGTCGGCAAACCCTCCGCAACCGACGTCGGCCGAACAGTGTCAGATGAACTGCCGCGCTTTTCACGGCAGCTTCTCCGGCTGCATCCCCGTGCGCGCGTTGCACCAAACACGAGCCGTTTCCTCAATCGTTGGCTTGCCGCCTGCGCCACCCCGACCCCCCTCTCCCTTGACAGAGGAGACCCCGCGATAATAGTGGACTGGGGCAGCGAGTGGGCGTGGCAAGCACCGACGTAAACGCCTACCAGCTCCCGGTCTGCACCCTGTCCTCCGTCTGCAGCGCTATGCACGAGCTACTTCCTCATGCATCGGATTGCAGTTTCGCCGCTGCCGTCGCCACCACCACCGCCACCACCACCGCCACCACCACCACCACCACCACCACCGCCAGCAGCATCACCACGGTGTCACCCTTCCCTCTGACACTATTTTTAAGGTGGGCGATGCGCCAACGATTACACCCGACTTACCCATACTTCCCCATCATACTATTTCCGATATTCATATTATATTAACAGCACTGATTTTCGCTCATTATTACATTAATTAATATATAATTTACACATAGATATATGTTGATGTTATGCCGTAGCACCCACATTTCATTTGAAATATATTTTATCGGCATTGTCAGTCTAATTTAATTGAGAAGAGAAAAAGAAAAAAAGAAAAGAAAAGAAGCAGATGGTTCATCTGATGAAAAGTGTTGAGGGCGGTATTAAAATGAGGGCATTTTAATAAAACCTCGATAACATTCTCCTACCCCCCCCCCACCCCGAGGAGGATTTCTCGTGGATCCCCTTAGCGCGCGCCATTATCTGTCGGAAGGTGTAACGAAGCGCCATCCTGTCGCCGGGAGCTCGTCGGATCGCAGTGATGACAAATTAACGGAGAATTCGTAATAGGAAAGAGCGGAAGTGACGCCGGGCTAAATTATTGTCCGGCCAATGGCTTGCCAGGCTACGCGACACACGCGACACTGCAATCCTCGTTTATGCGACCCGAGTGAGAGGGAGGCTAATCGTCCCCGAAAGAAACGCTCCGGCCGAGGGTTTATCGCATGATCCGGGCACCGGGAGGTGTGGCCTACCCAAGGACATACGCTCCGCCTCCCCTATTGGTGTTCGGCGCCTCCTATCCCCACCGTACGCACGGACGGACTCCCCCGACGACTACTCTCTTGCCTCAACGAAACTGCCGGGTCGGGGAGGGGAAGGGAAGGGAGGAGGAGACGGGTGGCGATGAGGGGCGGGGAGGGGAGGGGAGGGGGCATTGTGCGTGGGCGGCGGCTGTTAGCGGGGCACGGAGGGCTTCGCCCCTCCGTCCGTTCCTTGCTTGCACGTACGTCGGAAAATGCCTGCCTAGCCCCGCCACCCGCCAACACCGCCGTCGCCGCCTGTCGCGATTTATACTAATGCAGACGCCGTTTAGTCGGGCTCGGAAGCTGCAAGTTATTTCCATATCATCTCGCCCATCCTAATAAATCACCTTCCGCTTAGTCCTTTATGAACGAATTACCTCCTCGTTCTTCATAATACCATCATTATTGTCAAAGTCATCGTCGACATCATCATCGACGTCATTACCCTTATTACCATCATATATATAATCATTAGTCATCTTGTCTATACCATCGCCATCATTGTTTCGGATGTTATCATTATTATTATCGAAGTGAATGTTCGGTTAGAGTATTTTAGATACCACTAACGATAGACTTGAACTAATTTCGCATCCTGAGCGAATGAATTTATATATACTTTATTTCAGCGTCTGAAAATGACTTTATACTGGCATATTCAGCAATTATCTATTACAAATAAATGCATTTTTGCATATACATTTTTATATTTTAAATAAAGTAAAAGTTAGTACACGAATTTTAACTTGACTCAATAAATGTAAAGTGATCTAATTCAATTATTTAATTTTCCGCAAACAGCGCTATACAAGAAATACATAGTAATACCAAAATTAAATATTTATAATTTTTTTTATAAACTTGTTCCGTTTCATCTTGTCGATTGAGCTTAATAAATAAAAAGATGCACTCTTTTTATTTTATCACTTCCTTTAATTAAAAACTAATATTTCTTATTAGTTGTTTATTTTTTTTTTTTTTTTTTAAGCAAATACTTTCAGGAGGCAATTGAAAATGGTTTTCAAATAAAGTAAATATTGTATGATCGCTTGGCTGTTGTCTATTACCAAGGCAAGTATAATCCGAAACATTCAAAAGCATGAAAAATTTATTTTAATAACCGCCGACTGCTAATAAATAATTGTTTCGGCTATTGATAAAAAAAATGTTCAACTTCGTTATATCTAATATTATGAAATCAAATAAGGAATTAACCGCCAACGAGTAAAATTAAAAGCATAAACGTTAATTTTCATTAAGCATTTTCTTAAAAGGACAATATAAAAAGAAAGTTTGAGCAGTGGATTTCGAATGATATGAGCCGGCATCGAATTGTATGATGATAAATAATACAGGAAAGAATTGGATTAGAAAGTAAGTCGATAGGAGTTGGGACAAATATTTACGTAGATTGCTGGTGGAGGCGGGGAGGGTGGGGGCGACTCGCATCGAAGGAGCTAAGCATTTGCCACCATCGACTGTCGCTTCCCATATAAAAGAGACTTACGTATCATCTAGTGACTGTAGTGGGAGGGGGGGCACAGAGGAGCAGCAGGGCCGGTAAGCGTGGGTGGGGAGGGAGACTCGAGTGCGTGGGCGGTGCGCGGATATTCCCGATCCGGGGAATGGGGCTCGTGAGGGAGCGGAGGGGGAAAGGGCGAGACGTCCGAAGGATAATTGGGGGCTCGATCACGCATTACGCGTTTTCAGCCGAGGGCGAGACTCCGATTGGACGCTCCGGACGCATATCGACGAGTGCCGAACTGGACAGACGGACTCTTCAGACCTCATTCTATTCATTATTTCAGTTTAATTAATCTGCAGTCGGGTGAGAAGTAGCCACGAGCGAAGAGCGACAAACGAAAACCCCCTCCGTCCTTGAACTTCCCCTTCATTTTACAGACTACGAATCCTTTGAGATCATTTAGTACGTAAAGTCTTCATAGTAAAGTATATAATATTGTGCATTTTAAGCATTACTCCTGCTAATTAATAGTTTTGAAATTGAATTTCAAATATATTCATTACATTTTATTAATTATTGCATCATATTCACGTCCCTTTACGTATCTTTTATACACCTATTCGATTAGCATGCGTATAATAGTGCGTACGAAAGACATTATAGAGAGAGAGAGAGAGAGTATTAATTATTATGATTTTCGTGTATCATTGCTTACTGTGATTAAATGTATTTAGAAAATTTTCGTTAGATTTGAATAAGATAGTTTATTATTCGTTCTCTATTTGATTACTTTTCAAACCTAACTTACAACTCACTGTATTTCCAAATTAGTATTTTATAATAAGAATCGTAATTCATCTTATGTATTACTGTAATTAGAGGCGCTAATTAACTTACCTTTGAAGAATTCGTCTTTTAGGGATACTCGTGCTGGGGTACGAGACTCTAAAGAACCATTACGCGCTAAGAACTTTCTCGACGCTTTCGCTCTTTTATGCCAATTAATTCTTATTAATTTCTGTCATTCGTGTTCATAAAGGAATATTTGAGAAAAAAAAATATCAGCCGACACCTCCTTCTTGACACTATAAATTTAATAGAAAATATTAGAAGAAAGCGTTAGGTAAAAATATAAAAGCGTGATTTTCAGCTAAGGTACGTAGCGTAAATATTAATTGTTGTAATAAGATTTAAGCGCGAGGGATCGCCTGTGTGTGAGATGATAAGTGAAGCGCGATACTTTATCGCGGGGGCGTCGTTTCCGAAGGGGGGGGCGTGAAGTCGTGGAAGCGGCGCTTCGCTGGTAGAGGAAGTCGAGAGAGAGAGAGAGAGAGAGAGAGAGAGAGAGAGAGAGAGAGAGAGAGAGCGAGGGTGGGGGTGGGGGTGTCATGAGCTGTAAAGATAAGATAAACGAGAGGAGCTTTATTCAGCGCCAGGTAAATCGTATGAGGATATCCGTGTATTGGACACAATGTACCGATTGAGTCTGCTAGACAGGTAAGAGATTGGTAAACCGGCGATGGTTAAACTCATGCAAATGAATGTCGCAGGGCCCCGGGTGGGGTCAGTTGTCAGGGACTCGTCATCCGAAAGGGGCGATTGAGGGGCCGAGGGGTAACAAGGGAATAAGGTCGCGAAATTCCTTCATCCCTTTACAGATAATCAGGCACGAATAGGGGCTGTAACTCGCGTGGTGCATGCGTACATTCGGATCGCGGCTCAGATCATGAGCTCCTCGAACCTTTGCACGTACTCTGCCAGGTAATAATAGCCGTGCAAAACCGTTGTAATACGCATTAGTCCGGGATAGGTAGCCCGGATACGTGCTCGAGGGTAGACGTTCTTCTTTGTCAGGCCCGCGGACCAACCGAATCGAACTGGGCCCTTCTTGTTTGAAGAGGGCGGGCTGTTCGGGCTGTTATGGGCCTTGGGGGTTGCTCTCGTCACGCGCCCTCCCCTTAAATCTGCAGCCTCGAGCCAAATCTCGCATCCACTCAGCGGAACCATCGACCTCTACTTTCCTAACTCCGGAAGCGCTCGCGAGCTCTCTCTCTCTCTCTCTCTCTCGCTCTCTATAATCTTGATTTTACAGCGGTGGCACACGCCTGTGTTTCTTACCTTATTACCACTCCTACCTATCGACTTATAATCTAGCATTATAATGGGCTTTTACATTTCATCAGCTTTGACTTTTATCATTGCCTTGTAACAATATTTGCCTCCTACTAATAAATCTTTCCGTTTTGATAGGTACTCTCTCTCTCACTCTCTCTCTCTCTCTCTCTCTCTCTCTCGCTTTCTCCTATTTTAACTAATAATATGTCCTTATCCGTGGATAAATATTATTAACTTTTACTTTTATTCTTATTTCAATTACACTCCTACCCATTTTCAGATATTTTATTATTTATGCAGTATTTAATGAAATACGTTTAAGTTTATCATTATCGATGTTCTTCACTTATACAAAAAATAATTTTCACTGAGATCGTTTCCCGACAATGAGTTTTAGTTACAAAATGGAACAAAGAATGAATGTTAATTTTATGTGCCAAGCTGTACTCGAACATACAAGTAATAGTATAAGTAAGCAGATGATAGGTGCAGCTTCATTGGGTCCATTATATTGAAATGAATTGAAAAGCAGTTGGCCGAGAGGTAGAGTAGTTGAAAAAAATGCAAATCAGATTAACGAAAATATTAACGATAATGATAATAATAAAGTAAATGAGAATGCGTCGGGGATGATGACTCTTAAATGCCCGATATTTCCGTTCTATATTTTCAAAATTTATTCTTTAGCAGGCTAAAGAACATTATGCCATTCTTTGATTTACTCCTCAGCGCCTCTCGGCCGCTTTATTACATCGCTATTTTCCTTTGTCCGAGCCAATAAAATAAATGTCTCCCTCATCTTCTCCAACTTTTTCTTGCTGCCAGGTACGCATGCGTGCGAGACGTAAATACAATAGCCCGCGCACGGCCTGCCTTCTCTTTTCAAACTCCGAACTCGGCCTCCATTCTAATCCACGCGGATCTACCAAACCTTAATCCTAATCCTTACGTTAATCGCGGCTCGATTCGCAGAACCAGTCCCCGGGGCTGAAAGTAGCTGCGCGCCTGTATGTAAGGCCAACCTCTATACATACATGTAGCCGCATCCTAATGACTGTATTCACCCCACCTGCCTTCTCCTTCGCTCATTGGTTCACTCGCACCCCATCTCTCTCTCTCTCTCTCTCTCTCTCTCTCTCTCTCTCTCTCTCTCTCTCTCTCTCTATTTATCCCTCCTGCCCTCATTGCGTCAAACTCGCTTCTTCGGCCTCTCTCTACTAATTTTTTCTATCCCCTACTCTCTTATCATATTCCTGTAGTAAATTCATATGCTTTTCCAGATTTTTACTCTCTCTCTCTCTCTCTCTCTCTCTCTCTCTCTCTCTCTCTCTCTCTCTTTCTCTTTCTTGATGTATCGTAAGCTCACGTGCGCATATAAACGTTTAGTTTGCCTTGAATGGCAGTGAAATAACGATTCTTTTGTCACGTAATAGCTGTATACAAGTAACTAATACATGGATATAACTAATGCACACATATACACAGGTAATTTTCATCATTTTGTCTTACTAATACAGATCCTAATGAATATTTAACAAGAATTACGTAAGTTTTAAAACTGTAAGGCAAAATTATTTATTGTATTTCTGTCGTATTTATCATTCATTCCACATTTATTTGGAAAGTTCCAAGGAGCAAGTCATTTCTTCGAATGCCTTTAAATCTATACAATTTATTGTTTTAATGATTATCATTTTGAAACTTTAATTTTTATAAAGAAATACAATCCATCAAACGTATTAAATACGTTCTAGATTTCAGAAATCCTACGAGTTCTAGCTTTCTTTTATTTAAAATATCACACTCCTGGGAATGATCGATTCGATCATCATATCTAATTATATATAAAGTATTTAATTCTTTTTTTTTATTAATTTTATTAAATGCTATGGAAAGTGATAATTTAGAAATTAGTCTGATTATAATATTTTAAATATTTACGATCGTTATACTCTATACGCATAGGTGGACTTTCTGTATAACAGAATAAACCGTTGAAAAATTGAAATAATCTTAAAGTTTATATAGATAACAAAGGGTTCTCAGTCTCTTTGAAATCTCAATCCTTGTATTCTTCACGCGATAAACGGGAATGACAATAAGATAAAAGTGACGACCACGTCAGATTAAAGCTTTCCTGTGATCTCCTAAAAAGGGGGAAAAAGCGTAATTTCATGATTGAAATAAATTAGGAATGAACTATAAAGGGGCGAAAACGCGAGAATCAATGGGTAAAAGTAGCGGAAAGCGCGAGTCTTTTCTAAGGATTAACGCTCCACGACTGTATCTGTATTTGTATCCAGATAATCCGGTCATGGTGATACGGGATTTAGATTTACGCCCGCGTTAGACGCTGGCTACGAGCTGTCCGAGAGCTGCTGCTCTGTGGCGAAAATTAACGGGCGAAATGCTACCGATAATTCGTGGGAACTTTTGCTACTTTGCCTTTTTCTCCAGCAACTAATAATGTAATTTACGGATGGTTAGGTACATTATTCGTATTGTCCTGCTCGGAAATGGCGGAAATGGAAGTGAAAAACTTTGGCTATTGAAGGACATTGTCATGGTGATGAGTACCCATTCATATTATACCTATTTATGAACAATTTCACGTTATACCTTTGACTTGTTTACAAATTAAAAACCAAGAGAAAGCTAACAAATAACTGATTCTATTCCTCATCAATATTGTTTGTAAGTATACATAACATCAAGATATTAGAATAAATATATTTATTTTCTACCTTTATTTATTTGCAAATATACATTTTGTACGTTATTTTTACACGAGTAATTATATTTTTAGCGAAAGGCAATAGTTCATTAAATTTAGAAATAAATGTGATATTATTAAAGGCTTTCCTAGGCAGACATGAATTTAATACGCAATTGGATTTCCCCCAAATGAGCAGCAGTTATAACAATACGTGGTATTATTAGTTTCTAAAAATGAGATTCATATCGTATAGAATTATATGATTAATTAAGAAATCATAAATATAATTTATAGAAATTCTCGACATAAGTAGTTAATATTAATTACTTTTACGTAATTATTATTAATTATACAAATTGTATTCAATTTCATATATACAATATAAATTGTATCAGTTCAAAGACTTCTTAAGTATGTATTTTTATAAATTATGCACTTAATTATAGATTTGTATTCGTTTATGGGAAATATGGTTCTTAAGATGAAATATTTTCATTGCGATAGAGAATAACGTTAAACTTATCTCAAAAGTCGCAAGAGTTTTTCTTTTTACTATTTAATTTACAATTATATTTTTACTTTCATTTTTTATTCTTCTATAGTTTATATTATTTATATCTACTTGAAAAATTTTATACAACTAATGTATAAAAAAAATAATCAATGGTTGGCTAAAAATATCACATAAATTTTACAAAATAATTGGGAATAATAAATTACTGAAAAAGATATTTACAAATAATAATATATATGTAATATATAATTATAAATATAATTATAAATTATATTTATAGTAAATATTTCTATTAGTAATATACAGTTATTGTTATTTAAACAAGTAATTGTTTCTAACTAAAGCTGCAATTTTTAATATTTGATTGATAAATGTATAACTGGTACATGAATTTATTGTTAAGGATATTTATACATATTACTGGGAATCAATTATTATAAATATAAACTGATATAATTTTGACATTCCTATAGCTATTATTTTTTATGAAATATAAAGTAAAATAATTATATAAATCAATTGAGTTGTATAGAAAAAATAATTTGTTATAAATAAAATTACAGTTTTGTCCTTAATTTAATAAAGCAGTCATTATGTATTCGCATAGATTGCAAAGAAGATTCAAAAACGATTTCAACGAGGGAAGCAATAGGTTATAGATGTATACCGTTGGAAAACTGTAATCGATATTAGATGGCATATTACGCACTTGTTGTTATTCTATGTAATATCTCTTGTTGTATGAATTGTGTATACTAGTATAATATTGAAATATTACACACGAATAAGACTAATTAATGCATTACAATAAATAACATTATAAATACATTTTAATTTTTCATCACATACTGTTAAGAATCGGTATTAAAGTTCCGTCAGATAAAAAATAAATTTAAAAAATAAAATAAAATAATTAAATTATTTCAATTGTAAAATTAATATGTACCTCTTATACTATGTACCTCTTAGATATTTTATTGTACATAAGAATTAACAAATTAACATATTCATGATAACGTATTTATTTAAATATAAAA
Organism: Ceratosolen fusciceps; assembly: GCA_018883505.1. NCBI lineage: Eukaryota > Metazoa > Arthropoda > Insecta > Hymenoptera > Agaonidae > Ceratosolen > Ceratosolen fusciceps. The sequence continues at coordinate 1,973,952 of RCIC01000012.1, read as the reverse complement.
ATGTTTATAAAAATTTTTAATTTAAAATTACATTCAAAGTTTATAACTTGAATATGAAAACAATTATTCAGAAAATTTTATTAGAAATATATTTAAATATAGTTAATGATATCGTTTCAAGAATTGAATAACTACAGTAAATATAAATATAAATTCGGCTACAAGTATACGAGATCGTTCGCAATATTCATTATGAAAAATGTTAAAGTTGAATAATGTTTGTATTAATGTATATTTGAATCGGTATTCGGTCAGAATTTTTTCAGAACCTCAAGAGGCTGATGATTCAAGTATTTTTTATTAGCTTTATATTTCTCTCATACTAATAATATAAAAATAAATCGCAAAAGGCTACTGTACATGTAATGTAAAAAGTACAATGCAAATCGATAATGTTTATATTACAGAATTATTAAATAAATCGAACCTTGCTTTGTAAAAATACGTAGGAATAAAAAAAAGAATGGAATAAAGAAACAAATGGCGAAATAAAGAAAGCAATGGTTCGTGAAAAGAAGAGCGCGAGCTATGGATATTGTGGGCGTAAAGAGAGAGAGAGAGAGAGAGAGAGAGGGAGGGGGGAGAGAGCGCGCGTACGTATGATTCGCATCGATATATTCGTGGCTCGTGTCAATTAATTTTCCATAATTGGACGCGAAGCGACCGATGCGCCCGTCGCTTCGAGATCGTCGTGCATTGTTTTCAAACCGGAAAGCAATTAACAGGGCAGTTTTTTCGACACGCGGGGATACATCCTGCAAATATCAAATGAAACAGCCGGCGACGACGCTTACGGTATACCTGCAGGCTAATGGCAATCTACCTGCTCGATAAATGCGTTCGTTATTTAAGTTTACTTATGGCCGGGCTCAGCCGGGCATTGTTAATCGAAATAAAGCGACAAAATTCTTCGATTGCTTTAAAATATTTTTCTAAGTTATTATTTGACGGGCCAAGCAGGTAAGAAATACAGTTAGAGCCTACCATGTCTTAAAGTTCATATTTTTCCTGCATTGTACATCGTTCCATTTGCCTGCTATTTTTTGTTGTTGATTTTTTATTGTTTTTTTTTGTTTTTTTTTTTTGTTTCGATTCGAAACGATCTTTGAAATCGAGCGACAATTGATAACGAAAGACGAAAGAGCGCGTCAAAATGTCGCATTCGTATCGATAATTGACGTTGATAACTTGCGGTGATATATTTAAATAAAATTACAGAGATATTTCGCGATGGCAGGACGAACTTTTTTTTTTTTTTTTTTTTTTTTTTTTTACCATTAGTTGCTTAATTCGGTCGAAATGAATACGAAACGGGTATTTTTGTTATGCGAACGTTGAATGAGGAGAAGCTCTAGCTCTGACTAGCTAACGTTTAATTGTGACGTCGAGGCGGAGTGGGAGTACTTGGCTGGGAGAGAGGGGGGGGCGACGTTGTAGATATAAATGACTCGTCGCTCACAATCGAGAGTATATACTTAAGAAGTAGAATAGCGAGAAAGGACAGTCGATTGTCGGACAAGTAACCGAAAAGCATCGGATCGTCCCTTCGTATCAATAGCCGGTGGTGGGGTAAGCTGTCGGGACTAAGCTGGGTACTCACGATGAAAGGCAGCTTCGTCGGGAATAGCGTCGGAGAAGCGGTTCGGCCTCGCGTCGGGAGAAAATCGCGTATAATCACACGCGCTCGGGGTTGACGGACGCGCACGAGTCGGGCGCGAGCGGAAAAATAGGGTTAATCCGGCGCCGTGGTCGGGGGAAACTCATTCGGGTAGAATCAACATTGGCGGGGCTCCAGTTGCGGCAGCGACGAAGAATGTACGTCCTGGCGTGAGTGACGATGCCGAAGGAGGAGTGGCGGGGGGAAGGGAGGGTTGGGGAGGGGGCAGAAGCTCTCGGCTCTTCTTCCGGCTTATTGGGTTCTTAAGCAAAAGCCGCGAGTTCCCGCCAAAGAGTGTCCGTGCGCTCGACTGGCGAAAGCCCCGCCTGAAAAACATTACCCCCGCCCTCCCCCAGCTCCTGTTCCCGTTGTCACACCGCATCCCGGCCCAGCCGCCGCTGCTACCGCTCCGCTCCGCCATACGCGGCTCACTAAATCTAACATCGAACCCGACACTTGATTTGTTGCTGCCATTATTAATTTTGTTGTTGTTGTTGTTGTTGTTGTTGTTGCTATTGTTGTCGTTGTTGTTGCTTGGACGAGGCTCGCTGTTGAGACTCCTATTGTTCTTTGTTTGCGCTCGACAAGTATTCCGTAGCGGGAGCAGCGAATCCATGTTGGGTAACGTTATTATTCCTTTCAGGGTCCGCTCGGAGATTTTGTCCCCAATTGGATTGGTCTTTTTCCGCATAACGATATTCTTGTAAAGGAGCATTAAGGTCCCCATTGCTCTTATTTAGATATTTCTAATTAAATCGCATTATTCGGTGGATATAAAGCCTCCGCCCCCCGCCCCCTCCTTCTCTGTCCGTTCGCAACGAATCTGGCTCATTGGATATGGCTCCGGATATACCAAAGGCCGGACCTAACGTCATTTCGGGCTTGATTGACTAATGCTCGTATTAACGGAAACTGTGAAATGGTCGCCTCCCTCCTCCCTTACTCTCTCTCTCTTTCTCTCTCTCTCTCTCTCTCTCTCTCTCTCTCTCTCTCTCTCTCTCTGTCTCTCTCTCTCTCTCTCTCGGCCAAGACTGACAATTCTGATCCGCAGGGACAACGGGATCAATAACCTCCCAACATGATTGGATAAGTACGAGTGAGCATTCATTGGACGAACTGCGACTCGAGAAGAATAGGCTTTAAGAGAAAAGGGATATGCATATTCTTAACCGAGCGAAGACCGAGCGATAGAAAACAGATTTTATCAGATCTAAAAAGACTTGCTTAGGAAATAAAGAGATAAGGTAATATAGAGACTTTGGGGGATTTCCCAGAGTATATTATGGGAAAGGTTATATTGGGTATTCCTTGTACGGATCTCAGAATCGCTCTGTTTTTCTTGATCGGTCGACTTTTTGTTTTATGTTGTCCTAGCTAGGAGTGGGGGCAAGCTCGTCGTCTCCTCGTTACGCCAGGGAATTGTGTCTGAGACCGGGGAGGGTAGTAGGGCAGGTTGGCTGAGCCGATCGCCGCGAAGGACGGCGAGTTGGTAGTGTAAGTAAATATTTACCTCGGCGAATCGTAATCCCGTTGCGCTGAATATTATATATATATATATATATATATATATAGAGAGAGAGAGAGAGAGAGAGAGAGAGAAATGAAAAAAAAAACAATAGTTGCCCGCTGGCTTTGTATTGGCCTCTCCTTCTATTCTTCATTTACTGCTCCCGTGGCCTTCACGATTCGGCTGCTTCTTTTAACGACGTGAGCGTTGATAAAGTCTCTGACTGATCTTTAAAGAGATTCGTGTGATTCGTGGAGGAGAGAGGCTGCGTTATTGGGGTTATTGGCGCTTACTACCGACAGGAAAATATTCATCCGCAATGAAAGTTCGGTAAAACAGTTATTTTCTTTAGTAAGCTAATTGCTATAAAGATTTATAATGGCCACTGGCTAATTGGCGAATTTGGCATTAAATCGGTTAGGGGACACGATGGCAAACACCAAACTGGACCTAGAAAATCTATAGAGTTAATTTCTCTCGAAACCCACCCCTTCTCCCCAATGTCGCGAGGTCCTCTTACCTTGGCTTCCTTCTTACCATTTTTTTTTTTTGCATTCGCGAACAATTGGCTAATTAGATAGTCGGAGGCGATCGTAGGAGTAGTTAAGAGACCGCCGGCTAAATTAAATGGCTTTCCGTAAAGAGATTTAAGGGGTTGGCGGATGAGTGGCTTGGAGGGTGGGGTGGGGTGGGGGATAGGTGACGAGAATGGCCGAAATTGGCTAACACTTGGCTTGAAAGGGGACTTTGGGAATATGTTTGCTGACAATAGCTGAGGACTCCGTGCCATTGCCGGCCGAATACGTGTTTCCGAGCGACGAATGGCGAAAATCCTGTCCGAGCGCGCGTAGTCTCCTTTCGCTTCTAAGCGCGTCGCTCGAGCGAACGAGCGAAAGGAGCGGAGGATCGGATGGAACGACCGGACTATGGACCGCGGGACGGTGGAGGTGGAGTGGCAGCTCGGTGACAGTTGGTCGCCGAAAGGATCAATCGCACTCGGGAAGCAGAGGTGCGTGGCCGGGGCGAGAGGGCGAGAGGGCGAGAGAGGGAGGGTCGGGTGGACGGGAGGAGGGAGCTGCCCCGGTCGGAAATAAAAGCGGGTGGGAAAACCCTTTATTTGGAGCGAGTCCGGGGTCGAAGGCAAAGCCGGGATAGAGCCGGGAGACTCCGCGGGAGGGCTCCGAGGCCGGCTCGAGGGCGATGCGACTCGCGCGAACCCAATGGAGGAGGGATCAATTTCGCTTGGTCGGTAGTTTCAGGGACTGCTCCCCGGGCCCGAATTAAAAAGACGCGTCCGGTCAAGCGTAAGGCCGGACTAATAAGTCGCAAAAGCGGTCCCTCTACGGGGCGGCGGTCCACCCTGAAATTGCACTCAGCCACGTCGGCGAGCCTCAAGCCCCTCGGCCACCCCTCCCCGCCCATCATCCGACCCATAACTCATCACCATCGTAATCCGACTGGTGAAAGGCACGCAACCAAGGCTGGATATGGTGTAAAGCTCTTCCTGGAAACTTTGGCTCCGTAACTTTTCTCTTCTTCAATTTTTCAGAAATGTTGTGAATACGGGGGGGGGGAGGGAGGCGGTGCACTCGGGTCTCCCGATGCTTCAGTCGATCTCCAGCCGAGCGAGTCGCTTTCCTTAATTGCCGAGCAAATCGGGGACAATGGATTGCCGCGGCGGTGGCCATGCAATGCCCCAGCACGCGATTGATTATTCAATTACGAATCCCTGCCCTCCCACTACTTTCATTCTTCTCCCAATATATTCCATTTCAATCTTTAGCTTTATTCTTACATATCTAAAAATGCACACATTCGCAATGATACACCGATCAGCCATTATGTACTCTTGATGTTCGCTTCGCAGCTTTTATATATATAGCGTATATGCCATTATTATATACATATTATTTTAATTTCAACAAATTATTTATATTCTCATTTTTATTGCCGAGGAAAAGAAAATAAAGCCTCGTAAGTAGAATTCAATTAATTATTAAGTTAAACAATTCAGTAGATTTATTTTCAATTATGAATAATCTTCCATAACCACATACACAAAAATATTTACATAATTTCATATCAATTATATAAATATTCCAGATATTCACAATTAATATTCAACTCGTCTAAGTTTTGTAATTCCTTCGATCTAATTAAACAATTAGTTCTTACTTTCTATCAGGTTAACTCGATCCATCAGGTCGACTCGGCTCACGAGGTCGACTAGTGGATCTAGTCGACCCCCGACACCCGATCCTAGACGTTTTGAAAATTTTCAGCGGACTTTTCATCGCACCTTCCCGTCTTTTCTCGATGTCTTCATACTCCCGTATCTTTTTCCACTCCCGAAAACCCCAATTTCCCTGATTTTTCTGCCCCACCCCCAAACTCAAAACAACGCATTTTCTTGCACTTTTTAAGTCTTTTTAACCTCTTCAAAGGACGAAAACAATCTATTTTCGAAAGATTCCGTTAATTTTGACAATTTTTTGGAAAATGGGTGAAGGCTGGGGGGGAGCAAAATTTTAAAATCATGTTTTAATGTCGTAAATATTAATTTTTTGGACTTTAAGTATCGAATTGGAAAGGAGCAAACGACGCGCAATCGATTAGTTATGGATAAGAGTGCGAGAAACGAATTTTGTTTTGTCCAATTTTTGGGCCGAATGAATCCGTGAGTCGGGCTGCACATCCCCTGCCCGTTCACATAAGAATTGAACATTTTGTTCATTGAGGTCGACTCGGTGCACCAGATCGACTAAACCCTCCTGGTCATCGAAATACCCGTCGTAGCCGTTTTGAAAATTTTCGGCGGACTTTTCACCGAATCTTCCCCACACCCCCCGACTTGTCTGGATGTCATCCCTTTCTTCCTCACTGTCCTTTTACCAGTTAAAGTCTAAAATTTCCATGACTTTCCCTGCGCACCTCCAAACACCAAATAAAGCGTTCCGTTGTCATTCCCAAGCCTTTTTAGTCCAACAAAAGCAGAAAACAATCAATTTTCAAGCAAATCGGAAATCTCGGACATTTTTTTTAATTTGTATTTCGGCGATTTTTTTTTGTAAATTATCGAGTAGTAAGCTGTTGTTGTTGTTTATCCGGGAAAGGTTGTTTATTTTTAAATAAGTTTAAACAACCGATTGACTTTAGTTTTATAAAATATTTATCGACTAAATTCGCAATGTACGTCGAGCCTTAATTTCAACATTCTCACAATATATAGGCAATATATTATAATTATTCTTACACAATCACAAAAGCTTTTCTTAAAGATAATTTAAAATTATAACGCGTTTATAAATAATTCCACCGTTTAAAACGTTATTATATAATTATTTATAATAATTTCACGTCTTATCCTTTTTGCGAAATTTTTCATAATTTACCTTTTCTATACCTTAATACTCAGATTTTTTTCTCCCTTCTTCGCGTTTATCATCTAATATTGCATTGGGTGAAATTTTTGGAAAAGGGTGGAAAATCGCCCGAACTTCGAAGCGATCTTACTCGATTTTCGTTTAAGTACTTTCATAACGTATCGTAATGTTCTTCTTACCCAATCCCTACAAATCAATGCGAGATCGTATAAACGTTTTGATAAATATTTATGTTGATAGCGATACATACATTGCAGTTTATGTAATGAAAATCAATATATTTAGGCAATGATGAGTTTTTTTTCAACATTAAGCTTTAAAATCAAGGTAAATCAACGCGAATGAAGTACTTCGACGAGTCAATTATACCATTGAATTAACATTTTAACCGTCAAATCTTCTCAATCTTATTTTTTCAGATTTTCTTAACTTCTAAAAAAGTTATTTACTTATCCATTTAGTTATTTCTACTATTGTATTTTATTATTTTGACGATATTCCTTTCATAGTATTGATTAAAAAATATTGCATTTGGATACTACAAGATAATGGATACTACAAGATAGTTTAAAAAATTTTAAACTACTTTAATCTGATTATTATTATAAGAATATTGTTTATGTATTATCATTGAGAAAATATGAATTCCTACAAAATCCTCCAAGGAATTATGTATAATTATTTGCATTGTTAAATTTGCTCCGAATTAATCTGTAACACGCATCCCTTCTCATACGTATCCCTTATATTCATTAAAATGCTTAATTTAAAAATTAAGTCTAATGCTAAAAACAATCGTTACATTACTCAAAGTAAATGCATTTTTATCTAATATTAAATAATAAAATAACAATCACTTGACAAAGTTTATGAAAAGGCTCAAATAACTTTTATTAGAAGATCTATACTAGTAAAATAAGTCTATTTTCTCAAGAATTATTAAATAAATGCATTTAAATAATTAAAATTTAGTTGATTTTATGATAAATTATAAGGATTAGCAAAAATTTTATTTTTTACAATGAAGGTCAAATTATACTTTACATGTGCATAAAACAATATTAAATTAAAACAGTCATTGGAAACGGCCAATGAATCGACAGTTTCGATGCGATTTAACTTCATTTCGCAGATCGACTCGATGCACCAGGTCAACGCGGTGCATTAGGTCGACTGAGCGCCCAAGGTCACCTTGAGGTACTAGGTCGACAGATGCACCAGATCATTCCAATATCCGGTCCAGTCATTCTGAGCATTTTCGGTGGAATTTTCATCGACTCTTCCCCGAACCTTCCCGTCTTTTCCCGATGTCTTCATACTCCCGTATCATTTTCCACTCCCGAAAACCCCAATTTCCCTGATTTTTCTGCCCCACCCCCAAACTCAAAACAACGCATTTTCTTGCACTTTCTAAGTCTTTTTAACCTCTTCAAAGGACGAAAACAATATATTTTTAAAAAAGTGGCTATTTTGGCGATGTTTTGAAAAATGTCGGGACTAAAAAAATTTCAAATTATATTTTGATGGCGTAAGTACTAATTTTTTTGGATTTAAGTATCGAATTGGAAAGGAGCAAACGACGCGCAATCCATTATTTATGCATAAGAATACGAGACACGATTTTTTTTTGTGGACAATTTTTTGGCTGGATAAGCTCACGGGTCTGGCCCTGGATTACTCCCCCCCCTCCAAACCACCCCTCTTCAAACAGTTTAAAGAGGAAGTTGAAAATTTTTATCCCTCATAGACCTCATAGTCGACTCGGTTCACCAGGTCGACTGCACTGTCCAGCAGGAGAAATGATTTTGATTTGTAATCTGCATTTACTGTAATAGATTGCCATTGAAGATGATGCAGACTCGAATGATTCCGTCGACGACTGGCCATTTTCGCTGACTTGACCCAATGGCCCCGAAGGGGGAAGAAGAAGTGACAAGGAAAGGGTTACGAAGAGTTAGAAAGAGCTGGATGAAGGAAAATACTTTTCCTCGTGAGAAATGCTTACATCTCGGTATAAGGGAGTATCGTGTATTCATTCTCGGCAGTCACACAAGTCGATAAACACGATTATTCATCGCGTTAATTTATTCAGTTAATAAAATATTATAATAAATTAAAAATTTCAGAATTAATCGATAGGGTAAAAAGTTCGCGGCTTAATTAGTAATGCTTAATTATCTTTTACAAGCGTAGAATTAAAAATTACTCTTTTATTTGCTTAAGCGTTGAAGAAGTAATTGTAGCGAGCGTCGAGCATTTCACTTTTTCAAATATAAAATACTGGATAATACAGTCGCTTAAGTGAATTTATTAAAGAAATTTATTCTCATACGTCAAGTTCTTGTTTGTCCGCCATGAAAATAATATAGGAAAAGAATTTTACCTCTTACTATTTAAAAATATAAATATGAAACGTCTGCATGTATAATTGAATAAAATCAAGAGATAATCATCACGCGTTAATGTGATTATAGCTGTGCGTGCACTAGTAGCTCCTTCCCAATAAAGAATTCTGTACTTGAAAAAAATTACACGATAAAGATTTATATGCTATTTGTGCGCGGAGAAGTAGAGCATATTATCCGGACGGCCAGCTTCTGAATTATTTTTCTGGCCGGGAAAAATAGGATTGCATTATGAAATTTTCTCTCGCGAGTAATTCAGTTGGAAGGAAAAATAATTACAGTTTTTGCAGAAATTCATTTTTTAAGCTCAGTACAAGCAAAGTCAAGTCAATTCAATGTATTCTTTAGGAAATATTACTACATTACGAGCATTTGAGAGCCTACGCCTGCCTCGTGTAAAGGGTAGATCGACAAAAATTGAAAAATTGAAAAATTGCAAAGGACATTGGAATTGAATAATTTATGCAACGAGGGTTACAATAATTTTTATCCCCATGTAGTTTCCTGAATCTCAACGATCCCCAATCTGAATAATGGTTAAATTATAACTTCCTGGCTACTTGAACTTTGTATTCATTTAATTGCGCAAGTTAATCTACATGGAGGAGCATTTGAAAATTTCATGAGTAGAGAAATGCATTTAAAAAATTTGAAACTTTTTCGTAAAATTTCTTTAGAAAAAATAACGAAAGGAACGATTTAAATTACACGTTTCAATGAATTCCAGCGTTTATGTAGACGCTTCGCATATAAAACTTGTAATACATGTAACACAAATACAGCGGGTGGTATTTAATTTTTTCCATTTTCCGGGAGTACATTTCATTCGTCTTAGGTGATATTATCTTTATTTCGTCTGCAAGGCTCATTTTCCGTTCAATAAAAAGTCAATAAAAATCCTTTTGTTATAACGTTCAAATGAATTAATTAGCCTTTTCATTTAACGTTATATAATACTTTTGCAGAGAGCTGAGAAATTGTATAAGTGAGCACAAGTGAGTTCAGTTTGCCCTATCGATCAAATATTTCACGAACGAAATTACACGAATCATTATGAATTATGAAAAAAAAAAAAAAATGTATTAAATGAAGTTTTATCGAAGTGGCCATTTCGTAGAAATCACGTGGACTTTATATTAAACCCTATGGAATTGTCTGTACGAGCGCGCAAACACAAGGTACACGATTTTAAGATTACGAGTTCTCGAAACGTTGATTGGTAATATAAAAAATTTCAATACCCATTTCTTGGTAAATAAAGCCGAGCAAGTACACGAATAAATATATTTAAAAGGCCAAAGCTCTTTACAATTCTATTGAATGTAGTTCAATAGAAGTCGTTGTCGTTGGAAATGACATTAATTCACACGATCGAAAGTTTGTAAAAAGGCCTTCGCTTAAGAGAATAATACGTCAAGTATAATGATTTTATAAGTTTTCGAGAATGCCGACTTTGGGATAATTGAAGATAATTATGGTCGAAAGTAATTGAAATGGACGCTAATGCCGGTGGATGTATTGTAATACTGGACTGGCAGCGCTTGGATCCATTAAGCGGGCCAACTAAGAGCCGCAGCCCTTCGATGAAAAAATATTGTTCCGATGAAGAAAAATGAAGAAGGGTGGAAAAAAAAGGATCAGGGACGAGGAACGAAATTGGCGAATTGGGGAGGGGGGGAGGCTGAAGAGTGAGGGACGTTGGCTGGCCGAAGGCTGCTTATATTATCAGTTAGGCTTAGCTTCGGTACGCGAGGCTGTTTGCTTTGAAAATACCTCATTGTTTCCAGTGTGATGAAAAATTCAGCGCCCGGGTAATTACATGATGATCGATTACGGTAAGGCCCCCTACCCCAGCTCTAGGCTAGACTCGGCCATGGACGAGTGGCTCGGGCCCCTTGTTTTTTGCGTCCCGATCACCACGACCAATGCGCCGGGGTAAGGAGCGGACCAATCGATTGCCACGCTTTGGCTTTTGTCTGCGCCCTGGCGCGTGCGTCCCTCTACCCCTGCCACCGAGATTGCCTTTGGGCTTTTCCGATTAGCTAACTCCTTGATTTACCTCGGACGCGGTCCTTGATTAACACCCAGCCCCGCCGGCACTCTTATCCCGGAGCCCTTCTCCCACCCCAATAACCTCGATTGCTTTCTTCTGCTTTAACGGAGCTTCGTCTCCTCTCCTCCCCCCCCCTTGCTCTTCAACCGTAACTGGATTACCGGGAGCGCGCGTCGACGGCCGATTTTCCATTTCCCGCTTACATTTTCAACATTTTTGAACGGGATCTGTCGAGCGCCCGGTTAAATGGGATCGCATTGCCGAGGCTCAGAGAAGAAGAAAGGAGAAAGGAGGAATGAGAAATGATCGGCCGCGCCACCGGCAGCGCTCCCATTAAACGTGGATCCTTGTATCAATCTCACGGCGATAATCTTCTCCTTTGACGTGTCTTTTGACAGTCAGCTCCTAACGCCACAGGCCGCAAGTCCCTCCCGGAGCCCCAAATCCTCCCCTCTCAAAGGGCAAGCGCATCCGGGGCCTCCGGCCACCGCGGCTTGCTCCTTTTTTTTAAGATCTTGATCCCCGGGCCCTGATCCGAGGACATTATACGGCCGGGACGGGGCCCGATTCCATGAAAGGAAGAAGAAGCTTCCCCGCGTAATCGCGGATCAACCTCATCCTCGCGATTATACCTCGGCCTCCTCTTCCTTATTACGTGTAACGCCTTTCTCTCCCTTCTACCGCTCCTTCACTGCTCCTTCATACGACTTACCAGTTTCGCCATCCCTCACTCATCATTCAATACTTTCCCGTTCTTAGCACCAAATCGGCATCTCGAATGATTCGCCCACCTCTCCCTCTCTCTCTCTCTCTCTTTCTTCCCCTCCTGATATACGTATAAAGATTTTCAAATCCCTGTAACACCTCTTCGAGCGTGGAATTTTTCCTCTCCTCTCTATTAAACGACGTCATTGGCCGTAACTTTCGTTAAATCGTATCGTATACATTTTTTCTTAGGGCAAAGTATAAAGAATACAAGCACGCACGCGCGTACGCACCACGCGCGCAAAACAAATTTCATTGAACAATAATGATTATGATTTGTGAAATACATTTATATCATCGCAATATAAATATAAACATAGCTTTCATTCAAAATCTTTCGCTTCGTGATTAAAACGTGATTAAGTATTTACGTGAATCCGGCATAAAAAGCTTAGTCGGAATTCCAAGGCAAAGGCCTCGGTTACCGACCCCATTCGTTTAAGGATTCCGCAAACGGCGATCAGGAGTCCGGGAGGACCGAATTCTAAGGTCCGAACTCACTGATTCGATATTAATATTATATTTAGGATCCGTTTCAAGTATCAATGCTTCTACGAATAAAAAATGTATACGATCAAATGTTTATCTAATACTAAGGAGATCCTTTTCAGGGATAGCACAATGAGAACGAGAAATGAGAGAGAGAGAGAGAGAGAGAGAGAGAGAGAGAGAGAGAAGCTGTTTTTGAAAAACAGCTCTAACCAAATACACGAATGATACAGATAGTTTTCAAAGATGCAATCATGCGTGTTAAATGTTCGGTGGGGCGCATGCGTGCACGGGAAATTCAGCTTCGCGCTCGACTAAAGTCGTAATTCAGAAATACGAAAACACTTTTTTAAAGGTATCCCTTGATCCCTGGCAGCTGCAAACTCGTTTATCGTTGATCGGCTCGAGATTTATTTCATCTGTCTGTCTCACTCTCTCTCTCTCTCTCTCTCTCTCTCTCTCTCTCTCTCTCTCTCTCTCTCTTTCTCTTTCGTACGCACGATTTTTACAATATTGGTTTTAATTATTATACAAATATTACGATGCGCGAGCAGCGTAAATAAAATAAACGATGCATTTTATATTTAATGCAAAGATAATATAATAATAAGATTTTAAGAAGTGGAAAAGGAACTTTAGATTTCAGTTTCTTACGTAAACTGGATATTCGCCATCGCTATTTAATGAAATACTGGCCAAGTGTCGCGATATAAGATCCGAGGGCCGTGTCCAGGATGGGCCCGAGCGGCCTGTTGTTCGCCTTTTATTAAACTCTTGTTAGAGCGGTAGCTTCCACCGATACGAATCTCAGGCAGACGAATACGGACAATTGAGCGGGCAAAATCCCGGATCTAATGCTCTGGATGGGAGAAGAGTGGGGGGAAGTTGTGGGGTGAGCGCGCGCGCGCGCGCCCATTCGCCCGGGACCATAAGTCCCCTCACGCCTCCCCGAACCTGAAACGAACACCGCGTAATCGCCGGCTCCTCGCGAGCGCTTGTTTATTATTATTCTCCCCGGTGTTTCCGGGCCCTCCCCCCGGCCGCGATTTCCCGGAGCTTCTCTTTGTACCGGACCAACGCCGCTCAAAGACCCGATCCTCCGCACTCTTAAGCGTTCTCATTAACGTGGCGCGTTCACTCTCGATCGGTTCAGAAAGCGACGCTACCTTTGTAGCCTCCGATTTCCCGCTTTACCTAATGTAAAACTATAATAACAATAATAATAATAATAATAACAATAACAATAACAATAATGCTGATGATAATAATGCCGCCGCAGCCGCCTCCGACCGCCATTGTTCAAGCTGCTTCGACTCTCTAAGGAATCACTTTCGAACGATCGCTCCCTTCTATCTTTCGGCCATCAGCCAAGACAGCCAAGACAGCCAAGACAACCAAGACAGCCAAGAGAGCCAAGAGAGCCAAGTCAACCAAGAGAGTTTTGACCGCTACTTGCACTCCCCCACACTGGCACACTACGAATCCAATTATATCTGCTTTGTGCCTTTTCAAGTTCTTTTTAACTACCGCTCTAGCTTAGCCCGGCCCTCGACATTAAAATATACCTACACATCCAAGTATCATAATCTTATCGAATCGACGGTATTGAGGGGGGAGGGGCAGAAGGTAGAAGAGATTCGAGAGGGGGGACCAAAAGAAAAAAAAAAAATAATAATAATAATAAATCAAACGTGAAATCGAACGCGGCTGGTCATCGTGCCTCGAATGGTGTGGCGTGGGGGAGGGGCGTAGAGAGAAATCGATGGATCGTCTAGCTGATCCAGGAATGGATTTACAGGGAGCGTTCGAGCTGCGAAAGGATAAAGGCGAAATCCGGGTAAATAAAGAGGTCTCGGACTAGGAGCCAAAAAGTGCATTATATCGGGGAGGAGTAACATATGAGGGGTGAAAAGGAGGTGCAACGAAGCAGCTGATAGATTTTCAACTCTCGACAGTGAAGGAAATATTGGATTGTCTCGGGGTCCCGGTCTCGCGGGTAGCTAGACCTCGGTCGGCGGGGGCGGCCACGGCCACGGACACGGCCACCGCCACGGACACGGCCACCGCCACGGGCACGGGCTTGACGTTGAAGGCACGGGACAGCGGTCGAGGGGGCGAGACGCGCGGCGGGAAGCCCTCGTGGGTGCCGAGGGAGCTGCGCGCCTTTTAATATTTCCGGGACCACGCGATCCGTTTCGCGCGCCCTCCCAATGGCTTTCCCGGAAAAATCTCGAGGATTAGCCGCATAGTTTTTCCGCGATGGCCGACCGACTCGGTCATAATGGCTCGGAATATCACTGGCTGTCATTGAGACCAGATTATGTTTTTTCGATTGTACGATGACTTTTCATTTCTGGCTCGGGGGGCAACGAAGGTAAAAATCAGTTTGTGACACGGACGCGGATCAGTATACTTTGTTGGTCCAATACACTTCATTGTCGACAGTCTATAATCGAACGACCATTCACTATATGATCACCTTAAATTTCCCACATAAAGGATGGCCTTATTCTTCATCTGCTTTCCTCTTTCCTCTATTTTTTCCTTTCTTCTTCTCTCTTCTTTTATTTATTTATTTTTTTTTTTTTCCTTTTTTTTCTTTTTTTTTTTTCTTCACTTATTTCAATCTCAGCCTAAGATTCAGACAACTTGAGCAGCATAGGAAAAATGGCCACCTATAAAGCCCTAGTTGTTCCCATTGTAAGTACTTCGGGTTCCCTTCATTCTGTCATATTTTCCTTCCCTGATCCTTCGCCAAATAAATACAAAATTTATATACTTGGCCGTCTCGAATAAGTGGACTGTTTAGTAATTATATTTTTCTCCGTAAGATCGTCCTTCAATTTTCATTAAAATCAAATGACCAATATTTACCAGCTGGACGCTTTCCTCATTTGAAAAACAATATTTGCTACAATAATTTATCAAAGTTAATTGCATCCACTGCACTTTGCCTCGACAGTTTCTTTCCTGGCCATGACTTTTCAATTTCAAATATTTTTGTAAAATCACATTGGAAAAGATGCTTCGAGTAAACTAAAAATGGCAAATTAATTAAAATAATAATTTAACGAGCTCAAAAATACTTCAGTTATGTACGAAATAAACACGTTCAATTTATGAATTACGTTCCTCAACTTCGAATGAGAAGCGCTCCCGAATGAGAATTTCTTATTCTCCTTACTAAGCCTTACTACGTGCCGTAAGAACATTTTTATAATTTATAAATCTGTAAATAAATTGTTAATAAAATGTACGGATAATGAAATAAATTAGGCAAGGAATTAATGTAACCAATTGTCATTTTATTTTATTTTATCTTTAATTGATACTTAAAAATGCTTGGTAAATATTATTATATGATTATATTATCACATTAAATGCCGCATAATAATTATGCAAATAATACAGTAATTCGTCTTAGAACGCTCGAATACGAATGCGTTACCGTAGCCTTAGCTTTTTCTTCCAATTTTTCAACATTTTTCGTAACTGATTCAATCAATCCGGATAAATAATTTGAGTACAATATGTTTTAATTTAAATTGAAACGCTTAAACGAACAATGACAATACGATTACAGTTACGATGTAAAATTATTTTAAAACATCTGCATCAGTTGATTAACAAAAAAAAAAAAAAAAATTGTGTACGTGCTTTCGTGTATTAAATAGAAAAAAAATTCAATTACGTTGTATTTATGCAAAACTGCGTGCATTTGTGCCCATCATCATTATCATTTCATTTGCGTAATTTCGTGAGTTTAGGAATGCGTTGTACCTTCAATTACTTTTTCAACTTGATTATTATTGTATGGATATGTATTGTTATTGTTTTTTATGCTTTTTATTTTATTTTAAATTTGCTTAATTCTTTACGTGTTCTACACCTACTTCGTAATCTGTAGCGCTTTAACGTGAAACTTTTTTTTTTTGCTTATGTCGTTCCTTTATTGCTGCTACATTAATCATTGATTCTATGAAATGAATGTACATGAATGCGTATTTCATGCCAAGAGTATATAAAAATAAATTTTCCCGACTATGTAATAGAACTAAATCTTTTCAGTGGACTATAATAAATAATGAAAAATTATATGAACTTTATTCGTGTGTGTGGTTACGATTATCGCAGTCGATAAAACAGGAATTACTTTTACAACTTTATGCTTTTCCTTTCATTTCTTTTTAATATATCCAGAAAATACTCTATACACTGACATATCTATGATTTAATATGAAAATTTCGAGTATTTAGTAAATACTTATATGAATACCTCGTAAATACTTCATTAAAAAGGAAGTGGAGTTGCTAAGTAAAATGAATATTGTTTGGAAACTTTAAAAAAATTCTAAATAAATCACTTAGTCAATTAGTCACTGAATTTTGTGTAACTAACTTCTTTGTAGAAACATCTGCAAATTTTCTGCATAGAATGAAATACCTTTAGATAAAATATGTTTGTACAGTTGAATATATTATTATTTTGTCCTATGAATGATAGATTGTTTGATCTGATGTTTAAATATACGTTAATTGTACCTACATGTATTACCAATGAAAGATTGCTGAAACTTCATTAGGAAGTTCTTTTATTGTTTCCATTAATTATCAACAATGATTATACGCGTTATTAAGCATAGAATGTTTATGGACAAATCGATGCATCCTCGTAGATATTTGTAATGCAATAATAACAAAGAATAATAATTGTGAAATTTGTTAGTAACTGTATTTTTCTGACACCGATTCATATAAAATAAAGTTGAATTCTGAAAATTGATTCTTAAACATCCATGCAGTCAGTTTAAAGGTAAAGGCAAATGAATTTCTTAACGTCAAAATGAAATGTATAAGCGCACGATATAGTTGGCTCTGTTTAAAAGCCACGTGAGTGAATTCTCTTATAATAATCATAATTGTGGTGATGCATCACCCGGTGGTATTGATATATATATATATATATATATATATAAATCTACTGATATTTACGTATTATGTCGTAATACGCAAGGGCTCAACATGGTTTCGGAAAACTGTTTTTGCACGTACTTTTGCAAATCGTTATTCATTAATATTGAACATCTAGTGTGCCGCCATTTGTTTGGTTTGAACGTGTCGCAAAATGTCAGCCGCTACTTTTATTCTTATATAATAAACCGCAAATGACTTTTCTCAAAAAGGCATCTATACGAAGCAAAGGATAGAAAAACATTGACTTTTATGGCTTACATACGGTTTCTCCTGTTTATCAAGTGTCAAGAAGTAGCTTTTATAATGAAACCGAATGACATTGTCCATTCCTCGATACCCTTTTGTAAATCAAAACAATTGCCTATCTAATTGATAAAAATTAAGTCTCAATAACTTTCTTCTTCAATATTCGCTTTAATTTCATTCACTGCTCTCTTATTACTCATACTTTTCATTCGCATATCCCATACACTTCACGCCGTAACATATACCGTATCAATATACTCAACTACATGATTTTATTAATTTAGTGAAGTACGATGATGTGGAGCTGCAGCTAAAGCCTTCTGTCTGTGCATTTCAAATTAAACTTCGAATCTCAAATAAATCTTCGAAATTTCTACGGATTTATTCTTCATTTAAATTTTTATATTAAATTCATACGAAAACGTGTCTCTTGGAATATTTTAAAATAAATTTACAGCAGACCTGTACATTGAACAAGTAAATCTAAGAGCGGTGTGCATTCATCAGAAGAGAAGAGCTAACGTCTTATTGGAAATTTCATACATTATTAATGATTATTTGATGAAATATTCGGAAGATTCAGATTTGATTAAATCTTATAAAGAATTTTTTTTTTTTTTAAGTTTTTTATCTAAAACATTTTCAAACCTGGTATGTTAAATCGGACCTTTATGAGGATTCGAGAGCTTTTATTGAAAAAGATCATTCTGCGACAGACAGAATTTTCCACTGAATGTTCTGCATGCATGTGTTAGCAATAGAAGAAGCAACTGGGAATAAAGTACAGTTTCCAATGCTACCGAGGTATAAACGCAAATAATACCAATACCAGTAATGAGAGTAATGAACGAGGTGTAAGAAATAATAATTAACGTTTGTTTCTTCAGTTTAATGTATCATGTTAAATAAAAATAATATAAATCTGTAGACGCATGACTATGTGTAGAAAGTAATATGGCATCGCAGGGACATTATGATTGACCAAAGTAAAATGATGTTTTTCTAATGTAATGTGTGACTTGGAATCGATGGTACATATACATGTAGAGTAAACAGTTACGAGCGATATAGACAAGCCAGGCTCTCGCCTTGGGGCGAACCTTAGAGGCGCGAAGGTGAAGATATAAAATAAGATGCTGGAGCTGCGTACTCGACGGATATGTACAACGCCGCTATTCTAATTGGGGGCTTGGGGAGGGGGGGGGCAGGTATACGAGAGCGAATTTCCCGTGCATTCGCTCTCCCATTGCGCGGAAGTGGCTGTTTATATAGGAATGAGGAGGCCCGTTTTGGGTAGCATTCTTTTCGCCGAAACGGATTGTTCTCCACTTCGGCATGTGTTCCCATGCCTCCAATACATGGAAATCTCTATTACGAGCTCTATTAAGGGCTCACCCAAAACGTGTCTCATATTACAACATACATACATACATCGAGCGACTTAACAATTATCGATAATAAATATTATTACACAGCAGCATATAATAATATGAATTTTACCTACTATTCTATTTACATTTCAATTCTTAAATAATAATTAACCCTCCTCCCTTCTAGCCCACTCGAGCAATTTATTATATTTAGCGTTTTAGTTTTTCAAATCACTTGACGCTTCTCTCTACGCTTTCATTTACCTTTAATTACGCATGCGATGCTCATCCGCTCGTCTTATACTTTAAAAACGTTAATTAAAACGAAAATATCTTAGTACATACATTCTGTGCTCGGTACAGAAGTCAATTAATCATATATTACATTAGACTATGATTTCTTATCTTACGACAATTAACGATAATAATAGTAGCAATAATAATAATAATAATAATAATAATAATAATAATAATAATAATGATAATAATAATAATGATAATAATAATAATAATGATAGTAATCGTAATAATAATAGTAATAGTAATAGTAATAATAATAATAATAATAATAATAATAATAATAATAATAATAATAATAATAATAGTAATAATAACGTTGCACGTTTAAGTTTAATTTACAGCCTGTTGTAAAAATGCCTTTCGAAACTTCGGGAGGACAAAAATTTAGGTTTACAAAAATATGTTAGTACTGTAGTCTGAAAAAATGTAATTTAAGATATGGTCGGATTGCTTGACAACTCGCGTCACCTTAGGCCTCGTACTGCTCTTGTGACTTGCCTTGCATCCAGGTACTGAAACGCTAAAGAACGCAATTCTTGACTGTTTTTTTTCTTTTTCTGTTTCGTTTTGTTTTTTAGTAAAGCTGAATCAAGTTCACTAATTAATTACAATACTGTTGCTTCCAGTAATTCACAATAATTCACATTAAGTGTGCTTTAAAAACGAAAAAGGAAAAACAAATATATAGTTTTACCTTTCAATATCGTTTCAATATCGCTTCTTCGCATTTCAATATGTTTTTATATTTTGTGTTCTTTTACGTGAAACCGATGGCAACTGCATCGCACCGCAGGCTCTCTGTTGTTAAATCTAGAAAAAATGTCTTCGATGTACAGATTCGGAAACTTATAATAATTGCTTCTGGGAATTCCTTAGTTTTCAGTCGTTTTTCCTCCTAATTTCCATATTTCCACTCACATTCACGATTCACATTCACGATTCCCATTCACGATTCACATTCACGATTCATTAACGATTCATTCGAGATTCACTTACATGCGTTCCAGACAATAATAAATAGCATCGCAAACTGAATTCAATCCATACGTGATCTACGAATCTCACTTTAATAGCCTCTAACTCTATTAATTAACTTATTAATTCATTCTCTATCTTATACAATCTAACTCCTTTCGCTTAAGGAAAATAGTATGTAAAAATAAAAAAGCTTTTGTTTGTTCGTGTCCGTAAATAACTAATGTTCACATATACAGAGCACCAAATGTAGACATGCCCGCTGCACGGCTGTCTCTTGATACTTTCTCATTGAAACTAAACTTTTCGACATATCATCTCGTCTAATAGTACAGATTTGATTTACACATAAATTCATCTATTTACTAAATCCCTAGCAAGTAGCAAATCGACTTAAAGCTGAAAGCTTGGATAACCGTTAACAAGTTTTCCAACGAAACGTTACTTTGAATCCATATACAATAGTATATGTAACAAATCTATGCATTATTTAAAATTTTTTTTTCTTTTTCTTCTTCTTTTATTTATTTATTTATTTATTTATTTATTTATTCGCTTTCAGTCGTACCGTACCGTATTTCGAGTCGTGCATCGGTCGAAGCGTTCGCTCGAAAGGACGGTGGTTCTACATTAAACAACGATATTGGTGTTCTCCCTTGTATAATCAACAATGTTTCTGTTGACCATTGAAAATGTATCTATCTACATAAAGCTAGATAACAGGTATACTTTCTACGATATACCTAAATCATCTTGAACGAAAAATTTTCTTATAACAATTCCTCCTCTCTCATTCTCTCTCTCTCTCTCTCTCACACACACTCTATCTCTCTCTACATGTATTACATATAAGTGGATAATGAAAACAGAGGCGAATGGGAAACGATAAATAAATAGTACTTAACAATCCTAGATTTAATTAATTTGGCTAACACCTTTTGAAATTTATAATTGCATATATATGTGTGTGCGTGCGCGTGCGCGTGTATGTGTTGTTTTATATTTTGTCAGCAAATTTTTATTATGTGCAAGCATAATCAAAGCATATCACTCAAGGATACTGTGTAATTTTATAAAGCAACAAAGTCCTTCTCAATTAATACACGATAATTAATTGCTTGCTCTTCGCATTGAACAAAACAAGCCACTGTAACGAAAATATTTACAAACACTCACGCTAATGCTCGCTACATGTTTTATGTATATTTTTTTCTCCCATTACGTATCTACACGCGATTGACATTAATAATTTCTTCGGCGTTTCGATCACCTTCTCATATTATGTTGCACCTTTTGCCGTTCTATCACAATACAGGAAGTTTGATTTTATTTCTTTAATCGCAAAGAAAGTAATTTTCTAAATAAGAAATCGCTGCTAGACATTTCACTATTCGAGCCGACAGTCTCTCAGGCTCTTCCTCCCAACCGCTTTATTACAATAATTCGATATTTTTATAATTAACAGCCTTTTCCTGGCCTCGAAATAAATGAAAATAAAAAAAAAAAAAAAAAAAAAAAAAAAAAAAATCGAAGGTGAAAGTAAGATATATTATTGAATTCGCGGGAGAATCTGGGATTCTCCGTTCGTTAGGTCAATAAAAGGGTAAAAAAAAAATAAAAGGGTAACGCTTAATTCTGCGTCTGCGGTTTCTTGCCACCACGGGGCTTAATGCTCTCCGAGATCTGCCACATGGCCTCCTCGCATAAGAAGTCACTGAAGTTGTTGAAGAACGTGATGATGCGCTCGTTCTTCTTGAAGCTGTAGGTTCTGGAAGAAAGGGATTTTCACATTTAGTCAGTCGCTCGTGAGCGCGCGCGCGCGTGGCCTTCCTTGCATTCGATCTACTCACCCCTTCTTGAAGCGCTTCATATTTTCAACGATGTTGAACTGCTGCCACCGCTTCGAGAAATTAATGCTATTGTCTGGCAGCAGATCGCTGTTCCCGATATGTACAAACGTCAGATCTTGCAGTACTAAGCCACTGTGAACAATACACGCGTACTTATACAAGGACATCATTATATCGTTAATCATTTACAAAATCTGATATTTAAAAAACCAGCAGAGAAGAATATTCACTCGCATGAATGAATACATGTGGCTACGTACATGTAGGGAATACACGGGGGCTGAGTTTCGGCGAGCGCTTGCCGGTACGCCCGAAAGCTGCTCGAGCTGTCGATCAAGGCGCAATACTCTTTCAAGCCTTCGGTAATGTGCTTCTGCCATTCGAGCCTCCTAATGGGTGCGCTGTCCAGGGCCGAGAGCAGTGCCAAATAACTGTTGAAATTGTTAATCTTCCTCAAATGCTTCATAATCTTGATGAACTTGACGACGTATTTCTCTCTGTCTTTGGCCTCGTTCTCCAACCTGCATTGCCATTACATTGGATAAAGAGATTGGCAGAAACGCCGATTGGATTATTTATGTTAACAATCTAAGGATGGGACGCACCTGTGTTCCAATATCCTCGAGCGAGCCCAATAAGACATTTTGTTGAAGTGCTCGGTGAACCTGGTGAGGTTAGGACTCCGCTCCTCGTTCTGCTCCTGGGCCCAGATCAGCACCTCCGGTATTTCGATCTTCATGAAGAGCTCCGCGTCCAGGAGGGTCATCTGCTCGGCTATCTGCTCGCTCTTGAAGTCGAGGAGCGAGGCTTGCTTGGTCGAGACGCTCAAGGAGGAGAGGATCGGTTGAGCCGTCTGGAGCTGCTTGCACGCGTGCTTCTCCAGGATCTTGACGCGCAGTGCCTTGGCCATTGTCAGGTCCCCGCTGCAGACCAGTTGCTGGACGAACTCCATCAAGGTCTGGAGTAACGCGTCGTCGAGGTCCGATATCCTGCGCCAAGATTGAGGAGGCATGCTTAGTCCATGGTCCGTATGTAGCGACTCGAGTGCGCCAAGTACCTCAACCTGTCCAGGTCGTTCATATACTCACGTTAAATCGCTGACAACTCGGACCAGCAAAGAAAAGGCTTCTCTGGCCGCCCGTTGTTTCACCACGTCCGACGAGCACGAGAATCGCTGATGACGCCTGTGCAGCTTTTTAATCAACTCCAACGGGGACATGAACGTCCTATACGTCGTTAAGAATGCTTCCTGATACAGGAAATCTGAAATTTTTTTTTCAACGACCCATCAAGCCAAACATTAATCTTTCCCACCTCCTCTCTGAGGATATATAATTCCGACTATTCTGAAACTAAGCAACTAACCTGATTCTTTCTCATCTATAGCAGGTTTGAAAGTAAAAATGAAATACATTGATTATAAAATTGATCATTAGGTGACATGGATAGTAATGATTTTCAGTGAATTCACACTTGGGACTTGAAATACGTTCTAGCAATTTTAAGAAAAAAAAAAAAAAATATCCGATTTTAATTAGCGAATTAATCAACACGAATGATGTTTATTTGCGATGGTTTTATTAAACACTTTTATTAAACTACGACAGACTGTACCGAACTGATTTTCTTTTCCATTGCTTTAAAAGTAAACACAAACAATGATTTTATATATATATATATATATGTAATATATGTATATCTGGAAAGGATTGGAGTAATTATTAATGCACGTTAATCAACACTTATTTCATTGTACAATATAAATGAAGAGGGATGAAACTGCAACATAAACTAAGTATTAATAACACTGATTTATTTTAAAAACAAAAGATAACAATAAAGAAAAGTAAATAAGGATGAGAGTCTCAAGGGTCAAGGTCTCTCGCGCAGGTTTACATACCATGTTTGTTCGCCTTGGTAGCATGAATTAACAGCGCGTCCGGATGTCCGCCACGTATGTCCGGTCCGTCCTCCTCCGGCTTCTTAAAAACTAAATACTTGTTTATTTCTAATTCATCTAACATACTGTCGTCTTGCTCGACATCTCGCAGATCCAGGGAACTTTCGTCGATCGATATGCACGAAGGCGCTTTGCTCGATGATCTCGGTGACGTGTCCAGATTAATATTGTTGTTCTACCGAACGGACAGACACGTTATTTAGTTATTTATTCGACGTCTATTAGCATAAATAAATAAAGCAGCAGAAATGTCCTTGCGCTTCAATTTTTATGAATTTATCGGTAGTTATCGTGTGTCGAAGGGCTCTTTAGACGCTTGATTTTAAATTTAGCCGCTTAGCAATGTCATTGAAAATTAACCCTTTACCCGACTAGTTCAGTTAAATTCGTGTCTGGATGGCAAGAGCTTTCTTGCCTTTCGACACGTAAATATCCTTTCAAAGGAAATTAATAATTGCAAGGTGACACGAGGGTGAGATTTAAAGTGACAGTAAGATTTAAAGTGACCGATAAGCGAAAGGGTTATTGGGGTTGATTGGTCAAGTCGGGTGTAATATAATACAGAGGATAGATGGGAGTAAATCGCACCAGAGTGACGTTGTTGGCGTTGAGCATTTCCTTTTTGTCGAGGGCGAGTGGCGAGTGGGAAACAGCTTCCTCGGACTTGACGGGCGTCGAGGTGATGATGGGGTCGAGGCTGCCCCCGAGGTAAGCGTTCTGTATCCCGGCGAGCGTCGGCTTCGGGGAGACCGGGGGCGGAGTCGCGCTCGCCTTCACGGAGCGCGACCTCTTCGGGGGCAGGGCGGGGGGCAGACTGGAGTCGTTCACGATTTCCCTTATCGTTGGCGCCATCGTGAACGCGTGGCTGAAACGGGATCTCGTTAATTGCCGGCTGAGAGTCGGTTGTCGTTAAATTTGCCATTGCCGCTTCGTGTTTCACAACCCCCCCCCTCACCCCTCACCGGCAACCGCGACTCTCACGGAAACCGGACACGACAATAGCGCTCGGAGTCTCGCATTCTCCTCTCCTTCCGACTTACCGTATTCACCTCTCCCCGTAATTAATTGCTACCAGCCAGAGCCGAGACCTTGAGATAGCTTATAAACTTTGACTTTTAAGCTCTTTTATATGATTACGCCGCGCTTTCTCCGATTGCCGTTATTATATGCCGGTGCGCCAATGCATTATGTGGCAATTAAAATAAAATCGTTAAAATGAGTAAATTGTCCTTATCTGCTGAAAGATTACGTGCCGATGTGCGTATTATATACGGTGTAGGTGAAGTTCAGTGGAGCGCTTACGGTAATTGCTTACGGTACCGAATGTCAATATTTAAGTATTTACGGATACGCGCATTTATAATCTATTTGCTGTATCGTCGGAAGGTTGAAAGTACAAGACATTCTTATTCGCGAAAGCTTGTATGCGATGCATTCGAAGGAGAGACTCGCAAACAGATCCAAAGTTACTTTCCGTCCTCGAGTTCCCATGGATTAAGCCGAAAACGATAAGGGGAGAGTACCGCTGGATTTTTTCCAACCTACTTTCTTTCTTTCTTTCTTTCTTCTTTTTCATAGTAACGCGCATTGAATTTAAATAGCCGAAGAAAAGAATAAAAGAAAATAGGGAGGTAAATTATAGCCCATTAAAATGTATGAGGGCGTTTGGGGCTTACGGGTTCCGGCATTTAAAGCCCCGTAGGACGACGGAGCGCCCATAGGCTCCGTAGGGAAGGGACCACTCACCTGGTGCTGTCGTGTAAGCTCGTGAGGGTGTGGGTCATGAAGGAGCAGGATTGCGTCGTCGTCAAGGCCATCTCGTGCTGCTGCCACTCGGCCTGCATGGAGTTGTAAGCGGCGACCGAGTGCCTGGTCCCGAGACCCGGGATGAAGTCGCTGTTGCTGTGGGAGCAGTTGCCGAACATCTCCATGTATGCCATTACTAGAAAAAGAAAAGATAGCCGATGTTGCGTCTCCTTCGTACAGAGCCGTCCTTCTTTCTTAATTAGTCGGCTCCTCCCCGCCGCCCTGCCGATCGGCTCATCCTCTCGCTAAGATCATGCAGCGCGGAAACAAAGGAAGACGAAGAGAAGTGACGTGGAGAAGGAAACCAGCCTCTCGTCGTCCCGACAAACGAGGCCGCGACGCCCCGCAAATCCATAATCGTATCAATTAATTAATTAATTAATTAATTAAACCCCATCCGTTCCCTCAATCCGCGCTCCTGTTTACTCCACGCCTTCTTTTCCGCATACTCGTCCGACGTATTCGCGCACTCGTAAACAGCATCTCGAGTCTTAATGATATATTGTTGCGCACTCGTGACATGCATTGACGCGCATGCGACCCCCAATCGTTCGCACGATCAGCGCTACGCGCTCATTATCTTTATACATCGTTTTACGCTCGATTAAACTATCTCGATGGCTATCCCATCCAATTCATACAATTAATTTAACAGCTAAGGCTAGTCTATTAGATATATATATATATATAAGGTGCGCCGAGCCTCGCTAAATCATGGCTACTCGCTAAAACAATATCTACTTGTACTAATAATAACAATAATAGCTGAAACAATAACAATATTAATCATAATAATGGGGATGGTAATAGAATCTTTTAACAATGACAAAGATGTTAAATTAACGTTTGCAGCTTGTAACGAACAAGAATGTGTGTGAACGTGTGCTCTCGTGATTCCTTTACGTGCGATAATGAAACACATGACATTCTTCTGATTTATGAAAGAAGCGCGAAAATTTAAGACATAAGGTAAAAAAGCATCGACTGCCACTAGTCGCGGAATTCTCCAATTTTAATTTTCATTAATTAATTAATTAATTATCCGCCTGACTGATATATCCGCAAGGAGGTTGCATTGCAGGCACAATTAATTAAAAGTTGTCGCTTACCGTGGTTAAAGTATCTAAGAACCCAAGCGCTCGAGGCGATAAAACGAAAATAAACTGACTTTAGAAAGAAATATAAAGCTTTGGGCTTATCAGAATAGAACTTACCATTACTCCAAGTCCTCAGGAGAACTTACGAGGAGTGCTTTTTAGAAAAAAAAAAAACAGGTTTTTGCATTCTTCGCGCGAACTCAATTACGATCACGATCGGATGAATAATGATCTTCTGATCGATAAAACTACTCAACCGACACAGCTGAAGCAGCGAATTTGATTATCTATGAAGTGTGGGGGGGGGAGGGGGGAGCGATCGAAGAAGGAGTTGAACTCACCGGAGTGCGCGTAGAGCTTCAGGAAGAGCATCTCGGAGGGGGGGGGTTGCTGTGTCGCGCGAGGATGAGGGGGCGGCGCGGAAGGTCGACTAGGTTAGTCGGAAGAGTCTTTTCGCGCCACTGCGCCGAAAGAAAAGCGAAAGGAAAACGCGACTCGTGCCCGACTTAGAGAGCAATAACAATAATTGGCGAGCCGCCCGTGAGGTCAATTCGATCATGAGATAATTGCGGCTCTTGCGACATCGCGATGCCACCTGCCGATGCGCTACAATCTCCGCCGCCGCTACCGCCGTCGTTACCGCTACCCTCTCTCCCTCACCCAAGCCACCAGTGACTGACCGACAAAGAAAGCTATCTTCTTGTTTTTTCAAACTTTGTTTTTCATATTTTCTCAAACAATGACACATTTAATATATACGGATTTTAACCACTACTCGCTCCTCTTAAAATTCTTTCTCGTTTACATTCGTGGCAGCTTCTTGCAGTTGTGCCCTTCTTACGCTAATGCCGATAAAAATAGCTTTGACTCGATAATTACATATCTACATATATATATATATATATATATATATATAGATGTATGCATGCGTGTGAAACTATTTCTTTTCAATAAAATATTTTTATTATAAGTTTCAGGAGAAATTCCGCAAATCCCCAATTAATCTTCTCATCTTCTTTAAGACCACCAGCATCAGTGCAGTACCCATAAACAGATGTTAATAAAACGTTTTATACATTTTTATATTTAAAATTTTCCAAACACAAAATTTCTTATTACAAAAGCCGAAAAAGTGTTTATAAATTGCTTATATTATAAACTGTTTTTTTTTTAGAAAAACAGAAATGTGAATTTTAAATTTTTTAATTAAATAATCAACACATTTTAATAATAACACACGGAAATTCTAAAAATCCTCTATAAGTTGTTATATTCCCATTAAAACTGTTCATTGTTATAACTGTTATTTACATTTCAGTACTTATTTAATATGCTTTATACAAAACAGTTGCACTTTAATACATATATACATATTTTAATATTACAAATTTTTTATAATACTGTAAAGTTAAGTTTAAATTGCAACCAGTTAACTTTTATTGTACATAAATAACAGAATCAGTACCACGAAAACAAATAAATAAAAACGTGATATAAGAAAAAATAAAAGAAATATTAAATATCAGTATGAAAAAAACCGTCGAAATCAGCAGTTCTAAAGCTAAAAGTGTGTGTGTGTATGTGTATATATATATATATATATATATATATATAAACATAAGCTAAATGTAATGCAAGTGTTAATAAAAACTCAAACTAAGTAAAGTATGCTGTATAAAAAAATGATGAATGCAAAATTCAAAAAATGTGATAACCAGCAGCAAACATGCTACAAAAAGCTTGAGCAATGTAAACAAAAAATTTATGAAAACAATTAATTTTCACATATATGTGAAATAAACCACGCACACGCATATGTATTTAATAATATGCATGTATTACGTTAATAAATAAACACATCCAAGTGTATACATATGTATGCGCACGTAAGTAGACATACAGAAACACACACAAATATATACGTACATAGATATGTACATACACGTACATACATATATATTTGTATATTTATTTATTTATTTATTTGTTTGTTTATTTATTTATTTATTTATTATCGGAATGCAACTTAGCGTGTGGGTATTGCCAAGGTTCGTAGAGTTTGTGTGGGCGAAATCCCACTTACCAGAATATGCCACAGATTGGAACACTGGAGGACAACAAAACATTGCATCAGTTTCTACATCATATCGCAAACAGAATAGGGAAATGGTTTTTTTCTCTACTTTTTGTCTAATTATATTAAACCGTTGTTGGCATTTATATCAAATATTCAATTATAAAGTATGCCCAAGAAAAGGATATTATATTATGCTTTTAAAGTTATAATTTCGACCAGATAAGGTAAAGAGAAATGTAAGTACTGAGTTCGAAAAAGAATCATGCTTAATTGTATTATTGAATTATAAATTTTTCATGAGTCACGACATTATCCCGTATGGCGAGTCAACTTGTTCATTGTTTTTGTATTTATAAGAGAGTACAAGGAGAGGAAACTATTCGATGATATTGTGTATTGGTTGCTTCGGGCTGGAGTATTGGCAGGTGCAATAAAATTACTTTAGCCGGATCGGGGAAAGTTGATCGAATTTTAATTCGTTAATAAACCAAGAGTGAAAGAGGAAGAGAGATAGGGGGGGGGTGGCGAGGGGTTATTGGGGGAGATAGATAGAGAGAGAGCAATGAAACGGTATGGAAAGAAAACAGTAATGAACAAATCTGACGCATTTCAAAGTACAAAGAAAGTTTCCGACACTCAGTTAATACGTATAATATCTTATAACGCTTAATATTACATTACTCTTATGAATCTTAACATTACGACGGTAAGAAATCATTATAATAATCAGTGATTGATAAATAGTCACGTAATAATTAAACATGACTGAAGCAATTGCCTTTTTATGACAAACCGTTAGAAGGCATAAAAAAGCAAGAGCCAGTCGATAAGAGGATCATCTAGGTGGTCCGGGGTGGGTGGGTGGTTATTGGGGTGATTAGGTAGGTAGGTAGGTGGGTGGGTGGGTAGGTCATTGAATAAGTTAGCGGAGGCTTATTGGGACTTACTGTGCCTCTTCTTCATGGGCAGCGGCGGGGGCCGGTTGTTATCGATGGGACTGTTGCCGTTGCTCGTGTGCAGGCTGCACGTCGACAAGTGCTCGTTTTCCGGGACGTTGTCGTATTGTGAGTGGAGTCGCTCCTTTCGGCGCTTGGAGCGCTTTTCCGGCAATGCCGGCGGTACGCCGTTCGCCTCGGAATTCGCCAGGGCCTCCATTTCCTATGTCAAGCACAAGTAATCTTACGTTTTTGTTCAAGCCACCGAACCTTTCCCAACAAGGGCTCAAATCAATTTAATTTATACGCAAATACCACAGACTAATACATACTAAATTAGAGAAATTGTACAATCGACATACTTGATAAATCAAGGGCTTCTTCTCTATAGAAAAATTACGTTTTCCCTTTTTTATGTAAACGCACTCGTTAGCACGAACAATAATAATGCTAATAACAATAACAATAACAATGACAATGACAATGACAATGACAGCTAGAGCAGTGCCGAAAGCAAGTACTTTCATTAGGGGATGAAGCGCGTGCTAGGGATTTGAACTTATAATCCACGTAGATTTATAGATTTTCGAAACGATTAGCTTGTAATTTGTAGATGAGCATTGTAGACGACTACATTTAGAGATACGTGAGTCATTTGTATTTGTGATCTAATGACAAATAGCATAGGCAGAAGTGCACAGCTTTAAGCGAAAAGGAAGGAAAGGAAGCGTGGAGAAAGTATCGGACAAGATCGCACAAGAAACGAGGAGGAGACGTAAGATAAAAAAAAAAAAAGTAAGTCATGCAACACCCACGTTTACCAGTTTTTCCATGAAGCTGGGATCGGTGGTCAAGTTGCCGGTACTGTGGACGCTTCTGGAGCTGGTGAGAGTCGTCGACGTAGACTTGTGGCAGAGCATCGAGCCGTTGCTGTTGGCCTCGCTCGATGAGAGCCTCTGTTGGGAGTAGGACTGGACGCTCTGGGAGTTGTAGCTGTGGCTGCTCTGCTGGGAGAGCCGCTTCGTGACGAGGTTCGTCGTCGCCGCGGTGTAGCTCTGGGACGAGGAGCGCTGCGAGTGCATCGAGAGGAACCCGGACTCCTGTGTTTGCGTCGAGAGCCGTTCCATTTTCGCCTCGATACCTAGACAAATAACAGGGGAGCTCGTGAATCGGTGAATGCTTCCCCGGCCCCCCCTCGCCTCCTCACCCGTCATGATTTTTATTAGGCGCGCGTCACACTAAGTTCCTCTAAGTCTTACTCTCTTCCTTTCATGTACATTGCAATACGATATATTGGTTTCATTTTATGCTTGACTTTCTTTCTTCCTTCCGATCCTGAATAATTATCCCGCGTGTATTTATTTATGAATAAATGCACTCGAGTTTCCTTTAGAATCGAGAAAATAAGCTCTTTTCCTTTTCTTCGTTATGTAATTATTTCCTTATAAGTGCTTTATTTATTCTAATCAATAGCCCATAAAAATATCAATGTCATTTACTCTTATGGTTCAGTGCCGAGTAATTTAAAACGACTAGCAACTAGTAATAAGTGTTAATTAACGAAGATTTTTGTTAACAAATGAAGCTGTTTTTTTTTTTTTTTTTTTTTTTTTTATATTATTATATATAATCACTATTCAAATGATATTTTAATTTAATTTAAGTAAATGTAAGCAGTATACGTATTCCTTTATTTCAAATTACGTTGCATTATTCTTTATGGAATTGCGAATATTTTTCTCTTTTGAATTTAAATTATTCTCTTATTAATCTGAACGAACAATATTTTATTACTATTTAAACGATTTCAATAATTTATCTCATTAAGAAATTTCAACTGAATTTTCATTCAGAGAACGCCGAGTTAAATATGAATTTTTTATTTGTCGAACATTCTTTATCTCATTTATTCAAATGCAATAATTATAATTATATTTTTTCATATTAAATAAATTATTGATACATAAATAAGTCATTTTAAAAGATAAAATTATCGGCCTGGCGTGTAGATTTTCTATTATTTTTAGTTTAAGCGCTCGTAAGAGTATCCGTTTATTTATAAACTTGAAAGAGTGTACAATACTTTTTTTTTTAATGTGTTTGCTTGGAAAAAATTTTGTAAATAAAATTAATTTGTATTTCCATATAATTGAATATTGTTTTTGTTGTTCCTGAGTATTGAAGGATAAAATTAAAAAAGGAAACAGCTTTCGAAGGAATTAGAATTTTAGTTATTATAATTAAGATTTCGTAGTATGAATATTGAAACTGTCGATGTACGCAATTAAAAAAATATCATTACCATGAAAATATAAGAAAATATTTCGTATTCTCATAGGTAGAACTTTTCTATACGCGAAAATTCTTCGTTATAATCTTCTTAATTAATCTTAGCTTCGATTTCTCGAGAGTACAAGTTATATACAATGATATGGAAAGCGTTTGTGTTAGCATTGACATGCTTAAATAGTTATAGGCGCATCATTTAAATGAAAGAAAAGAAAACTAGAGCGCAAATCAATTTTTTAAAAAGAGGGGATTCATTAAATATAATTGAGTTTATTACGTCGATTGTTATTGTATATTTGATAAGCTCGAGTGATCACTACGAGCTCACATGCAATTATCATTATTATTAGTGCTGAAAATATAATTTGTTTGTTTATAAATTTCAGGAAGCTTGAAGATCGATTATTAATGGTAATGACAAGCTCGATGTTTAGGCAATAAATAAAATTCGGTAACGTGTGTGCATGTGCGCGCGCGCGCTTTTATACATATACACGCAACCACATTGTATTAAATGCGAATGAGTATATGTACGTATCTGAGGAGAGATGACATTATTCTAATGTAAGAGAGTTTATGAATTAAGACCAAAATCGAAGTGACAAGTGAGACTCTTAGTTCTTGGCTTAATAATAGACAAAGTATTCGAGCATCAAAAAAGGAACATTTTCTCCTCGCTTTTAGTGTTACGAGAGCGACGATTCATGAAACGATCGAGACGCGACAAGAACCGTAAAAAGTTTTTTCAATTCGAATGGCCAGACCATTGCACAAACAAAGTACTTTGAATACTTAGGCTAATGGCTGGGGGGGGGGTGAGCAATCAGACGTCCCTAAGTTGTATTGAGTTGGTTGGTAAGGAAACGTTGACTGAGGAGGAGTAGGGGCAAGGGGGAAGGGAACGCGTTGACGATCGCTTTGACTGTCGAGTCGCGGGAAGTTTGATGGACTGTGACCGGCTCGGGGGCGGAAGGGTCACGAGACGGAATAAAGAGGACGATAAAATGCGACGATAAAGGGCAAGTTAAAGGGCGCTGACAGTAAATATCTCACAGAGGTAGGCCTTGAGGCTCTGCCAGGGCGAGCCCCTCGCCCTCCGCCCATGAGCAGAACTCATCCGCGTATACGCGCACAGACCCGAATTCCCGCTCGCTACTGCACTCTCCCATTCATGAACCGAGAGCAGCTGGGAGCTGGACGCCCACGCGCGCACGACTGCGCGGCTCTATTTTTGCGTCGGCGTTGCACAAGCGAGAAGAGGAGCAGCACGAGGAACGCGTCGCTCGAGGTGCGGGTCGGGCAACCGACCGGATTTTATATATAGAGCATGGCACGTTGCGTGAAAGCCGCGGCGACTCGCCTTACGAGGACACCGGCCTTCCCCTCCGTCCCGCCATCCGGAGCCCAATTATTGCAGCAGTCCGTATCGCATCGCGTTCGAATACCCCGGAGGATGAGATTCGAGTGGAATTCCTTTTTCGCCTCTCCTCCCCGATGGTTTACTACGAAATCGATCTAGGCTATTACTGCTATTATTATTATTATTATTATTATTATTATTATTATTATCCTGGCCCGTATTCCAGAGGAGAGGGAGGACGGCGAATCGAAGCGTCAAGGAAGCGTCTCGTACACTTTAAAATTAGTATGAGGGTGAGGGAGGATTTTTTTTTAAACATCACTGATCGGTGAGCGTGTGTGCGGATCTACGGATACTAGGAAGGATCTGGTTGAGGTGAGGTCGATGCACGGCGTTGGCCGGGAACCGATCCGTACACCGAACCGGTACATCGGGGATCCATAAGTCCCCCGTACTTACCGGTAAACTGGCCCAAGAGTTCTTGGGAAGCTGTCTGCTGACCCATCATCATCGTGCTCGGCTGACTCGCATCCGATCCGTCCCAGCAGCCGCAGTGCGAGCTCCCATTAACTTGCATCCCTGCACACAAGCAAACAAGAGCCACGTTCTTCAATATGATCTTTCACTAATAGTTGTTTAATAATTACATCATTACGTATTCAAGGTCTTAATCGAGCGAACCTCATTATTCAATTCCTTTCGTTGATTCCACGGGTAGGCGTACTTACGAGACATTTGAGGCGGATAATTCGGTAAAGACACTTTCTCAGTCGAAATACGCGACTTTCTTAAAGTACTAAGTTCACATAATCCAAGTACCGATTGCAATTATAATGAAAATTCACGCGTTCGAATAATCACAATGAGCCCCAGAACGGAATTCATTTGTCTCCGGGAGCTTTGCATGTAGCTTACGCATGTGGATGACAAGCTAACGTCAATGCGTTAAGGTGCAACGTGAAAACTGTGAGAACGAGTCTCCTCGACTCGATGAAATATTCTCTTTACTGATGTTGTTGTTGTTATTGTTGTTGTTATTGTGATGAGAATAAGCGCTCATAGTAGGAGACGGTTGTGAGCATGGGAGAGGAATATTGATGGGAATAGCAGAATCAACGTAATTAACTGGCGAATTTTCTAAAGCTAAGGAACGCCTACAGATGACTCAAAATAAACAATGACAATAAATAACAACAATACGTACGACCATCGAAATTAAAGTGAAAAGGCCTGATTATCTCGGAGAACCACAAGTGCCTGTTCTGGCCGTCCATCACTCGGCTAAAACGTGTCTTGTCACGATAAAAGTCCTCCGGATCGTCAGGGTATAGGGTGAAGGCGGCTCTTCGACGACCGAGCAGATACCGATACAGAGGATGAGAGACAGAGATAGAGAGAAATAGAGAGAGAGAGAGAGAGAGAGAGAGAGAGAGAGAGATTGGCACGTGAGAGGAGCGCGACCGACGCGTAACAAAAGTGAGTCTCGACTGAGGTCCGACACAGCATTAAAAGTGGAGTACGAGAAAGAAAGGTGGAGGGAGACGGGGAGTAGGAGAGGACCAACAGCTATGACTAAGCGCGGACCTTTTGCGCAATCTCAAGGACGGATCACCATAAACAAATCGGGCCCAAGCCAATTGATAAAGAGCTCGGTCGAGGAGTCCGAGGACTTGCGAGAGAAAAAAGCGTATGCGATGTGCCTTCGTCCCCACCATTTCCATCCGCTAGTCGCTACTAGCGTCCGTTGCAGAGACCCATGCTGGGAGTGACGATGCGCTTTCGAGATTCTCTCTCTCTCTCTCTCTCAGCTTCCTTCTTATTCGATACGCGAACGCGCGCCTCGCATAAATAACCGCTCAAAGTTAGCAAACAAGGCGCTGCCACCTCGTGAATCCCGGTATTATTATCAGAATCCCGACTTCGCTCGGGACTAAATGCGCCTCTAAATCACGTTTGTTCATCGTCCCCAACTCCTTTCATGATACGTTTCAATTTCAACCCAAGGAATTACCACCATTAAGGGACTTTTTCGCCGAACTTTCATTCTGGTTCCCACACTTCAGAGTTCCCACTCTGCACTTATTCGACATTCAATTATTATCATAAAGTAATTGCACTTATTCGATAAATTATTAACATAAAGTAATTGAGTCCGAGCTAACCAAGTGTGGACGATTTTGCTGGCC
The DNA here is from genome assembly GCA_018883505.1 of Ceratosolen fusciceps. Taxonomy (NCBI): domain Eukaryota; kingdom Metazoa; phylum Arthropoda; class Insecta; order Hymenoptera; family Agaonidae; genus Ceratosolen; species Ceratosolen fusciceps. The sequence goes on along the minus strand of RCIC01000012.1, from coordinate 1,938,268 downwards.
ATCGCAGAGAAAATGTCTGTTTTCGTAAATGCGTATCTCGAATCTGCGGCTCAGGTGTCGTTCGGTTTCGTCAGGTGTCGCCAGATGTCATGAAACCACCCCCCCCCCGCGTCACTGCCAATCGCCGAGCGAATCTCGAATGCGACGCACGTGCACTCGACCTCCGGTGCACAGCTTTTCGTTGTATTTCATTCCATTTTGCGCATAAATGCTTTCGCTACTTTACCTGCGCACTTAAACCAATGGGTCTTTTCCTCCTTATAAATCACGTGTCGCTTACATTGCCGGCTTCTCTCATTTCTCACCGCAGTTCAACCGCAAGCTGTACTCCATAATCCTCTAATGTCGATGCAATATCGAGTCGAGTTTAATCGGCGCTCGTTAATTTTGTAAATACGAGTAAATGTAGCAAATAAAAGTGGGATGAAAATCAAGTTCATTGGAATTATCCGGAAAATAGCGCCCAGCGCCTCGGGGGCATCATCAGAGATACGTTGACGGGATGTTTAATAATTTTGTTCGTAAATGGGCTGGGGATGAAGTGGGCTAGAGAAATTATTAATTCGGCTTGGCGCGGTACTGAGGAGGGAATGGCACGCTCAGGGTACCGACGGCCAATGAGGGTCGCTGATGGGGGTCGCTGATGGGGGTTGGGGGTGGGGGGTAGTAGTGAGTGTTGATCGATAGCCGAGACCAATTACCTTGAATGGTAGCCATGAGACTGAGGTCCATGCTGTCGCTGAAGGACTCGTCGTTCGGTCCCATGATGGCGCGTATCTCGTCCTCGTCGCGGGAATGGTTGAGAGCGGAGTCGAGGCTGCCCGCGGAGGCGCTTAGGAGCGAAGAGGAGTCCTCTGGGGACCGGCTGCGCAGGGAGACCCGGTCGAGGCTCGTCGCCAGCGTCCCTGCCGTCTCCGACTCCCGCTCCTCCTGGTGCAGCTGTTGGGCGCGCGTTCGTCTCTTCGGGGGCAGGGGCGGGGGCGTCGTACCCGACGAGCTGTTGTCCTCCGAGAGACAGAGGCTTCTAAAAGAGAGAGAGAGAGAGAGAGAGAAATTGAGAGGTCAGATCGAGGCTCAGGGGAGCTTTTGCGTAAGAGGAAAGCGTGCTCGTCTGGAAAATACATCCCGACTCCCTCCCTCGCGTCTTAATTATTACTCCCGAGTCACCCGCTCTAGGCAAGCGAGAGAAATAATACCGATCCACGCTCGGACCTCTTCTACGACTATCTTCCTTTCATATCCGCCCCCTCCCCCCAGTTAATTCAACCGTACTGAGCTCATTTAACTTACATTCAGCGAAGGTGGAATGCGCTCAACAACCAATAAAAACTTTATCCGACCCTGGACATCGAAGTTATATGTCTTTCATTATATTTCCTTCCCTCCCCCGTAGCTGCTGCCGACGCCGCCGCCATTCGCGGAACTTATCACCTAACGTTATGTTTACGCGTGAGGTGGCAGGGGGTGCGGCAACGACGAGGACGTAATGAGCTCGCTTTACCCAACCGCATCTGCCCTACCGCTGGCTCATCAATAAATCTACATATAACTTGAATGACTAACGGTCCTGTTTATAAAGCTCCCCCTCTTCTCGCACCGAAGTCTCATCACCGAGCCATCCGTACCGTATCGGAATAAATGCCCCTTAATCGCTTTTACCTTTACGAATATTGATAATTAATATTGACAATCTTTACTGTTTTACAAATCATCTCCGAGTCCGCGTCCCGCGTTTCGTACAGGAGCGTGCGTTTCTTATTTCGAGGAGTCTAGGTGAAGAAGTAGGTCTAGAGGGTCTCGCGTTCGATACCGAAGCCAGGCCCGTCACGTACACATGTAATGATATATCTTAGAGTCAAGCCTGGGCAGACCGAGACGCCCGCAAGTTTATTTATTCATCAACATAGACTTACCAAAGACTTATTTATAATTTATATCCTAATACAGAGCTCGGAAGTAAGGGCTACTCAGAAGTCAGATTTCTGAGTATCCCACGTTATCTTTATCACCGAGAGTCGGATGTAAGAGTGGTAGGCGTGTAAGGGCCGCGCAAGCGATAATAATCGAGCCTCGCTTTATTAATTATGGTATTATAGGGTTTATACCATAGGGATCGTTATGGGTTATCTGCTATAACATTACGACTAAAATTTGAAAATGCCCGGAATCGAATGGAACATTGTACTCGGTATCGTTATAGTCCCGAGTACTTGAACATGCTCGTTAACGTTAACGGGCATTGACATTTAAATGGCTCCATCAACGATATAATGATTTTTCGATTTTCGATCTTAGGTAGCACGAATTTTATCATAAATTTAAGAAATACTCTCGATCTCCAACTGTTTCATTCGTTCCGTTAGATTGTACGCAGTCCAAGTAATAAATGCATTTAGAGGAAAAAATAAAAATAACAACCGTCTCGATAACATACGCTGATGGATGATTTTTCTAGGAGAAAAATTCAATCGGAGCTATATTTTTATAATTGCAACGAGTGCACGCGTGCGAGTGCGTATGTTAAGTTTCTCTTAAAGAGTCCGATTCCTGTAATTTTCCTGTAATTGCAAGAAAGATATTATAAGTGCGAGTGTATTATACTCACGATGCTAAAGCACTCGCCCCGCCTACGTAGCACTACATCGATATACTCGATCGACGTTGAAAATTCCACGTAATGCTTTCTATTAACGTCTAATGCTTTTCCAACATTTTTTACTGGTTAAATAATACAGATATACCTATGCAGCGGTTAATATTTAGTAATTAATTATCGATTTCGATGTTTTTGACAAATTATGTTTATTTGGCTATTATGCTTATTTTGGGCTTACGTTCCCTCGTATCTCCGGTGCACAGCTGCGTGCCTACGTTTATTACTAACACTTACGATTTGTCGTAAAACGTCGCTTCGGCTGACTCGGACTCCGGGACGAAGCTTATCAAGAGGTATCAAGTACAATAAATTATTAGTAAATTTGAGAAAGCGATTTTAATTCGTTTACTCCGGCTCATTAATACTCATTGAGTGCGCCTGTATATTACAGATAAAATATAGCTCACCGTGGGGGTGGGTGGTAAAAGAAGATAATCCTTTGCAAGATGGCGCATTAAGGAAAGAAGAAGATCGCAACGGGTAAAAAGCAGCTGGGATGTAAGCGTTAGTCGTATACAGACCTGTCGGGGGGCAGCGGAGGCTGGGTCGGTGGACTCGAGTCGCGGAGGATCGACTCTGAGCTGTGGGAGCTCCTGACGAGGGCGCTCGAGGCTGCCGTCTGCTCGAGGATCTGGCGTTCCCTCGGCGTCAGTGGTATGTCCGGTAGGGAGTTGCGCTGGGGCGTCAGTTCGGAGCTGTAGCCCGAGGTCCTGTGGAGGGGTCGGTTACAATTGAATTAGATCACAAGAAGGCGAGAAATCTGCGACTGTCAGCGCCTGGCAAATGACAGACCGCCCGACTGCGCTGCATTAGTTGCTGCTCGGTTAAGGAAGGCAGGGAACAAGGCCAGCTGATCCCTGAGAGCGGGAGAGGGGGGGGGGGTGCGGAGCTTTTACGTAATCGAGAGAATGGAGGGAAACTACAACGATCGCTCAGCAATTAAAACAATTGCTCGCTTTATCGAAGACTTCTTATTACGTACTTTGAGCATGGAATTAAATACTAAAGGAAGTCTTCTGCCTTACCTCCTATACCTCTAGTTGATTTCTATAATCACATTAGACGATGGCTACGCGATAAAGCATACTTTTTTTTCTACAGCACCTTATCATGATTTCAGTATGACAAAGAAACGCAGTCTATTCAGTTATTCTTCTCTAATAATAATATGCGTATAAAATTTATATTTACATTTACAAAGGAAGTCAAGAATTCACATTCCCACTATAATCTAATTATAAAATAGCCATTTATAATTATGGGTTTTGCTTGTAAATAGCCAGAATTATAAGCTTCTTAACGAGCTCACTCGTAATGAAAGATTGCATTAAATAGCAGTAGATCAGGTAAGTAATGGTACGTAAGCAATGGTTTATAAAATACTTATAAAGGCTTGATCGATATTAATGACCTTCGAGTAATAGGAATCCGCGAATCAAAGGAATAACAGGGGTATTTATGTGCTCTCGTAGCCGAATAATAATAACTTTAAAACGGAGTAAAAGAAAGGAAGGCAAGACAATTGGACTGGCGAAATAGTATATTAATCTTTCCTTCGTACCTATTGCTGGAGGTCTGCAGGGCGGGCTTCTGCTTGTTGGACATCTTTTCCTGGGCGAGCTCCACGAGATTCTTGACGGCGTCCTCGACGAGACCGATGACGTGGTTGACGTTGGCCGTGTCGAGCGCCGAGGACTGATCTCCCTGCAGGAGGACGTCGTCGCAAAGCTTGAGCAGCTGTGCCAGGGCCTGGTAAACCTGGTTCGTCGCCGAGCCGAGTGTCGAACTGAAACATCCGGGCTTAATCAGCCTTCAGAGCTTTCTGCTTACCCTAACATTACTCTGCATAACTTGTATTCGTCGATTCATCGATCGTGATTAATCGAGCCCTTGTTTACTCTCACCAACCAGCATTACAATCCTCACGATATCCATCCCGAGATCATTCCATTAATCAATAAAAAACCTTCCTCTTATTACATGGAATAAGTAATAAATAGGCCGCAACCGATACTTATTTTCGTCACGAAAAAACTACAAGACCTTTTTATAACAAAAAAAAAAAAAAAAAAAAAAAAAAAAAAAAAAAAAAAAAAAAAAGTCTCGCGTAGACTAGAGTAGTGTTTTTATTGGCCAAAGGTTTTCGGTTACAAATTACAAAAACTATTTTTTAATACAATTTTTCGCTCTTCCCAATGTTTTCCTTCATTTATTCATTTACTTTGTTTTTGTTTTTGTTTTTGTTTTCTCCAACAAAACATGCCTATTGTTCACGAGAAATTCAGTTAATAAATATTTCTATATAAATATGACGATGTAATTGTAAGGCTTTTTTTTATAAAGCGCATCATTTTTCGATGTCGAAAAATATGCGTAAAAAGTAAAGAAAATTTAAGAGGCAGTCGTACATAAAACGGAACTACGTCATTTTTTACGCCTGCGTCTTGAGCAAAGAATTCAAGAATGCAGAGGAAAGCTTGAAAGCCACCGACATCATAAAAATAATCATTAGTTATTTTCCCTAATGCCAAGTTCATTTATCCACGAATACGCATAAATAATTTCAAATTATTTTTATTATTTAGTCAGAGATATTATGTATTTTATGCTCTCCGTCCTAAGTATTACTAACCATTCGTACGCCATATTTATGGAATATTTTAATAACATAACAAAACTCTTTTGAAAATTCGTGGATTATACATAATTTCTCTCCCTCTCCCTCTCTCTGTCCAATTATTCCCCCCCCTCCCTGCCCCGGTTTCTTCATCTATACGATAAAAACATACAGTGGAATATAATTATGAAATTACAAGTTAAGCGATATTCGATTCATAAATATTAAAGAACATTTATATCGCATAGTTCTATAAGAAAATAATCGCGATACCTATAATAAATATGAAAATTATTTATTGCCTGTCCGTAGAAAAAATATTTATGGAATATACTTCTTCGATTACATTCCTAAATCGATAAAGGAAATAAAAGTTCTCCTCTTCCAATGAACCATTTTTAAGCGGATAATTAAGTTAGTGTATATTTAGTAATTATGAATGGTAAGTGCATAACAACATACGGTAAAATATAAGCTTACATGAATATATGTGAAAAAAATATATTTTTTATTTTAAAAACGATGCAAGGGTTTCGTTGTTATTTTTTAAAAGATGCAATAGCAAACAGTTGGTTCGTTCCGCTTTTCACGCTAAAAAAACTTTTACTGTCTCAAAAAGAAAAAAAAAAGAGAAAAAGAAATTACATCATGAATAGTATTTAATAGATATGTAAGTTTCGTAGTATGTAAATAAAGAAGTGAAATAACGGCCTAGTATTTCAGCTTTATATTTTAGAACGGAATTGATTTAATTTCATAAATTAAGTGAGAGAGTCGTTTATGTACATAATAACGTAAACTGAATCGGAGCCAATGTCTCTGCTCGCAAAAATAAATGTCAATCAAATCGAATCTACGTCGACTTCCGAATTTCACAAAGAATAATACAGACAATATGAACATATGGCTTTGAGTCGACGATCGATACACGCGAATTTTCGTTCGAGGTCAGAGCATTTGTCATTCGAGAGGACCTCGAGTCTAAATTGAGGAAGAACGAAAGTGGGAGGGGACGCAGACTCACCTGTTCTCGTAAAGGAGATACGACTTGAGGAGCGTGTGTATGGTGGTGACGGTGTCGAGTACCACGGTCCCGTTGCCCGGCAGCATCTCCAGCTTGTTCTTGGAGACGACGTCGCGAAAATGCAGGAGCGCCAGCTGAACCTGGCGCACGTGGATGTGGAGGTCGCGCAAGGGGTTCTTCTCGAGTTGCTCGCTGCTGGCGGAGCCTAGGGGCTCCCGGGACGTCCTCGGCGAGGAGGGCGAGACAGCCCTCGTAGCCCCTGCACTCCCGCCCCCACCTCCGCCGCTTCCACCGCCCCCGGGTGAGCGCATCTGGGAGAGCTTCTCCAGGAAGTCCTCCTTGAAAGAGCGCGCCCTACGTGCTAGCTTACCCCCTCGCGCCTTCCCCGCCGGTCGCTCCTCGACCTCTGTAACAAAAAAGATCCACACATTAGATAATCTCGGCCGCTCTTCTCTATTCTTCTCCACAATCTGCTTCTCGATATTTCATTAGCTCGGTACATCCATCTACGAGAGAACAACAATTAATTTGTTTTAACAAGCACCATGTTTCGTTAAGTATTATAATAAATCTATCCTATCTTACTTTGTAATGAAAATAATAATCCGAATAACCACAACGATACTGTTAATCCTTTTGTCATATATCCCCATATAAGCCCTTAAAAGTTTTTTTTTGGATAAAACAGCAAACCAAGTTATCTTTTTATTCAAACAAAATGTACTTTCTCCTGTATTTGACTATCCATAGGTACGATTATACGTCCGCGCGCTTAAACATTAATATGAAAGATGAATAATGCTTATTTCAGCTCGAATGCTATCCTTCTCGTAGAATTCAAAGGCTCACACTTCCTATTTAATTCTATTTTATATTTGAATAATTTTTCTGGGTTATCTATGACCTCCAAATTTATTGATCGTCAAGAAATCTTAGGCAATTAAAGGAACTAATGTTATTAATAAATATTTACATTTATATTAAAAGTTTTTTATAAATCATTCTGTATATAAGACATTAATAAGATATAATTATAATAATAGAATCCCTGATTATAATATAAAAATGTTTTATTGTGCATATAAGTAATTGTAAACATTTTGAATTTTCATCTTATAATAAGACTTTTTAGTAATATCAAATTATTAAAAAAAAATTGTAAATTATCAAGGAAAGTAAAGTATCGTCGGTACATAGAATATTCTATTAAATTCAATTTTCTATTTAATGGCTAATAAAAGCAAGACTACTGACAAAACTGGCCCCGTAAGCCGAGTATCACCCTGTCGAGCAGTATGTCGGGTTGCATGTTTGTAGGCGGCACTACTGTTTAAGCACGAAGATAAATTTAAGAATACGTCGACCAGTCTCATTATCTTGTTACATATATTCTTAATTAGTAATTACACTTTTTGTAATTTACAATATAACTATTTTTAAAATTATAATGTAGAATGGTATAATTACAAGTAGTTAATAAAAAATAATAAGAAATTAGTTTTCTTGTTCATTTCAATGCTGATATTTAATGCTTATAAAAAAAGGTTTTCAGGAATTTATAATTCTAAATAAAGTATTGCATTTATTTTAAAATCAACCGTAAATTTTTTCATTCATATGTACAAACAAAATCACAAGAATTTGAACATGCAATTATTACATTTAATTAGCCACATTTTACGTATGTAACTAATGAAAATATTTATTTACATTTAGTTAAATATTAATAAAATATAACACGTATCATAAGAAACATATTTATCTGCCAAAAAAGTAATTTTAACTCTAAACAATCCTAAAACAAAATTATTACATGAGATATAAAACCATCAAGTAATATAATTTCTGTTTTTTTGTTTTAATCATTAAATTTGAAGTACCTGTCGAAGCTTAAAATATACTTGAACAAAAATAACCGAATATACAATTACGTGAAATCGGGAAAGAAAATTCATTACCGTTTCAATCTACCGGAAGTACAAGATGAGAAGCCAAATTGAAAGAATGGAATTGATGTCAAGTGAGCCGAATGTGATTAGACAAGTTAATAACAAAACGGAGCTTTTCTATTAGTTTGATATGAAGAAAAGTTTTAAAAAATTACACGATACAATTGCTATTTAATAACAAATTACATATTTCTTTTACGATATTTAGAAATCTAATTATATAAAATCAAATGAGTTTAATTAAAGATTTGTATTTTTAATTAAAATTGCTTGGACGAATAATAGTAGAGATTTTAATATGTAATTAATTCATTGGAAAGAATAAAATGTATTACAAACCCTTGTAGTAGCAATTGTAGTAGTATGTGTGTTAGAATTGTTTATTTCTAATTGTGTTAAAGAAGGACTAGATTATCGAACCCAAGTAAAGCTTGAAATAAAGTTTCATGAACTGATAAACTAGAAAATAAAGTTAAAAGTTTTTTTTCTTTTTTAAACGAAGGAACAATGAAATAAACTTAAAAATATAGTAAATGCAATTAGTAGAGTATATATTTTAAATAGCAAATAGTATTAGAACTTCTCATGCAAAGCTATAATATTATTAATTTTCGCTTCGGACAATCTCTTCAATTCCTTCTAATCTGTTCAAGCATTAGATACAAAGACCCGAAAAAAAATGGAGAAAAATATTTTATAAAATTAACTAAATTGATAAAAGTCATTACTAGTAAATCTAACACTTATGTGCAGTATTGGAATATCCCATAAAACTTGGATAAAAATCTATTAACTACTTGGAACATTTTATTCGAACATGCCTAGTTGAAAAAAATATGGCAAATGTAAAGGCTGTATTATAAGTAATGATATAATGGGAAAGCCATTATATTTAATTAAAAATAAGCATTATTATTGTAAATACAATTCGATGAGAAAGTATTTTAAATATTATATGTAAAAGTATAATAGTAATTAAAACCTATTTGTATTTCCCGAACATTTAAAAAATTCTCAAATATTAGAGAAGCAGACGCAAAAGTATTAATTAACAAATATATGAAAATAAGAACCTTGAAGTTAAGAAATTAAAGAAACAACTAAAATTATAAATATAGATTGTCTTTAAGGATTATTTTATGCTAAATGTAATAATTAAAGTTAATAAACCCAGTAAGTGAGATAAAAACTTGTTATAATTTAAGAATTTTGATAATAAGAAATATAAGTTACTAATTAAATAAAATTTAATTAAAAGCATAGAAGAAAATTTGTTAAATAAACTTGATTGACAGACAAAAAGTTCTTCATATATATATATATATATATATATATATATACTATTTAATAAAACCCTTTATTATGAATATCACGTTCTGACAGGAAATATTAAAATAATCACGAAGTAGTTAAAATAATTGAAATGAAAATTAACGCAATTCCAGCATAGAGATAAGATAAGATAAAGAAGTATTAAAAAAAAAAAATAATAATAATTATTATTATTATTATTATTATAAGAATAAAATAAAATTACTGTAAATGAATTGAAAAGCTAGAAATTGCAATTCGTTAGTCTTTGAGCTTATGACTAAAATACGAATATATTTTAATAGCATATATATATTCCGTGCTAAAAGAACGTTATAATGTATGCAGAGGACATGGGGATAAAATAGTTTCGTAACTAGACTTGTTTGAGTGCATTAATCCATAAATGAAGACAAACACTGTTATAGATATAATACGTTTAGATAAAGTACGTATAATGAATAGTGGGCAATAAACAAATATTTTATAAGCAAATTAAAACTTTCAAGTGCATTAATAAATACATAAAATATAATGTACTCGTAGAAATGTACAAGACCTCATCGGAATAATAATATAGGAAGATAAAAGTTTGAGATACATTTGTTGGATATTAAATGGAAAGGTTCTGGAGTAATAAATAAAATGCAATTCAAGTAAGCCATTGGCTTTTACGACAACAGTTTTCTAATAACGAATAAAAGACTATAAATTATGAAATTCTCAAAAAGCTTGTGCGAACGTTTATTTATTCGTTTAATATCGAATCGACCATTACATTTCCCTGTAAATTCTTTTGAATATAGATTATAGTGAAAAAGTTGTTGTTGTTGTTGCTGTAGCCTGTTGTTGCTGTTGTTGTTGTTGTTCTTGTTGTTGTTGTTGTTGTTGTTGTTGTTGTTGTTATTGTTGTTGTTAAAGATCGAGAAGTCAAGAGGTTAATAAAGTCGGTTGGGAAATAAAAAAAGTCCATGGTACTGTAATGACTGTAATGACTTTAATGAGTATGTGGGAGGGAATGAACATGTTTGGTGGAGATGGGCAGTCAAGTCAGTCAGTCAGTCGCAGCAGCAGCTCATCAGCAAACATAGAAAATCAGTATGAGCGGCGGACGGGTCGAAGGGGCGCAAGTGCGGCAAGTGGCAAATCAAAGCCCATTGAAGCGATCGTCGGGGAAGGTCGAGGCGACCGGGGCCGGTTCGAAATTCAATAGCGGTCGGGCCGTTAATTTTCACCAAAGGCGGGAAAAGCGAGTCTGGCTGGCCTCGACTGATAATGTAATACCGACGCATTTCCGAGGCACTCTTTCGAGGAATACAGCGGAGGAGGGCGATCGCTTTTGTTTGCCAAGCTCGCGGCTATGAGCTTGGCAATTGGATTGAACTGTTCCCAAGAGAGAGAGAGAGAGAGAGAGAGAGAGAGAGAGAGAGAGAGAGAGAAATAGGGGTGGGAGGGGGGGTAGGTGCCGTCGAGGTGGGCAAGTTCGTTTATAAGACGGAGTGGACGAGTGCGATCTCCCGTTAAATGTCTTCGTTTGTATTCGCGTTTGTAGCGCCGGTTGGTGAGGGAGAGGGATGCGAAGGTGACAAGTCAAGCTCTTCTAGACCCCCAACGAGTTGGAAATTCGATTGGCCGAGTCGAGTCTCCTCCGCCGCTCCCCTCTCGATCCATCCAATAACCCCAATCCCTCATTGAAAATCCCTCCTTATCGACGAAATAATTCAATCGATGGGACAACAAAAGGACCTTCTCATCGATACGACTCTATTTTATTCAACACACACACACATAAACACCCACAAGGCAGCGGTACGCCTGTCTCATTCCGTCACATACGCATACGTGCATTGTGCACATTACGTATACGTATTATTGTGCGATGAGCTCCCCATTGTAATAGGAAGTCAATCGAAACGAAACGCGGATGATAATAACGCGCCGACGAAGCATATTTTAATCTCTCGGTATCGGATATTTGCCTGTGAAATTAATTTTAATTAATTAAGCCGCGGACGTGGGCATGGAATGAAATAAAGCTTAATAATAATAGAGCTGAAATCCGTTTGAGCTCACTAAAAGCTAGAAACTACGAGCGCAACCGAGCTACGCGGAACTTGTCATGCATATATACATTGCCCTAGAGTTATTACTGGCTCATATGCCGCAATTGATTTTCGCCAATAATTTCAGTCGGCCAAGCGCCAATTAAACGATAGTTGCCAAAAAGTGTTATTTCTCAGCCGCCCCCCCCCCTTCCCGCAAGGGATGCTACAAAGCTGCCTATTAAAATCTAAGAGAAATTCATCTACAATGTATTTTATATATATATAGGCATAAATACGTACATGTCGGGGATAACGAAACAAGTTCTATCCCATAAAGTTTTGGAGGATAATAATGAAAAGGTTATTGGGTAAGAAGTATTGCATGTGGGAGAAAGGAAGGGAGTAAATGATATGCGCTGCCGGAAAGGGAATTGAAGGTAAATGTCGTTGGGAGACAAACGTCCTTGGAATTCCTGTAAATGCCTGGCTTTGCATTGTATCTAATGACCACATTGGTAGCGCTGACTCGCTACGAAATCATAATACCCTGTAATAACACTTTATTGATCGCTCTACATGCTCGATACTAATCGGAGATATATTTAATGGCTCGAGCCTCTTCGGCACAATGTCAATTCATTAGTCCAACCTATCCCCTCCTTCACCACCTCCACCACCACCACCATCACCTCGTCCACATGGAGTGCGTTACGTAACCTAGTCTTTATACATCTTTAGGCCGTTCAACCGGATTTTATAAAGCAACGCAATACTTTAATGCTTTAAATTTTATCACATTTCAAGGAGTTTACGTTACGACTCCTTACGATGCTTCCATTCACCTTTTTTCATATTTTATATATATATATATATATATACATACAACATTAAATCGTATAAAGATATATGCTTACAAATGAAAAATTATGATCTAAGAGTACTTTAAAAAGATTATTGAATTATAATATTTTGATGAAAATTCATATTCTATAAAGGACGACATTGCATTGGCATTGCATTTTAGTCCGCGGAAGTACATTTCTCCAACTACATTGTTTTTCCTCTTTCTTCCCCCTCGTTTCTCTATGCTCCCGTGCTAAATTTTATATGGTCTCTAATTAAAAGTTTTTTAGGTAATAAATATACCTCTTTTTCCCTGATGTTTTTTCCCGTTACTTTTAATCAAGAGATTTTCTCTAACTCTGCGAAATGTAAGAATATTTTTAAATAAGAATTAAAGTGTCATGTTTAATTAGCATTTGCGTTCCGAAAAACGTACTTTCTGTCGCTCAGCTTACTAGGCGGATAATTAAATTAGGAGGCGCCCTGAGCCAAGGATATAAATAAGAAGATATTATGAACGCGTAACGTGTAATTCTCGTTATATTATTGCAAAGATTAAGGCTTGGGAAGGAAAGTGGACCGAGAGAGCAGGTGTTAAGGTAGCTGCTGAAGGTGCTGTGAAATACCGAGCCGTTAAATCTTTTGCTGAAAGCGAGGCGTACGTTGATAAAGTAGCTATAGAAGATATAGAATATAGTCCGTGAGTTGGAGGAGGCTGCGCGGGGAAGAAGCTGGCTGATTCTTTGTGTGGCGAAAGAGAGAGAGGGGGGTGGGGGGTAAAAAAAATAAAAAAAATATGAGCTCCGTGCAGCCCTCACGGGATTCAGTGTACAGTGTAGTTGACTGACAAAAGAATAAGTAAAATGTGACAAACGGACGGAGCAGCGGACTTATTCGAAGGACGCGCCCGATTACGCCTCGGGATTAATGAAGATCGATCACGGATTAAGAGTCCGAAGGGCAAGCTACCCTCCGGAACATTCGCTACGAAAGGAGCGCATTTTCATGCAACGCGTGCTTATTATCACTGTACAAGGCATCATTAAGGCACGCACGGGGGAACCCGGTGCACTTCCGCTGTGGAACTCTGGTTTTTTTTTCTTTTTTTTTTCTCTCAATCAGCGCCCTGCCTATTTATTCATCAGATCGGCGAGGGGCAAGGAGATGACTTTAAGAAGTCCTCGCTGACTATCTGCCCGATAACAGTTATCGACGGCTTGTACGATCAAGACTGCTCGCCATTGGCATAATTACTAATCGGGAGGGGTGAGGGGTGAGAGAGTGAGAGGGGGGTGAGTATAACTAATGTTGCTTCACGGTAGACTCGAAAGCCCAGCTTCTACTGAAATACAAGCTTTTACTAAAAACGTGTCAATTATAACTCGTATGCGGACATGGATTAGCGCTCCTAAAGAAATGACCGTCAAACATCTCTCTCGCTCTCTCGCTCTCTCGCTCTCTCAATGAACTTGATATTCATTATCCTCATCACGTATTTCAGCAAATACTCCTCTGCTTACCCCGTTCCATACTCATTAGTTCAGTTCATCAGTTGAAACCTTCTGACAATCCAACAGTCGCACATTTTTACTTCCCAATTTTATATAAAATTAAATTCTAAATACAATAAAATTAAATCCCATGTCTTAAATAATAAATCAGATTTTCAAATGTTTATATTTTATTTCTGACTCCAAGAATATTACATTTAAATACCATTTATTTGAGGAATAAATGTGTATGCATTAACTGATAATTACTGATCTATTTTAAGTTTTTGAAAAGTACGATTCGACGTTTAGTTGTGCAAAACAAGAGTCGTGGCATCGATTCTAATGCCTTGGATAAATTAATACGTATATTCGATTTCGACAAGTTTTCATAAGTTTTGAAGAATCTTTTTAGTCAATTTACAAATAAAATTACTGGCCATATTTATTTGGCAAAGTTTCAAGCTTAACCAATGTATTATTTACAAATCGCTTATTTTGATCGATAAAAACCGAAACTTACCATGATTGATTGAATAAAATTACGCGTACATGCAGACACGCAAGTCGAAACAAACATATGTCTATGTACGTATATGAAGCAGCTCGCGCGCGTGATGCATCCATCCATCCATCCATTCATCCAGCCGAATCGTGTTTCGACAGACAAAGATACGTAATAAATAATCTTTTAGTCAGTAGTTAAATAATATGTAGGATATTCCGAAGATTACAACAATTTCGTTCTCTATTCGCGCTTTAGGTTAAGAGAAACGACGAAGGTGTACATAATTAGACATATTCCTAATAAAATATGCTTATAATAGCGATTTCATTTAATTAATCATTTTCTGTGATGTTATTCTAATAAGCCGAAGAATAAGGTAATGAGACTTGCCTCCTGGAAAACGAGTTCTATTTAAATAATTTATAATGGTTAATACATTTCTTTAAAGCGAATCTCTTTGATTGTTATTTATTTCAAATTAATCGCTATCGCGTAATAATGCCGTGCGAAGAATTAAGTCACAGCACTTAATTAATTGATGAAAAATATATAAAAAAGACACAGTCGTTCTTAAATATTATTTTGTATTCATACAATGTATAACGCATTGGGTGGCATTATATGAAGGAGGTTTGATTGTAAATTAAAACTTCTGCTATTTCTATGCCATTCTTATTTCAAATTAGTTTTTAGCTTGTTTCGTACATCTGCAGATCAATTAATGCTCGTGGTTCGTGTTTCTTTGTAGTTTCAAGTACGTGAGGCGTTTCCCAGATATTTTACCATCACTACAATGCATCAGTCTATGCTCATTTATAAAATACGTATACCGATACGTTGTATTTGTAGCTTTTTAATTTTTCCAAATTCACGTAATAAACTTTTATTGTAACAGCAGAAGCTTCGCTTCCACTTTGCTCAAGAATTAATGCTGTCGTCTTTATCTTTTACTACCGAGTCAATAATATATATATATATATATATATATAGAGAGAGAGAGAGAGAGAGAGAGAGAATAATTAATTTATCATTTCAAGTACTATTGGCAATTATACCAAAGATCATATATTAATAATTAGTGGGACATGATACAAACAAGGAAAAACCTGATTTATGACGGACATTGGCTATTAATAGCACTCGATTTAATATTTACAATGACAAATTTTGCGTTAAAAAATTTGCAAGAAGATTCGAAAGTATTGAGCTTTTTTCATGAATGACGGATAACTCTGAAAACTCTGTATTGTCCTTGGAAATTCTAAATTAAATTTAAGCGATTTAGAGTAGAATAGGACATTCGGTTTATACGGTTCAATACGTAAAGACGTAAGTTTTTTAGCGCACTATTTCCCTCTCACTCTGAGGCATCGGGTTTTAATAAAATTCTCATTGTTAATGGGGCTCTAATACATAGAGAAGCACTAACTCTTCTAATTCAAAATCCATTACTTTATGTCTCTGTTGACGTTAACGAACCCAGGGATAATCAATTTTGACGGTAGGTAATTATCGGCTTTACTTCAGTCTGGGTTCACCCCCGCCCCCGCCGGCTCATACCCCATCCTTCCATCTACCATCTACCAGCTACCATCTCGATATCCGCTTTAAACACCACAGGCGCGCGCATGTACACGAAATCTACTCCGAAGCTCGCAATCCTTTGACGAGCATTCGAATGTGCAAAATCATAGAAAGTAAGAAATACATATTTGTATGTTATCCGCTTTATCTGGAATCATTGTCAAATTATTTTGTCATCGAACTTTTATTTTTCCTTTCTCCGAGTCGATTCTGACTCGTCAGCCGTTTAAATTAAATTTACACCGCCAATATTTTTATTACGTCACCTGTACATTGTCGCGCTGAATTCGTGCAAAATTTTTCTTTTGTTTACAACGATTGCAACATTTTTTAAATATTTTTCTAAACGAATAAAAGAAAGACAAAGATTCGTGCAAATAATGTAAAAAAAAAAAAAAAAAAAAAAAAAAATTCATTTTACCGTTTTATAAAAATTGGAATATTAAAAGTTTATTTTCACTCTACAGTTCTTATTCTCGCTTAAATGTTTACAATTTACATGCATTTCTCGAAAAATGCATGTCGTATATATATTTTTCAAACACACGATACATTTGTCGTAAAAGAAATATTTGCCGTTAATAATTGGAAAATTCTCTGCTCGAGCTTTTTTAAACTTTTTCAATAGCTCACTTGGGAATAGTAAAAGTTTAAAAAATTTTATACGAGCATAATAAAGTTTGTATTTATTTTCTGGTCGTATACTCTTGTCGTCAGATATTCTTTGTATATAACGTATTTACAGTTAATAGATTAGTCTTTCTGTATAACAATATGTGTAATTATATTATTGTACTTTAGGCTATGAAGGAATAGTATATAAAGGACAGCATTATAATTAGCTAAATAGGTTGCAATTATTGTGACATGCAAGAGGAAACACATTTTTATAATAATTGAACATTCACTAGTGTCTATTAAGCGTTTACAAGTATCAGTTTATAAGTTGAAATTCATTTCTTACTTTTTTTTTTTTGTTTTTTTTTTGTTTTTTTTTTGTTTTTATTCTATAGGCAGAGTTTCGATTAAGTTTGAAGATGCAAAGGTGAACGAGCTATTAAGTTTAAATAAGTAAAGGAAAGTAATGACTATTATCTGTTGTCGCAAATGAAATGAATGATGAATGATTCGAGTGTTTGGCAGAGATGCTTGGTTGGTAGTTTTTCGGAGCGCGCGCGCGCGTGCGCGTGTGCGAGAGAGGGGGGGGGGAGAGAAAGAGAAAGAGGGAGATGGAGAGACGCGAATAGCGATAAATTCTAGTCCTACCGTCAGAGTAATAAAACTCGCGTCGGATAAGTACAACCGGAGTTGGATCGTTGAATCGAAGGGCATATATTTTATAAGTTGCGCTCGACCAGTCGGTACTATTGGATCTCGTTCGATATTTCGTCGACTTTAACGATCTGTTTTCTTGTTATATAAATTGTTTTTGACGCTTTAAGGAATACAGTACCCTCTCTCTCTCTTTTATTGGCCCGATACTCGCCGCCATTCCCTGGCCCATAAATCGCGCGCTCGCTTTTCCTCGCCTATAAAATTCTGGAAATAGATGAGAGGTAAAAAAAATAAGCTCCCCCGGCCCCTTCCACTGAGACTGTCCCTCGATAAGGATCGCGACGGACGGGCTGGAAAAAAAGGGGAGAGAAGCATTATGAAAGAGAAGAGGGCAAAGAGCCCTAAATTTCTCCGCGGTATTTTCTTATCCGCTGAGTCACGTAATGGGCTTCCTCCCATGTGTTGCACGTATACACCATATGGCAAAGTCCTGTAGTTTTCGCAGCCGCGGCTCACCGAACGGAGGACAGATCCGCACCTCGTCCGCGTCTCCGTTGTGGAATTTGTCAAATCAACGGAGGATTCATGCGAACGCAATTAACGCGCGGCATTCCGTCCTCCTCCTCCTCCTCGAATCCACCACCCTGCTTATTACCGACCACCGGAAGATATTGTTGCCCGTGACCTTGGTCTAAGCGTCTTTTAACGCGTATAACGGGCTATTATACGCGAAGTCTGTCCGACGGAGCTTCTGTTCCGCCCCTTCCTCTCGAAACCTCAAGGGCGGGGGAGAAGAGTACGAGGTTAAAGAGTGCGGCCCTCCGCGGTCTCTCAAGTCCCTCCCGCCCCCTATCTCGTCCCCGTCGTCATTCCCGTCGACACGTAATAAGTTTTTAGTTAAAGTGCGAGAAGCGGAGCTGCTGCCCCAATCTCGTTACTTTTCGATATCGATTCATCCGACCTGCCAATACCTCCAATGCATTCTGCGTCTCCTAGGCTTTACTTAATTACTTTCTAATTAATAATACTCGATGCCGGGCTTGGCTTCTTCGAATCTCCGGCTTGTTAATACATTGTACTTTATCGGATTATAAAACTTGTTATTTATTAATACTTAGGACTTGTAAATAAGATTCTTAAATTTAACGAAACATTTTGTTCTCTTCATTATCTTTATATTAATATAAATAGTGCAAATTAATGCATTTCCCTTTTTTAGATTTACATACGCAATGGATCGAGATTTATTGATAAAAATAATTAATACATCGGGGTTTCATATTTTTAAGGCTCTGCGACTGTGACTGCGACTGCGTATAAGTAATGTATTTAGATCTTTTTAAACATCATTATAATCATTATAATCCCGATAGATCAGCGCTTTAGTAACAGTTATAATAATAATAACAATAATAATTATTATTATTATTGTTGTTGTTGGGGTTATTGTTATTGTTATTAATGCTGAAGAAGCCATTATGGAAGGTGTTAAATTATAAAATACGTGTAAGAATAGAGAATTTTTAACGTATTTATATTTTACGATTCAATATAATGTAATAAGCAATGAATATTCTATTAGAACATGAGTAAAGTGTATTATCACCTATTAACAATGAGAATTTCATTAAAACTCGGTACTAACGGCAACTACTCGACTCGCTTTTGCGTGCGACAAAGAGGTTTAGCAACTTCCAAGCGAAATGTAAATCTCAAAGGAATGGATGGAAAAGTTCTTTGTATAGATCCTCAATTTTGTATACATATTGCAATGGTTTTAAATTCACTGAATCAGAGCAAAATAAATTATAAAATTGTATAACGCCGATGAGATCGGTATGACTTGAATAAGCAGTAGTCTTTGGCCGATGGGACTTGTATCCCTGCCTATAAATACATATTAAACGAATCCAAGTTATTACTGATGCAAATTAAGTAAGGGCAAGCAAATCTTATGATTTTCCGCTAATCGCTTACTTTATACAACCCACCGCGGCTCGCGCCTTATTAAATATCTCATAAATCTCATAAAAGGTTAAAAATACATAGGGATTCTCATTTTAAAAACGGCGTATACCAAGTTTATGGAGACTGTAAATTAAATTTAAACATATTAGGAATTAATAGCCAGGGGAAGATCCTTTCGATCATTTTTACACGATAAATCTCTTGCGGCTTTGAAATTGAAAATGTTGATAAGGTATTGCCGTTGAAAGGAATTTGGCGAAGGTGGTCGGATTAGCCCTTATTAAGGTGCTTGTTGAAGGCAGGCAAATACGGACATTGGGTAGACGCAGATAGATGTTGTGTTATCGTTAACATAATTTAGCGGTATCGAGTGGGCCGTAGTAATAGCAGTGGTAGCAGTAGTAGTAGTAGTAGTAGTGGTAGCAGTAGTAGCAGCAGTAGTAGCAGCAGTAGTAGTAGCAGTAGTAGTTGGAGGGAGTGGGCCAGGAAGGGTCGATCAGAAAAGCATGGATTGTGCAGAGGAAGGGAGGGAGGGGCGAGGTGAATGGGCGTGAGGTATCGGTCGGAGGATCGGAAGCTCGGAATCCCTGCTCGTCGCCACCTCGAGGCCCCATTGAGGAGCCGAGGGAATGCTTCACGAGGCCCAAAAATGCCAAATATGCAGGAGCGGGTTCGCGCGGAATGCGCAGGGGACGCTGTCGCGGTACACGTGTGCGTGCATCGCTGCTGTCTGCATTCCGTGACGGGAGAGACCTACTGAAATAACCGAGGCTCGAGGTTGTTGCCACCGGGGTCCGTCGGTCCATCCCGCTTACTGATGACACTAGGCAAGATTTTCGATGAAAAACTCGGTCTGTCTGGTCGGTATCGCGACTTTCGCCCTTTTCGCCTCTGATACATATTTTCCTCTCCTTCATACACTTTCAATGTCACTCCACTGCACGCGAATTCTAATATCCTTACAATTATAATTATAATACGCACTTGAAGCCCTTAGGCTTTCATCCCAATTTTTCATTTTCTCTCCCTTAAAGCTACATTTTCGTATTTAGAATTATTATCGAGAATTCATGTCTCATATTGAATTTTATATGAAAGCCCTCGGTAAGTGAAACAGATAAGTAGTATTAATGTAAGAAAAAAGCGTACATTTATTAATAACGATTCATTGGAGCAACGCATAAATAGAATTTGCCATTTACGTGTACAAAATCAATATTGGAAATAAATTTTACAAAAAGAATACACACGGATTTTGACTTGTTTATACAGATCCTGCGAATAGGAAAGCCCGTCGCTATGCACAAACTAACGCCTTTCTAACTGCTGGCGGGAAACATTTATAATGCATGGCATTGGGCTACGAACACCTGGTGGTAGGTAATTCACATTTAGCCGCACTACTTCATCCTCGGTCCCATACATTATCCCTATCAACTCTATCTACATTTATACGCAGTCCTCTACTTATTATTATTACTTTTAAAAAAGTATGGGCATACACGGAGTCGTAAGTAATTCGGTAATATTGAAATTACTGCCAAAATTGTATTTCCTCGGTTTATTATTAGCACTTTAAAGGTTTATATATATATATATATATATATATATATATATCAATTTCAATGAATAGAACGTGAAATGCATGAAAATTCCTTTTGCAAGATATTAGAATAAATGTTGATTTTGCGACTATTAGTTTAAATATAAAATTTTAATATGTCATTTGCTAAAGCAAAAATTACGGATAATTAATTACAAATCTTTTGCGTTATTACGATGAAGATGTTAATACTAAGAGTTATCGAATAGTTATTTAACAATATGAAAGAGCAGGAAGAAGGTTAGTAAATACATGAAAGTGAATGTGGTTTAATGTGGTTATTATTGATGCTTAGTAGGATAACGGATGAAAGGTATTTGTTAAAATGTGCTATTAGCGTTAATGGTTTAGACAGGAGAGCTCGTGCGCTCGTATGCTCGTATCCGGTACGTAAATCCGATAAAAAAGAAAGACAGGCTGGAGCTTCCGTCGTTCCGTCAAAGGAGATTCTGTCGTCAGGGCGATAGAGAGGACGCAATTTCAGCGAATACGTAATTCGACTAATAATGCTATTAGCGAGGCGATAGAGAGAGAGAGAGTGAGAGAGAGAGAGAGAGAGAGAGAGAGAGAGAGAAGAGGCGAAGAGTCAAAGTTGAAAGAAGAAAGGTTCTTAATGATGGGGATCCGGGAGGACGTCCTCGGCGCAGGTGGAGGAAGGTGTCGCGCGACTAATGGAAGTCGGCGAGGGTGCCCCGATCGATCATCGCACCGCCTACCCGAGCAACCGCGAGTCCGAGTAATAACGCAAGTAATTACGCAAATTATCGCGAGTCCCGAGCTTCCGAACGATCCCATCTGGCCGATATCTCTTTCGAGCCACAGCTGCGCACCAGGTACTCCGCCCCCTCGGCGGAGGCTCGAGAATTGGAGACTAAACAACGGCTTCGCATTCACGATAAATGACCCGAACGTCGAAACGTATCACTTGTGCCGGCGATAGCTTAGCTATTATTTAGCCGCTTAAGCGGCGAGGCCGATCGGAGCCGAGACGCCTGGACAGCAGGGGACACTCGCGTCTCGACCTGAGCCCGACTCGACCCCGCTAGTAGTCACGACGGCCCCAAGGCCGCGTTAGACGAGAATAGAAAACTCGAGGTGGGGATAGGCGGGCTCGTTGCGGGAGCTACTTTTCGGACAAGTATCCCCGGTTCGAGAACTTCCGAGACGTGGAAAATGCCATTAATAACGAGGGGAGCCCGGGACCGAACAAAGAAAAACAGTTTAAGTAAACGGGCGGAGTGGGGTGGAGTGGGGTGGAGTGGAGCGGAGATTCTCTATGGCCTATCGGTATTTTTATACACGCATTCGAGATTTTCCTACTCCGCCTCTTCTCTTTTTCACCACCAACTCTTTATTAAAAACGTTTCAGGCTCCTATTTTTCCTCCTGACCCATCAACTCTTTACTTTATTTTCCTGTAATTTTCATAATTAAATATTGTTCTGTCGTTCCAGTTGCTGCCCCTACCAATTTCGTTAGCCTGCGTTTATTTTACTTTTATAACCCTCTTCGTGGGACTCCTCTCTCTCTCTCTCTCTCTCTCTCTCTCTCTCTCTCTCTCTCTCGATATTGTTAATCACTGACGAGCGAGTCCGACACTCCGAGTAGGCTTCGGAAGGAAAGAAAGAGCTCAGATTAATGCTTCGCATTCACGGGATCGATTTTATTCTCGAGAGTTTTCCCGTCGATGTTTATTGGTCAACGGAAAGCGGGATAAGCAGTCTCAAAATTAACCAACTACATACGCATTAGTCAGCCCAAGCCTAATTATCAGAAGCCCACCGTTCAATTTTAAGGTTATTTGGGCGCAAAGTGATCCATCCAATCTTCTATTGGAACGAGCAACGAAATTTGATTTTAGATTAGAAATCACGGAGGCCTCTGGGATAAACAATATTAATAATAAAGGACAGAAGGTGCTGGCTCGTGTTTGCTCAGCTCGTATAATAATGAGAGAAGACGGATTGACGGTGGGTTAGAGGGGGGGGGCAGATCTCGCGAGAGGGAAGAACGAAGCACTGAGAGTTTGAGATGCATTCCAGGCACTTTCGTAGCGCTCGGAATACTGAAAAGCAGATTATTCCAGGATTTTGGGCTGGGATGACGAGCTAAATTTAGGAAAGCTGGTAGCATCCGATGTATTAAGGAATGCTCTCTCTCTCTCTCTCTCTCTCTCTCTCTCTCTCTATCTATCTATCTATCTATCTATCTATCTATCTATCTATCTATCTATCTATCTATCTATCTATCTATCTATCTATCTATCTATCTATCTATCTATCTATCTATCTATATCTATCTATCTATCTATCTATCTATCTATCTATCTATCTATCTATCTATCTATCTATCTATTTAGCTCTCTCTCTCTCTCTCTCTCTCTCTGTCTCTCAGGAACGTACGAACGACAAATGCTACGAAGCGGCGTGAAACCTCAACTAAGGCCATTTCATTCTCCAACGATGAGATGTCAAGTTTAGTGCGGATTCCGAGTCGAGTGCGAGTGCCGAAGACGACATCGGCGCCGAGCGAATATTAAGGATTTCATGAATCGTTAATCACCCCGTCAATTCCCTCCCATCCTTGCCCCACCTACTTTTTACATCTCTCCCAACAACCCTTAATACGTGCCCGAAATAAACACGTCGCTTTCCCTCGGCGAGCATTTGCTCCGGCATTCGGCTTTAAAATTAACTTGGGCCGTCTGAATGTTAGCGCGAGCCCCCCCCTCCCCCTCGCCATCTAGAGGATCGCGACCGAATCAATTGGTTTTCGCCCGATTCTTCCCGACGTTTGCGGATCATGAGCGCGCGAGTGACGCTGTAACTCTTTCAACGACGCTAGAGAAAAGTTGTGCATTGAAGCGACGCTCGTAACTTTTTTAATAAAAGCGCGGTAATACATTTTTCAGCACCCGGACGAAACATCACAAAGCCATCCCCGTCGTCCCGGCGACCCGAGGTGAATATTGTAATAGGGCCCCCCCTACCGCGCTCCCAATTCCGAACGAACAAATACATTGGCACGCGGATCAGCAGTATAATCTGGGAGGTGAAGAGCAGCGACAGGGTCCGGAGTCGTTCGTATTATCGGCGAGGGGCGGGAGGGACAATGGAGAGCGAACGCGGATAATTGCAGGGATAACAGAAAGGGAGACGTGCAGGAGACGTGCAGGCGTGGAGCTGTAAAGGATTGTAAGTAAGGAAGCGAATTTGGTCGGCTGCGACCGCGGTGGACACGCGCTCGAACGTTCAAATGGATAGACATGCGGTAGGAGCGGGCCGGGGGGGAAGGGCCGAATTTTCGTGGCTCGCTCGGTTATATTCAACGCGTGTCGGCCATTAAAAAAGCAGCGCGACAACAAAAGCCGGGGATTCGACGTGAGGCCTCGTCGGGAAGAATCGCGCGCGCACGCCGCTTGGCAACCAAGTGCGCTATCAAGTACCCTATCGATCTCCGCGCTCGTCCCGTCCGTCACCTCCTCCTCCTCCCCAGTCCTCTGCCCGCCGTCATGGAGTTGCGCTTTTCTCCCTTCTAGAGCTTCCACAAAGCTTTGGCTTTTTATTTATTTCGGAATTGCGCATCTCCGGCATCGTATTAAGATACTCCTTGGGATGTCTTTGTCGTCAGGCCCGGTTCTCCTCATCTTCCTCTTCCTCTCCCTCTCACTCGCGACATAGCGCAGGCAATAGAGCGTAAAACTAACTGGGGGGAAACTTTGCCATCTCGTATGTTATTTCCCAGCAATTTTCTTTAAGCTTCCTCCATTCGAGCATCAGATTTGTAATAAAAAAATCTCTCGTTGTAGAAATAATCTGCAACTAAAGTCAATCCGAACGAACTCCCATGTCGTAACAACTAAAAATTTACCTTCGAATATACTTTAATACGTCACTGACCAGACTTTGTTATCCATTCGAATATAGCTTTAACTACTTTAACTACTTTAACTTGTAATTTCTTACCTTCCTCTTCGATTTGAAAGGCAACTGGCTTCAAATATTTTTAAAAGACTCGATAAAGCTCGACGCCGTGTAATCTCTAACGCAATTTTGTCCCCGAGACATGCTTTTAACAGAGTTAATTTTATTACTTTTCAATCGGATTTCATAATCTCCACCTCGCCTTTTCTCTATACGTTTTTCTTATTTTTTTTCTTTTCTTTTCCATTGAAATTATACGTAATTAAGACAATTTCAAGAGTAAAAGTTACGTTATTTTTAAAAATGTGCTACCTTTTATTGGCAAGCACTGTATGCGGACGAACATTTTAAATTAATGTTGCACTTAAGTTTGTATTCAAAACCAAATGCAAATTAACTATATTAATCGACTTATGCATAGAAACTTTCTATAATTTCTAGTACGTGCGTTGATTTTAAGTCAGTCTATTAGCCTGAAAATATAGTAACTATTAATAGACTAATCCTTATACTCTTTTACTGAATAGACAAGGGGAGCATAACAGAGAGAGAGAGAGAGAGAGAGAGAGAGAGAGAGAGAGAGAGAGAGAGAGAGAGAGAGAGAGAGAGAGCTAACAATGAAGTATTAATGTATTAAGTCAAGGGAAGCAATAAGTAAAAAAGTACAGCTTGCTAAGATCGGTTTTTATTATGCAAATATAATAACATTATAATTTAAATGAGGCTTTATAAGAAAATAGTTCCCTTTCATCTAAAGTTTTGCCCCATCAGAAGATTGTTTAAAAGTACAATTACCAATTCTATCGAATTACTTTAGTTAAACTATCTAGTCGGGGATGGAATAAGTAGCCGCCGGGATAAAGGGTAGATGGAAATAATGGTTATTTTCGTCAACCGATGACGCGACCTAAATTTCATTATTTTTGAATTTTCGGCGGAGTTCGACGAGGAGGGGGATGAGAGAGAGAGGGAGAGAGGGAGAGAGAGGGAGTGAGAGAGAGAGGGGGGAATTAAATTATGAGGTAAAATTACTGCAATTGATAATAGAAGAAGAACCAGTTGAAGGAAAATTTGCCGAGAAATAGTCGCGTTGCCTTTGGTTGGCATGGAGGGGGGGAGGCTCTATTTGCCAATGTTGCCCTGCGCTTGTCACGCATTGTACGCGTATTCCATTTTATTCGCACAACAAAAAAGAAAGAAAAAACTCCCTGCGCTCTCAATGAAATCGATAAATCGGCTTCATGAGGTATATCGCGGTGGCGCGCTCGAGCGATGTGGCCTGACAATGGATTAAAAATCCAAATTACACTTGTGCAGCTCCATGTTGTCGAGAATAGGCCGGAAGAGGAAGTTACCGTGGCGAGTCGTATTTGTCGAGTGCCGATCACACGGGAGACTTCGACTGTTCCTGGCAGTTCCATTTGTTGAAGTAAAAACGGAGGGGGCCGACACTGTAACGAAGTATTAACAATAACCAGCCCCGAATTACCCGATTATTCGTCTGCGCCGGCCCTTACCCAGCCCCACTCGGCCGTACCCATACCACCACTAACTTAAGCTGCGTACGTCCAAATTTATTTCGACTGGACGTGCGCGTGGTCTTTCTTTTATTTGGACGATTAGTTGGCGAATCGAGCTATAGTGACGCCCTCCCCCGCCCCCGTCCTCGTCCCCCCGCTCCCCTGGCAACGCATTCGACGATCACCATCGCACGTAACGAGTGCGCTCCCAGAGATATGAGCCTTCGTTACATCTGCCTCAGCGCGGCAACTGTTTTATCAACTTCCGAGCGCGATGCCACCGAGTTCCTCGTAGCCGCACCGAACCCGAAGCCCAAGTAAGCGTAAACTCCCGTGCGCAGCCGTTTTTAATTATTTTCCTTTCCAGAGGATATCCTTTTAATTGCATTGTGTCCCCCTGCAGCATCTCTCTGTGGAACGGTGGCAATTTATGCTTACCACTCCACTTCCCACCCCTCCCTCACCAGTACCGCCAGTACCACCAGTGCACGCCTTGGTTCCGAGAGAAATTTAAAAATTTAATTGTCTGCCTGTTATTAATGTTACGTTAATCCAAGAAGGTTATTATAGAAGGAAATGGTTATTTCCACGACTTGCAAATCAATAGCGATTCCCCAATATACAAAGTTTTCTATATTCTTGGAGCGTAATGAACCATTCGTGTTTATGTGTGTGTGGACAGCACTTAATTACCCTCGTCTCGCCTCTCCCCGCCCCGCCCCGCCCCGCGCCATCTTCATCGACTAACAAGCTTTTTAACTTATTGGAGATATTCGATACCTACGAATGCCCACTTCGACTGTCAATTGATGTTATTTACTCAGTCCATTTACTGCGCGTATACAACTTACTTACAACTGCTACACGATTCCATCCGATAATTTCTAAAAGGTCTTTATGAGTTTCAAAATGCGGGATATTCATTGCGAAGCGGCAGGTAATTTTTATAAATTAATAACATAAGGTTAAGTATAAATTAAGGTTAGCGCTTATGTTTGGAGTATGGAAACTGTAATTCAGGAAAAGCATTACAAGCTATTTCGATATTTTTCGTGAAAGCCAAATGATGGCAATGCATCAATATTCGAATGACCTTGGTCCTTAAATTTACAATTTAATGCAACTCTTCGTGTTATTATTATAAACTTTTTTGCGTTCGCATTGAAATGCGGTTCGATAAAAATTCTTTGAAATTTCGATTAATAAAATAATACTCGAATGAAAATAAATTTCGAGCTGCTTTGGAAAAGAGAATTCAATAGGGGCCGTAGTTCGGATAGTTGGAGGGGGGTAGTCAAAATACAGTTGTAGTGAGTTTTATGAGTAGAATCAATCGAAATAAGCTTTACGCATACACTGAAACAAGAGAGCCGCTATTACAAGCCCCGAGAGTACATTCACTCGTGGAATGACTTTCCGTTCGTAAGTCGCAATAAATAATAAGTAGAGAAAATAAAAGAGAGAAGTTGAGAAGAAGGAGAAGAAGAAGAAGAAGAAGTGGAAGAAGAGGAGGAAGAAGAAAAAAGTGAAGAAGAAAATCGTTTACGTAAATTTAAGATAAAGAAGAGTTCTTGAAACTGTGTAGTTTTGTACTTTAACCGAAGCTTTCTTCTTATTAATGTTTCTTTTGGAATTCAAGCGACATTGGAATGAAATGTTTTTTTTTTCCCCCGACGAAGAAATAATTTTTGCGCGAGATCTACGCGAAATCGTCCTTTAAAATCGTTAAAAAGGTTACGATTCGGTTGAATAAAATTACCGTCATTTTTAATACTAATGGTCACTATTATCAAGCAGTATTGGTTATCAATATGTAACGGGATGTAAAATATATAAAGTACATGCATGACCTTGAGATGCTTAGAGGGCGTGTGAAGTCGTGCCAAAGGACAACTCCGAGCGGGACACGTAATGAACACGTATAACCGGCGAGTTTGGTCTTCCCCGGTCAGCAAACAAAAGATTCATTATATCAATGACATGTGATTATAAGAGGAAGGCGCGTACGTGTAATTGGTAAAAATTTAGACGGGGATTAAAAGAAGCTGAGCCGAGCTGAAGGAAGTACCTTGCAGTGAAAAATTAGTATAGAGAAGAAGTTTTTAAGCGATATTATTCATAGGGAATGATTATTTCACATGAATTCTTATATATAATTGAACAAAGTTTAAGAATTACTCGCAAGAAATTCTATTTAAATCGAATCTTTTGAATCCACTGTCTTCTTATTAACTACGGGAGTAGAGTTTTATTTAAAATATAACGTTTTTCAGAATTTCATTCCGTTTCTAATTTTATCAATAGTTGAAATTTCTGTTTAAACAAATGAAGATATTTGAAATTAAATTTGATCTTAAATTAAGCATTTTCATGGAGAGAATATTTTAATGAAATCGTTAAAACAAGTTTCCCCTTTGATTATATATATGCCATATATGTATCAATATATGTATATATATATATATTCGGCGACACGGTTTTTTTCAATGTACGTGTGTTAATACAAGGACGAGGGTGACATTCAAAAGTTCGTAAGTTTAAGGATAAACTGTGCATTCAAAGCGAATCCGCGGTTTAATAAGACGTTGAAAATACACATCAACATTTAAATTCGCTTTTTGTTTCCCATGGAGGTTAACGTGAACAAAATGAAAATATCATTACCATACAGTCGCTGGAGTATATGGAATCGGCTCGCTTACCTGAAACATAAGTAGATGCGTTACTTCTAGTGAATAATCGTGGGCATCGTTTGAGCTTAATTGTATTCGTATTTAAAATGGGGCACAGGACGGACGTGGGGCTTGCAAAAGGTAAAAAAGTAATAAGACGTTCGGTATTCATGAAAATGCTTCTTCGTTTTGAAAGCCATACCCCTCGTCATTAAAACTCTACGCGCTCTAACGCGCTCAAAGATTGATTGACGGATGATTGGTTGCGTTACACGAGCGCAAAAATCAATCGGCGTAAGCCATGCGCGATGCAACGTAACCCGCGCCCCGCGCCCCGCGCCCCACACCGCGCTGCCCCGCTATCCAACCATACAACGCTAGGGACATTTGTGTCTGCGTTTATGGGAAAAATCTGGGCCCACCATGATCGAAAAAAAAATCAAGGATCCCTGGCGGCCATTTCCGAGCTAGAGATTATTGATTTTGGAAAAGGGTAGACCCAACCCCCTCCCCCTCTCTCTACCCCCTACCCTGCCCGTCGAGCAAGCCGTCCTCGGGGCAGCGCTAAGCCGCAAGGATGAGCAGGAGCAGACGAGTGGCGAGCGATCGGAGCGATTTTTTTTCTCCCTCATCAGGTCGGGAGCCCTGCGGCTTAATCCCTCGCGATGCTGTGCGGGGGCTGATGATAATGGTACCGTTTTTCAATTCGTTTTGTTTGGCAACGTGAGTTACGCGAGCTCGCCGGCGCAGCGAGACTTTTCCCAATGTAGCAAGCCTTGTTTTTTTTTTTTTTGTTTTTTTTTTTTTAATTTGTTTCTCGAGTGTTTGCCGCCTTTTACAGACAAATATCGCTCGTTTGCTTTTCCGCTCGGCTAACGTATAAATCTGAACGAGCGTGGCAGGGGGTAGAGACGCTCCCCATTAAATTTGATTCTTGCTTTCGCCGTAGTACATAAATGTTAAGCATTTTGTTGGCGGTAATTGCTCCGCCTGTGCCCCCTCCGCCACTTGTAATTGCTTGAATTGTACACTATAGAGCAAATGAAATAGCCCTGATAATATTAACTCACCTCGGTCATTCAATTTGCTTAAAATTTTTCGTATTTTTGTCATTTTCATTTCATCTGACTGCGGCAAATATTCATTAAATTAAAATGAATACATATTTGCCCGGTCAGATTCAGATTTAATCACTTATCCGGCTCAGCTTCCCGATTTCATAACAAATTACAATCAATACATTTACGTTAATAAGAACTTAACATTTTGTCATTATTGTTATTATTATTATTATTATTATTATTATTATTATTATTATTATTACTATTATTATTATTATTATTTCTGTCGTTGTCGTTGTCGTTGTTGTTACTGCTGTTATTTACTCGTAAAACCTGTATGTAGAAGATTGCTTATTCCTGATTCGTGCATATAAATTTATAAAAATCATTAGATGGAAATTCCATCGCGTACCCTAATGAAATTTATTCAAAGAATGCGCAATTTTTTTTTTTTTTTTTTTACTTTTTTTACTACCCCGAGCTGAAAGGAAAAAGATAAAAAGAAAAACGCTAATACGGAAAGGACGCTCGCATTATTCAGAAATACAAAGTCTGTCTTTTTTCATCTTTTGTATTGATTAACGATTCAGTCTCGTTTTTATTGAACTTTCAGTCCAATTTGATTGAAAGTTTATAATTGTAATTCACTAATGGGATAGAAGTTCAATTGCTTTATATACCTTTTTCAAGTGGTTTATTAAAATTAATTATTGTAGTATTGATTCGAACCTATGGCAATCTACGCTTTTTCTAGTATTGGCATAAAAAGCAGATAAAAGCATCACCTAAACAAACGTAGAGCGACGAAGTATTTTAAAGTATAATAATATTGATATTCATGAAATAAACTGTTTTTAACAATTATTAAATATGAAAAATAATTTCAATCTGTTCATCCTTACGGTCATTATGTCCGTAATAAATAGTAAATATCTCATTAATTGATTAATATCCAACGTTTATTTATAAATAATTCAATATTAATTCATTTCTCGCATAAATTTTATAAATTAAAATTAATTAAAACCGTAATATAATGCAGCAGGCTATTTTCTTGATAATACTGAATGAATAAAAGGGACGTGAATTCATTATTTATTAATTAAAGAAATATTATTTCAAATGTAAAAATTACAAATCAACGTTTTGCTTTCAGTTGCAGATAAATTACTCTTCTTTCGCTCTATATAATCGAGTACTAATTATTTTATTTAATTAAGTATGATTCTAATGCAATACATGAAATCAATATTGTTCCTTAACAATATAATGTTATTATTATCAACGGGTACTGTTTAAAATAAAAATATCGTGGTTTCAAAGAGGTTTTTGTCGAAATATTTTAAGGAATAATTAATTTTAAAATGAATTAAAGTGAGTTGAGCTAATGCACACAAGACATATAACGAGGTATTTAACAATGTATCACAAGCCATTAAACATTGGCAGCCTTTTAAAAATAAAAATATAAAACTTTAAAGCCAATGTATCAATTATGCAATACTCATAATAAAAAATACACCAATTTAATCGTAATATCAATCGAATAAGACACAATTCATTTTTCGATATATACGTATATAAGTCATTAAATTATTTTAATTCGTTTCGTAATTTCAGAATGTCAGGTCTGAATTAATAAAATAATAATGCGTGGCCTGGCAAAAGGGAAGAATAAATGTCAGGCTCCGAATTAGGCTAGCGTAGACTCTGTAATGCAACGCTAGTCTCCACTAATTATTGTCATTATTTTTTTGGAAATATAAATGTATAAATGTAAGAGATTTGATGGCTAACGAGACGCAACTCACTTTCTGTTGGCCGAGCGATTAGGAAAAAGTAGCACGGCAAAAGAGCACTGGTTTTTGCCTTTTTTTCTTTTTCTTTTTTTTTTCTTTTTTTTTACCTCTTGTAAGCGCCAACGAAATGGACAGAAAGGGTAGAGATAAGACACGAGAAAATGGAATGAGAACAGTGTGCATTAAAGCGCTTTATAAGGGAATCTGTTGGTATGAAAGGAGGGGGGGGAGGCGGTGGTAAAGCTAATGTCATTTTCCTTTTGTCAAGTTTTTCGTGGCAACCTCGACATTCTAATTGAACTGTTTATCACGCCTGCGTAATAAGTCTCCTTCCTATGCTGCATCATTTCGTTCTATTTAACCCGTTCAATGCTATCGACTAATGCCAACTATTTCCGCCTCGGAATAATATCTAACCGAAATAAAAAAAAAAAAAAAAAAAAAAAACGTTTGTTCGACTAGAAGCAACCTCCATATACTCTTACTTTTCTCAATAACTTTTACGTAAACGATTCTTTTCTCCTTCGTAATGTAAGTGCCAGCCAAATAAATGATAATATTTTCGAGGGACGAGCATTGTATCAATAATATACAGCATTCATGATTTTTAATCTATAACAAGCTGTGCTTTCGGACTAGCAATGTCAGAAAACAATAAAATCAGGCAACTATATTTGTTTAAAAAAAAACAATGGTTTTCTGAATAGCATTTGAAAATTCAAAAACATTCAAGTGAATAAATGAAAAGAAATTGAATTTTCAATAATATTATTATTGTTCAGTGTTAAGCAACATTTCTTTTTACAATTCTACGTATTAACCACTATATACGAGATTTTTTTTTTATAAATCAATTTAAAAAAAAAATGATATCTTTATGAACGAAGTACACGCGCCTACACGGACATGCGCGCGAATTAGGATTACTTATAAGTATCAAATATACTTTAAATGTTTAATATTTAAATTTGCTCAAGACTGATTGAATACACAAATTTTTTTTGATATGCCTCTTTGATTAAAATAACTTGGGGGCACTGTAATGTAAAGAATAAATGCATTGATTAACATAGTGGAATATCAATGTCAATGTCAGACTGTAATGGAATGTCAATATCATTACTAAATTATGCAATCAGTTTTAAAATTTAACCGCACGTACAATAATTTACAGATATAATGATTTCAGCTGTTCGACTGTTACTATAGAGAAGAACGAGAAACAAAAAATATATGTAAGTGCTTTGAAATGTTAGTGATTTCAAATATTAATTATGGATACTCCAAATGTTCCCACGCACAGAATTATTATTTCAGTTATAATATATATATATATATATATATATGTATATATCTGGATTTGGAATAATTAAACTTATTAAAAGTACACAGTATGAGGTATGCTGAATTAATTAATGGTAAAATAATGTACTTGATAGTGTTCATTTCAAAATTGTAATACTATCTGGTAGAAAATTATTAGATTTTGGCGTATTCGGAAACAACCCAGTAATTACATTGATTAGTAAGAGACGCGAATTGATCAGATAACATTCAGGAGAAATGACTTTTGGTAACGGATCAAGTAATTCATACAATTTTGGCTTACGATAAGCTTTATCGTTGCAAACCTTCGACCACTACTAAAACTAACAAATAATATTAATACTAATACTCATAATACTAATACTCATAATAATAATAATAATAATAATAATAATAATAATAATAATAATAATAATGAAAACGAGGATGAGAATGATAATGCAAATTAATTTTATTTAAGTTTTTACGGATATATAGAGTAAAGTGTAGCAGCGTCCGAAAGCGTTGGACGTGAGCCTTGATTTTGACCTCGGTCGCGTAGGGCCCGAGGATTCGGCATAAGTGGCACCGGCGAGTCGCCGGATAACGGGGGCAAGGTTAGCACGGACGGGTTCTCGGGCAATAACAAAATATTCAATGAATAGACGCATTATCGGTACTTGTGGCATGTTATTGCGAGAAATAAAAAGCCACTCGTTCCCAGATAATTTATGACCTTATACGGAAAAGGAGATGCTGCTGGCCAGCGGCTGCACTCGCTTTAATTCGAAATATATTATTTTTCGAAAAGCCAATTGTAGTAAACATAACGTAATCGCTATGTGCCGACTGGTCGATAATGTTTTTCCTTACTCCTATTGATATTGATCGCTCCCGGATCAATATTCTACTCTCAATCGTTTTCAATCAACATCGAATTATAAATACTTAACCTTTTCTTTTTACCTTGTTTTTCTTTTCTTTTTTTTTTTTTCATTACAGTGTATCACAAATTATTCTCACGTTCGCGATGACAATTTGATGGACAAGCGCAGAGTTTACAAATTTAGAGAAATGCGCATTCGAATTTAAATCTTTTCAAGTATATTATTTGCAAAGCAATCGCCATTTACGCTATAGATACTACTATTTTTCAGCTTAAATCCAGCGTACCCGCTGAATAAACGTCAAAGTAATTTTACCTATACTCATAAATAGTCGTTAGTTTTTACTTTTTCTTGGAGCCTTATTTCAAATTAAAAACCTAAATCATTCTAAAGAAATAATGCGTATGCGCGAATAACGAATATTCGTCTGAATGTGAAACGCATTACGCATTATTAAAAGTTTGCAGTAATATATATATAGCTTATATTGATAACATTTTGTTTTGTTCCACTGGTAAAGATAACCATGCGTTCTAATAATAATTTTAAAAAAAGAAGAAGAAGAAGAAAGACTTTATCGATGACGCTGTTTAGTTATATACAACTTTATCTTGATCTTTTCTTTTTTAAAGCCTCTCTAACTGAAAGTAAACATACACTTCTCATCTTTCCTACCTCAACCATACCATAACTCATCAACTAATTAACTTTAATTGGATAAAATATAGAGTTTCGGAAGCTTATAATTACGTAATTTCTAAGATCGCTTAATCTTTTAACTAAACAATTTTGTTTAGAACATTGTTCTATAGAATGATTTTAGCCTCTAAAAACTTTCAGCACTCATATTTTCTATTTTATTCATTGGTTATTATTCACTACTTCGTTATTACTGCTCTACCGATTCGAACATCTTCTGAATTATCTTTAATCCTTAAACTCCTTGCTGAATAATAAATACTACTTTTTACTCGAATTTTAATATCTTTTTCTTCTCGTTAAATGCTTTAATTCCTTACCACTTTAGTATTTAATATTACCTCGGACAGTGGTTTACGCTTTGAAATCCGACTATGATACTCATTGCGATTCTATTGTATTATAGGATTTTAGTAGGGCAATAAAACAAAATTATATGAAGCTTGTGTCGGCGAATTGGATGAGTTTAATGTATCGTAAACCTTCATTTAGTCATATCGAAATCCATTTGTATTTGGCAGCATTTTCCTTAATACAAATGAGTACAAATAATGTTTGATAAATTTTCGTGATCGTATTACGATTTTTAAAATTTTTAAAATTCGAACTTACTTTTAGCCTGAGCTTGATATATTTACTCTTCTTTTCTTTTTTTTCTTCTTCTTCTTCTTCTTCTAATTCTCCGCTTTTCTTATTACAGCTATTTATTTTAGATTTAGTAGAGATTAAGTGTCACGTTAAATCTTATTTATATTATAGCGGCTTTCATTATAATACGAGTTACTGACTATTATAAATTGGTCAGATATTTGAATATGATACTTAAGTATGAGAAACATTTTTTAGTACAAATTTCATCTTACAGAATTTACTATATTATTAAATTTAAATGCTTTTCAGGCACTTTTTTTACAAATCTTATTTGTTATTGTGAAAAGCAATTAGAATAATAATAATGATGTATTATGAAATTAATTAATGTACATTCATTCATACATTGTATAAATGTTATTTTGAATATGAAGCTCAATGTATTTTAGACTTTAAATAAATAAAACAAGATGTCATGATGGCTTTATTGTCAATGGTTTCGTACAATATTATAATAATATTATATTATATAGAATGTGAAAATTGTGATATGCCATTTTAAACAATTTAAGTTGGCGTTGAGATTAATTACATCTATTATGCCCATTCTATAAGTACAGGTCTTTATAATATTATGAATACGAAAAATTCTCAAACACAGTACACGCCATAAACAATTTCTCCTTTTTTTTTGCGTTTAACTCTTCAGGAAGTCCTTTAGCAAACTTAAGAAAGTATATTATTGAGAAACGAGGGATAAGAGATTTTTCTTAATGATAACAGTATTAGCAGTAGAATCTCGATATAGAAATGGTAGGAGGAGGTGGAGATGGGCGGGGCAGTTAATTGACGAATAAGAAAAATTTGGCCAACGTGAGTCATTAATTTTCGTTTCTCTCGAGTCTCGAACGTTCGGCACATGCTGCACTGCACTACTTCATTCTCCATTAAACGAGAAGGAAAAAAGAAATGTAGGAAGAATGAATGAAAGAGGGACACAAAAACTAAAGTCGAATACGGATTTGGTATTTTCCCTCATATTTTTCTCCGCACGTGTTAACGATTGACAAGCGCGATCACTTAAACATGTGCAGGAGGGGCGCGTGCTTCGAATGACAGCTCCGTCCTCAAATAGTGCACGAGCGATCGTTGGTAGGAGACGACGTCGAGCGGGAGAACGAGGAGGGCGGGGAAAGGGTGGATGGGAAATAAGGCCCTTTTTCGTATTCCGAATGCGCGAGCTCGTGGCTTTCCGCTGCCTTTTCCTCAAATAAAAATCTATTTCTGAGAGCTACGGACACTTTTATTTAACAAATGAATCACTTTAATGTGACTCCACGTAATCGTCGGCTCATTTTTTCCGTAGCGCTTTCTATAGCCGCAGATAGTCGAGGTTCGAGCGGTATCGCAGTTTTTCCGACGGTCGCGTGCATGCCCTTATAAATTTCACTTGAATTTATTTTTGAGACTTCCGGTTTTTTTTGTTTTTTTGTTTTTTTGTTTTTTTTGGTTTGTTTTTTTTTTTTTTAATGGCTAGACCCAGACCGGCTCGATGACGAAAGGGGAACGTTAACTTTTTATGGCACTTTTTTGTCCGCCCCCCCCCCTAATGGGGGTACATCGTGTTTCGGTCGCTGGTGTGAAAAATTGTATAATACGAAACGTGCGGAAGAAGTGCGAAAATATATTTTTCCCCTCTGCGTTCTCTCCATGGAAATACAGTTAAAGAAAAATGAAACTCTACGTAAATTTGATTAATGAAAACAGTCGAAATTCAGAGTTCAGACCCGATGCGTTGCAATTACCGGACTGATTGATCTGATAAAAAGCATTCGTTAGAAGCTCCGGTATTACTGAGGCTGAAATTACTTTTACTAAATAATTGGGCTTTGAGAAAGAAATCGAGCGCGTACAATAAGAGATTCGCTAATTATTGTAAAGGGAATCTTCTTCTGTGGATGTTAATAAATACCGACACAAAGAAAGAGGGACATTTTACTACTCACAAAGTTTCGATATTAATGAAATGATAAAGAAAAACTACCGATGAACGCGACCAAACTTTCATTGTATAATAACTTCTTGCCAACTTCATTAAGCTTATACACAATTCGGATCTGAGAGAAATAAAATTTTATAAATCACATTCAACTTTATTAATTAAAAACGACTGAGTTTATATAAAATAGACCAGATTGTTTTCTTTTTCTTTTTCTTTTTCTTTTTTTTTCTAACCGAACCTTAACGAAAGCTTTTATAATATAACTTATCCTATCGACAATACGGAATAACGAAATATAATAAGACAAAAATATCAACGTTGAGGCTTTTTAATTTTGTAAATTCTGGATTGTAAAAAATAACAAAAAAACTTATGGTACGTACAGACATGATGCATTTACATCCTTCCACAATGATAATAATAAAAATAAATACTAATAATAATAAATAAATAATGATAATAATAACGATAAATAATAATAATAATAATAACAACAACAACGACAACAACAACGACAACAGCAACGGCAACAGCGGTAGTGTTAACCAGAATTTTGAGATTAAAAGAAATTGGAGCAAGGAATTTGCCACTTCACTCCGTAATGCGGGGAATCCATAAATTTCAGACGTACGTCGCTCAGGGAAACGCCAAACTATTAATCTTCCTTATAGAGGTAAAGAAGAACTCGACCTTCAAGCGAACGAAATCAACAATACGATAAAGCGATGGAAAATAAGAGCATTGATAAAGGACTCTATGCTATTTCCGAGATTATTCGATTACCATCTGTATGTTCGTTCATTCATTCTTTTGGAAAAGATATGCTTGTAATCAATTTAGGTAATGTAATGGAATACTGGTTAGGATCGCTCGATCTCTGCGGAAAAATAAAATACGCTTTATGAAACTTCCCTTGACTTTATGAAACTGGATAAATTCCTTGTAAAATGTTTATTGAAATGTGAGAATGAAATGTTAATTGAATGAGCGTGTGTCAGCATGCGTGTGTACGACATCGTCGGCTATGTACTTGGATCGAAGTTATCTAGATCCACGAGCATTCGAAGACAGAGGAGCGCAATTCGTATGACTAAAATTCGTTTAATATTTATAAAATAGAGAAAGCATTGGCACGAAAGAGCATCGAAGGGAAAATGTATTCTTCATTCTCGGTATTAGATATCGGTATTAGACATGGAATAAAATCGCTCTTCACGATGGTGAATCAGAGCCGGTGAATCACAGGACATTTGACTTCGCCTCCGCTTTAAGCGAAATCACGCACGAATAAAATCGGCCCGATAACTTTATAATACTTTCGCTTGCCGCGCGGAAAATTCGTCGTAATTTACAGGGGGAAAGTGTCAAAAGAAGTAAAAGAAAAAGTCCATTGCTGAGAGATCTCGGATGTTTTAGGGCCGGGGGCGGGGATGACGAGGGGGTGGAGGAGGAGAGTTTGAAAATTATAAAAAGTTCTGAGGACCGAATGAATTATAAATTGGGCAGAGTTCGAGCTTGGATTCCACAGGAAAAGACTCAAAGTTGCGCATTTAAAATCCTCCGTGGACAATAAATGAAGCACAATAAGAATAGAAAGAAGGGCGGCCGAAGGGGAGAAGAAGCCGCCTGCCTCGATTAATATTCGTCCGAATAGCTTTCGCAGCCGAGTGAGAAAACGCGGCGCGTAGTAAATGAAGGCTGAGAAATGGGGGAGGGGGGGGGAGTAAAAAGTCTGGCAGACAGGAGCTTTGACGGGGCCGCACTCGACCGCTTCGCGAGGTTGGGCGGGAGGGACGCAGGGAGGTAAAAGCCTACTGCAAGTGGAAAACACGATGGCGGAGAGGAGCGGCGGGGGGAGGGGCAGGTGCTCTCTAGTCGCGAGGAATCGCGGGCAACGTGATTGAACGTCCTGGGGCTGACACCCGGGCGCCGTGACGCACGCGGCTCTCGTCAGTCCGGGGGAAAAAAGTCACGTAGCGTATCTCTCCATTGGTGACGCCAATGGTCCCTTCGCCCGGGGCCTAATTGGCTCGGGCTATGGTAATGCAGCGCGCGTCACCGCGACTTATTAGTATGAAGCGCGGCCGTCCGATCTTTCATCCGGCCACTTGGTTATGCCGGGAGTTCCCGGTGCCGCCTTTTATAACTGTCCGGGTGACGGACACCGAGACAATGCTCGCCTCCCCCGCGACAGCCGAGCGGGCGGATCGTCTACCCTCCGGCGGCTTCCCCCTACGCTCACCGAGCGCGCACCAACCAACGGCTTACATCCACGGCATCAGTATCCTTCCGACTCCCAAATCTGTAGGGGGATCGCCCGGATCCTTCGCCCCGAGCTCCAACCCCATGCACCTGCCGGGGCTATAATCAGCACTAATTGACCGACCCTTCGCCCGCAAAGCCACCGAGCCTTCATCGACGAATCATCGATACGTACTCCAATCGTCTCCAATACAATCGCAATATCATTACATATTTCAAAGGGATAAGACGAGAATGGTAAGGATGATTTTACTCGTACTCGTTTGAAGCTGGTGTATACAATACTCGGCATTGATAAATTTGATTTAAACGACCGTCAAGGTATCGTTGGTTGAATTGAATGTCCTCGAGAGCCTCGCATTCTCATCTATAATTGAAATAAATATTATTTGTGCCCGATAATGGAGAGTCCGAGTCCGAGATCGAGATTAAAGAATAACGAAGATGTCGGCTTGAGGAGGACGATGAGGTGAATACGTTAATATATATATAGGCAGGATAACGTTCTACTTTAGAGTAACAGATATTAATGTATGTAGGGCGGAGCGGTAAATACGTACGCTCGAGTTTTTCAAAGTGCGCGGCTGATTATTAAACGCAGCGATCCTTTTACGTTATACTTCTAATTGGCCGCTCCTATACATTGACAACTTTATTAATTACTCAAGCAGGATTGTGTTATCTTAAAATACAATGAATCTCGTGTTGGAGCATCACAGGAGTCTGGAATAGGGACAAGAGTTATTGAAGATTGAAGATTTTTTCTTCTTCTTCTTCTTCTTCTTCTTCTTTTCTTTTTTTTTTTTTTTTCATCTTTTTTCCGCGAATGGCGTCATTGATCGACCTGGGGTTTCGCTTATTCCGAGAATACGGAATAACTAACTCCGGTGATAGTGGCCTGAAATTGTACTCTGTACTTTTCTTCGGCAGAGTCGAGTGAGGAGGAAAAAAATGCGGAGGCGTGTGAAACAAGGAAAAACACGCCTCTAAAGTCTCCTCGGGATAAAGGAGAGTGTCACCGAGATATTTATGGTAGAATTTGTACGGGGAGAGCACGGGCGTGACGTCGAATGGGCCCATTGTGAGACTTGTGGTGCGCACATTGTTGAGGCTGCGACCGGTCTTGAAAAATTTCACTTTCCGACCCGAGAGTAGACATTGCCGATAAGCTCCAATGGTCCTCCCCTTTACTCCCGCGCGCTATGCGTGAGCTATGGAAGAAAAGAGGAGCGCCGACGCCGATGCCGAAGGAGGAGGAGGGGGAGGTGGTCGATCGTCTACGAAGGCAAACCTTCGTGATAGCGATAATCGACCCCCACCACCCCATCACACCACACCGCCATCAAATCTTGCCACCGTACCGTCCTCCCTATCGTGGCTGACCTGCCCTCATCTCCAAGGAACACGAAAATGCACTCGACGGGAAGATTCCTTTCCTCGATCGCGCGCCACTTGCCGAGGACTTTGATCGGCCTTCTTCTCGGACTCGGCTCCGCGTACTTCAGTTGCACTTACCGTGACTCTGATCTCATCCAGGAATTAATTCCATTCGCGGTCAGGTCATCGCTTCGCAATACTCGATTTTTTTCAACTCCCCGAGACTCGAGTAGGAGGTTACGGCGCGCACGGCTCGAGGACTTTCTATTTTTAGATTCTGAGGTCTACTCTCCTCCTCCCCCCTTCCTCCCCTTTCCCATCCAACCAAGCCACGAATCGAATGCCGCGTTCAATTCGTGCCTGGACTCTTGTTGGTAAACGGCAACTACTGTCCTTCGGAGCTT
Source organism: Ceratosolen fusciceps (assembly GCA_018883505.1). Lineage (NCBI taxonomy): Eukaryota > Metazoa > Arthropoda > Insecta > Hymenoptera > Agaonidae > Ceratosolen > Ceratosolen fusciceps. The sequence continues at coordinate 1,896,894 of RCIC01000012.1, read as the reverse complement.
GTGCTCCGTGGTCCATGTGAAATTCCTCCTCCTCCCCCTCCTCCTCCTAATCCTCCCCGCCCCCTCCCTCGTTCCTGTGGAAGACTGGGATTTTTCACTTTCCTCTATTCACGACGCCTTCGATGAAAAATTATCGGGAAATGTTAATGCTGGGATCGTCGCAATACTTATTTCTGTAATGTTGAGTCATACATTCAAAAGAATACTCAAGTTTAAACGCCTTGCCGGGCAACATTTGAATGCTACGCTCGACTAACCATTTGTAACATAATGATAACAGTAAATACAAGTTCTACAATGTCGAATAATAATAATAACGAATAATAATAATAATAATAGTTATTATTATTATTATTGTTTTTGTTGTTGTTGCTGATGTTGTTGTTATTGTTATTGTCATTATTACAATATCAAACCATCTACGTATCATAGATAAAAGATTCGAAGACTTCTGTTAAATTCTATATTGTCGTAACATTCTTGTCATTTTATTTCATGTGACTCAAAGTTACGATTCAAGAGCATTAGCTGCGACTAAATAGTGAATAATATTACAATTTTCCAGAGTTCCAGCTCCTTACTGACAGCTCATTTTCAAAAGTAATCGCAACTCCTCGTTATTTAAGCCACGAGTTACGTGCTGATTAATCTCAAATGCTTATCCGCCGAAAGCATAAGAGTTCGTGAATGCCTAATTAATTAGCAGTGCGCTTGAAAGTGGCTGTCGCGTGGTCGCGGAATGGGGGGGGGGAGGAGGCGAGAAGAGGTGCCAAGCAATTCTCACGGAGCAGCAAATCATTAAATTGCGATTGCGTGATATGACGTCGGAGGAAGGGAGGGGGTATACATTAGAAAGGCGCGAAGGGAGTGAGGAAAAGCGAAGTCATTGACTAGAAAAACGTGACAATGAGCTTGAAAAGTGACAAGATTTAAGACAATCTTTCGGCCGCTCGAGCTCTTATCTCTTATTTATTGAACGAATGTCACTTAGAAGAGAGTCGATAGCACGAGGCCGCTTTTGGCTTTTGATGATAAGATTATTGATTAACAACACAAGCCGGCCATAGAAGACGTAGGCGGACAATAATCATAAACGAATACGTACATCCGCAGCCCCCCCCTCTCTCTCGCTCATTCACTCGCTCTCACTCTCTCTCTCTCTCTCTCTCTCTCACTCTCTCTCTCTCTCTCACACACACCCTTGCTCTGCCCTTATCTCATTTCGAAGAAGTGCAACGAAATCGAGATTCCACGAGAGGATCCAGCAGCCACTGAAGCTATAATAATATTGCACTGACAGTTTATCGTGCAATTTTTAGCGATGACTCCTGCGCTCGCATGTCGGCGCGTACGTCAGCCAGACAACTTACGTTTTTAGTCTGCCAATTATCTCCGCTGCTTGCGGTTTTGGAGGAAGGCTGCCTCCCTCTAAATTCACGCGTTAGAAGAGATGAGCGCCGGTGTCGGCTTAACAATTTCCACACTGTGCTTATAATTATTATGTTGCGTGTGTGCGTGGAACCGGCGCGACGAAACTTTGTATTAAATAATAAGGACAAGGATCGAGAGCTGCAGTCTCGTTGGAAACGGCTCCCAAGGTTCTCCGCTCCCTCCCGCACCGATGAACGCAAAAACCCTCAACTCAGAAATGATGTTTTTTTTTACCTTTCGGGCAATGCTTGCTGGCTGCGGGCTTCTCCAAAATTACGAATGTCGCCAACAGATCCAATGAAATGGACGCTCTTTGTGTCTCTTTCCTTCCCCCTCTCGCTGTCTTACGGCTTCTCGGACTGTTTAACCGGCGCGGGTATCTCGCGTCGATGTACCGAGACTCGTCCCACACGTATGAAGCCGCCGGCAAATATTGCGGCTCGAGGCGTCCGTCCGGTGCGCGTGCTGTTCGCGCATCGACTGCTAACGAACTTGACGACGACGTCGGGCGTCTCCCCCCAGGGGGGCTTCCTCCGCCACAGCCGCCGCCGTCGCCTACACCGCCGACACCGCCGCCTATTCTCGGCGCTCGGCCTCCACCGCTGCCGCCGCAACCGACGCCGATGCGCTCTCGCTTTTTCTCGCCGGCAAAGATGTGAATTATGATGGGACGAGAGGCTGGCTTAACCCTTTTTGGATGCTGGATGCTGATCCTCGTGAGTTTTTGACCAGCGCGAGGCAAGAGGGAAGACCCGTTTCAAAGGTGAGGAGGTGCCTTTGGCTTTCGAGGCCGTTCCTCTCCATTAGCCGCCGAGGCTCCCATAAAGTGTACGTCCTCTCCCTCCCCGCACACGGCCCCTTACTCTTTTCATCATTTTCACGACCTCCGCCAAATTACGCTATACTCGCTTCCTTAGACTTATTCCGTTCATTAAATATTTATTCCTCTCCCTTCTATCCTGCTAATCCCCTCCCCCTACCTTTCCTCATTATTTATATCCCTATTTATTTCACTTATTACGTTTTCTTGCCCAAACATTGATTAAAAATTGCTCTAAAAATATAACCTGTCATGTTATCAAGTCTAATGAAAAAATATACAGGCAAAATCTAATTTTATCCTATTAATTTTATTTATAATCTGCTCAATAATAATAATACATCTAAATATAAACCTAATTCATACATGTTCGGTATTACCTAAATTTTCCTCTGTATTTATAAAGTTATCTATGTAAATTTATGCAAACTCATTTACCTAATATATATATATATATATATATATATATATGTATATACACATATACGCAAGTATATTATTGACATAAATAATAATAAATCATTTTACATGTGCTATATTTAATCATTTAAACAAAAAATAATGTTTTTGTAAAATTCAATATTATATTGTAACAAACATATATGTCTAAGCCTATATTACGTATGGACATTCTTTTTTATAATACCTGTTTTTTATGACGACTATATTAGTAATTAAATATCTATTTGGTTGTAGTTTTAGTGAGTATTTATACTTAAGTAATAAATTCAAAACATTAAGCTCATTAGATACTTATTAAAATATTTAGAAACCGACAGAAGTAAACAGAATTTTAATCGGATTATTTTCTTTTAAATAAGTAGTTTAATAATAAGTAATGAATCCTAAAAGAAATTTTTTTTCTTGTCATAGATTGCCAATTAAAGACAATGATCTAAATATAAATTCTCAAGAATAGCTAAATATCTATATGAGTATTAATTATTAAAAATATACAATTAACTTTAAAACATATATATATATATATATATATATATATATATATATATATATATATAATACAGTATATTATAATTGCAATCAACTAAACTATAATTATAATTTTTTTAAAACAATGTGATATTAATTCATATAGATGATATAATTTAAAGAAAAAGAATCGAAATGAAGATTATTTAGTCTCGCAAAACATTCATTTATATTACCTACATCACATAATGTAGATAATGTAACGTAGTTATGAAGGATTAGTGATATTTATAAATTATTTACACTTTAATTACTAAATATAGGAAAAACGTCGACATTATTACAGCGATGCACGGCAATATATTTTTAATATAACTTAGTAGGAATTTAATCTACTTATAATCAATTACTAAACTCCTCGATAATAAACTTAAGACGGATTAATTTTTATAAACTATGATAATTACTGTAATGTCCGTTATTAGATTATGTCAAAACATTGCATGAATCATACGCTAAATTTTCTACAAAACAAAGTATAAAATATATTATTTGAAATAGTGTGAGAACTTTTAAAGGAGGTAATATATCTAATTGTCCATTTGTTATGAAATTGCTTGTTTTTTTAATTATCAATTGTTTACCAAACTTTAACTTTGTGATTACTAATAAATAATTTTATAAAATAAAGATTTCTAATGCATTACTATAATACTTATGATTTCCAAATAAGAAATATTAGATTTTTAAAACATTAAGGCATTAATGCAATTATGTTATTACATTAAATTTTATAACATTTGCCAACGACTTAAATATGATATTATTTTTCATAAAATATTATAACTTTATCTTATCACACTCTTACTATACTTCTAATACGAGGTAAGTGATCTAAATGAGTAATATCAAATTGCAATATATAGGATTAATTTTTCTAATACGTAACGAATCTTCAGATTGAGCTACGAGATCAATGAGAAGTTTAGAGTAGACCGGAAGTACTCAAAATCTAATTAAATATTTTAATAAAATTTATTCAGATAACCGCTCTTCCGACAATTTTGCAATTTGTAACAAAGTCTTATTGTTTTATTAATAGAAGTAACGGCTGAGAAGTATGATCACGTAAAGGCGGATGTGATCTAAATAGTAAAATGTAGTAAAAGCAATATTTGTGACAATAACAAGTGGAATTTAAATTATTTTTCAACGTTTGATATAAAATTGCGTTTATATTGAATACAAAAATTTATTTTTCATTTGATTTTATATAAATTTCACTTAAAATTATCACGCTTCTTTTTATTCCAATAATAAAAAACTAATGTTTGAAACAGCACAACACAACCTCGATATTTTTTAATACTGCCAGTATTAAATAACATCGCGATGGAGTATTATTATTAATAAAAGTACAAATAAAATGTATCATTTGTATATAATGATTGACAGAAAAGAAGTGAGAAATTTTTTTCCCAACAGAGCGACTAATGAAATTTAACTCCTTCCCCGATAATTTTATTTCCTAATAAAAGAATCGGGCTCACATATTAGGATCACAATAACAACAGCCGACTTTTAAAAGCTGCCTGGCCTACTTTATTGCACTCAAATCATCGTAAAAAACAATGGCTACCGCTCCCAAAATGTAAGATCGGGTAGAGCATAACATGAAATTTATGAAATTCACCGATGCATCCCATTAAATTTAAAAAGTTGTTAGTCTCTCCCTTCCTCCTCCATTGTCCTCGAGTATCCGCTCATTCAATTCCCCCAGCGCAATTCTTAATTCATCTTCGTCTCTGGACTTCTGCTTCTCTCTCTCTCTCTTTCTCTCTCTCTCTCTTCTCTCTCTCTCTCTCTCTCTCTCTCTCTCTCTCATTCTTCTTATCTGCAAGCAACGCGTGGCCGCTGCTTTCTCGTTCCCAAAGTCCTCTCGAACCTGACCCCTCCCCACCTTTTACTACCAACTAGTCATCGCTCTCTCTCTCTCTCTTTCTCTCGCTCTCGCTCTCGTACTCCCTTTTATGCGTTGCATCTCCCAGACAAGACACGTGCTTTTCCGACTCCGCTACGCTTAAATTTCACGTTTTTCTAGCTTCCTGCGCCGATCCTCAAACGTTTTCACTTTCATTGCAAAACTTTATTTTCTTTTCTCGTTTTCTCGTTCTTGTAATTATTAAAAGTACATACGTTACCAGAGACAGAGTTTTATCAAGCCTGAAGACTCTTCTAATTTTAGCATATATCAATGTTTTAGCATAAGCCGGCAGAGCTTTATCGTTATAACAATAATAATCTTCGTAACCGCTTTCCGACCGATTCAACGTCTCGGATATAATGCCTTTTCCTAATGTCGCTCATACCGTTCGTATCAATAACTTGTTTTTGCGATTCGTAAATAATTAACATATTTTAAGATAAAAATATGCCATCGGAGGACTTTCAACAATTTTGTAAATAGCAGGACAATGATGAGAAATTTCTCGTACCGAGCCACTGAAATGCTTGATGTGCAGGCAGATTTCGTCACTCAATTGAGTCGTAATATTATATCGATACAGCGAATTTTACTCTCTTTGCCTCCGTTCAAAGATAAAGATATCGTTCAGCTGCCATTAGTATAGTCTTAGTATAGTAATCTCATTTTGAGAAAGCACCGATTTTGTACAGACTCTTACTTAAGCTAATGCTATTCCATAAAATTAATGATCTTTCAGTAAATTCGTTCCAAGCAAATTCACTTCTATCTCAATTATAATTATAAATTTGTCTGTGATTAAGCTTTTCTTGGATATTTATTTAACTTAGAGTAACTGCAGCATTTTGAGAAACATTAATTCCATCTTAACAATATTAAGCATTATGTATTTGATAAATGTATCAAGCCATAGAGCATTTAACAATGAAAATTATGGATAATGGCTTATTTAGTTATATTTTTAACGATTATTTTTAATAAATACACACGTAACTGTTCATGTAATGTCATTATGCCTGTATGATTTTAGATTCGGTTATAACGTGCAGAGTAAGTTGAACGAGTGACTTGAGCGATTCCTGATTAATTTTTACCCTGAGCTTCTTAGCGTGTAATAAAAACCTACGTATGACATTGATAAATTTGGGTTGTTATCGCGAATTTATTCAATCTACGCTGCTAATCAGTTGATTGTTGAACTTTAAACCTCTTTAATTTTTGTAAGTATGCTATTTTTAAAAATATCTCATTCATTCCGGTAACCGTAGTATAAAGATATTAGAACAATAAATTTATTCAAATTTGCTTCATAACATTCTCTCATAACTTCATAACAATAGCAAGTAAAAATGCTTATAAAGAAAATCAATAAAGTATTTATTGAATTGTACACGAGATGAAGTAAAAGTTGTAAGATTGTTGATATTTAAATTGATGCATTAATATAGTATTGGAAATATGTAACTGATTATATTGGCATATTGCGCGCTTAATTATTTATTCGGGAAAAAAGAGGAAATGTTTAAAATTTAATAAGGATATTGTAACGAAATCGTCGAAGTAATGGATTATAAATTACTCCGACTGTATATAAGTTTTCGTCGCGTTTATTGTTTATACGAATGTCGGGCAATAAAGGGAAGCAGGTTTTAGTAAATAAAATGCTATAATAAAATTTGCAGTGCGTTTCCGTAAGTTAGTGTTTATTTGAAAATAAAAGTGACTTTTAAGATCAGTTGTTGTTATGAGCGAGCTCAATGCATAGATTAGGCTAGTTTAATAAAGGATATATTTTGTTATCGTTAATTGCGTGAGCTGCACAAGAATAAGAGCAGGGTAGTTAAGCGCCAAATTAAGGATAAAATAGTCTCTCCTTCTTAGTCGCAGCCTTTCTCTTGGAAAAAGGACTGAAATTCCTTTGCGCAGAGGAATTGGTCTCAATGGCAGTCCGTAAGGGACAATGGGGTCGCCGCTGCCAAGTTTAAATGGAGAAAAGTCGCGGGGGATGAGTCCGCCTGTAAAAGTAAGTAGTTTGCGATTGTTGTGAATAATAGAGATGCCGTTGAAGTAAACATTTCGAGCGGGAGACGCTAACGATTTAGCTAAAGTAATGGAATTGACGAAGAGGAAACGGAGCAAAAGCTCCAGGTCACGCTCTAAGTGTAACTCTTTAATTTCAATTAGTACAGAATTGCATTTAGTTTGAACAAAAAAACAAAAAAAAAAACAAAAAAAAAAACAAAAGCGAGTAGGGATTGGAGGGAATAAGGGATAGTCGGCCCCGCTCTATCAATCGCTCGCTTTCGGTGCTAAAATAATTCATGCATTCGTGTGCGGCACGCCCTTGGGTAAGCTTGCGACAGGAGGTCGCTCGAAGCTTCACTACCTTCGGGCTACGCTTACGCAATACGACGCTTCGACGGGGGGTATAAAGCTATTTTATGGGACTAGGGTGGGGCGACCACTCGCTATTTACGGGTTACGTGTGTGGCTGGCTACGTGGCCGATTACGGCGAGCCGCTATCGCGGGCAGAGGCGCCGCTGCATCGCCAACGAGTCCGGACAATTTGCATTAGTATTGTGTAGCTTTTGTTATCCCGAGCTTTCGACGCGCTTTCGACGCGCTTTCGTCAATTTGTCCAAGCCCCCGATCCACCTCCCTCTCTCTCTCCTTGTAATTCCACCGCAGCCCTCGCATAACTTATCATATTAATTTAGCCGAGGGATCTGCTTTAACATCCCCTTGTTTACCTCCGGGCCTCCCTCGGGCTCATAATAATCTTTTGCCGTCCCTCCTTCGCAAATATTATTCACGTATCGCCGCTCGTGTAAATATCTTTTCGCTCGAAAGCCCTTCCGCACCTGGGACGATCGCTAAGCTCAATTTTACGTACGCGGCCCCTAGTCCTCGACCATATCCTCCGAGGACTTTTACCATCGACTAGGCGACCTTACGTTAAGAATAGCTCCGACGAATCCTTTCAGATTCAGACAATAAACGTTACATAATAGTGAACTCCTCTGATTACTTACTTTTCAATAATTATCATCGACTGGCCGGGAAATCACTTGAATCGTATGATTTTTATTGTACTATCTTGGAAGAAGCTTCATCGCATCGTAAGATTCTAATAAAGATTCAATTAAAAGATTCAAGTCCGCGTTAAGACTAATTGAGTTTGGAAACTAAGTGAAGAGTTGTAAAAGGAAGGAAGGGTGTGAGGGGACAGCGGGTAGCCTCATTTTCAATGACTAGCGAGTCCTCTGTTGATCGTGAAAAAATGTTATGCTCGAGCAACCACTATTATTATTGTTTATGTTGTTTTTGTTGTTTTTGTTGTTGTTGTTGTTGTTGTTGTTGTTGCTGCTGCGGCTGCTGTTGTTATTATTATTATTATCATTATTATTATTATTATTATCTTGTTTGCGGTGGCAAAGGGCTTTTATTCGCGTGTCTTTGTTCGCATCAGATGAATTTGATGGTCGGTGACGCGCTGGCTAGATGGAGGGGGCGGGGGGATGGGGTCACGTATAACAAATCATTGGCCGAATTGGCATTCACGAAGCAGACATTCATTCGCTTCGGACTTTACCACCCGAACGCTAAAATCGCGTAAAACGGTTGTTCTGATCAAGCGCCGCCGCATTAAGGGTATTTCGTGGCCCATAGGAGCGAGATTATGTCAAGATCTCAGCCGAGAGAATAATGCCGAGGCGGAAAATATTATTTCCCTCTCGGTTCGAGGCCCGCGCTCTCTATACGTGCAATCGCAATATCATTTGTTGGAGTAGCTCCATCTGCGGGTGAAGGCTTATCAATACCTACTTTCAACTGAGGAAACTAATGCCTACTCGATCGTTCCGTCTTAACGTTTTAAATCACCGGCAAATCATTACTAAATGCTTCGCTGAAATGAAAACTTACGCGCACTGATGAAAATCGCTCCGCCCAACATACGCGCACGTATAACCGCGAGTAATGAGTTTTCCCCTGGTAAGGCAGGGCGGGGCCGTAGGGGAAGGGTGGAGGGTGGAGGGTGCAGGGGAGGAGGCACTCGATAGTCCGAAGGCGCTATAGCAGACCATCCGTTTACAAAATTTAATATTAATTGTACAGTGCCAGAGCGACCGAGTCGCTTCATCTTCATATTTGACCTGTTTTGCCTTTTCAAACTTCTCCGACCCCTTTCTCCCTTCGAGTCACACTCGACGAACTTACCTTCTCAAAATTACCAAATCTTTCTTATCTTATTCTCTCTCTCTCTCTCTCTCTCTCTCGCTCTCACTCTCTCTCTCTCTCTCTCGCTGCTATACGACTCGCTCCTCCTGTTTATCTTCATTATTATGTAATTAATATATGTGATACATTATCGTCTCGGACTTTCATTTACCTTGTACTTCATTTCGTACTTGCTAACCTTATCGATTTATTATTCTAGCCGACATTCGCTGTCAGCGCTTCAGTCACATAAAAATATTTTATTCTCATACAGTACAATGATAATACAACAATAATATTACAATATTACAATATTATATTTAACTATTTTTTCTTCTTTAACGATTTAAAACGTAAACGCGCTTGCTTTACTACACGAATAGGGAACAATAATGTGATAAAGTTATTCTGATACAAAATAGCTTTAACGCATTAGAATAAAAAGGATCGGAAACCTATTTTACTTTTCATGTTAATTAATAATAATTATTAGTAAGATATTGTCTCGTAATCTCAATAGCCTATTAAAATATTGGCACTTCATACAGTCAAAATATTATTACATATGCAGTGCATAACACGACCATTTATTTTCTTATTACTGCTATAAAATGAGAGAACATCGTGTCTTTTTTATTACTCTTTTTTATTACTATTACTTATTTTTCATTACAAAGTCGTCAAATTGTATATCTCTTTAAATTCAAAGATTCGACTGATAATAAATTAAATTTTTATTCAATTAATTTTATTTCGCTCAAATTGATTGAAACATTTATTTTAAAAATGCAATGTATTTAAAAATGCTCAAATTAACATAGATATTTAATTATTGTACATATAAGTTCGTTAGCTATACAATAAAATATCTAATGTACTAATTAAATATATTTTTAGTTAAATTTAAATACTCAACGAATAGTATTTCATATTAATTGGAATATTTAATTATTCTATCGTTTTTTCCAAAGGACTACGACAACTACATATAATATTACGAAATGAATACTTAAATGAATAAAAAATATCGTAAAATTATTTAAATAGAATATTATTGTCAAAATGATTATAATAGTAATGTAATTATTGCTTATTATTTCTTTGGAACAAATTATTATTGATTTTATAATACTTATAGGGAGTGATTGAAATATTCAGTCGATCATTAGATTATTAAGGCACTTGACGAAATTTAAAAACTATTATTTCACCAATAACACATTTTAATCTCATTGACGGTTAATTGTATTAATATTATAAAGTATTCTGACGTATGGAGAAATACGCCGTATTCGATATGTACGAATATGTACGAAGATGCTCTGAATATGCATCCTGCATTTCTACTAAGATTTAATAATATATTGTGCTACTTCATTAATTGCCTGAAATTTACGTGTATAGTAGAATACGTGTATGCCTTTTCTAAAGAAACACGAATGAAAATTATGAGTTAATAATTGCGACATTCTCGCATTGCCTACACAAGTTAAAATTAAGTTTAAATTTTTACGTTGACTTCTTTAACCTGCAGTATAATTTTATATCATAAAAAAATTGGCGGTTTTTCTTTCACCTCTGTTCCTGATACAAATTTACATTTTGTTCAAAATATTTCGAAAACATGTACACGGCACGTTTCACTTATTCATTTCATGTCCTATTAACATTCTAATTGAGGATATAAATATAATTCACAGTAATAAAGTAAATATGTAGTACGATTTATGCATACGTATATTTGTTTTTATATACGAATGAATATAAAGTGCATTAATTATACGTTATTTTCATCGAAAAAAATATAAAAAACTTTATTATTCCATTTTTTATTCTAAATACATTATTTATAAAAATATTTCATTTTTTTACTAAAATACAATAAAAAGTATCGTCAAAACTTTTTTTTATGATGAAATCTAATTTCCTAGATTTTAATTCTTTTAATGCGCGTTACTTTAATAATTAGATCCTCTGAATTATTCAAATAAGCATTTTAAATTATTAAACAAAAGCTTTTTCGAACTTAATTACCATTAAGTGTATTGTTAAACAACTCAATACTTCTCTAATATTATTTGCTGCATATAATTATCTACATGATTATTGATTTATTCAAATAAACTTTAATCACAAATCTGTTAGAATATTAGATATATCTTACTCGTTATTAACAAACTAACTATTATCGTTTTAAATTTTTATTCGAATATTCGAATTATTTATGATATAAAAATACTAATTATCCAGTTAGTTATCAGACTTGCTTTTGGCAATATAATTCTTGTAGTATTGTATTAATAATTTTATATAGATTTCTTGGAGATCCAGTTCATTAAGGGTATTAGCAGTTAATAAGACATTTTAAGAGTTTATTAATGCTATGATAACAAGTTTCATGCGAGTGTTCGATATCCTGAAAATATATTATTAAGATGATTATCTAACTTTGTAACTTAGTTACACGATTTGTTTGTAAGGTATGGTTTCATATACAATTGATATATCTAAATCATTTATACTAGACTTAAAGCTTTAATTTATAACTGTAGATTAATAAATGAATAAATTATACATGCTTAGAATCAAGTTTTAAAGGTAATATTATTAATTTTAAGATGCAATCATAAATTAAGTGAAGATATAAGAACAGACGAACAATATTTGCATATTTATATTCAATAAAATATTAATATTTTTTTAAAAAATACAAAAAATGCATTTCCTAGTTTCTAGTTGAATATAATTAAATTATTGTTTAAAGTACGTTAAAAAAAAAAAAAAAAATCAAAATCAAACAGTTCTAGTTTAGAATTACCTGTAATTCTTTAAAATATTTTGTAAAACCGAATACGACACGAAGAATATTTTAGCTCCTGAACTGTGAATTGCACTTAGTGAATTTCAGCGTATACTCTATTATAAAGAATAGTTTAAATGCATGTACAGAGTAGAACTTTTTTGAAAACACAATTGAAACTTATTCTTCAACAGAGCTTAATGAATTCAATTAAAATTTTAAGTTAATACACGAAAATATATTGTATGAATATATTTTTACGACAATAATGTTTTTCCCTGTTCTTAAAAGTTTTTTTTCTTTGTAATTATACCATTTTTTTATAAGCATTTTAAAAAATATCTGCATTTAATTTTATAGTCGTTCATAGAATTAAATGTATTTTGAATTTCTGTTCTAGATTAAAATCTAAGTGGGAAAGTTTTCAAATTTAGTTGTGATACTATACTTTACAAAACTGCACTGCCACTATGTATCCTTAAAAATGTAAATAATAACATTTTATATTATAAGAAAATTATCTCTCTAGAATTTCTATTATTGTAATTTAGAAATAAAACTATTAGAACATAACACTATCAATAACAAAAAAGAACGAAAGCAAAAAAAAAAAATAAGTATGGTATAGAAAAAATTGTGATAGTGAGTAGTAAGCCAATGCTCATTAATGATAGAGTTCAGCTTTTAAGTTTCAGTACTGAAATAATCTTTAAATGAAAGAATTTTAATGGGTCCTTTTCAGGTTTATTATTAAAAACTTATAAGCAAAGCACGTAATCGTGATTTATTAAGTATATTAATGAGATGCCGAAAGAAGTACGTGCTTCGTGTCATCGTTGGTGCGCCTTCACAAGGTGGGATCAACTTTGAAATTTAAAAGTTTTCCTATTTCGTGACCGAATGGCCGCAATTTAGCGATCACTCGTTTAATGAACGAGTAATATAGGGTTTATAGATTTCCTATAACTTTTGTGGATTTCAACTGTATATTTCGAAGAAATATTTAGTAAATACCGTCACTGTTACCATCAACTTTTTATAGATGTACTGTCTACTTGTTCTTATATCCTTTCATTTACCTGAAACAAAAGACATTTTATACTCAATTATACATGCTAAATAGTACATTCCTATTTACATTAAAAAATATATTTAACGAATATCTCCAAATTATTAAATCGTTGCCTTTTACATTAATGAAACAAAAAAAAAAAAAGAAAAAAAAATACTAATATATTAAAATAGCTCATAGTTTGTATCAGAAAATTTATTTACGTTTAGTACGAAAAGTAGATTTTAAAATTCAAAAGTATGATGTTGAAATATGCAAGTTTTTACGTTGAAAATATGTAGATGAAAGCTTATATTTAATCTTGTTTAATCGTCATTGTTCGGGAACGTTGTCCCTTATCGCCTAGCGCACTAAGGGGGGGGGGTTAAGGCTCTATTACACAGAGCATTAGTAATAAGGTAAGATAAGGTTAAAGATCAGTTACATAGGAATGAGTAGGAGTGTAACAAAATCAAAGGCGTTACTTCTATCAATAAGGAGGCTAAGAGGCTAGATGACGACGAGGGCGAGAGAGTCAGTCGAGTAGATCGGTATCCTCGAGATCGCCGGAACCATATATTCACTAGCCTAAATAGGTAAAAAAGGTATAATAATATTTCGTGGTGGTTGTAGTGGAAATCGGAGCTATTAGCTCACGTATGAGTGCATCTGGAGCTATTAATTCGCGTAGGTGTGCATTTGGAGCTTCTAGTTCACCTAGAAAGTGTATTGTGTGTAGCACTTGAGGCTCAAGATACACGGCCCGTTCAGTAGCACTGCTATCAGCCTACCGAGGTACGTCCATTTGGGATACCTGGGGGCATAGCTTAAGAGTAAGGCCACGGTTCATTCATATTGCGCTGCGTCCAAAACTCTTCTAAGGTAAGAAAACTCTCTATTCGCGCCGAAGGATCCGGTCCGCCACCGTCTGCGTTTATTCTATAAATTAGATTAAGAAAGATAATTGTATTTTAAAAGGCTTTTTTAAAGGTTTTTTATGCCATTAGCTACATAACAAATTGTTTTATACTGTAGTTAGAGAAAACGCTGTTTTTTATTTGTGCGAGCCTCCCCCCCCCCGAACTCGTACCCCTAAAATAAGTCAAATAATATAGGGACTGAGAAATCCCAACAGTCATCATGGATACGAAAATAGAATTTCCGACTGACGTTATTGAAGAACAATAACGGAGCAAAATAGGATCGAATAACAATTTATTATTATTGAAACTAGGCTTCAAATAATAATTTGACGATCCCATAGAATATAAGTACACTGCAATATCGTAAATTCATAATATTGTCATTGCACTGTACAATGAATTGAATTCACTGTAGCGAATACGAGTTTGTTAAATTTCACTAAAGGCCATTAGCAGCAATAGGTTACGAAAATTCATTCGCGCCTGTGGAGGATAAAATAAATATTTCACAGAAAATGCATATTAATAATCTCGGTTTTAAAATGCGTAAGAGGGTTTTAAAAGAAGGGGTCGCTTTAAAAATTTCTTCAAATTCCCTCTATTTTCCTTTCTCTTCCGTGTTTCCCAGTCGAAAAGCATGAAATGCATGAAATGAAGAAGCGCTTTCGCCTGAGGCGCACGGAAACTTGAATCTCATGTCGATAAAGTTATTTGACAAGGCGCTAAGAGACTCACGTACCCCAATTTTTACTTCTACTTTTGGCCATTACGAGGAGCTCCCACTTTCCAATTGCGGCCCTCGCAGAAACAGCCTCGTTTTAAGGAAAAACGTGGTCTATATATACATATATATATAGAGAGAGAGAGAGAGACAGACAGAGAGAGAGAGAGACAGACAGACAGACAGACAGACAGACAGAGAGAGAGAGAGAGAGAGAGAGCGATGACTAGTTGGTAGTAAAAGGTGGGGAGGGGTCAGGTTCGAGAGGACTTTGGGAACGAGAAAGCAGCGGCCACGCGTTGCTTGCAGATAAGAAGAATGAGAGAGAGAGAGAGAGAGAGAGAGAGAGAGAGAGAGAGAATTAAGCACCGATTTGCCATGTTCTATCGTTGCTGGTTCTCTGAAAGTGAAACCGATTGACCATGCCACGAATATATTACTTTCCATAATACATCCGAACTCTCATTTTCCGTGATATATAAGTATACGCCAGTATGTAAACGTATATATAGAGATAATAGTCGTGGATACAGAGATTGCAGTGTCGTTTTGCCGATAGACTTTAGTGATTGATCCACCAACCTGTCAACCTTCACAATACGAATGGACTCGGTTGCTAAGATACTAATTACACAAATTCGCTGAACAAAAAAAAAATAAGTACTAATTCTTAAAACATTTTCATAGATTTTATTTTCTAAAATTAAAATTAAATTTAAAAAATGCGTTTAACAAAGTACGGGTTCTTTCGCATAAAATAATTTACAATTCGTATGATTTGTACTTAATCATCGTATGATTAAATTTGGAAATATGTTGACATACTTAGTTGCGTTAACATTCAAACTTCAATTTAACCGTTTTTAATATAAGAATCACGTTTTGGAAAGAAAAAAAAAATTATGAAGTAACACTACATAATTAATGATTAATTTTTATTTTTTTATGAATCCAGATGAAGAATTAATATTTGAAGTATTAACTTTGTAATCCGGTATCAATATTCGAAACTTAAAAAAACATTAATATTTAAATTTTAACGTGAGATAAAAGAGGGAAAAAGGTTAGAAAAATGGGTCAAAGAAATTCCATTTACGAATACAATAACGTCCCCCAAGATTTAGAAGAATTCAAATCAATATCAAGGCAATGTGACGAAATAGCAAAAAAAGTCACACGGAATTTACGAAGAGTACTTAATAATAGTAAGTTTTCTTTTCATGTCAGATGCGTCTACGCATATGTATAATTTTATCTTTTTTTTCGATACCTTGGCTTCATTGGCAATGCTATAATACGTATTCTTTATTATACTTTATTTACACTACACAATAAATATAATAAATAAAAATAAAGGCCGAGAAATCAAATACATAAAGGAAGCTCTTTTGTTTAACTTAATTTTAATGTTGGCTTATGTAAAAAACATAATAATTTATATTACTTAACAGTTATTCAATAAGAAGTGGTAAATCGTATTTGATTCCGAGAAATATATCCAACCTTGCACTCATTGTTTTCTAATTTTATTTTTAAATTAACTTTATTGCTGCTTCAATGTTATATTACGTATCTGAGATAATATTTTCATAGGCGGACACAAAAATGATCTTGTTGTTTACAAGATAATTAGCTTTATTTCATTAGCAAGTATAAAATTTACAAAATCATATTCGGATGCTTACTACCTGCGTACTATTGATATATATATGTGTTTTTTAAAACATTTCATTTTTTCTTATAATATTAATTACTTCGTTGTAAATGATACTATTTCAAATTATTAATATTATATGTACGTACAAAATAAATTCGTCTATAAAATTGGAAAGAAATTGAGTAGTACGTATTTTTCCTATTATTTGAAACTCTCCAAGTTTTAATTGGAATTTAATTTTTTTTCTTCTTTTTAATTGAATACAGACAATTTTCACAAAATGGCATTGAACAATGAAGTATTTTATTTTTCTCTAAGCAGTAGATTTTTATTTTTACTGCAGATTTTATTTTAAAAAATGGCTGAAATAAGTCAAAATGTTTCTTTTGATTTCTTTAAATGTTTCTTTAAATTTCGTTTTCTACGAAACACGATAAATATTGGCAATTAGTGAAAGTTAACAATTTCAAGTTTCATAAATTTCGTTAATGTATAAGCGTAGATTTGGGCAGCACAAGCAGTTCAGAACAGCAACTTGAGTCCGGTGATCCCCCGCTCATTGAACATAATATCCTAGAGGAAAAGGCATTACCTATTACTGATAAAACTGATGACTCGAAATCAAAGAATGTGTACATCTTTCAAGACTTTTATAAAGGAATAAATGTCGATTCGCTCTCGTTTGTTTTGAATCCAAGTATAGCCGAGATAAGCCAAGTTACTGCGATGAAAATGATGATGACATTTGAGGAATCGACAAAGACTAACAATAAGGTAGGTTGCATTACACAAGCAACATTCTAGTTATGATTTATTATAACATCTTGTTGTGTTTAATAAAAATCTTGTACGTAACTTTATTTTCTACATTAATCAAATTTTTTAAAATAATATTTATTATTAATTTAATACTTCCTGAAAGATTTGAACAATAATACATTTAATATATATATATATATATATATATAAACAATATAGACAAAAGTAAGCAGCCATAACCAATAATATTTATCAGAAATATTAAATGCGTATTTATAATTGCAGATACGGAACAAAATGATTGATATGAATGAACAATTAGATGAGGATAATTTAAGTGAAAAAGATTTTAGAACTATTAGCTATGAAAATTTATCTATAAATCAATTCACCGATTTGCCGTCAAATTTCAAACAGGATTCCTCTACAGATACGGAAGACAATACTGAATTTATAAGTGTAATCAATGCTGAAAATACACATTATTCTGAAAAACCAATAATTACTAATGCTGAGAATATAATGGTCAGTGATAATGTAAATATAATAGTGAGCGATTCTAAAAAGGCATTAACCAATAATATTGAAAATTCCAAGTCGATGGTTACTAAAGATTTAATCAGCACTAATACTGAAAATACGTTAATCAGTTTTGTTGAAAATTCGATCGCGGTCAATAATGAAAAGGCGGTAAGCACTAATACTGAAAATACAATAGACAGTGGCTCTGAAACTTCAGTGCCGTCCACTACTGACAATGCAATACTCAATCAAACTGAAAATATAACGGTCAATGATACTGATAATACAATAATCAAAGCTACTGAAAATGAAATCGGCAGTGGTTCTAAAAATTCCATACCGTCTGTTACTGAAAATGGTTTGAATAATATTGAAAATATAATAATAGTCAGTGATACTGAAAAGGCAATAGTCAGTGATTCCGAAAAGTCAGTCATCGCTGAAGATTTAATAAACATTAATATTGAAAGTAGAATAATTACTTGTAATGAAAATTCTGTATCAGTTATTACTGAAAATGATTTAAACAACAATATTGAAAATACAATAATTAGTGATATTGAAAATGCGGTGCCGGTCACTACTCAAAATGATATATACAATTTTAAGATATTAAATGATAATGAGAGTACTATAGTCACTGAGTTTGAAAATACGAGTGACGAAATAAATAAGAATATGGAAAATACAATAATAATCAGTGACATTAAAAATAAAATAGTTATGCCTGAAAATATAATAGTTACCGAGTTCGAAAATGCAATGCCAGTCATTATTGAAAATACAATAGTCAGTGATACTAAAAACTTGATGCCGGCCATTACTGAAAATGTATCACACAATTATAATAAAAATGCAACTCCCCTTATAACTAAAAAAGAAATAGAAGTGAACTGTAAAAATTTGATACAGCTTAATATTAGAAATACATTACTAGGTTTAATGAATAATATACCAAAATTGATTCCGATTATTACTGAAAATGCTGAAAGCGACGATATTGGAAATTCGACGCTCTTTATGATTGAAAATGGAATAATAAATGATAGTGGAAATTCAATCGCAATTATTACTAACAATACTGAAAGCAATGATAATGAAAATCCGATCTCGATTATTACTGAAAATACAGTAATACGTGATACTGAAAATTCGATCCCGAGTATTATTGAAAGCAATGATAGTGAAAATTCCAGCCTCGTTATGAGTGAAAATACAGTAATAAATGATACTGAAAATTCGATCCCGATGATTATTGGAAATTCTGAAAGCAATGATAATGAAAATTCATCGCTCAGTATAAGTGAAAATACAGTAATAAATCTTACTAACGATTCAATCTCGATTGTTACTGAAAACTCGATCCCGATTATTATTCAAAATGCTGAAATTAATGATAGAGAAAATTCGACGCTCGTTATGACTGAAAATATAGTAATAAATAATAGTGAAAATTTAGCGCTCATTGCGACTGAAAATACAGTAATAAATGACACTGAATATTCGATCCCAATTATTATTCAGAATGCTGAAATCAATGAAAATTCCAAACTCATTATAAGTGAAAATATAGTAATAAATAATATTGAAAATTTAACTCTTATGTCTGAAAATGCTGAAAGCAATGATTTTGAATATTCAACTCTCATGATAACAGAAAATGCTGAAAGCAACGATAGTGAAAATTCGACTCTCGTAACTGAAAATGCTGAAAGCAACGAGTGTGAAAATTCGACTCTCATAACTGAAAATACTGAAATTAATGATAGTGATAATTCTACGTTGATTATAACCGAAAATGCTGAAATTAATGATAGTGAAAATTCGACGCTCGTTATGACCGAAAATACAGTAATAAATAATAGTGAAAATTCAGTGCTCATTACGACTGGAAATATAGTAATAAATGATACTGAATATTCGATCCCGACTATTATTGATAATACGGAAAGCAATGATAGTGAAAATTGGACTCTCATGATAACTGAAAATGCTGGAAACAATGATAGTGATAATTTTACGTTGGTTATGCCCGAAAATACAGTAATAAATAATAGTAAAAATTTAGCGCTAATTGCGACTGAAAATATAGTAATAAATGATAATGAAAATCCGATTCCGATTGTTACTGAAAATACAGTAATAAATCCTACTAACGATTCAATCTCGATTGTTACTGAAAACTCGATCCCGATTATTATTCAAAATGCTGAAAGCAATGATAATGAAAATTCGTCGCTCAGTATAAGTGAAAATATAGTAATAAATAATAGTGAAAATTTAGCGCTCATTGCGACTGAAAATACAGTAATAAATGACACTGAATATTTGATCCCAATTATTATTCAAGATGCTGAAATCAATGATAGTGATAATTCGACGTTGGCTAGATCTGAAAATGTAGTAATATATGATTCTAAAAATTTAACACTCATTACGACTAAAAATACAATAACAAATGATACTGAAAATTTTATCCCGAGTATTATTGAAAGCAATGATAGTGAAAATTGCAGCCTCGTTATGAGTGAAAATACAGTAATAAATGATACTGAAAATTCGATCCCGATGATTATTGGAAATTCTGAAAGCAACGATAATGAAAATTCGTCGCTCAGTATAAGTGAAAATACAGTAATAATTGATATTGAAAATTCAACTCTTATAATGTCTGAAAATGCTGAAAGCAATGATTTTGAATATTCGATCCCGACTATTATTGATAATACGGAAAGCAACGATATTGAAAATTCGACTCTCATGATAACTGAAAATGCTGAAATAAATGATAGTGATAATTCTACGTTGGTTATGACCGAAAATACAATAATAAATAATAGTGAAAATTTATTACTGATTACGAATGAAAATATAGTAATAAATGATACTGAAAATTCAATCCCGATGATTATTGGAAATTCTGAAAGCAATGATACTGAAAATTCTAAACTCATTATGAGTGAAAATATAGTAATAAATGGTATTGAAAATTCAACTGTTATGTCTGAAAATGCTGAAAACAATGATTTTGAATATTCAACTCTCATGATAACAGAAAATGCTGAAAGCAACGATAGTGAAAATTCGACTCTCGTAACTGAAAATGCTGAAAGCAACGATAGTGAAAATTCGACTCTCGTAACTGAAAATGCTGAAAGCAACGAATGTGAAAATTCGACTCTCATAACTGAAAATGCTGAAATTAATGATAGTGATAATCCTACGTTGATTATAACTGAAAATTCTGAAAGCAACGAGTGTGAAAATTCGACTCTCATAACTGAAAATGATGAAATTAATGATAGTGATAATCCTACGTTGATTATAACCGAAAATACAGTAATAAATAATAGTGAAAATTCAGTGCTCATTGCGACTGAAAATATAGTAATAAATGATACTGAATATTCGATCCCGATTATTATTGAAAATGCTCAATGCATTGATAGTGAAAATTCGACGCTTGTGGTGATTGAAAATGCACTAGACAGTATCACTGACAATAGAGTATCAGTAATTTTTGAAGACACCGCAGTTAGTGCTGAATATATAGCATCCGTTATAACTGAAGATACAGAATGCTTTATAATGAATGATTGCGTTGATGAAGATGCGAAATCCATTAATATTGATAATACAACAACAATCGTTACTACTGAAAATCGAACACCGGCTATAATAGAAAATCTATCGTTGTTCGTCATTGAAAATATAATGCCGATTTCTCCCAAAGAAAATAGAATTTTAAGAAAAACTGAGGATAAAATGTCAGCCGTTACTAAAGATAATAAAGCGATTATTAGTGAAAATACAGAATCTACTACTTTTATTGAGAATGCATTATCTATTATTAAAGGTATGACATCCTTTATTATTGGAGGCGAATCGTCAAGTACGACTGAAAAAACAGGATCGTCTAACATTCGTAAGGAAAAGGCATTCATTTTATCCGAAAATACAACATCCCTCCATATTGAGGACTCGAAATCTGCATCCAACGAAGGTACGGTTCTCATTAATACCATAGAGACTTTAATTTGATGTATATTAGTCTTGATGACACAATAGGTCGCAGAGGTAATATCGAGGTAGAAAATCATACGGTAGATGTAATATCTAATAATACCGAAGAGACAATGACAATCGAGGTATAATTTAATTATATCTTTTCTGTATAAGAAATAAATATATAAAAAAAAACGTAGTTATTTAAATTCTTATGAAGTAAGGATAAAATGTCATGGCATCGAGGATTAAAATTGTATTAAAAACACTATTATTCTTGTATAAATTTGATTAGAATAAAAATAATTTTTTTTTATAATTTGGTGGTAAAATCAGACTTTGCAGTTTCGATCTGCTCAGAAATAGGTAAAATCTAAGTAGAACTTATAAAATGACAATTTTGATTTGAGCCACCTCTTAGATCTATCACTTGTGGCGCTGAAACGCCAAACTGAAGTTAAAAACATAAATAGAAATATAGTATATGTATATATATATATATACGGTCTGAAGATTCTTTAACCCGGAAAAAATCTGTTTGCTCAGAAGGAAGAAAGTGGAAGCATGCGTTCAGAAGTAAAAAGTATGTGTGTTCGCTCGACGGAGGATAGAGACGAAAGTGCGGACAGGGTTTCGCGGCTCGAAGATGAAAAAGAGGACGAATTGAATATCGTGAAATTGAAAAGGGAGATGCTGAGCCTAGAGGAAAAAATAAATGAGCTGAAGTTCGATCAGAAAGAAGCCGAAAATAAATTGAAAATGGCCGAGCACAGATACATCGTCTATGTGATGGAGTCCCAAAACATCGAAAGAACCTTAGAGTCGCTAGAGAAAAAATTAAGGTTCAAATGCACCCTTGACTACTTTTCTTATAAATCCAATAGGAAATAGCCACTTTCTTCTTTTCTTCTTTTCTTTTCTCGAGTCCAGTAGGAAAGATATTTTTGCGCTTATAGGATATGCGAAGAGCTCATGAGATGAAAAGCTCGAGGGCCAGCGGACGCTCGACCTTTCGATTATTTAACTCATTTCTCTGAGATTTTTAAGAATCCCTGACCATCACTTGGACGGCTTATTAGAGAAATCTTACTAGATACTTCGTGATTTTAAAAATGAAATTTGAAAATAAATTTATTTATCGGCAGCTCAAGGGGAGGGACACTCCGCTTTTTCCGGCTCGGCTCATTTCTTTTTGAAAGCTTCAGGCCGAGCCGAAATTGCTTTTGAGCTTCCTGTTTATGCTCCCCGCAACATTTATTTCAAATATCGAGATTTCATTGAGACTCGTGTAAGAAAATACAGAAATACAGACTCTGCGGTATATCACATTTATCTCAAGTATTAGATTCTATTTTTATCCTTAAACAAATGCCTTATGTTTCTATAAAAAAATTATTTCGTATAACTTTCTTACTTTCAGAATTAATTCAACTGATCTTACCTTAATTGAAATATATATATATATATATATTTATAGAAATCTGATTATAGTTTTAAATACGAAATAAAGATATTGAATACTATAGGTAGTGCGGATAAGATATTTATGTAATTCTGCGTCTATTGATAGATCGCATGAATGCTTAGTACCTCGATATTTGTGACTTATCGATAAATATTGACAAAATATTGATAAATATCGACTGCAGCATTGCATAAATACGTAGACTTTATGACGTAAGGTTGCGTAGGATTCATTTTTTTTATCAAGCTGGATCGTCGACTAGCAATTGGATAATATTCGATGAGATTATCCTGTGGAAGAGTTAAAAATTAGAGATGAAAAATAAGCAAAGATAAGCTGGAAGCATCACAACTGTCATCCTCGATCAGTGGATGGAATTGAATATCTAGCCATTATGCAGCATCAACACTCGGAACAGGAATAGAAGGAGCAATTTTGACGTAAGCAATGAACCACATTGTATATAATCAACGCTGAAGCTACGGGACCAAAAGGGAGAGGCTTGAGGAAAACAATGAGAGGTGCCGACAGAGGAGACACGTGACCTCGACTAGACTACCCTCAACAAAGAGGATAAGGAGAGGAAAAACATACGCTTCGCGACTCTGCGAACGTGAAGATGAATAAATCATATTTATCTTAAAAATATGTAAAAATAATAATTATAACTGAAATGTTAATTAATTTTCATGATAATTTGAAGAAGAAGAAAGAAAAAATTGATGAATTTTAACGAAAAACGGGATAATTGCGAATAAATATAGGGAAAAACAAATATTATCTTAATTGTAAAGTTAGCAGGTATTATTATTGTTGAAAAATTACTACTATTGCGACAATATTTTCAAATAACGTATATAATTGGGCCTGCTTGAAAAGCAAGAATAAGCCATAACGTTATTTATTACTTACCATTAACTTTGGATGTGAAAATTTTTTAGTGTATTATACGAATGGCAAGGTCCACCTTATTAGCTAAAAGAGCGTCAATTTTAAAGTACTTTATGAGATGCCGAAAATTAAATAAAAAATGTACGCGTTTAAAAATATATGGATATATATAAAGATTATATGGTTATTGCGGTAAAAGAAAAGTCAGAATAAGGCTAATTTGGAATAAAAATACTTAATAATCCATAAATTTTATTTTTAAAGGACTGTACTAGAAGGAATGGAATTGGAAGGGGTTAAGGAGAAGGTAGGAGAAGAGAATACCGAACGAGAGCAACTAGAGACGGAGACGCGGAATCGTTGCATCAACGACTGATTAGCACAGATTCGCCTCGTTGACGACATTCCACCGCAATGGAGACGAAAACACGTTCCCGACACCTGCTGAGCCTCATGAATTTTGCAGTAAATTCAATGTCTCCGTGCCGAAGAAAAGTTATCAGCCCTCCCCCCCCCCGATAAAGCGAGCGAGTCTGCCTTAGAGTGTAAGGGTACCCAGTGACTCTTGGTCCAAATGCAAATGCAATTTCGATGTAAATGCTCTACGGCGATTCGACAATCTCGACAATTTGCTTCGAGGACTCTTTGCTCCCCGGGCCCCGACTATCAAAATGGATTTTAATCGCTACCAATGCAACCGTGAAATTCGACTTATTGCTGCTTCCCGTGATTTTCCGTAACTCCCTGATATATAAATTGCGAGGGAATTTTTTTCTCAAAACCAGTGCTTATCCAGTCAATTAAAAAAATATCTCTCTTAAGCTGCCTCGGGACGCTCTGTCGGCGGACT
This sequence comes from Ceratosolen fusciceps, assembly GCA_018883505.1. NCBI lineage: Eukaryota > Metazoa > Arthropoda > Insecta > Hymenoptera > Agaonidae > Ceratosolen > Ceratosolen fusciceps. The sequence goes on along the minus strand of RCIC01000012.1, from coordinate 1,871,866 downwards.
CGAAACCACCTCCAAGACTTATCGCGAAAGGTCTTGACGAAATGTACTCGGCAAATAATAACGATTTCGAACAATAGCTCATTATTTACCTCGGAACTAGTCTTTACTTTATACTCCACTCGCGACCTCGCAACGTTTCACATATAAATAAAGTGCCGGAATAACCAAAATAAAAAATATACATAACGATCTGAAAAAAAAAAAAAGAAAAAAGCATGCACGTGCAACACTCGACAATGTACGCGAGGAAAAGTATTATTTAGAGCGCGCGCGCATGATCCATCAATCATTCAATGAAATTGTCATTCAATCCATTTAATGCCTCCAGTTTCAGCTTTAAACGAAGAAATCGTTTGTATACAATTTATACCTTATAAATAAAAATAAAAATGCTGCTCAGGCGTGTGCGCGAGTAATTAAAATAAAAACCACTTCCCTTTTACGCAGGTAAGTAGTAGTTTTATATTTATAAATGTTCAGAACAAGCAAATTGTTACTCATTCGAGCTATAAAATTAAATACAAACTTTTTGAAATTGGAAAAATTGTTCGGAAACGCTTCAGAAACTCTTGCTGCGGCATGAAAAAAAAAAAAAAAAAAAAAAAAATAGTTTTCAAATATTGACAAAAAAATTTTGCTTCCTGCTCTTTCTATTTACTCGCGATATTTCTATCCGCATTTTAAGTTACCTCAACTCCATCAATCGGGGATTTCATAATTATTCGATTTACATTTATATTTAAACCTTAATGTTTTAATAATTATCTCTCGTTAGAAAAAAAAGAAAAAAAAAAAAGAAAAGAAATCTTTTATAATACGTCAAAAATTAAATCTTAATACAATAATAATTACACGGACAAGTGATTATGCATTTACAAATGCCCTTAATTATTAAATGTAAGGGAAATATTTCTATGCCGTGGCCTAAATAATAAACTGAATTTATTATAAAAGCGCGAAGAACGTGTCGGGGTAGACATTCGAATAAGCCATTTTCTTTTCGGCGGCGATATTCAAAGGACCAGTTTTGTCCCCGGAATTTTCATTCTATTAAAATCCTTCTTTTCGGCAGGCAATCAATTTACAAAATCAACTCGTCGATATAGAGTACCACCAATTCATCGGCAAACAAGACTGAGACAATCCGAATGGCCGAATAAATGAGTCACACGAGCTCGGTCGGAGCAATTCTCTCTTCACATCGATGATACCGTTTTTCTTCTTTTTTTAAATATGAAAATTTATTTTCCTCGTAGGTACGACAGAAACGAAATTCATGTATAATAAACAAAATTGAATTTTTTCACTTATTTAAATGTATTGGATAATAAAATACATAGCTAATGTGCACTGTATTTATATAAGAGCATTTATGTGCATACGTAACTTACGTATAAAAATTCCGCGAATGATCAATGTTTAAATCAAAAGTACATCTAAACATTATTCATTAACTTACATTCGTTTTCTTTATCTTTCTTTATATTTCTTTTCATAAAAAATCGCTAGTTTTTCGATTTATCCAGAGTTAACTCTTACGTATTTTATTATATAGTTATATATATATGTATGTCTGTATTACATAATAATTATTATACATATGGGAATTACATATATATGTATACGTATATGTATATAATTATCAATATTTATTGTAGAGGTGCTTTTATCTTATCTTATTAATTACACTTGCGAGGTAAGAAACACAAATACGAGCGTGAGTAAATGCATTTACTTATAATGCAAAATGAAACAGAAATCTTTATGCTTCAAATGAATTAAAATTTTTCACGCTGCGGTGATTTATTCAGAAATTTATGCTACAATTAAATTAATATATTCAATTAGGCTAATAAAAATCTCATTGTATTTAAAGGGGAGTCGTTAAGATTTCGTTTTAATATTATACTGTAGCAAAGGTGAAATAGAATTTATATTATGGAAAAAATTGAGTAATAACGCGTGCTGTACCAATGTCTAATTTGCTGTCCTCGTTAATACTATACTTTGCCAGTGCTCGTAATTCTTATTGTGATGTCGATTCGTTCGGAAGGACGGGAAGTTTTATTGAAAGGAAATGCCGCGCGTCGATGCATTCGAAGAGGCACATAGGCACATTGGGAAAAGTGTCAATCTTATTCAAATTGTAAATAGACAGAAGCCGCGAATCCCTGAATCGTTGAATTTCTCAATAAAAGCGAATTTTCAGATAATCTCAATCGGCATGATATTAGCTAATGACATTAACTCGCCAGGCTGTCCGTCAATCTCCAATAGCATGCAAATACGCAAGAATCACAAAGAGAAGAGCCAAAATCTTTCATCATAGGGTTTAACATTTAATTGAAATTAATTTTGCTTTCCGGCCTAAATAAGAGGTAATTTACGGCGAAATAAAGTAGCCTCAGCCTAGAATCAGTTGGGTAGCCATAAATTCTACTGGATTGGTTTATATTATTTCACCATCCAATATCTTGACAACTATTCTCATCGACATTACATACAAAGTCCTGTCGCTGTAAGCTTATGTAACGCGTCAAGTCCAAAGTATTTTGTTTGTGATCCACTTTCAACGCCGCAGCTTAACGTAAATATTTTCAACTGCTTTGCGACAATAATTTTATCAAAAATATAATATTATTATAACCGCGAGCAATACTTTCAACGACAAGACAATTTCGCAATCTAAATGGCATTAATTTATTATGTAAACAGGCAGCTTCTCTTATCAAAACTTCCACATCGAGATTATTGTAATTAGTCCTTCATTTTATAATTATATCCCGACAAAGTTTCAGTTCAAAAGCGCGCTGCTTATTAATACGTTAAACAAATAGGGATTCAATTCTATTAATGATTATTATTCAACAGCAATTACTCGCCCTTACCCGCAATATTCCTCAGTATTGCTCCATTCTGAAGAATTGTTATTCTCTATTCTCTATTCTGAATATTGCTCTATTGCACTCTTCTGAAGAAATTAATTGATACTTGATACTGTGACGTGCGCTAAATTTGATTTTCGCTTGACACATAACGGATCTGGCCGAAATATAGAATAAAACTACGCACGATAAATCAGAAATAAATATAAGCGTTTATATTACTTGGATAATGAAAATTTACGTCGTGCGTAAAAAATCGGAGGAATTTTCATTTTATTTTGCATTCTAGCATACGTATTCTGTGCGTCTGCTACTGAGAGCACGAAATTGTGTAGAAGAGGAAAGAAAGAATGTGTATACGTGAAAGGTTGTCCCCAATTATCTCAAGTGGACAGCCGCGTTCGGAGATCTACGCGTATAAAAGGGTAAAAAACAAATGTTGTTCGCGACCGAGACATTGTTTTTTAAAATGGAAACCTGTATATGCAATAAATTCCTGATATTTCCTAGCGAATTTATATAGGCATTTTATACAGTTAAATTCAATACCCGGTTTTATATAAGTTTTGAATTTCCTTCGTAAGAATTGTATATATATATATATGATTAGATCTTGTTAGCAATGCAAGTTAAGGTAATACTATTTGGATGGCTTTCAAATATCTTCTTTTTGTAGAAATATAAATTAGGGGAAGGCAAGAATGCATAAATACTCGATGTAAAGTATAGCATCGACTTAAAGATATTAACAGATCGATAATTCCGTTCGGTTCGATCAACAGACAATAACGTCGTAAGGACGATATACTTCAATTGTATAGTATTAATGTAAAACTAAATAAATGCTTTGTAATGAAGCATTAGTATTAACGTATTCCTATATATAACGTAATTATATATATATATATATATATATATATACGTATATAGCTTAATACGTTCCTACAGTTTGTTTATAAAATCGACAAAGTACAAAAAGAGCCCGACAACTTCAAATTACTTCGTCCAAGAGCCTTGTCTTCCGTCCATATCAGAACTCATGTGTGTTTTAGCCTTTCTGATTATCTGCTTCGAGCGGTCTGATAATAACTCGTAGGTGGATTAAAACATCCAGATTACAAGGAAAACAATGACTCGAGCCGCGCTATCGGGGACGCTTCTCTAGTCATTTACATCGACTCTCTTATCATTTGAAATACAGTATTCCCTTTGATGAAGAAAAAAGTATTTTTTACTCAGTACTTCTCTTAATTGAGTCAGTACTTTTGCCAAGAAAAATCCATCCTTTATGAATAGATTACATTTATTTGCACTCACGTGATAAAAAGTCCCGACCATCGCAGCGGCAATTATAAAGGCTTACCACAAAGACTTTTCTTTATCTTCCCTTGTTATAGAATTATCTTTAAAATGCAAACGTTATTTCTAAGCCATTGCTTATTAAGGTTAAGGTACGTGAATTTTAAAACGCCTAATTTAATCCTAACGTATTAACAGAAACGTATATAAATCTTTGCGTTTCGTTATCTCCCGAGTCTACAAAAACAACAACAAAAAGCTAAATTTCTCATAATGCAATCGTCAGTTTCGGATAGGATTTCTTTAATATTCATGAAAACATTTCAGCCATACTTTCGACCGTACTTTTAGTATAATTTTTGCTCATTTGCTTTTAAAACAATTCATTGTAATTTTAATAACATATCCAGGCTGCTATTGATTGTCTCATGTTAATTAACGCAGAATATTAATAAATTCAGAAATATTATTACTATCGGAAATAAAGTGTTAATTCAACGAACTGTGAGAATTACAAGAGTGGCAAGTTTGTAGGCTGAAATTTATTCGTAATTTAAAGTGTAAAAACCCTTATAATTTACTGAAAATTAAATGCAGTTAATATTTATGGTTCTACTTACATAATAAGAAGGCAGATTATACGAAAATTACAAGGTATTATTTTTAATGAAATAATGGACATTGTCTTATGTTAAGAAAAATTCGAGATAAATGCATTCGGCCGATGAAATGGGAAGGAGACACGGATGGAAAATACGTATTATTCGACAATTTTTCGCGAATAGAAAAGTTGATATTGTTTCTCAATTGTTTACAAATAGGTGTGAACTTTTAATTTCACTTCATTGTACGTAGGTAGACGAATTTTTATTTTTTTTTTTAACGGTGTTGCCACTTCCGCTGCATATACAAATACATCGATAAATGCATATTATAACATTCTATCTGAATATACTGTATAATTTCGTTATAGCTAAATTATTCGTCAAACAAACATATTTAATTTGCATGAAAACTATAAGCAGAGATGGCACTGTAAATTGGCAACGGAAATTAAACGAATTAAAAGTCCACGATAATATAATGAATATATGATAAAACGAAATATTAAATTACGATAGCTGGGATTAATTTTTTACGATTCAACATATTTTCTAAGATCGATTCTATTATACTGTGACTGGATTTTAAATAAATGTCAAAATGATTTTAATGTTGAATGGTACGCTTTTTATAAATGACTAGAAATTAGTCTAGTGCTACATTTTCTAAAGCCGACAGACATTTATGTGTTTATATAAAAATGACAAATACTTTAGAAGCGCGTACATGTCGTCCAAAATACGTAATACGCCATCAGCTTTTATCAATTAAAAATAATATTAATTATTCAACACGAATTTAATCTTGAATTCAATGCTTGCATTATAAAGTTAATACTGATTAAAAAAAAAATTATCTGTACGACTTAAATTGAATCACCTTGAATTATTGCAGTACATTTATATTATCGAAACATGAAAAAAAAAGACGTTTTTGCAGAACTTGCTAATTTCTAATTTTTTTTTTTTTTTTTTTTTTTTTAATTATTTATTTAATGTAGAAAAATATCTATGATAAACGCGGCCGGGGTAATCGTAACTGAGGTACAATGGGAAACAAACACTGGACACTGAAAACATATCATGTAGGCTCACGTGCATAGGCATTAATTATATATATATATATATTTACTTGCACATTAACAGAAACGATTTATTATTTCATAAATCCTTTTTTCGTAAATTATTGTTACAAGTAAGTTATAATTAACATTTATCGCTATTTCATTAAATTTTCGCTGTCGTTATATATAAAAATATATGTAAATGAAACATTTATTAAGATTTATTAAAATGTAATGTCAAAGGAATGTTTAATTTACATTTCCCTATTAAATATTTCTATTAGAATCGACATAAATAATACTATATTATTATTGTTGCAGAGAAAAATATTTCATATTCCATTAACCAATGTATTTAGACGTAAAAACAAATAATACAGTTTTTGTTGAATTCTGAAACGTGTGCTTATAAAATACTTTGAAATCTTTATGAAACATCCAAGTTATGAATTTCTAAAAGATTTTTACATTGATAGTTATATTCATTAAAGCTTATGCATTGATTTTCTTGATTTCTGAATAAAAATAAAAGATTCCTTTAGAAGAACCGACCAGAGCATTGAAGTTTTATTATTCATGAAGCGCTGTGATTTATACATTATTTTAATAGTGCTTACATTGAGCTTCATATTTAAGATAAAAAGAAAAAAAACACGAGAGCGCATTGATGTGCATATATTTATTCAATATCCATCAAGTATTAATAGTAGAGACATATAGAGTATAAATAATGAAATCTCCGTCTTGGCAATGTAATATCAATTACTGCGCAGAAAATACGAGAAAAACGAAGTGACAAAGCCATAATAATAATAATAATAATAATAATAATAATAATAATAATAATAACAATAACAATAACAATAACAATAACAATAATAATAATAATAATAATAATAATAATAATAATAATAATAATAATAATAATAATAATAATAATAATAATAATAATAATAATAATGCTTTAATTTGAGGTAAAAAAAATTGACTTTGGTCTAAGTGAAATTAGATTAAAATTATATGGCGACGTAATATGTTAATGTAAATGATTAAAAATGTGAAAATGCCATTGAGGGTAAGAAAGAAGGGAATATTTGGCAATATGTTTTACAAGTGTAAGTATAAAGGACGTTGTTACGTGAGGAGGAAATTAATGTGGCTTAAGGATTCGTAAAATTTGAGAAAAATTCGAAAGAGTGCGTTATGTGTGGCGAGCTGGGCTCTTGTAGCCTGCAAGGAATCCACTTGGTATGGGTATTATCCGCGTAGTGGGGTGAGGTGGTTGGAGAGGTGTGGAGAAATGGCTGTTGGAAGTATCGGCACTGTAAAGTTTATTTACAATGTGGCTATTATCTCATTGTATTAGAGGCAAGAAAAAGTAAGAAAAAGTAAGAATCGAGGCTAGGACAGCGGCATTACAATCAGGCTATAAATAAGCGGAGGAAGGCTTGGAGGGTCATGAGAAGGAGAATGAGGAGGAGAAGGATGGGGAGGAGGAGGTGGAGGAGGACGACGAGGAGGAGGAGGAGGAGGCGTCCGGTGGAGCCATTGAAACTCCATCCTCGAGGAGCGTGGGCCAGTAATAAATCCGCAGTGATAAATCTATCGAGCGGGAAGGGGCAGGAGCGGGAAGCTGGGATCGAGCTTTATCGGCCCTCCCAGACCATCCTTTATTTATAATGCTGACCGAGATGCGTGGACGGTGGATCCCGCGGGCCTCGCTCGCATCTTCACGTGGGCCCGGGTGCCGATAGAGACGATTCAACGAGCGTGCCGCGCTAAATAAGAGAACGGAAAAGCCTCGTTTTGCAATCACGGCTGCTGTATCGAGTAGGAGGAAAATTGGGGAGGCGATGGGAGGCGACTGGTCGTACAGAGCCTCCAACGGCATTTCCCTGCTATGATTCTCTGTTATACGTATAACTAAGGAGTCGTCGTGAGGAAAATCTGAGTCGGGGGCCAAGTATAACTGACAGGGAGCCTTCCTCGACAGACCAATCAATCGTGGATTCGATTGTTCTGCTTCTTAAATGAGAAAAGAATGGAGAAGTTCGTTACCGACTTAACAATTAACATCGCAATGTGATGAAGTGATTCACAAATGATTGTCGCGTGATGCTTATCTCTTAGCTCAATTCATAGCTCAAAGACTCCTCGGAAAACTTAGTTTCGAATCTTTTCCGACGCCTTATCTTCTCTCGCTACCAACGACTCTTCTTGTTTGAGTGAGAACACGTTCAAGGAATTCCCAACATTATTGTTTACGAACAACAATAAATCTTTAACGAAGCTCTTATTTTAACTTTGCCTCAGCGCTATTATGAAATTCATAATTTACCATTATTTGTGTAAAAATAACACGTTAAGAAGCGCTGCCCTCGATAAACAATTCAAATAATTTCGTTATCCCAGCTCGCCGTGCTCATGTTTACCTTTAATTATTCAATAATATAAATATTATAACATATTTGTAATAAATATCAAATATTACGTTGGATATTGATAACTGCAAAATGAGCTTTAATCGTATAGAAAATCATACAATTTTCCAACAACTTTTTTGCTCTCATTAACCTCTCAAAATTTATTTTAACAACCAAGCCTAAATTGCATCTTTATTTTCAAATTTATTCATAAAAAAAGTGAAAGATTATATTAGAAGCCTAAAATTTGGTAATATTTCAGTTTTATATTACACATTTAGATATACACGCGCTGCAAGGACAATCGCTACAAGGCGAAGAAAAAACAAAAATACGTCTGGACGTTCGGTATTGATACAAATATTACTTATTCGGATCGAATACTGACTGCACTGCTTCATCTTCGTACTGAAATAAATATTAATTGCAAAAAGATTCAAGTATATGCATATAGGTATAGATACGTTTACTTTAAATAAGAAAAATAATAACCTATTTTAGACAACAGTTGTACCGTATAATGGAGTACATACAAGCATAAAATTATTAATTTCTCAAGTGCGAATGGAATCTAAATAAAAAGTAAAAACATATCTTCAGATAAATGTAAAGCTGAGAATAATATTTTTCAATGTCTAGCAATAAGAATAAAATGCGTTCTGGACTCTGGTTTCACTTTAAGTACTTTTGTTCAAAACGTAATAATAAAATAATCGGTTTCAAATAATTAAGTTGTTATAATATTTTCAAGAATATGTGTAATTTTGACCTTCTTCTCTATAAAATTCATGAAGAAATCATTGCAAATTGCAAAAAAAGTTATCGTAAGATTTATGGAATAACGATGGTTCTGGATTATTACTGTATAGTACCATTTGAACTTTCAAACTCAACAATGATTATTACAACATTACATTGGTACATTAAAATTTTTAATGACCTGCGGCGCTTCACATACATAAGCAGCATAAAATACTGCTTAAAAATTTAATGTAGTAATTAAAAAAACGGCATTAATTTTAATAGAAAAACATTAAATAAAAATGTATTTTATGTTAAAACGCGTATTCTCAAGCTTCATTAGAGCTCAGTAAAATTAAAAAATTCAAATTTTTAATTATATTTTTATTTTCAGTTAATATAATTTATAAATTCAGTATTATTATTGCATTGTATATTATTGCATTATACAGTGCTTGTAATTTTTTGTCGTTATTATGCTACGTATTACTTTTTCTTACAATTTAGTTGAAAAATTACAAGAAACAAATATTAAGTTCATAAAAGTATAAACATAATTAGGGAATAGTCGTTTAAAAAAACTTCATTTTACGCTAGTAATCGAACGATGGAAAGTACTACTTAAAATTTATACTAATTCCATGGAATTGTTATTGATTCATTAGAAGCATATATGCATAATTGATAAAAGACGATTAACGTGTTTCGAACCAATATTTCTCGACTAAGCCCTATGTGGTTCGAAATACTTAAGTTTTGCCAAAAAAATATAGAAGTCGCTGCTCAGATTATTGAGAATAGTTTAAAAAATACTTAAAAGAGTAATTGTACGAGGTAATGCAGTAGATTCAAAGACTTAAGGTGAAGAGGGAACGGCTCAGCACTACCGATCGCTTCATTGTATGGGATGTTAATTTGTATGGGAAATAGGAAATAGATCTCGTAGAAAGAGGAGGTGGGAAGGGGAAGGGGGGATATTTAAATCGTTATTGGCCCTAGTCATTATAACAAATTGGAGACTAAGTAGAGACTAAGGAATTTACTGTAGAGCAGATTCATTGGATTGGGGAAGGGAAAAATGAAAAGTTGAGCAGTAGCGAAAGTTTCTGTGGGAAAAGGGCGGGACGTAAGAGTGAAAAATTGCAAGCGATCGAGGTTCTCGGATTCGCGCGTGTGGGTCCCACCCTCCCCGAGGAGAGCTGCCCGTCCGTCTGTAGATGTAAAATTCATGGGCCCGCGGCGACGGAAGGATTTTGAGGCCGAGGCTCTCTGGAGGGGAGCTTCCGGGTAAGTTTGTTCCTTCGGCGGATGGGAGCCTCGATACCGGTCGTTAAGCGCCCGGATTTACATTGCCGAGGGTAATTTAGCTGCTCGGCTCCGGCGGAAAGAGCCTCCCTGTTTATTCTTTTACGGATGAATTACTTTCAGATAGGTCGGATAAGATTTTTTTAATCCGCGGCGCTTCCTGGTGGGTGCAGCCGACGCCGCCTGAAACACAGTTTGCACAAGGAAAAAATCGATATCCGCGAGACGTTCGCAAGTTTCGCAAGTTTCGGTAGGGGTCGATAGCTCAGAAAAACTCTTCTACTTCATTCGTTATTCATAAATTTCTTCTAAATTTCTAAGGCTTCCATTCTATTACTGAAATATCTGCCTATCAGCCATATTCGGTTACTTTTACTATTAGATTTCTTTTTAAAAAAAAAAAAAAAAAAAACTTACGACCCTATAGATCTGCACCGAATTCGATTTTCAATTACATCAAAGTTATTGCTGAAAGCATTGCATTCTCTTGAAAGTAATTATATCCATTAATTTAAACAGTACCAGCCCCTATATTTACCCGAATTAATGGGCCAATAAAACTCACTTGTCCCACGAGAAGAGGAATAAAATATAAAGATGTAAGATACCTTCATTTGAGAGTGAAAATGTCCTAATCCTATAAGATGGCCGATAATAATCTATCTTTTGTGTATATTTTAAGTATTTTTAATCCATCCTAGGTATTAGGATACTGTTATATGATTTTAAAACGTAAAACCTTCCTAACGAGTTATTTTAATAATCAGAAAACCTACAGAAATGGATTATAGCATATAATAACCATTATAACGTATATTGAGGTAGTTTGTGCAAACATTTGATTATTTTTCTGTTTAATAAAAGAGCTCTTAGAGAGAGAGAGAGAGAGAGAGAGAGAGAGAGAGCAAACAGTAGAGCCGCATTTCTCTAGGCACCGAAATAAAAGTTCACTTAAAGTAATCGCTTAAAGAAAGGGTATACCGACGTAATAGGAAAATTAATACCGTCCGCATAAAAAGGTCTTAAAGTATTCTTACGCTTTCGCTCTTTTATCCCTGCAGTCATTGTATAAGGAAATTTGTCTTTTCGATTAATTCGTTTCAAAGCGCAAATGTCAAGCTGTGCGTTACGAACTCGACGTCGCTTAATCACGAAAATACACTCTACTTTGCTCATAAAATATTGCCTCGAATTCAAGAGCTTGAAATGAAATTGAACCCCCTCATTCGCAAATTATTACAGTTTTAAATATAATCTGCCCGATAACCGAAAGCTGCATATTTCTCCTTATTGCCTGTTCTACACAGGCATATAAATATATATATATATATATATTATTTATAGGGAAAAGCAAAATGGGAAGAAGTAAAAAAATAAGAAAGGGAATATATGTGTTTACAAGAGCTTATATATTACACAGGGGGCTCCCTTGTAAAATTTATATTGTGAACATTATGTAAAAGCTATTTATATAAAAAATCGTTAAAAAAAAAACAAAAAAAAAACGAGTAGGAAAGTTGAGCTTTGCATAAACAAAGGAGTATCGATCCCGCGACTGCAACGTGCTAAGCATTGAATTTTCGGAAGATCATGGAGTTTGCTCTTGGCTCTAGCTTCCTCTCTCCTAGTGGAGCGTACGAAATCGCCGACGAATTCTGCCGCAGAACGTGGCTCGCAATCTACAAATCCAATCTCCAATAATGCCTGAGCGTCAGATGGAAAAATAATCGCACATAATCAGGGTGGAAAGGGGGATGGTGGAGTTGGGGGGGGGGGTAAGCGAAGCACTCGAAGTTCGACGGGAGCCCGTCCCATTTCTGCGAGCTTGCGCACGAATGCATCCAAGTACGTGTCCCAATGTCTACAAGAGAAAGAAAGTAAGAGAGAGAGAGAGAGAGAGAGAGAGAGAGAGAGAGAGAGAGAGAGAGAGAGCTAAGGAAATTCATGCTCCTTTGCCGTGGTTAAGCTGCCCACGTTCGCCGAGGCAGCGGCCCGAGAGCCGCTACACGACTCGAAGGGACATTCGAATACATCCAATATTTGCATAATGTTTCCTCCCTTTGACGGAATTCAATAAAGGGATGGCCGCGTAGCCGCAGAGCCCGAGTCCCAGCCGACGTAACTGGCGCCAAGAGGCAGAGGAAGTCGAGAGCGGCCGGAAGAATATGCCGGAAAATGCGCGGGCTGGGGGTGAGGGAGAGAGAGAGAGAGAGAGAGAGAGAGAGGGAGACGGGGGTAGGGGGTAGGGGTGGGGCGGAGCTCGCGATGTTAGGCGACCGTCTGAAATTACACTCTGCGTTTTCTTTTTCCTCCCCCTCCCCGCCCGAGTGAACAAATATTCCTTCGCCAAATGCGAAATTTAAATTTAAAAGAAACTTCCCGAGTTCGCTGGCTCGGTGGGTACCGGTCCAGCCCCCTCTTTTATTTTCCTAATAAGCCCTTACGAATTTATACAATCGATCGCCACTACTTCTCCTTCACTTTGACTCTTTAACTCAGTTCCGAATTACCTCCTCCTACTCCTCCTCTTACTCCTCCTCCTCCCCCTCCTCGATATACCCTATCAGGTCAGTAGATTTCTCAAGTTGGCCAACTGGTGAATCGTTTTCTCGTGGACGCCGACCCCTCCAGCGAGCCACCAAAGTCGAAAGATCGCGAAACCAACGGCTCAAAGTCCACATCAATAAAAAAAACGTGGAAAATGAAATATTCAATACCCCTGTACTCCGTATAAAATAAAAGCAGAGAGGGGCAAAATACAATGCTTTATACATGCATATAAGGCGTAATATATTTTAAACACTGGCTTTCCAATATCTACTCGAGCGGCAAAAATGATGAGATATTTTTACGAAAATAAACTTTAAGGAAGCAAAGAGTCTAAAATACTTTGGCCTCGCTACTCCCCAAAGTAAACGAATTTTTTTTTTAACACATGTTGATCGAATTTTTGTTAAGTATTCGATAAAACGTAGCGATAAATATTCATTTGTTTTAATATAAGCCTGAAATTTTTTCAATGACATGTACCTTTTCCTACCTACCACCTTACTACATTTTCCTTTTTCTTTTTCCTTTTCATTTCCTTTCCTTACTTTTCTCTTCCTTACTTTTCTTTCCTTTTGCAAATTAACCCTTAAAGCTCACGTATTAGTGCAAATATTTTATTAACCAGCAAATGATTCTTAATGCTTTAATACGTAATACATGTAATGTTTCAAAATTAAATGACATTTTTATACGTCTATACGTAGCTTTTTTTTAGCCGTCGATTGTCAAAGGATGAATTATAAATTTTTAAAAATATTGTGCATCAAAGTAGCTTATTAAAGTGCATTAGTCGCTTATGTTTTTTTTTTGTTTTTTTTTTCAAGAAAATAGTCATACGACAATTTTTAAAGATCTATGATAATGTCTTGAATACAAGAAAATCCATTATGGTCGAATGAAAATTAGAACAAAGAAGAGAGCATTCGAGCAGCTATCGCATCTTATCTCAACCAAGATAGCCTTTTAAATATCAAAACTGTCTAATTACAGTCCGACTTAGCACTCTTACCTGAGCAGCTTGAGTAAAAGAAATATTTGCCTACCCATATCCGCCTTGACATCCTACGTTCTAAAAACTAATGCATTAATTAGTAGCGGTCCGTCTGTCTTTCAACTTACACGTCAACAGTCATTTTCTGTAGAGTCTCCGGGCCTTTTCATATCTCCTTACACAAGCGGCACTGAGTGGTTTGGTGGGGGAGGGCGGAGCCGGGTCGAGAGGGGGAGGGGGGATGGGGGATCTTGTTACGTTAAACAGCTTGATTATAAAAGCCGATTGCGTGCAGTAGATCGTTTAATTCTGTCTTCCCCGTATAAAGCTTAGCCGTGTGTCACCGATACGTCGCACATTCGCCAATAAAAACATCAAAGTCTATGGGATATTATTATTATTATAATTATTCGGCGCTACGAGTGCTGGGCCATGATAGCGGTCATAACGCTGCTCATAATGCTGCTCATAATGCTGCTCATAATACCGGGATGTCTGCAACTAATTGATCGACATTTCCGACATTTGTAATTCTTATGACGTGATGGGACGGCATTTGTAAATCACGATACGGCTAGTTATATCATTAATTCAAATCCATCTATTGTGATCCTATTAATTCGAGATTACTGATTCGCAGATACTTCTTTGATCGAGATTGTCGTTATATGCGATGTCCATTTTTTACCCGAGCCAAGCAGTTACCACTAAGCCGAATCAGATAAATAATTAAACGAACCATTATAATATCCTACGGATTAATAAATATAATCCGTCTCGTTTCTCTGCAATACGGCTCTAGATAATATAAATTATTCCTAATTTACTAATACCTCGCCATTCCGAGCTTTTCGGCACTTTCGACTTTGCAACTCAACTTTACAGAGTAAAAAAGCCCGACACGATTTCTTCTCCTTTTTTTTCCAGTTGAACTATTGACGATAATATTCCTGTCCATGGGACGAATCGTAAACCCACAATCGGTCGATTTTCACGGCTTTTCGCCAACCAGTTCCATTTATTCCTAAACTATATAAGACCTCGCGCGTATGCGTCTGCGTCGAAGGTTCACTTCAACGAACAAAGATTCTTCAATAATTTTAATACAAGCTTCGCTTACTTTTTATTTATTATTTTTTTTTTTTTTTAATAACAATTAATGAGCCTCAGCGTAGACTTATGCCGGAACATCGATAATCTTGCACATCTAACGATAAGCTTTAACGCTATGCAAATCCTTTCGCATACAACTACTTTGATTTATAATAAATTTCTGCCTCTCTGTGCCCTGTGTATCTGATTGACCCTTCCCCCTCATGTCCGTGATCGACCTACAATTATGACGATTCCCATAATTTTATCAATCTTTATGGATTATTTAATATTAATTAATATTATCTAGGATGTTCACGTGTCATTGTGCAAATTATTAAAAACTTGTCACTTTAACTGCTATTTATTTCATAAGATTAGCAATGGTAATTCAATTAATATCATAAGAGCAAGAATTAAACTTTCAATTTTCTACCGTATAATATAGTTTATTGTAAATTAATGTAATAATGACTCATATCTAAGTTTAATAATATTTGAGTAATTAACGACTACGGCTTATAGTTCGATGTAGACGATGAATGTCCTTTGAAAACTACATTTTACCGATGTAATGCCAGTGATCGTGGAAGCAGCTTTAAAAAATGCCGAGCAGGTGATTACGTTCGATTGCATAATCCAATGAGCTTTGCGTTCATTTGAGATCTTAGAGAACGTATTTTTTATAAAATTGAAACGGCTCGTGTGCGCAGTGAAGTATTTCCCGCATTTATAACGATAATTGAAATACGTCCTTGGAGATAATGCGTGCGCGGGGTGCCGATAATGGAGAAAGTCGAGATAATTCATACGTTAATTGGTAATTAGCCATTATCGGTGAAAATTAAGGGAATAATGATAAGTGCCGTGGTGAGCGTCCTCTTCCAGCCGAGAAGGCTCGAACCGTATGGCTCTTTCCGTTTGTCTACAAGTCCCTTTCGGTTATCGTGCGTAGAGGAGTCTCCTGTACACGTGCTGAAGCCGTTTGAGCGTCTCGCACCTACCTCGAGCCTCGTTATCTCTTCCGGGTTTCGAAGCAAGTGCTATCATCGGAGGGTTCTCCGGCTCCAAGTACTCTTGTTTCCCGTCTTAATTAAGCGCTATAGACATTATACTGATCCGGGGAAGTAAAAAATTTCTCCTCCCGAAGCTACGGAAGGGATTTCCGGAAAATGAAATGTTTATAATACTTTGAAAGCAAATCACTCGATAAGAAGATTATTATTCGAAGGCATTTAAGCCTTTTAAGTCCGACGGGTAGTCTGACGTAGTACGGGGGACAGATAGGATAGATTCTGAAGGGGAAGAGAGCTTATGTGGTAAACTAACGAGGGAAGGAAATAATTAGAAACGTTGGCATTCTTCATAGATAATGGGCTGGATGCAGGACGGGTTAAGAGAGGTGGCCGGGAGATGAAGTTGGACACGGGGCTGCGGTATGGCATCTAACATTGTTCGGATACAACAAAGCTTACTTGTTATCTGATGTAAGCGGTGACGTAATTCAAGTAGGCATTCGGCTGTAAACAATGTCATCTACGTGCAGGACTTTGACGAATTGAGAAGCTAACGTGAAGAAAAAGTCAAGGAAACCCGAAGCTGCTCGTAAGCCAACCTCTAGAATTATGAGTGTCGCTTTTTTTTTATTTCTTTTTTTTTTTTTTATTTTATAAAAAAGAGAAAAAAAGAGAAAAAAAGAAAAAGTAGTATCTAATGCAGGAGCTGAGTGAACGTGGAAATTTCAGTGCTTGCATCTCCTGCGAGAGACGGATGCGCATAAGAGGGTACGCGCTTACACTATGCGCATTACGAGCTAAGCCGCGGGAGATTAATCCATCCGTGAATCTTCACACATTGGCGCGCTTTCTCTCGTTCGGCTAAGAGGGTAGTTTCGGCTGCTTACCTTGTCGGCGGTGCTGTCGCTTCTATTTAGCGATCCTACCGACACCTCATTGCTCTTATCGTTTGCGTCGGAGGCGCGAAGCTCTTGTACCACCCCACGCCTCTGCGATTCATCTAAGTCTTATCGTTTTTACAGATTTAGCACGACTATGAAGGTATCATATTACAAATACAGACTTTTGTATTAATCGTTATTTACATATAATTTCTTATTTACATGTAATTAATGCAAACTGTATTGTATGTATTTATTAACGGATGTATTGATACCCGATGGAGCGCCCGTATAATTATTTGTTATCAATGGGCTTTTCTAACTAGAATGGCAATCCTTCAGAAATTCAAAGTTTCACCGTTATCCTCGTTTCTTCAATTAGCTTTAACCGAAAAGGGGGGGGGGTATTTAGCAGCAAAAGCATGTAATTAAAATTAATTTCAACCTGCCAAATTCAGAACAACTTTTACTTTACTAATTTACAAAGCTATTCAAAGGAATATGAATAAAAACATATAAAACATATATATATATATATATATATTGTATTGCAATAATAATTGTCGAAGCGTTAAAAGCGCTTTATTAATTTTCATTATGCAAGTCGTACGAATATCGGTAAATTAAAATAGATGATGGATATGAAATCTTCAAATATTACAAATATACATATGTTTATATATACTTTGGGCATAATTTAAATTACATTCAATGAACCGGAGAAATAAGCCAAATGCAAATTTCGATTTCGAGCCGCTTCATATGCAACTATATGATTTAATTATATTTACCAAGTCCTCAAAGATATTAAATATAAAACAAATTAATGTAATTAATGTGCGCCACTGCTAAGAATTGCATTAGTGACGCGCATGTAAATGAGTTATCGAGTTTTCATTATGAAAGAGTAGGATGGGTAAACTGATAATAACTTAAAGTTGTATGATTACTGATTATTATACATTTTTATACAAACGCAATAATAATGATGATAAATAATAAAGTTGACGATTCTAAGAGAAAATTGAATAAGACTTGTAATAATAGAAACACGCGAAGAACAACGTTATGTTCTTGAATAAATAATGAATAGCTAATAATAAGCTTAAGTAGTTGTGCGTTGCGAGAAAGCGCGAGGCCGACATTATTCCGCGAAAATGGGAGAGTAAAATCATTTTTCGGCTCAAGCAACGGTTATACAGGCTCCTATAGACATTCTTTCCACATAAAGCGATAATTATTTCATTTATTAGAGCTCAGTCTTGTAACGAGTACTTCTCCTACCTACCTACCTACCTACCCCCCCCCCATATCCCACCCTCAGTGGGCGCTCAGTTATCTCAGCCACTCGTCCACTAGAGCCCACTCGAGCTCGGACTCCCCGAGTTAATTGAGTATTGTATCAATAAGCCGTCCACCCGCGCAAGCATATAATTCACGGTTTCATGTGCATTCCTAGGAACCCGCGGCCAGTTCTCGTTGAAGCTCTTATTTATCGTCGCTTCGAGGTGGGACAGATTAGGGGTCTGATATGCGCAAGCGTGCCGCACTCTGACCTCTTAAGCCTGAGCGCCTGAGCGGCTCATCGATCCCCTCACCCTTCCTAACACGTGCGTGTCTTCATTCTACCTGTGTTTGTCTGCCTTACCCCCCCCACCCCACCCATCTCTTGCTCACTCTCTCTCTCTCTCTCTCGCGGGCGCGCGCGCTCTCTCTCTCTCGCCATCGCCCTCCGGCAATGTATACGTACGTGGTGATGGTGGTGCGCCCCTCTTCGATCGGGGCTCATCAATCTTCTCTCGTGCGCATTGCCTGCAAGATTGCCGATTCTTTCTATTCGCAGCTGCGTCGAGGGGCCGGGCGGGTAAGGGAAGAGGGAGAGAGAGAGAGAGAGAGAGAGAGAGAGAGAGAGAGAGAGAGAGAGATCACTGGGGCAACCGAGCCGGCCCTCGGGTAAACTTTATAGTTCGAATGATTTTTCACTATTATTTCTGAATCTCGCTGCTGAGACGAGTGATCGCAGTGTTAATGATCTCTCCGAGGATCCCCGGATCGAGGCTTTATTTCGTAGAACTCCATTCGATCGAAATCGGCCCCCTACCCTTCAATTGTATTATTTCCCGCTGTTGCGTCCTAGCGAGATTCACTAAAGATTCCCTACGAATACTTAAAAAGTGAATCGTGCCCTAATGAATTATCGGACAGTTCTTCTGTAAATCAACGTTTATTACACAATTTAATGAATCCAGAATGAATCCAGATTCCGTAAACGGCATAACTAAAATAAATTCACATTAACCATTCCGATGGCCTATTTCTCAAGTACCTAACCTGCCTCCAAATCAATAGGATAATGCAACTTATTCCTATTTGTCGTTTATAACTTTATAATACGATTAAAGGTAAAAAGAGCTGCCCCGAGCAATTAGACCATGTGATTGGAAATGTGGAAAACTACCTTTCTAACTATATTTACCTAATTCTGACTTCTCGAACACGTCAAGTGATTCTCGCTCATTAAGTAGCCGTGAATCGCCGAAGAGTGTTACGAGGAGCCAATGGCTAGATGAATTCAATCCCATTTTTATTGGCATTTTTATTGGCTGCGATTATATCTTGGCAATTCGGCAAATTTGATTAAACAACTTTATTAAAACGTAAGTAAGCTTTCGATAGTAGTCGGGCTTACTCTTGCAAGAGAGCCATCCAGAGTTAGTTAAAAGTTAATGTAAAACTAGCAGTAGCTTTAAAAGTAAATGGAAGGGATGCGTGTTTATTTAAAAAGTAATTTGCCAACAGAGATGCAGACGAGGAGACGAAAGATGCCTTAGAATGGGATAGGAGAGGTAATGGAGACTCGGAAGTAATAATTTTGAATATAAATAAGCGATTCGCGCAGTTCGTTGAGCGGCCAAAGGGACCTGGCTGACTCGACGTCTTGGTTCGTGTATTGAATTACAAGAGTCCCTTCCTCCATCATTTAGTACGAGACGGGCGCTGCCCCCCCCCCATCCCGTATTCCATCGCCTAAAGCCGGAAAAGCTCCTCGCATTCGTCATCGCCAGGGTCTGAGCGGATCGAGCCTCGGAGCGGCGCAAAAGGAAAACGAGGCCGCGCTCCTGCCACGGCTCGTTATATTACGCAAAGGGATGAAAGGTCAAGAGGGTTTAGTTATTACTCGCGAGGCATTGCGGAATTACGGCGGAGACAGGGAAAGAGTTCTTCTCCGGTGTAATCCATTAGCCGGATCTCGGACATCGGCGGGTCGACAATATCCACCGGCCACCTTTCGACGCTCCCCCTGCCTCCATCCTGCCATCCTGCCCGCATCCCGTAAAATCGATCCCCGCGGGACGCTCGTCGCTCCACACCCCCCCCCCAAATCCGTCCCGCAACACCGCAGATCGAATAATCCTTTTTGCGCGACTACGCCGCAGGGGCAGAAATTAAATTTTCCACGAAAGTTTCGGTAAGGTCCACCGGGACCGAGAAGCCAGCTATCGCTTATGCGATGTTTCGGTCGGGGGGGGGAGGGGGCCAGGGGCTTTAACTTTTTTTTTCTCTTCCCCTTCCTTGCCATGGACGTCCACCCGTCACGAGCGTCAGAGCTCTTGTTGGTCTGGTGCTGGATTCCCGTGGCCTGGATTCCCCAATCCCAATTTCCGGGGGCCTCAGTACAATAAGCCCGGACAATTAACCGAGTCTCGAAAAGAGTAGTCGGCTTGCGATATTACAAAAGCGGTGGCGCACCTTTCACGTCCCTCCCCTTCCTTCTTCCGCCTCGAGGTCACATTTGTTATTATCGAGCTGCACGCTTGACGTTCGCCAGCACTCCCGATACTATGATGAATTAACCGCAGCCTCTATCGGCTTTCTTTCCATTTTCTTCTCTCTCTCTCTCTCTCTCTCTCTCTCTCTCTCTCTCTCTCTCCCTTGCTTCAATTCAATACGTTGGTCGATAGCACGCGCAGCCTAGCGAATAAACATCATAGAGCCAAGCGCATATAAATCCTTATCTGCTCGACCAGTCATGCGTCATTTCATCATTAATGCATGAATTGCATTACCCGAGCATCGATCAACCTAACTAATTTATAAACGCAGCCGATTAATTTTTTTTTTTTTTTACGAAATCCTTATTATATTTATCAATAGTCCCGATTTTATTCCTACACTTCTTAAAGATGCTTTTTAACCCTTTTTCCACCGAGCATTGCACGTACTTTACGAATATTAGTGATAAGAAATTTTTAAACAATCGTGTCACTCTTACTTTATTCGGATTCTTTGACCACAACTTAAAACTTTCGTATAAATAAAATTTTAGTAAGATTGTTTTGCACTTGCTTGAACATATTCTTAAGCGCGGGAGTAAATTCCCTTTTATGCGCGGCGCTCCTGAGCATATATTTAACTTACACGATAGAGGCGCGCCGCTCGCTCCGTTAACATTTCCTACATGTACAAATATTATTTGATAATTGAAAGCCTTACGAACGGAAATGAACAAACAATGATTTTTAAGACTTGATCGCGGCATTCTGCTGCAGTAATGATAATACTATGATGCCGGGGGAAAAGACCGGGAGAAGAACGTAAAGGTCAGACATTAGTTGGCGTCGGTTTAGTTAGCCAATACGATGTCAATAATGGGCGATTCATCGAATCCATCGGATCGAGCGCGTGCACTCACGACAGCGTCTCTCGATGATTCCATAAAAAAACGCGCCCTTTCCCCGCCCGCCGGTGGAGCTGGCCGGGCACGTTTTTTACTCGGCGCGAAAGAAAACGCCGGGATCTTTATTCTTATTGCGCTTATTGGTCGCGCCGAAACGTCAGGCCTCCGTCGTATATTCCTATTGCCGGATTCATTTCTTTTGCTTTAACTGCACTTTTAATGAGCTCGTGAAATGCTTACCGCGGGCGATTAAAGGAGAGGCGATCGTTTTCGACTTTGAAAAAAGGCACATGCGATTCGGCAATTTTTAACGATCCTAATCGTCGGAATCCTCGTAATTCTACGTAGAGCGCGAACTCCGCGTCGTAAAAACCAAATGAATTTATGTAAAATAGTAAAAATAAGTATTGTGCTATTTATATATAATACGGCGATCAGAATTCCGGTCCTGGATGAACCCCAAAAGAAAAATAATTATTCTCCCGTAGGCGATATGTGGAGTGCACGAGTTTAAGTGGAAAACAAAATCATTGTTAAATAAATAATTCGTTAAATCTTGAATTTTAAGATTATTTTTATGTAGCCATAGCTAGATTTACTGTGGCATTTATTGCAATACGAATCTTCGTATTCGTTCAAACAATTAATACCAATGCTGATTATTATTAAATAAAAAAAAAAGACAGAAATAGCAAAGAGGGTATTTCTTAATAATCACAATCTTCCTTTTAAGTTTGCATACTTCACTGCTTCGCTTACAGCTTAATGAATGCTTACAGTCTTATTGTTCTCTTTAATACGGAAAACGCGTAATGACTTTCTGCAATTTTCTTAGCTCTTCTCCATTTATCATACGATAAATCATACGGGAAAGAAACAAATAAATGGATACACATTTCATGAAGTACGAGTTGGGAAAACACATGCGACCTTCTGATGAAGATCAATAGCCACGGCATCAGGATCTCATATCGAAACGTGCACTAATCATCGTCCCCGAGCGCTCCGAGATTTCCCTCATTTCTGTTCCATTTCACGAGTGATTGACACGGCAAAGCTCCATAATTATTCATGCAAATGCGATCTTGTATAGGAACCGCAGGCTTTGACGGAAAGTACAGCGTATCAGCATAATTAACAATTTCTTGTATATATCGTCATTGCCTCTGTAAGGTTCTTAAATCAATTCGGGTATCGCCTTTTATTGATTTCAAAGCATATCAAATTATTGTATTAAGCCCTCTTTTTGATGATTCTAATCGCGTAAAATGCCCTATTAAGTATTTTTCAATTATCGGAGCTATTTATTGTTTTTATACTTAATTGCATTCAAATAAATCAGAGTAATGCATTATATTACAGTGCTAAGACATTGAGAAATAAATAAATAAATAAATAAATGAACACAACGGTTAAGAAGGTCGTTTACATATGTAGACAAGCTGTAAAGCTCGCCTATTTACATAAACCAATTGTTACGGGTATATGGAATTTATAATTTATATTGAAATATTGGCGATTTATATTTATTGGATGTTTTGAATATAAATTTCAGAATTAGTACTTTCGGCACGTAAGCGAATATATATTTCTTTAAATAAAAGCATCTCATGTTTAATTCAAATTTTTTACTAAATACCTCAGAGGGCTATTGGGAACTGATCCGCTGACTGATGTACCACGAAATTTTTAAACAAATCAAATCGCTTCTATAACTGACTCGAATCATTCGTGATTCGACTTCCCGACAACGCACGTAGAGTATTGATTTAAGAATTGTCGGGAAAAATTGCTCGACCTATCGATAAATGTCGATAACAGAGATACCTTCCCGAGTTCCGAAATAACAGCAAAAATTCTATTAATTATAATTTGTTTATCCCCCTGTACATGGGAAAATGTATGGAATATAAAACTTAAACGAGAGGTTATGAGTTTATGACCGAGGAAATTGCCCGACGATTTCAATGAAATGTTATTAATAATGGAAAGGATACATTTTCTGAGTACAAAAATGAAATAAGAGCCAACTTAAGTGTTGTCTGAATGATTTGAAAAAATTAATACACGTAGATTGAGAAATCGGAGTGGAGTTTTCAAGAGACATTTGAAAGGGAATAGAAATTGCGATTTGTGTCCACTACTACTCCTCGATATCGAAAACGAAACCAATAATTCTCCTGATAACTCGAAATTTCATTTCCACATAAATTTCCTTGGAGATCGGTTCTACTATAAAAGTCTAAAAATTCTGCCGACAAAAAGAAACGAATTCTTTTTCTCTAAATAAGTTTTTTTCTCCCTCCCTCTGCCCCCCCCCGCCCCGATTCGCCGTCGCTTCTTCTTTTTAATCTTTTGCACGGGGGGAAGTTGTATTTGACTGGCAGGGAGGCTTGAGCGATCCATAAAAGGCAGTTTCGTGCATTCCTTTTTTTCCGACTCGGCGCACAAGGACCCCCGGCCCTCCTACTCGTTCACTCTCTCTCTCTCTCTCTCTCTCTCTCTCTCTCTCTCTCTCTCTCGCTCGCTCGCTCGCTCGCTCGCTCAGACATATACATGCTGCCCGCACCCTTCGCTCTTACGCTGTGGGCTCCGACAGCACTTCACCACAACGAAATCCCGCGACTAAGGCTCACTCGAAATCGAGCCTCTGCTCAAACGCGATTCGAAGATCGGGCATACGTAGGCGCTCCCATCCCACCCCGTCATCATCATCATCAGCAGCAGCAGCAGCAGCAGCATCAAAAATCAGTACAGCCCAGGTGGAACAATGCAGCCGAGTCACGCGGAAGTGTATAGAAGGGAGCTCTCGAGGTGAAAACACGCGTTTAACGCAAAGTCACGTCCTCGCCCTCCGGACCTGCCTCCCGCTCCACGTGCAACCCCTTCGGAGATGAGGCTTTATCGAGGGCCAACCTAGCGGCGTGGGAAGAGTTCTCGTTTTTCAAGAGAAAGCCAAGCGAGCCCCTCTTCTTCTAATTTATTGCGTTCCGTTCGGTATTTTCTTTTTTCCCTCACTTCGTTTGAATCCAATTTTTCGGATTATACAGCCAATCTCTATCGCTAAAAGATTCTTAGGAAATGCAACTTGACACTGGAGCCCATGCAACTGAATGTCGAACTTCGTATTTACGTTACTGTTAATTTGCAAATTTTCCATTAGACAAGGAAATAAATAATATTCCACAGGACGGTGTTTCAGCTTTAAAAGCTTAATGGAAATAGATATTACAATTCTATTTTCTACAAAGCGATTTTCAAACTCTTTGACAATTACAGTACGAAATTACATACGAAATTCGCCACCATTGACTATTATCGCAAAAGAATATTCTAATTCAAGTGAATTGTCCTCATTACGATGATGATACTATAATTATTATTAACTAATAGGAACAGCGATTACAACTTTTTCCATCATCCTTCTTGAAATATCGTTATTTTCCAAAATTCAGTTTCTTATACGAATCCGTAATGGTTAAGGATTAATTATGTCCTATGGCTTAATCGTGCAGTCGTACATCACCTTAATATATCTTAACATTCATTTAAAATTACATGCATATTTTAAAAACTTTATAGCAAGTAGGTACTTTCAAAGTTTACCCACCCACACAATTAATTTTATTTTTAAAGGCAAAAAAAAATTTGACGTAAACACTAAGCAGATCTCACGTAGTATTAAGAACTTTTACCAGACTCGTTGTGCCAAACTACAAACTGCATTCAATATATTACATTATTTTATTGCTCGTTTTTCATAATACGCATGTATTGTATGAATGGATAGCTTTAGCATAAATTAATTTCTGACTTGAAAACATACAGACGCAATGCCAACTATTCAATATTACATCACGTTCGTATTAAAATTTAATTAATTGTCTATGAGCAGATTTGTAAGTCAATGACACATAGCATTAGGAAATATGAAAATTATATGCTAACATTTAAACAATTATTTTATTAAATTTCTTGTAATAACGAACTGTATAGTATGATAAGCGCGTTTTATTACCACAGACAATAAAATGTTTATAAATAAAGTACATTCCAAACTGGACAATCTTTATTAAATTTGAGTTAAATATTTAAATATTTATATTTATATGCATATTTACAAAGTTAATCTACATAATGAAAATTTTAGCTTAAAATTGGAGTATGTAAATTTGAAAATAAAAAATTCAGATTTATTAATTTATACCATTTTGATGCACTTGATATAAATTATACTGTCCGTTTTCCTAACCTGACTGACTTTTTCCAAGACATTTTTTTTTTTTTTTTTTTTTTTGAAGTAATACTCAGTATGAGTTTTGATTCGATACGCAAACAATCAATTTAAATCTAACCTGATTAATCGTATACGCAATTGACTTATTATATACATATATATATTCCTTTATGAGATTTTTATTAATCGTATTATTTAAAAGTGACAATAGATTTCTAGTATTAAACATAGAAAATTAATATTTTAATGGCGCGGTATCATTTTAAATACTTTAATTAATTATTCTGTTTTTTAACACTGTGACGTAGGCAATCCTTTAATACATGTAAATATATACATAAAATAAAGATAAGTAAGATAAAATAACAAATCTGACCTCTATATTTTAGTTTTAGAACTGACATTGTGAATCTCGAATGTAAATTTCAAGTTGATTCTGACTTACCTGTAACAAAAAAAAGAAAAAGAAAAAGAAAAGTTAGTTCCTCTTAATAAATAATGAGCATGAAATAATAATAACGCATGTTACGATATAAGCATAAAATACGGGAATATTTATGGTTTGTTTACGAAATTAAACTTTATGTCTGAAATATCGAGAAAAAGCTGACTATTATAAAATGTCAAATACAATAATGATTATCGTGTAGAAAAGATTTTCTAACAGTTATTACAATTTTAATATATGATTTTCTAATATTATCGTAAGTATATATTGTAGCGCTACTTGATGTCATCGAGATATAAAATTTACATGCACTGGATGCTTTTATGAGCACTTGTAAAAATATAAATACAGAAAATTCGGATTAAGAGATAAGGGAGTCTTAAGAGAGAATGATGTCTGGGTATGGCGATGGAAGATTGAATCGGGGAAATTAGTTTAAGGAATCCCTTAGTCTTTGATCCCGGGCCGCCAAGTAATCGGTCGCCGATTACCCAAAATGTCTAGTTCGCTGCTCCGGAGGAGGGCAACTCTCGGGAGACTGTGGGCCGACAAGGGCTCAGCCGTAAGGGCGAAAATACCTTTGAGGTCGCATATCGAGGCGGAGGCCTTGAGCTTCCTGGTTGGGCTGGTGACCGCGAGTAGGAGCGGCGAAGCCGTGAGCTGGAAGGACGAACGGGACTTGCGCACCGACTGCTTCTGGACGCAATAGCTGCGCGCGCGCCTCCGGAAGATCGGCGAGTCCAGGAAGGACTCGTCGTACTGCGGCATCCCGGCCCGACTCCTGCCTCCGTCGATCCTTCCTCCCCTGGCACTCGTCTGTCAATCACTATCCCCGGCCTCGCGATATTTTCATTTCGTCGCACTCGCTACCAACTCCCTCACAACGCGACGTATTTTAAATGTCGATCCAAGGCCAGGGACTAATTCAGAGTAATTCAATGTTATCCTTATCCCATAACCCTCTCGTTCGGCTCATTCGTAATTAACAGGCAGTCTTTTAACCGCCTTTCACGTTCCTTTCCTCGGGGTTCCGTTTCCTCGCATTCGAATGTAAATAATTACTGCACTGACACTTCACACTCCAATCCTTCCCCTTAAATCCACAATTAATAAATTCATTATTAGCAGACGGTAGAAGGACTTTTAGGGAAACTAATTATATTGACACATCGACTGTCCAATACGTATCTTCAATACGAGATGCATGTATTATTACAAGCTACAAGTGCATGGTTAATTATACTCGATGTGTGTGAGCGGTACTCGTATAGAGCAGACCGTAAGACTAAACTAAGCCTATCGATAAAGCCACAGTGTATTATAAGTTTATTCAATTAATTCAATAAATAATACAGCTACGAAATAATTTCAATGACCTCAATTCGCGAAAGCCGGTACTGTGGCGATAAAATCATCGCTCCCGTTCAACTCCTTACTTCTTACTCCGACAACCACGACGTGAGCCTTCGGAAAATCTCACAAACAAAACTGAGTAAAAGGAAAAGAGAGGGGAAGACAGAGAGAGAGAGAGAGAGAGAGAGAGAGAGAGAGAGAGAGAGAGAGAGGAACAGCAATCTTGTACTTGGCTTCATGGCTTCCTCACATCGAAGACTCCGTACGTGTCCATCTAATAACTCACTATTACATCAGACGAAATTTCTATTTTTCATTTATTACCTTCCGAAACGCTCATAATATTGCATAAAAAATTGTAAAAAAAGAAGAAAAAAAATAGCCTTTAACGATCATCTTTTTAATACGATAAGTAAATCAAATGCGTTAAATGCAATTTTTAATCGCAATAGGATGTAAATATTATTCATATAACAAATATATCCGTCATATTTCACTTACTGTACTAAATCATAAATAATCTTATCCGTACAGTTATAATTTTAACATATTTTCTTTCAATATTTTAAAAGTATGTTATTAATTCCTCAGAGTATTAATAAAAATTAATTAATTCTTTTATTTATAACTTTTCATTAAATTCCAATGGGCTTTCTTTGTGATTTTGTAAATAAGTAAAAACTATACACATGGGAAAAATAATGAATTTCGATATACATGTAAGGCATTAAAATAATGAATTTAAGGAGTAGTAAATTTTCTGGCAAATTCTAATTACTAAAGGAAAGAGCGAATAAGAAATTGCAAAAAAGTTAAGAAATTTCATTTATACGCAACGGTATTATCCATCTAATAATGTCCTATTATTCAAAATATAACAATGCTAAGTGAAAATAAATGAATAGATAAATAAATAAAAATTTATTGGCTGAATGTTTTCGCTAACACTGCGACTATCTTATTTGGAGATCGATACGTTGAAAGCTAATGACAGATTACGTAAACAGGGAAATAAGTAGTCAGACGGAGGGCACACATACAATGTATTCGTATAAATATCTATTGCTTATAATTGAAAGACGTAATCAATGTGACGGACACCGTGTCTATTGACGAGGAAATTTCACCTGCGTATGAATTAATGCAATTTCCCGTGTAGAGTATAAACGTGCAAAAAAAAGATAAGAAAAGAAAAGAAAAGAAAAGAAAAGAAGAACTGGGTGAGAATTCAACTCAGGAATCAATCAGTATTTGATTACCTATGGTTTAACAAGTCATTAGAGTAAAAGAAAAATATATCACTCCACTATCGTTCTCGTGCTATTGTTCTCCTATTACGCGCGTGCGTAATTCAATGGGAGGTATGCACGTATTTGTAAGTAAGAATTTGTAATTCACTCGACGTGGCTCGTAATTTAGGCGAAATGTAGCTTCGATAGCTACAATGTAACAACGAAACGCCTTATTGAATGTAGGAGTGCGTTTTATAGGAATCGTAGACTCGTAGGGGCAGCTCCGATTAATTATAAATCTGCGAACGCTGAACTTTATCGCCCGAAGGATATGACTTGGGCGCAAATGAGAAAAGATGAAGAGATAGGTAAGAAAGCATCCCGTGGGCGAATAACGTCATAGCCGTGCCGAGCTACGACCTCGATACTTAAAGAACTGTTAAAGAGCGAAAGCCACGGGAGGGAGAAAGAGCAGCCGACGTCAACGGCAGACGTCGGCTCGATTACCGTGGCGCGAAACCGAGAAGACGAGGAAGCCGCTCGTAACCGAATCCTGCCGCGGTCGCCTTTCACGGCGAGGGGCCCCGCGCTTACGAAGCCGTGCCAACGGTACGTACGCGGTGGAGGCTCGGGCCAGGCGACGCGCGACCGCCCCGAGGATGGCTCCCGCCGACACGTCGCTGCGGGGGGTGGGGGATTGGCCGCTGTCCAGCTTCGGGCTTTTCCGGGCCGAGAGGGATTTAACTCGTTTTCGCGCACGGCTGTGAAAGCATTCGCGAGCGATTCCGGTACGGTAATAGTCGCGCGATACGAGCGATTATTTTTGGATCTCTCCTAGGATATCCGAGAGCCGGGCTGTCGATCACTATCCTTCATCGCATTAGGCGCGCGCGCGCGCGCTCCCCGTTTAAAAATACCCTCCCCGGTAAAGCCGTTAATCCAGTGCCGTTAATGCCGGCTGCCCAATATCCTTATTTATTATTGCACCTTTTTATAATAACTTTATCTTGTCTAATGGATAATCGAGGGTAGAGAGGAAGACGAGGAGGACGAGGAGGACGAGGGATCACAATGTAAATCACCAGCGTTGACACAGGGAGCACTGCAGCCAGCGATCGATTACACTAGCTGGTGGGTAAATAACATCGGAGACACAGGTGTAATGATAATCACTTGGCCGAACGAACGTTACGGGGAGTAAGCGCGTAGTCTCGTCGTGGCCGACCACCGGCGAGCGAGTGAGAGCGCGAGAGGAGCGTGGTCGCGATCTTGGCTGCGACTGCCCCGGAGAAGCCGGACGAGGTCCGCGGTGCCGTGAGCGTTGACACACCGGGGGGCTCGCCTAAATATAAAAGCCCCGCGAAGGTGTGCGCGAGATATCTGCAGGCTGATGCGCGCCCGCTTACGTCAGGGCGGCGTTTCACGTCTCGCTGGAGCTTTCGGGCGTCTTGTGGACATCCTCAAAGAGCGTCCTCGATTACTGACTTTATTTATAAATAAATAAGGCGCGCGCGCGCGCATTCTTTCGACTGTGCCACTCCGACGATTTATGGAGATCGAGGCGCTGGACCGAGCGACCACGTCGGCCCCTTTTCCTAGACCAGAATAATTCGGCTTACTTAGCCTAGCCCCGACTATGAAAGCCTATCTAATGCTCACCCGCCTCCCCTCACCCCGCACCCGATTAAGCTCACCCGACCGTTCACAATTCTTTCCTTAATGCGAGCCACTGCCCGTAAGCTATAATTATTGATCAAATAATGCTTCCTTTACCCCTCCTTCCTATCCCCTGATGACGCTCTTGCGGAACAACCCCTCTTAAAATACAACTAATACAGCTGCGATCCGTTAAAAATGACCCTCTTGATTAGCAGTCCAGCGATGCATGCACGAGCGTCTCTTAAGATCATATAGAAATTGATGTGCCGAGGTTTCGTCAAAATACGTAGACCCGGCAACGCGGACACAGTTTTGGCTCACACGCTGATGCGTCAATTCAACTAAAATATCTGCGATAATGGCTTGAATCAACATCGATGGCAGGCGACTTACATCTTGCTAATAAGCAAAATCTATTTGAACTAATTTTCGAAAATGCAGTCGGCATCTGAGCCGATACTGATTAAGGAAAATCCATTTCGGCTATTAAA
This sequence comes from Ceratosolen fusciceps, assembly GCA_018883505.1. NCBI lineage: Eukaryota > Metazoa > Arthropoda > Insecta > Hymenoptera > Agaonidae > Ceratosolen > Ceratosolen fusciceps. The sequence goes on along the minus strand of RCIC01000012.1, from coordinate 1,840,919 downwards.
AGATATCGAGAGAGCCATCAAGCTTTTACGTAACATCGCCCCCATAATCCACTTGGGATTTCAGCACTTTTTATTATACTATTTAGAAAATTATCATAAACTACGGGAGATGCTAATGAAATGCTAAAGAATCTCCCTGGAATTGCAGAGTAATTGAAGTTGCGCCCGAAAAGAAGTTTCTCATTGCTAGTTTAAATTACATTGAAAGCTGTCGGTGTGGCAATTACATTCACAAATTCAGACGGTTCGTTTTGTAAAACGAAGGCTTAGTCAAATTCAAATAAATCTTTTATTCTACGCTGCCGAGAATAACAGTCAAGCATTAAGCGGCTGGAGTTTCAAAATGGAATATAACTTTTGAATATAAAAATTTCTGAAACTCCTACCATATCATATGCAGATGGACATGAATTTCTGAACTTCAATGCCTTCCCTGTTTATATCTATAAATTATACTACTATTAGCAAAGCACTTTACCTTGTCCTTTTCTACTTTCAATGATAAATTACAGGAGATGCACAGCTCCACGATTTATGATTATTTTCTTTTTACTTCTATTCTTCCATTAAAAAATTATATAATTATGGCAGCGTTCGGATATAATTTCAAACAATATCTCCATCTGTATTCTCTCATTGTTTGCCATAATAGCGGCATCGCAATTGCACCAGAACTTCAAAACTTTATAATTTCAAATTTAATGGTATCCAGAAAGCGTCGAATGCTTACAAAGGATATATCAGCCAGTTAATTCATGCATAATAAGACCGTATAGGACGTATATTACTTTCATCTGGCTAAAGCTCACTTACTTTAAGGCACCTTGTGCACATTGTCGTGAGAAATAGCACAACTGTTGCAAAGCGAATGGCCAGTGTCCGAAAGGACTTATCGACCGTTAAAAAGATTTTGGCGCAACAAATGGTTTGGCTCGAGAGTGAAATGTAAAGGGGCACGAGGGGCTGGATTTCATGGGGCTCGATTTCAGACTGAAGAGCGAAGAAGCGACTGATAATGACGTAATATGAAAAGCAGCGCTCTACGATCGCGTAATTTTCGCATACGCGTAACGCGAATGTAGAGGGGGGGGGAGTATTTTCATTCTATTTAGAGTGAGTGGAACATTATATGAAGAAAGAGTGAAGAGCAGCAGTAAAAGCCGACAAGTCGGTCATGCGGACTCGCGACTCGAAATACCAGGCTCGGCGTCAGCATAAATTGCAGCTTCGAAATAAAGCTCCAAGCCGCCTGCGTGAGCTGGTGACTATGAGTTAAAGGGGGCACGGGGAGGTACAGGTGCGCGGCGCAAGCAGAAAAGCCTGTCGCGATAGGTGCCAAGGGTTTCCGTCCATCCGCCGTCCACGATCTTCAGATCCGAAAACCCACTGGACAAGCAAGTCGAAGTGCACTGTAGGGAGGTAGGGGGTAGAGAAGGGGAGGTAGAGAGGGGCTCTCATCCACAGTAGCGCTCATCTTTCCTTCGCGCGCTCCTGCTCCTGAGCGAGGTGCCTGGCCGGATTCTCTAATTACGCCGCGTCGCGCTCCTCCACTACGCATTTGCAAATTAATTTCCCTTGGACTGTTGCCCCCTGTCGAGGCACCGTACCTCACTTAACGGACTCTCGGTCCCCCTAATTATCTCCAGGAAATTCTAATTTTAATCTAGCTGCCCCGTTCTATAACCTTGAAAATTAAAAATCTCATTTTTTATTTACCCCCAGCTTAGCCGAGCAATATAACCTTTTTTTTTCTCGAGTTGTGCTCGTTTTATCGGAAATACCCCCCGATCGCCGTGAAAGAGTCCGCCAGCCAGTAAAGGAGGACTGCGCGATAAACATTATTACTGGATTATTGGAGCAAAAACTTGACCTTATCCCACTCTCTTTGCCTCGTTCGCAACATGCCGGTGCCGATTTTATGCTCTTTACACTACTACCTTATTGTTCCTTGACCTTTCCACACGTTATTTGCTCTCTCACGTTAATCAATGCTGTTTCAAATAATTTCATTCGGAGCTAACACCCACAAACTCAATTTCTCAATTATAATAATACCCACTCGCGTACAGCTCTTTTTTCATTTATATTGTCGAATGCAAGCTTTGGATAATTAATTAAAAATATGAAATCACGTGCTGAGTTTTGATTTAAGGTAAACGAGTCAAGTGGACTTGTAAAACAATGACATTCAACAAGTGATATTCAGTGATATTGAGTAATTTGTATCAAATCATCAACGGAGTCAAATTTAACTCAAGATTAATATTACGAGACGTTGATTCGTCCATGAGCCGAGATTCGTAAAATGATTAAAGCCCCCGATCATTTATTAAAATACAAAGTTTTTTTAAAATAGAATAGAAATTAATACAATTATCTGGCGTGCTTAAATATACGTAATATAAAAAAATATCCTTTAGGTTTAAATAAAAACTAAAAAATCTATAGTCCCGGTTTTAAATACATGGGTTCTCAAGTATTTTCAAAGCGCAAAGCCGTTTCCTCGGTTTCATTCAACCCATAATGCTCGATAAACGTTTATGCAAAAAATTATCTCTCGTTCATATTTTGAATTTATTTTGAAAAATAGAAGGTTTATAATAACGCACCATATTTATCCTTTTACAATAGGTTCACATACATAATAAATAAAAAAGCCACTGTAAATACAATAGGAACCGTTATATAGCCTGTGTAGCTTGAATTATAAAAACTTTAAATTACAAATATTTTAAATTAAAAAAAAAAGAAAAAAAACGAAAAAGGATCAAATGACTAGGATTGATTGAAAATTGAAAAAATTGGTGAAATAAATTTTCAATCCAAGTTGAAAAACTTATTTCAAAAAGATCGTGGCAGTGAAAAAGGATCCTTTGTATAAATATTAATAATATTAATAATTTATAAGCTATAGCAGCTCTGTGCTAGGATAACTGTAATACAGTCGTGATTGAGAAATTTATTCATGTATAGTATAATTTTGGACTTGAGATGGAAGATTGTGGCTCTTGTGCATGGAAATATAATTTTCAGAAAGTGGAAACTTTTGTTGATTAATTAATTTTATTATAAGAAAGAATATCAGATCAGGATAGCAGTTGTGTACAAAAAATGTCCTCTATAAACTTCACTTCATATTTTTTTAATGGAAGTTAATATGAACAAGTAACCGTAAAACACAATATGATTAATTTTAAAAAAATTTAAATTGGTAATGTTGAATATGCCTCCGTCTAAGCGTTACCCGAATATTTATAGAAATACCAATTAGCGCCTCTATACGTGTTAGGCTTAAGACTGACTAAACGTGTTGAGAAGAGGAGGGAGAGGATAGAGGAAGAGTAAAGGTAGGAAGTAAGAAATAAGAGAGGAGAGCTGCGTTAATGCGAAGCAGATGAGTGCCAATATTACCACACGATGTTGGTATGAGCGATGTTGTCGAAAACCTTTAACGGACTTGTATTCCCCTTTTATTTCACGTTCCCTATATGTAAAACAACAACAACAGCAAGAACAAGAACAACAACAACAACAACAACAACAACAACAACAACAACAACAACAACAATGATAATGATGATGAACGTGCTTCGGATAAAATTCCAAGTGCGGATGGCAATCCTTGAAATGTTTGCTAAACTCATAAACGTTCGTAAGCTTTTTATCCTGTTAATTTGTATTAATTTGTACAAAGTCCTGGTCGTGTATTCAATGTCAATGTCTGCAACGCGTCATTTTCGAATCATCGCCGATTAATCGATAAATCCTGACTCGCGCTTCAATTAACTACTCAATTAAGAAGCTTTAGCTTTTTAAGTATTTTTTTAAGTCTAGCTTAAGTATTTAAATTACTTTAGAATTTTTATGTAATGGGAAAAGAGGAAAAGTGGAGGATGAATTTTACAAGAAATCCAAAATGCATTTACGTATTTCCCTCTTCTGTGGCATGTATCAAGGGAATCAGTGGTGAAAAAGAAATGTCATTTATATTTAAACGAACGCGAATCGTTATTGATTGCTTCGATGCAAGCGACTGCAAAATAAGGCGACACATTTTGTCATATATTGAATTGATCGTTACCGCGCGTAAACAAAGCCACGCTAATCATTCAACCGACCTCTAATAATTAACAGACGATACTGGACAGATAATTTTAAGCGCTTCTGTCAACTGTCATTGGAGGATCGAGACTTGTGTGGGGGGGGGTCCGGTATTGTGCTGACATTTCTGATGAAATACAACAAAATGTAAAGAAAAAAAAAATAAAGGTTTGATCGATATTTTTATGCCGAGTGACTGACTACCACCACTACACTATACAACGTAGTAACGTCAGTGAACTTGCGACCCAGATTTTCGCGGTTCACTTCCTGGCGCGATGAGGTAGCAACTCTCGCGGGCTTTCCGCGACATTTTCGAGTATCCAAGATGTTCGGCTAATTCATCTACTTTATAATTTCAATGAATAATTCATTAGCATGACTGGGCTTGATTATACGATGCCCGTCTCGCCCATTCATCGCTCTCTCTCTCTCTCTCTCTCTCTCTCTCTCTCTCTCTCTCTCTAAGCGGCAGGCGTGCTTTTTTAATAATCTGCACAAGATTTTATCACATGTGCGTGCGAGTGGATTTCATGCATAAATTCTATTCTCTCTCTATATATCAGCATCTAAACGATATCTCAATGCTCTTTTCAATGCACAAAGCCATTTTTTATTTCAACCAACTGCTGACTATAGAATCATGTCAACGGCGATACATTTTCTTGCTATTTTAACGTAATTTCCGCAGCTCCTAAGTCTTTCCTTTTATTTATTTGCCTCGTCAATGGCTTATTTTCATTAATTCGCTCAATTAATGATATTCGAAAGAACGTAAATAAGCCTTTTAAGCTCTCGAGAAGCTTTATTTGTATTCTATTCGTCGCGTGAAGATGTGTAATTATAAAAATGTTTTTCTAAATAAATTCAATAAAATAAGGAAAGATTGAGGAGGAAGAAAAAATTGTATAAGCGTTCGAAATTCTCATTTTCAGACAAGCTAGAAACTTATGTAATTACGCGATAGGCGCGATTTCGAGTGATTTATATGTATGTACGAAGCACATAACGTATATTAAATTTGCACTTATTGATTGGCCAGTAAGAAGCATTGAAAAATATTCTGCACTCGATAACACAATCACTTTTCACGACACAGCCGAAGGTTAAACGAGAGAAGAAGAAAAGCTGAAGGAAAAGAGCCATTTCTTAAAGATGCTCACAAAGTCTTTTACATTCTAAAACAATTTACATCCGCGCCGAAAATAACGTGACGCGGCTTAAATAAAAGTATTGTTTCGCATGCGTACGCTGCAACAGATGAATCGTTTCTGCTTTTACGAGCTAGAAAAGCGCAACTGAGCTAGTGAATACGACCAGGAAATCGAAATGCGTCACAAACTAAATGTATTCGACGCTTCTGCGAGCAAGATAGCTTCCATTTTTTTACTTTCCTCTGGCATGCACCTTTTTTTGTCAAAAACATGTAAAAATTTGTGCGGGTGTTGGTGGTCGTGAGTGGATGTAGGAAGAAAATAAGAATCCGTAAGAGGCAAGAATGTTATGAAACCTGGCATCCGACTTTTGATTTACCGTCACACATTTTATTTACATTAACATGCAAAGAATTCTTTTTTTAAAAATCCTCTCTCTATAATACTACAAATAGTTTTTGATAAATTATTAAGAACAAAACAAATAGAAATATAATATTACATACTGAGTGTCACCTCGTTTTAAAGGGTCATTGCAAAAATTATAAACAAAAAATAAAGCTTCTATTCTTTTTTCAATACATGTTTTTACAAATTATAATGAGCTTTACTACTCGCAGACTTGCAATAAATTACGCTCTATCAAATCCAATAAATATTAATTCGCATTAATAACTTTTTAATAGATCTGTCAATCCCTGCATAAATAATACGAATGCAAGTCATATTAGCTTCGTAAAATTAGTAAATAATTTTCGTTTCGTAATCAAAAAACGTTTTATAAATTCAATACAAAAGATATATTAAAGAACCATTCAATGAAAATCAATTACGTGTATCTTAGTCATTTTTTATATTCTTCCTTTTCTTTTCTTTTCTTTTCTCTTTTTTTAATTGCGGCCCATTGCAGGGAATGCTTTAATTTTCAATGAATCTAACAAAATGTATGGTTCCCATAATCATTAATATTTCGTTGAGTATACTTCGGATTATTAAAGCTTATAATGTTACGATCTTAATATTTATTACTTACTATTAACTATTACATACCATAAAAATATCGATTAATCTCAAAGCAATAAATTCTAACCTGAAATATTGCTGTTACAAGATTTTCATAAAGATTCTAAGAAAAATTAATCTGCAGCTCTAAATTTTATTCATTACGCTACGTAATGTTCCTTTTTATATAAAAAAATTGCAATACGTACATATTTTTTAATGGTAATAAAATCATAAAATAAAATGATAGCTAATGGTAATAAAAGTAAGGCGGAACATCGAAAACACGTGTAAAGTTAAAGGAGGTCAATATTACTCGTATACACATAATATATATATATTTACATTATGAAACTTTAAAGTTTTTAAGCGCACGTTGTTCGCGTTAAACTAATGAAGCATCGCCTCTATAGGAACTAAAATTTTAAAAACCAAGCCTCGAGCTGTAAAATGTCCAAGTATTATTTTTATATAAGACGAGAGACGCCTGCCAACGGAAAATTATTATACCTTTTAGGCGGGTGATCACGCGTCTATAAACATAGTCGGCATGATTCGAAATGCCTTTGCTAATGCGCAAATTCTAGTGTACCGCAGTCTTCGTACGCATCTTGGCCAAATAGTCGCGCGTGCGTGAACTTCCTAAATGAGAAATGAATAACTGAGCATGATAAGAGCGAGACAGCGGCGAGTATGTAAAAACGGCATCAAGGCGTATGAAATGTATACAGTGCTCAGCCAGTGTAACATTATTGTTGTGCGTATCCTGTAAGCTTTCCGTTACACCTACTACGAGAGCTCGTCCACTCGCTCTTACTTCATTTTTCTCCATTTCAATATTCCTAACTATACTGTTCCAACATTACGGGATTTTCCGACGATTTATTCAAACTCTCTGGCTTCTGTCGCCAAATGCTTTATGTGGGTTATAAATTATCATTGAAAACATCGCGGATTACTCGCACACGTATCTTTGGAGGAAATGTGGAGTTTCCAAAATTAATGGTCACAATACTGCATATCGGTCTACTTTAAAATTTCTGCTCCTATGGAGATTATTTTAACATAAACATTATACGAATTTACCAACCTCTTATTTCCTTTGCTCTTTTGCAAGTTTCATACATACGCGCGTGTACATACGCATATACATTCTCATCTTATTTCTTAGACGATAAGATTTAATTCTATTCAAACTTGCCTGACATCTTATTACGGCGCATGACATGACACAGAAGCGTGAAGAAATTGATGTAATTGCAAAGAACATTGTATTCTACAACTAAGGCTTATTGTAAAAGAACAATTGCTTGATAATCTTTATATTAGTGGGGAATTTTCATTTAAAAATATAAGAAAAAATCTTAAATGATTATCTTGCAAGTTTAAGAAAAATCCATTTGAAAGTCGAAATGTACAAGTGCTAATTGAGTAGCTTTTTTAATCATTTCTCTCTCAAAACTTGCTGAATGATAAAGAAGTGCGTGAAAATGATATAAAGCTAACTTTTGAGCATAAAATAACGTATTTAGGGTAAAGCTTCCTTTTATCTTTCGTTAAAATGAGAACTCAAATACACGAGTCTTTTCAAAATAAATATCAATGTTAAAATCTTAATAAAGTATTAATCGGTACTCCACTATCAATAATTATATTAAAAACGTTGTCTAATATCCAATTTCAGATAGGCGTATATCTTGGTAATAAAAAAATTTAATGTTTCGTTTGCGAAAATGTATGAAAACTCCATTTAAAATTTAAATTTAATTAATATTAAATAAGTTAATGTATCCTTGGTTTGCAATAAAATTCAATGTTAAGAGCTAAATATGGTAATTCATTAATAATAAGATACTAAAGTAAGGGATTAAAATATATGGGGAAGAGTGATAAAATGAGGAATATATTTTGAGAAGACGACATAAGCCTCTTAACTTTTCTAGCTGTCCGCTCTAGAAGAAGCATTTATCGTACAACGAATGATTTTATTGGGTAAAACCGAAAACTTCACTTGAATAATGCGTATTGATAATACAAATAGCGAAAACGATCGGGTAGCGTGCGCTCGAGTTCACACGCATTTAACGCTTGTGTCGAGCCATTAAACGAGGCTTGAATTTTAACATTGAATCAGCGTGTGAACCAACGAGCGCCGATCGTTAGCGAGTGTAGAATCGCGCATGCGCGCCAACACGTGTTCGATCCGCTAAATTCATTGAGCCTTGATCGTCAATCAGACCGGCGAAAAATGTTTTTCTAGAAGATAAAAGAATTTAGAGAGAGAGAGGGAGAGAGAGAGAGAGAGAGAGAGAGAGAGAGAGAGAGAGAGAGCGAACGACAAAGATCGTCTTTGGTAATAGAGCCATTGGATGGAGGAATGTTTCAATGTTGAAAAATTGTTTTGAAAGCTGATGAGACAAAGACGCCTGTCTAGCTACAATAACTTATTAAGATAGAAAAAACATTGTTGATCGACTTTCTATTATTAAATACCTCAAAGCGATTATAAATATTTACACTCCCCGGGTCTGTCTCCCCAATTTCAATTCTCATTCAAATAAATATTCAATATATCTTAATATCCATTAATTCCGATCTCGATAAAATATATTAGTTCACAAAACATTTACATTTAACATTACCGTCTTAATATTTCGTTACACAGTTATACAGGAAATAGCTAACTTTTTAGAAACCAGTGCATCGTATCGATTCATCTGCTGCATTCAAGGCAATAGTCTTCAATTCATCATAAACGCTTATCAATATACTATTTAAGTTTTATTATTAGGGCTCGGGATATAATTACACTTGAAGCTATAAATATTACTTTAATTATTATCTGGAATTTTATCATTTTCGAAGAACTTTAACATTTTATGCTTCGACTTGAGTATCTTCTTAAATAGAAAAATCGAAAAATCTTTCTTTCAAGAAAGAAAGAAAGAAAGAAAGAAAAAAACATAAGGAAACTTTATTTCTTCAAGAAATGAATTAAAGAGATTTATGAAATCTTTATTCGCTCTCGTAATGTTGAAATTTTAAAAGAATATACAGTATGTACGGATATCGATCGTCAAAATGAAAATTCCACATTACTAGACGTATTCCCGGCAATAGAAAGGCAGCTCGATAATTAAGAGAATGCAATCGGAAAAAGCTGTAATTAAGCTGAGACGAATTAAGTGAAGATGTGTACGGGGCCGGAGGTACAAAGACCGAATGAACTCGTTGTTAATATAAAGGACATACTGGATATTAAGAAACACCGTTACTTTCTTGCTGGAATTGGAAAAATTCGGAACGTATCTCATGACCATTAATTCGATCGTTATTACTATTGCTATTATGTTTTCTTATGGTTACTATTGATGCTGTTAATTATTAATTTTCAAATAATTTGGCCAGTGTATTAGGGTTTGTTAAAATTCTTAAGCTTCTTTATTATGCAGAGTTCATTATGCTTGAGTACGTGGAATGGATTGTGTAGCTCACCTCAGTTATTTTAGTATCCCCAATTGCAATAAATATTTTAGAATTTTAAAAACTGGAGCAAAGCGTTTTTCTATAACATTTTTTTTTACAAAGTGAGAAAAGTTAATGGGCACGTTGCTGTAAAATACCAATGTTTAGAAGAGGGAGAGAATTTTAATTGTAATTTTATCGTAAGATGGTCATTCCATCGTCGAATTCCAATACAATAGAATAAACGCCTCGAAATTGCATGACATTTTAAATGACACTTAACGAGTCAGGGAAATATTTACTTGAGATTGTAGGAGTATATTTAGGCGGAGAGGAGCGGCATAAATACGATTAAACGATTTCGCCGAGTGCTATTTTTGCGTGAGATTTATTGGCTTATCTAACGAAAACATAAGCTGCAGTATTTTTAAAAGTCAGCTGAATTCAAAGCATTATATCTTAACAATATAGTACAGCCTCCAGTTGGAGGTGGGAAGCTTATAAAATATTAAAGTCCGGAGCTATCGCGCTTCGATTGCTAGACCGGAGCACTGTCCGTCATACCGTCGACCCCGCGACCAATAAATAACCAACGAGACAAACGGAAACCAAGCGAATCTACGAAGGCTTCGTCACGACTAGGAATGCTCGGGTGCCGCTATTGCGGGTCGGGGAGCTAAGGGAACCGAACTCCGCTCATCCCCTCGAACAGCCATAGGCCGCATCTATTTCAATGAAGTTTATGTTGGGGGGAGGGGCGGGGGGGAGCGGTGTGAAAGATAGTCGTCGGTTACGGCCGATTACGTCGGAGAGCGCCTCTGTTTTCTGCCCTCAACGGGATTTCCCCGCCGAGACTGCTCAACTCCCCCTCCACTCCCATCGCGCTCGAGCTATCAATCTAAGAAAGTGCACCCACCACACTAGAATTCAATCATTTTACTTGATCAGCTGCTGCTGCTCCTCCTCCTCTTCCTCCTCCTCTTCCTCCTCCTCTTCCTCCTCCTCCTCCACCGCCTCGTCAATTGTCAACCTGACCTCTCAAGCTCTCCTTAAGTACCCCAGCTTTTTAACGCTTTAAAAGCTTTTAAGGAGGTCGAGTACTGTTGTTAGGATAGGGCACTTGTAATGCTCGGCTAATAACTCTTACTGTTCTATTTTTCTTATCGCGACGCATAACGAAAGGAAAAGGCAAAAATTAATGGTTCGCTGCTACAAAGTCCCTTTCAAATACGTAAATACGTTATATTAAGAGAATAAATGAAAGTTCAAGATTTCTTCCCACGCATTCAATGCCACATTTTCCGGGCTTTAAGCTTATCCTTCATCCGCATTTCGATTATTATTTTCAAAAGGAATAAAGGGACCGAATCAATGTGCCATTCGATACCTTATTCCGTTTCAATGAAGCCGCCTCGTATTACAAGTTCGCTCCACCGATAAGTAAGCTCCCTAGCTCACTCATATCAGCCACATAACTTCTGATGCGTTTATTTATACATACGCACGCGTATACGCGTGCGCGAGTGCGTGTAGAAGGACTCCTTTATTCCCGAGCGTAGCTTATAAATTACACACTATGTGCTAGCAAAGGTGACAAAAAAAAGTCTTTTTATGCAGGAGTGAAGAAGGTAAGCAAGCTCAGCTTTTCATTAGCGCGTTGAAACATTAGCTGGCCCAGATTCAGGACAAAACTCCGCGTAGAACAAGTGAAACTTAAATCTCGATCTCGAATTTTTAGCACTGGAAAAAACCAAGCTAAGAGACAATAATGGCTGCCTGTACCCCTAAAAAAAGGTACTTCGCTAGCGTTTGAAGATGCCGTTCGACCCTAATTTACCCTACCGCGTCTTCTAGGATGAATCGGGAAATCGCCCCGAGGAAACCTACCCGGCAATTACACCTAAGGTCGTGGCCCAGTGCGTGTGGAATGAATTTTTTATCTCGCTGTACTTGTTAGCACTTGTAACGAGGCTCCTCGGTTATGTCCGAATTCCCTACTTTTATCGCCCCTTCAACTCTTCCTTTTCTTCAAGTAAACCTCGCCAAATTCGCCGGCTCGAGACTGCTTTATTTCCTTTATCGAAGCTCTTTACTTGCAGCATTATCGCCCAGTTTCTTCAAATAATTACGCGCTTGTGCATGCGCGGTACAATGAAGATATCGCCAGACTAGAGCTACGGTAGCCCATACAATGTGGCAAATACTGACACGATCGTTTGAGCTTCAGCAATCCGGCGCAGCCTAATTAATACCGCTTCTGATACCTAGGGGATTTTTTTGCGTCACCCTCATTTTCACTCCAGACAGTTGTGCAGTACGACACATTCTTAATTTGATAATTGAAATTCATCAAACGATCTCTAATATCGGAAATCAATAGTTTCATATTATAATGAACGTAATAAAACTTTTTCTTGTTCTGTAATGGGTGTTTCATTATTCCGCTGGTACAGCTCATTCGGATAATAAGAATGAAGTTATTAAATAGCAGCAGATCGATGTTATTGCATACAATTTTACTCGTAACTTATCTGCCAATTTTCTAGAAAAATATATTCTCAACCGTCAAGAAATCAATAACTTCATATTATCTTCCTTAAGTCATTCGTATACGGACCCTCAATAAAGTAAGCTTACTTAATAGCTTACATTAGTCTAGCATTTTTTCCGCATCAATGTTATATTTGATATATTAAATTGTTACGCCAATATAAGTGTAAAAACGACATTATACATTTTTCTACTTGATTTTCGTCAAACATTTCTTTTTAATAACGTTCTCTGAACTATACACACAAACTTTTTCAAAAGTCGTGTAAAATATATGATTTTAAAAGTTATTATGATATTTTCTTGCAACTTATATAAGCGTTACGCGAAAAAATTACCTTAAAAGATACGCCGAACAAGATAACTGCACATATACATTACGAAAACTATTTTTAGTTTTTTATTTCAAAAAAATGGGACAATCATAGTGTTACGTTATTAAAAAGTTATTTTTTTTTTAAATCAGCATTATTGAATCAAGAATAATTTATCCAACAATCTAAATTTATCAAAATCGTAATTATCTCAATATTTATTAATAAGATTTTAAAAATAGAGAATCCAATTTTTTTTAAATTACAGTGGAACTGATTTATCTTGATAATACGTTAGTTGACGAAAACATATTCAATGTAACGATTTTTAAAACCTTCGACTATAAAAAAAAAAAAAAAAAAAAAAAACAACACCGATAGCATATTTATGATCGATATTAACTTTTTCTTAACATTGGCATCATTAATTCACAATACAATAAATTTTAAAAATTAATAAAATAAAATCTTATTTTATAGTTTTAATTAATTAATCAAATTTCATACGATTTTTACTAAATTACAGTACTCGTTCTTTAAACTGCCTTTTATTAACAAATTTTCTCTAAAAAAAAAACATGATTTTTAAAAATTGTATCTTTTAAAGGTTTAAATATATCAACACTTGTCCTTCCAATAAGACGTTTTCCCAGTTAATTATCAACCTCTCCCAATTTAATTATTTACGTGTTTATATATTTTCTATTTGCTTTCTTATAAATATTTTCATATTTAAAATGATAATTTTGTTATCGTATTAAAATATGAATTAGGCTGTTGTATATAAAAGATGAATTTAATTGACACGTGAATATATGTGAAGGAATACCTTATATTCTAAGCACCAAACAAACTGCTTCTTGTAAAAAAATCGGTAATATAATATATCTCAAATTAATGGATAATTGATTTAGATTGAAAAATTATTTGATATTCGCAATGAACTATGCGAGATTATTCTACATCCAATATTAAAATACAGCACGATTGACGCGTTATATTGACATAATTACAATGAATCGCCCTAAGAATACTATCATTATGATGTTTTTAAATATTATTCTCGAATGTCTTCGGGTTTATCTTCATTTATTGTATTGTAGCGAATCATTTCCATCGGATTATCGACAAATTGTCAGTTGTACAAAAATGAAAAATATTTGTTTTCTCCCAAATGATCGTTCAGCATTTACTTGCACGAACACTGTATATATGTATAAAAAAAAAAAAAGAAAGAAAAAAAAGAAAAAAAATGAATCGAATGAAAATGCCTGAAGATGTTTGGCTAATTATTTTTCGACAAATAGAAAGACATTATCACCTGCTTGTGTGGTGGAAATAGTTGTTTCTGTAGAAGCGTTAGGGAGGAGTTGGACAAACAAGGCGGAAACGGATCAGTCGGCAGCACTCGAGGAACATGGCAAATGGTAAACCATGCTTGAAGGCTCAGGGCTACATGCCTGGACCTCATCATCGCCGTACGTCAGGATTACAGGGACGTGAGTCGAATATTCATGAGACACAATGCAGCCCCGACTGTGTACGCTGAGGTATTGCAAATTTATGTTTTTGGCACACCGACCGTCCCAGGAAATCTTGTTGCAGCCTCTTCGGTACCCGCGATGCTAACAATCCGATGTACCCGCAAAAAGAGATTGAGTTTACAATGCTGACGGAGAAAAAGTTGCGATGGAGTTAGTTGAGCGGCGAAAACCGGGGACTCGTGTGTGTGTGTGTGTGTGTGTGTGTGTGTGTGTGTGCGCGCGCGCGCGAGCGTTCGTGTGTGTATATGTGTGGAGGGTGAGGGGGAGGGGGATCTTGGAACCCGCGTCCTCTTCTAAACCATAAAGTATTATTACGCTGTGTAATTCGAGTGGATGTCATTGGGTCTCGAGGGAAATTTCGAGGGTTTGTTAGATTTATTTATTATTGAGAATCCATTTGACTTCGCATCCTCGGATTAGCGATCCCTTTCGATTCTCTGCTCAACCTGACATCTGCATTTGTAATTAATAAAAAAAGAATATGATTAATTGATCGAATTCGTTAATTAATATGAAAATCGAATAATTAATTAATTCATATCCTATGTAAATAGTATTTAAAAATAAAAAAAGCAAGCATTCGAAAACTTTATCTGTAAATACATCTGATGCTCAATGATAAAGTGCTATACTCTAATGAATATTAATGATAATTAATAATGTTGGCAAGCACGTACACTAATGCAAAGTTATAGAAGGCTAAATAACTACTAAAAAAATTCTTTTATTATTATTTATTCGTTTGGTTTTTTTTTTTTTTTTTTTTTTTTTTTTTTTTTTTTTTTTTTTTTTTGTGAATATACGTCCTCGCTGCACTCTACTCACCTGACAAATCGGAACTAACAAATGTGTAAACTTCAACACATTAGTTCCAGAACCATTATCAACTTGTTCTCATAGCATGTAATTACATTGCCGTTTCCCCTTATATCGGCTATTCATTTAAGGCTAAAATCTTTTTTTATTCTGTGCAAGTTAATTTATCTCTATAATCTACATTTACTTTTTATTTTTACATTAGCAACATTATGCTTTAGTTTTATTATAAATTTTATTATCCATTTTATTATCTACTTCATAATAAAACGATAGCAAAAGCGTATTACGAAAACGGCTCTTATTAAGGTAATACCATAGTACCAATAATACTTTTAATAAGGATTATTTAAGTCCAAATGTCGAGGCTGCACAAGTTTATACATAAAATTATACTGACTGTTATTCAGACTATTTTGCTTATAACCAGCTAATAACCAATCGCTAGAAATCCTAACCGATTATTCTTACATATTTGACCTTTAGTATGTTATTATATTGTTGAAAAAAAAAAATTAAATTATATATAATGCAAACCACATTAAAATTTATATAAAAGATTTTTTACCATAAAAATATTTTCACTCATTTCGCTCACTATAAAATTTCCCTAATATTTTTCTTTATATCATCCGTGTATTATGCTCTCTTCGCTCTACTGAATTAAGAGCAGATTTTCTTTCAAATGAAAGCAGATATTTTTTTCATCCACCGGAGATATCTTACATCAAAAGCTTAGTAAAAATGGCGAAAAGGTCTTTCACTAGAAAAATTAAAAGAATTCCTATTTCGTCTCGTTTACAATTGCATACAATACATAACCGTATAAAAATAAACGCATACAAGCCCAATCGGCGTTCTATATCTACATGTATACATACGCGTATATATAGAAATGGGCCAGGCCGGAATGAGTGAGAATATGTGGCAACTAAATTACTTCGGATTTGCATATGCATTAAACGTGAGAGTTATAGTTTGTAAGTAAAAAAATTGAAGAAAAGAAAAATACAAGGGAGAAAGAGCGTAAACTGAAGTTAACACGGATTACGAGCGACACGTGTTCCACTGTACGTAAAAAGGGAACCTGCCACGCTTAACTTTTCTCTCTCTCTCTCTCTCTCTCTCTCTCTCTCTCTCTCTATCTATCTCTCTCTCTCTTCCTCTCTCACTCTCACTCTCCGTCTCCCTCTCCCTCAGCCTCTCCCCATCCATCTGTCTTTCTCCATCGCCCCTTCTTCCGCCATAACATTTTTTTATATTGCATATACGAGAGTCAAGTGTTAGGTTTACAGTCTCAAATCTTAAATGATGCAGGCGAATGTTACATCTGCAAGTAAAAAATATACACAGAATCATCAATCTCGGGTGTAGGTATGAGTTTGCGCAACTGGCATTGTCATTTTTAAATAATCAATTTGATAAATTTTCTACGGCTCAAGCTCTTGTATAAATAACTAATTATCTCCTTAATATTATTATTTATTCAATTAATTCAATCACTGCTCAAATAAAGATTAAGCAAACAATATCTATTTAATGGAGTAATCGACTTATCTACGTCGCGTATCTATACAAGACTATTTTCTTCTAATTAAAGCTTTAAAGTAGCCGAAATCTAATATAAATTTAATTGAAGTTATAACAATTGTTTCGAATTAATGTCTACAGATTAAATATAATGCATTAGCCTTTCGTATCTTTTAGGAAAGCCAACGCCGGAAAATAAAAAATCCAACTCCATGATAGGAAATCCTTTAAGAAAATTAAACGTCCGATTAGAGACTGGAAGATAAACTACTTTTTTAAAAATGAACTCGAAGAACAGCACTGTCTTATTTCACTCTCGTTGTCTTTGCTAATAATTAGCCCGCATACTTCTAACAAGTTCTTTGGATAAATTGCATGAAAATATTGAGAACATCGGGAGCCCCGACTGCCAGAAGCCGCAAGCCATTTTCGTGAACAAGTAAAAAACCATTGCCTTCGATGGACTATCGCAGTATTTAATAATAATGAAAAGCAGAGGGGATATCAATGGGCTTTCGAGTCCGTCGCAGAATTACATTTTCCCTTAAATAGCCAGTATTAGGCGTAATAAGGCATAATTGAGAAAAGGCGAGCCGTAAAAGGAGGGAAATTTCAATCTCCCGCTGACTGATACGTGTAAAGATCATTGGTCCAGATGAAGCTGGGGTCTCGCTAAAGCCGAGTCGCGTCCGGCATCATCGTGTCCGCTAAATACAAACTCAAAGCCCAACGAAAATCAGCGAGGCTGACGAATGTTACAATGCCCCTACACAATGGACACAATACCAATGCTCTACAAGCCTTTAACTAAGGCTTCCTCGTTACGTATATTCCATTACATCTCCCTGTCCTTCTCTCTAAAGGACAGAGCTCTACTTTGACACTCAGCAATTATTCTTATTCGTGATTGCGTTATTTTCACATCTTCCTCCCCTAGATATAGCTAACTAAACCTGTCTCCCTGCCATGTCGTTCGCTAATGCAATTTGGTAAAATAGGATTTCATTACCGAACTAAGTATAAACGTATTCCATTGCCTATTTTCATATTCAACGTAACATCTTGTGTTTTTTAATGTAATTGATTAAACGGGGATCTAGCATTCAGCTTAAAGCTAAATGGAGAAAAATTAATCGAGGCATGCGGACTGTTCAATTTATTTCATATCAAAAAGAGGAATTATTCAGCTCCGTACTCTATGCAGATTGATTATCATTTAGCACGATTACTCGTAAACGAAGCATCGAGTAAACGATACTGGCTCTCGTCAGTGTAAATAATATTAACTCAAACTACATTCGAATACACAATTCGTAAAATCCATCTCTCAAACTACTAATACTCTCAATTACGTTCTCCAATTCCTTTAATAAATTCATAATGGAAAATTTATTTTTCATAACTTACTTATTTTATAATGCAGAGCGTCCATCTTTTCACGGCAATTTCAGCTTAATAAAAATGAAATTTATAAGTCCGTTAATGTTACTCTGATACAGTATTAGAGGAATATCAAACGAATGAAACTCGCCCATAAAAATTGCATGATGTACTGGATAGTAAAAGCGGAGTTGCAAATACCGAGCTATTATTTTGAAATATGGCTTTTAATGGACTAGGATATTTATGAGTAGGTGAGTATCGGTATAACCGGGAAAAATAGTAATTAAATTTATTAAGTAAGAGTTATTAGATAGTACAGGGGGGCAGGGATACATACGCAGGGGCTAAAAACAAAATGCCCTGCCATTCAATTAATGCGGCTGTTCGTTCGTTATTATACGCGGATCCCTCGCACTAGACCTTATTCTTCTGGAATAGACATTTTTTTCTCTTACCGGCCCGCGCAATATCTCGCTGGGCAACGATAAACCGAGGGGATCGGAGTTGGCAGTAGTAACGACCCTCCGGTGCCGTGTACTCCTCCATAGAATCATTTGAATGAACGGTAGCCGGCTAGTTGGAAATTTAATGAGTTTCCCTTTCAAAGCTCCCCCGCCCCTCCGCCAGGCTGCCTCCGCACACCCCGCGTATGCCTAGAAACGGGGAGGAGATACGAAAAGAAAGAACGGGAGCGGGCATTTTCCATTGAAATAACCATTGCGATATTGCGATAATATCATGCGAAATATCCCTCTTTATGGGGGAAGTGGAGCTACGAGCCATACTTTACTTCTTTTTTTTTTCTCTCCAAATCATTACAAGGTAATTCAACTGATCTCTTCAAGTACTTTGCTTTCACTCCCTTAGCACGAATGACTTTTCTTCTACTTCTTCTTCTTCTTCTTCTTCTTCTTCTTCTTCTTCTTCTTTCCTACTTTTACGGCCAATTTATCAGCGAAACGCCTTTTACGATTTCCTTCTCTCTCACTCTTAAGTATTATGTCTAATAACTCATTCCTCGCATTTTTATTTGCCCTTTTGTATCACAGAGGTTACTCGGATAAATAAGCACATCAATAGAACGCATATGTAGGAATGTAAGTGAAGCATGCGATCAACTTCACTCACTTAATACAACCGAATGCAATAAATGACTTAATTTAATATTACTGAAAATTATTAATTAATTCATATAAATTATCGAATTTTATACATTTGCTATACGCAAATTATATGTGTTGTAGCGTATCCTCGTCTTCATCAATTTCAGTCCTTGAATAAACGTAGAAAAACTACGAAACTGAAGATAAAATCCTATACGTAATGCATATTTTAGAATTACTGATGTCCCTTCGAAATTGTAAATATTTCTATTTAATATTATTTACGTAAATTATTTTTATGTGAATTACAAAAGTTTGACTTTTTAAAAAATCATTTAAATCTCAATTTAATTTTGCAAACAACCTAATAATAATTATTTTGATAAAACATTTATAAACTTCTGAAAAGTGCAATTTTCAATTCCTTTTATGTATCACTTTCTCGTGTATCTCATATATAATAGTTTTAAGTACTTAAATCAATATTTCTTTGAATAACGGCAAGATGAACAGAATGAAATATTACGCGTTACTCTTTTATATTATAAGATTGTAGTCAGTTTTTTGTAAAAAGCAGTAAGTTAAACAAATTTACGCACAACTACCTATAACTTTTAAATACGATCTGCCTTGGCCTTGCGCTTCTTGAAGAGATGTAAGAAAGCTCAATAAATCTAAGTAGCCAAGAAAATAATTCTGTAAAATAAATTGAAATTAAAGAATAAATGAATTTCAAGATTTATCTACAACAATAAAGGATGTACAATGTGATATTTTGTGTAAAAATTAATTATTATTGAAACAAACAAATGAACAAACAAATAATTAAAAAATATGCTAAGCCATTAAAAAGATATTAGTTAAATTAGTTAGCAGTAATTAAATAAGTTAAAATTAATTGATTGAATCTGAAAGTTCGTTATTACGTTTATAAATCCTTCTATATCTTTCAACATTCGATTTCATATTTATTCTCTATTTAAATTACACTAAAGGAGCTAACTGCCTCTCGTTCATTATCAATATCATGTTTCTATGCACTTGTTATAGCTTATTTTGCTAGAGTGGGTGCACATGTAATTCTTTGAGAAGGGCATAGGTGTAGGGGATGGTTCGTGCCCGTGTGCGTGTGCGTAAGTGACGTGGGTGTAAGCGGTTTTTAATGGATCTAAAGACACGACACGAAACCAACCACCAGTTACGCCTAAGTTCTCAACCCCTTTCTTATGAACTTCTTATATGTGCCGCAACGTTGATGCATACATAAACCATGAAGATGTTACGACTGCGCACGCGCAATTTACGGAAAGCAATATTTCTTTAAATTATGCCGATAAGAGTATGATTTATTCGCATTTCCATGATGTGGTTATTATAGTCAAGGATATGAAAGAATCATCTAAGTAAAGTAGTCTTATGGGAATGAAGATAAAATTTAAAAAATGCAAACGACGAATTCCAAGTTAGAGAATGGGAATAATTAATAGATCACGTTTTCACAATTATTGGCTTCCTACTAAAATACGTATTATTACATTTAGACTGATTTACATTTCACAAAATTGAATACTCTATCGATTACTAAATTATATTAGTATATAATTTACCTATTATTTTGCTTTGATACCGCCATATTGTGTAGTTGAATCAATGAAACTTTAAATTAAATTTAAGGTAAACTTTTTTATAATTAAAGAAGAGAAATACTAAATATATGTTCAAGTGCTATTAGAGATCCATGAAAATACTTAAGATATAGATAACATTTTTTCTAGGTCAAGTTAGATAAATGTGGTTTACAAAAATTAATTAAAATGTTTATTAAGAGTATTAAAATTTACTTAAGAAAAAAGAGGGAATGAGAATTTAATTGCACTTTTCATTTTGTTAATAAACCTTAGATTTAGCTTCAACAAATAAGATATTTATGCAAACAAGAGCATCAAAAACTGGCTTCAATTAAAATGATAAAAAGGTCTCATGTCAATGCAATGTAAGAAATTTTGTAGCCATCGTGATTATTATTATATAAAATGTATACCCACTCAAACAATATTTGTAAATGTATAAAAAAAAATATGAAATGCATTGAGAATATTTTAAAACAGCAATATTTGGAATGTTTTTATTACTATTAAAAAATGCGTTTTCAGAAAAAATATATGTGAAAAGGTTTAGCGAAAGATAAGAAAGAAGTAAAGCAGGTCGAGGAAAAACGTGTGCTGAGAGAAAATTTTCTCTAACCCGCTTCGTTGACGGCAAGTAAGTGAGGATTTACGCATTTGGACAATTTAGGCTAGTGAGCTAATGAATGAGAAGAGTATATATAAAGAAAAAATAGGCTTGTGCCATTTTAACAAGCAACAGGGTCGCTTTTCTTTACGGCTCAAACATTGCTTTAACCACGTATTTATATTTTTCATGGAAATGCTTCTATTCCAACATTTTTAATTAATTTTCTAAATTTAATTATTTATATATTAAAGGTTCGAGGGATATTTCTTATCGATCCGAGTTTCAAGAAAAAACTTTTTTTCGCTATAAATTTATTTATATCTTTAATTATAACAGTTTTCTATAAATCAAAGAGTATTTGTAGTAAATTTTCAAATAAATGTACACCTTATGAATGCCAACATCATATTATATTTTCCTCATTTTATTTTTATCGAGCAAATTTTGTCTAGCTACAAGATAATATATCAATATTAATTAATTAACGTGCCAAATATAACAGTACTTTTACAATTAGGACTTAACAATAATATATTTAAAAAATATATATATATATAATAACAATGATAATAAAATAATAAAATATATGAGGGACGTATTTATTTTGAAAATTTTCAGAGCTTCTAATTAGTTTTATTAATGCTTATAAAAATTTAATCTTCATTTAAATTCGCTACCAGTGAAATCGACAGATTAAAAGCAGCACATAATAGCGTACAAAGTATAAAGCTTTCCTCAGATTTTTAAAAGAAAAAAAAAATGTCCAAAGTGTAGGCACACTTCAAGGGATTCTATATATTTTACAATATCGATTTTCGTCGTAGATAATAATATAACGTAAATAAGGGCATAGTGTCGGCGTGTAGTGTAAACTGAGTTCATAGCCGTGTTTGTGAAACTAACGCGTAAGCTTAGTAACGAAAGTTTTTTTTCTTCATATTTTTATCGAACAAGAGACATTATTGTCTCGACGGGAAAGAATTACAGAATAAGGCAGTATAAATAAGACCTTTTGAAGCATTGCTCGCGTAAGCTATGCTAATGTATTATGTTTTAGCTACGAACAACAAATCAAGCCAAATTAGGTGTAATCGTGGTAGTGCGATACGCAGAAGTCGCTCCAATATTTCATTGCTACGTAATGCGCTTCAATTGACCGTTTCTATCTCAATATTGCATGCCTCCTAATAATTTATATAATTCAATCATATATGCTTATTTATTCATACATTCTGACTCATAAAGCCTATCTTTCACGTTGAGATTTGTACTTATCAATTAGCCACGATGATCATACGCATAACGTAACGAAAGCTGTAGTGGAAGCACTAATGCTCATTAGCCATTTATTTCCAATAGAAAATGCAAGATGAAAGAAAATTTATAAGATTTTTTGGATATGATTATACTGTCGGTCAAGGCGACTTAACTTATATTTATTAAATTATGATAAACTCTATATAATATAAATGATTGTATATAAGTAGACACGAACTGAGAAAAAGCCTCGGCAAGGATAAAGCTACTCCGTCGTATGCATTGATGACTTGAGAAGTAAATAATTACATTCGCTCGTCGCTTAATATCGATGCGAGTTATTATGAAATTAAAAATAAATTTTTAACATTAAGCTACATTTACGGAAAGACTAGCACTTCTCATCAGATAATGATAAGTATAATAAAAGGGAAACTTTTATGCGACTTATGAAGAAGGGAATATCCATTTAGAACATTAAAAATGACTGCGGTAACAAACAATAGTTACAATCGGCTTTTAATCTAAACAAATTCGATTCGTTGTAAAAGAATGTGAGTATTAAAATTTTCTATTATTTGAGAATTTATAGATCCTTTTAATGGAAAAAATTATGCATTTCGTAATGGATAATCGTGAAAGCAACATTTATATTGTAATATAGGACACCTACGTTATCGACAAATTATATTACATCCTTGAGCGAATAAAGAGACTAATTATAAAAGTTAGCCATTTATCGAATGTAATGAATGTATTCGAAAAATCAATAATACAACAATGACGGCATGGTGTAATTAATTTCATAATAATACGAGAGAAGAGCCGCAATGTTTTTCTATTATTACATAGGATTATTAATACTTCAGCTTAATTCTTTTCATCTTTACCACGAAAACAATGAAGATCTGATAAAATAAAAGAAGTCGGTACAAGAGTACGAGTATTACGAAATATTTATCTATCTTCGATTCAAAGCAATTAAGAATTAAAATAGGAAGGAGTATCGGTGGGGTATAACGAATGGAGAGTAATCGATGTGCTCTGGTTAATGGGGCGTCCGCTTCCTTTCTTTCATTCCTATTTTTGATTGATAATTGTTTTATAGAATAAGCCAGATTATACTTAGGCAATGATCAATCTGCAATCTCTAAATTAATGCCACCTTCTTCATTGCCGTAATTGTCGACGGAGGTGCATAAAACAGCTATAACATACTTGGGCTATCTATTTCATAATGTATCGTAGGTTACGGACGGGAAGATGAAAGTCCTGGCAATCTCATTATCAATAATCATGAAAATACTTTGGCTGTCTGTTGAAATACATGAAATGATGGCAACGCTAAAGTGGCCGGGTAGCGGTGAGGGAGGGGGGAGGGTGCGAACATGACTGGACTGGTGGTGAGAACGAGCTAATCAAAAAATGTCTTCCCAAGCATCATTGGGTCGAATGAGTGTCCGTTATCTCGCAACGTCCAGACGTGACGTTAAGAATCTAAGGAGCCATCGCGGCAAGGGCTTCCGACAAGTCAATCAAAATTAAAAAAAAAAAAGAATTAATAAAAAACAATAAAAATAAAAAACCTTGAGACTTGTAGGCGCAAATTAATGTTGCTTTAGCTCTGTGTAGAAGGGCAATAGATGTAGCGAAAGCTCACTCGCGTCATTATTACGATCGTATACGACCCTTCAACACTAAGGAGGCAGCGTTTTTATTTTACATCCCCCCCTCTCTCACTCTCTCTCTCTCTCTCTCTCTCTCTCTCTCTCTCACTCACTCTTCCTCATTCACTCTTTCGTCTTATTTTATTTAGGATATTTAAGAGTTATTTAATACTTTTTCCTTTCGAACCAAGAGAATTTACAATTAATGACAAAGTTTGCTTATTATGAATCTGTCGCTGCCTGCGATTGAATTCTCTCGTCGATACAGAGATACTCGTTCGGTCTTAAAGACTCTAGTCTCGCTAATAGAAATCCGCGTTCGATCACATTAGCAATTGTGAGGACAAGCCCCTTACATCGCACGCACCCTTCGAGACTTTAAATTTTATCACTACTTCTTTTTCTCTCTTATTCTTTGTCAATTTTAAAATTAATCTGCCAATGTTTTCTCAGCATCCGAATGTCAGGCAGACTTCATTTTTATTCTAAAATCTATGGAATTGTGAGAAGTAAGGTTTTCTCGAGAGGCAACGATATTCCTTGCTAAACATCGGGTACCTCATGTAAGATATAATCGAGTTGTGACCGTTCGTCATAGAGACTCGAGAACGAGACAGCATTAAAGGTAAAATAAAGAGAAAATAGGGTTGTTGAAAATGGTGATAATATTTTTTTAAAAAACTTGTAAAGATATATATATATATATATATATATATTGTACAGTTCCTCATATAGTAATAATAATAATAAAGAAAAACAATACGTGTATAGGCACATCTCCTAGAGCTATTCCGTAATGAAAATTGAGCCACGAATAATCCCAGCGCCTATGTACTAGTAGGAAAGAGGGTGGGGGAGAGCGCGAGAGAGAAAGAGTGACAGAGGGAGTGAAGGCACAGAGGCATAAAAGTGATGGGAATTAAAAGAGCGCGGAGCTCGTGTCCACGCTCGAATAACAAGCGTCGGTTGGTTGATGGCAATAAAGCAAAGCCGCCGGGCGTGTGTGTGTACCATGACGATGCCGCTGAAGGTTTTTCCTCCTGCCTAGTGTCGGGTCAATTATTTTGAAAAAGTTCGCCGACAGGCCATGAATTCGAGCGTCCCTCTTCGGAATTGATTCGGAGCCCGTGGCCCCAAGCCGTCCCGAGCGACCCGTTCCCGATTTTTTCTTCCCCGGGTATTAAAACCGAAATAAACGGTGCCCAGAGCTTCCGCCAGAATCGCTATCCGAGACTGGCCCTAAGCGGCCCCGAGTGGTGGACCACTTAGGGCATCGCCGAGGTGACTCATCAACGAGGGAACACGATTATTGTCTCGGGCCAAGCTCGATTATTCCTCGGGAATCGCTCCAACGATGAGCCAAGGCTCCTTTCACAACATTTGCCCTTCCCGCCGCACCCCCGCAATTAATTGAAAATTTCATAAGAACAATTAATTACTTCAACCAAGCTCGCCAACAAGCACTCGACCTTCCAATGTCTCTAATCGTCTCTAATTACGGTACGACGCATTTCACATTTGGATTCTATTGTACCTTCTGCAATTACTAATTTCAGACTAAAACTGTCGAAAATAAAATCCCCCCCCCCCACGTCATCGGAACAACCGCGTGTCGACGGAAAAGAACGACGTTCTCTTGTTGTTGTTTTTTTTTTCCAATCGTCCCCTTTACGGCTGTTTAATACGTATTTAATTGCAGATAGCGCGAAGGATGAAAAAGTTGAGAAATCTTTGTTAGAGAAGAAAAGCAGTTGGCTACGTTCCATCACTTTCAGCCGAAACGCTCGAATCCGCGAACCTTTGATGCGTAATTCATTTTGGTAAAAGCTCGTAATTGTCAGTTGCCGCTGTCCGCAAAGACTCGAAAAGCAGTTGCCAAAATTAAAAGCGAACCGAAGGCTAAAAATCTCTTCTATATATATATATATACACACGAGTTTGTAATAAAAATGTTGAGGGGATCGATGGATGATAAAATCCGGGAGGCTCGTTAAGCGCTATCGAGTGCCGGCGTAGCGTAGGAGACGGGGCGCGGACTCGGAGCTCAGGGAGACCTTCGTCTCGAAAAACCAAAATACTCTGGCGGGTCTGGCGGGCCGTCGCGCTCGCGGCTCCAGGAAGTTGGCGGATGCAATCGATGATGCCCCCCGCGCGAACAAGAGCGGAGGAAACCCGCGACAAATCGCCGCTCGGTCGGCCCTCGCACGCAAAAATAATACTCTATAAATAAGAACGGGTGGTAAGCCCGGCCCTGGGGCCTCTTTGTCTCTCCGGGAGAATCTGCTTACGAGATAAAGTCCGCTTCGATGATTTACGGGAGATAAGGAAAAAGTATCCGGAGCGGCGCGGCGCGGCCCGACGCGGCCCGACGCGGGTATTCTCGGCTGCCAGACGTCGCGCTTCGCTTTTCCTTCCTCCGTCCCCTGACGCCCCTCGTAGAAAATAACGAGTTTTTCGAGGGAAAGGGCGCGCTCGGACGCCGCCGCCGCCGCCGCCACCGCCGCTAAGCTCGCACCGAGTCGTTTAAGATTATTCGCTCGCACGGCACAACAGGACCCGCTTGCGCTTTAAACCATTCTACCAGCTATCAATTTATTTATTTATTTTCTCTCGTTTTTATTCTGCTCTTGTGATATTCGTCGGGCAAGACGGTCAAGCTTTCCGTCCCTCCGAACGTTCCGGCGCATTTCTCCGCTGGCTTTCCGTGACATTCGATCAAAGGCCCAAGGCCCCAATGACCCCAATGAGGTGTAATCGCGGACCGACAGACCTCAAATGGCATTCTTCTTCGAGTTCGCAGGCCAAGTAGCCGAGTAGCCAAGCCCTTCCGATACTTAATCGTCATTTAAGGGTAATGATAAGCTGCTTCTACGTGGGGGGGGGGTAGCTTTCCAAAGCTTTCCTTTGCCAACGAAAAATAATAGATCAAAGACCGTCCATTCGGAGAATTTATACTTATTTGTTATGACAGAGTAAGGATTCTCTCTCACTCTCTTTCTCTCTCTCTCTCTCTCTCTCTCTCTCTCTCTCTCTCTCTCTCTCTCGCTTACTCTCACTCTCACTCTCTCGCTATCGCTATCGCGCAGTTTTATATGGCATCGATCGATCGTTCCATTCGTTCCCTTAAACGTAATAAAAATATTTATTGCTCAAATCCGATTCTTGGCTTCCCAGCCTTTCAATATGGCCACTGTAATGTAATATTTAAATCCAGCCGGCCGCCCGATTCAATAAACCATTTCTACGCAACGTCAGTAAACTAATGCAAATTCCTATAAACGAAACCGTAAATATACTTTACATGAATTTTCTCGTATGCTCGCCATTACGTAAGAAGTCGACTGGAATTCCGAGAGAACTTACAGTCCACAGGGTCTATAGGCGGGGGGGGGAGTGAGTGAGTCCTCGATAAAAGCCTGACGGATTCGAACGAACAAATTTTAAAAATTCATGCTGTGATCGTGTCGGCATTATTACTTAATAAGTTGGAGGCTTTGCGGATAGAGTGTAACACGCTCGTTCGCAATGATATGTGGCGCAGAGCGAGGTGGGTTTTCAATTTTAATTCAATTCCAAGCAATTGCAATTGACCGATTCCCATAAACAGCGGAATAATGCCTTCCACGTCATTCCTGCAAGTAATCTCGACAGATTATGGAGATCCGTTGGCTAAAACTGCCACGATCCGGAATCTCCGGTCGGAGAATTTACATAAGCCCGACTGGCTAAAGAAACGTTTAGTATATCTTTCTCTCTTCGTGCACTTGTTAAAGTGTATTGTTTGTTATCGAGTGTAGTAAGTGGCGAAGCTAAATTATCAATCGACGCCTTCTCGGAATGGCACTTACAGCATCGACGAGGCCCCAAGTCTGCTTAGAGAGAGAAAATCAATGAAGGGAGAATAATGGTCTGCAGTCGGAGGGGGGAGGGCGAATAGTGATCAGTACCTATTGCTAATACTCGGATACACTTTGATGTTGAGGGAAGCGGGGTGTCGCAAAAATTGAACTACTCAGCTGGCACAAGACGTTTACCAGGTGCGTTAACCCCGGGGCTCAAAATCCAACGGGAATACGTAGAGTTCCGCGGAATGCTGAAACGACAAAAAAAGAAGACGAAGAAGACGAAGAAGAAGAGGAAGAACAAGAAGACGTGCAGAGCTAGAACGCGAAAAAAACAGCTCCTCAGGGTAGATGTAGGGGTGTAGGGGGGCGGGATGGGTGGGGTAGGCGGGGTAGGCGGGGCTGAAGGAGAGGGAAGGGGGCGCGCGCGCGGACAAGAAAGAAGAGACTAGCAGATAAAGAATGAGCAGAGAGGGAGAGAGAGAGAGAGAGAGAGAGAGCGCCCAAGGGTAGACATACACAAAACGCGGTTCTGACACAATGCGTTTCCGAGGCAACACAAAACACGCCGTGGCGCGTCCACCCTGCACACACGCCTGCTAGGCTATTGTAGGTGTAAGTAAGCGGCGCATTCCACCTCCGCCTCGTTCTCGCTGAGGTCTCCTCCCCCGCCGCCCGCCAAGGAACGGCACGTCGCCCGGGCAGTCCTCACTCGCATACACTCGGCTGCTCTCTCTCTCTCTCTCTCTCTCTCTCTTTCTCGCTCTCTCTCTCTCTCTCTCTATCTCTATCTCTATCTCTATCTCTATCTCTATCTCTCGTACACTCTTCTCAATCCGTCCGGCGAATCGGTCGTAGCTCGCGCTCCTCCGTTGCTGTTGCTGCTGCTACTGTTCGATAGAGGCACAGACGAGTTGTTGCCTCGAGGTCTGAAAGTAGAACCGCTCGAACGGCGACGTAAACAAAGGGAGAGAAGCAGCAGCAGAAAGCGGCATCACGTGGGGTGCCCTGACCCTTGGAACGACCGCTCGCGGGATTGACTTACCTATGCACTTTTCTGGCCTGGGCGTCGAGGTCATCCTCAGGAGGGCCGACTCCTGTCGTGATCCTGCCGAGATCTCTTGGCCCGCGACGGGGCGGCGCTGCGGCACACGTGCGCACGGCACCCGTAGACGCGCGCACTCGGGGCGCAGCACACGCGACACTCGGCCGGCGCGACGCCCGCATTATCGCGGCACTCGGGGCGCCTCGTCACCGGCGGCCGCGAGCACCCCGAAGCTCATCCTCGGGCGCCGCCGTTCCTCTTCTCCGCTTCTTCACGTCGCTCACGACGGTGCTGCTACTACTACTACGACTACTGCTCCCGTCGTTGCCCTCGTCCTCGTCCTCGCCACCGCCGCTGCCACTGCCGCCCTCGCTGCACCTCCTACTACTGCTGCTACTGCTTACTTGCCCTGCTACTGCTACTGCTACTGCTGCTGCTGCCGCTGCTGTTGATGTTGTTGCTGCTGCTGCTGCTGCTGCTGCTGACGAAGAAGCCGCCGAGCGGACGAGGCTTCGTGAGAAGGGCGCGCGCGCGTTCTGCCAGAGACTGACTTCCCCTCGCTCCTTTACGCTCCGCGCTCTCGAGGAGACGGCGGTGGCGGTGGCGGTGGCGGTGGCGGTGGCGGTGGCGGCCAAGGCGTTCCGCTCCTCCCTGTCTGCTGCGTCCCAACGCTCGTGTGCGTGTGCGCGAGCATAGGGGAGCGACGCCCGCGGCATCTGGAGCTCCGAGCCCCAACTGGAGGCGCGAGGGTCGCTACCGAGGGTGACCACTCGCGAGTGCGCGACCAGCACTTACCGCAGCCTCTGACGGCCCCGTCCTCACCGACCCCTAAACCAGCTGATGACACCAACATCACCAACAAGGCCCTACCTCACTACTCATCCCCCCCCCTCCCATTCGCCCGAACCGCTCGCCGACCCACAATACCGAGACTCCTTCGAATTCAACACTCGTCCTACTCACTTTTAGCCCTAACAGTATTAATAATAATAACGAAGACATGTTTCAAAATTTTAAAGTCACCGTCCTTTCAAATCAACGTCTTCGTATACAAAACATGTGATTTCCCAACACCAATGAATTACTAGGATTTTTTTGCTAACGAACAAAAATGATTAAATTCTAAAATTCTAAAGAGCCTTTTGCATTCTTATCATCACGTCGAACTGCATAATAAGTAACATTTCCTTAAA
Organism: Ceratosolen fusciceps; assembly: GCA_018883505.1. Taxonomy (NCBI): domain Eukaryota; kingdom Metazoa; phylum Arthropoda; class Insecta; order Hymenoptera; family Agaonidae; genus Ceratosolen; species Ceratosolen fusciceps. The sequence continues at coordinate 1,810,718 of RCIC01000012.1, read as the reverse complement.
GTTATAATAATAAATACTAATAAACGTATGAAAATAATAATATAGCATAAATTTATCTAATGTAAAACTGTTTTACTTCGTAAGGCCAACAATAAACATTGATGCTGCATTATTATTAATCTATACTTACAAAAGTATTAAAGTTTAATAGAATTAAAAAGTATGAAAATAAGCAGACATTGTGAGTAGATGGTACAGAATCGATATTGTTAATTGTTATAAATATTCAGTGGTGGGTATAAAAATTTTGAATTGACAGCGTAACTATAGAAATAAATATCGGACACGAGTAAGCGTTAATTAACTAACGTAACGTAAAGCGGTTAATAAAGGGGTGAGCGGAAGGCGGTGGAGCCTGTCTGATCTAATAATGAAATTTCAAATTCAGCGCGAAAATAAGTGACTGGTGTGGGGGAAAATTTGTTTAGAAGGAATAATGGCTGACAAGCTGTTGTTCGGACGTGTGACATTTCTGCGCTTCTCCTTTCGATATGTAAGTCCCAAGAGAGAGATTAACAATTTCACGGTACTAATTTGAGCTCCAGCCATCAAGATTTCGACTTCCGAATGTGATAATTTACGCCAAGTAAGTCGAGATCAGGGACAATTGAAGGGACCCGTTAACTGCCCCCGTACTTATTCAGCTGTATTGAGTATCGAATTTTGAGGTTATGATGCTTAGTTCGGAGTGACTCCGCTAGTACGTCAAAATAATATAAATAAAGATCCATGTGAGAAGGTCCTAATGGTAAAGGCAGCGCGTTGATCTGCTTAATAAAATCAATGTTTTACGTCGTTAAAGAAAAAACATTAGTGTTGAGACGCGCAAAAATAAACGACAGGTGACACGCAACGACCGCACCCTCGCGTAAACACGACGAACCTTGTATTTCGTGACAGCTCACCGAAAGTGAGCCCAGCAAGTAGTGATAATGGGAAATTTTGGATTAAAACAGCACTACGAAATGGCCAAGAGCACCGGAACCCTCGACCTGTCCCGGAGGAAGCTCGACAAGTTCCCCCCGGAACTCGTCGTTTTGGCCCCTTTTCTGCGCAGCCTCAACCTCGCCGATAACAAGTTCACCCAACTCTGCGTTGACTTTCAGAAATTGACGCACTTGAAGAACGTGAACCTCAGCTGCAACAAGCTCACCGAATTACCGGAAGGTATAGGAGCTCTTATCCACATCAAGAGGCTCAACGTCAGTTCCAACCAGCTGACCGCCCTTCCATCCTCCATCTCGCAGCTCAAGTATCTCGAGCAGGTCAGTCATGCAAATATTCCCTCTTTTCTCAACGAATCCATACCATTACACTTCAATTATAAGTATTACTTGGAAAATTTTACTTATTTTTTATTTAAACTGATCGTGAGATAATGAAAAATTGCAAAAAAATTTTACTGACTTATTAATTAGAAAAGGAATTAATTACAAATTAAATCAATTTATTCGTGAAATTTTTTATTACGTTAGTAAAATTCATTGTGTCGACGTCATTGATTATTCGAATTACGATAATTATATTTGCTTCCATGTACAATTCAATTAAAACACGACTGCTAAGAAAAAAATATATAACTCGATCAACGGAATAATAAGAATGCCTTGGGAACTTAATTATTATTATTGGCTGGGTATTAGGTGTTTGTGGTAATATTAATGACGGTATAACGATCGATATAACATGTCCGAAGGTCAAGATGTTGAGCTAAAATAAATAATAAATTTGCCAGGTCAACCTCTCGAACAACAATCTGACCGAGTTCCCACTTATGTTCTGCGGCCTGAAGCATCTGGACGTGCTCGATCTGTCTCGTAACCGATTGACTTCGGTCCCGGACGGCATTGCTGAACTACATGTGATCGAGCTCAACCTCAACCAGAACCAAATATCCGAAATATCTGAAAAGTTCACCGAGTGCTCGAGACTCAAGACGCTACGACTTAACGAAAATTGCCTGCAACTCGGAGCGATACACCAGCAGATTTTCGAGAGATCCAAGATATCGCTGTTGGAGCTCGAAGGCAACCTTTTCGAAATGAAGCAGCTCTGGGACCTGGACGGCTATGATAAATACATGGAGCGATACACGGCTGTTAGAAAGAAGATGTTTTAAGCCAACGCTTCTCGTCCTCTTCTTTTTTCGACCTTATTTTTTTTTTTTTTTTTCACAATTTACTTCGCGGAGAATCCTTTCTTTCGATAGTATTCTTCGAGGCTTTAATCATAAAAAAATCTAATCTGTACAAAGATTATAAACGAATTTTTATATAATGCCGTTCCTTTATAATTATGCATTTTCTAATTCTCTAAAATCGACGTACAATAATAAAGCCAGTGTAAATTTCACGAGAGAGAGAAGCATTTCTTAAAAATTTAATTAAATGAACTTGTATCTATAGATGTGTTGTAAATAAAAATTTAGATTTCTTTTATTTATATAATATGAATTACTAACACTGTTGAAGCTAACAGATCTCGTGTTATATGAAAGAAGAATTTTTTGAAATTCTAAGCGATTAAAATTAGTCAAAAGATTGGATACGAATTGGGTCAGGAGATTTTCAAGTAGTGATTATCGTTTAAAGGGAAGTAAATAAAAATGTAATAGTAGAACAGTGTCATTGTTTAATTAATGAAATCGATGGGTTATTGTAGCATATGCATTAAAGAATACATTATATGCATAATTTAGGCAATTTTATTTTTATGAATAGAATAAAAATACATTTAAAATTTATGCAAGACGATTAGATAGATTTTATCGAACATCACGGGCAGACAGGCGTCTTGGACTGTAAACCGAAGAAGTATAATATCAAAATCAGTAAACTTTTTAATCGTTAATCGATATTTTATCATTATCTTTTTTTTGAACGATTGGCTAGACGTCGATGTCGAATAGATTTTTTAACTATAAGTTCGGTGCAATCAAAAAAAAAAAAAAAAAAAAAAAAAAAAACTTTGGATTAATAAGTTTAAAATAACCAAAAATCCCGAGGATGCGAATGGGCACTAAAAAGTTTAAAAGTTTCGTCGATCCCAGAAGTCATATTGCAATTATTGAGCATAACACGTGTATTCTTTTTCATACATTTAGATTGGGAAAAACATAATTGCACAAACAAATCTTATTAAACTCTTTTCAAAATCGCTTTAACGACGAGTTGTCGTTATTTAGATTATTTTCATTTAGATCCGAGCGGATTAATAAAGATGTTACGACTTTAAGCTTCAGCTTGTTAAGCTTTTTTATTATGCCGAAGACATCGGTGATGGTTAGAACGGAAATTTGAAAAAGGTCTAACTACGTACGATTACAATCGTAGACTGGAAAATCAAATAATGGCTAAAAACTAGATGGCAGATTCGTTTCTATTCGGATTGCACGGTCATATTTGTGAAAAATGTTTTACTATATACAATTTCCGGTAAATCGCGATTTATGCTTAGGAAATATAACGAAAATTATATTTCATCAATATCATCAATATCTTAACTAATTGATTGAAATATTAATTCATTATAAGTGTTTATTAAATTTACTGTTTAGTACAAATTATACTAAAATTATATTTAAATATTTTCAAATATTTCAGTATCTGAAAGGAATGCTTGAATATAAGATATAAATATGTGTATCACTGGTATGTGTCAAAATAAATATATTGAATAGAATATTAATAAGAAAATTTCCAACAGCTGATTGAATATAATTAATCAGAGAAATATAAAATTTTATATGAATGTACTTTATAATATCTCTTCTAAAATTTTACATTAATTAATCAGATTTTTCAAACACAAATATCTTCTTTTAAAATATTTGTATTTTAATAATAAACTTTTAAAAACAATTTTTCTATAAATTCTTACGAATACTTTGTATTCGTTAAAATTATATAATAATTAACGATTATACAAGCGCGCGCGCGCGCGCGCGCGTGTGTGCATGTACGTTTGAGTATGTATATAATATGTTAATAGTATTTTATAAATGATTGAAATAAACGTTATTCGTTAATCAAAAAGTGTTTATTTTATTGTATAGTAGTTAGCTCCATACCTTTATTCCTTTAAATTTTTTTATCTAAAGCTTTTTTCTAATTATATATATATATATATATATATATATATATATATATATATCAATGACCCGATGATTACGATTCCTTAGTTTAATTCAAAGTAATAATTTTTTTATATTAAAATACAGAAAGTAGAATGTAAGATCAAGGTTTAGATTAAGATCTATATATGTAAATTTAATATCTCATCGTTATATAAAGATGAAATTTATTTTTATTTGTGTAAATTTATCGTGGACTTGCCAACGATCCAATCTACTACATAAAGTGCATTTCCAGAAAATTCAATACAACTCAGCACTATCTGCATAATATAATTATTTTAATACTTTAGGTAATAATATGAAACTGTGCCTCTGCCGATTGATCAGAATGTTTATTGTACAAGCTAAAATTTTACATTAGAATACATGTATCCTGTAATACGTGAAAAGTTATTATTTCACGATTCCAAGTCAGGTAGATCAAATTAGATAATATTTCTTTGGCTATTATATGAATTTATACAATTGTGAGTGAACTTCGATATTTTAATTGTTGTAATATGACGAGTATATAAAATAAAGACTTATAATGTGCATATTACTTTTTCAATATTAGAAATCAGTAGAGCTTCGAGAGATTATATATTACAAAGTTAGGATTTTAAATCACGATTAAATAAAAAAATTAAAAAAAATATTGATTTTGAAGCGTATTTGCGTAGAAATAATTTCGAAGAAATTGTTACTTCGGCGAGTGATAAGTGAATGTTACGGTATTTCAAGTTTATATAAAAAAAAAATTCCAATATATTTAATTAAAAGTATGTTGGTTCCTTGAGAAAGCGATGGAATGTTTGAAAAATTTGAAAAGATGAATAAATCAGTCGAATCGATCAAGGGAACGAAATTCCCTATGTACTTTTTAACGATTTGAAAATAAAGAAAGATTTGCCGAGATGTAATAGCTGCTCGACTAATGGTCTCGGTTAGCGGTAAAATACCACAACATTATGTAACTGCATAATAATGAAAGAAAATAGTTAGAATAGAAACATTTAGGTAGCACTGAGTGCGCGTTGTTCATTGTGTGCGGATGTGGGCACGTGTGAGTGCACTCGCAGAGACATGAGAGAAAGACGTCGTCGTGTTTTTGGTAAAAGTGTCGGTTCGGTCGAGTTGACCGGTCCTCACATACCGGCCAAAGGTTCAATTTAAAGTCATTGTTCCAGTAAATGTCAGAGATCCGTTAGTCGGATCGCCTGAACAACCGAGGGCAAGAGTCGGGCGAAGCGAAGCGAAGAGTTCGCCTCGTCGCTTAGGGAAGGTAGGGAGCGAGATCTCGTCGGAAGTCCGTTCGCATTGTGATCCCGGTGAGATTAAACGAGCAGCGGCCAGAGATTTTAACAGGGAGTCTCGGACGGAGGAGAGGAGTTAACGACTCCCCTGGGTCGGCGAGGCCCTGGCCTGATGGAATCCGGAAGGTACGTGGACCGCGGTATTCGAAGGGAGGCTGTCGTCGGTTCGAAGTCCGCTCGAATCCTCTCCGAGTACCGCTAACGTCCCATCGCCGTTAAATAGAACGAGCGGCGCCAGGAGGCGGACAATACGTACACACCTCGGGCAAATAGAGCTGTAAATCGTAAATCCATCGGCGAATAGGCCGAGGGCTATTATTATTTAGACGCGTCGTAGCGGCGAGGTGGGAGGGGGAGGCGCGGCCGAGGAGCCAAGGAGTCGGCGGGTCGCGCTCGGAGGCACGTCCGCATACGTGGGAGCTGTCGCGTAGTATTCTCGAGTCGCTCCTCTCCCCCCGCCCCCCAGGCGGACGGAGCAAGTGGCCGCATTTGTCGGACCGCCTAGCAGGGAGGAAAGGGGGCGGAGGTAAGTACGGGAGCCTCGGCGCATCGCTCCGCGCAAGGGGATAATAAAGGCCTCGCCTCGGAAATTGGGAAAGAGCAGGGTGGGTGGGGTGTGGGACAAAGGGCGCGGAGGGCCGACGGACCGAAGACCTACTACGGGACATCGTGGAACGGTCGTTCTTACCGTCCCACCCCGGCCCTTCCGCATCCCTCGTCGCCCCCGTCGTTACCGCCGCCACCGCCGTCGCCGCCGTCGCCACCACCACTACCACGGCCACGACCACGACCACGACCACGACCACGACTACCACCACCACCACGACTACGACCACCACCACCACCGTCTCGCCGCCCGGCAGCGCCGCGCAACTGCCGGGAATTTTCAATGTCAAAGGCAGGACTGCCCGGGCTCTGCCACTCGCAGGACTATTTTCGAGCGATCTAACTAAACGAGGCGGCCTGCGTCGCTCTTCACCCACACATCCAAGCCGTGGAGGACACGGTCGAATGCCATGAAGGTGCCGGTCCTCGGCCCCCAGAGGCCGCCACCCCAATGTTCTGAAAGAGCCGAACGCTAGTAGTCGCCGCCGTCGCCGTCGCCGCCGTCGCCACCGCCACCGCTCCAAGAACCGACACGGTCGACCGTCCACCATCGGCGCGGGTGGCTTCTCCTATAGCCCCCTCTCCACTTTGACGACCCGTTAGCTGACTAGCTACGGCTGAGTGTGTGTAGCCGCGCGCACGGACGCACGGACGTACGCACGCACGAACGACGCCCTTCTCCTTCACCGTCTCCACCTCTTCTTCCACCACCAGATTCCCCTCGAGCCGCTCTTGGCCCCTCGTCGCCGACCAACCCGTAGCTTTAAGCCACGTTCGAAATCGGTTTCGAGCCACGGCCTCCGATGCCTGCGCTAACCATTTTTACGCTCTCGGCGTTTGCGGCCGCGCGACACCATTCGTAACGTCGCGCGAGCTCCTCCTCGCCCGCCCTAGCCCGGCTTTTCACGAGCTTCCGTCTGCATTAGAATCAACCTCCATCCGCTACCTCGACACCTCCCTCATCCTCCCACATTATATGCATATATATATATATAATACATATATGACATAACGAGGAGCGGGTCATGTTTATAACAACCACGGACTTGACACTCGCTCTCGCACCGGTCCCTGGCCGATTAGGCTCATTTTGCATTTTCGGTCCTACCTCCCGCCTCCCGCCTCCCGCCTCCCCCCCCCCCCTTGGCCACACGCACCTGCCCCCCCCCCTCCACCTCCACCTACCCCTCGTCAATCATAAGCCGTCGGTACGTCTGCCCGTGGCCCGGCCGTCAACTGCATTTGTAAACTTTCGCCAGATTGTTTGTCGTTTCACGGGACACCTACTTTCCATACGAGACCCATTGGCTTTTCTCCAAGCTGACGAGTCTCACTGGCAGGGCTTGCTCACATACGCCAAACAGAGGAGCCGACGGTCGCTTTAACGCCCTCTTCCTCCCCTCCCTCCGATCGTCAATTCGCAATTTTGCATAAAACGTTCTTCACCGCAGCTTTTTTAATCTTATGAATCGTCCCTCGCGTGGCTCGAAAGCTGGAAAAAAGTGAAAGAATGGCCAACCGACAATCATCAGTCGATCAATCGTTCCCGATGCTGCCGATAATTGGGCAAACGGTTAAAACGATCCGCGGCCGTAATTACGGTAGGTGCGTTATCATATTAAGCTTTCGCGCGAACTCGTAGCCGAAATAAGTGAGCACCAGTAGACCTTTCTCGTTTTCTCGCTTTCTCTATTCAATGCAACCAGTGAAAAATCATGGATCGGTCGATCCTCGGTTTCCGTTATTTCCAAAACATTTCGCAAAAGAAAAAGACGTCGTCCGCGTCGCAAAAGCCCTAAACATCTTTCCCTAATATTGATAATACAATATCTATTGGAATATTACGTGATGTTCCATCAATCGTTAATTGTAGGCGTATCTAGAATAATCAGCGAATAGAGGCAGGAAGGAAGGAGGAAGGTTATTCAATGATATCCTATAGATTATCGTAACAATGCGCATCCGCCACGTAAAGCCATGTTTATTGTCATTCTAACTATCATTCATTCGTGTACTATCCCGCGGAAATGTCTAAAATTAGAGCGCTTTCGTAGAAGAAGGATTGATCAAGCGCACGGATGTATTAACGGACGATGGACTCGAAGTAGAGTTTAGTCCAAACGGGTTCGGGAGCTCTTGCGAGCTGCGATTATGATTGTGTCATTGTCCTTGTCATTACAAATCGCGCTCCCTCCCTCGAGACGATACAACGCGTTCGGAGGAACGAAAAGGCATCCGCGAAATTTTTTTCTTTTCTTTTTCTTTTTTTTTTTTTGTAGACGTTCCATGTCGTCGCATGTAGAGGCGGGAGGATTATGGCGGCTAGACCATGATCGCTAGGCGAGGGGGTCTACGCTAAGCTGCTGCCGCTACTGATACGTCGGGGCGGTTCGGGAGGGAGGAGGAGCAAAAACAAAGCGCCGAGTAGCGCTCGTTATTGTTATAACTTATTGGTCGAGCATGAAAATATGGATCGACGGTGATTGCGAGGTGATCGGGCGACGATCGTGTCTCTATTTCATTCCAGCTCGCCGGCTTCTAAATCCTCTCGGACTCTCCGACTTCTCCTCGGGACAAGTGGCCCGAGTCTCCTCCCTGACCCCTCCACCTAGCTATCCAAACATCGATTATCCAATGCATTAAGTCGATAACAGTCTTCTTTATCTCAATAATAGCGCTCCCTCGTCGGCCGCGACATTATTTTCATGTCCCTCCTCCACTCCCTCGGCAAATCGTGCTTTTCCAAGGAACCGAGAACATCGTAACTCGACTTAATCGATCGATCTCTCGGATTTTCCTTGCGCGCTCACCGTGAACCAAGGCCATCCCGGGTGGTCCCCTAATGGCCCCGAATTCCGCAGAGCCGGAACAAGCTAACCCAACGTCAGTCCGGCGATGAGTGGGCGGGGGAGTAGAGGGCGGAGGGGGCGGGGGAGCTTCGGAGGGCAAGGGTTCGCATGAGCAGCTGATCGACGCTCGGAAGTCGTCGAGTTGCGGCCCCGGTCCCAGCCACGAGTCGACGAGACACGGTTAGACGCTCGCTCGGCGCACGTCGCACGCCGCTCAGCCCACGGACGCAAGGATCACGAGGAGGCGGAAAAAAGGACAAGCGAGTCGCACGAGAGGGGAGGCGATCGAGCTTGTCACCGCCCGCCATCTTTACGTCTCTCTTGCTCGCGAACGAGCGAGCGAGCGAGCGAGAGAACAAGCGCCCCCTCCTTGCCCGTGCCCCTTCCCCCGTCAGCGACCACGCCACCACCGCACCGTCGCCGTTGCGAAATCAGCCTAAAGTCACGGCGAACGCGCCGCCGTATGAGCGACCGAGAGGGTGGGAGAGAGAGAGAGAAAGATAGCGGCGACCGGCTGGGAGTGGGGACTACGGTACACGACGGCGACAGAGCGAGCGAGCAAGAGATAGATAGATAGATAGAGAGAGAGAGAGAGAGAGAGAGAGAGAGAGAGAGAAGCCCGTTCGAGACGAAACTGTGTTGGTCGCGTAGTCCCGTGCGTGTGCGCCAGTGCGCGTGTCCCTCGAAGATGGCGGACGTGTTGGCCGCGGTGGCGGCGGCTCGAGGAAGTTTTGTGTGCCTGTGCGGGCTCCGGGCGGACGCGCCGCGAGTCCTCTGAGTGCCGGAGTGAGCTCGGCCGCGCCGCGGCTCCTCGCACCCCTCACTGAGACTTCACCAGGAGGCGGTCGGCGAAACCGCGAACCGACGCGAGGACTTGGACTTTTGCCGTGCCAAGTCTAGGCCTGCCGACGCTGTCTACTCCCCCGACCAAGACACCTCCTCCTCGGTCTTACGACCGATTAACATATTTACCTACATCCGTATCGAGCTACCAGTACGTCTACCTGGAGACTTAATCGTCTCCCAGCAGTCTACCTACGTAACGTCTCTCTCTCTCTCTCTCTCTCTCTCTCTCTCTCTCTTTCTCTGTCGCTCCTTCTCTCCTTCTCTCGACGTGTGTCTCGTACCGTACCGTACCGTACCCTGTCGTTGTCGTGTGTGTGCGTGCGTGCGCGAGCGCGCGCGCGCCACCCGCCTGCCCCTCCGGCCGCTCTCCGGCCGCTCTGTGGATATCGCGAGGGCGCGTGTGTTGGTGCGTATACCCTGTGTTTTCCTTACTACGAAGTAAACTACGAACAGACTGGCCAGAGGAACCAAACGTCCGCAATCCTCGGACCTTCCTCCTCGCTCTCCCGTTACCCTTTTATCTCTACGACATTTTATTATCATCCTCCACCCTTCTATCCTTCTTCCCTCCCCCTCCTCACTCTATACATCTCACACTCTCTCACTCTCTTTCTCTCTTAATCCCTTTCTTTTCATTTTTCCGTTTCCTTGTCGGGCGCGCGCGCGCGCGCGCGCGCGTTCTCATTTGCTCACGCCAGTTCCTGATTCTGCTCTCTGTCTATCGCTCTCTTCCATCGCCTAAATGGCCGACGAGCGGTGATTCTCTGCATACGTACACATACACACCGCTTTGGGGAAGTATGAAGCAGCCGGACTGTCTTTGGTAATCCACTGCCGAGCTTTCAGGTACGACCGACAATGTCTAGGCAAAAACATGGTTAATGGGTGGTCCCTTTGGCTTTTTGCCATTTCTGCCTCCAGAGTGTGGCCCACTCTTTGAATAGCTAAGAGCTTCGAGCACAGTAGTCCTCTTTCCCTTACCGATGCCTACCTCGTAGCTATACATCATATTTTCAGTTTCTTTATGGGCCACCCTCTTTCCAGACCAACTTTTCAGATCACACTCTCGATTGGATTTAATTCCATTGATATTACACCAAAGCAAATCAGACTATAAATATATTAAAATAATATATCAAACAATATATCATTACTCATCTACGCTGCTCATAGCATTACTAACTCTTTTCTGTGCTTGCAATATTAAAAATAAGCTTCTTACTTCATTTTTATTTCACCGTTATTATTTTATCATTCAAAATATTTTCTGTTCTATCTGAGATAATAGCTAATCACTTGTAGGAATTTCTTAAGTATAATGTTTATGCTGTTGAATATTATTCACATTTAGTCAGTATTTCTTATACATATTATTAGTGTAACTACTAAATTTATTAATAAATGTTTAACTATGAAAATTTGTACAATCATTTTGTTTGTTGACATATCAACAAAGTTCATTACATATCTATTTTCAAAATATAATTCAACACGTATTAATAGCTTCTGCATTTTGTTATTATTTTAAATTAAAATAAAATTTTATTAACACAAACTTGTTCATATTATTAATTGTTATATCAAAAAGACCATAAGAGAAATAATTTTTTTAAATTCTTTTTAAAAATTTGAAAGAAGTTTTAGAACTGAATATTACTTATAAATATATATTTAAATAAATTGTCTTCCAGAATAAAGTGTTTTAATTAAGATTTAAAAATTCACAGGAATATGAATAATGAATAAAAATGTAATTAAAATAAACATTTAATTAATAATTACTTAATCAGATCGAAGAAATATTTAAATGTGTTTACATGTATATATTTTCTCTATAACCTATAATATAAATGTTTGAGAATAGACAAAATAATAATTCGAAATAAATATTTTAACTGTATGCAGAAACCGAAAATAAAATGGCAGAATCTGAGGATAGTTCGGCATCACCAGATAGTACAACAAGAGAGCGCCTTGGATTTGTTCATGGTGAAGATGTTCTTCTTCAACATAAGGATGGAAAATACTACCTTGGAACGATTGTGGAGGTATATTATAAATAGATTTATTTATTTTCTTATCTCTAATATTTTATGTCTTTGGATTGAAATTCAATGTTTACGATGAATAATAGTTCACGTTGTATACATAATTATTTTGTTAAAATTCAATATAAGTAGTTCAAAATTACTGTTCCTTGCTTGCTTAAATGGATGTTTATAAAATTATTTATAATTAAATCATATGAATCTCTCAATATAAGATTGATAAATATTTTTATTTGAAATTAAATTATTTTCTTCATAATTCTTCCTTTTTCTTAATAATAATATTACTCTACCTCTTATTATCTCCTTTCTGTCTTACTCATATTTATCATTAAGTATAATTTACATGTAAGTATTCAGGTGTTTATGTGAATGGAATATATGTACACTAATTTATAAATATATTTAGGCACTTATATATTCCGCAAGCAGGAAGTTTAAATAGTTTTCTAAAAATTATAGGTGGACCTGGCAAGAGAAAGGTGTCTTGTTAAATTTTTGGATAACACATCCTCCTGGTCATCAGTTAAGGAACTGACAAAGTTAGCATCAGAATCGGATGTTACATGTGTACTGTGTAAAAAGTCCCAACCCAGAACTGACAATGACATTATTACTTGTGACAAATGTGGTCGTGGATATCACCAATTCTGCCATCAGGTATATACTTTATTACAGAATAAATTGTCAGGCTTATTTTAATGTATATTGTTATTTTATAGTTATATCACAACGCATGTAAAAGTAATATTTTTATACGTAATAAATTACATCATGAGCTAATAAATCATCAAATGTAAGCTATTGAACCTATTTATTATAGTTGCATATTTAACATTAAGTTATAAATACATTGAAATTTAATTAAAAATGTTATCCAGTTTCATTCTTATTGTTTATTGAGAATTCTTATATTAAATTATAATTCATTCATTCGTTATTGCTGTATATAAAGTGAATTTTTTTTTTATTCTATAATAATTAGTTTATATTTATATTTAATATTAAATTTAATTTAGAATATGTTTTGTAATTCAATATATCTTACAATCATGCCCATTTAAGAAATTCATTTATTTGTATTATTATTTTTATTTTAATTAATATTTATAACATAAACAACAATTTTTAAGAAAGATATTTTCAGTACTCAAATAATACAATTACGTTTTACATGCATTGATATATATTTAAATAAAAATAGATACTATTTCATGTTTTTATAATTCAAATATATCATTTATTTATGTATTTACAGCCTCAAATTAAAAAAGAAGATACACTTCCTGATGCACAGTGGAAGTGTAAAAAATGTTACGACTGCAATGCTACTGAACCGAAACTTCAAAAAGAAATAAAAAAGTCTATGGTTAAACCAAACATCAGAAAAGTTTGTAGTGGTAGAGATCAGCCACTTCCACCACCAGAAGATACAACCAAGTTACCATATGATGTATGTTACTATTTATTAAATGTTATCACAGCTATTTTGTGTTAAAAATTTTTGGAAAATCAATCGTAAAAATAGATTACATTCAAATTCAAAGAATTTTTTATTTTGTAAGATTTTTTTTTTTAATGTTCAAGATCATAATTAATGATTTAGCTTTAAATAAAAAAAAAATTCATAATTTTGAGGTTCTGTTGTATAAAATTAGAATGAAAATTTATTCCTTCTTAAATTGCTAAATATAAAATTTTGTATCATTACAGCCTGAAATGTTGAATTGGGATTCACATCACAGAGTTAATGCAGAGCAAATTTACTGTTATTGTGGTTTGAATGGTGAATGGTATACGCAGATGTTGCAGTGTGCTCGCTGTAAACAATGGTTCCATGAAAAATGTATAGGCTGTTTGTCTTATCCTCTTTACAGTGGAGACAGGTATATTAAATTACAATAACTTGATATCATTGTTTCTGCAATTGTGTGATATTTAAATGAATGTCTGATTTTATAGATTTTATGTATTTGTTTGTTCGATGTGCAATTATGGCAAGGAATTTGTACGACGATTAGAATTAAAATGGGTAGACCTTGTTCACTTAATGTTATACAATCTAACAGTTTTCAATGCAAAAAAGTACTACGATTTAGACACAGTAATAGTACCATATGCAAACGATAATTGGAGCACATTACAATTGCCATCAAGAGTAAGTAGCGTGCACTTGAATTGTGTGTAACTTAGAATACAGTATAAGTCAATCAGAATTCAAATTCAAATTTTGCAAATTTAAAATTTTTTCAATGATTTCTGAATAATTCCTACTGTAAATGACACAATAAATTTTAAATAAACCCGTTTAAGTATACATATTTTTATTTTTTTTTATTTAGATTCACAACGTAAGTGCACAGGTCCGTAGGGAATCCATACTCGCGATATTAACAAACAATAGAAATAGGTTTAAATGTGGCAGAGAAATAAAGAAACGCACGACGATTTGGGGTTTGAGGGTGAGATTACCTCCTCCCTGTCCAGTTGTCAATCTTCCCACGACTGGTATTATCGATGACTCAGTACTGCGGTGTTGCTGGGGTGCTAATAATAGACTGCAATTTCTTTCTCCAACTTCTGGGTGGGTAGCCACTGCAATGGTTAAAAATAAACATTAAGACTTTGGAAAAGCGTAACCTATATTTAATTTTGTTGGTTTTAATTTCGTTGTTTTTTTTTTGTTTTTTTTGTTTTTGTTTTTGTTTTTGTTTTCTTACTCTGATTTCTTTCTTTCACGTTTTTCTTCCTTATCTTACTTTTTTTATACTTACTTCAATGAAGAACTGTGTGTATCATCAATTTGAAATTTTTAAACGGTCATTCGTTTGATACTTCGTATTTCTGAGCCAAGTGCAAATGCAATTTCAATGTAGAATCAAGATTCGACGATACCTTTTGGAAAAGTAGCTCAATGAAGTTGTACATATAAGTATATTTGTTTTTAGGCCTTTGTCTTTACCAGAAAGTACAAGGCGATTACATACCTTGAAACAGAGTTTGGCGGAGAGCTTAGAGATACCTGTAAATCCATCAGATGTAGTTATGCGTGGTACAATCTATCAAAATTCAGAGGCTGGCCAAAGCTTTGGTCCTAGTCCAACCAATCAGTTATCTCAAACCTTGAGAGAAAGGTATATGGTGCCGCAAATAAGCTTTCTTGCCTTGCTTCTAGTCATTTAATATACATTTTTATAAATACAATTTTAGCCCTTTATTATTTATCAGAATACCTTCCCGTCAAAAATATCCACGTTTTGACGTACTATGAATTCAAAAGTGTTAATAATAACGAAAACAACATAGTAAAATAACGAATTTAACCTATATTGGGTATTACTTCTAGACAATTAATTACAATTGCCTTTTTTTTTTATATTTAAATGTCTGTGTAAAATAACCAATGTAAGAAAGTTTAACGACAAGTATGATTCGATAAATGTTTATGGTCGATAGAATAGATTGTAAGTTATAAGCAATAACTGACGCAGCGTAATGTTCTAAGCATTTAATGACGTATTGTTGAGCATTAGAACGATGCGAACAAGACCTTACAATATACTTGTATTGATAAAACAAAATTTTTAATTGTTTTCATTGGATAATTAAATTTTACAATTTTACAATTTTACATTAAACATATGATTTCTAATTACATAAAGCGGTCAAATAAGAGAATTGTCGTTGAGCTGATTTTAATTTGAAAGGCCGAAAATGCTGTAAGTTAAATGGGAATGTAATTGTTTTCCTATAATTTAAAGATGATGCACGTATTGCCTTATCTAGAGAATGTCTGAACGGATTTATCTTATCATCCGCTTCTACTTAAGTCACACTCTATCGGATCTTACTGCTTTTAGATACACCGGAGGAGGCTTCGTGAAGAAGTCCTTCCCCTTCCCGAAGTTGAGTCTGCAGAGGCGGCGACGACTAATGGCCCTCGGCAGCTTCCGCGAGAGGATGCTGCGCAAGCTCAAAAAGCGCGACAAGGGCGGGAGCGAGAGCTCCATCAGGGCCGAACGTATAAGGGAGGCCAGGTATCGGAAGGCCAGGAAGTTATTAAAGAATGCCATTGCCAAGGTAAGAGCTAAAAAAGACGTTTATTACTGTAATAAATTATTCAGGCCAACTTTCTCAACGAGAACCACCTGTTTGCACTGCATATTTTTTCATTATTTGTTTAACATTAAATTTAAGTTTCGACGACTATCATCATAATCCGGGAATTTCCAATCAAATTTTACGTACACAAGTGCGTTCTGAATTATCAATTACGTGAAACGTTCATTCACATTGCAATGACGACAGATCTTACGACTGAAATAATTTCACCAAAATAAGGATTAAAGATCTAATTAATTAGCAAAAATAATAATAAATAAAGTAAAGAGGAATCATTGATTGACAATCGCGTGTAGAGCCGTCTGCTGTTACAGAGTAAATCTCGAACGGTGGAAGCTTCGGAACTGCTGCCCCCGACGCCGCCGACCTCGGTTTCCGGACCACCGACGCCACCGGCCACGACTTCCTCGGGCATGTCGGAGCTCTCCGTTCCGAGCTCCATCGACCTGATGCACCCGCTCCAGGTGCCGACGCCCTCAACGCCGGCGGACACGAGCGGCGACGAAACGAGTTCGCGCGGCACCCTCGACTCCTTCATCCCCCCACCCAAGGACTTTGAGGGCAAGAACAACCCCTTCAGGAATCTGAGCGAGCTCCTCGGTGTGGTCGTCTCGTCGCCCTCGTCCCTTGCAGTCTGCCAGGGCCCGAGCTCCGGCAGTTGCCTAAACTCGGGCTGCGCCGCAGGCGCGGCCATGCCCGTCTACAACCAGTGCCCGATAACCCTACCGCTACCCCTCACCCCCGTCATATCACAGCCGCCGATCGTACGACCTACGAAGAGGCAGCTGTCCGAGAAGGACATCATCATCGACAGGAACGGACGCGTCAAGAGGAGGAGGCAGCACCGACGTGGTCGACCGCCTCAGCAGCCCCAGACCCTGGTGAGATTTCTTCATAATAAGCGCTTGCACTTTGGCCTTTTCAAGCTTGCCGCCCTTTACCCGTTCTCGCGCACCCCAATAACCAAAGGCGCCATCGAGGCTCGCGGCCGCGGAGCCTAAAAATACCCGACGACGCGCACGCCGAGTCTGGATCTTGAGCCAATAATAATTATTCGGGGCCCCCTCGTCGAAGCCCGCGTTCTATACGCTTGTTAAATATAATTTTACCGATTTCTTAAAATTTTATCGTAAGCGATCGTAAGAGAACGACGGAGAAACTTTCTTTCTTTTTTTTTTTCTTTTTTTTTTTTTTTTTCGTTTTATCCACAATTTCGTAGCCTCGATGAGCCCAATATGCCACGCATTTATTATAAATTCCATTGCATTTAATATAATAAAAGGACAATTGATTTTCTCCCTATACACGTATACGTATGCGTGTATGTGTATGTACATGTATATAAGTATCGGCGCTTGACGGTAATAAAAGAACGTAATGGTATTGAGAGGGGGTGGGGGTGGGGCCAATGAATAACGAGCGTAATAATTGAGAGGTTGCAAGCGGTTAGGCTTACGAGGAGAGTAGTCGGGCCTCGACAAATAAAACAATAAGGGGTAAGAAGTCGGGGCACGCGCTTGGTAAATAATGGTCCGCTTAAAATGAACTTCGCCGCGACAGCTGAGCGAGAGCTGTTTTGGATATAGAGGGTCGGAGAGTGGGACGGATATAGAGGGGTTGAAAATCGATACGGATGTCGCTGCCTGCCCCTCGCGACGGAGGAGGCTCCTCCGACACCCGTAAAAACCTCAGCAGCCGAATTGACGGTCGACTTTGTCGAGTCGGGGGAGTGGGGCGGGGAAGGGCGGGAGGGAGGGAGGGACGCGGCATTAAAAAGCACCTCGGCAGCAGGTGTCCGGCAAGCGAGGGCACTCTCCGTCGCGCGTTATTTATTGAGACGTGGAGGGAGGCTAATGTGGCGAAATCCCGACGCAGGGATACCAGCAGGCGACGGCGAGCAAGACGGCTGCGATCCTGCCCCCGCGCAACAGCGAGGTGAAAGCGAGCGAGTTCGGGCGCAACCTGCGCAGCTCCTACGCCTCGAGCTCCTCCTCCCAGGTCGGGAACTACGTGAGCTACGCGCTGAACGGGCGCCGACTCCGCCAGCGAGGCCCGAGCACGGATAAGCCACTGCCGCCGGGCCACCACCAGGAGGTCAGCGTCGCCCCGAAGAAGGTCCAGCAGCAAGCTGGCCCGGTCCTCGGGCCCTGCGGCAACTGCACCAGCCTCCAGAGCTCCCCGGCCAAGTGCTCGCCCGTCAAGCAGACCGCCCCCGACATATCCATCGACGACCTCAAGTCCTCGGTCAACATGTACTTCGGCGCGGCCAACAGGATAGCTTCCGGCGAGAAGTACCTCGTCAAGGCCAAGCGCAGCGGGCCCAACGGTCGGGTCCAGTATCTCATCGAGTGGGAGGGCTCGAGTACATAACGATTTTAATTCGACGGGGCCGCTGCGATTATTATGCGTCTCGAGCGCCGCTTGCCCCCTGCTCCCAGTTCGAGTACGTACTCCCCCCCCCTAACCCCTAACCCCGCCCCGCATCCCCACCCACCTACCCATCATCGTCCTCGCATCCCTCACCGTCACCGCCACCCTCACCGTCATCCCCCTCGCCCATCGCCTCCCCCCCGCTCCGCTCCCTCCGCTCCCTCCGCTCCCATCATCCCGACGCCCATGATCGCCCTGCCCCTCGTTCTATTGGCCTGCCTCTTCCCACCCACAGTAGCAGACCGGCGAGCCGCTCATGCGTTCGGACCTTTCTTTTCCTCGTCTTCATCTTCTTTTTTTTTCTTTTTTTTTTTTCCTTTTATTTTCTTTATTTTTACAAGCCGAGCATCATCGCCCCGACCCTCGCTCGATCGCCGCCCAAAATGACCTCGATCCTCATCTTCGAATCTTGGGCTGCTGCCTGACAGCGCTCGGATTTTCCATTCTCGGGAAGGCCTCGTGTCAGTCGATCGTACACGAGCCCGCAAAACTTAACTCGAAGTTGTGTTTAGTACGTGGTGCCCCGGATACGAAGAGCGACAAATCTGACGTTTCTTGGCCGTCTGTCGTCATTAACGGCACTTTAATGTCATTTATGCGTGTGCTGGTTAAAGCTCCGAGGCCAAAGGTGAATTGATAGTCTTGAGATAGAAAGCTGACAGTGTGTATTGTCAAAGGCTCTTCTCTCTCACATTCTGTACTTTTATCTCTTTTTCTTTTTCTTTTTTTTTCTTTTTTTTTTCTTTTTTTTTTTTGCGATAAATATAAAGAAGCGGGGGGGGCGGGAGGCGGAGGCGGAGGCCAGCAAGAGGTAGGGATAATCATGTAGATAAAGGAGAAGCTGCTGAGACCCGCTTTCGAGCTGGTTAATGATAGTGTGGGGGGATCGGATCCTTTTCTTACTCATTTACTCATTTACGTGCACGGCTGGGTACGTATGCTGTTTCCCTCCTGCACTTGCACTCGACCTAAAACTACAATTGAGCCCAAGTAAATTTTTCTTCTTGCAAATTACGTTTCTTACTGCAGCGCTTTAAAGTGACGAGCGCTTCTTTACATAATCTATCGCAGCGGGTGAAATGAAAGTAGGAGACACAGGAAGTCTATAATCTGCGGACTCGAGAAAGCGATTGTTGATCTTAAGACGCGTATATGGAAGCTGGCCACTCACGAATAAAGAATCTCGTCAATTCGAATGGAAAGTTGTACAGATAACTACTTGCTATTATTGACTAGTTGCTTGCTGCGCATGGGAGTAACGCAAGCTTCATTGAATGCATCGTTGATTTTAACAAGGAGAAAAGGAAGAACATACGCCTCGGAATATAAAGGGGGAAGGGTTTATCCCGGAAAAGTAACGGAAAATTAACGGAAAAGTAACGAAATGCAGGAACGGAACGCGCGCAGCTGCTGCGTCGTGTTTATGCTATCTGATGATTTCGTTGCTGGCCAACAAATCGCAAATAGTCTGTCGAAGCTTCGAAGCTAACCATGCTCGTTCATTGACGCCATATTACGTTGTACTTATTGCAAGTAAAGGTTCTTCTATTAATTATTTTTGTAATTTCAATGCCGATTTTAAAAGTAATTGCAAGCCTGCCGTCCACACTTTCGTTATTATATTAACTTACAAGGGCCCGAGAGCTCTTCGGAGCAGCTTTGTTCGAGAAATTTCGTACAATATGAAAGATCCCAGTGCTGCTTACAATCATACTGCTCGAACGAATAATAAATACCTCAAACTGTCATTATTAAGTAATACCGTACTTCACCAACAGATTCGTCGCTTTACTCGCGCTCACATTTAGTAATATTCATTAGCATGCATTGGTGCTCGCCATATTGCGACGGATTTTCGCGAAAGCGCCCCCGAGCGAGCAAGAATGGGAGAGAGAGAGAGAGAGAGAGAGAGAGAGAGAGAGAGAGAGAGAGAGCAAAAGTAACCTAATGAATAAAGTCGGCAAGAGCTTTATAACTGAGCGGATAATCCTGTAATTGATTATGATGAAAGTCAAGCATAATGCAATAGAACAACTGGTTATTATAATACAAAACAATAGGAGCAAGCAAATAATAATGAGCTAACCCGAGTAAAACTGCGCTAGTTTATCTGTGAGAATTATTTTTCGATACGACAGTAGAGGTGGATAAATGGGTGGGTGGGTGGGTGGTCCTCGATGTCAATCCTAAATCAATTGGAGTCTATAAATTTTTTAATTCATCGTCGTCGTCATCATCGTCATCATCGTCATCATATATACATATTATATACATATAAGTAAATAAGCATATTCAAAACTATCAAGTATACCTGATTCAAATGACGAGACAAAGTAAAAAATAATATCCGTAGGCCTGTAAGAAAAAGTGATAAGACGCGTAAGGGAATTTTCGGGTAGCCGACTACCCCTTGTAAAAATCAAATTTCTACTTTACACAATTCTTTTTCATGTATGAGTCAAGCAGTCCAATGAGCTTATTAGATAAAAATTTCTACAAAACTTTTTTTTATAACCACGTTTTATTATGAAATCTTACATTTTCATACGAATATAAAATAATATAAGGTCTTATCTTCTTCGAATAGACTGACAAATAAATAATTCTATATCATTTTTATCCGAGAAATGATACCTTTGAAAATAATAATTTTTTCTAGTTTGGCTTCAAACTTGTCTGATAATAATGTATATTTCATTTTTTTTATTTTTTTTTTTCGGTCCAATCTGAACAATCCGTATATTATTAAATTTTTTTACATTCTTCTATTTTCAAGCTTAATACATTAAAAAAAAAAAAAAAGCATTAACATTCGCGACCATTGCTTGAAACGTATTTATTTAAAATGTATTACATTTAAAATGAAAAGGATGCGTCGTTTGCCCTGGCGGTTTCTCCTTTGATAGCGACAGTCTCGCTTGTAAATTTCTTTTGTACTCGATTATTCTCGAGTAATTTTTTCTATTGAAATTATTAGCAAAGCAGCAAAATCCATTAAAAAAAGACTATTAGATTAGCTTAAATAATAATTCTTAAAGCTGGAGCCTTGTGCTGAGCGAGAAAGCATAATTCATTTAGTTCCGATACGGGAGCGTAGGTTTATAATACCTAAGGATAAATAATAAGGCGAACGAACCTGAGCTAATCAATCAGAAACAGTTATTTACACGACAGAGTCAGATCACTTGAATTTCATGTTCTTTTCCATTTCTTAGCATTTTCTTTTGTAGAAGTTCACGGTCTCGGAAGTTTTGCGTGTTTTGCGTGATTTGAGTAAAACGAGGGAACGGTAGGCGCGAAGGGTCGGATGGGGGCAGGGGGAGGGGGGGATTAAAGAAAGGGAGAAGGAAGCTGTAAGCCCAATCGAAAGACCTTTGCTAAACCTTTGAGCAGAGCTTTTGTCGTATTGTTAGTAACGATTGTCGAGCACATTTACCAAAGCGAATCTGATACACGATTGGATGTTAAAAATTTCTAAGCTGCGTTTGTTTGAGACTTTCGCCTTTGCGCGTTTAATCGCTAATTCGCACGTTCATTCTTATAACCAATACAAAGTATCGTGGTTTTTTGATAAGCCGAAAAATTAAGTTGGGCAGCCGTGCTTGAATATCTGTAAACAAAAATAATAATAAAAACTACCATGAGAAATGTCGTAATCGCCATGGATAAGGAAAGGAAATGCCGTTAACTCGAATTACAATTTAATTATTGTACGTGACGGTCGAGCGCGCCGGAATGTCAGCAGGGAGCTCGGTCAACTGCTGACGGATGACCGATCCTGCCTTACTCAAGATGATACGTGTGGGGTTGAGCTAGGGTAGCGGACCTGTTAAGAAGGGTAATGTCGGCGACGGCCTCCGACAGAGTAGGAAGCCACCACCGTCGTATACGTTCTCGTCCCAAAGTTATGCGAAACGTGTATTAAAAAAACTTTCTTATCCTTTTTCGGTCAATCTCTTTGGACGAAGATTGGTAATAATAATTTATTAAGAACCGGTTCCCATTGGAAATAGAACATTTCTTCTTGTGATCTTTCAATGCAAGAAGTTGGCCAAGTTGCTTCAATTGGCCAGCTGCAGTGTATGCACAGGCGCGCGCGCGCACGCGCGCGCTTACACAAATGAAGATTTTACGAATTTGAAAGACTTATGTATAGTACGGATTTAGGCCTTGATTGTTATGTAGCAGTTAGTTTAGCAAAGGAGATAAGAAAAGACGTAAGGAGACGAAAAAATTGAAAGGTCTTTCGGGAACGGTTTACAG
This sequence comes from Ceratosolen fusciceps, assembly GCA_018883505.1. Classification (NCBI taxonomy): domain Eukaryota; kingdom Metazoa; phylum Arthropoda; class Insecta; order Hymenoptera; family Agaonidae; genus Ceratosolen; species Ceratosolen fusciceps. Next base: position 1,788,124 of record RCIC01000012.1, on the reverse strand, counting down.
CGTTAGTGAAGTGAATAAAGTAAAAAATTCATGGGATCGTATTGTGACTTTGGAATGATTTAACGGACGAGATGATTATAAATGTCCTTTTAATGTTTTAACGATTTTATACTTTTTGCAAAAGTAAGAGGTGGGAGGGGGAGGGAGGGTAGATAGACTTGCTCGCCGCTCGTGATCATGTAATTCGAGGAAGCTCGGCCGAGCGTTCGAACGTAAGCCTTTGCGAATTTGACAAGCAAATGTAGAATGTGCACGGAAAGTTAGAGGAAAAATTACTGCCAGTATCGTATGTAAATATTAATTTTTTAATATGTAAGGTTAAGCATATATAGCCTGGTTATAAGTGAGCTATAAATAAGAAGAAGTGAAAACCGTAGCGTTTGTGTGGCGTTTCTAGTTTGTACGGATGCATGTGATAATTATAATAGACATGAATGAGATTGCGTACCTAATTCTTAAGTCTTCTCATGTTGGAATTGATTGAAATAGTTGAACGACGGGAATACCTTGTTCATTTCACATTTTACTGTTCAATATCTATATGTATATCTAAGAGTTTATAAATATCATGTAATATTCAAGATTTTTGTTTAACAAAATTTTGAACTTAGCGAATTTAGGACAAATTGATCGGAAGACGAATATTTATCAAAGATTTTTTTTTTTCTTAAATTTATTCCCGAATACTTACTTAGGATCTTACGTCGGCCACTTCAGTGAGATCCTGCAAGTTATTCCGATAGATCTATTAATTTATTAATTAACTCAATATGACTGAATACAAAGGATCTTTTTTGTAATAAGACTTCGGTCGTCGCAAACAAGTTTATTTTAACTTGTAAATACAACTTGTTCATTGTGATTAAAGAAAAAAATAATTTTCTTTTAAAATTGACGAAAGATAGCATTTTTTTTCTTCACCTATCAGCGCCTATTCGAATGTTGTTAACGTATTTTACGTGCGATTGTAAATGATATGAATGTCTAGTGATTAGTTAAAAATTACTGTGAATAATCGTGTTAATTAATTGCATTCATTGGCATGCGCGATTAGCATTTTGTACATAATCGAAATAAACATGAATGAAGTAAAATAAAATGAAAACGTAAGAGAGATGTTACTTTAATTCGGACATTAATTTAAATTCAAATTTCATTGAACGAAAAAGATTGTTTTATCTCCAAGTGATACATAGCGAGTCCTTTCATCGTCAACGATACGAAAAGCCGAAATTTTATCGTTCAAGAGCAACAAATTTATTTATAATGAAAACAAAAACAAAAAAAGCCTTGTGTGATATAGATATGATGAATATAATAATATGAATAACGTGGGCGAGTCTTTGGCTCTATATCAAAACAATAGTTAACTAGTTACTACTTCTTTTACAATAAGCGCGAATGATAACTTACTTACGTATTATCGTTCCTTTATTAGAAAGATTCAAACTATAAAAATAAAATTCGCAATTAAGCAAATGAAAACGAAAACTTGCCGATAATTGCTTCACATGATATTTACATTTAAAAGTTATAAGGGCAATTATTTTACATTGTAATATTTTTCATTATCGTATTTACTTGTCATCGTTAATTTAAAGTTAAAAAAAAAAAAAAAAAAAAAAAAAAAAAAAAAAAAAAAAAAGTAGACTACAACAAACTTTAGCATAAATTATTTTTTCTTACCTCCGATGTTTGGCTATTTTTCTTCTTTTTTTTTCTTTTTTATTTTCTTTTTTTTTTACCCCCCCCCCCTCTTTAGTACGATTTTTTTTTTTTTTTTTTACGATACTGAACATAATGTAAAGACGTATTATTTTACTGTATATCATTCATTCGGATACGTTCTTTTTTATTTTGTTATTCTGCGTTATTCGACGACGAGCATAGAATAATACGATGCAAATGGCGGAGAACATGAAATTGGCATTTATTCATACGGGTGTGTCTAAGAATTCTATGCACCGCAAAATCCCCCCTCGATTTATCGAGCGGTTGTCTGACCACGAAAATGCTGTGACCACCATCGATCCAGTAGAATTTCCTTACCGAATCGGCCGGAATCCGATCTAGCAGAACGGCCTGTCAAATGAGGGGCGGGAGGGGGGGGAGGTGGAGTGAACTTCGAGCGACATAAATCGCTTGAAATAAATGTTTACATTCGCACAATAATACAAAGGTACGCGCGTACGCACTGATAGCCGCAATCCAAGTAAGCCAAAACAATAACGTCTTTATTATTTGCACAAAGATTTTGCGTAACGCGGCAGCAGATCTCCGGTACCACAAACGTCCACGAGAAATTGCATTTTCGGTGCTACTTAAATAAATCAAAGTTTTTAAGCATCACTGTAAATAATACGCACAACGATACGCATTACACGTAATTAAGAATAAAGAAGAAGAAGAGAGTCCGGTGACAGCATTTTCGTTCACTTGACCTTTTTACCTTTTTACCTTTTTACCTTTTTACCTTTTTACCTTAGTTTTAAGCTTAAGTTCAAGTTTAGTTATTACGCGTAAGTAGAGGCGGCGAGTTGAACTAAAGAGCATTAATATGTATTTATTAATAGCGATTTACTGAATATCGAATAATCTTTAAAAATTCCGATCGAGTCACGTCATAATTAATGTTATTATTACATTACTCAGTTTGCATAATGAGACTGATCCTCTTAACATTTTTATATACTTTTTCATTCTCTCATTCGTTAGCTATAAAACGAAGCGTTTTGTATATTGTTAATAATTGGCAGCAGGGCATAATAAAGGTTAAGCGCTGCGACTTGTATAAAGTAATAATAAAACACTTTACCTATAGACAATGCAACAACGATAAATCTTATCTTTATTTGCCTCTTTTCACATCCTTCTTAACGCTAGACCTTTTATTCGCGGCTTTTTTCTTATTATGTTAAACAATACGCATGAGTTGTTTATAAAATTTTAAATATTTAAGCAATGTTAATAAAAGAGTTTAACTTATCGCAGTTAACATAGTCGACGAGGCTTTTTTACTATAAAGTCATAATCTATCTGTAATTAATTGCTGTTTATTGAAATAGTGGAATAAAACAAACAAAGAGTTTTCTTCGGCTTAAGTCATGATATTATTTACATTTCCGTTTTAACAGTCATTGACTCGTCGCTCGGGCCATTTTCAGCAAATTAATTTTACATATTCCCACTTTAAAACGTAAGGAAGTGCAGTTTCAAAAAATCATAAACAATACGGGCTACAAATATATATTTATATATATATATATATTGTCAAAGATGAACGATCAGATAATTGCGTATTTCATGTACTTCATTCCGTAATCTCTTTTTTTTTTAAATAAAAAGCTTCCAAACATATATAGCGGTTCGTTGTCCCTCAATTAAATTACGCAAAAACACACACGGCATAGGAAGTACTTTATTTTTTAGAAAATGAAGGATTTTTTGCTCTTGATCTTATAAAAATTCGACTGTACAAACGAACAAACAAACAATGTCTGAAGTAATCGGAAAAGTAAAATAGTGTAACGTAGTAGCAACGATAAGAACAACCTCATTTGTACCGTGAGCAGATAATTCTTGTAAAATTCTTTCTGCGATTCTTTGCACGAGTGTTGCTGTGTGTCCTTTTAAGGGAATATAAAAAACAATGATTGTGTCGCGATTTCAAGTAGGCATAATTCACGGGCTACGATGAGTTGCCCAATGAGTTTCTAATGATGTACGATCGTTATTCAAATTTATGTAACGAACTAATGAAGTAACTTATAAAAAAAAAAAAGACTGGTGTGATGACTGTGTAGTATACGTACAGTTTTCGAACAATAATAAACACAAATACTATCATTCCAATATGTTTTTCATTTTTTTTATTATTCATTTTAAAATTACCCCCCCCCTCTTCACACGGAGGAGGTCGCAAATCCGACTAAACAAAAAGACAAGAAAATCATCGAAGTAGGGCCTCTAGCTCTACTACAATGGTTTGTATGGATATTCTGCTCAAGTATTTTATACAGAATCTTTTATTTTTAAAAATATATTTACAAAACTCGTGTATTTGCTTTGTTTGAGTATTTGAAGATTTTTATATGTTTTATGTACCTTCTGAATTTAAAGCATCGATTTAAAGTTGCATTAAAATTAAAGCGAAAAAATAATGACAACGCAGTGATACATTGTCTTTAAAAGTTTTAAGCAAGACTGAGCCTCGCGTAAGTAAAATTGAATTTCTGAAGACGAGCAGTCGCCTCGTGACCTCTTGTACAAGATATTAAATGGGCAACGGCAGAACACGAGTAACAACGATACGCGACTTGCTTACATTTATTTTATTGTTGTTAAAAGTTTTGCATGAATATTATCGTCAGTCCTTCTACCTTTTAAATGACGAAGGCAATTGTGCTCAACGTACGCAGCTACTGACTATTGACGGCAATGGCATTACATCAGATATAATCTAAATATAGCATCCAGAGAATGACATGCCGTTTTTTCAACGCGAATACATAATGGAATTTCATAATAGCTCACTCTTCATTTACTTAACGAATTTTCCGCACAGAGTCAATAATTTCTTTATTGTATTTTTAATTATAATCAATAACAATTTTAAGGCATATATATATATATATTAACCATCGATCTAAGCGACACCACGTGACTTACGATTCGAATTACGGTCAAAGTACACGGTAATCGAGAGGTTTGTTATTCAAATTGTTATCTTAATCTAGAAACGATGGCTTTGTCTCCTCCTCTTTCTTACTTGAAGGATTTAAATTTATCAACTCGAAAGTATGACTTACTTTGAGTTTTCGGTTTCCTAATGTGTTTCCTAGTTCGTATGCTCCCGTCGCCGAGATTCACCGGTCGATCAATCTTCTTCCTATAATTTCCGGTTGTCTCGGACGAAACCGCAAATCTCTATCGAAGCTCTTAAATATATGACTTCTTGTCACTAATAATTTTTTTTACTTTCATTCCGTATAAATTTCTTGAACGTCTACGTGTAATAGACTTATTGCGACTAACACCGACGACAGTTGGTGACAGTTGGATGGATTTTGACTTGGTCGATGACGTTACTGTCAAAATTGCGAAAAATTCCTATATAATTGTCTGCGGTATAAATGTAGAGAACTTTAGAAAGAAAGTATAAATCGGCCATGTTCGCGGCAGAAGGTTTTGCGGAGCGCGAATCGATAAGGGCTACGTATCACCAGAGGAAATAAGCCGTCGTGCACACGAGGAGAGTCTGGTTATTTAATTAAGGAACGCCGCGTAGAGAAAATCCGAGTTTTGTCTACGAGTCGAGGATGAGAACTATGGATTAGAATGACGATGAGGCGGGAGGGGAGGGGCGAGCCTGCTCGGAATCCCCGATCACAGAAAATGTATCGTAAGCGGACGATGTATCGTGCATCTTGGGGTCGAGGCGCAATTGTACTTTGTGGACAAGAGGAATTCGGAGCCGCTATTGCCATTGACACGCCGTCATTCACGTAATGCAAGCCGACTCGCACGGATTACAAAAGCATTTGGCCCTTCACTCACAATTCGTGATAGCCTGAATAACGCCCTGTCTACTCACGATCTCTAATTAATCCCTAAAAACGTGCAAGATAAAAAGTAATGAACAATTAATAACCTCTCTTTCGGCTCGAGAACGTGCTTGGTAATAAATATACGGGATTCGGCAAATGCTTAAGCCTCAACTACGTTATTAAAAATACTCGTTCGTATTTATCTAGGATTAATTACTCTTGCTCGGCATTCATAATCATCCGAAAGGATAGCGAAATTCGAAAATGCACTGTTGTTGTTGTTGTTGTTGTTGTTGTTGTTGTTGTTGTTATCATCATCGTCATTGAATCTCTGCTGGTTGTTGGTTTCGCTGGAAAAAAGGAAGAAGAAGAAGAAGAAGAAGAAGAAGAAGAAGGAAAAAATGAAAGTGGTAAATATACATTTCGTGTGTGACTTGCGAAATCGAGAAGAATATTTATTCTTTAAGTCAGGCGGCCGATACATTCGAGACTTTCGATTCTTTTAAGAATTCTACCTCCAGTATAAGGATTGCAAAAACCACTGTTAATCCCTCTAGGTATTTTGAATTCACTCTCCCCGAACACTGCCGGCATTACGAAATCACTCGAAAGTATAAAAGAATTCATCCGATTATTACCTACGAGCTCCAGGATATCGGATTATCATATTAGGTCGATGTCGGCTCCACTACTACATTTATAAGGAAATTCTAGGGACCATTAACCCCAATAACCTGCCGTAATTTTACCCAATTTACGTTATATAATGCGAGCCGCTCGGAGGAGGATCAGAATCGCAGGGCGTGTCCTCTCTTCATTGGAGAAAAGTCAGATGAAAGTGCACGGGTAATCATCGGATCATTATGCCCCAATGACATATGGGATATAATAAATAACCTGGCAATACTATAATCCGTTGCGTCGAGGGTTATTTTATATTATTTTAAAAAATATATTAAGGTGCGGGAACATACGAATCTCGATCCTGATTATTTATTGATCATCGACGTTCTCGACGTTCGACGTTCGACGTTCTCGATGCCGTGCTATGGATTACCAGGATACATAATAAAGGAGAAGCGGAAGCCCCGGAGCTCATTTACTTGTTAATTTGCAAATTTATCCATAGCACTGGGTAATTGAATTCGTGTACATGGTATGAGTTGTTGGTTCAGGTCTTGTTTCCCCTGTGGTCTCCACAATCAAATCGCCGAATTTCATCCTGGCCAGTCGAGCCGTGCAAATAATAGCCACATCCTTAGCCAACAATTACTCTTTCTAACTACGTTGCTACTCCCCGCCCCACCATTTGCTTTGCATTTGCATTCCGGAAGTAGCAGCAGCAGCAGCAGCAGCAGCAGCGGAGCTCGTATTGGCCCGACGTCTTATCTCAACGTGTTCCCATATAGCCGATTGCGATTTCACGAATCGCTATTCACTTCCCATGGCTCGTGAAGAACAAAGACAGACAGAGAGAGGGAAAGAGGGGGGGGCGACACGGGGGTTGGGGGGAGCGGTCCCCTCCCGTTCGCGGGCCGTTGATGAGTCTCTTCTTACCAGTGGGGACCGTCATCTTCTAATTCACGTGCGAGGTCATTGAGTATCGTGTTACGCGTCGTGGGCTCGAGGGGCAAAGACGTGGATCTTACGGATAAAGACAGCAGCAACGGTCGAGAAAAGTACTAATCGTACTTGAATGAGCTTGGACAATTAATTGTTTATGAAACTTTGTACAAAAAATACATAAGAATTGTATGCATTGCATTGGCTTCCCTATGTAAAAAGAACCATAGAAATTAAGTGAAAGGAACGATGAAGTTGGTTGGTTGGTTGGTTGGTATGGGTATAGGGCAGCCGTTGAATGTGTATCGGAGGGAAAGGGGAGGAAGAGCGAGAGGAACGGATCAGTAATTTGTGATGGGTGAAAAGCGGAAGGTGACGAGGACGAATGTGGAAAAGAGCTTTCCCCGACTGGGCAAAAAGGGTTCGCGAGATAATATGGAATTGCGCCCAGGAGCAACAATGGGAAATCATTAATGGAAAGCAAAACTGTTTACGATGGAGCTTAGGGGATTTGAAGGGCGTTCGCTTTGGCTAAAAGGCCCTGAAATCTAATAAATAACGGGGTGCCGAAAGGACGGGACGAGGAGCGGATACGAGTGAGCGAGACAGAGAGAGAGAGAGAGAGAGAGAGAGAGAGAGAGAGAGAGAGAGGGGAGGGGGGAGGGGGGGGGGGGGGGGGGGGGGTGCGCGCGCTCAAATCTCGACGAGAGCGAGGGTAACGGTCGGTCGACAGAAGGCTCCTCTGGCTTACTGGGAAATCGTCCATATTGTCGAGGCGGGCGTTAGATGGGCGGGTTAGAGTCGTAGCTCGAGGAGGGGGAGGGGACCGGTGAAGCGTAATAGGTGTTAGAGGCGGCCCCGGTTAAAAATATATTAACGCGTCGCGCGTTGCGGACGAGGGGAACAGGCCCAGTAGGAGTTGGAGGTCAGGCTCTCGGGTACGGCTGGGTCATGATCTAACGGGGGCAGCGGCGGAGCTACTCACGGCGCAGAAGTCGCTGGAGTTCTCCGGCGTACGTCCTACGCACGAGGGCCACGGCACGGCTCTCCCAACAAAGGATCGCCGAACCCCCTCTTACCCCCCCCCTTACCCCCATTACCGACAAGCCGTCAGTCGTGCTCTTCTTACGCGACCTCCGCCCGCCTCCGCTCCTAATCCCTCGCGCACTCCTCGTCCGCGTCGCTCGCGCAGGCAGGCGCTGCTTGCTGTTCGTCAAACCCATCCTCGGCCTCAGGGTACCTCCTTTCACCCTTCCCCTCCCTCTTCACTTGCACTGTTTTATAACTATCGATTCCTCATTACCTCTGGTCCTCCCGTTGCTCTCCCGCGCGTATTGTTCCCCGGCGCCGGATTATAACCAACTTCCTTCATTCGCAAAAAATATACCTTTTTCCTTCCATTTGCACTTGGTTATTGGGGTTATTGGCGACAAGCCGGGGCTCATTCAATCGACTACGGATTATTAGCTCGGTTAACCTTATTATTTTAAACGCCCGTTACATTTAACCGCCCGTTAAAAGTATAATATTTTTTTAATAGCTATACTTATTTAAAATTAACAATGAAACGAAAACGATAACGAAAAACGGATTTATGTGCAGTAATGATGTATGACCATGCAATTCACTTAAAAAGAGAATTTATGAATTTAATTTTTAAATTTAATAGATTGGAATTTGGACTTTTGAGTCGAGGCTGTTTCAAAAAAAAAAAAAACGTTTCTTATTCGTTCGATCTAAGGTTATTGTCGGTCAACAAATTTATCCGTTAATTTATCCAAATTATTTTGCGGCGAATTATTGTCGATTGATATTTTATCACAACAACTGTTATTAAGTATTCGAGCAAAAATGAATAGATAGCTGCTTTAACGGCTAATTTTTAATAACGCGTATTCACTTAAATTATTTCAACTCGTTATTCAATACACGTAAAATCTCTCTCTCTCTCTCTCTCTCTCTCTCTCTATTTTCTTTGATTAATTATAGTGTAGTATGGCATACTTCAATATAAGTGAAAGACGTAATTATGCGTATTGGGGTTATTGGGGTTATTGGGGTTATTAGAAATAAAAAATAAATATCTTAAATTTTTATTTTTATTTTTATTTTTATTTTTTATTGCTATAATACAATTTGATTGTCGTGTAAAATCTGTCGAAATACACTAGAAGTACCTATGCTTATTACATAAGGAATAAAAAACGCGGAAGCATAGCACAGTAGAACAGAACAACAGCCCTATCGTGTGAATATTATAATTACCTTTATTTATTATATCCGTTAGAGATATAACTTATACAAAAACAGATAGGGATTGTGTATAGGAGCGTGGTTGTAATAAGACTATAGTAAACTTATTTTACTTAAACAGTAATTATTACAAATAAAACTCAGTACTTTTTACAAGTTACAAGGAATAACAAGTTTTGTTATAATATAATATAATATAATAATAATATAATATAATATAATATAATATAATATAATATAATATAAAATAATATAATATAATATAATAATATAATAATAATAATAATAATTAATAATTAATAATTAATAATTAATAATTAATAATTAATAATTAATAATAATTGGAGCATTCTAGCTTAACTTAGTCAACTGGGCGACAATAGTATTCGTAGTTTTGTTTTTCCGATACACTTTTTAACAGAGAATAAGATCTTGAATAACAGAGAGCACAATGAGATGATTTATGATCGAACACAATTATTTGCAGTCCCTTTGTTCATTATTGTCATGTTATTTGTTACGTACAGGAGCTACGTATCGAACGAGTTATATAAAATATTATTGTCTTAACAACAGTTTTTTTTTTTGTTTTTGTTTGGAAGAACCCATGATTTCTTTATTGTGCAGTGAGTGAATTAAGCCGAATGAGATAAGAAAAGAAAGTTACATTTTTTTTTATTTTTATTTCTTTTTTTTTATGGAAAATGGCCGATAGCGAGCTGATAATGAGCACCGATCGATGCCCACAATGAGCCTACACAAAGATCGAAATTTACCTGGACTGTGAAAATATTGCATAAGCACCCAGTTAGTGAATGCACTGGTATCATTAAAGTGCTCCGTACCGAATCGCTCCTCGGCAAGTCTTTGCTTTATTACTACGGCCTAGAAGGCATACCACATTCGCATTCTAATATTGCATTGCAAAAGTTAGAAGAAGATAAAGAAGAAGTAGAAGAAGAAGAAGAAGTAGAAATATAAGTAGATGTAGAAGTAGGAGGAGATGTAGGAGGAGGAGGAGGAGGAGGAGGAGGAGTATGAGGATGAGGGAAAAATATAAGTAAAGAAATAATAATAAAGAATGTGATGTGATTGGAGGTCACGAAAGGGAAGCTCTTACTGCGAAGGAAAAAAGAAGATCACGGTTCACTTCGTTAAACAACCATTGAATCGTGTAATAATGCAATAAAATTATGGAAACACGCTTATAATTTCAAAGGCTCCTCAATCGTAAAAGTAAGAAGCGGCGCTCAGAATAAAATGCAAAGAATATACGTAAAAAACATTTTGTACAAGAAATCGAGAGAAAAGATATAAATCTAATACGAAAATGCACTCGGCGTGAGTATCGCTAGTGGAGAATACGGTATTTACATAAATTGATTGATTTAGCAAGCGAAGCGAGCGAGAGACGCGGGGCGACAGGGGGAAAGCATTTTCGGCCTCTCGCCACGACTTAAGGAAAATAATATAATAGAAAATAAAGCACGTACGTATCTTTTCTCTCGCAACGAGTCTACGACGCGGCATGAATGTAGCTCACGCGACTCGTAACAACCCCCTTCCTTTCCATCGTCTTTTCCCAATAACAAAATACATCGCCGTCGCCTCCTATCTTTCTGGCTTTGTAAACGCAAACCACGTTCAGAGAATGAACTTACCGCCCACCCAGCCACGTCTCTGGCCACATTTTTTTCCCCTGCGTTTCCTCGTGCACGAGAGCGCAGAAGCCCAGGGCTTCTACTATGCATGCATTTCGGCAAATCTCAATATCATTAGGCCGTTACCTACGACTACATATGATAATGGAAGTTCGTCAATATTCATATATTAAGAGAGAGAAGTAAGGCTAAGTAAGAGAAGCAATTACACCATACATTATGGAATGTTTGCGTATGGACATATCGACGTGCGTCATGGGCAATAAATGATTCTCCAACCCCTGGAGTGCACTTTTTCTTCTTCTTCTTCTTCTTCTTCTTCTCCTTCTCCTTCTTCTTCTTCTTATTCTTCTTCTTCACCGCGTTCCTTACTACCACATTTTTTATTCTCTATTATTTTCAAGGTTCTACTTAATTAACGCCATTCATTACCATTTACTTATTTATTTAGTTATTTATTTATTTATCCATTTACTCATTTATTTATTTACTTATTTTATTATCCATATGCACATCTGCGCGCATGTGCATAAAAAATAAATAAATAAAATCATATACTCATGTATATACGCGAACATACACACACATATACATATATATATATATATATATATATATATGTGTATATACTTCATCAAAGGCACAATTTTCCCTTATATTGTCTGTTCTATTTGTCATCGAGTTTGCAAGAAGAAAAAAAGTAAATAGAGGATTAATTATAATGATAAGAGTGAAAAAAGTTACATCGATAGTCTTAATTACTTTCTTTTTCCTAAATGCACTTTTGTGTACCTTAACATAGTGTTTAAAAACACTTGTGGCTTGTTTTGTATACATAAGATCTGTGTATAAATCGCAAGGAGGAAAAACGGCATTTCCTTCATAATGTCCGATATTTTCTTTTCCTTCGTATCAGGAAAAAAAAAAAAAAAAAAAAAAAAAGAAAGAGGGAGAGAGGCTCTCGCGCGCCTTTTCTCCTTTTAAATATTACAAATTACTATGCACTAAGTTTCATCGGTATGCTCAATTTATCGCTACATCGACCTCCCAATTTTAGGGAACGTCTCTCTCTCTCTCTCTCTCTCTCTCTCTCTCTCTCTCCTCCTATACTCTCCTCGTCTTACTCGTCTTATTCCATTGGGCTATTTACACGTATAATTATGTATAATCGACCGTTTTAGCAAGAGGTCTGCTCCTTTATATAAATTTTACTTCACATTTACTTCTCTTCGCGTCGGGTCCACGTTTATCGTGCCGTTAAATGTTATTGTCATCATAACATTTAACTACGTTTCACTATGTTAGTGTCATTTTTGGCACGTTTCCAAGGCACAAAAATCAGTGTTGAATCTCAAGTCCTGCGGCCTTGTCACCGTAAAGCGTATAAGTAAAGTGTATAAAACTGCATTTCAAGAGCGCAAGCAAGCAGACAAGCAGTACACGCGAAATCCATGTGAAGCTTAAAATAATTATAAAATTCATTCAGCGTTGGTTGTCGTTAGAAAACCGATTTTTGAAAGACCGAATTTCTTCATTATCCAGAGTTACTTTGTGGAATTGTCAATTAAATAAAAACGCTAATTGTTTAATGATAATGACGCTGCTGCTGGCCTTATCGAATGATTAATGTAGGGATAAGATTTTTTTTTTTTTCTTTTTTTTTTGTACAGATTAACAAACTAAGGGAAAAGTGTCGTTAAAATGGCGGGAAATGCTCTCGTCTCTCCGTCTCGTAATGAGTAATGTATGCGGCGCTGAATCGGTGCAATGCTCGTCTGCGCTACATGCGCTCTTAAAGTACAGGAGGCCGTAATTAACAGTCGATCGTCGCCAGTTAGCTGTATTCGTTAAGGTGGCGAGACTCTATCCGAGGTCTGCCCGGAGCCAGCTAAGGACGAAAATAATAATAATAATAATAGATTTACAGGACCCTCGGCGAAGAGGAGCTTCTGTCGCTGTGAACACGCACCCGCGTACGGAGGGTGTCTAAGCATGTGCGGGTCCGCCGTGCTATCCTTCGCCACGTTTGTATTGGCCAGGGTATGTAGGAGGTGGAGGCGATGGAGGAGGTTGAGAAGGAGATTATCGAGGAGACAGTCTCCACGTACAGTCGAAGGGGGCGCCGTCGAAGTCGCGGCGACTCCGTTAATAATTATGAATAATGATTATTATTATTATTATTATTATTATTATTATTATTATTATTATTATTATTATAATGGCGGGTGGAGCCTGCCGCCTCGGCGTCGTCCATCCTGTCGGCGCGGGCCATTAGGTAATCCCGCGGGGCCTCCGGAGCGTTGAGGGAGGCTCGACTGTCGCGGTCCGCTCGACCTCCGCAATGTTCTCCCTCTTGGTGAAAAAGGGCAATTATTAATCACAGTTCCCTGCTTTATGTCGTTTGTCGGGCTCGGGGCTCCGGGCTCGGGGCTCGGGGCTCGAGGCTCGGGGCTCGGGGCTAGTACCTCCTAGCCGGATAGCCTGCCTCAGATGTAGATAGCCTCGGAGCCCTTGTTGCTTTGGTGACCGGCAGCGGCGCTCGCGGACCCGTAGGCGTTCTGGGGCGAGGCCATGCACTCGGACCAGTCGCTGTTCGAATGGGGCGAGCTCGAGGACCAGTGTCCCGGGCTGTCGGGCGAAGGTGTCGGGAAGCTCTCGGGTGCGTGCATGAGATGCTGGGGCGTGACATCCGGGCCCGAGTGGTGGGACGGCGGCGTCAAGTACTGGTAGTACTGCTGATTCTGTGCTTGCTGTTGTGCCTGTTGTTGCGCCTGTTGTTGAGCCTGCTGCTGTGCTTGCTGCTGTGCTTGCTGCTGTTGTTGCTGCTGCTGCTGTTGCTGCACTTGCTGTTGTTGCACTTGCTGCTGCACTTGCTGAAACTGCTGCTGCTGCTGCTGGTGCTGCTGCTGCGGGGTCGGCTGAAGCTGTTGCTGAGGGTAGGGCAGGGTTTCGAAGTCAAACCCCACCGGCGGCATGCCGCCGTGCTTCTGGTGGGTTGCCTGCCTCATCGCGGCGATGTGGGTCGGCGAAGTCGGCAAGGAGGGCCGGCTCTTGGCCGGTGAGGGCGAGCCCATGTAGCTCGCCTGGGGCGATAGCGTCATGTTGGATTGGACGGAGTGGGGCGGCGATTGGTTACTGTAGGGCGGCGAGAGGGTATTCACGACCATAGTCGCGGTACCGTTGGACTGTTGGCGCTGCTGCTGCTGCTGTTGCTGCTGTTGTTGTTGTTGCTGCTGGTGCTGCTGCTGGTGCTGTTGCTGAGCGGCCAGCAGCTGTTCGTGAAAATTTGGCAGTCCGTAGCTCGTGAAGCCCTCGGCGGTCAGGTGACTTAGCTGCTGCTGCAGGCTGCTCGGATGGGACAAGCGATACGTTAAGTAAGTAATCGTTATGGTAGAAGAGCAACAAATGAACACATCGGGTAACCGGGACCATTCTTTACCTGTTTTGCTGCTGCTGTTGTTGCTGCTGCTGCTGTTGCTGCTGTTGTTGCTGGAGAGTCTGGTTCTTGATGCAGTCCTCGTACGGGGGCGGCTGCTTGGCTGCCTGAGCCGCTGCCGCAGCCGCGACCGCCGCAGCTTGAGCGACCGCGACCGCGGCCGTCGTCTGCGTGTGGGTCGCCGCCGCGGCGGCGACCAGCGGTGGCAGGGCGTTGCTGTAGAGGCTCGCGCTGTCGTAGGGGCTCGGCAGACTGCCCTCGGCACCCTCCGCGCCCTGGGGCAGATCCTGGTTCGGGTTCGGCTGGGCGCCGCGCTTCGTCGGAGGCTGCTTCTTAACCGAGGGTTTTCGCCGAACCGAGGCCGCGCCGCCCCCGCCGCCGTTTTCCGAGTCCGGACTGTTGGGGTTGCCGGTGCCCGGCTTTGGCCGCTTCTTCGACTTGGATTGCTTGGGCGCGTTCCCGATGACGGTCGGGTGGGAGATCAGTTGCGGGTGGTTCGGTGAGCCTGTTGTTACCAAGCACGTGTGACGGTCAGTTAATTTAAGAAAGCTTACCATCGGACTGGACAGGTGCCCGTCACGATCCTTACCCATTAGTTGGCCGTTAGGTATGACGGAGACCATCTGCGGCGACCTCGGCACGTGCTCATCCAGGAGTCTGACGATGTCGTGGTGGAGCCGCTCGCTGGCCACGTCCCTCGGCAGTCTGTCCATGTGGTCGGTGATCTCCCTGTTGGCGAACGTGTCCAGCAGAGCCTTGCAGGCCTCGAAGCTGCCCTCACGCGCTGCCAGGAACAGGGGCGTCTCGTCCTTATCGTCCTGGGCGTCCCTATTAGCCCCGTGTACGAGGAGAATGTTGACCGCGTCGACGTTATTGACCGCTGCGGCCCAGTGCAGGGCGCTCTTGCCGCTGTTATCCGCTGCATTTATATCAGCGTCCGCGTTTATCAGGTCCTCGACCATGCCCTCGGTCGCGAGTCGCGCGGCCAGTATCAGAGGCGTTGTACCGTCGTGCATCCGGGCGTTGAGATTTGTTGCCCGGTTGCGCAGCAGAATCTGGAAGACACCCATAGCGTCCGCGGCGACCGCCGAGTGCAGTGGTGTCCGTCCGGTGTTGTCCTGTGAGTTGGCATCCGAGCCGGCGTCAAGGAGGCGCTTTGTTGCGTCCGCCCGAGCGTATCTGTAACGTTACGTTAACGTTCGTCATCCATTCGACTTTGCTTGCCCTGGATGCCGAAATACCAAGGCGTGGTCAGTCTACTTACCTTGCGGCCAGATGCAGCGATGTCTCGCCAGTTTTGTCGGTAGTGGCGTTGAGGTCGGCTCCTTGGGCGACGAGGTCCGCTATGACGGCCGCAGTGCCGTCGCTCTCCTCGTCCTCCTCGCCGGTGTCGAGGCCTCCGCCCCGAACAGCTGCTACCATGAGGGGCGTCATACCGCAGGGTCCTCGTGCGTCCACGTCCTGCCCGTGTTCGAGGCTCGGGGGCGTGAGAACGCCGGCCTCCGGCCTGTTGTGGACCTCCGCGGCGTCGAGGTGCTGCTGCGTCCACATGCGGGGCTCGGCCTCCTCGTAATCCGTGACGACCGTGTGATCGCTGGCGTAGCCCGGCTCGATGGCCCGCATCCTCTTGGACGGCGGAAGGTCGGACTCGTCGTCGGACCATTGATGCACCCGGCCGTTACCCAAGTCCAGGTCCATACAGTTGATGCCCGGGGGCTGCTTGTTAAGATTACGCATCTCCTGGCCATCGGGTCCGCGACGCCTCGAGCGGCGTCTCTGGACGCTGCCCCCGGAGGTTCTGATGAAGCCGTCCGGGAACCAGGTCGTTATCTTGCCGGGATGGCGTCTCTGGGCGGTTACCAGCACACCGACGAGGGTCGCTATGAGGATGACGATGACACCCCCGATAAAGACGTACTTGTAGTTGGTCGGCGTGTCCGGGTAGTCTAGATTCGGTTCGACCACGCTCTCGACCTTCTCGATGGGGAAGTTTCGCGAGAGCGAGTGCTTGGAAGCGGTCGCGGCGAGATACTCCGCGGCCTCGTTGGCCGTCGGGAAGCAGACCGCGCCCTGGGTGACAGTGCACTTGCGATTGTCGATCTCGAGGTAGGCGACGATGCCGGTCTGCTTGTCCGTGTAAATATTGGTCGGTCTGCCGAAGAAGTTGGTCTGTATGCTCGGCTCGCGGTCCCTCTTCCACGGGTAGATCATGTCCTGGCCGAGTTCGTCCTGCTTGACGCGCAGGGTCGTACGGAGCTCGTGGCCAATGTCGCGTAGAAAGGCGACGACGTTCGAGCGGAAGCTCTGGATGTCCATGCGCACGACCACGGATATGACGCCCTCGGCGAGGGAAGGAGGGGCCCGGTCGCAGTCGAGCCCGTCCCAGTTGCATTCCTCGTTGTTGCAACCGTAATCGCAGTAGCCGTTGGCGTAGTGCTGCCGGCAGTAGGCGTCGTAGATCGGGCTGCAATGGTTTTACGTGGTCAATGATAGCGCTGATCGCTCGGGGGGCGGGGGTCAGGGACTGGACTGGGGTGGGGGTCGGGCGGACGATACTTACTTGCAGGGTTCGAGCCTCTTCTCGCAGTCCCTACCGTCAAAGAGACACTGGGCGTTATTGCAGACCTCGTCGCAGACGCCGTTCATGAAGACGTCCCAGCAGTTGATGGGCGCGGTGCAGTTGCGCCAGGGATTGATGCCCAGGGAGCAGTCGTTGCCGTCAAAGTTGCACGCGTAACGGTTGCATTCCTCGTCGCAGCGGTGATTGCCGGACTTCTCCTCGCACTTGTTCTCCATGCACTTCTTGCGCTCGCGCTCGAGGTCGAGGTCGTAGGCGTTCATGATGCTCGGCCCGCCGGGTTTCCTGCGCCCGAAGACGCCGCCCCGGTAGCCCGGGTCGTAGATGTCGCAGTTCTTGCCGGTCCACTTGGGCGGGCAGTAGCATGCGTAGTCGCCGAGGAGGTTCTCGCACATGGCGTCCGGTTGTTGACAAGGATTGCTCAGGCACTCGTCGCGCGCGTCGATCTCACAGTGGGTGCCCGCGGTGCCGGGGGGACAGTGGCACCTGTAGCCGACGCTGCTGTCGGTGACGCGACAGGAGCCGCCATTGAGGCAGGGCTCCGCGTCGCAGTACGAGCCGGAGAACTCGCAGTTGTGCCCGTAGTAGTCGCTCGGGCAGACGCAGGTGTGGCCGGCCTTCTCCGCTGTGCAAATGCCACCGTTCTGGCAGGGCGAGCTGTCGCAGAAGTTGACCTCGACCTCGCAGTGCCTGCCCATGTAGCCGGGCTTGCAGTTGCAGTGGTAGTTATTTACCAGCTGAACGCAGTCCTGGGTTCCGGGGGTAGCGCAGGGGTTCGAGAGGCACTCATTGATGTCGCCCTCGCAGCGCGGCCCGACGAAACCCGGTGGGCACATGCACTCGAAGCCACCGACCTTATCGACGCAGGTGCCATTGTTGTGACAGGCGTCCACCACGCAGTCGTCGAGATTGATTTCGCAGATGTAGCCGAGGGTGCCCGGTGGACAGGAGCAGCTAAAGTTACTGATCAGGTCGTGGCAGGTGCCCCCGTTTTGGCAGGGGTTGAGACTGCAGTCGTCGACGTTGAGCTCGCAGTTCTGGCCCTGGAAGCCCTTGGTGCAGTCGCACTGGTAGGAGCCGACGAGGTCCTTGCAGGTCGCGCCGTTCTGACAGGGCGCCGAGTCGCACTCGTTGATCTCCGTCTGGCAGTAGCTCCCGGTGTAGCCCTCGTTACAGAGGCAGCTGTGGCTGTTGCCGATGTCCTTGCAGGTACCGTTGTTGCAGAGCCACTTCTCCGGGACCTTCTTGCGCAGGGCGGCATCCTTGCAAGAGACCATCTCGACGTCGCAGACCTTGCCCGTCCATCCCGGTGAGCAGCGGCACTCGTATTTGTTGCGCTGCTGTAGGCAGGTGGCCTGGTTCTCGCAGGGCGACTCGGCGCACCACTCGACGTAGTTCTCGCAACGCTCGCCGGTGAAGCCGTAGGGGCAGTGGCAGGTGTAGTATTGTACGTGATCGTGGCAGGTCGCGCCGTTCTCGCAGGGACTGCTGTCGCACTCGTTGATGCGATATTGACAGTTGGAACCCGTGTAGCCGGGCCTGCATACGCATGTGTAATTGTTGATGCCGTCGATGCAAGTGCCGCCGTTCATGCAGGAGGATTCGGTGCAGTCCTCGTCGTTGGTCTGGCAGTTGATGCCGGAAAAGCCGAGCTTGCATTGGCAGGTATAAGAGTTAACGTATTCCTTGCAGATGGCGCCGTTCTGGCAAGGCGAGGAGAGGCACTCGTCGACGTCAACCTCGCAGTGCTTGCCGCTGAAGCCGTCGACGCAGAGGCACGTGTAGTCGCCGATTCCATCCAGGCAGGTGCCGCCGTTTTGGCAAGGATCTGTCATAGAACGTATGTATCATGTAAATTAGACGTTTATTTGTTTACGAGCGAGCGCGTAACGAGTTGGGCGCAAAATCTGTAGGTCGATGTACTGTTACTGCTACGGTATTGTTGAAATGGTACTTACAGGAGGCGCAGTCGTCCGTGTTGATGATGCAGTCGCGGCCCTCGTAGCCCTTGGCACAGACGCAGTGATAGGAGCCATTGGTGTTGCGGCAGGTGGCGCCGTTTCTGCAGGGCGAGGTGACGACGCACTCGTCGACGTCTTCGTCACAGAGCCGACCCGTATAGCCGACTGTGCAGGTACAGGCAAAGTCCAGGAAGTTGGAGGACGGCGAGCACTTGGCCCCGTGGAGGCACCTACGACGTTCAACGGATGGCAACGATGAAGGGATGACGATCGTGTGAGGGTAGCACGCACTGCTTACAATTCACCGGGGGGGGGGGTGAATTGTAAATGTACGGTGTGGCGGATGGCCAGTAAAAATACTGGTACTCACTTGTTGGGCGAGCAGGGGTCGAGCTTGTTCTCGCAGTTGCGGCCAGTGTGGGGCAGCTCGCAGACGCACTTGTAGTCATTGACGAGGTCGATGCAGGAGCCGCCGTTCTGACAGGGGCTGCTGGCGCAGTCGTCGATGTTGGTCTCGCAGTTGATACCCGCGTAGCCCGGCAAGCACTGGCAGCTGTAGCCGTCGAGACGGTCCTTGCACATGCCCCCGTGCTGGCAGGGGTTCGAGCCGCACTCGTCAATGTCGGCCTCGCAGCGCTTGCCCCCGTAGCCGGGCAGACAGTGGCAGAGGAACTGGTTGACCCCGTCCTCGCAGGAGCCGCTGTTGACACACGGATTGGAGGCGCACTCGTCGACGTCGCTGAGGCAGCGGGCGTCGTAATAGCCACGGGGACACTCGCAGCGGAAGCCATTTATGAGGTCGATGCAGTGGCCGCCGTTGGCGCAGGGGTTCGAGGCGCACTCGTTGATGTCCGTGTCGCAGTGCTGACCGGTGAAGCCCGGAACGCACTCGCACGAGTACCTGGTAATAAACGGGCGAATAAGCGAATCGTTAGCGAGGTCGGCTGGCTCTGGTTGGGCAATGGCCGTTGTACGTCGACGGACGGACGGACGGGAACCACTAACCTGTTGATGCCGTCGACGCAGGTCGCCCCGTTCATGCAGGGATTGCTGTAGCACTCGTTGACGTTGATCTCGCAGTCGTTGCCAGATGTGCCGGGGCTGCATATACACTGATAGCCATTGATCTTGTCCTCGCACCTACCGCCGAATTTGCAGGGGTTGCTCTCGCACTCGTCGATCTGCTCCTGGCAGAGATTGCCCGTGAAGCCGGGTATGCAGTTGCAGGTAAAGGAGTTCTCGCCGTCGATGCAGATGCCGCTGTGGCAAGGGTTCGATTGGCAGTCGTTGATGTTGGTCTCGCAGGATGCGCCGGTGAAGCCCGCGGGGCACTCGCAGGTGTACCGGGCGATGGAGTCGTGGCAGGTGCCACCGTTACGGCAGGGCGAGGAGGCGCAGTCGTCGATGTTGATCTGACAGTGGGCGCCCGCGAATCCATCGGCGCACTTGCACTTGAAGCCGTTTATGAGGTCGGTGCAGAGGCCGTTGTTCAGACAGGGATTCGCCGCGCACTCGTCTATGTTTATTTCGCACTGAGTCCCGGTGAAGCCTGCGCAAAAAGAAGGACAGAAACAATAATTAGACGTGCTCTCTACCCCCCCGTTTCATATCATGAGGCCGCTATCGAGAACTTAATTATTCTCAGTCGGCGCGGTATTATATCATGCTGTCGGAGATATATCGTCCGCGATCCATTAAAATCGCTTTGAGTGCCATGAAACGATAAGCGAGTCACAAAGCGATTTCAATGGCTTTGTCGTCTATTTTTAACGTGAGGTCGGCCACCCTGGACCGAGTCCTCGGGTATCTACCGCCCCCATCTCATTTTATTAATAATTACGCTCGTCGAGTTGGTCGCTCGATAAAGAAATCAATTCCCACCTCCGCCGGGGCTGTCAAGATAAGCTAATCCAATTTCTTCAAGACACAGGTGAGGAGGAGTTGGTGGAGGGGGAGTAGGGGGAGGATGAGGAGGAGGAGTAGAAGAAGTAGGAGGGGGCGGGGGTATACGAAGCCTCGCGAGCAGTAGGCTTCCAGCTAAAAATATTTATGGGCTCAAGGTCGTTAGCGTTAATAATTGATTCTGCGCTTAATTGCCGGGGCGTAACATTTTGCTTACCACGAGCGCTGTGTTTATGGACCAAGACCGGATACTTTTCTACAATGTGCCGAGTATACCTAATAGCCACTAAATCTACGTTTACGCCAAGGGCGATGATTTCCTTAATGATGCATCGGGAGTGCGCAGCATCCTATCGAAAGGAGGGCTAATAAAATCAGGCAAACGAGCATCTTGTTAAGCACGGCGGCTCTGGCACTTTTTAACAAATGAAAGGACAATAAAAGCACGAGTGCCCCCGCATGCTCTCCTTGCCCCGCTCTGCCGCCATTACCGACCACTATTGCCATCGCCGCTCTTTGCAACCGCTCCGCCTTATTAATATTATCATCGTCATTATTATCATTATTATTATCATTATCATCATTATCATCATTATCATTGTTATTATTATTATTGCTACGAATGTTACGACTGAGATTATGATTGTGATTACGAGAGAGGATGAAATTTGTAGGCGAAAGCGGAATAATACAGCGCGCGTAAGAGCAATAAAAATCCGAGGCGGGGTCTCGCGTGGGCGAACCAACGCGGCTCCGCTCGGAGAAAAGCGCATTTCCCACAGTGAGCGTCGTTGGGATGTTAGAGAGGATAAAAAGGAAGCGCGAATGACGACGTCATCGTGCCGTGTGATCGGGGGGGGGGGGCCCGAATAGCCGGACTGGCGCTTCGACATTTTTTTCGGGCATCGGGAACACGAGTCGCAAAGGATCGCACGCGCGAACCGTTAATCGATGTAAAAGCCCATGTCGTTCTTCGGCGCGCCAATTATCGTTAATTAAGGACTCCCCGATAATTGAAGCGACGACGAATGTCACCCCGCGCTAATTGCGCCCGTACACGTCCGTACGTATATCGATATGCGTGGACGGCGTTGCATAAAAAGACGCGGTGAGTCGTGAGCGCCGGCTAACGTCGGCGGCGACCGATTCCACGACGATGACAAAGAGGAGGTGGCGCGCGGGAGGGAGAGGCCGAGTAATTAGACAGAGTCGATCGTGATTTCCAAGAAAATCTCCTCCGGATCGCTCCGTTACATTGCCGAGGGAAGTTTGTTTCGGTCGACCTGGTCTGGTCTCGTCTCGTTTGATCTGGTCTCGTCTGATCTGGTCTCGTCTGGGCTGGAAGAGAGGGGGCTTTGTCGATTGTCCCCGAACAGCTGATCCGAGCACATATTTCTCAGAATAGGATCAACGGTTCGTTGCCGACGACGAATCCGAAAATATATCGAATTCTTAATATTAAGCACGATCAACCGTCAACGTTAAAAGCTTCCCAGAGCTATTTAGTACGGCCAACGAGATAACTTGCCGCTCCTTGTAATAAAGAATGAGAATACAGACGAGACGAGCTCGACCGTTGCATCTCGATTGTTTGAATTCGTTCGCGAAAGTGATGATAACCAGTGTCGGTCATTCTTATATATTCGACATAGTTTTTCTACGACTCCGTTGGGTCGGAATTTTTTTCGTTCCCTTAGCTCGCGGACGTAAGATCGTCGGCAGCGATCGATCATCGAATGGATGCAAAATTTTTTTATCCCTCTGGCTATTAAATAGAACGGAAATACAAGGAATAGCAAAGTCTCGCTTCTCAGCGATGTAAACTCGACTCGACTCGACTCGACGCCATTGTACGCGTAGCCGCCTTGACAAGTTTTTACACACACTCTTAGCAACGGTACTCGGTCGCCCTCCACTCTAAAACAATTATATATATATATATATATATATATATATATATATATATGAGGGAGCGCGCGTGTGCGCGTGTGCTCTTGTTTTGAAGCGGTTCGGTCGCCGACGGGCCAGACGATCAATCTCAAAAGCATCCGTCAATTATGACGTTCGGCCCAGGAGGCTTCGCGGCTCATTAGCTCGTGTATCATCAACGGCATTGACGACCCTCGGAATGCAAGTGATTTTTGTCCTCTGTAATTGTTGCCATCATTTGATTAATCGGAATAATTGGAAGAAGGGCTTCCAGCGAGCCGAGATCGACCAGGAAAGTCGCAGAGGTCAACGGAGCCAGAGCACGTACCAGAGCCAACAGAGGCTCGAAAAAGACAGTCGTATTATTCCTATTATTCTTATTGTTGTTTATTATTGTTATTACATGTAATTCGAGAGAGCGGGAGCAGTCCCCCTAACGCTGATATCATTCAACTTCACGATCTAATCGGCAATCGAGGCTAATGGCTGCCCTTAATACTCAATTTCGCAAATTTCGCCAGGCTGCCCCCCCCCACACACACACACACACAAGATGGCTATCTCCTCCAGGTTCGCCTTCCCCAGCCATCTCCCGGCCGGACGCCGTTCATTTTCATCATTATACTATCCTGTCTTATTAGAGGTAGGAAGGGGGAGGAGAGGGGGGGATGGAGTAGATGAGAGGCGGCAATGGAGGGGGTCGAGATGCGGCCGACGCGCAGCGTAATACAAAGCCCCGCGCAATTACGCCCGGCACGCGCGGATCCGATTCTAGTTTTTTTTTCTTCCCTCCAGTTATCAAGCTCTCGCGTAATACCGAATCCATAACGAGCTGCACTAGTAACTGAGTTCCTCGACAAAGGAAACAATGATCGCGCCTATAAGAGCTCCGCTCTGTATTAAAATGCCTGGATGTATGGACGGTGGGAAAGGGGAATGACGGATGAGGAGGAGGAGGAGGAGGAGTCGCGTAGATTGTTGACAGTACGCGGTAATAAGGAGCTCGAGAAAGGCTCGATCCAACCGAGATTCTAAGAATCCAAAAGTCGCCTCGCGAGTTATTAGTGGAATGGCATGGGAGAGAGGGGGTGAGGGCGACCGTCGCGCAGCGCGCGCTTCGACTATTTCGACCGAAGGGACCGAGGACTCGAGACGTGGCTACCACCGAATGGCCGACTGGCCCCAAGCGGCTCGCAATTTTACGCGTGTCGACGTCTGCTCCGGCCCCACTTCCCGCTCCGCGACCCATTAGCTCCGTGCCCGTCTCGAATTACTCCGGCCGAATTCCTCGTGGACCGGGGGTTCGGGCGGGGCAGAGCCGATGCACCCCGAGGACGGACATAGGGGTTGGGTTCTTCGGGAAAGACGCGGGGAAAAAGTTCGGTGCCGCGCGATCGGATTCCATGTGAATCGATCTCGGGCCCCGAAGACGTAAATCACGTGACGCTGGCTTGCGTCGGCCGCCCGACAATGTTACACCCCGCTCGCCCCCTTTCTTTTTACCTCATTCCTAAGCGCGCACGTGCTTCGATAATGGAGATCGAGGTCGTCGTAGCCGTCGTCGTAGTCTTCGTCGTCGCGCGTTTCCACGGCCCCTTCCTCTCAACCCTCGGCAATCATTTTTTTCCCTGGACTGGCTACTCGCGCCCGTGCCAATACACCTCTCCTTCCCGCCCCCCCCCTCTCGTCGGCATTTTCGGGATTGCGTCGACGAGAGCCTCAGCGACGGGATTCGTGCCCCGATTTCGTTTCCATCCGCCGAACGGGGGGCAATGTTGCGTGAGAACGCTCCTCCTCCCCCTCCTCCTCCTCCTCTGCCCCCCGCCCCCTCGAGCATTTTTACAGCCGATAATGGAAAGTCGCTCAGGGTCGGTATCGGTGGAGGGGGCGATAGCCTCGAGAGCGAGCCCGGGCCAATTCCCTTTTCAATTTTCAATTCGCCCCGAGTAATTACTTGGGGATATGGTTTAAGGAGGCGCGGGAGCCCGAGGAATATTAATGGCGAAGGCTCACGCGAGCGAGCGACGCCGATTCTCTATTCCCGGCTGCCTCCCACGCGAGCGATGAGAACTTGCGAGTCGCGAATGCCAAGAAGCGTTTCCCCGACTCGTAATGTCTCGCGCGGCCGCGTCGAATCGTCACGCCCTTGCCTGCCCGCGCACCCTCCCCGCCAATCGTCCCGCCGCTCTGCGGGCCGTTCAATCCTGATCCTCCAGGAGAACGCGCTTGCGCTCAACTTGCCACGCCACCGACCACCTACTCGACTCCGCTCTCTCTCCCTCTCTCTCTCTCTCTCTCTCTCTCTCTCTCTCTCTCCCATCTCCCCTCCCCCCATCGCCGGACATTTAGCTATTTAGAGATTTTTTACGCTCAACTATTCAGCTCTAACTTACTCCAAGGGCATCGCGCACGTTGTCGCCAAATTTCTTGCCCCCTGCCGACGAAGCTTTCTAAACTATTACTTCCTTCCTTCCTTCCTCTCCTTCTTCTCCTCCACCTCTGCCGTCTTTTGTCCTCATACGCGGCACGTGAATAACTTTATCGACCGAAACCCTTTACTTCCGAGCCTCGTCAATATCAATACTAATACACCGTAAATAATAAGGGCGATCGGCGACGAATGGAGTTTCGTCCGTAGTGGACCCCCTGCCGCGCAGCTCGCTAGTAGTACTTCAACATCGTCAATGACGTGACGGATATTCAGCAGATGATCATTAAGGACCGCGATTTATCCAATAATTCAACTTCCGCGCGCGCCATTCTTTAGCTGCTAAGAGCATTAGTAGAATCGCGGCACTTCGCGTCGATGTTACTAGTTAACATGAGGTACGTGTCCTTGGACGACGTCAAAGGAAATGCAAGCAGCTGGAGGTCACATGTCCGAAGCGTGTTCTCCCGACGTTCAACGCCGCTGGGACGCATTCCTCCTTCAGCTCTCAAAAATCAAGCGTACAAGTATTATCGTAATATATCTCCTTCCTGTCCGCCCGCTCCTCGCCCTTCCCATTACCAACCAACGGGGCGCGCGACATTTCCCGAGCTCATCCTCCTCATCCTGCTCGTCCTGAGTTGGTCACATCCGCGAGTACATCTGCTGCGATCCATATAACGAGTAATTCGAGCCTCGAGCTCCGCTGGAGGATAAAGAAATTTTTTATCCCCCGCGAAAAGCAAAGCAGGTGACGTATAATAAGGCGCCTAACGAGCTCTGGTGTGGACTGGTTGGCGGACCCTCGGGGGCGCAAATGACTTACGACCAACTCAAGAAGGACGGGACGATAGCCTAGGCAACGGCGGCCGGTAAGTGGCAGGGGGCAAGGGGGACGACGAAACGATGTATCATCGGCTCGGGTTTGCGAGACGTAGGGGTGAGCATGGGCGAGGAGGGGGAGGGGGAGGTAAGGCATTCCCTTTGTCAATTCGGACATTAGTCACCGATTGTTGAAGTAGCCAAAGACAGTGCGCGCGTGCTTGGTCGTGGGGTGTGGGTGTGTATGGGGGCACGGACGCCACTCCTGACGAAGAGCGACGATAGCTCCTTGGAATTATCTATACGAGTTCGCGCCAGGGCGGCTACAACGCACGATTACGCTATCGTAAATCTTCCCCCAGAGTCGGAGCTTTTCAACGAGCTTATACACGCTCTCGTAGAGAGTAGTAGAGGCTCGGAGAGAATCGACGATGCAGATCGTCTATCTCCGTGCTCGAATAGCGATACTCGAAATAGGTTGTAAAGGAACGAGGCAACTCTGTCCGAAGCCTTAGATTAAAATTCAACGTCGAGAGGAAGGTATTATATATACTTCGAGTCCATTAAAGCCCATCCTTTGTTTCATTTACGAATAAACCTTTCTTCCTTCCTTTCTTCCTTCCTTCCTTCCTTCCTTCCTTCCTTCCTTATACAGTCTATGTACATATTAATTGGTTGCGGAGTCGTAGAGAGGCTCATTGGGCCGTCCGCGAGGGGGAGGAGATAATGTCCCTTAAAACGTCGTCGTGCGCGGTAAGCAAATATCGTGTATAAAAATAATGGCAATTAAACGGTATTCTGTATTATCTCTTGGCTGGATATTTATCTCCCGGCGCTGGAGAGACGCCCCATCCGGGCCCGAACAATCCACAATATTTACGGGCTATAAAGGCGCGGATAAGCACATAATACCGAGATTTATATTTTCTTATTCAATTTAAAAAAGGTTTGATTGAAGTTTACGAACTAAAGCTTCGTATAAATAAGCTTTGAAAAGTATAGCCGAGCCGGGATGGGAGCCGCCTCCCATCCCAATCCAATTACTCGGCGACGGTGTCGGTACGGTCACAAAAAGCCAGCCAGGCTGCTAATTGCGCCGAAAACAAAATTCCAATGTGAACGTCGGGACAATGTAGTAGTCAAGGCTACCGAAAAAAAAATCCTATAAAATGCGTTTTTATACGGACCACGCGTATAAATGCCATGAGCTTAGGGGGCGACAGAGTACACAGTGACAAGGAACGAGTAGGCAATTAATTTTTAGTAAAGAGGGGCGTTGGGGGGTGGGGAGGAGTTGGAGTTGGAGTTGAAGGGAGACGAGGAGTGACGAACTGCATCAGATGCGGGCGGAAATAAGACACGTGAATCTCGTTAAACCCCGTAAAATCTCGTCATTGACTGAACGATGTCGATGGTGGCGGCGGGGGGAAGGGGGGCGAATATTTGATTGGAGTCAAGACGCTTCTATCGGCCAAAAAAGAAGCATCGACACTTCTGCCGTTACGTCCCCAGCGAAATTAATCGCCAGCGTCCTTCGTCTTTCGAACCTCTTGTATCAAATTGTACTTCACGAGACGAGCTTTATGTATATTCTCCGGACGACTCCCTTCCCCCTCAAGCTCATCCATTCATTTCTAATCTATTTTCTGTACTCCGCTCGTATCCTGCCTGTACTCGTCCGACAGACACCTTACGGATTCATGACCACGGATATAAGATATCACATCCGAGGGTGGGGGACGAAGACGATATTTACCTAATCACGCGTATTCGTAGTCTTTCACAGAGTTTTCGTAATAAATAAATAATGCCAGGGCGTCGGACGGAAAAGTTGACATGACTTCAAAACCATTAAGTTGGCCTAAGCGACAATTCCTATTGAATTTTGAACGTCGATCCGTCGTAAATGACAATCTCGCTTCGGCATGTGATCGGTGGGACGGTGTGCCGCTGTGGAAAATTCGCTCGGCTTCCCGGCCCGAGTGGTTCTCGGCGTCGGGTGGGAAGGGCCGGAAGGGGGAGCTCTACGGGCAACGGTAAATCGTAATTAAGGGGCAACCTCGAGTGCCATTAATGTCGCGTTCGTTCCTTCTTAGCTCGAGTCTCATTTTTTATTTTCCTTTTTATACTCTCACGTCTCTTGGTTACGCACGCATTGTGCCACTCCTCTGCCCCGTGTCCCGTGCCCCTTCCCACCCCACCAACCCTCAACCATGGACATTTCCACGTCTTTTGAAATTGCATTAAACTTAATCGCGTTAACTGTAGAGGAGTCACTCCGGCGAGCGCGTGGGCGGCTCCCCCCACCCCGCCGGCCTCCGTCATAATTTCAATAAAGGATAATCGACAAGAGGGGAGGCGGGGTGGGGGCGCGGGGAAAGACATTGGCAGCGATCGCGCCAATAAAAGGACGCTTAACGATAAGCAAATGCTTTGGCTGGCTACCTTTTATGAGATAATTTGCTTGACTCCGGCAAGCGTACGGGGGTAGCGACGGGAACTAGGATGCCGGATAGGTTGACGAAGGTTTGGGCGGGAGGGATTTGGAAGTTACCGTTTCTCGGTGACTTTGGTCACGGTCCTTTTAACATCCCGGCAATATAATTATTGTTTTGGTTCGTTCGCAGGGCAGCGGTGAGAGAGGCCCATAAACTCGCACACGTCGAAGGAGTCATTTTTCCGCAATGCCGCGGGCGCGCCTCGGACAACGGCTTCATTATGCGCGCGCGCGCGCGCGGTCGGGGTCCGGTTATTCCCTCATCCCGACGTGGAGAGGGGCGAGAAACTTTTCGACCACCTCTCGAATGTCTAAACTCTTAATAATAACGGTAAAGGGGGCCAGTGGTCCGAGAGGCCGGCGGGGAAGGCAGGCGACCGGGGACCGGACCCGTCGAGTCAGCCGCCTGCCGGCCGCCGCTCGGAAAAATCAGGAAATGCAAGTCCGCTCGTAAAATCTCCGGTGGGGAATGGCCGAGCCGTTGTTGCGTGGCTCTGGCTCGGTTTCCGCGAAGCCGTGTATCTCCCGCGTCGGGAATATCTTTGTTAGTTAGTCAGGATCGCAAAGGCCGCGCGGGGAAATTGCCCCGAGTCAATGCACCGCGACTCGCTCGCTCTTACCCCCGCCGCCGCTCTTTTTATATCGGGAACCCATCCCCTCGGCGAGGCTCTACACAAAGTCCGCCCCTCCCCATCCTCAAAGGCCGAGCGAGGGGATTGAGTCGAAGCACCAGAAGAACCAGCTCTTCTCGAGAGAGCTTTCCACGGTTGGAAAAACGCGCGGGACGTCTGCTTGTTTGAAAGCCCCGCAGCGGTCGAGCTGCGAGCGAGTCCAGTAAATCAGTCGATCGCTGCCGGGATGCAAATTCCTATAGCGTGTAAATACGTGGAGGGAGACGCGAGCGAAGCAGCAAAATCGATTAATACCGCGTGACTGGATTTACATCGGCGCGAACTCAAATGAGAGCTTCGTGTCCACTCGAGGTCGTCCCTCCCGTCCATCCGTCCGTCCGTCCGTCCGTCCGTCCGTCCGGTTCGATACATAAAACAAGAGCAGCGTGTCAAGCATCCCCAGTCCACATGCCTCTCTCCGACGAAGAGAGAGAGAGAGAGAGAGAGAGAGGGAGAGAGACCCAAGGCTTCGCGGCCAATTTTCAACGGCCCGCTTGGATTATAAAATAATAAGCTCCAGTTCTGGGCTGCTTTTTCAATCCCGAGACATTCGACTAATTACGCGGATGCGTCAGATTGAAAAATGCGCGGTACAATTAAGGAACGAGTCGCTCGCTTGTTATAGTCAGGGAAGCTACGGAGCTACCTCGCTAATGATATTTATGACACCGAGTAGCTGCGTAAAAAAAAAAAAAAAAAAAAAAAAAAAAGTATATCTTTTTGCACATTCTAGTCGATACTACTCCGAATAATGATGTCGCGTGTGTGAAGCTCCAATCAGTGTAATAGCCATCCTCCCCCTACCCCTGCGCCAACCGCCTTCGCTGCTCGTGCCGTCCTTTGTCGTTGGAACGTCCGACGACATTAATTCCTAGAGACGGAGAAGGACTGCGGAAACGAGTATTTTTTTTAGCATTCGAGGAGAGTCGGCGGGGAAAGGGGACTTCGAGGAAACGGAGCCAAGCCGCGCGAGGTGGAAGGAAGGCGTGTGTGATGGGGCGGAGGGGGACGGAGGGGGACGGAGGGGGACGTAGGGGGGGCGGTAGAGCGAAGGGAGAGGTAAATACAAAGGAGAAGCGACAGTGGTACATGACAGGCAGACCTTGCCGACGAGGCAGGTTAAAGTAATATTTGCTTAGGAGAATAATTTGAGTTTCGCGGTAGGGGCGGAGAGGACGAGAAGCGGCGGCGCGACTCGCCTTTGAACGGCAGCGCGCCGTCGAGTGCCAAGTCGGCAATGTTTGCCGATAATGTAAATTCCAGGCTCGGCCTCGTTTTCCCGCTGATCGAGCCCCTGAAAAATCCCTGAAAATAAAGATCCCGGAAAACTTTCTCGTCGACGATAGCAGCAGAGCCGAGTCGAGCCGAGTGCAGCAGCAGTCGGCGTGCGCGAGTACGCGCGCTGGCGATCCTGGGTCGGGGGAGGGGAGCGGGGGAGGGCGGGGGGGGGATGGACTCCGTGGCCGCCCAGAGGGAAGATAAATCAAACGGACTTATCCGGCATACGTTGCTCGGTGTAAGTGTGCCAAGCCGATAAACGCGTAGGAAGGGCAGTGGGTGTGTCCCCCGGGCGAGCGCTCAAATTTACGCGAACCTCGTACGGTGTAATCGATCACCCTCTCAGGCGGCTTAGCCGCTCACGCTCCCAAGACCATTATTACCACGTGGATCGCACCGGCTCTACGCAATTAGCATGGATTTAATACGGAACTTTGGCGGCTGATTGGCGTATCCAGTAGGCCAGGTAGGGTAAGTCCCCCTACCGCGCACCCTCATAACCCCTGGACGTGGACGTTACCGCGAACAGGCCTCCAGGGTGAAGTTTACGCTGCGCTCAGTTAATGTTCTCCTCCCTCAAGAATCTTGAGTCGGAAGGGGCCGTCCGAACTCAGAATGAGTTCGGATGCCCTCTTTACTAGGGTTCTCTCTTTAATGCTTTGCCGCGGTACTGCTTTTGAACAGGCAGAATCTTACCGAACGTCCGCAGCGTAATTTCAAAATTAGCAGGAAGGAGAGAATTTTAACGGGATAATCGTTGACATCGGTACCTGGAGACGAAGACGGGGACCAGAGAAGGAAGGTGAGGAAGGTGAGGAAGGTGAGGAAGTGATAGCGCGGGTCGGGGCAAAGTCGGAGAGTGGCTGGTGGAGAGACTGGTATGGTGGGAGGTAGTGGGGAGGTAGGGGTAGGGAGGTGAGATGGATTAGTAAGGGAACGGATGTTGAAAAAACTAATGACTGGTTGTGTACGTATCGTAAGATGTATCGCGTGTCCCAGTTATTCAAACATGGCCAAAAGCCTTGAGAAGAGATTTAAGGAGCGGAAAGTAATAAGAGTTGGCCGAGTGAAATTAACGGGGAAAGGTGGCGAGGCTCAAAATCATTCCAAATCGTTCGGGTGGACTTTTATCGAGCGAGGGAAAGATTTCGTTATTCAGAGGAAGTCTCGAAGAAGCCGAGGAGGACCGTTTGCTCAAAAATACTTATCTTTCCGACCACGTTGCGTTGTTAATAAAAGTTGAATACGGCGGAGGCAGGAACTCGTTGGACACGTTGTCCAGTCCCGCGGCGGAGAAAAAGTTACGGGGGCAGGGGAGAAGTGGTCGCGAAGGGGGAAGGCGAAGGAAGAGATGGACGATGGCAGTATTGCCGTCGCCGCCGCTGCTGCCGCTGCTGCCGCTGCTGCCGCTGCCACCGAGGGCACTCGAGGGGACGTGGAAAAATTAATTTTCCATAATAAAGGCCGTAAAAGAGGCAGTTTCCATAAATTCGTGATTTTACATGCGCGTGGAGCGTGAAAAAAAGGCAAATTCCGCGTTAACTTTCAGCTCACGCGGTCACTTCCAGCATTGTCTCCAATCTTTATTTCCCGATTCCGGAAAATCCAGTGTTCCTTTGATTACTCTGGACTTTCGGGAAGTGAGCGGCGCAGCGGTGAGGAAGCAATTTTTAAAGCCACTCTGCAAAACTCACCTCGACTAGTCTCGAGCTCTCTCAACCCGCCCCGCCCCCCTTACACGCCAGTGCCCGACATGTCGGTGCATACGATTAGTTACGACGAGGGCTTAAATTTTCCGTAGACGAGCGACTGGGCGTAATGAGAGGGAGAAATCGAACGGCAGTGTCGGCCATCAGGTAGAATCAACGATAACGAAAGGCAAGTAGGCCTAAGAGGCTCGTACGTAATTGCAACTAATAACGACAGTCTAATGAGACGACGTTTTGTCTTAATAAGTCGACTTTCCTCGATTATAAGCGCATGACGTTGTTTCCGCGATAGTCGATCAGCACCGTGGCGACGCGCCTCGCTCTTGCGTATATACTTATCTCTCTCTCTCTCTCTCTCTCTCTCTCTCTCTCTCTCTCTCTCTCTCTCTCCCCCTCTCTCTCCCTCTTTTGCGCACCCCCAGCCACTCTCTTACTCTGAGCGCTGGCCACAGCCGAGAACCAGTCGTCGGGATACTTTATTTTTCGACACGTCTTTTTCCGTGAGTATCGTCGGCGTCGGTAAGAAGACGCGATAGGCAAGAGCCGATCCTAGGCGATGAGATGGAAATTAAAATTATAATTTCAGACCGCGTACCTCCTAGATATCTGGACTTGTCTCCTTCTTCGGGTTGACGTTGCCGTATCATGTTTGCGAAAAGGACGCTTCGCTTCGGATATTAATAATTATCGCGAACGCTTGGATCTAAGTGAATACCTCACCTTCAACTTCATTTCAGGGATTATTATCATCGTCATCGTCATCATAATCATCATCATCATCATCATCATCATCATCATTATTATTATAACTATTAATATAATTAACATTATTTATACTTATGGGTTATTCGCAGATAAATACTGACTATGTCGGCCCCTTTAATTGAAAATACACGTCTGCTAGTACTTATCCCGGCCATTATGTTGAGAAGTATATTTTTATTCTTAAATGGTACTTTGTC
This sequence comes from Ceratosolen fusciceps, assembly GCA_018883505.1. Taxonomy (NCBI): domain Eukaryota; kingdom Metazoa; phylum Arthropoda; class Insecta; order Hymenoptera; family Agaonidae; genus Ceratosolen; species Ceratosolen fusciceps. The sequence goes on along the minus strand of RCIC01000012.1, from coordinate 1,754,928 downwards.
ACCGTAGGCGGATAACGTGCCTCTGAGCTATTTACCGCTAATCCCGAGGGATCAGTAATACACGATTACACTCTGTGCCTAATAATGTAATGAATAATATTTTTAAATTGTCGATCATTTATCAGACTTATGGACGAACACTCGGTCGCAAAAATACTTCCATGTAATCCGGTAAATAGGGTGAGGGGGTTATTCGGGTTAAGGATAACGCAAAGCAAGTAGGAAGAGAAATCAAGATCGCCTAATGTTCACGGTACTCTCTCGGTATTTTCTCGGCCCAGTATTTGAAACGTGCATTGATATTTACGGCTTCATCCCACTTAACTGACAGAGGCGTGGCGCGAATCCGGGCATTAGTAAACTCCCACGCGAGTGGAGGTCAGCGGCGGTCCACGATTTATTATCCAAAGGAACTCGGAGAAAGGCGTCGTCGGGCAGTCGGAGGTTCGATAAGGCCGCTCGATGATACGAAGGTCCCATATCCTTATCGGCATAATATCCTTATCTCCTGCCATCGATGTTAGCGGGTCTTTTAAATCAGACACACGGGATCCCGACCGTCGAAGTCAAAGGACCAAGTTGCTTGAAAGTACGTGAAATCCGGGAATTACCGGCTTCGGGTCGCTTTAATTCGCGCCAAGTTAATAACCGAAAAAAACGAGGGACCGTCAGTTTATTTGCCATTACAAAGCCATGAAAATATACTTTGCTAATCTATACTAATATTTAAAGTCGCGGGGCAAATGGTTTTCGCGAGCCATGAGAAAGTTTCGTTTAATAAGGAATGAAGTTTATTCGCCTCGCGCTGCTTGATGGCTCACTCGCTTGATGGTTTTCTCTTATCGATAATAGGGTGATCCGAGTAGCGGAGCGACGGCTGGGGGAGTGGGGAGGGGGAGGGCGGTGAAGGGGTGAAGGGGTGAAGGGGAATTTCAATTAGAGAAATTAATAATTTTACTTGCCCAAGTGAGGGACGTGGTAATTTATACAGCCGGGGCAAAATATATGGGCTCTTAATGCAAGGAAAGGTTTGATTTATCCAACGATCAGATATTATTCTATGAGCCTATGAAAAACTTGCTCTCAATTATAATTCTTCCAACAAAAGGAAAAGGTTATCAATAAGATTACGAAATGAAAAGTCCCTCTCTCTTTTGGAGCGAAGCGAGGTTTCTCCGGGACTCGGCAATAGCCGGCGAAGGGGAATATATCATTGGCGAGCGGACCAGAAAAATGATGAAAAATGATGAAAATAAGCAAGTAGGAGCAATCTGCGTCGGTCGGCCGTAAATTCGGTCCTCGAGGCCCTCCGCCACCCCCACGCCCCCACGCCCCCTTTCGCCGCAACACTCCGGAGCCGGAATAAGCGTATCGCGGACCGTATATATCCTTTATTATTATACTTATATCGACTGGACCACGTAACTCAAAGGCTGGGGCGCCTGCCTTTCTCGGCTATCTGCTTTTCTAAATCAGCTTCCAGTCAGTCGCACGATCGCCGAGATTGTGGAAAACGCATGGCAGGGTGAGGAGGCCCGATCCCAGTGCCAAGCTTTGGGATTAGCCGTAATTGCCGACTCGGCTCGGTCGAAAACCCGGCCGATTGATCGAGTGGAGCGAAATCGACACCGAGACCTAGAATCGAGATCCGCCGGTGAAAGAGCCCGGTGATGGTTGAGTGGGTTCAGTGGGTCGCGCCCAGGACCAATGTCCAGGAGATGCCGGGCGGATAAGAGGGCCAGCCATGTCGAGAGCGCCCGGATCGTATCGTATCCTAGTCGAGCGAGCTCTGGATGCAAATACGCCCGAGAAAGCAGATCTCTGGCGTGGGTGTGGCGGCGCCCGATCTCTCTCTCTCTCTCTCTCTCTCTTCTCTCTCTCTCTCTCTCTCTCTCGGCTCCAGAGCCTCGGTGAGTTGCAGAGATAAGGTCGCTCGCGCTCGAGGCACGAGGAGTCGCGGATTTATCGGCACCGCCTAGGCCAGCCGGGACGCCCGACTTTTCGAAGGTTCCAGTCATTTTTAACCCTATCTTTCCCACCCACTCGATTCTCGTTGATTTATACGATTCACCGAAGGCCGGCTGGATAATGGGAGGTGGGAGCCCGGGGCATCGAGAGGTGTACGGAGCGGCCGCGCTCATGCGATCCAGTTGAAATTCTCAAAGGACAACGGAAAGGAGGGCGGAAGAGCATAGAGAGGAAGAGAGAGAGAGGGAGAGAGAGAGAGGGAAGGTAAAAAAAAAGCAAAGAGGGAAAACTGAAATGCCTGTTGGGGGAGGGGGAAAGTACAAGAGGTTTCTTATTTAGCTCTGGCATGCATAACACGTATGTTGAATGTAAAACTTGCACACAATGCTCTCCTAGGTGGCAATGCAATTAGTTTTTATAGTTTCGTACACAAAAATAATTAATTAACGATAGCCGCGCTGATATATATTTTTCACTACATGCCTTTAGCCTGATTTGAACATACACACACAGTTTGTTTTGAGAATATTTTTCATTCTCCTTGATAGTTCTGTTCATAGGAATCGTAACTGCATTACTCACCGGCTTGCTCAGATTAAATGCGTTCGTAGCAAATCCATTCTCTTTGCTAATTCCTGTTGGCCGTGCGATTTTACTCTGACATTTCATACTTTTTCCTAAGTAATTTCAACTCTTTTAACTCTACTTTAAACGCTTGCACACTAGCGCGCGATGTGCCTCCCTCCTCCACTCACTCGCCTCATAGCCACAGAGAGAGAGAGAGAGAGAGAGAGAGAGAGAGAGAGAGATTCAATACCTTCACGTATCCGTATGTAGAGTAATTTAATTTTAACGTCCTAATAAAGCCGACGCGGCCCATCGCCTTTACGCCCATTGTCTATTATTATTATTAATATTATTATTATTATTATTATTATTATTAATATTAATATTATTATTACTATTATTATTATTATTATTATTATTATTATTACTATTACTATTACTATTATTATTTATTTATTGTTCTTAGCATTCTTATCATTGTAATGCAGAGTATGGCTCGAAGATTTGTGGTACACTTTATATGCATAAGTACTTGCAATCAAATTCCCGAGACGAAAAGTCTAAATGTAACTCGAGGACAAGGCAGTTGATGTGGTTGTGGGTGGGAGTAGAGGGGGGAGGCGAATACGCGATTCATCGAGCTACGACAGATTAGATCGCACTGGCGACGAGACCAGATGAAAAAAGGACGAATCGTAGGAGCGAATAAAATTAATCCAATTAGAATGGAATCTGATATTTAATTAACGACTCGTGCCTAGTTTAAAAACAAAAAAAAAAATAAAGTCAGACAAAGTCAGATCGGAAGATTTGCAGTCTTTTGAATGGGCATAAATTTATCTCAACTCGAGCGCGCGCCTTCGCATATTCGTCATCGAATAAAAAATAAAAGTAGGCGTAAGGCCTTCTCGGCGTCGCAGAATTATGTACAAGGAGGAAAGCAGCTTAGAGAATAAAAAAAATATTCCCTTTTCGTCCCTCGCGATCTTTGTCACGAAAACTTTTTCAGCCTTTTTGAAAAATAAACTGCTCGACGTATAACATACATTATAAGTACCGGATAATCCGAGCGGACTTCTTGGAATAAATATACAATTTAAAACAGCGCTCGATAGTCGGTACGTAAGAAAGGGCTCCAGAAGCAAGAGGTCAACGCGATAAATCCACGGGGAAAGAGATTCGAGGAGCGCCATATGCGGCAAAAGCGGATCTTCCTACGACATATTTAAATAAAACGCTTCATTATACGAAATACGTCGAACTTGAGAGCTTTACGAGCAAAGTCCCTTAACGTCGAACGCATGCGCATAATTGACTCCCCTACGTCCCACACCACACCGCCAAGTCATACCGCACTTTTGCCCGGATCAGTCGACGGGCAGAAATCAAAAGCGAATTATTCCGTTGGCTCGGCGCCGTTCCCTGCCAATACCGTTACATTGTATCTCAACGCGGGATTTATTTCCATCGCCGTGCTACGTACGGACGAATGAGGAGGAGTTGGAGGCGGTGGAGGCGATGGTGGAGGAGGGGAAGGAGGAAGCGGGGAAGGAGAGGATCCCAGCAACAATTTATTAGCTTCGAAAGATGGCTCTCCGCGGAGCTTCGCCCTAATGCACGTCACCGGCTACACGATTGCCGCCCGACTTCTGTATTCAGGCCTGCGATGTCATTTGTTGTCGTTCGAGGCGCCTCGCCGTGAATTTGTAAACGGATTCCCTATCTCTATAATTGGTCTACGACATACGTTTTACAACGTAAGGAGGAGCATGTGCCGTTTCAACAAGTACGAGCTGATCTTCTACGTGTCTGCCTGGCCTCTTTCCCATACTGCAGGACGATGGATACGCGTTACGCAGTCAAAAAGTTACCGATTCCGCCGACGACGACTACGACTACGACCCATCTCCTCGTTCTCGTCCTCGTCCTCGTCCTCGTCCAGAAATCAACGTGTAACCTAACGCTCACGGCTCCTTTATGGGCGAAATTTCAATAATCGATCGGACAAGAGCGATAAAAACCTGGGAAAATGCCTAGAGGATTAATGACCTTAGCCTAGAATGATTTGATATGCGCGGGTATGAGCGGGTATGAGCGGGTATGCGCGGGTATGCGCGGGTATGCGCGGACTCGTAAACAATTACACGTCGTAAATAAGCCAATGGTAATGGATTCCTTAGGATAAATATCGCTGGCCTCTATAAATGTTCTGAGCCGCGCGCGCACCTTCGTCAACTTCAGTTCAATGACATCGTCATTTTTAGCCGCTATTTACAAACAGTCGCCAAGCAGAGGACAAATAAAGATTTTAAATAATTTGTTCGATAAGTAAACAATTTAAAATACCGAACGAGACTCGGCAAACAAATCCGGGCCTCTGCGTATTTTACAAATATTTCAGGTTACACAACGTTATTAGTTCCTGCCCAATAAAATCGGAATCTTGATTACGTCCGCGTTGATGTATGCCGACGTTTATACATGCCCCCCCCCCAACCCAATCCCAATAACCCCAACCCCGACCCCAACCCCCCACCGCTTGTGTATACACCATTGATAAACTTGAGCGTGCGGAAAAATTGTAATTAATATTTTTAAAGCCGTAGGTCGTCGGGTACACAATGGGACCGTTATATTTGTGAAAGCCTATTACGATATAAATAAGTAACCGGTGATACGGTGTGACCTTTAGTGAAAGGTAAAATCGCTATTATATGGACCATTATTTATTTGAGGCTGTGCTCTTTTTGGCTTTCTTTTTAGCTTTTTAGCCGACTGTATCGCCTTCTTTATCTCCTCGGCGGAATGAGTATGCTAACTTTGAAATAATAAACGTCGGAAACGATATAAAGTACATACGTTGCCGATTTTATTCCCCGACTTACTCCGCGCACGCTACCTTACTACACCCGTCCTTTCTCTCTTCCCCTCCCCCCTTCCTTTTAATCTTACTTAAAAACTTTTATTAACAATACTTTACATAGTACATGCAGCAGTAATATTTTATTAAACGCTCTCGAGCTTAATAATGCAAGAAATTATCGAGAGCGCCTGACTTGGAGAAATTATACGCAAGATTGATGATTTCTTAAAAAAAAGAAAAAGAAAAGGAAGGAAAAAATAAAATGTTATGATGTGAATAATCAATGGCTCGGCCGACGAAAGCTAAAGTGGTTTGTTTTACGAGTCTTCCAACTACTCGCCTCCTCGCCTCCCCGTCTCCCCGCCACCCCCTCGTCACCGTCTCTTTCTATTCGTCTTCGGACATTCCTCAATTCTTTTTCTTCCCTGAGATCTATCTCTCTCCAACCCTTCCTCCCTACCAATATCCCGCCTTTTCTCATCCTCTGCGCGTCGCTACGTACTCGGAGAATTTTGACAGAACAGGAATGATGACTTCATTAATCAGAGAAAAAATATGGCTACTCTCCCGTTGGCTCGTTAAAATTTCAGCTTCCACACTACGAGAGGGAAGCGACGTATGTGTGATTGCTCGGGTGTATCGGAAGGGGCGCCCCGAACAATATATTCCGCGTACACATCGAGAGCCTCAATGTCGGCTGCTACCTTATGAATCTACCTACCCAGCCATTACGCATCGCTGGAAATTTTATCGGCGAGCTAGAATCCTATTTAGTAGGAGCGGGAAGCACAATCGCACTATGAATTCTTACCTCCGTAACTAATAAAAAAAAAAAAAAAAAGAAGAAGAAGAAGAAGAGAAAAGAAAATAGGCGCGATTCCAACTCGGCAACGATCTTATTATATGCTGGAAAGTCGTTACGACCGGCCCCATATGAAAATAATACAAGAGGAGTTATAAAATGCAAACTAGGAGATTTGAAAAGATTTCGTGCTGCACTTCTCTGCCTTCTCCTCGTCAAATAATTTCCGACCTCTTCTCTATAACATAACATTCCAAATAATACGGGAAGAGAGATATGTGATTGATCGTCCTCAATGTAATAATAACGAATAGCTGACCTTGGTTCGTTGATACAAACGCTTATCAATTAAATACCATACTTCCTTAGCTCGTAATCTCATGTACAGCGAGGGACTTACCTGAAAAATGAAAAAAGTCAAATTGAATGGGTTGAAATTGTAACGGAAATGATGCGGGTCAGGGCGGAGCGGGTCTGGGGGGTGTGAAGGGAATAAAAAATAATTTGACAAGAGGGCTGTTGCCCTGTGGCTTCCTTCCGCTTTAATAGATGGACGTCTGGTGGCTCTAGTTTCAGCATCCGGGAGGCTCGCGACTCCGAAGGCGGCGGGCTCGCGCCACGCATGCGCGCATAATCGGCGAAAGGATCTGTTGCGGAATAGCGTTTATAAAAGGACGGAGTCGAGAGCCGAGAGCCGCGTTTGCATGGGAGCCGATTTTGCAAGCGAATTCCAATGGGCCGCGGAGGAAACTTAGGGAAGGGCAGGCGCTGCTTGGCGGCGGACCGATGGAGGGGGGCCGGGAGGGAGGGAGGTTAGCCACCAGTGTATTCATTATTGGATTGAGGCCGCGCGCAGTCATAATTAAGATTTATACGGGCTCCAGGAATGATTTTCACCTAATGAAAGGCTGAATCCCAGTGTACGAAACACAAAGGCACCGGACGCTATTATTTCCAGGCGAATGATATATAAAATTCAAATCAACCCCAGCCTCTGCGCACCATAGCCACCGTAGCGGCTGATACTTGTTAGGCTGTAGATCCTTCGAAGCGCAATCGGCCGAAATTAATAGTTAACCTTAAGCTGGCCATGGACTTGCGCATTCGAATAAATGAGCTTTCGTTTTCCTAGTAGCGTAATCTCGGGTAATTTATGGGAAAGGCCGAAGAGAAAGTACGGGGAATCGGGAAGAATTATTTCCACGGCTTGAGAGATTGATGGATCCTATCCCTCGGAAGGCAGAAGATGACTTAAAATAAAATCCATAAGTTTATGGCGACGACGAATTGTCGGGAAATGATTCCGAGAGCAGAAAAGAACGCAAAAAAAAAAATCGCAGAAAAAATGGTCCTGGTAGGTAAATATTCATAGGAGAGTGGCGGGGGGGGGGATGTGTGGCGTTCGTGGGATCCAGTGGGCTCTTAAGAGCTTAACGGCCGGCCATAGGCACGGTAAGGTCGCGCATGAGAAGTCCGGAGGAGAGCCGTAAAGCGTCTCGAAAGCTGCCAATATTATACATCTCGGGCTAATTATCCTGAAGGATAGTAATTGAACAAGTTCGAGATAAAGAACGGAATTTGTCCTAAGCGTTTAAGGGCTAATAAAGAAGCCGAAGCCGAGGCCGAAGCCGAAGCCGAAGTCGAAGTCGAAGCCGAAGCCGAAGCCGATGGCCACGTACGCCTCAACCGAGGATTACTTTATTATTCGCGCATTCGGATGTAACGGGTTACGCGATAAAAAGAATATATTTCCCGAGATTACAATAATCTTGAGCCATCAAATGAAATTAGACATTAAATGGATGTCTTAGTAGCGGGGGAAGAGTATAGTTTACGTTATACTAAATGCCCACTGAGATGAAAAGCCGAGTAATGAAAATAAAATTACGGTTAAGAAGCGGCGCGAGCGAGTCGGGCCCTAACGGCTGTTGGCGGGCCCATTTTTTTTTTGCAAAGCCCTCTCTATCCGAGCGAGCGGCGTCGCGGATCGCATTTTAAGACAGTTAACTTAATTAGCGGATCGGGGACCGCGGGGGCCGTATGCCACCGCCGCCTTATCCGATCGGCGCCCCGGGGGGGGCGGAGCGGAAGCTGCAAAAAGGCAGGGAGGGCAGGGAGGGTAGAGAGGGCAGGGAGACATCGACACGACGTGGACAGAGTGCGAAAACGCGGGTACGAGCTGCACGGGCGCTACACCCGCCACCAAGTCGTTCGCGTATCTATATTCGGTCGGACGGGATTCAGCGGTCGCAGGTACCGCTACGCGAAGCCGGGTGGGTAGGCTCGGTGAAGGGAAGGAGTAATCCTAATCAGCTCGTCAGCCATCGGGAAGTATTGGAGTGCCGAGTAGAGAGAGAGAGAGAGAGAGAGAGAGAGAGAGAGAGAGAGAGAGAGAGAGAGAGAGAGAGAGAGAGAGAGAGAGAGAGAGAGAGAGAGAGAGAGAGAGAGAGAGAGAGAGAGAGAGTAGAGTAGAGAGCGCCGCTCGAAAGCGTCAGCTGATGATTATTTATTCTAATGGCTCGCGATCGAATAATGTTCCCACTTCGAGCGCCGGCGATTATAAAGGAGAGGTTCATTTGACGATGGCGGGAGGGAGCGGGGAGGTAAGGGACAGTCACAATTGAATTAGCACACAATACCCCCGGCAAGGAAGCCACTCATTAGAGGAATAATCTCTAAGAAGTCGCGGAAAAAAAGAGATTGGCGGGCGGGCAGGCAGGGGCCGAGGAAAAAATTCTGTCCTCGGTCAAAAAAAAACAAAAGAAAAAAAAAACAAAAAAAGGGGGGGGGAGGGAAGGGAAAGACGCGTCGTTTGACATTAAGCAGTTAACGCGAGACAGACATCCCGATCGATCGTAAAATATGACAAAAAAGATTGAGACTAATGGAAAGGAAGGTTATGGCTAGAGGGACTCGCAGCGAGGAAAACACGATCCGACGTTAAACTCGAGTCTGTGTAGGGAGAGATAGATAAGTTAATCTAGTCGATAAGTTTGTTCCGCTGCCGATATACTTTATGAATTCCAGTTCTACATAATCCTTCCCCGCTGACCGATTCCATTCTAATTATAGCCGGCTTCGATCACCGCGGATATTTACTACTCCCGGGATCGTGGTTCGCGGCAGTCGCGGCTCGAGAATTTGAGAAAGACTTACTTCTCTCACCAGAATTAAATAACCGACCGAGCGCGCGCGCGTTCCAGTTTATGCGCACGGATGCGCGAAGAAGCGCATTTTTCATATACTTACAGAAAAGAAATTCATTGTCGTGCTTTTGCTTTTAATATTATCCCGCAAAATTTGCGCAAACAACTCTTTTATAATTCGAATGATCGAGCATATTCATGAGGAATTATAGACGCAAAGGCCGTTTCACCGTAGCAATGTGAATCGAAAAAAGAGTGATCGACCCTGTGCTTTTTTCAACAGATCTATTACATTAAAAGTCTTTGATCAGCCTATTACTAAGCGGCAATGCAATGTCCCTTTTTCTTTTAATTTACTATAAAGCAAGTTTTAATTTCATTTAACTACCCCAACTGTAACTGAGACACGTAAAATACAAAAAAAAAAAAAAATTATTAATTCATATACATTAACAATGACACAAGTTTTTCATTAAAAATTAATGAATACAATTCCACTCTGCAGTACCGAGACGAAGTAATTATCAGCCATACGAGCGAGATGGCTTGAATAATGCATCCCGTTCCAAGTATAATGAAAATACAGAGCAACGAATGTAATATTAATATTGCAGGTAGGGCATTAATAGTGCGGCTCGGTGTATCGGAGGTATACTGTACACGTTATAATTCTACACACAGAGACCATTTGCCGATTTAATAATAAATGCCTTCATTTACGGCTTTTGCTTCGAATGATCTATTAAGGAGAGACGAAGGTAATATCTCATTACTAATTGTAGATTGAAGTTACGTAAGCTGTTTGGAAAATATTTTAAAAGCCGGCCCTAACTCTTTTTCGGAGAGTCATCCTTCAAAGGGAATTAATGCCTTCTGCTCGGTGCAACGCATTGTCTATGACAAAAAGACGAAGAAGGATGAATCGGATCGCGACACAGAGAGAGAGAGAGAGAGAGAGAGAGAGAGAGAGAGAGAGAGAGAGAGGACACGTAGGAATTGAGCCGTTTCGTTCGAAGGACAGAGGAGATGGAAGGGCTTGGAAAAAGCGGCGCTACGACGACGTCATGACAGTTAAGGGCAGCCTCCGATAGGGATCGTTAGAGGGATCAAAGACAAAAATAATCAGGATAATTAAATTTCGAGAATGCTAATTATCCGGTGCGTGTGTGCGTGAAAAGTAATAGGATTCCGGAGTGTCGCATAAATTATCGACAGCGACTCTCCGCCCCCCCTCCTACTCCCTCCCCACAGCCGAGAGTCCCGAGGATTCTTAACGACGAGTAGTTGAAAGGAAGAAAATGTGCTGCGAGATGTGCGAGGAAGGTGCCGAGGTGTTGGCTCCGAGTCGGCTTGACAAATTTCTCAAGCACTCGAAAGCGGGGAGTGGCCGGAGACAAGGGAGATGACCTCGATGTATGACTCGGAGAAAATAATGCAGAATATGTTATGTGACTTTGTAGTTCGTTCGTGGGGAGGTAGGCCAGACAGCAGCGAGCGCACGCACGAGCGCACGCACACGCACTCGCGAGAGCGGGGCTCAATTAAAGTAAAGTCTCGAGTCGAAACCTTAATTACTTGCATTTGAGGCTGCGATCGGAGCATTAGCGAGCCCTCGGTTATATTTATTTGCGTAATAACCGACTGCGGCACCTTACAAAATTCAGCTACGGACTATTTACGTTACATTGTCAACGGCGCGATAGGAGTACGGAGGGGGGAGGTGGATGGACGGGGGAGGGGGGCTGTGGCCCGTAGTGTGGGCAATCCCGAAGAATTAAATTCGCCGTTTCCCCTCCCTCCAGCCACCACCAACCGGATCGTCCCGGACACCAAAGCGGATAATACACTTTAATTACGTTTCATGAAAGAGCATTTAATAGGGAGTAGGAGGGGGAGAAGGGTAGAGGGAGAGGGGTGGAGGGAAGGGCATTCCATCGAAAGTTCTCGCTCGTGTACATTTAATCCTCGAGAATGTATTTCCCAGCTTAGGTACTACCGTCATGACCAGCCATCTCATAAAGGGCAAGCAACCTTTTAAATTATCACTTACAAAAGATTTACATCCTCTACGCTTCGCGCGAGATAAAAACTTTGTTTACACTGCGAAATAGTGACCTCGCTCGTCCCCTCCGCGACCCTTGCTCCGCGCTCAGTCGTCATGAGCCCTCCCCCCCCCCAACCCCGAGGCAGATCTCGGCGCGCACCTAACCACTTCTCCCTATAGGCGATATTCATATAGCCGAGGGAGTTTTATAGGTTAAGCTCGTTTCACGCTGTTCCGTAATCTTCTCGCTTCGTTCGACAAATTGCGCGACGTTAAGAGTCCCTTGTAAAATCTCCTAAAAGGAGAAGGCCAGCGAAGGAGTAAAAAATAAATCCGAGAAAAATCGTAAGCCTTGCGTGTGGGCGTGTTAGGGCTCGGAGTTGCGTCGGCTCGGACCTCGAATCGAGTTGCTCGTTAAAAATGAAACAACCGCGGTGCTCGTGGGAGGGACGGAGGGTACGTTGACGTTCGGTGGGACAGCACCGATTTTACAAAAGTTTTCGGGAGTGTCCGTAGCCGGTCCCGCTACTTTCGTGAAACCCGAAGGAACTTATGCCTTTTCCTTTAAACGTCTATCTTATTCGAATGATTATTCCGGGCGGTGGAGGTGGGGACACGAGGGGGTGGGGTAGCGATCGTTAAAAGGGCCGAGTAACGGCGCCGACCCTGCTTTTACGATCATTCTCTTTACCTTAAGTTATATTTTTCTTTTGAGCGGTGCGTATCGCCGTCGACAGGGGAAACGACTGAGAAATCGCGACGCGGACGACTGAGCGGACGACGTGCCAAGGTACGAGCTTCCCCGGAGCTAGGACTCGTTAAAGGCCGGATTCTAACGCTCCTTAGTATACGTAAAATAAGCCGACATTAAGGTCGCTCGAATTTATAGATAATCGGATAAGCTCGACGGGGCATTGCGTTGGAAAGCCGTCGTAGAAAGACCGGCTCCTCGCTCCAGCTCTCGCCCGGTTAGACCTCGAATTTTCTAACGCAGCCCCCTATGCCTGATAGTGGAACCGGCAGACTCGCCCCCCAGGAAGGGAGGAGGCGGTTGCAGCCGGGAAAACGAATATAAAGAAGACGGGACGAGCTGCGTAAAAAGCTATTGCAGAACGGGTTATTTTTTTCGTAATGACGGGGGCATGTGAGCCGGCAAGGGAGTGAATATTCCGTCGAGCGCGAGAGTCAAAGCGAATCCGAGTCATCTCGCTCCACGAACTGCTGAGGACGATATCCTCGGGCCATTAAGACTCCCGTACCTGCACAAGCGCCAACAGTATTAGCAGCTTCGGGATTATTAAAGAGTCGGAACGCAAGTCCCGGGCTCCGTGATCCCTCCCCCCTCCTTCCTCCGTCCCGTACTCCTAAGACGGGAGGGACGATGGTGGCGGTGGCGGTGGTGGCTGTGGCGGTGGTGGCGGTGGTGGATGGGGACGGGGGGGGGAGGAGGTTATCGCCACTGCCAACGGCTACCCCGCTGAATGGATGCGAAGATCCAGGAACCGGACAGGTCGTCCTATCGCGACCAGTGATGCCGAGTACCGCGGAGACGACTCCCGGGAGCCCTCGCTCTTGTCCTGGTGCTTCGGTCTCGGCACGAGCCGGACAATTATCTCGAGCGCTAAATTATGTCATTAATTATGTGCGCCCAGTGTCGGGCCGTAAAAGTCTTTCCCGGATAAAGGCGAGTGGGTCCCCGTCGCGAAAGAGGCTCGACGAGAGCCTGAAGGGATCGTAGGCGGATAATAAGGAGGGATGGGGGATCGTTAATAAAGTGCTTGGCCGCGGAGCGGGGATCCTTATCCTGGCCGCCTTTGGCTAAAAATGAGCGGCGCGGCTCGTCCGCTCGGAAGGTTCCCTCTCGCAAATTACAGGCCGTCTCCTCGGCCGCCTACGAGTCTCGGGCGTACGCGCACACGTTACCTCATCCACTGAGAGCGTGGCGGTGCGCGAGGGTGATATGGGTGCTGTGGTGGTTACGGGCGGGAGAGAGGGGAGGGGGTCGTTGCACGCGGCTCGATCAGAACGCGGGGAGAAAAGAAAGCAGCGGATACGCGCGCCTTACTTGTTTTGTTTTTCCGCAAGCGGGAAAAGGCCGGCTCGCTTGCGTAATCCCCCTTCTTCCCTCTCTCCCGAACATACCTGAGCCCCAAGAGTCGAGAAAACGCCTCGAGTGAGCCTCGGGTCTCGGTGTATCTTCCGTCAATTCGTTATTTCGTTATTCGTTCGTCAATTCCGGATACAAGAAACAACCTCTGTTACTCGAGCCCCAAGAAAAATAACAATGAGATGTCGCTGCGCGTAATCATGCGCTCCTCCTCAACTCATATTACTTTTATTACCCAAGGATGGTAAGAAATTCTGTTGTTCCTCCTTGGTAAGAAATTCACTCCTCGCCAATATCTATTCCCATAAAATTTTCAACCCGAGTCTATTCATTCACTGCCTTCGTACTCACCCTCTTCGTGCTTGTATCCGCTCGCCCATCCCCGTTCCCCTTCTTACGAATACTCAAGTATTTTCGATTACGTAACGACAAACCGCTCTATCTACGCCAACACTTAACCCATCATTTCCTCTCTCTCTCTCTCTCTCTCTCTCTCTCTCTCTCTCTCTTTACGCGGACGATTACATTTCTGTCGTTATTATTGTTGTTATTTGTGGCAATGAGGAAGCGTGCAGTATTGAAATGGAGATATTAGCTTTACAGTAATGAGAAGTAAGGATGCCAGTGACGAAGATGCAATAGGATTTTGGTAATTTGCAAAAGATGTATGCTTAAGGAATAAGAAATTCTGTATAGAAATGCAATATCTGCTTTGCAGTCGAATAAATTTGATAAAGAAAGACCTAGTGTTGCTATCGGTGCGACAAAAGGTGAAGTAAATCACTGGCTCTCCCTCTCCCCAGCCTCCTTTCAAACAAAAGGGGAAAATAAAAAACTGACACGCTCAGAAGAAGGCGAGTGAAGAAAAAAATGGCTGGCCTCCCTTTCCCTCCTCACCTGGGCCGTCAGATCGTTTTTGACTCCTCTCATACACTCGACTCCGCCCTCTCTCTCTCTCTCTCTCTCTCTCTCTCTCTCTCTCTCTCTCTCTCTCTCGTACTCGTCTTTCTTCTTTCTACACGTCTGGGCCGCGTTCTTGTAAGACACGCAAAAAGCCAGCGACGACGGCTGCACTTCCTTTCCTTTACTCGTTGTCGCCCCTCCTTCCCTTACCGCCTCTCACGTCTCTCGACCCTCCACCGTTAAAACCTTCTTTCACGCGGTCCTCCATTGACTTATCGAACTCGTCACTCTCGCACGCGTGAACGTATATTACCTGTGCATGTATAGGTAGCGCACCGCGGGTAATGAATACGGCGGATATCGGAGGGGGGGGGAGGAGAGAGAAAACAAAAATTAACGCCTAATTGAAGGAGAGCTGCTAGACGCGTCTGTCTGGTAAACGTGAGGCCCCGTCGACTCGACGATCCTCGCGCGTTCTTCCGGTCCCCAGGTTCCTAAAGCCAAAACCAGTTACTTGCTAATTTATGCTCTCTATGCAGAGTCAGCCTCATTTCCAGTAGAGGCGCGCCCGAGAGCCCGAGTACCGAAGCGACTCCTCGGGGCTTTCCGCCCGTGGATGAGATACTCCTGACCGATCTCTCAGTTTCCTCCTTCCGCCCAACGCGGCCGCGATAAAGAACTTTGGCCTCCGTATAGGCGAGGGGCGGTGTCTCTCCTGTCGGACGCGGAGCCCTCGGGATGTCGGACCGATATTGCGTGTGGCCGCGCAATTACGATCAGCCCCGACACTTTACGGCCGCGACCGATACTCTCTCATCCTGCCAATCATTCTCGCGCTGTCACTGCGGGTACGCGTAGATCGGCCTTCGTACTCTTTGCGCATAGCGATTCGCGCAGAAATTGTTGAGCGAGTGTCTTAAGAACGAGATAAGTTCATAACGCGGCGCTTAGCCTTACTATTGCCTCGGGGATAACATTTATTACAGCGCGTGAATAAATAATACGAGGAGCGGCGCGCGATACCTGGCTGCGTAGGAGGATACCTGGCCTGCGTAGGAATTTTCCTTACCGACTCTGAAATACCTATGTTCGATCGAGGCGTCTCGATAGAGGGGATTCGTCGTCGTCGTCGTCGTCGTCGTCCTTAGGCTGCCGATTAAAAATGTCTAGGACCAAGGAGAGGATCGCTGCTTTTATTTACCGCCGCGACGTTATTTCGTGCTGCGCCGCCCTCGAAATGCACGTAGACGCCGTAGTCACAGCAGCGGCAACAGCAGCAGCAGCAGCAGCAGCAGCAGCAGCGGATACATCTCGCGAATCGCATGCGCGTCGACTTTCTAAATAGAATGTTAGGCGAGGTAGGGCAAGTATCGCATAGGCGCCTTATATCGCAGCTACGAGCGACTTGGCAGCTACGTATCGAGAGTGTCTGTCACGTCCTTAAATCCTCGGCCGATTTCATGGATTAGTCTGACTCTCTACCTTTTAATGCAATATCGTTTGTAAGTGGGGAAATTGACGTTAGGGGTCGCGGCAGACTCACGTCAGTGCAGTAACAACAGTCTCGGGCCCTCCCCGCCCCATCTACCGACCGACGCCCGAGACGCGTAGGATTAATATTTCGAAGCCGAGCTCGCGATCGAGGATATCAGCCGATTTTTCGACCTGGCTTCGACGATTGGAAAGCTTGCTCTTATTAATAAAGCCGGAGCTAACTAAACGAGTCGGGGCTAAGTGGAACGGCTCGAATGCACGGGAGTTTAGAGCCATAAGCGGCGCACCCACTACTACTAATTAATCGGGCCTCCCGTTTTTGCCCCGCCCCCGGTCTGCCCCGGTTACGGGGGCGGATCCAGGCCGCTCGGGACAAAAGCTCGCGAGGACGACTCCGTGTATTCCGGGCGTGCGAACCGTGACTAGCGGCACGGCCTAATCCGGAGAGAAAACGCGGAGCTCGCATTTTTCTTTCGCTCTTAAAGTCTCGAAGAAAGTAAAAGTCCTCTCTGTGGCTCGCTCTAAGGCAGAAGATGGGGGGTGGTGGACCAGGAGGAGAAGGGGGGGGTGCCTTACATCGAGAATGCTGCCTTGGAGCATCTCTCTCCGGGCGGCTAATACCCCCCCCCCTATCCGCCATGAGCCACCGCTGCCGCTCACGAGGATCGGCGAAGCCACCGTAGGAGCTCCGCTAGGTATATACCTAGACCTGGCCTAGGCTGGCCTCCTGTCTGTCCTCCTTTCCTAAAGAGAATCCTAAAGACAACCCGAGCGGGGACTTTTCACCCGGCTTCTTCTCGTCGACTCTTACCCACATCTCCTACTCGGACCAACAATCTAATCGACCAACCTCCACCCGCTACTCCCGTCGCACACATCATCATCTACGACGCGACGCGCACTCCCGCATCCGCTATCCATCGCCCCCCCTCCCCCAACTATCGAGACGACTTGGTCAAGATCCTCTGGATACCGTTCCGAAGCTCCACTTGAGCAGACAGCGGCTCCCTATTAACTCGGCTAGAATTTCGAACCGGGACACCGACGACCTTTTCCTTCGCTTCAAGCCGACGTTCTTCCTTATTACTGTTATTACGCAATCCCCCCCCCCACAGCAATCCGAGCTCCCGTCGCTGCCCGTCGCTCCGAATAAATCATTATTCTCGTAAGACTGCTCTCGCGCCCCGCATTCCCGTCTCGTTCAATGGGAATCGACGGTCGGGCAACGTCCGTGACACACGGGAGGAGATCGGCAACGGGGAATCTCTCGGAGATCAAAAAATAACTGCAGCCGCTACTCTATAATCCATTACTCTTTACATTTATTGAAGAGGCCGCGAGCGAATTCGGGAGATCGGCGATCTAGGCGGCAACGCGGATCATCCGCCGCTTTCCCCGTATTTTTAGTAAAAGGCCGAAATTTACGAGCCGCTCGGCCTCGTATCGCCTCCCTCCTTCCCTCCCTCCCTCCATCCCCGCCCCGTCAACGAAAGCTGCTGCACAAGTGCGCGAGCGATCGCCGGCTCGGATTCCTGAATCTCCGATTCGGCCTCATTAACATAAGTACCTCCCCAAGCCCCGCTACATACAGCTCGCCTCTCTCTCTCTCTCTCTCTCTCTCTCTCTCTCTCTCTCCGCCAGCCTCTGCCTCTTATCCTTCTCCTTCTCCCTCTCCTCCTCCTACTCCTCCTCCTCCTCCTCCTCAACGATCCCCGGCTCCCCGCCACGCCCCACTCGCGAAACTTGTTCGCGAACACGCCAGACTCCGCGCCGAGGAAATATTACACGCTCCGAGAGCCTGGCTACTGACTTTCAGCTTTTTACCATTTTTTTTGCCCTCTATAAGCTACTTCTTCCTCTTCTCCTACCTCCTTTGACTCTTTTAGTCGCTTTTTCGCGTGCCTCCCCTCCCCCATCGCCGCTACTCGTCGACTCACCTACCCGTCCACCCCCATACCTCTCGCCGCCTGTATCTGACACGGATTCGAAAGAGTCACGTTGCGAATTGAAGGGGAATATCATTCAAGTGTACTTTATTGCGCTCGAGAAATAATTATAATTCCCGAACGACAGGATGGATATTAAATTACCACGATCGCCGTACAACGGTACCGCCCATCGGCCCATGCCATTCATTCGGCACTACTGCCTGTACCATCACTCCCCCACCCTCCCCCACCCATCCGTCCACCTCTAAAGCTCTCATCCCGATCGACTGATTCATTCGAGCAATTGAACGTCAGCGGTGTCGAGCGTTCCATTCGTCGTTAACCCGAGCGCGTAAGACGAGACGGCCGTGTTTTAACTTTTTTAGAGGTTACTTTATAGGTCGCGAGGGTGGTGCCGTCGAATAGCTAGATAGCTAGCTCGAGAACTCGTGGCTAGCTGCAAGGGTGGTGGCTAGTAATAAATATTCCACGAGCAGATGTCGGTCTAGAGGGAGGCACGCGGGACCACCATTAGCATGACAATGGCGGTCAGGATGACGTGCGCGACACGCCCGAGGCACTGGGAATCGTCGAAAGCCCGAGATTGCCCTCGTCGTCGACTGACGCGATTACACGCCTATTTTCCCCCGCCCGCCCCCGTCGCGAGACGACCGGTACCTTAAACTTCGCCGTACGTAGCCTCGCTGCTTCTCCTTTATCTTAAAATATTAAAATGTATTTCGTGGAACCTGTTTTATATCTCCGCGTCTCCGTTCCTCCGTTCCTCCGTTCCACCGTTCCTCCGTTCCTCCCATCGTCCAACCGCTCACCCACCCGACGTCGCACGATACTATGGGACGATTATCTATATATATATATATATATATATATATATAGAAAGAGAGAGAGAGGGAGAGAGAGAGCGAGTGAAAGGGATGAGCCTCTTATCGACTGCATTTTGATAAATCCAGCCAAGGTCGCATTCATTATCTTTTCTTTCTATACATGAATTATATTACGAATTACGGAACGGGTTTCGACAATGGTACTTGGACAGATCTGACCTTATTGGTTGATCGATAAAGGGCATTTGGACATAAACCGCTTAAATCTCGCAGCAGCTCCATGGGATGGGCAACGACGTTCAACTTACCTGAAAAAGAATAAAAATGCAAATTAATCGAGAGCACGTGAGGTTTTATTATATAAAAGACGTAATAATCGCTAGGGGAAAAAAGGAGAATGAGATCGTTCCGGGAAGGTTATGAATGTACGAAAAAACAGAAATACTCGACGATTCGAGGGAATGGAAACTTTCTCGCGGTCAGGAGCTTCATTGAGCGAGTCACTCTTTTTCACCCCAGTCGGCAGAACTTTTATTTTTCCGAGGGTCCAATGGCAAAGGGGGGCCCGAGTGCTAAGCCCGTGCCAGCCGTTCGAATAAACAAGCCCATCAGTCAGAGAAATTCCTGAGGGTGGGCCCCTCCTCGCTCTCGGGGCTTGGGGCTCGGGTCCCGGGCCCCAAGGATCGTTATCGCGATAGCGAGCCAAGGTATGGAGAGACGAGTCCCGGGGCCTGCAGGCTCTCCTCCCGTCCCGCCAATAATTTTAACGAGCGCGGGACGCGCCTCGCCCGACTCCCATATCCCTCGGGCCCCACCGCCCGTGCCCACTGACCGCGAGCCTCGCGCGCGCGCCTCCACGATCCGCCGAATTTTAATTGGCCGCGAAGGACGCCGCGGACGGACGGGAACCAGGACTTACAAGTATTTCGAATTAAGTTATCGTCGCAGGTATTCGAGCGTAAAAAATATTATTCACGCGCGAGTCCGTATTTATGGCGCTCCGCTCCGAGCCCGCTGCCCGCTCGTTCTTTCTACGGACCCGGTACCGATCCCCCCCCCTCCCGCCCCACGGCCTCTCTATCAGCCGCTTGAGCCGCCGCAGTCATAAGAATATTTCGTTTTAATCGACGATAATTGGCTCGCGCCTATATACCCCGAGCTCGAATTACTCGGCACGGCCGATTGCCATTTTACAATAACCCCAATAACCCCACTGCCCCCTCACTGCCCGAAATCTCGACGATCGACTAGTAGTAATATTATGATGTAAGGTCATCGGGGAAGGCTGGGTCGCGTACGTAGCTGGACGTGTATGTGAAAATTAGCGCTAGCTCGTGCTCTGGTCTTAACCACCTCTCCGCGCTGCCTCCCTCTCACAAGAGGCTTTTCCTGCACACGGTCTCTAGGTTAGAAAAGTCGAGCGATTTCGCTGGACGATTGGCTGCCTTTCTATTTTGAGGCGAGGCCTGCATACATTACCACGGCACGATATTCGGGCTAAACCCATCGGCTGAATAATCCTGGCGGCTTTGTTTTTCTCTTTCTTCCTCTCACGAGCCGAGTCTCGAGGGAATAATAAGGAAGGAGCGCGATACAAAGGAGAATGGCGGACGAGGCGCGGAGAACGAGAGGTGGATATAAACACTGAATTCTCTCCTTTCTACTCAACCCCCCCCCATCCGCCCCTCCATCCCTCCGCTCCTCCGCACCGCCACACCATCCGCCCCCACCCCGTCCCCGCCCCGTCGACGTCCCCGTCCCCGTCGCCGTCGCCGCTGCCGACCGTACCTGTGACCCCCCGACGCTCACCCGCCCGGTCTCCTTCCCACCACCACTCGCGCGCACATATACTTTCTTCGGTCATACGATATCAGTATAACCAGATGAGATTGCATTACCGCCAGCCAAAAGGCAATAGCTCCATGCGTTCTTGCGTAAAGGAAACGCCTAAGTCTCAGATCAAATTTAATGATATTTGCTTATTTTAACTCCTGCTCGTTTTGGCTCGCAGTACTCACGGGCAATGGGAGGTGTGATTTTGGGCGGACGGGGGGGGGGCGAGAGAAACGGGAGGACTCCCATGAGGTTTCGTCGGCGGTTTCGGTTCCGCTGCCCAAGCCGGCGGAATAAAAAATTTAAAAAGCACTACCACCGCATGGTTCATTCCGCGGAGAAGGGAGGGGGCCGGAGGGTAGAGTCGGGATGGGGGGGGGGGCTAACGAAGTCAAAAAGAAAACAATGAAATTAGCGTCGCTTTTACATTTGTAGAGTCATACATCATGATTCGAAGCGAAATGGAGATAGTAGTGTGGCTTAGAAAGGACTATCCTTTTTCCCGCTGGCTCGATGCCAAGAGGCCGATAGGAGCGAGCGAGCGGGGCAGCCGGGGAAAGGGGAGAGCGGCCGAGCAAAGAGCGGGGAGGGAGAGAGGGAGAGAGAGAGAGAGAGAGTCGCCGGGGTGACCGGCGATGGGCGTTGCATTCGCGTAGTTATCCAAGCGAGTCTGCAGTAGCCTCGGGACATCACGAGAGCCGCTCTCGCTTCGTACAACCGGCTCTCCCCCTCCCTACCTATATAGCCCATCCACGGACGTGCACGGGCGCCCGCACACTCGCGCACAGACTCCCTCCCACCCTCTCGATTCCTTCGACTTCTCGACACCAGGTCGCTACGCCAGACTCGCCGTTCCGCTCCTTTTTCGCTCGGACCCCGCGATCCTCTCCCGACCCACCAAACAGCCTCTTCTCGGGTTTCCTCCAACGCGTCCGTCGGCCCTCTCCCTCCCTCCCGCCCCTTTCAGCGCGAATGCGCGTATGCGTGCGTGCGTGCGTGCGAGCTCGTAACGCACGCGACGCGTTTAATTAACGATGAAATTTGAACATGTGAGAAGCAGAAAGACGGCGGGCGAATGGCGAAAGAAGAGGGAGGAAAGACGCCGTGAGCCTCGATGAAAGGGGGTGGAGGGAGAGAGAATGAATGAGGGGGGGGGGCCGCTGTTGAATTTCAATAATCGTCTCTGATTTTTTTTGTTTTTTGTTTTGTTTTGTTCCAGTCCCCCAGCCGTTCGGTGCACGGCAATGTAATCGAGGTCCTGGATTACCGACTCACCGATCCAGCCGGATGATGTCGATTGTCGGGAATGATGGTGCCCGGGAGGGAAAGCCGAGGTGGCGGTGGAAAATCGGCGGCACTGAGAGCGTTCGCGGGCGTAACTGGCGAGGCCGGGTCTTTAACGAGCCGACATCGATCCTATCCTAACGCGAGGTTAAAGGAGGGAAAGTCGTTACGTCGGACGGCGTCAACGGGTCCCGAGTTAATGCCCGGGAGACTCGCGTTAGAAGGGCGAAGAGAGCGGGGTCGGGGCCGATATCGATCGCCGGATTCGAGAATGGGACTCCCAGCGAGCCCGGAGGGGACAGGATTCTTCTCACGTTTCGTACTCCATCGTTCATCGCTGCCGATCGACGTTTCGCCGCTCACCGTTCAACGCTCTTACGTTCCCCGGCAGAGGCGGGGGAGAATCTCCGGGACCCTGACGATCTCGCGGATATTGGAAGATAGGCGAGGAGGGCCGCAAGACCCCGAGGGGGCAACAAGGGTATCCGCTCGGCCACGAAGCAGACCCCGCTCGCTTGCCCTTTGCCGCGCCGCTCGAAGAGCATCGAAATCGAAGTCCACGACGCCGACCTGGGAGGAACGACCCCGCGTCCGGACTCGTTCCCTAATCAGCATCGGCAGCATCGCCGCCGTTACTTCGTGGTCCAGGATATGGGAGCAGCGGCTCCTCCACCTCCCCCCCCCCCAGCATTACGAACATCGTGCGAAGGATATGCTGGCTCGTACTGGTGGGAGATGAGATGAAGGCCATCGAGGTTGAAACGCGATCATCCAGAGGATCGTCTGGGTTTGATGGGCGGCGGGGGACGGCGGGGGTCGGCGGGAGACAGCGGGGAACGGAGGTGGAGAAAGTCAAACTCGGCTACTGCGGTCTCGTCTTTTCCCGCGGGTCTGAGCTTATCGTAGAATATTATTCCACGGGCAGAGCTCCGCCGTTCTATGGGAATATCGGGATAGAGGACGGGGAGTTGGGGGGGGGGACGCGCTGGATAATTATCCGTGAATGATTATGCCAATGCTTCGCGAGCACCGGCTTCATGTAATCGATGGACAGATCGCCGGTTCGAGGTAGGCTGGCTAGGAGAGTCGCTGTTGACCGCTACCGATTGTCTCGATATTTAGGAATCCGGACTCTTAGATCGTCCCCCACTTATGTCATACTCCGAGGAAATCCCAAACATTTATGCCCCGCGATACTTTCTAGCTTTACAATATCCTGGGCGTATAAATAACCGTGCCTTTTCTTCTTCTTTTTTTTTTTACAGAAATTTCGCGGATATAAAGGA
The DNA here is from genome assembly GCA_018883505.1 of Ceratosolen fusciceps. Taxonomy (NCBI): domain Eukaryota; kingdom Metazoa; phylum Arthropoda; class Insecta; order Hymenoptera; family Agaonidae; genus Ceratosolen; species Ceratosolen fusciceps. The sequence continues at coordinate 1,731,858 of RCIC01000012.1, read as the reverse complement.
TATCTCGACCTTTTCATTGAGTTGATCGTTGCGGCTCATTCGACCGAGGCGGAGCTAAGGTTGAGAGTCGGCGGTTTGAGGGAGGGGGGATGGAGACAGGGAGAAGAGTCACGAGTTGATTTATTGATCAATTTTTTAGACCCTCGCCAAAGTCAAAAGGAGCCTCGAGGAAGCTTTATTAATTAATATCTTTTCATTAAAATACGGAAAATTTATGGTTGCCAATGATATTCTGTATTGCAACACGTTCTCAAAATGAAATTTTAATTTCGCACACTTTATTGCAAGTGAAAAAGACCATCCCGAGCTACTGTTTGAATTATTCATGCCCAAAGGCTGAGTTCAATGATTGGCAAAGCCTAATTGTCGAATAACTTTCGCAAAAAAATGTATTAAGAAATTCTTTAATGCCCCCCCCCCTCTATTAAGAAGCTCGGCCATTATATACGTGATTTCAAGTGCGAAGATGGCTTTACCAGCGCATTAATTATTATTAATACTCGCCGTGACAATAATTAACTATTAGTAAACAATATGGATAAAGGGAGGAATGGCGAGCAGTCGATTGTTTAATTAAAGTTTTGAAAATATTGCTTATAAGTATTTATGAATAATAAATAAGTTTGAAATATCTTCACGGCTCGCGAGAACATGCTATTCTTCGGTACATGTGTAAACGTATAGGTATTATTCGCATGGGCGGTTCAAATAAGAAGGGATATTGATTTATACGATCGAGGGAAGGCAGAGCTTGAAAATTTTATGTACCAGCGACAATGATCGACCTGGGGACCTCCCCCAAACGATTTAACAAGACGCTTAAGAATGAAAAGAAAAAAAATTTACGCAGCGAATGAACAATAATAAGAAGGTCATCGTGCAAGCCGATGTGGGAGGTGACGCGGGGGGTGCGGATCGAAGCTTTCCAGCCGAGTCGCCTCTGCTATTATTTTGACGTTTCCATTTCCTTGGCCACGAGGAGAAGAATTTTTAGAGACTCTCGCCGATAAGACAATCGAAACTGTCGCGTTCCGGCCGACCAATAAATAATTGCTGCCTGCAAGGAAGTTATTGGCGGTCGGGGGTGGGGGAGAGGAGAGAGAATTAATTAGGAGGAGGAGGAGGGGTTATTGGATTAGCGCCAAATCGACCTCGCGCCTACGTACCGACCTACCTCCCCCCTCTCTCCAATCGCCCCTCACCCCTTCCGCATCTTCGTGAAGCAATTAATTCCTGTGGCCTCCAACACGTGCGCCTGCATTATGCTACTACTGCGGGCCCCTTCTATTATGCGAAATAGCTTTTTAATTGCATCTTCAGAGAGATGCCGACGCTTCAGGAGACGCTCCTCCTCGTGGGTCTTTCGAGGGAAGGGAATCCGGGACTCCGGGCGTCTCCCGGACCGCGAACTCATTGTTCCGAGCTAGAGTGGAGGAGTCGTCACCGCGGCCTGGCCTCCGTTTAACTGTTGCGGGCCACGCGCAGTAATTAATTGTCGCTCAAGCCTAATGCCGGCATCGTAAATACCACCCCCTCCCCCGACCCCTGACCCCCGACCCACCGCCTCTACGATCCCCCGACCGCCCAATCCCCTATCCGGCCACGAATGATTCACCGTTTGCCGTTAACTCCTTAAATTATCATCTTATAAAGTTTCTAAAATTATGCCCTGTTATTATTATGAACTTTGGACGTTTACTGCTGCTCTTCTCTCAAAGGGCGGGGAAAAACTGAATTACGCCGGCAAAAAGCCAACTGGCCTTTTTAATGTAATTGTAGAGCCGGGATTAATTAGCTGAAAATCTTAATGGGATGCCCCGCTGGATTATGACGACGTCCACGGCCCCGGAGCGACATTATCCTCCGAGTGCAATTTTTCCCGATTAATGAGCCGGTGGAGCGAAGAGCCTGCTAAATCAATAGAGCTTACTTACATTCTACCTACCTACCTACCTACCTACCTACCTACCTACCTACCTACCTACCTACCCCCCACCCTTCCCGCTCCGAAAATCACCGTGTTGCCGCTCCACTAATGCTACCCAAAGTCCAGCCAGCCGACCAAATGATTCGTGCGAGAGGGCCCGGACCCACTTAATTATCTCCTCTATCCTTTCATCCTCGTCGCGCCGTTCTCGACATCCCCGGACCCGGGCATTTTCCCTCGCCGCTAACGAAGAGGGGGCGGACGAGCAATTAGCCGCGGCTTTTCCTTTGCCCGGTCCATGCACGGTATGCGGGGCTACGCGCTCGATCTTTTTGCGCTCTTAAGCGCAATTACGCAGCGTCGGTTCTAAATTAATTAATGCGCGCGGGGTTGTTTGCGCGCCGCGGAAAAACGCTAATTACCGTTTAATCCGCTTACACGGTTCGTACAGAAGCTCGGCATCTCGTTAAGAAATTTCCCCCGCTCCCCTGGGATTGCAGAGTCCCGCAGATTCCTTGCAGCCGTCCTCTTTGGCCGCTTTCGCTTTGTAAAATTACGGAGCGACCCCGATGCCGGCTCTGATCAGCGGCATTTTCCGCGGCCCTCGCCGCATCCTATCGCTCGGGATTAAATCCTCATCAGTGCCACGGGGATTTTCCAAATGCCTGCCTCGCTCAGACGCGCAGAGATAGAGCGAGATAGAGACCAGATGTCCTCAAAGTGCGACGTTATGCGATTACACGTGCCCCAGGGCAGTTTGCGAGGACGTGGCCGCGGAGGTGGATCGTCGAGCTGCAGAGGCGGCGGCCTTTTTATCCACCTGTAGCCTTCTGAGCTCTACTAGCCCCGAGCGAAAAACACGCTCGACCTTCGACTCCTTTTCCAATTCCAATCCCTTCTTTGGCTCCTTTACCCGTCACTCGCTCGATCGCTCGTATTCGATTCTCGCACGCTACGATCCTTGCGGCTCGAGGCAATTAAGTTGAGCGACAACGCGTCGCCTCCCGTCGAGAGCGATAAAAGTCGTATTTAAGAACAAGGGAGAGAGAGAGAGAGACAGAGAGAGAGACAGAGAGAGACAGAGAGAGAGAGAGAGAGAGAGAGAGAGAGGGAGGGGATAGGGGGTCGGGGAAGGAGCGAGAATCGCATTGTTCTCCAGATCCAGTAATATCACATTCATCATAACGGCGATCGATCGATCGATCGATTTATTCCCTCAAGGAACAAGGGAACACGCTTTCAGCAGGGGCACACATTTTACCTCCAGCGAGATTTATCGAAATAAGAGGGCCTCGTCGATGTAATCGGAGTCGCGCATTGGCTTTTTAGATCGAACGCAAGTGCGGGGATCGTGAGTGAGAAAAACGGCCTCGAGCCTCGAAGACCGACTACTTTTCAGAGTAAGTCGAAGGTTTTATTTTCCGCTAAAGATGGTCCGGAGGAGGAAGATGGAAAATGAGGGGGAGGGGCTGGTCGTTAAAGCTCTGCCAGTACGCGAGTCGAGCTCTCGACTTTACGGCGAGCGTAAAAACTTGTCCCGGGAGAGAGAGCCGGAGATGGGGGAGGGGGAGGGGGGTGGAATTACATAAGAGCACCTACGCGAGAGGATGCATAATAATCGAAAAGGGCATCCGCTATCCGCCGCTTCCTTTTTTCCCGAATGCTCTTATTGCTTCCCATTAGGATCTAGGCCTGGCTGGCTCTTTTTACCGTGCCTCCTCCTCCTCCTCCCGCCCACGGTCTTCTTCTACCTTTCCTTCTTCTCTCTCTCTCTCTCTCTGTCTCTCTCTCTCTGTCTCTCTCTCTCTCTCTCTTTCTTTCTTTCTTACTCCGCGATCTGTGGCGCTTTGACGAGCCTGGATTTATGCCCACGAATAAAAGCCGAGAGTCTACGCGGATTTCGAGCTCGGAACAGAGTCGGACATATTTCAGCTACGCTCCCGCTATCGGGGCCCCGCTCCCCCTCGCCCCTACTACCTCATCCTCCTCGAGAGCACGACGACTTTTGCATTTACGGCCCCCTATAAATCTGCGTGAAATTTTAATTTACGGCAGCCTCGGCTTATTAATAAGTTTAATACGGCTCCATAATGAGTAGTATCATTAATGCTTTTGACATTGATTATTTGTCCAACTATACATCCAATCCCCGCCGCCGCCACCGCCACCGCCACCGCCAACAACGCCACCACCACCCGCCTGCCCGACCTTGCTTTTATTATTGAACTTCCTTTAGGACTAAGAAGCGCCGAATCATTAATGCGCTCCTTCCTCGAGTCTCCTCCTTTTTTCTTTCTTTCTTTCTTTTTTTTCCGCCTCGACGTTAATGTTTATTAAAGCATCATCGAGAAGCAGGATGCAGAATAGGCTTACGCCAGCCGAGCCGCCGACTTTATACCGTTCCACTTTCTTTTCTTTGTTTTTTCCCGTCTTTTCTGCTTCTTTTACCCTTCTTTTGTGCCCGTTTTCTCTCTCTCTCTCTCTCTCTCTCTCTCTCTCTCTCTCTCTCTTTTGTTTTTGTTGCGATTGGCCTTCACGGAACGGCGGTTCAATTAGGGCCCATTCGATTTATCGATTTAGGCATTTCCAGTACGAAACAATGGGCTAAATAAATGAGCCCGCGGTTGGCGCTGTCCGCTTGTGTGATTAACCTCGCCGACATTCGCAACGCCCCGTATTGCCTGGTCCGGCATCGAACTTCCCGTCCCCGACGACGAGCCCTCGCTAGCCGATTCTCCAATAATAAATCATTATTGGAGATCTCCGGACGCTGGACATCCTCGATGCGGAAAAGGTGAGTCCGAATCGCTCATCGGCCTCCCGAGTCTCTAATGACGAATACTCCCCCCCCCTCCCACTCCTGGCCCCCGCCCACGACCCCGACCCCGACCACGACCACGACCACGACCACGACCACGACACATCGACATCGACCCCGACCCCGGCACCGGCACCGTCCCCAGCCCCGGCCCACCTAACGCCCGCCCGCTTCCCACGAGCTAAGACGGTCATTTTCGTATTCTGGCCTAATCCTAATCGAATTATTAAGTGGGGAGTGCGTGCGCTGTCTCTTTTTTTCTTCTTCTTCTTCTTCTTCTTCTTTTTTCTCTCCGTCCCTACCTCCACGGGAAAACTCATTAAATAATTCAGCAACGGATGACTTGTGGGAGCTTTGCGCGTCTCTACACGTGCGGCCAATAGATTTCTTCCTTCCTTCGTTATTTAGAGACGATATCTCTCGCATTTATAGCTTTTGATATTTTGATATTTTTTAGATCTTACCTGACTGGCCGTTTTCGTTAGCCAGCCACTCATAAATGCTAATAAATTGCATGACTCATTTGGAAATGGCTAATAACCAACTATGAGATATGTCGTTTTTTTTTTTTGTTCTTTTTGTTTTATCTTTTAGTTTGTTTGTTTGGATTTTTTTTTTAAATCATTAAGGAAATATTTGGAATAAGCCAATAATTAATAGGCTAATGCTCGCGCGGCCAAGTGAGGTCCCACGAGGACAAGGCAAAACGAAACGACCTACAATCACTGAATTATTATACTTTAATCCTCGGAATTTATAAGCGAGAGATAATTGAGAATGTTTTAATTCGTCGATAAGGTTATTTATACAGTAGGCGGGATGTCGGGGGGGGGGTGACGTGTACAGGATTAAAGAATTCAAATTTCACATGCTCGGTAAGACGATTTTCGGAATTTATGGAATCCAAGAAAGAAAACACTCCTCGGGCATCCATCATTTCGATTTATATTTACTTGGAATTTAGTAAATTAATTTTCGCGATGAATCTGGTCCCTGCCTACTCGGGCTCTCTCTCTCTCTCTCTCTCTCTCTATATATATATATATATATATCACGCACGCGCGCGCACCAAGAGGGACTCCGGCGGAATCCGTGAGGCAAAAAAAAGCCAAATTTCCGGTCACATTTGCTGCTCATTCGTGTAATAATTAATAACCGACTTCTCTCCCTTGCCGTCCACCGCGCCGAAGCCAACGGTCGTCACCGCTGCCAAGGCTCTCGTCGGCCGGGTGAGCAATATTTTTAACGACCTCAGGCATCCAGAGTGGCCGGCTGACTCTCCGGGCCCGATTCTCAGAAATTCTATTTTGTCGAATGGTGTAATTCATAATCGTAGGCTCGCCACGGCAGGCACGCGTAATGTCTAGCCAAGGTGATCCGGATCGACCTCCTCAGTCAAGAGCCACCAAGGAAGCGGTATTTTTTGTCGATCGAGATGGCCGGAAGTCGCCATTGGCCCACAGAGAATACGACGGCTCCGGGGTCCATAAAGCCACGGAGGATGCAATTTCGCGCGGACGAGGAAAGCACGAGAGGGGGGGTGGGGGACCGTCCGAGCGGCCAGGCGGGAGGGAGTCCCTTTGATAGCGCCCAACGAAAGTTTCCTCATCGTTAATAAAGTAATTTTTGTTTTTGCCGAGCCCTGTTCCCATTTCCCTCCATTCATCCAGCGTACCATCCCGCAGCGCCTTGTGAATTTCGCGTTTCTTCTCAGGAACGTTCTGCCCGAGGCTGACAACGATCGTTCCATGCGCAATAATATTTCCGAAGTAGCCCCCACCCCCGCTCTCTCCATCTCGCGGTTTTTCTTCCAGTAACGTTTAAAAACCCCGTGAAGAATAAAAATCGACAAGGCCGCGGGACGAGGCATTTAACGATCCAGCTATTAGCGTTGCGATAAGCCAATCGATGCTCTTATTTGTTAAAATTTAAGAAAAACGTCTTCTCCCCCCCCCTCCCGACCAGTTCTTAACGGCATACAATATTAATTACTGCTTAATCGCTAATCGAATAACGAAATACAATACTTCCGTCGTGTTTTAAAGCCAAAGCATTCCGAAGCACCTCAGTTGCCGGCGGAAATTCGTCGCTTTTTCTATCGGCCCTTTTATATTAATTACTACTAATGCAGAGAGCTGATCGGATTCGCTTACTCTCTCACTCTCACACGTATCGGCTTACTTCTTTTTTTCGGGCGTTTGGGTAAGGACGGACGCGAAATGAAGGCTTTCCGGGCTGCAGCGGTCGGGGAGGAGCCTCGAACCTCGAGCTCGGCACTAGCTGCTGCTGCTAACGATACAGGTAATGGTGGAGGAGGTACTGGGAGGGTGCCGGTGCCGGTGCCGGTGCATCGCGTGTTCCGTACCCTCGTTCCCTCGTGCTCGTAACGGTGAAGCTTAGGATGAGCGAAGCGCCTTTTTGGGATCCGCTTTAACGGGCCAATTACGCTCGTGTTTTACCTCGAGCTTCTCCCCCCGCCCTCGACCACCTCCCCCTCTCTCTCTTCCCTTTAGTATCCCTCTCGTACCGCGTCATCTTCTTTTGGCGAGAGTTTTTGCGGCGTTATTAGGAGCGAGGCAGCGGGATCTCGAGTTTCTCAATGGTGCTTGCTCATTATGCGCGAAATGCCAACGGAAACGATACCAAATCCGATCACGAAAAGGTTGAACACCATGCCACACAGTCCATTTTGATTTTACGTTTTTAATTCGAGGGGACGCCGCGGCGGGCAGAACGGGGAGAAGTGGCCGGACCGAGTGGAGGAGGGATACTGCTTATAATCAAATATTATACAGGTTTTAGTGAAAAACGGCAATCGGCGGCTCCTTAAATATAAATAACCGATAATTGAGAGGAAGAATTTTCTCGTTTCGGCCTGGCCGAATGAGTCGAGCCGTGCATTCGTTGTCGAGTAAGCGTAATAATATAAGGTAACGCGCAAAATGTCCATAAAAAAAATGTATCATTTCGATATTCGTTGATTTGGCCGAAAAAAAGAAAGGCGAGCCAGCCGAGCAGCTCGATTCGGTATTGCCGATAAAATGGCTGCTTTCATTAGAGGGCCATAAAATGCTTGACGCCGGGCCCCGAATGAAAATGAAATCGAAGAACGAATCGACCTTTGCCGGCATTAGCTGTTCTAAAATTATTAATACGCCAAAACAGCCAAACCTGTTCCGACTCCTTTTCGCTCGGGTGCCATAAAAATTGCTTGCCAAAAAATAAAAATAAAAATAATAAAAAAAAAACAAAAACAAAAACAATCAAACAAACAAACAAACCAACAAACAAAAGAAAGAAAAAAACAAAGCAAACGAGTCAGCTATACATACAATGCCAAAATGAGAGAAAAAGGTGGCCGAGGGAATGGGGTGGGGGAGGTATCGCGCATTGAATTTCGTTTATACGCCGCTCCCGAGGAAACGAGCGCAAGATTTTCGAATCGTTATTAACGTAAGGAGAGCCCTCAACTCGGGCTAAGTATGGAGACTGTAAGGCGTACGTACGCGCCCGCGTGTGTGTGTGCTGTGGGTGGCTCATCGATGGTCGGCGTCCATCGGTATCCAATTTTATTGGCCTGATAATCGCTCCCGTCTCCGCAGTGAGATCGGGAATCGATCTTTCTTTCGTTTTTTTTTTTTTTTTATCGCTGTTCGCTTAAGTTAATAGTAACAGGAGAAACAATGGCGCTGCTGCTGCTCCGCTGCCTGTCCTTTGCATGACTTTGTACTGATAAAATTAATAATCCGAGGGGAGGGACGGCATTGCAGGCTAGCCTAGCCTCCGGCTCTTACTGTTAATGCTTAAGCCATTGGAAAATCAGTTGCTTTCGGACTATTCGACGAAATGGTAGATTAATCGGCATGGGGAGCTTACCGAGAGGGCCGTTCGTTCGTTATATGTACAACTCGACCGAGATAACGTTTATACTTTCTAGGACGTTAAATATACATTTCGTATTATTGTATGGGCGCAGAGGCACGTGAGTGCGCAGGCACTCGGACATATAGAGATACACGTGGGGATGGAGATGAAATGCACGGGTGGGACGGGACTCCTTTCATTTAGATAATGCCGAAGGCGAGGTAATATTCCTTCTTTTGACGGTGGCCGAAATGATTTCCAAAATTTGCGGACAAAAGAGAGGGCCCCGCCGAGTCCCAGTGAGGCCCGGGAAGCGATCATCGAGCACTCACACACGGCCGTTCAAGCGCAACCCTTTTACTCGTGACAAAAAAGGGAAGATCGGGAGGGAGAATAAGAGCTGTCACGCGAGCATAAAATAAAGGCGCTCGTGAAAAATAAAAGAGACGAGTCGGGCTGTGGGGTGGGGTGGGGCGTGAGGGGCTGGAGGAGCAGGGGGAGCGCGAGAGGCCGACAACGAGAAAACGGGAGGAACCACCGACGAAGCATCGCTCGCTTGCATTTTAAATGCAAACTCGCGCCGCGTCGAATCTTCTTCTCTCCCCGTCTCGTCTCTCTCTCTCTCTCTCTCTCTCTCTCTCTCTCTCTCTCCTACACGGTCCACGCTGGCCTTCCTGCCTCCCTGCCTACTCCCTCTTGCCGTCGCCACCACCACCACCGCCACCACCACCACCACCGCCACGCCTTTGTTCTGTCCTCGTCTTTGGCCTTTCATTCGGTCCCGCGCGGCTTTATGTTGCGCCTAACGCGCGACAACCTTTTCTCGATCCTTTCAAATATTTAGCTTTGTTTTATTTGCGATTAGCTCGCAATGCTCGTGTTTGTATGGAGAGGCCAAATTTTTTTCCTTTTTTTTTAGCCCCGGCTATTGCAATTGTCGGAGCTCCGACTCCTCAAGGGCATTAGACCATTGTGGCCCTCTCTAAGCTCTTTTCGTTCCGAGTTATACTTTTTACGCTTTAACAGACGAGAGTCGTGCACGCCCGCAGAACCGTACAAACCAACCAAAACAACCACCCAAACAACCACCCAAACATCGGCCATTGATTTTCTTTATTTCCCTCGCTGTTTCTGCCCTTCCCCCTCCCCGCCTCTCTATTTGTCTGGTCTAGGATATACTTTTAGAGAGTCGTCTCGGCCTCTCATCGGGGAGGGACGGTGAAGAAATCTCACGAACAGGGCAGAAAAGCGCAGCGGATATCCGCAATAACCAATATTTATGAGAAGGTAATTGAAGGGGCTAAGTACGCGGATAGTTTAGGGAGCACGAACCAGGGTAATGATATTACATGGAATGGAATGTCAATATGCGTGGTGACGTAGTCGGCGGACTTGGACGTAAACAAGTAATGAAACATTAAGGCACATATTCTATGGAGAGCGTGATATTAATGTCAAGTACGAGTATTGCGCGTAGTGTAATAAGCGAAGGGATATTGGGGAGAAGGAGTGCATCGTCGTCGTTAGGACAATATCAGCGCGAGTGGCCTAGTCCGTCAGAAAATGTCCTTGAGCGCCGCGAGCGTCAGCGAGTGGAGAGGAGAGCCGCAAGGATAGCGTAAGAGTGTAGCGGAATTGTGGTATATCGTGGAGGAGAAGGATGGGGCGGGAGGAGGGAGGGGGAGTGGCTGAATGTCAGGCATGTCGGAAAAGAAGTGAAAAGAGTTCGGAGAAGCGGTGCTTCCGCCGAGGACTAGACGTCGGCAGCCGTCCAGTTTTTGTCACCGCGTTTAGAGAGCCGTTTGTAGCTGGTTCGGCGGGTGGGGAGGGAGGCGTGGAAGAGGGACGGAAGGACGGTAGACCGGGTCGGGCGGCAAAAAGGAATTTATATCGCAGCGACGCGCGACGCCTAGGCCGATTACAAATGACAGGAAAAACGCGTAATTGAAATCCCGCGCCTTATATAAAATGTCATGGGGTCGACCTTCGGGGGGATTCGCCGGACTCGGCGGGTTCGCTCGGGCCTCATTTTCCTTGCGCGCGCGCGGCTCCTTCATTTATACTTATTTATACGGGGGCGACGCTCTCCAATAAAAAGCTAAAGGAAAACAAGGGCGTATAATATTAATCCTGGAGTGAAGGGGGTGGCGGTGGCGGTGGCGGTGGCGATGGCGAGGGTAGGGGCGGGGGTTGGGGTTGGGGGCGGGGAATAAGAAAGATCGGGCGATCAGTCGGCCGAGTTAGCGCGTTGGATCCGGGGGGTTGGGGGTTGGGGAGGAGGAGGATCGGCAATACGTATCACGGGTTATTATCGACGGGCGCGAGGCCCAAATGAAAAAGGTGAGCGCGGGGCGGTTAATTGCACCGAGCGCTGGCCATTTAAAGGCATCGGGTGCCGGGGAGAGCGAACTTGGGCTTAAAACTTACCCACCCGTAATTAAAAAGCCAACTCGCTAACAAGCCGAGCGAGCTACCAAGACCCTTCTCGGATCCGCGCACCCTCCCCGCCCCGACCCCGACGCAGGTTACCGGCTGCCGGCTGCCGACTGCCGACTGCCGACGAGGAGGAGCTTTCGATTATCGTGGGGAATACGTGGGCCTTCGAGGCCCCCGAGGTGCGGGATGCAATGGACGAAGCGAACCTTTTTCGGGATACGCGCCTCGCTCCCACCGCTCAATGTCCTCGGGAATAATTGAAAAATAAGAAGTCTATTTCATTGCTTTGGCATCCGGTCGACCCGAGCCCTTCTCCTGTGGGAAAAATCATTTTTTCTATAATCCGAATCGCCCGGTTATTAATGAGCTGCGGCGTTGACTCTTCGCCCGATCGGCTTCCGACTCCCGCCGATCATTCCCATAATTACAACGTTAAATTAAACCAACGCCCCCTACCCCTCTGCCCCAATGCAACCCCCGTTGCGCCTTATCCGTATCGCAGAGCTATTGTTTCGCGGGTCAGGGCGATAAAACGGAGCCATAATTTACTCGATATCGCAGCATTCCGTAACTGCCCTAGGGGAGATAAGATTAATTTTAATGCAGGCAGTGCGTTTCGTTAGGAAGGAAGGAAGGATATACTGGACAGATCTCACCTACTCGCCCGGAGTCTTCGCGCTTATACGTACAAGTACAGCGTGAGCTCTCTCGACTCGGACTCACCTGTATATGGGAAACAAGAAGAAAATGACACTCTCGTGGTAAAAAAAAAAAAAAAAACAAAAAAACAAAAAAAAAAAAAAAAGGAGAAGAAAAAAAAGTGGCGAAATAATTGAAAAATCACCGAATTTCAGTGTGCAATTAATTTAATGGCTAAAGCAGGGCCGTAATGGTCTCGGAGCGGTTGAGTGTAATTGCAAGTGAGGCGGAGTGAGGCCGGGATTTAATTTTTATGGTCGTTGGGAGTCGGGAGCGAGTCGCCGCGCAATCCCCTTGTTAATGAGCAAAATAACGTAAAAGTGGCTTTACCACCTACCCCCGGACCGCGCACACGCTTGGCTACGAGTTTGTCTTCTTTTTCTCATCGGCAGCGATGACGCAAGAAGCAGAAGTCGATCTACGATAAACGATCTATGATTTCTTATGCGAGCCTCCTTCCCGATTGACCGTCCCGGGAAATAGAAATACGCACTCTGCCCCCTTTTTAGGGGCGTCGCTGTTTTTATTCCATATTGTACTTCCAGCGGGTTGTATTAAGCGAGGAGGAGGAGGAGGGGGGACAGTAGGTGATAGACGCTCAACGGCAGAAACGTAACCCTAAAGCTTCCCATGCCTATGGGAAAGTCGGGAATTTTCGATTCGGGGCAGATCCCGCCCTCCCGCCTGCCTGAACGTCTACTCGACGGAGTGTCTCGGAGAAGCTGCGCGGACGCTTTGTCCAAAGGAAGGGCCGGTAAGGATGTAATAATGTCCAGGGCATTCTCCTGGTTTGGTACCGTGAGTGTACTATAAAGTCCGCGGTCATCGCCAGAGACACATTGTCCTGTCCTGGGAGGTTATTTATCTCTCGGCGCGGTGATGAGGGGAACGGGGCGCAGGTTCGGCTCGGTCGCGCTTATAGGTGTAGAATATTGTGGCGGAAGGGGGGAGGGGAGGTGGGGAGGTCGGCCAAAGTCGCGCTGCGTAGCTTAAAAACGAAGGGAACGAAATTTATAGGATGACCGATGGCGAAATAATGCGCCTCCGAGAAAAGGAAGCCCCCCCGGCTCTCAATTTGCCAAGGACTGCGACGCGCTTTCGAGCTTCTTTTCCTTCCCTTATATGCCTAGGATGGATATTCGATGCTCTGCGCGCGATAATCGTCCCGCCGCAGATTAATTGACAAATTCAGAGAAGAGAGATCTCGGCAGAGCATCGAATACCGAATTCGCGAAGCAACAATAATTGCTTGACCTCCGTCTGTTGTAAGCTCTAGGAGGCAAGCTGCTCGATCCCCGCGAGTTGAGTGGGCGGTGAGGGCGTTGAGGGCGGGGAGGGCGGGGAGAGTAACGGAGAGGCCGTCATTATAAGCGAGCTTGTATTGAAATATAAGTGAAAATAAAAGCGAGTCGGGCGCGTTGATTAATGGCCGGTGATTAGTTAAGAGCCCCGTGTCGTTTTTGTATGCCCTGCGGGGATGGCATTCCTGGGAGAACGGCGGATACGAGTAAAGAAATCCCGGGGGCGAGGTGGAGGATTATCGGGGAGAAAAGCTCACCGAGAAAGGAGGAGAAAAATGACGAAATAGCTTGTAAACGCAGCGGAGCCGAGTAAAAAGTCGAGCCGATACAAGCTCGCCTGTAAAAACTGATCAGCTGAAGACTCGAGAGCGAGTAGTAATAGAGTCGGCGGTGGCGGCGGTGGCGGCGGCGAGGCCGGATGGGGGTCGGTGAGAAGGTAAGGATGCGAAGACGCGCGACGCGCGCGCGCGCCCCCGCCCCCGCCGCTCGCTCGCACACACGCACGGACGAGTATGCGAGTCAAGACACGATGGAGGTGTATTGTAAGACGAAGCCGCGGCGCGAATAAAACCCGTGCCGCGCATTGAAAGGGATAGTCCACCCCCCCCCCAACCGCCCCCTCGTCCCGCGAGTCCGTCACTTCCCCCCTCCGACTCAGTTTTGCGCTAAACAGCCAGGGTTTCCGTCGCTATCTGCAGCGGCGTCGTCATCGGCGGTGGCGGCGGCGGCGGCGAGCCTTTGTGTCGCTTTGCATGCCTCCACGAGTCTAATATATGCGGGCGTCAGTGTTAAAGCGCCCGGCCGCCCCCCGCGCCCGTTACTTCTTTCTCGTTTCGTCTCTAGCTTCCCCGAGTAATAGGTGGGGCAGGGGGAACGGGGCGAGGAGCTCGTTCGACGTTTTAATTTTAATTATCCGCGGGAGGAAATTAAAGGAGCTAATTAGATCTCGGCACAGCTCTATGGAGACGGTCCTCGAGGATAGCCAAAGCGTTTGCCGAGAGGATGAGAGTCTCGCTCGCACCCAAGGGAATCCACTTTGTCACTTTCCATTTTACCGCGGGTACTTCTCTAGCTCCGCCGAGATGCTCGGCATCGACGCTTTCGATAATGGCGGAGTAGACGCTGGAACGCCGGAGAGGAGCGTCGGATTTTTACGATCCGTCCGACGATTCACGCGGACTCAAGAGTGAAACTCCCGAGAGGTCTCGTGCCGACTGCATTTTTTTCCTGTCGCCCGGGGCTTACGAATGCGTGGAGATCCGTTAATCCTTTTTCTCTTTCAGAATGAAATATTCCGAGTCTCAAATTGCGAACTCGTAAGTTGATACGCGACGCTCTCCCTCTCTCTCCCTCTACCTTCCCCCTCTCTCTGTCACTCTCAGTCTCTCTGTCTCTCTGTCTCTCTCTCTCTCTGTCTCTCTCTCTCTCTCTTCGCCGCAACCCCTCCGGCCCATCCGTGCTGTTACGGCTCCGCTGCACTGATTATTCCTCACGATCTCATTAATCAAATTTAACTTTTTTGACCCCTTCCGACCAATTGTTCCTACTCGCCTCCCCCCTCCGACTCCGTTGCACCACGTGCGCGCGTGTGGGCGTGAGCCTATTTAGAGCTAAACGAATTAAAAGCAATTTATTCGCATATCCTTAGGCGTATCGTAAAGCAGCGGTTTCCTTTTTGAAAAAAGAAGAGTCGGCGGGTAGGTCGGCGAGTGGGTTGGAGCAGGGGGAGGGGCACGGAGGCACGGGGGCACGGAGGCACGAGGCAGTGGAGAAGCAGTAATGGCTCGTACAATGAGCTTGATAATCCCCCGGTCCTCGTTATATATTTCTCTGAAATTTTCGTAGCGGCCATTAGGTGCAATCGTTAAGAGGGAACGGACATTACGGAGGAAAGTATTACAGGGAACGCGTCGTCGTAAAAATATTTCGAACTACGTGCTCGAGATTCCTATTCGTGAAAGCATTAAGATCGTCATCGTGCCCAAAGGCCGGAGCTGATACGTGAAGGTACTTTTACGCACCCAAGTACCTGGTGCCGAGGTACCTTCGAAGGCTCCGCCGTACGCCTCGACTTTCATCTATCTTCCAAAATCTTCCCATCGCCAGGTAACACGGAAGTTATTCCGTCCGTGTTCCAAAGACTTACACACGTGTAAAACCTAACGCGTCCCCCCTCCCCCTCCCGCCACCGCGGGACGAACAAAAACTTGCGCACGGCAGGAGCCGGAGAAATAAAAATAAAAAAAAAGTAAAAAAAAAAAGATCGCACCAGCGTCCCTTGGATCACTCGAGCAATTCCGAGGATATTTGGTTGCCCGATCATATCCAATCGCGTACTCGCGGCTCTTTTATTATGGAGGCGATAAAAAAGAAGGCGGAGGGGAGGGGGGTTGGCGGGATCGGCGGAGCGCGGGGGCAAATTACAAGGGCGACATTTATTTTTCAATCGCGACTCGCCGTCTCGCAACAAGGGAGTTAGTTATTTAACGAAGAGCGACCATAAGTTTCCTGGAAATAAAGTTTATTCCCACCTATAAATTTCGTAATTCGGCTGGATATACCGAAAGGCGGCAAAGGAGGAATAAAAGAAGAAGAAAAAGAACGCGCGAGAATAATAAAAGCAAGAAAAGGTTGCGAAAGATAAGCTCTGGTGAGGATGCGCTTTTGCTCGCGCGACACAATTTTAGAGTCGCACTGAGGAGTCGAGTGAGAGAGAGAGAGAGAGAGAGAGAGAGAGAGAGAGAGAGAGAGAGAGAGAGAGGCGAAAGAAAGAGAGAGAAAAAAATAAATAAAGAAGGCGAGTGCATAAAGAAGAAAAGGCTCGTGCAGGGGCTACGCAAACGAGGGACAACGGAGCCGAGTGCATGTGAGGGAGGGGGGAGGAGCGCGGAGCCGAAGGCGCACACACTTGTACACCGAGAGTTAGATTGACCGGGATAAAGGGAATGGGTAGACTTGCGAGAAAAGATCATCAGAGATAAGAACGCATACGTAGCCAGAGAGAAACACAGACGGGAAGAGGCCGAAGCGGGGAGACTTAGTCGGAGAAGAGGCGTGTATAGGGTAATGCAGATAAGGATCTTTCTCGGTCGAGTGGTGTCTACGCGACCGAGGACGAGATGGTCCAGGGGCTAAGAAGAAGGGAAGAGGCAGGAGCGCCGTGGAGGAGGAGGACGAGGAGGTGGAGGAGGAGAAAGAGTAAGCGCATGAGCGTATTGAAGGCTGTATGTATTTATGGTAAGAAGGTAATTTCATGCCCTCAATGTACACACGTACATCGGGATCGAAAGACACGGCGGGGCAGAGGCAGGGAGAGAGAGAGAGAGAGAGAGAGAGAGAGAAAGAGAGAGATACGTGCGCGAAGGACAACGAGGAAGTCTCTTTTTCCCCTCGGCTTAATCCGCCTTGGGAGTATACATGCCAGACATCGACGTTTCAGAATATTGAATCTTTCTCGTCTTTCAGCTTATCTTTTTCCTTTTAAATTTATAATACTGTCATTGTAGGCGGCTGAAGCAGGCGGCTTAAAATATTTATCGCACCTCTCGAAACATTTAGAACTGAATTTATTATTATAGGGGTGTGGATATCGTTCGAGGGCCAAGATTATTATTTCCGCCAATATCGGCCAGAGATAAGAGCAATAAATAAATACAGGAGAGTAATAAGTCCGGCATTGCGCCTCCCGACGCTATAATTACTCGGTCGGGGGGACCGTCGGGAGAGCTGGAGGGAGGGATGGAGGGATTGGAGGAATTGGAGGGATTGGAGGGAGGGGACTTGGGATAGAGGCGGAGAGGAGTTTAATGAAATAAGCCAAAGTAAGCTCAGATTATGGGAAACGGCCCTTGCAAAGGGACGAGGGGGGGGGGATCGCTTTGGCTGAGCAATTAAGCTTATCAGTCTCGGGGATGAGAAACATCTCGCGATCTCGATATCGTGTCCCGGCACTCCATAAATACAGACAAAGCATTAGGGAGCCGAGACCGGAGACGTTCACGGAGAATTCATATTTTTGCGGCTCCAAGCCGCCGATGCAATAAATTTTCCCATGTTCGGTCGTCCGGGAAACGGCACATGGAGCATCGCGCGATAAGGATCGACCGCGCTCGATAATTTTTTTTCTCCACCCCACCCCCCTTCCCGTGACAACAATGGCAACGAGGAAAAATCGTCCATTTAGAAAGGGCAGAAGAAGAAGAAGAAGAAGAATGCAGCAGCAGCAGCAGCAGCAGCGGCAGCGGAGCACTTGGATCCGGGCGAGGGATAGGAGGGAACTAGGAAAATGTAAAGGAAAGTAATCTACCGGGGCCAGAGCCGCGGGGAAAAGGACAGGAGGATACGCGGGGGCGGCCATTGTCCTTGTCAGGGACAATGCAAGGCTGATGATGCCGGGCCCCGGGCGCAGTATAGACCGGGCACAATCTACATCTCCGGCGATATTTCATGCGATCCGCGAACGGAAGCTGGGAAAGCTTATGCATTTTCATGTTTCCGAGCCATCGCCCCCTGGACGCGACTTGCCATGCCCTCAGTCTCCCTTGCCCCTATACTCCTCGCCAACGTTTTCACGACTTTATCCAGGATATTAATAAGGGACTCGGCTCCATCCTATCGCCCAGGGCGCCTCTTGACCAATGGAAATCGAGCCTCCCCCATCCCAACCCGCTGAACTCGGCATCGAATTTAGAAATATGAATTTATCGTCCGAGAGCCGGGCCACGAGCAAATATCATCTGGCGAGTCCTGCGGTATCCTGGCTGGCGTTAAGCGCCGTAAGGCTGGGAGAGAGAGAGAGAGAGAGAGAGAGAGAGAGAGAGAGAGAGCGCTTAAGCCCTCGGTTTATTCGCATCTCAAAAGTTATTACTTTAGCGATGACGTTCGAGGCCTTCAACATACTCGGGCTAAGCCCTCGCCTCCTAAGTACTCTATTTTTATCAGAGTCGATTTATTGGGGATGTTAATCCGCAGAAGGATTCTGAAGGTAAGCCCCGCTCTGCTTTCTCTCTTAGCCGGTAAAAAGTGATCGAAGCGCAGCTGTAAATACGCGCACGGCCAAAGGCCAAAGCAGAAGAACGACTCCCGGGGATCACTGACAGGAGGAGGATGGCCGCGGAGCCTCGAGGAGTTTTCACGGTGTCTTCGGATACTGCGAAGCGAGAGTGAGAGAGAGAGAGAGAGAGAGAGTGACAGGTGGGGGAGAGGTATACGGTAGCAGCCGAGCGATCGTAGAATAGAAAAGGAGCGATCCGTGCCTGGTGTTATTGTGTGTGCGGGTGAATTCAGCCTCCGCAGGGCACACCTGCAGATCCTTCTTCCGATGAAATGAGAGCATGAAGGTTACTATGTACCCTCCCTCCCTCACCCTCGGCCGCTCCTCTTTTCCGCTTGCACTCAGATCCTTTTACGCGGGCTATACGTAGAAGGATAAAAAGTGGAAAGATGGTATACCGAAGAATTCGCGAGGAAGCTGCACAAGAGTCGCCCTCCCTTCCCTCCCTAACCCCCTTTTTCTTTTTTTTTCGTAAGTCGATCGTCTCGCGAAACTTTGTAACGTTCCTCTTAAATTTGATCGATCCAATCTATTGCTTTATTTTAGCCTACCACCATACCGCTCCCCACGACCTGTATCAAATTCAGATTTTTTACTCTGTAAACCAAGAACTTTTTTCCTCCTCCTCCTCCTCTTCCTCCTCTATCTCATTCTCCTCTTCGCGCAATTTTAGCCTTTATAATACATAATTACGTGAACCTAACGCGTTTCCTATATTTACAAATTACCTCTCACTCTCTGCTCTCCGTAGCGAATTTCTTTAAGAAATTTAAATCGTTCGGTAGCGATGGGCTGGTCCAGCGGCACGAGATTTGAGAAACTCAAATGTCGCTGGGATGGGAGGAAGAGAGGATGTTTTGGTAAGGAAACACGGGGACAGTGGAGCATGTGAGTCGAAAAATGGAAGGACGAAAATGAGCGGTGAGAGTGGGTTGAGAACAGTTGCCGTAGCTGGAAAAAGATTATAGCTGAGGAAGAGTTTGCGGGGAACGGGGAACGGCGGGGGAGTGAGATGGGTCGAGAGGGTGCAACACGACTGCTCGAGGGGTAATATATGATAGCGGTATTTGCGAAATATGAAACCGACAACGGGAGATCCGTTGTCCTCTCTCTCTCTCTCTCTCTCTCTCTCTCTCTCTCTCTCTCACACACACACACGCACACACACACAAAGTAACACAGACAACCCAACTGCCGCCTATCTGTCCATCTATCTATCTATCTATCTATCACTTACTCTAAGAAAAATATACGGACGCGAGGACGTAGGTAAAATAGATGGGGCTTCCTCCCTCTTGGCCCGACGCTCTCGTAACATAATGATCGTCATTAATTTTAGAAAATCTGTAATTTCTATTTTAAGGATAATACCAAAAGTATAGGTTCCGAGATCCACTTTATCTGTCAATCAATCCCTCGTTGCGCCTTTCCACTTATTCAGCACGAACGCTATAATCTTTAATTGATTCCTTAAGTAGGATCCTTAAGTTGCAGGTCTGAGCCAACAAATACAAATGCTCCGGGAGGGTCACTCCGTCCGAGGGATAGCAGGAGCCAGTCACTCCTTCCCTCGCGTAAGCTCCATAAAATATGATAAAGAGTCGTAAAGAGCAACGAATGTATTTTGTTGCGCAAGATGCATAAGAAGGAGCTCGAATGATCCCGACAGCTCGAGGCTGCCTTATCTTAGTGCGGCTTAGTGCGGGGAGCGGAGGACTAATAATTGCCGTATACGCATACGGCGCCGAGGGAGTCTTTTCTTCTTCTTCTTCTTCCTCTTCTTCTTCTTTTTTTTTTATGAGGGCCAAGTCGCGTAATGGGACGGCGACCGGGGCGCACGCGACGCGGTGAAATCACGGCGTGGACGTCGCGGTAATTGATGGTAGTGGTAGCACCGGCCAGTGACCGCCTGCCCGGGTCCTCGTTCCGAGCGTAATGTCCATTTGCCGCGCCGCGGGGTGTACCCTCGTGCACTGGGAGGCCCTACACGACGGCTCTTTTTACCGCTTCGGAGGTCGAAAGTAAAAAGCTCGAGGTCGGCCGATAATTTCGGCGAGTCGCGACCTACGTTCTCTTGACCTCTACGGTCGGGGAGTCGCTTCCGAGAAGGCTGAGATCCTCACCGGCACGTGGCTCTTGGCGAGAGGCCGGATGTGCAGGGTCGGGAGGGTCGGGGATAGGGGAAGTCATAGGTCCACGGGTCCGAGGAGGAGAGCGACGGAAATCGAGGTACGGAGAAGTCGAGCGTAACGAGCGCCACCGCCTGCGGGCCCGTGTCCTCGCGGCCCTCTACCTCTCAGCGAGAGCGGCACCGGCGGCATCGAACAAAAGGATACGTAACGAGGGCGCGCGAACGACCGACAATTAAGGGCCGGCGACTCGTACGCTCCGTCTTCCTCCTCCGCCGCCTCTCTGTCTTCCCTGTGCTGGCTGGCTGGCTGGCTGGCTGGCTGGCTGGCTGGCTGGGGGAGTAATAAACTAGTTTCACCGGACGCGGACGAGTCATATCGGAGGCTGACAACGGCAACCCGTCATCTCCTGAACCTCCTGAGAATTGAGCGTCGACACCGGTCCTTTCCTCTCAACCCCCAGCCCACTTCGCCTCTCTCTCGCTCTCTTGCAAGCAAGCACCCATGACGCATCCAGAGCGACAGATAGAGCGTCCGTCCGTCGATCGTGGTGGTATGGGGGTGGGGGGCGGGGGGGGGGTCTCGCTGTTTTCCACGGCCTCGGAGCACGCAGGCTTAATTTTTAATCGCAGAGCCGAATTCATTAGCAGAGGACATGTCGCTGTAATTGGTAAAGGCTAGTGGATAGGTACTCTACGGGCTCGGCCGTACAATTCATTGTGGCAGCACTTTTTCTGGCCTTCTCCGGCTTTAATTGTTGTCCGATTGAGCGGCCGCCGAGCCTACGTTCGAAGAGTCGAAGGGCGGCCGGAGGGATGTCTATATAATCGATTCGAGTTAAAAGCGCTTGGTCTCGGGAGGCCCGAGGCTTCCTCGGCGGAAACGGCGCGCTCGACGGCATGGGGGTTAGAGGGGAGGGGTCAGGACATTCAGGCAGCTCCTCGTTGAGGTGGGTGGAGTGGTGGTGGTGGTGGTGGTGGTGGTGTGGGGGTAGGTGAAGGGCGGGTATCTCGCGATCTTGGCGTGTGAAAGCCGAGTAAGTAATTGGCCGGTGTGGGTAACAAAAGAGATACTCACCAGGCATGCAGACGCATCGGAAGGTGCCAGGGTCGTCGAGGCACGAGCCGTCGTTCCTGCAGGGGTGGGACTCGCACTCGTTCACGTTGGTCTCGCACCGAGGTCCCGTGAAGCCCTGCGTGCAGTTGCACGCGAACGAGCCCGGGGTGTTGACGCAGATACCGTCGTGCTCACACGGAGATCCTGAAACAGAGAAAATTTATCGTTAACTACATATTCTCGAGCCGCATCTATCCTCACAAACATATACACGAGCTCGTCATCCACGACCTCTTCCTCGTCGCCAACAACAACGTCGTTGTCGTTTTCGTTTTACTGTCGCTTGAATCGGCATTTACTATTGGGGCTAATGTCATTACGGACTATGCGGAGGCTGCTAGAGAGCAAGACCTCCCCCCCCCTGCTCCAGCCGCGGTATTATCTAGTCCTTCGGCGTGAAGGAGACCGAGAAAGCGGCTCGTTACAGCGAGCGAGAGGCCAAGCTTATCGTCAGACTGGCAGGACTGCTAAGAATGTCCGCGTCGGTGCGGTACTCGAGGGTGACATTGGGTTCGTGGGGACTTTATCGGGGCACGATTATTAATGTGACCGGCGCTCCACCTCGACGACTTCCGGTCTGCGGCTGCTGCGGGCTCTCGAAAACGACGACGTCCTCCGGGGGCAGAGGCAGTGTCGATCGCGGCCCATAGATCGGACTCGCGTCTTTCAAACAGGGGAAGTATTTTTCCCACGCGACGATGCTGTTAAACTTTCTATCGTCGACCTGTCGATGCCCGCACACACGCCGCACGCGTACATACTACGCGCACCCATGTGGAGAGCGAGATGAGAGAGAGAGAGAGAGAGAGAGAGAGAGAGAGAGAGAGAGAGAGGAAAGAGGGGGGGGGAGCGACGGTCAAGCTGCCGGCGGCCGATGAAAACCTCGCTCCCGGCAACGACTTTCACTCGACTTTCGTGCTCACGCACCTCCTCCACCGCCCGCAATCGCAGCCGAAGAGCGCGCCCCGAAGTTTCAGCGAAATGAATGCTCGGGTCGACCGTGGCCGGCCGCAGCTCCGGGGTTACCGACGTTACCGGCGTTACCGACGTTACCGAGGTTACCGAGATTCGGTGACCGTCGGGAATCGCCGAGCCGAGCAGCCCCGGAGGCAATTAAAATTTCCCGTCCAAAGGTTGGAGAGAAAATAATAGAGATCCCCGTGGGTCGGCTGTATTGGTAATGGAAGCGGAGCGGCGGCGATGAAAGAAAATGCCGAGCGGAAAGAAGACTATTCGAGACCATATAAGCGCGAACGCGCTCAGGAAAAATGGAACGGCGGAGGCTTAGCAGCGCGAGAATGGCTCGCCTCCCCGAGCCCACTACTGACAATTAAAATGAGCCGGCAAACGTGCGCGGAATGACGATAGTGCGCGCGCGCATCTCCGTACCCTCCGCACAACACGCACCGGCGACAAATGCATAATAAACTACCTTAATTGGCGTATTCTCCGCGGGTTTTTCCAATAACCCCTACCCCCCATCCCTACACCCCCTACCCGCCATCCCTACACCCCTCCACGGCTCGAATCTCGCCGCCGTCGCTTAATACTCGATGACCGAGGGGAACAATGAACTCGCTCGTACTCACTCCCCTCCGCCCTGGACAATGGGCCATTTGCCCGACCGGAGGCCGAATTCTTTACTCCCCCATTCGCACGTTTCTTCTCATTCTTTTGCTTTGCTCCTATCCTTTTTTACTTCTCATTTCTTTCCGAGAGCCTGCCGCGAGGACATTAGTAGCTCAGCTCTCCGAAGCTATCGGTGGAAATGAAACGACGGGCCGAGCCGAGCCGAGCCGAGCCAACTCGAGCTCAATTCTATAATGAAAATCCCGGTGACTCTATGCCATTATCTACATTGCGTACCTTCTCGCATATATTGGACTTTACTTCGTGCAACGCTGACACATTAACCTCGCCGAGGCTCCTGCTTCCTTAGCCCTCTGCGCGGCAGAAGGTGTATCGAGAAGCAATCTTATAAATCTTATCCCGCCGAAATTTCTAAGCTCGCTTCACCCCCTCCCTTCGCCCCGGCCGCACGCAGCTAATTTAACGCAACTTGCATATTCTAGCTCCGGGAGAGCAATTCCACTGTTTCATTAGCCGAATTAAATAAGAAACTCGTGCATTTGGAAAATAATTTTGACGAGGAGGAAGTCCTCCTCGGCAGTGTCGGCATTAATAATGTCACGAATCACCCCCCCCCTTCCTCAATTGCCGCAGCTTCTCACCGTTTCCGAAAGTTAATGCAACAATTTAATTGCTCGAGGAATGCACGGCTCTACTTTCAGGCCTCGTGATCTCTGGGCATCGGGACTGCCTCCTCGACTAAATAAACGATTTAATCTCTGCCTCGCCGCGCTCCGTCCTACCCTCGAGGAACTTATTACGTGCGCAATAAAAGCAACTCAATAAGCCAAGCAGCAGCAGCAGCAGCAGCAGCAGCAGCAGCAGCAGCATTCAAACCAATTCCCTTCTAAATATGCTCATTACGTATTACTGGGCATACTTGCTTTTTTCCATTGCTCTTACGTTTCCTGCGCTTCATTAACCCTCCCTCCCGCCCTAGCCTCCTCCAGCAACCGGGCCACTTGCACACACAGACAGAGAGAAAGAGAGAGAGAGAGAGAGAGAGAGAGAGAGAGAGAGAGAGAGATTCAAACCTCAATTTCACGGGTAATCAAGAAATCAAGAAGTCAAGAAATCAAGAAATTTGCCTCTGCCTATCGACCCACTGCTCCCTTACTCCTTAAAGCCCCCCCCTCCCCTCCGAGCAGCCTACTCGATCCGCGAAAGTCGAGCTCAGTATAAATAATAAATGCGTCCCGTTTTTATAGCTTTCGAAATAGTGCGCGTGCATTGAGCCGTGCCGATGACAGTTGCGTAAGTTACGAGAACGCGTCGAGGAAATAATATTTACCTCGGCTCGCGTATGCACAAGCCGTGTGAATTCTCTTAATTTAGCGAATTAATGTGTATCTACATCGCGAAGGCGTTCCAACGTTAAAAAAAAAAGTACGCGTAAGCGCAGAAAAATAACGTCTCTCGTTAATCTCATTAATGTCATTAATCAAAATAACCCGAAATTTTTCCACCTAGGTGGCTTCGAGGGCGGCTCGGTCGTATCGAACTGTTCCTCGAAAACGATGAAATTTCCATATTAAGATAAAAGCGGGACCGGGGAAAACAAAAGCAGAACACGGGCCTGTCAGTCAACGGGCCTTTCAGCTGTCAGCCGGTGCAAAAAGTTCATTATCGCTCGCTTCCGTTCTAATAATTCTCGTTTAACGTGAATCAACGCGTCTGACTCTGGAATAGGAGGAGGGCCGCTTTTCCTCCTCCTCTTCTTCTTCCTCTTCCGCTCGGTCATTCGTTACGTACGACACAATATATAAATGCCAATTAATTATCTAAAATGATTAAGATGCGGGTAGGGGAAAGGGGATGCTGAATTTCCATGAATTCAGCCAGAGTTGGATTATTAAGTGAGGCGTCGATGGGTGGGGGGGGGAGCGGTGTGCACGGTCGACGAGGGAATGGAAGGAAGGTCGGAGTCGAGGCAAGAGGATAAAAATAAATAAATAAAGAAATAAATAAATAAATAAAGAAAGAAAGAAAGAAATAAATAAATCGTAAGGTTGTTGAAGGGAGTTGGAGCGAGAAAATCACTTCAATTTAAATGTAAATATAATTTGCTTAAGCGAAAGCACATAAGCTCGAGCGCACGTAACGACGAGTAATAATAATAAATGCTCGGTGATACTAAGCGTAAGCGCCTAATACAACCTTGCCTCGGGAATTAGCTTTGAATCGTATTAGAGCATTCATTAGCCTGGCTGAATAGAATGTAGAAAGTCTCCATTTACCTTTTAATTATCCGGAGCTTCGGATTTTTTTTTTCTTTTTCATTCTTTCTTTCTTTTCATTTTTTTTTTTTTTTTTTTTTTTTCCCCATTTAACTTTCATAAGGAGGATTAACGTCGGGGCCAATTGTGAGAATGTGAGAATGTTAGAATTATCAGCGCAGCTCGGATGCGGACGGCACGTACGGAAGGAGAAAGCCGAGTCGGTATCCATTAAAATGAATAATTACGCGAAATCCTTGGTATGAATTGTTGCAAAATAGTAATGAAACGGCTAATAATGGAAGCTGCAACTCGGAACTGACTCGAGGAAAAGGTATTATTCCTTCGTACGTAAGGCAAACCTGCAGAAAGTATTATCCTTTGCTAGATTAGATAATAGGGTTGGTGGGGGGGAGGGGGCGGCGGCGGGGGGAGGGGGATCGGGAGAACAAAGCAAAGGAGGAAGCGAGCAGGCATCGCGTATTCAATAAGCGTTTGTGGCAAAAAGTCGAGGCATCGATCGAGCCTTGAACTTTCCAGTTGTTAAAAGTACATAAAATCTCGTAGGGCTCGGTAGAAAGAGGACGGTACGAGCGAGTGCCGGGCGATCGGGAAGAAGGCCGTTATAAGAGCGCATCCCAGGGGAGCGATTATAACGTACGCGTAAGAAGATCGAGCTCACGGGAGTATCGAGGTCCTTGCTCATGTCGGTGAGTGTCACTTTTCCCGGACGCGTTTCCGCCTCGGGACATTCTCGGTCGGGTATGGGACGGAGCGCGGAGGAAGCACGGCAAGAGAGAGGAAATGGGGGGGGGGAGCAACGAATTAGACCGGGGCTCGAGAATTATTTTAATTTTATTCGCCAATTTTCGGTGCGAAATCGACCTAATGCTGATCGATGGCCGAGGAAGGAATGACGCGCGCGCGCGCGGGCACGACTCACGCCTCCGTACAAAGTATTTGCATTGAGTCCCGGCGGCGGCTCTCGGGGAGCTCTTAAATCGCTCCGCCGGCCATGAATCACCTACGAAGGTTAATGTCGCGAGTGCATTCTCCGATGCTTAATATAAAGAAAGATGATGATATAATGGCTCGGCCGATGTGCGCCTGGCTCATTTTTACGATCCTCCTCCCTCTCGCCATTACCTCGCTCGCCGCCACCCCCCTCGCCCCATCCCCCAATCCCCACGCCCTTACCGCCACTTACCATCACATGCTTTAGCAATTACGCGCCCCCGGGCACGATCCTTAACCCGGACAAGGCTGAATTAACCTTTTTTTTTTTTTTTTTTTTTTATATATCGGAAGGCGAACGATCCAGGCCTCGGCTTTTACGGATTTCCAAGCGATTTATCTAGTTGACGAGACTTCGGATGTACAACCGGCAAATCGCCCATCAATCCCATTCGCGTGTCTTTGCTCGCGATAAAACATTGTACCACACAGTCTGACGTTCTTAACGACCTTACCTCCCTCCCCCGCTCGGAATTGAAATCGACGCCTCGAGGCGGAAGAAAGCCTTCGTCGCCCCTCCCCCCCTTCAGTTTATCACTGTCCCCCTCACAGACGAATTTAAAAATATCCGTCGGTCTGCCGAGTCCTCGGAAATAAACTCCAATGAAGGTGTACCTACCCTACCTGATCCCGATAACCTACCCACCCCTTCGCCGACCCAACCCGATACTATATAAAAAACGGAGACTACTCCTCTACTCTCGTATCGATTGCTTTACGCCTGTCGTTCAATGTATTACTCCGCTACGCGGGCATTATCGCAAAATCATTGTTCGTTTCGGCCCGAGGGATACGTCGGCGCCCCTCCTCCCTCACCCACTCAGAATTTAAGCAATTCACGAAACGTGGTAACCGTGATCCGGCCCTGGACAATATCACCCCTTTCTAATGTTTTTTTTTAATCGTCCCGACGTAACTCGAGGCTCGCGCTTAATAATAGTTCGGCACCAGTGAGCATTTGCGAAAACGTAAGCCGATATCGCTGAGGAATCGCGTTCATCATCTCGTCCTACGTCTATATCTCAATATGCGAAAGAAATCATCTTGTGCGATAAAGTCAATGCTCCGAGCGGTTATCGAGCCTCGTAGCAGTATCGAAATACGATACTTGGTCCGCAAGAGGATACGCTTCTTATAAAATCTTTTAATTTTATTACTCTATGTCCCGACAAAGTTTTATAATTGAATGAGTATCTGCTCGGGAAAGGGCTTTGCCAAGGGTTATTTATCTATCGGCAGAACACATTCCTTACGTAGCTTTCCAAGCATAACAATACTTCGCAATAATAATAATAATAATAATAATAATAATAATAATAATAATAATGACAATGATAATAATAATGATGATGATAGTGACGACGAGGGCGACGCTGCTCTATTTGCATTAATTAAGTTTGGATTACGTTATTGTCTCATTATTTATTATCTGCGACTGTCATCGATAGAGGCTTTTAATAAATAATTTCATTGCGCGCACTCGATCGTAATTACTCTAAACACTGACTTGAGACCGATAACTTTGAAATAATCGTAACACTCGTATTAACCCTTTACATTGCGCTGTTATGCAGATGTGTATATATATATATATATATATATGTGTGTGTGTGTGTGCGTGTGTGTGTGTATATTATAATAAAAATGGCTCGGTTAAATGTACGGTAATGAATGGCCAGTGGCTGGCTGCATCGAATGGGGTAGGACGAAAAAAGCGTATCAAAAATGAATTGAAAATAATTGATTGGCGCGAGGGTCGCTGCATAAACAAAGAAAGTTTTTGCAACGGTTCGCGAGCATAATAGCATATCCCACACGTTTAAGAGGTAGCGGGACGATAAATCAGGTAGTGCCACACCGAGTCCAGTCCGTGGGGGCTACCCTACACCCTCCCTCCATCCCGATCCCCATCCCGATCCCCGCCGTCCTCGCCATCCTCGCCCTTGCCGTAGCGCTCTCACGTCGAGTCAGTCCGTGGTGGGCAGGCATTAACCGAGCGACACGCGCACTTCCACTGAGAAACAAAGACACTTCATTAATAATCAGAAGCATCTTCTCCTTTGTGTCGCGCTCCTTTCACGCCTCGGAGTTCCCCCGAGTTCGTCCCCACCCCACCCCCTCTCCGTCCCTGCTCGAGTCCTGCTCGCTCCCGGATCGGCTATTAATTCGGTCCCTGCCTCCCTCATTAATTTTCCCTTTTTTCCCTTTTCATTAAGCGCGGCGGTCGCTTCTTGCTTGCGCCTCCCAGCAGCTCCCCCCGGCCTTTATTTATTTCATTAAGCCAAGGCTCCAGGCATCAGGAAACCATTATTTATTTAAGGAAAGACAACGACTCCCCCCTAACCTACCCACCGCCGTACCTCCCGCTCCTTGAGCGACGCGGCCGATACCCTTTTCCCTATACCCGGCATCGTCGACCGAGAAGGAGAGCGAGACCGAGAGGAAGAAAAAAATGCCGATATCGGCCGAGATCACCGACAATCTTTATATTTAAAGGATACGGACTCGATCGACCGTCCACCAGGGCCCCATATCGCCCTTCCTTTACGTCTTAATTAGGCTTGCATCATCAATGGGCCTTCTTTACACTGTCTCTTGCCGCTTTTGGTAATCAAAGCTCCCCCCTGCCTTTTTCATTTGAAAAACTGATTTTACGATACAATAATAACGCCAGCCGGCCGGGCTTTAATAATTAATTTCATTATTTCCCCCGTCTTTTTTCAATATTCTACTTATTAAATAATAAAGCCACTAAAGCTTCTTACTTAGGCCAGCTGATTTAATGGATTAATTAAAATTTTATAATACATAAAAATATTTATATTCTAATTTAAACTTCTTAAAACTATTAAATTTACAACGCGAGCCCGTACTAGTAAAGTCCATAATGAATTTCCCAGGGGCCAAAAAATTACGAGATCCGTAATCGGACAATTTATTTCAAATTTAACGACGCCCCTCGTAACTCCTAATAAGCTTAATCAACAGAAATTATTAACGACAGATGACTTACAGTAAATCATGTATTAAAATAATATTCGTATCTGGGGATAGGAAATAACGTATGCCAATTCAAGTCTTGTTCAAGTCTTATTCACCCTATACATCGATCCTCCTTCTTATTATTCACACGAGATTGATTAATGTGTAAAAATCGTCGATTATCAGAATATCCTTCTCGGCATCTTAACTCTTAACTAGTCGTCTGTAAATCCTTTGTGAGCCAGAAATGACAAAATCAAAAGAAAAGAAGAAATAATAATAAAAGAAAATGGAAAAAGGTCGAAGCACACCAGGAGGAAGTAAGTCGGATGTAAAGATAGCAATAAAGTTCGATGGGAGCGTTAATAAATAATTGCGAATGGCAGAGCCGCTGAGTTTCCGAATAATTTATTATCGATGCGAAAAAGCGATTTTCTCGATCACGGCCGAATTTACGAGGCCGCTACTGGCTTTCGGCTTACGCGCGTATGCTCGCCGAGCTCGAGGCGCGTTATTTATACGCGTCCACGACGTTCAAAGAAATGCCCGCACGTATAATGCACTTTGCCTACGTTGCTCGTGTTGAATTTCATCATCGACGGCAGCGGTGGCGGCAGAGGTGGCGGCAGCGCGGTATATCCGAAAGGCTCGATAGTCCGTCCGAGGCTAATTTCTATTTCCCACAAGGCTGTGAGCCCCGGTAGCGAACTTTCCAATCCGAGGAATGCCTCGAGCATACATACCGCGCGTAATGGCGGAAGATGAGAACGAGGATGGAGGAAACGTTCTCCGAAGCGTTCATCGACTCGCCTGCCGCAACGGCTCAGAGCTCAAGCCCCCATAGCTTTTCCAACCGATTCGCTTTTCAATGTCCACCCGAGCCTCCCATTCCTCGTCGATCTTTTAATAATAATCCGGCCCACGATTACGATTAACGCGCAATATTGATTATTAGCGACTCTCGGCAAGTTAAGCGCTCGTTTTAAATGATTTCCAAAGAGTTTCCAAAGAGTCTTGGGGGGGGGGGCTAATTAAACGTACGGGGAAGCGGCATTGAAATTTTTAGTAATTACGGCCGAGCGCCGGAAGTGATGTGGAAAAGTAATCCTTCTCTCACGGAACTATTATCAGATAGTAGTATTCCGATGACAAAGAGAGGAAAGGAGGAAATTAATAAGGACTTAATTAAACGGCATAATAACGAGGTCGTCCTGTCCTCTCTTGTTACGGGCGATAAGCCGATAAGGCGATAAGGCGATTAGGCGACGATGTTAATCTCAAAAGCAGTTGGGATTAAAAGGACGAACGACCGTCCAAGGATTTCCGTAATTGGTGAATCCATCTCAATTATTACACAATAATTGAGATGGACGAATTCGGTATGGGTTAAGGAGGGAGGGGGGGCGATGGACGTCGGACGTACGAGAACGACCGAATCGGGGAAGCGAAGGCAGTCGAACTTATCGACGCTGGATCGCTGGATCCCTAATGAAGGGCGGCGCAGGCGCCGAAATGCAGAGTCGTAGTGACTTAAACGGGACCCTGTCCTCTTCGTCGATCAAAGGAACTCGAAATTACGCGTCCCCGGGATATTTTCTTAGGGTTAAATATGTCGGTGATCTATCTGGTGATCACGAATCCGGTGACGCGGATGCGTATTCCTTACCTTGTTTGCACTCGTCGATATCTTCGGAGCAGTCGATGCCGCGATAGCCGCTCGTACAGGAGCACGTGAACGAGCCGTTGATCGGACTCGTGTCGCAGACGGCATCCTGGTGGCAAGGATTCGACGTGCAGGCGTCGTCCAGGTGGCACAGGAGACCTGAAATTCACAAGATGCATACGGTTGTATTAATTATGTAGCCCAGCGCTCGTACGTTTATCCTATTAATTGAAACGAGTTGCGAGCGTGAGGGGAGGGTGGGGTAGCGGGTAGCGGGTAGCGGGGACGTTCAGGGTCGTCTTAATAATACGAGCTTCTCTTCTTAATACAGTTTACTTTTCTTTTGCTTCGATGAAATCGGAGCCTCTCGTCTGGCTAACTACCCAGATCCCTCACTTATTAACTTAACCTACAAGATAAATCTTGACGGGAGCATTTATATTGGTAGCCTCATTCGTTTATTGCTAATAAGCAACCAGGTGAATTTAATGGCTTCGACTATTTTTCTTTAAATTAATATCCGCGGAATTTTTTTTTTTTTACTTCCCCCGTCTTGATGAAGGAGCCCGTCGTTAATCGTCTCAAAAGTAATAAAGGATTTGAGAAAGTACAAGTGTCGGGGTCTCGGGCTCCCCCTCCCCTCTCCACCTCGCCGTCTGCCGCTCCCTCTCCAACGGCCACTCAAGATTCCTGCCCCGTGCGGATCGATGAATTTTAACGTCTTCATTATTAATTAGAGCCGGCGACGGCTTTCGGGAGGGGGCGCTGCTGGGAAGAAAAGCGCGCTCATTTCCCGAGTTTCCTTATGGACGGTTAGTGGTAAGGCCGGTCGGGAAGTAAAAAGCCGTAGGAAAAAGCGCGCAGCCTCGCATAGTCGAGTCGCGGGCACCGTCGCAGAGCGCAATAAGGATCGCGGAGGACAACGTCGACGAGGGCGACCGGGTGATAGGGTAGGGCGGGAGGGAGGGATTCCAGTAATCTACCAAAGACGAAAAACGAAAGTGGGATTCGTCACCGCGTGCTTGCCTTATTACCCGATCCCATAATGCCTGCTGCCTGCCTTTCGCGTTATATATTTTCCACACGCTCGCCTGTCGATCCTCTCTCGACCCTCTTAATGATGTCCATCTTGGGGACAAGTAGCGGCTCCTTCGCGAGAAATTCTCCGCTCCCGCGCGCGAGGGGCAATGAATCCCGGCGCGCAGACAGACAGACGGCTCCGCATTTGTAACCTCCACCGAGTATTCGTTGCACCAGCGGAACGGAATGACGGGCACGAATTTTCTCTTTTTCCCCTCTTCAAATGAATTAACGGGATGCTCTGTTTCATTTATTCCCTCCTCCCTGGTCCTCCCCGGTCCACACGCCACCTCGAATGTTTATCATTAAACTCGCGATTCCTATTGAATCTATCGAAAAGTATCTTACTTTATTTGCATAATAATACTTTATTTGCATAGGGATTGTATAATTAACCACAGGCGTGAGGTTCACAGGCTTCCCGAAGTGACATTACAAGTAAGTTTTAATATAAATGTAAGAAGCACGTGACGAATTACGAGATTACGGGAACGAATTAAAATGAATTATTGCCCCTAGTCTAGTTATTTATATTTAATATCAGAGGGATATATATTTAAGAACGCGATAATGATTGATACGCTCCTCTAAATCTAATTATTATAAAATTCACTGTAATACAAGCCCTCATTCGGTGGAGTAATCATAAAAATTATCGTTAAAATTTACCGGCTCATCTACGCAGCATCTCTACAATCTAATACTTTACGGCCTACTATAATCCTCTTAAGGGGGATTTAAAGAATTTAATTAACGTTGAAAAATACCTGCCGGGCATTAACGTCGTCCCTCGTGAGCGAATTAACGGGGTCCGGAGAGGGGCAGAGGGAGGGAGTAACGAAACGGCCATACTTTGTGCATTAATGTCCAAGCATGTGTACACAAAAGAAAAGAAAATGAAAGGGACGAGGGCCAAGGAGGGGGGTGGGGGCGAGGGGTGGAGCGCGGGAGGGAGAAAAAAGTGCCGTCAAATAGGTCAGCAATGCGCGAGCGTCCGTTTCAATGGCGCTCGCTCATTAAAAATGACAGGGAGTCATGAATATTCCCGGCGATCGGGCTTCGCCGCGTTTTTGTAAATTACGTCAGGATGAAAAAGGAAGTGCCGAGCGCAGCAGCGCTCCTTTACGCGCGACCGAGCGAAACGCGAGTAGACGGCGGCGCGGGTGACGGGAGGGGGGAGGGGGGAAGGAATTCGGCTGTCGATGCCCGTGCCCTCGGCGGAGCTCGATAACGAGCACCTTCGGTCCTGGAGTCCGGCTAAAGCGGTAGCAGATTCCTGACCGATTATACCCGCGTCTCCCGTCACCTCTTCTTGCACATAATCCACGTCCCCCAGTGGTCTTTTCGGGGCCGGGGACGGGGACGGGGACGGGGACGGTGACGGGTTCGTCGAGGTACGTCGGGGGACATCGATCCATTATGGGTCTTTGGCGAGTACCGGCCGTATAATAACACGCTCCGCTACTGGGACACAGCTAGATCGGGCCGGGGCTTCCCCGTGGAGTACCCCCCCTCCCCCCGCAGCCGTTCGTCGGCCGAGTCTAATTATGCTCCCCACTTATTGGCCTGGGACGATTTAGGAAGGACGAATCGAAGAACTTACCGGTCTTGCCGTGAGTGCACTGGCAGAAGAAGCTGCCGACCCGGTCAATGCACGTGGCGCCGTTGAAGCACGCGGCCCCGGCGCAGTCGTCGATGTTGACGCTGCAGTCGGGTCCGGTCCAGCCGTTCACGCAGATGCACGAGTAGCTGCCGTGACTGTTGGTGCAGGTCGCCCCGTTGTGGCATAGGGACGGCCTCACCGAGCACTCGTCGACGTCGTGCTCGCACTGGGTCCCGGTGAACGCGGGCGGGCATTGGCACGAGTACTCGTTTACCCGGTCGATGCACGTCGCTCCGTTCTGGCAGAGGTTGCCCTCGCAGTCGTCGATGTTCTCCTCGCACTGATCACCTGTGAATCCTGCAACAACAAAATCGTCGCGGTATTAATATCTTGGTTATTAGGACACCTTCGTTCGTCTTGCTACATCTCTGCCACGTATACGTGGCATACGTGACCGAACACGACACATCGATCGATCTCTCACGGCACTTTGCTTACACACACAGACTTATGCCGCCCTTACGCGAATCAATAATACACAGTTAATTGGCACAAATGAGACAAAGTGTGTCAAAGATTTTGTTCGTGATTATTTTGTAAATTAATTTCCCCGCTGATCGAGTCATATGTATTTATTTAGCCTTATTAAACTAAGAAGTATCCCCCCCTCCCCAACCCGCGATCGCCAACGGAATGCATCGCCGATCCAGAAGCAAAAAGTGCGGAAACTCGCAATTGATAACTTATTTGATCGAGCTTATGAATCTCGAATGGAATATGAATTACGAAGTAAAGATGGAAGAGAGAGAGAGAGAGAGGGGGGAGAGGGAGAGAGCGAGAGAGCGAGATAGAGAGAGAGAGAGAGAGAGAGAGAGAAACGGGAAAGTTGATGTGGGACAAGGAGAGACGAAAGAGTAATGGCTTAATAGCCTTAAAACGCTTAACTACGCGAGATATCGCTCGCATCGGTAACTATTGATAATTGGTAATAAAGCCATTATTCAATTAAATGAAGCTCGTGGTGCTAACGAGGCTGTCACGAACTGCGAAACGAAACCTATTTCAGCCCGCGCCTCAACCAGTTCAACATCCTTCAGCAGAATATAGGGATATAAGCGTATCTGCAGGGACTGGCGATTGATCGCCGACATTCATCACGTACTTGCTTGTACGTCGCGCCCTAGTACCGCCAACCTTTCCGAACTCTCTAAAGTATCTATTTCTCCTCCATAAAATGTCGTGCGATTTTCAGAGATTTACATCCGACAAAGCAATAATGATAACTTTGGATAGAATATTTCCGAGCCTCGATAAATAATTCCATTAAACGGCACAGTCATTGAAATCTCGATATTAAATATGTCCCGAGCTAATCTTATTTTCCGGACAATATCACGAGGGGCTAATTAAAATGGCTATTTAAATGATTAAATCCACAAGTTTGGCATCCCTCGTTATTTTCTACAGTCTGAGAATCGCATTAGCGGGCGCAACGGCGGCAAATCATATGAATATAATGACTGATGACGAGGATGATGACGACGATGATGATTTGTAGGTTGATCGACAAGGTCTTATTATTAGGGAATGAATTTCGCTCGACGGAATCTTATTTCAATATCAAATCGATCCCCCGCTTCTCCTTAAGAAATACATTTCTTAATTTTTAATCAATAAGGCATTTAATGGGTGGTAGAAGAATGAGAGGGTGGGAGGAATGAGAGATAGAGGGAGATTTCGATTAATAATCGCTTTTTATTCAGCCCTGTATTTGTACACTCTGTTTTTTTGTACATTTATTTGAGCTGAAAGAGAGAATTGATAGGGAGGAGGGGGAGAAGAGTCATGAGAGTAGGTAGAGAAAGATGAGACTACTGATGGACCTCGTTACTTCGTATTACGAGCTGTATTATTATGGTTATGATGCTTATAAAGGGGAATTGTTGGCTCGCCAGCGACAAACTGCATTTCCGCGCGTGTGCCGGGTAACTTGTATTTTTTACTTAACTCGGATGCCAATTCAGGCGTCTACGATCGCACGTGCGATCACGCGGTGACATTTTTCACTTCACGTCCTTTTTTCCTGCCTCGGCTCTCTCTCTCTCTCTCTCTCTCTAAACACTCGAGCCTCTTTATGCGCTTATGATAGCTACCGTGCGCAACCACTTTCCCTTCTCTCTCTCCCTCACTGCTGCTTTTTCTCTCTCTCAATCTCTATTAAAGCTGTTATTCAGCCATGTTCGCTACATTGAGCAGGAATTATTAGATACATTGTGCGTTCGCGGCAGGTGCGTTCAGGTCATTTAATTCTCTCGTGCGTTTTTCTCCACTCGCGCTGCCTCCACACTCACGGCCGAGTAACAATCTATTTAATAATTGTCTGTTATCTGTCCAGAGCACCGATTCACTATTATGAAGACACTTTTCCGATTAAAATCTCAACGCACCATCGATCTTTCGATGTATTTGTACCGGTTAGGAGATTCCTCTTCGACCGAGAAATATAGAACGATACACGCCCGGACGATGAGGATGAGGTACGATGAGGCGGATGAGGCGGACGAGGCGGACGACGCGCCATCCCGTGTACCATAACTAATTGATAAGCCATAAAGTTTTTGCAAATACTCTAAATGGACTTGCGAACAACAACGAAATAAATTTTAATGTGAAAAGGCCTCTTCAACGATAAGTAATGCCATTTAGAGCCATTGAGTTATTAGCAAGGAGAAAAACGCATTCCACCGGATGAGTTTGTGAATAAAAAAAAAAAAAAAATGGAAAAGGGCAAGAAAGAAGTAAAAGAAGCGGAAGAAGTAGAAGATGAAGAAAGGAATAGGGCGTAAAGTAATGATAAAAGACTAAAAACAGGTGGCGCTGAAAATGAGCTTGCGGTTCGTTGAATTTGTCGCGCACCGACGCAGCCGCCGCCGCCCTCGCCGCTTCCGTCACCCCCGCCACCGTCACTCGGGGGCATCATTAATAAATCGATCCATCAAAATCATCCCTTACCGAAACGCTCGGCCGTTTGTCGCTACAAAAATTCCCTTAACAATAATAAATAACCTGACGCTGCCAAGGAGCTTCGATTAAAGTTGTTTATTGAAATTAATTAATACAATGCCTCCATTGTAGTTCGAATCGTGGAGAATGGACTGTGATATTTATGCAAAATGATCTCGACTTTCCCACCGAACACCGTCCACAGCCGAAAGAAAAAAAAAAAAAAAAAAAAAGAAAGAAAGAAAGAATGAAAGAAAGAAAGAAAGAATGGCGAAAAATATGGATAGTCTGTCTACCTCATTCTTCTTCGTTATAACGAAATAAAAATCGGCGCTTTTCGCACGTAACCTCATCGTCAGCCAGTTCCCATTAAATCTGGCTTAACCAATAATAATACACGAGGGGCCGCGCAATCTTCTTTTTTGCTCCCGATATTCGTTCCGTAAGCCGACGTTGCATGACGCACGATTATCAACGAATTCTCCCGTGCGATAAACTCCCGGTTTTTCATCCTCGCTCCCGAGTAAATCAAATATTTGATCACGTAGCCGAGGCGGGGATAATCGATCGACGGCGGAAAATCGACGAGCCGACGAGACGACGAGTTGACGACTCCCGTTGTCCCCGTCGGGACGGCGTTCCACGTCTTCGGGGACTCGGCATCGGCAAACGACCAACAGCGACGAAACGATCGAGGAATGCCGAAGAATTCGAAAAACAAAAAAAAAAAGAAGAAAAAGAAGAAAAAAACGACTAAAACAAGTGGCAGGGAGAAGGAAAGGAAAAAACAAACGATTCGGAGGAGGAAACCGCAGAGATAAATGAAGAGTCTACGTTTTTATTATTACTAGTTGCTGCGGCTCGGTCAGAAAGAACGACCGGCCGCTCGACGCCGAGGGGGTCAACCGATTGCGGGTGTACGGGGGTAGAGCGGGGGATAGGAAGAGAGAGAGAGAGAGAGAGAGAGAGAGAGAGAGGCAATCGTGTGGCAAAACTGACTTGGCGAGAATGATCGTACGGAATCTAACGACGGCCAGCCAGGGAAATACGCTCCGAGAAACTGATACCATTTAAAGTACCGGCATCCCAACGGAGTCTCGTGCACATTAGACGAGGACAGAGTAAATTAAATGATAATTAAATGCCGATGGGGCGACTCGATATAGGTAGCATATGCAGGTGGACGGTGCTCCTACTATCGGGACGAGGTCCGGTTTACGAGAAGAGGAGTTATCTAATCTCCCCCTGTGCCGAATCGGCAATAGAAAGCTCGGTTAATACCCGATCGCTCCGCGGCTTGATCTATATATCGGCGACTCGAATAAATTAGTTATCTCCCGTCGCTACATACGTAGACGGGTGAGATAAAAGGGTGCAGGAGGGGAGGAGAGAAACCCCGTTCTCTGGGACTCCTTCCTCTTAATTCTATTTCTCACCTCCGATGGCCTCTCTCTCTCTCTCTCTCTCTCTCTCTCTCTCTCGAGCGCGCGCAGACTCTTATTAGTCGAAGAGCCGTGTTGAATTATCAGGAAGTGCGCGGGAAGACCGGTGTTGGGTGCACGGAGGTGTCGAGGGTGGTTCGCGCAAGTCGGCCGGGAGTGCGGAGGCTGCCTCGACGATACCGGGAGAGGAAGCGGTCCGACCGCAAAGAGAGGCGAGGCTCGCGTCGATAAGAGCCCGGTCTGGCTTGCCGGGGAAGGGGAGTAGGAGAGCTCCGGGGGGACGGGACTCCGATAGGGGGCTTAACGTTTTTACGAGCCGCTCCTCCTTTATGGTCGGGGCCCGCCGGCTAGATAAGCGCTTGGGAAAGGAAAGTGTCGCGGGTAGGTAATCGCCGTTCCGCTCCGGGCGCGTTTCCGTCGAGCCAGGACCGCCTGTGAGAAAATACACCGCCCGGGAGCGCTTTCGCCGAATTCAGATATTTCGCGGGCTTATCGGAAGCGAGTCGCGTCGGGACTTATCGCGCCGACCTTTGCTATTGTCGTCCCGCTAGCATCGCTCCCGGATAATTTCAGATAGGCCTCCGATAGCTCTCTCTCTCTCTCTCTCTCTCTCTCTCTCTTTGTCTTTCTGCGTACTAGGCGCGATATCTCCAGTCCTTTTAATTCTGAGAGCCGACGCGTCCGACGACGTCCTCCTCGCCATCGCTAGCAAAGTCCCGACACCGGCGTGTCCACTGTATTTCAGCGGCTTGCCGAGGCAGTGCAGGGATGGGTTGACATCCACCGAGGAGAGTCAATTTAAAAATTGGCCGGTCGTTACCAGCCGACTTCAATTGCTAACCTCCCTGACCCCCCACCCCAGGAACACCCGGCGGAACTTTTATTGCCGAACGCGCACACACGTGTCCGTGGGGCCACCGAAGGTTTTTACTCCTCTGCTGCACTCCGAGCTCCTGCATGCAAAGAAAATGGAGCTATGAAAAATCCTGTCATTCCGCGTTCGTGAAATGTCCGAGAAACTCCCACAGTTTGGAATCCTCCAAGGCATTCCCGCCATTCTTGCTCACATAGAGAGCGAAAGAGCGAGAGAGCGAGAGAGCGAGAGAGCGAGAGAGCAGAGAGAGAGAGAGAGAGAGAGAGAAAAAGAGAGAGAGAATGCTGTTATACAAGTAGAATAATCGTGGAAAGGCCATTTCGTATAAAGTTATACGAAGCGCACGGATTGCCGAGGGGGAGCGGGGCAACTTCCGTATTAAGCCAATGTCGGACTTCCTGCTTGCATCTATTAAGCTTGGACGATCTAAACTTGGTCTTGCCATGTGTAGAGTCGGGAGACGACCAATAAGTGCCTCCTGCTTCCTCCTGCTCCCCCTCCCCTAACCCCGACCGTCAGGCCGTTCACCAGCATATTCCACGATCGTTGCCGCAACCGCCTTTACTTTAAATCCCATTTCTTACTAGTTAAGGGTGTTATAAAGTGGACCGGTGACATGGGGAGGGGGAGGGGGAGGATGAGCTGGAAGACTCGAGCAAAAGAGAAGACAAAAGGATACGAGTAAAGCCTGCAAGAAAGGAAAAAATACGG
This sequence comes from Ceratosolen fusciceps, assembly GCA_018883505.1. Taxonomy (NCBI): domain Eukaryota; kingdom Metazoa; phylum Arthropoda; class Insecta; order Hymenoptera; family Agaonidae; genus Ceratosolen; species Ceratosolen fusciceps. Next base: position 1,692,298 of record RCIC01000012.1, on the reverse strand, counting down.
CCGGATGGAATGGAAAACAATCCTGTGATAATGAAAGATCGAAGGAAAAGATACAAAGTCGACGACGCTGACTTTTCCTAAAGGATTTTATAATTTTGTTACCCCCCACCCTCCCACCCCCAACCCTTTAGCCTCTCGAGCAAATCTTTCTCCTCATTGTCGGGGGACTTAATTATTACTTAAAGGTCACATTTACTCGTTTGATAATTTATTGCCCTTTTATAAAAAAGGGGGATAAAAAAAACACGGGATAAAATAAAGTTAATCAACAACGATAAAATACATGCATGGTTCCGGAGTAAATAAATTATTTAATTTTATTGTTAATCAAACTTTAGACGGGATTTACAGGCGTATCGCGGTATCAGCTGGTTTCGGGCCACGACGCCTGACTGCCTATCTTAACGCGTAAAATGTTAATAAGAATGAAGATAGATAGAAAAAGACAGGAGGCTACGGGACAAAGTATCCATTCGCGAGAATAGAATACATATACGAGAATAATGAATTGTTATAACATTATGAAAATGTAAATGTTCACACGGGTCTGGTAATACGCCGTTGTTCCGCGTTTATTATTTCAGTTAAATAGAGCCTTATAAATAATATAGCAGAGGGAGACGGAAAAGGAGAAAGGGCAGGAATTTATAGTTGAAAAGCAACGGAGGCGGCAGAGGCAGATCGGCCATCGGCCGCTTTTCTCACGCGATCTCCCGCGCCTCGCTTTTCTGCGAGCAAACTACGCTGAAAGTTTATCGGCACGACCGAGTGCCGAGTGCCGAGTGCTAACATAGGCTGGCAGGGAGAGGGAGAGGGATAGAGAGAGAAAGAGAGAGAGAGAGAGAGAGAGAGAGAGAGAGAGAGAGAGAGACGGAAAATTCGAGGCTGGTTTCGAAGCTTGTGCCTGCCCGCCTAAGAAAGACCGGGCTCCTAGACGAGCGGTATCGTCCAGGTGGGCCGGGCTCGGCAAATCTGTCGGCATCGTTCTTCAATATGAAAAGCCTCCGTCCGTGTCTCCCGTCCATCTGTCTGTCTCTGAGCGTTTATCGCGCCGCGCCTCCCCGCGCCACCCCCATAACCCCTATCCCCCCGCCGTCGTATCGTATCGTATCGTATCGTATCGTATCATATGGTATCGTGTCGTGTCGTGTCGTGTCGTGTCGTGTCGTGTCGTGTCGTGTCTGCCAAAGTGTGTTTATGTATTGGCAAATGGCGCATTAATGGCGAAAGGAGCCGAAAATCATTGGCTAAGAATCGTGTAGTTAGCGGATGTATGAAATCATTAAGTCGATAACGATTTTCAGCCGCATAGATTTTATGAGTTACGAGCGCCTCGGCAGCGGCGAATGGGCGAAGCACTCGAAGCGAGTCGTACCGATTTCCCGGGATTTAGCGTTATTTTTCCGTCGTAACTGTAAATTTCGGCCGCGGCTATCTCCCTCCGCCCTCCCCCCGTCCCCACCCCAAAACCGAGCGATCGATGATATTAAGAGACGGCAACGTCATCGCCTCGCCGCCTGCCCAAGACCGCCGATACCCAAGAGACAGACAAAGACGAGCCGCGATAAATAAAGCTCTTGGATATGTAATTAGCATAATTATATTACGGAAGCCGAGCCAGGGACACGGAAAATCGACGGATCAATGCCAGCCGATTAATATTTTCCCCGCTTAAAATAATGTCCAATTAAAATTTATCTTAAATCATAAGAGGCGGCGCTCCCGCGTCCGAATAATCGAATCGGCTAATTAGGATGCGGACGCTCGGGTGCTGCTCTTGTTCTCGGCTGCTCGGTAGCGGCGACTTTGCCGATCGTGAAAAAGAGATGGAGGATCGAGAGGAGGAGGAGGAGGAGGAAGTGCGCCGTGTCAATCGACTGGGCAGAAGTAGAGTCTACGTGGAGCGAAAGATCGGATTAATTCCAAGGAGAATTTCCAGGCGCCGGGGCTTCCCCCCCCCTCACCCGTCCTTATGCTCTTCTCACGTTACCGACAAAAATCACCTGGGCACGATGGCGCAAGCCCTAAGCGTGGGACCAGAGGGCCCGGGGATTATGACGGCTTTCAATTTTCATGCCACGGCTCGCTCGCGCTTCTGTCGCGTTATTATTCGGCTACGTAATGTCTCGGGCATCCGAATCGCTCTCTCTCCCTCCTGCCCTCCTGCCCACCGACCCTTACGTACCGTCCCGCACACCCACCTCTAGAGCGTGGCGGCCACCGTAGCCACGACCACGTCGCTCGGCCTCTTTTGTGTCTCCCGGCAAAGAAAAGTCCTGGGAATACGGGATTACAGAAATGGTGATGTAGTTAGGCTGGCCCTCGGACTCCGAAACGCGTACGGGATTTCTTATTCCCGTCATTTCGTATTCCGATCTCGGCCCTACCAAGTGATTTTTACGTTATGTTAAGGAGAAAAGAGAATTATCTGTTTCGAGCCGTGACTTGGTTAAGGCGTTAATGTAGCCGAGGCTCGAGGTAGACACGTTCCTCGCTCAATCGACCGACTAGTATTCCTCCTTTTATCCCCTACATACCTTTAAATCGACGTCCGGGGTGAATGGTCGGTAAAGCAGATACCATGCTAACTATACTAAAGCACCAAAGGGTGAAACGACAGCGGCTCGCGGGAATCGCCACCCATTATACCTTCATTAACAGAGAGCCGACAGAGCGGAGCAGCGAATAACCGATGCCGAAGCGCCTTCGCTGAGATTATTTTATTTTCAAAAACGGCATCCTCCCCCACCTCGGGGCGCCTCCTTGCCACTTTAACCTCGCCCGATCATGCACGCGACCTGCCTCTGTATTTTTATCGTTTATGGTCATTTTTCTACTTGCGACTAGTCTTTAAAATCAATTGCCTTTGGATGACGTTGACAAAAGCCGAACGATGGGAAGACAAGCAGCGGACGGATTAATAATGTGACGGGAGGCTTTGTTTTTTCGTCGGTTGCTTTTTCTCAGTCGCTGTAATTAGCCGGGAATTGGCGAAATTAAGACGCATGACTTTTCTGAAAAATCATTTGCGAGCACGGCGTTGCCTTAATTACTCAGCCAAGTAATACTTAACGAGACACCTTTTGCATTAATTTCCAAGGGAGTTTCATAGCCCCCCTCACTCCCTCCCCCGATCTACGAGATAAATACATGCCGTACAAAGCAGAGACTCCGGCCCGAATTCTATTGACCCCGATTGTAAAATACTCTGGATTGCGAAATGCAAAGGAACTAATTGTAGATGAAGAGAAAAAAAAATGGAAAACAAAAGTAGATGAAGAAGAATAAGAAGAAGAATAAGAAGAAGAAAAAGAAAGCGAAGGAGAGAGAGAGAGAGAGAGAGAGAGAGAGAGAGAGAGCGAGATGGAGGGAGTAAAGCAAAGGTTAACCCATAATCAGTGTACATAGATTTATTTCACTCAGCGCTCGGGAACATAATGATATTGTTGTGGATAGAAGACTAAATTACAGCGTTCAAGTGGAATATTCTTTATGGAATCAGGATTCGTTTAACGCAACACATATGGGTTCCAGATCTGCAACAAAGCAATAATTATACCGATTCTAAAAGGCCGTCATTCCCGGACCAGAATCCCTCTCTATATCTTTTCCCACGTACCCGATTTAGCAAGCAACCCTGGTCTAGGCAGCGGGACCGAGGAAGCCTCAGAAGAAGGTGCCAAAACGCTCGCGTTCACGCAACTTTGTCCGCCGACGAAGAAGACATCAATGGGATGCGCTCCTTAAACAGGAAAGACCTGTGGGTGAGGCAGCCTCGCACAACTGCCGCTCTTTCTCTCTCTCTCTCTCTCTCTCTCTCTGTCTCTCTATCTTCCCTGGACTAGGTGAGCGCGTGCGCGCGACAGAGGTACAGAAGATTTTCGACACTCGTGGAGCCTTGGAGCGCCGATTCGGGACATCGTATCGTAGCTCATCGAGCTCGTGAGGTGTTTTCGTCCGGAAAGGCCTCACCCGTAGAGGGAAAAAGGATTTATTAATAACGAGGAGGAGAAGGAGAAGGAGGAGAACAAGATGGTGGAGAAGGGAATCGACGAGGTGGTAGCAGCAGCTGGCAAATTCCAAATTATTAATTCGCTTAAACGGACAAAGGCTGAAAAATTGCCGGTCAAGCTTACACTGTACGTCGATGGATAGGGCAATAGGTAAGGATGAATAGGTGCATTGTCCTTAACTCTCGAGGCCTTTACATGACCGAGGAGAGTCGACTTTTCTCGGGGCTCGGTGCAAAAAATTACCAGACACTCCGGGCTCTTGGGCTGTGGTTACCTGTCCGCATCGCAGGTATACGAACAAGGACCGGCGCTCGCTCGCGTCTTTTTTGGTAGCGCACCCGCCGTCCCCCTCGACAGAGCGAGATAGAGAGAGAGAGAGAGAGAGAGAGAGAGAGAGAGAGAGAGAGAGACGGGGGTAGGGAAACATGCACACCCACCGAGTGGTTCCGTGCACTTGCGTTGCCCATTTCCCACACGCGATCCCTAAGCTCTTTTTTTTTCAGAAGCCGGCCTAGTCCCGAGAGCCGAGGGCACCGTGTAAGCCGGGAGCGCGGGGTGCCGAGAAACGAAGAAGGAACTTTTCCGCTTTATATTACCGTTCGATGCGCTCGCTCGCATTGTCCGTCCATCCCTGCACTTTGTTCGTCGACCAATCGACCTACGTACACGTTAGCGAAGGCTCTCTTCTTTTTTTTTTCCACAATTCCGAGTCCAATATAGCCGTCGGTTCGCAGGCTCCCTCCCTCCCTCCCTACCTTCCGCCCTCCCACGCCAATCCCCCAGCTTCGCCTCTAATAAAAAACACCTCATCTGCGCTCCTCGCTCTGGTATAATAATAGACGGATGCGTATCCCGTTGGTGTATTACCTACCCCGTAAGTCTCTTGTGCGTTTGAGACGCACGTGGTGCTCGTAACGATGAGCCGAACCCCCGACCGCTCCGAATCAGTGAATGACTAACGAGCCAATAATAGTCGAGATCCAAAAACACGAACGAGCTCATTCTCTTTGTGGCACAAAGTATCTTGGGTTACTCAATTAGGCCAAGACAAATGTCTCCACTATATTCATTAGCTAGTGTTTATACTCGATGACGATAGGCCGGCGAGGGTTGGAGGGGAGAGGGGAGAGTGGCGTGAAAACAGTGTGAGAAAGCACCGTAAGAAGAAGAAGAAAGGCTTCTGGTACTGCACGGCCACGGTGAGAATCTGGCGTGGTGGTCGTGTTGATCAGTCGATGGGGCGGGGACGGCGACGGGGATGGGTAGGGATAGGGGGAGGGGAATACGTCTAACGAAGAAGAGACGAACGAGTTCATGTGGGTGGATGAGTGATACGAGCAAGAAAGATCGACGATACTACTTATAAATCAAGACGTAGACGATGGCTCTTCCAGCGCTACACTCACCCCCCCCCCCGCCCGCACCCTCGCCGATTGCGATTTGTCAGTGCCAAGGGCATCTATGAGTCCTCGTACAGGTTGTTGTTCGAGGGATTCCCTTAATCACTTCAACGAACGTCTCCGATCTTCTGAAACGGCATCGGTTTTCTTTTTCTTCTATCCCCCCCCCTTTTCTTTTTCTTTCTAGCGAGCACTCGAGGGTTAAGGACTTGGTAGGGTCCTCGGCTGAGATTGTTTACACCCGCGGATTATTAGATCGGATTCGGTCGCCGATACGGATTCTGCTGCTCGGCGCCACCTACGGCCGACGTATAGTCTACGTACATCAGAGGCGATAATAGTCATTAGGCCCGACGGGGAAGGGCCCGGGCTTTAAAAAGCGGAAACGATCTTCAACAGTTACACGAAGCACTTAATGCTTTTAAAAGCAAGGGAATCTTAGATTTTTGGTGGACTCGCATCCCCCTCCCAGCCAGACCTGTCTAAATATTTTAACCGGATTCCTTCCCCCACTCCTCTTACGTACGCTCTTCCTCCACTCGAAAACTCCCGCATCCTCTCCAGACATCGTCCCTATCCCCCGACCCCAATTCTGATTCTCACATTCTTATGACTTTTATTACATTTGTTTTCTTCTAAGAAAGTTTAAGAGTATGGGGGAGGGGGAGTTTGAGCTGGAGATGGAGGTGGAGGCGGAGGAGGAGGTGGAAAGAAACGAATGAAAAAGGGCTCGGGGTAAAGCGAGATCGTGCGTTGCGCTGAGAGCATACAAAAGGAGCATTTGGGTCGCCGCCACCGCCGTCGCCGTCGCCATCGCCGTCGCCACCGCCGTCGCCACCACTACATGCCGAGCGAGCGAGAGAACATGCTTAAGTCGTAAACAATGCGGCGGTGGCCTTGCGCGCAACGCTGCCCTCGACTTTGTCCCGAAAAACAAAACATACTCCCCCGCCTCTAATAACGCACTTGCCGCATAAGAGGAAGGAGCGTCTGCGAAGGGATGAATATGAGTTACGAGGGCACCTTGGCGGGCTCGGCTGCTCCCCAAAAATGCGCAACAATGCTCCTCCCCTCCGCCCTTTCCTCCTCCTCCACTTACCCCCCCCCGTTCCTTATCGCCGACTCGCCCGGCCCCGGCCGCCTCTCCGCGTAACCCCTTTAATTCACATTCGAGTGCTTGAGCGCAAGGCCGAATCAAACCCTATCGCTAATACCTTTGTTCGAGAGCGAGGAGCTTCTTCCTCCCTTGACCCCCTGATCGCAACTAACCGCCCGCCGTCCGCTACGTAATGCCAGCCAAATGATAATAATGACCGCGCTTCTACCGCGCTTCTACACTTCCCTGGTCCCTCGTCGCGACTTTTCACTGAATTCGCAGGAGGCCAACGGGGCTAAGAGCCGGTCCCCTTCCTCCTCGTAACACCACTTACGAGGCCCCGTCATATTGTTAAAGTAATTCTGGCCCTCGGCAACTCTCCTACAAATTTATTTTTAATTTACAATTTGCAAAGGATGAGACGACTCGGCTGTGTCTAACAAGTCATATATTATAGCTAATGGGCAAACCCTGGGCTCGACGGTTAGAGAGAGAGAGAGAGAGAGAGAGAGAGAGAGAGAGAGAGAGAGAGAGAGAGAGGGGTAAAAAGAGTAAAAAATGTCGCCCAGAACTTGAGAGAAATATTCATTAGCTGACCGGTAGATATTATGAGATGTTTATAGATGCAAGCGAGCGATTCTAGAAGCACACGCGACGATATAAATTGCAATCAATTTCGCTTGCCTGACGACGACGCGCTCAGCATCCAGATATCCAAAACAACCGAGGCCGAATACCTTTTTTTTTTTTTGAAGCCAAACCCATACGTATATATATATATAGCTATCCCGTAGAATCGTCTCCAGACCTAAGCGTACGCCCGAAACCCTCATATATTTTTCTATCGGTTGTCCTTTTACTTGTCACACGACCAAATTTTTTCCTTGACTCCCCGCCCCTCCCCCAATAACCCCTCGCCGGCCGATGGCCCGCTATCTCTGTCCCGCTCCTCTGCCTCTATCTCCACTCATGTCCAATATTTTCTCTTCTTTATATCATCGAAGAACCACTCTCGTTAGCCTCACTTTTTCCTCAACAGCCATTTTATTTTCTAAATGCACACGCATATAAAACAGAAATTAAACAGGACACTCTTATTAAACTGCAAATTAATACAGAATTATTTATCGCATTTATGCATGGTAGCGATCGACCGTTCCGAAATAGGCAACAAAAGGCTACTTTATTCCATTAATTTATTTATTATATTGAACGATCGATTGAAGGATCGAGAGTAGCGAGAAGCTACTAACGCGGACAATAAAGTAGATAATGTAATTGAGCATTTGAAGAGAAAAAGCGATAGCCGGGAAACGGGTCGCTGAATCCCGTGTATCGGCCGTATGAGGAGCGAGCGTAGCGTGTGACCGTTACGCGTTAGTCGAGCGAGAAAATTTAGTCGAATGGGCAGTCTTTGAAAAATCATGCAGAACGACGGCGGAGCAGCGCATCGGGAGACTGAAAAAGGGGGGAATAGTGGTGGCCGTCCATCCCCCATCCTCCTAACCCGCAACTCTAGTAACCGCGGCAGCAATGACGAGGCCGAGCGCGGCGAGCCCAGCCAGCCCAACCCCGTAAAAAAAAGGCCGTGTCCATTTAAATTGGGACATGGGCAGTTGTTGACGTGCTCGGCAGATGTCGCGGCACGGCATCGAGCACGATCCGATCCCTCTGGAAAATTAATAATCGTCCCCGTCGCCTCAGCCGTAAGATCTCCGCATCCGAGGCAACGCACCGGAGATTTCCTTATGCCCGCACACGCGCGTCCTCCTACTCCTCCCCCTGCTCCTCCTCCTCCTCCTCCTCCTCCTCCTCCTCCTTGGGAGCGCTCGCTTCCATCCGTCCCTCCTTCCCGACCCTCCTCTTCACGACGGACGATGAAGGTGTGGCAACGCTGCGCGCGCGCGCGCGAAATCGACACGGCCCAACCGAGGGAGGGAGGGATGGAGAGAGAGAGAGAGAGAGAGAGAGAGAGATAGTGAACGTGCGGTGTAGTGGTGGGGTGGGTGGGGTGGGGGGAGAGCGGGTGTGCGTCCCGAGCGCGAGTCTCGGTGTGCGCCGTACGGCCCCGCGCGCACGCCCAGTGGTAGGGACTGTGGGAAAATTCTCATGCCGCGGACTACGTCGCTCGGTCGGGCTCAGTGGTGCTCAAAACGAGGCTCCAAGCCACGTACGTCCCCTAGTGCGCCGGGCGGGGGCGAGCCCTACGAGGAAAGTGCGCGTTGGCTTTTGTCCCGAACGCAGCCACCTTCCCGTAACCACTTTTTTTTTCCCTCAATTTTTTTTCTTTTCCTTCTAACTTAGTGACTCCTCCTCTCTGCCCTCCCTACCCGCCACCCGACATTAAGAACAGTACCGCTGCCCGTGGCTGTCTTTCCCGCGACATCGGCAATCGCACGTACGCGTAATTAAACTCCCGCAGCTGCCACGCGAGATTTTTGACTTCTGCGATGTATCCCTCCCTCCCCCTCTTCCCATTAAAAGCCGCCGACACGATAACCCAGTAATGATAACCCAGTAATGCTGCCGAATAATGTATGGCACAGCCGCGCGGGGCCGAAGCTGCGCAAAACCTCTGATCGGAGCCACTGCGCTTACCTATTCCCCCGTCCCTAGAGGTCCCCGCGCCTCTTTTACTTTCTCATTTTCTGCTCTTGTTCCTTCGCCCCGTCCCTCCCTCGATCCGCTCCCACCCCCTCCGGCTCTTTGGGCACGCCACTCCGCTCTCCTTCTTCTTATACGAGGCAGCTTTCAGAGGACTTGTATATTCTGCATAAAGTCTCGAACGAATCCCCAGTGTAACGTGGGCTTCCTACTTTCACGATTCAAGATCGATCAGCAGTGTGGCTGCTATTGCTGCGCCGGTGACGGTAAGCACCACCGACAGCACCAGTACCAGCACCGGGCACCGGGCACCGGCACCAGCACCAGCACCAGCACCAGTACCGAGACCAACAACGCCACCACGAGAGATCGAGAGAGTGAGAGAGTCAAAGAGATTATAGCCCCCCCCCGCCCGCCCGCCATAACCCCCGCATGTTCGCCTTCAACCAGACCGATCGACCGACCGACCGACCGACCGACCGACCGACCGACCGACCGACCATTCACGCTCGATCTTGCAATAATGAACGTATACGTATTGGTGTTTCAGACCTAACAGACACATGCAGGCCACTACCTTGCCGCGATGCGGGAGCAAGAACTAATGCACTGGAGATTGTAATAGAATGATTCATTTATGCGAATTATCGGCATTCACCTCTTCTTAAGCCGCGGATCTCACAGCTACGGATCAGCCAAGATTTTCGGTCAGCCCATTCTCAGCCTATAAACATCACGAGGACGAAAAAGTTTGCCAAGGATTATTATTACGATTATTATTACGATTATTCATACGATTATTCATACGATTGTGCATACTCTAATCATTCATGTGGAAGTACATGGTAATGATTCTGCGGGGTATTAGGTACTGGACCTCTCTAGGTAAACTTTCAAATAATCACTATTTAGCTTACTCTCTTATCCAAGGCAATCAATCTAACAAAACGACCCGTTAAAACTAACCTTCGAAGTGGAAAGTCGAGCATCTTTTTCCTCTTTTCCCTCGAGTTAACAAACAGTTAATATTATTCGAGAGCTAACGCTGTTTCGAGATTTCCATTAGGCTGCCGTGCCTTGTTCTTGGCTCAGCTGGATCACGCTCGCCACTCATTCCTCTCTCTCTCTCTCCCCCTCTCACTCTCTCTCTCTCTCTCTCTCCCTCTCTCTCTGTCTCTGTCTCCATTCAGCGACACTTGTTGACATTACGAAAAGAATGAGTAGGTACTAAAAGCATTATTTTTACTACGAGATTCGCTCAATAATTAGATAATCTGGAATAAACAGAGGAGTTTATGAACTATCAACTACTTCTATTAAGCGCTCAACGTAGTGAGAGAAATGGAAGGGGGTGTAAGAGGGGATAGATAGACCCGCAATTTGAGAAATGAGAGATTGATGGATAGCGAAATGATGGCGTGTGTCTTAAGAATGAGAGCCACTGTCGAACGAGAAGGAAGAAGCCCACCTCCTCCCTCTTGAAACCCGTGCCTCGTTGGCTCGATCGCTCCCCCCCCCGTCCCTCTTCATACGGCGCAAGGCCCCTTCCGCCGGGGCAGCACGGCACTAGAGTCAGAGGACGGGGCCACGTTCCCGGTGCTTGAGGGCAAAAAACCACCGGCAACCACGAGACACGCCATGGGGGTGCGGACAGACGCCAGCGACAGGGAGGGAAATTATTTGCCTGCGCGCGCACGAACATCTGCGCAAGGATGTGCCACGCTGGTCTTCCCTGCCCCCGCCGACTCCGCACATCGGCACTGCGGCAATTGCCGGAATTTCGAATTTAGAGTGCAAGTCTCTGCGGAACCCGGAGCTAGACATATACGGGCTCTCCCTCTCTCTCTCTCTCTCTATATATATATATATATATATCCCTCTCACTTTGCTTTCGGAGAGACAACTTGCTCGTCGGGCTCGCACGGCCCCGGAGACGAGACGGAGAAGTAAGGAGAGGGAGAAGACAAGGACCTGCGGCAAGCTAGTCGAGAAATGGAAATTCATTGACAGGGGAGGGGGGAGGCGAGAAGACTCCCTCCCTGGTAGTCTGCCCATTGGTTTTGCGACGTTCGAATGGGCCGCGCCATTAGCCTCGGCTCCTCTCTTCGTGTCGATAAGGAGCGCGGGGCGGGAATGGAGAGGCGGGGGGCGTTATCGATAATTCTCCCGGCCAGATAGTTAGTTCTCGAGAATTTAAAAAATATTTATGCCTTGGACGGGCTGAGTGCGGCCTGTTCATTAGGAAGATCCCCGAGAGTCTGGGAAATAAAAGTCCAGAAAGAAATTGTACTCGTAGGAGCCGCCGTCGAGTGTCATTTTTCGTGTGCCCCAGCCAAAGCCGTATGAGCTGATGTATCGGCTCATTAAAGATAAGGCTCCTTCCACGGAGAGCCAGATAAGGATCCGGATGATCCGAGACTCGGCGACAGTACGGGAACTGTATTGATTCTGCGGCCGTACCACCCCCCTCTTCCTTCCTCCCAACGTGCGCGGACGAAGAGAAATAAATAAAAAGTCAGAGAATGAGAGAGGGAGAGAGGGAGAGAGATAGAGAGAGAGAGAGAGAGAGAGAGAGAGAGAGACCAAGGATACGCAGGCCTTTATTTATTTATTTATTTATTTATTAGCCGAGAACGGGAGGAGACGAAGTAGAAGGGAATAATGCCATAGGAGCGTGGCCGTCCTTACTTAACCCACATTAAAACAATGGCGGGGATCACGTGCCGCCACACGGGTTACGGGACCAGAGTAAACTTAATAAACTAGCCCAACGAGTTGCTGTAATTGCATTAGCTAAGAACCGAGGCAGCCCCCTAGAGCAATTCGAGCCCTTAAAGCGGCACGAAGAAAGTGAATAGCGGCGCGGAAGACGAGGAAGAGATTGGGGTGGGTCGGGGGAGGGAAGCAGAAGGAGAAAAGGCATGCGTGCCGTTTTAGCGACCAGACGAACGAATGGACGAACGGACGGACGGACGGATGGACGGACGGATGGATGGATGGATGGATGGACTGATGGACGGATGGACGGATGGACGAACGCACGGAGGGACGTGGAGTCCACAGATCTTAAATCGGGCGAGGACGGCCACGAAGGGAGGGGAAAGCAGTCGAACGAGATCGAGACACGCGAGCCCCGGAGATCGGAGGCACAGTCGCCGGGAAGGGGCAAAAAACTTCGGGAGGAGAATTTGGGGAAAGGTTATATTTCTCTATTCTCCGCATCGGTGGCAGGGGCATTCAAACTCCTCTTCGCGCCCCCTCCCCTTCCTCTACAGCGCCAAGGCTCGAGGCTCTTATACCTCGTCGACGTCGTCTACCGAACCATCGCCATCCCGGCTTGAGACGCGGGCGCATGTATGCACAAACGAATCGGACTGTCCCTCATTCTCCCCCCCCCACCCTCATCACACCGGCGCATGCTACCGCTGCTTCGACTCTCCTCTATTTTCCTGCTGTACTGAAACGAGTTTACCTCGGCCTTCTTCTCTCCGGGATCCTTAAAAGGGCCGCGCGCCGCACACGCACACGCATACCCAGACTCTATCTCGCTCCCCGGCGTACGCGCGCGAAGCCCCGCTTCCTCCGACCGTGTCGATAAGCACAATTTGAATGGATAATGCCTCCATCCCTCCCGTCTCCTTTTCTTCTCTCCTCCCTCTCGGCCGTCTTAATGAAGGGCTTTGGATACCCGGGAACGAGCCTCCGCAGAAATAGGATTAGCCCCCCCCTCTCTCTCTCTCTCTCTCTCTCTCTGTCTCTCTCTCTCTCCGTCTCTCTGTCGGGCAGCTACTTATGCTTTATTTCAAAAGACTCTTTTCCGAAAGCCTGCGATCTTTATGTCGTGCTCTCGAAACGGACGTGCCTCTCGGTGGCTTCAATCGACACGAGACTTCCTCGTGACCCCCGTCTCCCAGACGTCCCGCATCCCCCATGCTTCGTCGAAAACCAAGTTCCCTCCCTACATTTCGGTAAAGGATACCTCCAGCCACGTGAGATCGAAACAATGCCCGCCCCCTGTCCACTGCCCTGTATCATTACATCCCATACACTTTAACAAACTTTAACAAATTCCACCTTACTTACTTACTTACTTATTTATTTGCCGCTCTAAGGCATTATATTATATTTCTGTTAAATACGTCATCCTCGTTTGATGTTAACACGACTTCTCCGGTGAGTAGATACTCATGGTCCATTGCCTCCGACAATATTGAGCACGAGCACCGAATCAACAATTTATTTTAAAAGCCGCCTCTAATTATGAAAAGCCCCGATCCAGGTGCGTTCCCCCACGCAACTATAGAAAAGAAAAGAAAAAAAAAATATGGAAAAAACTCCCGAGTCATTCCATCCGAAACCGTAACATCCAATGCGTACCCCACCTCCCACCCCCGCTACTTCGTCCCGGTTCGTCACCAACGTTCGAAGTTTCATCTATCCTGCATAAAGCACCTTACGTTGTACTGACTGAGTTAAAAAATCTTCCTAAGGCCGAATACTGAACAATAATGATAAAAAAAAACAAAAAACAAAAAAAAACAAAAAAAAGCCGAAGAAAGAGTAGAGAGACGCATAAATTATACAATGGGTCTTTTCGGGATCAGATGAGTATCAGCGATACTGATTTACTCTCGGGAACTTAATCACTTGGAAATCAATGATTTACTGAAACAATGTGCCCAATTCATTTTACCTAAATAAAATCAACAAAAGCAGACAATGATGAGAATTTTTAACGCTTAATGGGATAAATTTAATATAAACAATAAGTATTTTATGGCTAAAGCGTTTACGGAAAATTATTCTCAGAAAAAAGATCATCCGAGAAAGAAAACGATTCATCGAGGATTTCGTTTGAAAAACATGGAACAGATCCCGTAACCTGCAATAATGCAACAGGAATTGTGTAAAACTAGTAAAAATTCCGCCCTGCCCCCCGTCGACTACTACCCTAGCCCGCTCTCTCTCTCTCTCTCTCTCTCTCACACACACACACACACACACACACAAAATCTCAATCTCTGTCTTTGTTATTGACGTTTATCTGTCTCAGGGTATGTTTTTGTCTTGGCAGAAGAAAACAAAAAAAAACGTAAGCTGAGAAAGAGATTCGATTAAATATCTAAGAATAATAGAAGAGACTGTCTAGTTTTCGGAGGTCGAATACCCTACCTCCCTCCCTCCCCCGCTGTGCTACCGCGCGCTCATACACTGCACCTACTCTGGGAACGGAATCAAAGTAGAAAACATTGGAAACGTGAAAAAAGATAATCTCAAAATGTACGAATCATTGTTTTGAAAGGAGAGTTTTCTTTAGATTAGCAGAGACAGAATTCGCCCCCCCCTCACCCGGCCCTTAAACGTTCCCTTTGCACAATCAAGCGATATTTACGGAAAACAACATAATGCGGATAAAGAGATAGCATTGACTCTCCGGGAAGACTGCGGAAGAAGCGGAAGAGGCAGGAGAAGCAGAAGAAGAAAAAGAAGAAAAAGAAGAAAAAGAAGAAAAAGAAGAAAAAGAAGGAAAAGAAGTAGATGGAGAGAAAGGCCTGTGTTTCGAGGTGAAGTATGCAAGGGATGGCAAAGTGAGAGTTAGAGAGAGAGAGCGAGAGAGAGAGAGAGAGAGAGAGAGAGCTGTTGTTGATTTTATTGTTGTTGTTGTTGTTGTTGTTGTTGTTGTTCTTGCTGCTGTTGCTGCTGTTGCTGCTGCTGCTGCTGTCGATGCTGCTGCCGCCGTTGCTCGCTGACTCCTTGTGCAACAGGTATAAGACAATCAACAGGTTGTTTCGCATGCCGGCAGTCGTAAAGGCACGCCGGATTCGTCTCCCTCTCTCTCAGTCTCAGTCTCGGCCCTACTCTCGCTCTTTCCTCTTTCCCCTTATTCAGCTCCCTTCCTTTTTCTGCCATTGGATGCTTCGCTATTCAGAATTCCCCCTTTACAGCTCAAAGCCTTCCTTCTAACCTTTTTTCCCCAGGTTTCGCTCGCTCCTCCGCTCGTTCGATATCTGTGGAATATTTTTCGCTGTTTTACGATGCCAGGGATTACTGTAAACCACCGGTAGCGAACGTTTCGTTCGGATGAAGAGAAGTTCCGGATCAATATATTACAGGATCAAAAAATATTGCTGCGCATGGCGTTGCGTGTTTTTCTATTTCTTTTAATAAAGGAAAAGAAGAATGTTTTGCGGTAATAATTCTGTAAGTACGGTTGTAAATTAATTCCGGATATAATGCCAGCGTTGGCGATCCACTCCCCCTCCCCTCTCTCTCATTCCCACCCCTCCCCACCTTTTACATCTTACTATGCATGATCTAAAAGTAATTTACAACGGCCCATAGAAACTATGGGACAAAAAATACCCATAAATCACTGGTCCACGTAATAAAATCAAAGACCTGTCCTTTTTGTTCGAGGAAAAGACTTTTTTAACTTGAAAGGAAAATTCTGATATTCGATAAGAGTTTAAAGGCTAGTTTTCCACATTATTAAAACGTTCCATTCAAATAATGTTTAAATAAAAGATGAGCCACCTAAGTGCCGGCAATTATGTTTCGATACGACGAGCTGCAATATGTATGACACACTACTGACGCTAGTTGGCGCTATCGACGAGAACTATTAGGTCTATCAATTATAAAATGGAACTAGAAATACCATAGTTGAGTTCGACACATAAAATACACGGATTTGGTTTCATAATAATAATAATAATAATAATAATAATAATATAAAAAAAACTGGTATCCAAAGGTAAAATAGTAAAATATCGGTCGATTCATTCTGGCTCGACCATTCGGGATGTTGCTCAGATTGCGGGAAATGGCTTCGGAAAGAGAGACGTTCTGGTCTCCATAATCCTTCCCTCCGCGTGAAAATACCATAAGTGGAGGCCTTCTCTACGTCTATAACCAAGGACTTTAATAATACTTAGCAGCAGACGCCCGAGTTTCGAATGTCTTCTCTTAAGTAGACGAACGCTCTGCATAGGCAGATCGAGAGAGAGTAGATGAGGAGGGTGGTGGGACGGACGAACAAGGCTGTCGAGGGGAAGAGGGAAAGACAGAGAGAGAGAGAGAGAGAGAGAGAGAGAGAGAGAGAGAGAGAGAGAGAGAGAGAGAGAGAGAGAGAGAGAGAGAGGCCCAGAAGAAAGCCAGCGTTGTGGGTCCTGGATTCGAGAGAATATTACGGACCGATCGCACACGCACGTGCGCCCGCACATGGACAATCATCACGCACACTTGGCGGGAGCTGCTAACAATAGCTCCGTCATGCGGCTACCATTCTTTACGAACAATCGGTATATAGCCGCTTTTCGTGTGTGTCAAGCCATGGTTTATTTGCCTGCGCGCGCGCGCGCGCGTACGCATGTGTGTTTGTGTGTGTGTGTGTGAGTGAGAGAGAGAGAGAGAGAGAGAGAGCCATAGAAATAGAGTGGGAAGTAAAGGAGAGGAGAGGTCTAGGGGTCCTGAGAGGCTTCGAAGGGCCGCTTAAAAGGACAATCGCGTCCTTATTTACGATTTGGGTAGACGGTATACGGGTTGGGTTCTCGTATAGCCACCGTCCGCCTCCTCGCCGCTACGTCCCTCTTGCCTCCCCGGCCGGGGATCGGCAGCCACCACCGCCACCGCCCCTACCATCTCCTCGCCGGCTCTTCTCTTCCCACCGCTCTTTTAACTTTCCTTCGTTCGGCAGGTCCGTGAAAGTCGAAGGGAGGCGGAGGATGACCTGCATCGTCGACCGAACGCAGTCCAAATGCATATATGATCGATTTTCGCCCCCACCGCGATCCTATGCCCGTGTGCCCCATCGACAGATTATTACGTCGCAATTTTTTTGCCTCTCACCGCTCTGCATGCTCTAAGCAACTGTTGGAAACCTTTCTTCTCTTTCTTCCCTTCCTAATATCCTTCCTACTTTTCCACTTCAACCAAATTCTCCCCACCCGACCCCTTTCCTTTATTCTCTCTCTCTCTCTCTCTCTCTCTCTCTCTCTATATATATATATATATATATATATTTCTTTTTTTTTTATCAAATCTCATCGTTAAAGCGAGTTTTATGTATTCCAGTTACTCTGCATGTAATTCTGAATAATTCATAGAGAGGCTGAATATAATGAAATACATTGTTAGCGACTTTTACGAGTGGAGCTCAAGTATGTTTAAACAATCTGTTTGTAGAGTCATGACGCCGAGGAAAATTCTGCTGGAAACATGACGAAAATCTTAAGGTTAAGAAGTACGGGCACTGGGCCAAGACAAACAACAACATAACGATGCACTCGAAGAAACTACTTTAGTAAGTTTTTCGTATCTAACCCCCCCCCCTCCGAGGCGCGGCGCGGCACGATCCACCGGCTAGATGTACGACAGTAGTAATAGGAAGTAGAGAGACGTGGACGAGGAAGTAGAGAAGGGCAGTGTCGATCGTGCATGGCCGCAAATTTGACATGTCGGGTGAGGATCTTGCCGACGACAGCGTATAAAAAAAAGGGGGGGACGGACGGGGCGGGGAGGGATACTCATTTTGATTTACGAGACTGTATCGATCGGAATAAATTATCCATTTCCCTCGAGTCCTCGATAGCGTAATCCGGCTCGATTTCTTATTCAGCCGGGGCTGAATAATATGCGGTAGATCGCGCTTGTAGCACCGCTCTACGGGCTGAGGAGCGGAGCGGGCGGGGAGGGTCGAGAGGAGGGCCGAGGGACGCGGAGTTGGGCCAGGAAAATCGAGCCGGGCAGGTGCGAGGCAAAATAGGCCTCTTCCTCCTTCTGCTCTAGGGGGCCTAGGACCTGGGTCTGAGCAAAGCGGTGGCGGCTCCTTCGCTCTATGGGCGTTACCCGGTCCCGGGGTTAGGCGGCGTGGGGGCGTGGGTGCGAGGGGGCGACACGAGCGAGAGTTAGCGGGGCGCGGTGGGGGAAGGGGCGGAGGGCGGGAGGGAGGGAGGGAGGGGATGGGAGGAGGAGAGCCGACCGCACCGAGCAAAGTGGATAATACAGGGAGCGTACGACGAGCAGCTGATCGGCACGTAAACGCCCGGTTCGAGGTCGGTTGGGGCTGGTTAGGTCCATTAGCTTGGCAGTTGGCACGAATAAAGAAGAGCGAAATTGAATTTTCTGGCTCGAGTACTGAGGGGGCACGGCACGGCCCGGTGTTATTGGTCGCTCCTCGCGGAAGAGGTGCCGTGGATGCACGTACTGGCTATAATAAAATGGATGTATAAAATGCCAGATCACACGGGTCGCGCAATAAATATCGGGCGTCTTGTATAAAGAAACAATCGCGTGTACGAAGAGCGTGAGCGTACTCATCCCGAGCCGAGAAGAGTCGGCAAGAGGATCGGAGAGGTAGGGGTCAGCCGGATCAGGAGGTAGAGGAAAAGCCGGAGCGTGGGCGTAGGTGTGCCCGTGATTTACATATGCGTATTCTATACTTTATTTACGACGTCGATCATCCCGGAGTCTCTTTATCCCGCGCATACGTGTGGGTTGGCGAGTCTCGACCCATCCCCCCGATGCACCGAAGACGGCACAGACTCTCCGGCTGCGAAAGAGGAGTGAGGCGGGAGATGGACGGATAAACAGATGGATGGATGGATGGATGGATGGATGGATGGATAGATAGATAGATAGTTAAAGAGTAAGAGGTAGGAGTAAAAGGGTCGTCCAGGGCTCGAAGTAGATTCGGAAGGGACAGTGATTGCGTATTAGCAGACAGGCAGGGAGGGAGGGGGGACCTTTGGGCGGCCATTTATAGAGGGCCTCGGCATTATTAGGTATTGTTGCCGTGATAAATACACGGCCATTCGAAAATTGTTTCGAGAATAGAGCATGGCATGGATGCAGATAAAACACGAGCCGATAATATTTAATATTTCCATCGAGGTCATGTTCATTGTAATAAGAAATTTTTGCTAAATAGATTGTAGTATCCGAGCTCGCGAGCGCGAGACGAGTGCACGTCTGCGCGTGCGTGCATGCGTCTCCTAGCTTTCGAGAGCAGCTTCGGTAAAAAAAAAAAAAAAAAAAAAAAAAAAAAAAAAAGAAAGTAAAAAAAAGGAAAAAATATTTTATATCCTGGCATAAATCTCGGCCTGCGCGGATGAGAACCCCCCCCCCAACCATCCCCACCCCACCCGTGGCCCTTATAAATCGCGGGAGCTCGGTGCTTTCCTGCCTTCAAGAAAGCGAAGGCCAAAGGAGGCGAAAAATAAAGAAGAGCCGCACGTCGCTCAATCGAAGCTTCCTCGAGAGATTGATGATCCTGAGCTTAAGAGATATTGCAGGCGGGAAAGGGAGCTAACCCGGTACGCCGGTAATTGACAAATCCGCCGATGATGCCCATTCAAGTGTTCCCCCTTGAATATTTATAAGTACTCCCCGGAGGAGGAAGGCTAACGAAGCTAAAGGCCGTCTCTGAACCCCGAGATCTATACTATTATTTCAGCTCGATATTGTTTGTGCCCGCGGGGTCCGGGGCTTGTAATTGCGCGGGATCGGCATACTTAAATGGGGGATACTAGAATCGGAGAGAGGGCCCCAGCAGAGATATTTCAGCCTTGTCTCCGCTCATTTAATCCTCCGGGCCTCGGCGATGCTGTTGTTTCAAGCGCTCCCTCTCGAAAATTCTGATTTCTCGATTACCCGGCTAATGCAAAGGCGCTCTTAAAGACATCTTCCTGCTTAGCGTCGGCCCTCCCTCTCGAATCCCCCAAGTCGAGAGCCCGCCGAGTTTATAAATTAAAACAATTTGCCAATAGAACTAGTCGACGAGTGGGCCAATGAATTTGCTTATTACGAGGTAATTGTTCTCGTTCTGCGGGCTCGAAAGAAATCTGCAGCGTCCGGACGGGAAGGCGAAGGCGAAGGCGAAGGCGAAGGCGAAGGCGAAGGCGAAGGCGCTTATACGTAGGGAAACGTGTGGCAGCCAGGCTCTCCCAAGCCCGTCCGAGGATAAATTGATTGTTGGGCGGAGCTCGTAAGGGACGTTCGAACGGGAGCTAATCAGGCCACTCGATGATCTACAGGATACTCGCTGAAGGATGACATTGTCACGAGACGATAGAATAGAAAGAAGCTTGCTTCCGCTTGCTCGCCGCGGCTCACGTTTATACGTAAGATTTCCTTCCCGTGTAATAGTAGATTGAAAAATACTGGAACCGCCCTCCCGCCGCACATAACCCGATGCGTACACGTACGTACTTTAATGCCTCTATTACAATAAAGTTGTGGCTTAGGTAGAATTTTATTTGCACTATAAACCGGCAACGGCAAATAAGCACGATAAAAACATTTCGAGCAATTTACGGTGGCCGAATCGTAAAGCCCGAGCGGGACCGAATCATTACAATACATTAAACAACAACGACCGCCTAATTGGCGTATTTCAGGCGAATCGTCACGGGCAGGTTGGCGGGGTTGAAGGGGTTGGCGGGGAATGGAGGGGAATGGAGGGGAATGGAGGGGAATGGAGGGGTTGGACGGAAGCAGCGCCGGCGAGTGGTTCGCCTCGGTCTCAAAACCGAAAGATCGATAGTCGAGAAATTTATTTATGGAGAATAAATGGAGGATCGGGCCGAGCCGCGCGGCTTTCCCATGCGATCCGATCCGGCAACTCGGCCGCGAGTAATTGCTCGCGCGAGATAAATGTACGACGAGGTGCCGTTAACGCGCGGACGGACGGATCCTACGAAAATTGATTTTTCCGCGGGGCCAGGGGCTCGACGAGATTAACGGCGACGGCCGATATGGATTTATTGGCCGGCCGATGAATGGCCCGACGTATGGCCCGATGAATGAATGGCCCCGCGATAATGAACTCGCTCACCAAAAGAATACTCTCGGTTACGGGGACCGGGGTTATTGGGGGATCTCCGCGCCATTTATTTCGGTTATCCCCGCGGCTTTTTTACCCCCTTCCTCGGACCCGCGACAGTCCAAACGGAAATTTAGCCTCATTTTTAACTGTATTTACATAAACGCGCGCGCCTCTATGTCCCTCCCTCCCTCCCTCCCTCCCGCCCTCCTTGACTACTCCTTCGTCACCTCCGCCTCTTCCTGCTGCCGCTCCGTTCCTCGAGACTCTCTGTAAATATACGAACTTTCGTTCGGCCGTCTTTCTAACCGTTCGGCCCATTCAATTCGTAACGACTCTTTGTTTATCGCGAGCGATTTATTTCCAAGAGGCCACTTCGGAGATAAGCGAGTGGACCGACATTTTTCAAATATACTGCAGCTTCCAGGGATTGGCAGCGCCGCTCACGCCGCGCCGGCAACGTTACTTTGCGCGATCGAGCCGGCCTTGTTTGACGATTAGTTTTCGCCACCTCGTCGCCATAAAAATTGAAAAGATCAAACCTAATTTATCAGCTATCGAGATTGATCGATCGATACCTCCTCCTCCTTCCCACCTCCTTCCTCCATTTGAAAGGGTCCCTTTGAAACTTACCTGCAATAAAGCAAAGACAAAAATATTACTTCCACTACTCCTTTGATTACGTATAAATTAATAATGCAATTTTTATGAAAAATATTAATCCGATCGTTAAATGATCATTAAATGTGGCATTGGGGTTATTGGGGTTTGCTGGCCGGGGTTGGCCAAGCCGAGTAATGTGGAAATGATATTGGAGTGAAATACCCGCTGGAGCGACAGGTCGTATCGAGAAAAACAGAAATCGATCACCACCAGGCCTGGGAGTCGGGATGTGGGTCGGTGACGAGCGACCGATGCGTCTTCTCCATCGAGGAAAATCAAAAGTAAAGTCCGCGGTGGCCTCGGCTCCTCTTCATCTACCTGCACTCTTCTATCCACCATTAAAGGCATTTACCGACCAATATCGAGGGCATCAATCACGCGAGAGTTAGCCGCTCGAGGGGGGGGGGAGCGGACAGTGACAACTGCCCGGTTAGCCGCTCGACACGCAGTCGATCAATCCGGCTACTCTGCTGGTTAGCGACCCCCCCCCGTCTCTCTCTCTCTCTCTCTCTCTCTCTCTCGCGCGCTCTTTATCTATCTCTTGCCGGCAATACTCCTCTCCCCTGGAAGAGGGTAGCTCGAGATGGAAGGGTCGGACGAGTAGGTGAGTTAAATGCCGAGGATCTATCTGCCCACCGCCCCGACCGCTCTTCATCGCCGCCTTTCTTCGCCGCGTGTCTCCTACGGCCAAAGGAGAAAAGTCAGACGATCGATAAAGTAGGCGCGAGTAAATCATGAGAAGGATATTCGTGAGAGCCGCGCGATGGCGGAAGCGAGGCAACGGAGAGAGAGAGGGGGGGGGCAGGGAATGGAAAAAGTTTCGGTTCGACGTATCAGCCCGAGGTGGTCACGAGAGGAACTCGCGAAAGACGGAACCCACTGCGAGGCTTGTGGGTGGGACCCGGAGCCATCGTGATCCGAACACTCCTTCGGCTCTCAGCCTCCGACGATCCCGCCTATATATCTCCTTCCCTCTTTATTTCTCTTTATTTCCCTCCTGGCTCTTTCGCCTCCTTGCCGCTATTTACGAGACCCTGGCGAGGATAGGCTCGCTAAATATATCAAACCTTTGTGAATGTATCGACGACTGCAAAGATTTACCTTAAGCAAATAACCCTCCGATCGCTTCTTACGTCATTCATCCATTCCAGGGTAATTATTGTTTCCCATTTTTTACAATCTTCTTGGCCTCTGCCGACCTAGACTTAATAAATAAGCTACTTATCTGATTAAATGAGCTCGTAAAATAAAAGCGACTCAATAGAATGGTGCTCAATAGCGACTCAAGCAGATAATGAACTGAAGGTACTCGAGCTCAAACTCTACTTACGCTAAGAGCTAATTGTCATTTACTGCTCTCCCAGTGTCCGAGTTTCCGAGTGGAGGAGAGTCGTCGCCGTTTCTAGCTGTCCAGGTCGGGTGTTTTTTAAATATATATCCCTGCCTTCTCGGCCCCGTGTCCATCGATGCGCGGCTTCCCCAAAGCGAGAGAGAGAGAGAGAGAGAGAGAGAGAGAGAGAGAGAGAGAGCTAACGGGAACGAAACGCCCCTCGCTAGCCTCCCAGCTATCGAGAGCCGGAGTTTTTGCCGATAAAGAAAAGGAATTAAAGAACGACCCCCGCTTCGTTATACAAATACTATTGCCTAGAGAGTGGGAGAGAGAGGGAGAGAGAGAGGGGGGGAGGCGATGAGCCAAGAGATTCGCAAAAAACTGGAGGGGCGAGGCTAGTGTAGACTCAAAGACAATTTCCGGCAGATTCGCTACGCGACTTTTTCCATCTTCTTCGAGAACGGTCCCTTAGATCCGCAACCGCCACCCCCCCCCGCCCCGACGAGCCGCCTTCTCCTCCACCGCGTCACGGCTTTTTGTCAATTTTCAGGCACGTCTGTAGGGAGCACGGACAGTGCCGATCCTTGCCGTCGGATCTCATTGCCTCCACCCACCCACCCGGGCGGGCCTCATTTATACGCCGGGACTCGGGGCGCGCGCCTGCAGTTCCCTTTCTCACAGCCCCCTCCCCGCCGTCGCGGTCGCGATATGCAAGTCAGGATCATTTTCTTGCGCGGGCTCGCATAGGGCTCGGGTTCTCTTTGTCGAGCTGCTGCTGCTGCTGCTGCTGCTGCTGCTGCTGCTGTTGCTACTACTTTTCACCCCGAGCTTTTTATCGGGCCGCAAAGTATACAGAGAAGCGGTCCGAGAGAGTGAGAATTTTTCAGGCGACGCTCGATTAGCTCGGCCATTGACTATTAGAGCTGCTCACGGATCCCCAGGGGCTCGGCGATTCGTTCCCTGGCTCAGCTTAACGATATTTGTTTACTCGATTAATTGTCCGGCCCAGTGATTTATATTGCGAGGCCTCCGATAAATCTCTCGATTTTAATCATAAATTATTTAAGTCCGCCTAATGCACGTGTAATGACAAATGGGGCCTCTTCGTAAATATCCACTTGGTATTCACTTGGGACAGTCGTCCTCGTGGCGGATGGCGAACGAGAGAGGAGAATGGCTCTCCTCTCCCGTTATCGCGATTATAGCCGCCAACCATTTACTACGCTCGCTCTTAATTTAATGTCAATCCCTCCCTCTACACCCCGGCGAGACGTGGCGGATGGGTATGCAGCAGCGCAAGCCTCCCGAATAAGATCCTTCGACGGATTAATTAAACGGGCATATTAAATTTCAGGCATTGGGAATCCAGGCGCAGGTAAGAAGGCCAAAAGTAAAATCATTCGTCGGAATCGGATCGCGATAATGAAAACGTCCGCTCGATCGGATTTCGGGCCCCGGACAAACGCTCGCGAAATCGAAAGGCGCAGGTATTCGCCGCAAGTAGCCGAGTTGGTTATTTCATTGGTCGGCGTGCGTTTACGTAAGAGCCCCTCCTCCTCCACCACCTCCTCCACCACCTCCTCCTCCTCCCTCGGGTTGCGTGACTACATCAAGAGATCCGAGTCCCCGCGGACGACAGCTACTAATCACCAGGAGTCGCGAAGCTCCTTCTCTCCGAGAAAGCCCTGCCTGAAGGCCGGAGGGGACTCGCGTCGATCCCGCGAGCAGCGATGCGATTTACCGCTCTCCTCTTCTCCTCCCTCCTGTCGTCCATCTCGTCGTCGTCGTAGTCCCCCACGTCCCCACGTCTTTCCCCGAGAGCTCCAGCTCTAGCTCTGGCTCTATCCTCTAGCTCCCTCTGCGGCTATCTATTACCAGCGGGTATAAAGAAAAATAAGCCCGGGCTCGAGGTATATACGAGTGAGCGCTTAAATGCCCGCGATTCGTCTACCGATAACCGCGGATCGGATCTTTCTTTCGTCTCTAGCGGCGAGGACTATCTCCGTCCCGAGATCTCTCGAGAGATCCACGAGTGGCGCGCGCGCTCCTCTGTGTGCGCGCGTATAAGCTGGGACGAGCGAGCGAGCGAGCGGCGGTCAGTCGGGGACCGAGACCGGTGGTCGGCGACGGGGATAGAAAGCAATGATCAATCGAATTTAATGCTCAACTATCATTAGAACTGTTTCTGTCAATGTGTAGGGCAATTAAGGAGGAACGGTGCTCGATAGAGACGGAGACGGAGACGGAGACGGAGACGGAGACAGAGACACACAGAGAGAGAGAGAGAGAGAGAGAGAGAGAGAGAGAGAGAGAGAGAGACATATTTTGACACTGATTCTTAAATAGTTATAACAGGATCGTTCGTCGGCTCCGCGCTCCCTCCCTCGACTTAAGGCTCATTATTACAGTCGGTGCATTTGCAATAATTATGGCCTTGTGTCAGTCGAAATTCCCCGCTCGATAAGTGTGTATTTATCCCGTACATAGATACGTATTGGTAGTCGATGGACAGCGGGAGCGTATTCCGCAACGTATTGAAAAAGAAATCAATTAGACGGAACCGTGTATGGGAGAAAAAGAATTGATTATCAGATTTTTAATTGGAGTCGAGTTAGCGTATATGCGGGAGTAATTATCCGGAGAAAATCATTATCCACGGAAGAAATATGAGAGCGGGTAGTGAAGCTCGGGTTAATGACGAGGAGATAGGTGGAGCGGAGCGATGGCGGCAGTAGATGGGGCAGTTATGACGTAAGTCAAATGACGATGTATTGGCTCGCTCCCGATTTGGGAATCGTCGTGTCGCAAGTAACCCGGCGCCCGTCTACTCCCCCCCCCCCAACCGCGGTCCGATCCTTTTCAGCATTAACCAAATGCGCATTTGTAGAAGTGTGCAAAAATATTTCCGTGCGGACATCGTAGGGCGTGGAGACAACAACGTACCGCGGAGCAGATGGGGGAGACGGCCCGGATCTAGACGAAGTAAATAGCCAGTCGATGAGGGGGCCAACCGGAGACAACTGAAATCGAGGCCACGTGACACGCCGAGGCCGACATACACGGCGATGTCGACGCTCGTGGCGAAAGAGGATCCGCGCTCGTGAATCCAATGACCCAATATTGTTGTTAGCCTGCGAGGAGAGCGGGATCCGGGGGTACCCGGATAGCTCGGCTACTGCGACAAGATCGCTGACAGTGCTGACTAGCCTCTCGAGGACTCGCCGAATAAATTTACACGCGATCCGAGGCCGAGCCCCCAGCCCCGACCCCGACCCCTCGCTCTCGTACTCACTCTACTATCGGCCAAATTGCAAAGGGCATTACATTACAAATGACGAGTGGCTAGGAGATGTATTCCCGTAGACTCGGAACACGAATGTACGTCACGTCACGGCCTCTCTTTCCCCAGCTTCGGCACACCCGAGTTCAAATGCGCGAGACCTGCATGCGAGACCCGCGCCGACTCCAAGGGATTCATGAGCTCCTTGGAGCTCGCGACGCGAGCATGACTCTGGATGACTAGCGCGGATCCAGAATCTTCTTCGACGAGAGCCATTGATTCCTTTCGCTTCTTGGCTTTTAATAGTGGGAGGGACGGAGGCCCGGCTAAGGCTTTTCGGAGTGTTTATATCCTGAAAAATGGCCTCCTCACGGGCCCGTCTCCCTATTACCTCAAGAATCTGGATACGAGTGCCCTTCAGTCCCGAGAAGCTCGGATAAGCGCGTGAAACTCTGAGGTTGGCCGTGCCGTGCTTTTGTCAGTTTTTGCCCGGGCCCGCTTAATTGATAATCTCGCATACGTCCCGGCTGAATAATTGGCTAACGGTCCCCGCTTCCAAGTCCTTTCTTTCATCGGATAATGTATAAGCACGTATTAACTAAGCGTGCACTTAACTACATAATCATTATTGCCATTAGGTTTATCCCGTGAATCAATAGAAGGGGAAAATATTCTATTCCATTAGTCCTCGGTGCGCACAAAGGGCAGCTTTTAAATGTATACCTGACCGCCCCCGTCTCCTCGAGCCGTACATATACCCGTACGAGGAAGAGAGGCGCACCGCGCGCGCGCACATGCACGTGGACAGGCAAAAATAATGACGAACATCGTTAATTACGTTTATTGCGTCATTAGACCGTAGCGGCATCGAGACCAACTGAGCAACATTGAATTTTTAGCAGCGCCGCACAAAGCCTTTTCAATTTAATATTTAGTACGTGGCCTACTCGGTGAAGCGACTACTAATTCCCGTTCCCAGAACTCCCATCCCGAATACCCGTGACGCCGTAATCCGCTCTAACGAAGGATAGCAAAACGAGGAGAATCGACGCCCTAAACGGCGCGGGCGGGCGGGCGGGCGATGCGACGTTTCCTTGACAAGGGCGTATGTGTGCTGCCACTGCCGCTATTGCTACTGCTACTGCTGCTGCCGCTACTGCTACTCCGGATCGAGAGAGAGAGAGAGAGAGAGAGAGAGAGAGAGAGAGAGAGAGAGAGAGAGAGAGAGAGAGAGAGAGAGAGAGTACTAGTGCTGGTTGCCAGAGGACTCGGGCCAAGAACAATGATAATTCGCCAGGCTCTGCGCAAACAGGCATTATCTCGCCCCGAGTTGAACCTTATTCTCTCTCTCTCTCGACGTCTATCTAGAAGCGTTAATGCGGCTCTCGCCAACACCCCCCCCCACTCTCTCCTCACCGACTCAACCGTCCTTCGCACCTAAGGTAAACGTATCCCGATAGGAACAACAGACGACTTCCAGTTGGCGACGCGTATGTTCCTCTGTATACACAGATGCGCGAAAAGGTCTACGACCCCCCTCCCCCTACCCTCGCCAACTTCAACCATCCCGATCGCTTTATCTTTATGATTTCGTAAGCGAAACTTGGCCACTACAAGCCGGGACGCTCGGAGACGAAATCTTCACAGACGGTCGTATATCATCGAATCGGGGATGCTCAGCCGGCCCCGGCTAGCGAGGTACGGTTAATCGAGGACCGAGGCTGCCCCGTTAAATTTAATGCCCCTGCCTGCTGCTTTAAAGCGGATCCGAGCCACTGATATTCATATTTTACGCAGACGCATGATTGGCCGGTGTGCTCCGTGGATGGTCGGATGGTCGAATGGTCGGATGGTCGGATGGTCGGGAGAGGGCGGAAGTCATCGACTGCTTGGCCGGCTTGGTCGGCAAGCCGATGAGCCACGATGACGAGGAGACGAGGAGGACGGTGGCGAGTAAGCGGCACCAGGAGATCTGGACAAGTGGCCGTAGCGTCAAATAGACCCAGAGCGGTTCTCCGTCGGTTTTCGGAGCATCGAAGGTCGACACCACGCATGGACGGGCTGATGCTCGAGAACCCCCCCCCCCTTCGAATCGAAAAACCTCGAGGTTTTTGCAACCGCGCGCCCTCGTCCCGCGGACGTGTACCTACTGCAAAAAATTCGCCCCCTTTCATGATGTCTGTACAATCTAGTGCGAGCGCGGACGTAGAGCACGCTGACGCGGGTCTCCAGTGCCGATAAAGGTAGGTAAATAAGGGGGGAGCGTCTTGGATTATTGCTCACGATTTACACGGCCCCATTGGTGAATCGCTCACCTTGGCATGCAACATCAAATCGCACGTCAAACAACCGGACTCTTCTTATTCGCTTACTTGTGAAATCCATTGAGGCATGAAATTTATTTTCAGCTCCCTATTAATGTAAGTTTGCCAACGCTCTCCAGCAAGTGCTTCTAGCTCCCTCCCCCCCCCTCTCTCTCTCGCTGACTCCTCTACGTCACTGAAATACAAGATCATTAGATATCGCGGGAGATTAAAAGCCAAGAAGTTGCTCAATAAATGCAGATACGCGTCCCCTCCCCCCGTCCAGCATACATGTGTAGACGAACGAGTTAACCCGAGGCAGCCAAGGACTATAGATTAATATATATATATATATATGTATATATATATAATCGATTGGCCTTTCTTCGGGGAAGGCGCACCTCCCCTCCCCTCAACCCCCCACCCAATCAACCCTCTCGCCACCGAGGCCAGCAGCGTCGTTAGCTTAGAAAATATAATATCCTAGGAGGAGGGCAGGGGGAAATCGGCGAGATTCGAATCTCCGGAGGGAGAAAGCCAGCGAACGACAGTCGACGATTTCCTTACGGGGAGGCGCATGCGCCTAGACTCGGTGACTCGGTGACTCGATGACTCGGGACACAAGGAGGAGAGGGTAATTTTAATAAACGTAATGCCGAGTCCGAGTCGACGGTACGAGCGAGCCTCCTCGGACACGACCGCTTCCTTCCATCCGCGATGCGTATTGATATTTATGTATGTGGATGACAGAGAGTGACGTGGCCGTATAGTTAACCGCGTGCGTGGGCCCATGAAGAAGCTCGGACCGTTATGGAATGGGGTGGGAGGGGGGGGGCTGCTGCGCCGAGTGAAGACGTTAACGTGAAATTTATTTCGCGAAAAACGCGGCGATAAGGAAACGCGTAATAACTCCCCGGCTAACCACCGCAATAATCCTGCGGAGGACGACTGTTCCTCGATTACTATTGGCTCCGGGTATCGTTACATACGCTCCATCTCCCAGTCGCATAAATCACAGGTCACGGCACGAGTAGTCGTCATCCCCCTACCCGAAAATATTCCAAATAATCCCTCTACCGTATTAATACGCAATAGATACACGAAATACATCCTTATGCGCCGGGAGCTTCATCCGACTAATGATTCTCTCTCAATAAATGTACGGGTAACGTGTACTGGGCATACGCTGTTGAAAAGCCTCGCGAAACATCATGTGTACGGACATGCTGATTGATTCGCTGCTTCAGGAAAGAAAAACAGGAGAGAGGAAAAAAATCTTTCGTCTCGCGTTATGAAAATTTTGGGAATAGTGGCCATAATGGATGAGGGTTAAATGCTCGTGATGTAATAATAGTGTCTACCGGGGACGCGCCCGACAAGCTTATGAGCTTATTAGATTTTAATAAATTATTCATTCGGAGGGTCGGTTTTATTTGAGAATCGGCGCGCTCATTAGTAATACCGATGTCGATTTTAAGGCGGGACGCATCGGCATCTCCGACTTGGCCTCTCGACCTTCCCCAGCCCTCCCTCGGCCAAAGGCATAAAACAACAAGACGACGAGCCCGAATTTATGGAGACTCGTTTAACGAGGGGGTCTCCCGTAATTAATTCAAATTTCGATAATAAAATTGTCAGTGCCAGAGTCCGTGGCTGTCAGGTCATTATTTCATTGCCGATCTGTCGATCGCTCGGCAGATCTCGTCCCCGTACGAGGCGGAAATCCATAATTACATTTACGAGCAGCGCGCTTCGCTCCGCTCCGCTCCGTCTAAGCGCAATCGGATGCGCGAGGACTTAACGATGATAAAGGGCATTCTCGCCCCCCCTCTACCCCCCAATCCCACTCTCTCGCCCCTTCTCTCTCCGCCCCACCCACGTGTTTATTCAACCGGGTAGGGAGCAATCTGCGAGGCTCATTACGTAATTATCATCGCTCCCTGAGCCCCTTGACGAAGCCGAAACTGACTTTTTAGCTCTCGAGGGTCCCCGTTCCTGCGGAGCTTGACCGGGCGCACGCACGCGGCGCTCCTTCGATTTCTGTGGCCGCGGTCGGGGTCGCTCCGGGCCCCGTAGCTTAGATCCTATCGCGTTCACCTGCTCGGTCCTGGCCACGGGACGCGTGCTCGTATAAAGTCGTGGCGACCCTCCCCCTCCGTCTCCCCACCCTCCCTCCCTCCCTCCGTATCGTCCTCCCTCCCGCAGAGGATCTTAGAGGTCGTTTTGCGCGGCCGAGCTCCGATTAACGGAACGAAAAGTCGCAAAAGTATTACGAGTCGGTTTATTTTAGCGGAAGAGAGGCTCGCTCGGCTTATTTTATAATTGAAGCGAGCCAGGCGCCCTTTCGGGCTCTGTGTACACTATTGCACATTAGTGATAAATCAAGGAACATGAATTAGAAATGGAGGTAAAGGCCCGAGTGTTTGTTCCACGAGCCGAGTCATGCATTCAGCTTTATTCCCAACAATCAAAGGGATATTTATTAACTCTTTCTTACTCTTTGAGGCCAGAGAGGATGAAGCGCTCGAGGCTACGCGAATGGGCGGACGGACCAAGCGATATGGAGTAACTTATTTATTTCTTCCCTCCTTATCTACTTAGACCTATTCCTTCCCGGCCAACATGATTTCCAACGCCAAGTCTACGAGTATCCGAGATCCTACCCGTAAGTTCTTCGCTTACGGGGCTGCATAAGAAGGGGTGCCCCGCCCCGATCGGAGAAGGGGAAAAATCATATCGAGGGAAGGAGGAGCCGGCGCGAGGAGGACTTGAAGCTTAAAAGGACGGGTTCGATACTTCCTTATCCCGGGTTATCCCGGGGCGGGTCACCGTTATCCTTGCAGTTTTTCCTCCTTTAATAAGACGTCTTTATTGTTTTCTTAAAGGAACCGCGTCACTTAGGTGAGGCGCGATCACCTCAGGGACAAGTTTAAGCTGCGTATCGGGTGGGGGAGGTCCAGAGAGTGCAAGCAAGGCCAACGACGTCACCAGCTCAAATAATTACCCCGTGGATGTTGATTAGCAGTATTTTCCGGCGCTCGCGATAGTCACCCGAATGATAAATTATCTCCGGTGAAGGGAACACGTCGAGCTAGTAGGAATCTCTTCTATCCAGGGTCGCGGCATGTCTAGTGCTTTCGAATCCGCTAATAATGTATACGATTAGATATGCCCCGGGCTTGATAATCGAATAATAACAATAATAACAACAACAACAACCATAATAATAATAATAATAATCAATCAATCATGAAGCTGCTCTATGGGTTTGGACCAAGAGTGCTTCATCGTTCATTAAGGAGGCGACGTACGCATGCATTTCCGTGTACCTTGATTGAAATAAATCAATTATAAGGTGGGGGGCGGAGGGGGTGGTGCGAAGGACAGCGGCTGGACAGAAATTAAAAAAACGTAATTTGTAATGAGGAGAGAAGACCGCGAGAGTACCGAGTAGCGTAAGATAAATGCCGAGAGACGTTGGAAATGTGAGTAAAAATACGGCGCTCTTTGCGTATCTCCGCGCGGTCGTCTCTTGCTGCGCATCGCTCCCCCCTCCCCCCCTCCACACCCCCTCATACCCGCGTCACATCATTCAGTCCACTACTGGACCTCGTCTTTCTCCGTGCGTACATTGTCGCAATTAAGGAGAATTACGAGCTTCGCGCTCCGCAACGACAACGACTCACGGGATGAATCATGCGGGCGAGTTCTTTCTCTCTCCCACCCCCATCCACGAGCCGTCGGTTCCACTGGATACGCGTACACGTACAGCTCCGACGCGACTATTCACAAATTACCGAACCGAAGCGATGGATGAATCGGGCAAAGAGAGACAGGGTGTAGTAGCCTTTGCAAGTACAAAGCGCGCATACAGAATTGATTGGAGTTACATGAGCGGGGGCGGATTACGAACCCCGCGCGATACGAAATAACGAGTCGGGACGAGTTTAAAAATAGACTTGACGAAAGGTTCAGGGCTGCGAATCGTACGTACGGGGGCGTCGAATGAGCGATGCCCTCACGGAATACGATGCATGTCCCAACGGCATGTGGGAGAGGACATGGTTTTTACTTAACTGATCGGCCGATCCCCGAATATCTCTCTCTTATGTGCCACCATGGGGCTAATAATAACGATTGTCCGGCTCGGCTTTATTGAGCCGGACCATTTATCAACGGCGAGAGTTAACAAGGTTCTGGCTCGAACAGACCCCCCCCCAACCCCCCAAACCCCGCACCCCTCCCCATCCCGCCTCAAGCAACCGTCCATCAGGCCAAGCCGCGCCAGCTCACCCGACGCGGCATACTTACAATTTATTCGCTTTCAATTTGTAAGGAGATCATATATCTGACGGAGAGAGCATTAATTAATTATTTCAACGACATTATAACAATTACCCACCGTATGGGGGGGGGCGGAAGCGGGTACAACGGGCCAATGGGGAATCCCGATAAGCAGCTACTTACGAAACAATCGTCGTTTCAGCATTTAATTAAGAATAAAGGGGATGCGCGGCCCTACCAAGTTAAGTAAGTAGCCAAGGGCTAACGGCCCCCCCACCCACCTACCCACCCACCTACCCACCCACCCCCACTGACAATGTATAACGACATCGTGCACTAATCAGCTCGACCGATCGCTCCTGTCGCTCGACCGCACGTCACCCACATACGTTCGCAAACGGCGACAACTTTAATGAACCGCATGCTAAATAAGCCGGTGGGTGAGGGGTGGGAGGGAAGGTACACTGACCGCCTTGGCATAACAATCGCATGACGCGTTATTACTTTGGAGCTCGAATGCGACACTGCCATTGTTAGGCCACAGGGAGAGGGCACGAGTAGTATGAAGAGGAGGGGGGGGGATCGACGCAATTGTCGACCCTATTAAAGGGTGAGAGCACCGAGGCGCCGAGGCGTCGACCGGAATGCATCTGCTACTTGAAAATTTTCAGCGGACAGCCGCCAGCCGACCTTTAACGTACGTATCCCTCAAGGACAGCACGTATAATATCTCCATCGCTCCTGAAGCAGCGACACTCTGGCTCCGACTTAACTCCTATTTAACATTAGTCACGTTTCTTTGAGAAGCGCTGCGGATAAACGACCACGGCGGCGGGACAAGGAGGGTGCTGGACTCCTCTATCAAAGAGCTGGATCGATCTCCGAGTCTACGTACATGCGATATCCTCTCTCTTCCTCTTTCAAAAGCTATTCGTGCTTTGCGGAGCTTCGAATGTATGCGTTCCCTTTTATCATCGGACGTCCCTGTCCCTCTCTCTCTCTCTCTCTCTCTCTCTCTCTCTCTCTCTCTCTCTCTCTCTCTCTCTGGTCGTCTCCGTCTCTTAACTCGGCACTTAGGAATGGGAAGGGTGTGTAAGGTCCGATGGGGAGAATATTCTTCCGTGGACTTTCTGCTTCGGGCAGGGGTCAAACTCCCTTGCGTTTTTAACGCAAGACGTGGAGATTTACCCCGCCCCCCTTTCCGCCCGCCCCGCATGCCAACCAACATCATTGCCGTTCCGCGCTCGGACTAACGACCAGTTCGCAAATGTATCGCCGGACCATCGCGAAATAATGAAATAACCTGAAAAACGAGAATCGATCCTAGTATAAGGTGAGGAGTAAGAGGAGGCGGAGGAGGCGGAGGAGTAAGAGGAGGCGAAGAAGGAGGGAGAGGATGAGGGGTAGGAGGAGTGGACGAAGAAGCGACTAGAGGATGAAGCGCACCTGTATGGCGATGCCGTCTCTCTCGCGGCCATTCAAGAGCGCAGTGCGCGCAGATATAAAGGGGACAGGCTCATCTTGATAAACGGAGCTCGCGAGGAAGAATTCTTCGGTTTATACGGAGATATTTTGTATCTGCGCGAGCCCGACGCGAGGCGCTTCTATCCGCTTTTTTTGTCAATTAGCGAATTATTGAGGAATAAAAGGCCAAGATCGTTTTTACGGCTGAAGATTTTTCCCGGCGGTTACAGTTCGCGTGATTCCGAGACTCCGATTGCCTCACTGCCGCTCCGGACCTGCTGCTCCAATCTTCCCATCGCGTTCCGTCCACCCCTTTTATTCCATACATTGTTGTAGCCCATTATTAATACATAATGAAGCGAGAGTCGGAGGAGGCCGTAAGAATCTAAAGAGGGCTCTCTGGTGGCGGCATAATAAACTAATTTAAGCCTTGGTACTACTCGCGAGTCGTCGACATTGACTTATTCGCTCGAGACCCTCCTCCCCCGCCCTACTTCCTCGCTGATGTCATTTCCAGGATTTTTCCACGTTCAGGCTATTCGCACGGCTTGCACATCTCTCCCCCCGCTCCCGCTCCTGCTCCCGCTCCCGCTTCATAAGTATTTTATCTCGAGGAGCTCGACGAAGAGGAATGACCGCGCGCATTCGGGCGTAATTTATAAAATTAAATGGCTTTATACGGATCGGAGGATGAAAGTGATGGGCGCGATGATGCCGAAGAAGGCCCGAATTCCCAAATAAGAGGCTTCATAGATCTGATACGCGAGGAGGTGGATCCAGTGAAAATTACAAAAATATGCCCAGATCTCCGGAGGTGGCCTAACCTTTGATTCTCCCGCTCGCCAGCCGCTCGGGAGAAGAAACGCGCGCATACCGCGATGCGTTGGCCTTGATAACTCGTAAAGTGCCCCGCCGATTCCACCGCCCCCCTCCACCCCCTCCTACGGGAAGAGAGGAGGAAGCCCTCGTGCAGCCTCACGATCGTTATACTGCACGTAGAACGAAGAGGCGGACTCGCGTAGCGGTGTGACTCGAGTCACACCGTCGCTCTTTTACTTCCAATTTCGACAAAAACGGCCTAAGCCCAAAGGCCTTGAGATTTATGCAATAAATTTATTGCCTCCGCTGCGTCATACCCTTTCTATTACTTTTATTATCATTCTACGTTCATTCGGCGTAGTCCTGGCGCTAAACTTGTATTCTTCGTCTTCGTCTTCGTCTTCTTCTCCTCCTCCTCCTCCTCCTCCTCCTCCTCCTCCTCCACCAAAGACGATAAGACTCTCATTCGTAGTCATATTTACGCCGGCAGCTAAATATTCCCCGCCTTAGTAGGGCAAATTCTAAAAAATTTCTACTCGGGGCTATAAAAGTAATTGAGCCCTTTCGCAAGGACTTGCATTATTTCTGGACCGAGGGCCGTGAGTAATATAATGCGGCGCGGCCGATCGAGCCGCGGCCGTCGCGCGCCATACCAGTTATTATCTTAATATCGAGTTAAATGCCGAAAGATGCGCTGCCGAGGAGAGCAAGCCGGACAGGTGCAGGGGCACTCGACTAGTTTGGGCACGAGGAAAAAGACACGCGATGAAGGAAGGTGGATGGGGGTGCCGAGGGGTGGGAGAGGTCGACTCGAGGCAAAGAATTATAAAGGAAACGAGGGTCTCGGTGCACTTTATAGAGGCAAGTCGGGTCGTAAATCGTTGCCGAGCGCGTTAAATGACCCTGCGCGACCGTAAGGACCTAGCGTTTCCCGTAGCCGCGTTTCCCCCATTCGATTCGGGCCTCGTTCTCGCGGCCGCTTTAGCGCCGGCGATGCGCGAGCCGAGCCACAAGGACTCACGGGAGATAATGACAAGCCGCGCTCGGCTTCCGGTCTTTGGTTTGAGCGTCTCAGGGGGCAGGGGCCGAGGGGACACAGTATAAGGCAGTACGAGCATCTCACCGGCGTATACAAGCGGTAGCCTCTCGCTGCGTCTCGAGGGGGACGGGGGACGGAGGTTTCATTGGGGTGCCCCCTCTGACTTTCGGCATTACGTGGCTTTGGTGAGGAGCGTGAAAGCCTTCCGCCGTTAATTTTCCATCAGTCGCCTGGTAGAGCGGGGAGCTCTCGCCGGCCCACCGCGACGCCGTAGCTTCGGCGTCGCTCGGCTCCCAGCGAATGAGGCAACGGCCTATTCAAGCTCGCTACGATCCGGTTGTTCAAGTCGCTCCTGCGAGCGAAACGCTCCGTTGTAAGGTCGGTTGCCCGGGTGGGGGCGGGGGGAGAGGAGCGTAGAGGAGAGATTTGACGGGTCGGGGAGGAGCGGTGTGTGCGGCAAAAGGGAGCTTTTGCATCGGAGCACGTGGCTTTACGTCAGAAGCGATACCAGCTGCCGCGCTTCTACTTTCACGGGCTTGTGCGCCTAGAGAGATTACGCACGTTCCTGTACGAGCCGAGTGCACGTTCTCCCGGTGGGGCCGGGGTAGGCTGGCATCGGGACAACGGTAGCCCCCTCCCCCCAACCCCACTCCACCTCATTCCATTATTGGCAGTGGTCTCGCTGATTTTACGATCGCAGCTGCGCGCAAGGGCGGCGGTGGCGGCGGCAGTGGCAGCGGCGGCAATTTCTTGCCTCGTCTCACGGCGTGTCATTGGCTTTTAAAATCGACGACTCTCTCTCTCTCTCTCTCTCTCTCTCTCTCTCTCTCTCTCTCTCCCTTCTATCTCTGAGGTTAGTGCGTTCCTTGGTAGAGGCTCGCGAGCTCTTACACCTCTCCACGACAATCGGCTGCTTTATCGCTCATTTCCTACTCATTTCCATTATAAGGGCCGTATTTTCTCAATCGAGCGCACGTTCGCGACCATTTATCCTCCCAGGACGGGACGTAGTTCCCATAAAATTCAACGAATTTATCAATGCTTATAATATGTTGTCGACCCGAGGAAAATTCATATCCGTTTCATTGCCAACTAGGCATTTCGCAACTCTAAATCAGCAGCATTAGCTTGAACGGCGCTCTTAATTCGTATAAACACCGCAGCGATTATCCGCCCGAGATAAGCTATACTCGGAATCACGTGACAAGCGTAGCGGAATCCAGAGCGATTTCAATTTCATTGCAAGTTTTAAATCAATGGGTCGAATGAGCTGTGAATGACCGCCGACATAGTCTTTCATAGGCTTCTTCTTCTTTTACAGGAGGATAAGGCTCGATCGGTATATGAAAAGCCTATCCCCTGCGACGTAACGAATCGCGAATACAAATGACGAATATTGTCATTTGCAGTAGAAAGAGTTCGTTGCGCAAGGCACAGAGCCCAGCAGCTAGCCATTATTAATCATTACCGCTCGGACATGTAATACGCATAATGTCTGTCGTATTGATAATTAAAGACTGGCGACGCGAGAAGAGTAATTAATAACATTGGAGATATAAAAAAAAGAAAAAAAGTTACGGGAATTCTTTGAATGTTGGCCGTCCTTTGGAGACGCGGCTGCTAATATCCTCGTCAATCGGCAAGGATACTGATTGAAATAACGAAGCGGAAGCGGTCGAGCTTACCCTGGGCTTGTCGCCGTTATGGGTCCGCTCCGCGTGCCGTCCGAGCTATCGGGCATACGACTTCCGAGCTATTTATGCAACAATATCGAATAATAGTTATCGAATGGGAAAAGGGGAAAATCGGTTTGGCGGAGGGGGACAGGGGATACCGAGAGTTTACAATTATTTTAATGTATACGAGGATGCCGACGTTGCCCGGCACCGAGGGAGAAAATTGACTAAGGAGGATGATCTGAGCGGATCGTGAGAGACGCAGGATGCACGACTGGCATAATTTAGGCACGTTTGGATGCTCTGCCCCCCCCCAACCCATCCCCCTCCGTCACCACCTTACCCAGCCTCCCTCTGTACACCGGGGATATATGTATATATATGAAGTCGAGAGATCGGCGAAAGCCTCTGCCTCTGCCTCGGAGCCGATCGTGAAGCAGAAAAGCGCCCGAGGCCAAATAAATCAAGTCCCTCCGCGCGCGTTAACTTTACAAATAATGTCCGAGATGGTGCAATTCGCGCTGCACTTCGTAATTTCAATGTTATCTGGAAGCTGCCAGCTGTAGAGGAGCGGAGTGGTTTTGGCAGGAGGAGCCGGAAGTTGGTGGATGAAGGGAAGGGAAGAGGAAAGGAGCAGAACGCTTTTTCTCGAGTTAATTAAAATCGCGCTCATCGTGCGGTGGAGGTATTCGCGGGGGGGAGGCGGAGGTGTTAGTCGATGCTCCTGCAAGGGGTTCGCTCGTTTTATTCGGGCCGTCCTAGGCTTACCATTATCATTATCATTATCATCATTATATTTATTATTGCTGTTGTTGTTGTTGTTTTTGTTGTTATATTTATCGTTATTATTATTATTATTATTATTATTATTATAATTATATACGTAGAAGGCCGTCTGGCCCCGTTCGCTCGTTTCTAATGCCGGAGTCCGAGAGGTGGACGGAGGAGGCCCGTACTCGGCCAGGAATTCGACGAGTCATGACCGCCGGCCGGCCGGCCGACCGGGGCTACACAGAAAGACTCCCGAGCGAGCCTGACCTGCTTTTATCTTAATCGTAATCTTCCTCCTACATACCTACATACATATATCCATACGTGCACCATATTCTATGTATGAATCACCGTCTTTTTATAACGTCCCAGCACGAGCCAACGCGTACTGTCGAATTTTAATTACTTTCATGGAGTGTAATGAAATCGTATCTTCCTACTTCCAAGCGGCTAATTCCCTCAATCCGAGATCCCCCCTCCTCCTCCCCTCTCTCTACCACTGTCACGTTTCCTATTAACATGAGTTTTTCTCTATCTATCTTTCTTTCATTCGTTCTTTCAGCGGATGGCCAATCAAGGCTGGGGGAGATTTTTATCTTAACCATCCACTGCTCTTTATAAATTGCGTGTACGGTAATGTAAATGAACGTGAGGGACAAAAGCTGAGCGCCACTTACGATTGTGGTCCCATCGTACTTGGGAATAACTAGTATACCTCGATAAAGGGCTGAGGCTCCCGAGGGCTAATTGAATTCCCCGAGCTCTTCAAGTTTACGTGAAAATAATTCGAAATAATCGTCCCTATGCTTCTTTGCTCGATGGGCTCCACCACGGCATGCTCTCAGAGCCTCCAGCCCCACCCCCACGACGATTCCGGTACGCGGCTCCGATAAGAGCGAGTAGTGCTGTCCCATAGGGGGCAGGGTAGCACCGGACAGATACCCGGCCCAATGAGCTCTGCACTCCTCATCGTCTAGCCCGAAGAAGGCTACCTACCACCCCCGTCTTCACGCCTCAGCCCGATCTATTATTATTTCTTATTACCGTTATTATTGTTATTATTGTTGTGAGTATCGCAGCCAGTCGTGGCGGAGGTTGTCGGTGTTGTCGTTGAGCGACCGAGTTCGGTAAATTATTGGCGTAACCGCGACCGGTGGTGGATTTCCGTCCCTTCGCCGTGTAAGCGACGTCTTTCATGGTTACGTGAGTCTTACGAATGAAAATGGGAATGGGAATGGGGGGGGGGGAGCATCCCATTCCCGTTACCGCCGATTTCGGCCCTATTCTGCCCTAACGAGAGAGACCTGCACGTGCCGCGTTGGGGCGCGTATCACCGGGCTCTCTCCAAGCGAGTCCCACTGCAACCAGTCTTGGTTGCGATCCGGGACTGCCGGCGCGGAACATCGAGCAATATGAATAATGCGCCACGTTTTTTGTTTTTGTTTTTTTTTTTTTTTTTTTTTTTACCGAAGCGACCGCCGCTCCCCGCGATCTCTGCCCCCGCAGCCGACGAAAGTAATGCAGCCGCAGAAGAAGGCGCGGATAATGGGAGAGTAAAATGTATCGGAGGGTGGGAGCCCGTTCGAATGGGACACACGCACGCACGCACGCACGCACGCACGCACGCACGCACACGCGCACACGCGCAGGTAAGCACGGACGGACATTCGGCGAGTCTCGCGCGACTCCGTTTCCTCTCCCTCCTCATCTTGGCATCGAGAGTCTAGCGAGACGAGGCCTGCTATCCCTGCACGTTCTCGTCTCTCTGCTTTTGCGATTTCAGCGGTCCGAGCGGCCTTCCTCGCTCACCAGAGGTGTGCCCTCTCTCTCTCTCTCTCTCTCTCTCTCTCTCTCTCTCTCTATCTCTCTATCACACACACACACACACACACACACGAGTGCGCGCGCACGCACAGAGTCTCCGCTGACTTTTACGCGGCTCTTACGATGCGCATGGAGATGAAGAACTCGGGAGCGGCCATTGTTCTTCCCCCTCTGTCTTCAAGCGTGTTCTCCTGAATGTCCGCGCGACTGCTTCGTGCTGCGGCCAACGAAAAAATCTATCGACCTAATGCCGATGTCCCTGCCCGGGCGCACTCGCGAAAAGAGCTACCGTTTCCCCGCGCCCCGGACGCCGACATTAAACCGCCATTGTCGCTTCAACCTGACACTGCAGCCTTAATCTAACGGACCCGAACAATGGGCGTAGGCCACTGGATTAATCCCGACGGTCTTTCTTCTTCTCGAGCGTCCCTCCCGAAACCTCAGCCGCCATCGCGTACATCTGAATTATGTCTCCTTTGTAATGCTAAGAACCTGTCACCCTTACAGATTTATTCGATTAAAGCCACCCGCGGCCAAGTCTTCCTCGCTCATGTCCTTCTTCCGACACTCGTGACCTCCATTTCTGGGCTCAAAATCGATTCAAGGTCAATTTATCATCCCCGAGGAGCGCCAGAGAACGAGGATTATCTATTAGCCCGTCTTTCAAAAGAACTGGAGATTTCATCAATTATAATCCACTGGTCATGCAAAACTCGTCCCGTTCATTTGCTTTTTTAACAATCATGACAATAATAATAATAACAATAATAATAATAATAATAATAATAATAATAATAATAATAATAATAATAATATTAATAAGAGAATAATAAGGGATTTAATGATGCTCGATACCGCGATCGCAGACGTGAATAGGGTTTTTGCATTTCAGCCGAGACGAATCATCCTGAATTTACTTAAAATATGAAATATTTGCTCATGTTTTTATGGGAGTGACGGCTTCATCCAAGAGGGAATCATCGTCTTCTAGGGAGACGTGCTCGAGATGCGGGGAAGCTGAGAAAGATGAAAGGAGGGAGTGCGGAGGACCATTAGGGATGCACGTACGTGGCATTTTCATAATGGGGCGCACAAGCAGCAGTTCGTAAAGTTTAAATAGTCCCGTATGCCCGTGTATTAGCGAAGCGGGTTATCGATTTAATGGGAATCGGCTTAGGGATAGAGCAGCGACTGACAAACAAGTCAGGGCGGCGGCTGGGGCGGGGGGAGGGGAATACGTCCCAGGAATACATCGATCCCCGGTTTTCGCCCTTCCGACAATCTTCCATCTCTTCCATCTCGACTTCCACGTACGGTACTTATTGAAAAATGTTACTTTTCCTTAATCCCCGGGGGATTTTTACGAGAAAGGGAGTTTCCTATAAATGATATTCCATTCCCGGGATCGTCCATAAAACGCAAAGGTTGAAATTCCTAAAATAAGCGCTTCCTTCGGGAAATCCGATCGGGCATCCGAGAGCTCGCGCTCACGACCGCGGCTACGGCATACTACTACCACTGCTACTACCACTGCTACTACTACTACTACTACTACTACTACTACTACTACTACTACTACTACTACTACGATAATATTCTCGCGTCGGACTGGAATTGGAAAATGCCGTCCCGTGCCTCAGTCCGCGAGCCGGATAAATGCAAATGCACGGCAGCCTCTTCCCTCAATGGCATTCCTCCTTCCTTCGAGGCCATTAAATCAGCGAGGAAACGTCGAAAAGAATAAACTGGACCGCGGCGAGGAGATGCCCCGCGCGCTCACCCGTGACTCGAATGCCGGCCGCGCGCCCCTTGTTTCCGCGGTTACGACTCTGACCTTAGCCTCGCGGCTGTGCCGCCTCTCTCCCCCGCCCCGCCCCCCCCGTCCCTATATCCCTACGCACAGACCCGCCTCGCCTCGCCTCGCCTCGCCTCACCGCGCCGCGGATCCTTCGCGAATCCTTCGCGAATCTTAGCCACGGGATCGTCGCCGGCTCGCTCGCTCCCAGCTGCCCAGGCTTTTACCCCGCCAACGGTAACAGCCCCCGCACCCTGCCCCTCTGAGCCAGCATCGGGAGCTACTGGGGATCCGCGGAGTCACGGCCTCCCCCTATCAGCGATAGCGCGCGCACCGGCACTCGCGATGCCGACTCCGCTACAACGTCTCGATGGACAATGAGAGAGACGACGGATAAAGCCGAATCGAATGCAGCGGATAATTATTATCCGTCGGCGGCCATCGCTCGACGGATTTCCCCGGTGCTACCTTCGCCCGCTGCGAAACGGCAACAACGACAGCAACAACAACAGAACAGAACGGAACAGAACAGGTAGATACGTAGGGGAGCGAGAGGGAAAATTCTCTGCCTCTCGCGTAACTCAAGCGCCACGTCCGGCTCTCTGCGGCTACGCGCCACTACCGCCGCCCCGGCAGCCCCGCCCCCGTGCGGGCAACGCTC
Source organism: Ceratosolen fusciceps (assembly GCA_018883505.1). NCBI lineage: Eukaryota > Metazoa > Arthropoda > Insecta > Hymenoptera > Agaonidae > Ceratosolen > Ceratosolen fusciceps. Next base: position 1,649,455 of record RCIC01000012.1, on the reverse strand, counting down.
GGGATTTTATTTACGCGTGTCCGTTCGTCGGGAGCCTCGACTCGCGCATTCGTGATTCGAAAACGGTAATAGTTGGGAGCCGTTCTCCGTGGCTCGGTCCCGAGAGCTACGCGGCACCGGCCACCTTCCTTTCCTTCCCCGGATTTTTATATCCGGTCGCGTGGGCCTCACTGGAACCGAGGCATTGGGTGGGCACCGCGCACGACGATGACCGCCGCCCCCTCCCCCCCCCCGGGCCTGAGCCTCTCGCGATACCAGCGATTAGCCGATGATTACCCGATCCGAAAGGAAACGTCATCCGCTGATCACTTATACAAGCGCGATACGGCCGGACTGTCGATGGCCAGTCGACCGGGGCACTTTTAGTTCCTCCCATCTCCTGGGAGAAGCTCACACTGACTCTTCTCGCTCGTGTCTAGCTGGCCGCCGCTTACGGGAGCCGGGTGCCGAATGTATGCATGGATCAAGAGAGCAGAGCGAAAGGAGTCGGAGGATCATCGTCTCCGTTAGCTAGGGCCGGATGGTGGGAGATCGGAGGAGGGGAGGGGAGGGGAGGGGGGGGGGTGAGGCGTGTGGCTGTTTCCAAATATTTTCAATAGCGCGGATGACACATTCTCCGAGGAGCGACGTCCCTCCCTCTGCCCCTCCGGCGCTCAACTGGCCAGGCGTCGATCCTATTGGTCCAGACAGCCACGAGAAACCGAGCCGTCAATATCCGAGCCGTCACTCACACGTGCCAGACTCAACCGGAGGAACGGAGCGCATGTGCCAGTAACAAGTGTCGCGTTAGAGGCTCGGGCGGTTGGTGGGCCGGCGGTCGGCGGCCGGGGGCGGGGCGCAGGCGCGACTACCGACCGACAGAGCCACTTCTTGCCGCGAGCTGACACCCGGATCGGTCATCTCGGCCACGCGAGACCACGCAGACGTCGTCCGGCCGCTCGCGGCCGTTTCCTCGCCATGTCCACCCCACCCCCGCTTTGTCCCCCCTTCATGCCGTTTTATTCCTCTTTTATTCCTGCGGGCCAGGCCGCTCCCTCCCCGTCCCAGCACAAGATAGCTGACAACAGGCGAGATAACGAGCGCGCGGCCCAGCCCACGCGCGGCCATCTTTCATCGAGCCCGGGTGCCGAGCGAAATAGGAGAAGATGAAGCGCTACGAGGAGAGCATCAGTTGAGCTGCCCGTGGTGCCTTTTTACCAGCCAAGCCGAGGAGGTGTCCGCCTCGCGCACGCCGCCCTCGAGATTATCATCTAGACAGATTATATACACCGAGCGCGGGCGCGCTGCTGTCGAATTTTCGTGCGTTCCGGCGACACCGTTGTCACCTCGTCCCCTCCACCCGACACACAGCCTCTTTCGACGCTCGGACGTTGTAATCGCGAGGCTACGACGCTTTTACCGGAATCCGACCCTGCCCCCCCCCACCCTCACTCTCTCCGTCTCTTATCCAACACCTCCGTCTCCGGCCCCGGGGATCTCGTGTGCGTACAGCCGACGAACGAGCTGCTCAAAGTTTTTATAATCGGTAAAGGCCAGTACCGTCTATCCCGCCTCTATGTCTGACTATGCCCGACCGGGCGAGTCTCCTGCTCTCCTCGTTCTCGCGTACGTGGAATAACGTTAGATACCCCCTTGCCGTCGTCGCCGTCGTCGACTCAGGACGTATAAAACCTCGGTCGCGCGGAAGGTATTATATATTCGACTTGCTCGGACACGATGGAGGACCGGACCCTCTCCGCACAAATAATGCAAAAGGCTCCTCCGTCCGTGTCTGCCTCCCCTCTCTCTCAACCTCTCTCGCTCTCTCTCTCTCTCTCTCTCTCTCTCTCTCTCTGTCTGTCTCTCTGTCCTCCCCTCGCCCCTTCAGGGCTACTAGTTCCTTCTTTGTATACGTGCTTTCGAAATTCGGGGAACCCCGGCCTTGATGGATATACTACGTAGATTTATAACGTATACGCGCGGCGTTCGTTAATTGTGATATGATTTTATCGGCTCCGGGAGAGGAGATTTATATCGGTCCGGGGCGAAGAGAACCGACCCATAGGCGAGCCCCAGCCTCGGTCCCAGCCTCTGCCGCGGCGGAGAGGTTCTCAAATCTCATCGGGCAGACTTTAATTCACTTTTATCGGCTGCGCATCTCATATTCGCAAAACAGCCTTGGCCTCCGAGGAATTTCAATTTACGTGACTCGGCCATATTCTCCCGTCCGCCCACTAAAGTCTCGTGGACCGTGGAGCCGAGGCCTTAGCAGCGGGGACACATCCGCCGCCCCCTCCCGGCCAATCACTCCCCGCCTAGCCAACGTTCCTGGAGGCATATCGTTAAATTGGCTTTCGCCGATTGCGCGCCCGCGATCCTCCTGTCCCACGGCCAACTTCCTCTTGCGCAAGTCCTCGCCCGCGTCGTTTACGTCATTTAAATTTCCTACGTAGCCACCCCTCCACCTCGCGCACACGTACCCATCAGTTTATCGGAGACATTGACCAAGACGCGCGTCACTATTATTGTCATTACTAAGTAATCGGGTCGCAAGGAACATCTGTACTGGGATGTAAAGCCCGGAGCTGCGACAGCGAGGACCGATAATTATAATGGGCTACGTGCGTGGGCGCGCTTACACGTGTCTTTTTATACGTGTACCGCAAACTTGTCCTATACATAAGCTCCTCGCACTTTGATTCTATTCCTTGGTCTTATTGTTGTTGCTCGGCAGAGTCGGCGGGCCGCTCCGACCGGGACTCTGCCCCCTTTTAGGAAATTGAACGTGAAATTAACGGGGGCCTTCTTTTCCTTTTCTCCCTTTTACCTGCTTACGCCCGGTCTGCAGGTGAATGTGTGCGTGTGCGTGTGTTGGTTTTTAAGGCTTTTTTAGATTGCCGTGCTCAGTTCATATGCTTCTAGAATAATGGATGGCAAGTGTGAAATTTAGCAGTTCCTTTCCTTCTCCTCCGAGCTAATGGAATGGAAATTAATTACCGGAGCTCCTTTCTTTTCGTTTCTTTAACCCCGCTACCTTCCTCCCTCACTCACGCCCTCCCTCTTTCATGACTCTCTCACGAAAACGACACGAGCGTGACTGACTGACTGACTGACTGACTGACTGACTGACTGACTGACTGACTGACTGACTGACTAACTGAATGAGAGAGAGAGAGAGAGAGAGAGAGAGAGAGAGAGTGTGAGAGAAAATAATTTTCATGCGCGGCTTTGTAAAGTCTATTCGGGAAAAATTATCGAGCGACGAAGCTAACCATTCCGAAAATAAATCAAGCATCAAAGTATTTCTATTATTCGGCAGTACTTTTTATTCCTGTATTCCATTGTGTGAAAGGTCCGACAGATGAGCCGAGTCGACATTTTGAATTTTTTCCATCTACGAGTGGGTCTCCTTGTGAAATCGTGCCATTCTTCGGGCCACTACGCTCACTTGCATTAAGTAGCATTTAGGGTGAACCGATATTTAAAATTGATAAAAAAAAAAATATAAAGAAATTGGTTGGTTGGTCGGTCGGTCGGTCGGTTGGTTGGTTGGTTGGGGAAGGGAGGGGAGCGGAGGGGCGAGAGAGAGAGGGGGGGGAGAGGATATTGGTTGGTACCCGTGCGTCCGCGCTAAAAGAGAAGAAAGGGAGGGAGAGGGAATTCAAGTATTCGGAGCGAATGAGAGCAACAGAAGGTAATGGACTCGGTGAGGGGATTGGAGGAGGGTGGGTGGGGGGGGGGGAATAATTGAGAAGGATGGCTACGGGACGAAAAACTTTTTGGCAACTATAGCATAAAGAATGTGAGAGGGATAATCTCGAGGAGGCGCATGTATGTGTACGCGTATACGCGGATAATGCGTGTGCGCTGCCATGCCTATACCTTACCTGGACCTATACCTTCCCCAACGAATAAATATCGCAAGTATAAAAGCTGTTAATCTTTATCGAAAATGGACTCGGTAGTTAAAAAAGTTGTCGCGTGACGCATATAAATTCACAAAGTGCATTAATACGCAACTTCCAATTTGTACAGCCGGAGGTCTTTGTCGCTGTGGGCAGGAGGAGGGGTGGAGGGGTGGAGGAGTAGGGTGGGGGGGGGGCTCGGCTCTCGGAAGAGTGCGCTAATGTTTGTTGTAGTGGTATGCAGTAGCCGGGCGCGAGCCTGTGGGAAACGAATGGGAGGGCGCGCGCGCCTGTCTATCTATTTGTCCGTCCCTCCCTCCCGCCGCCTGTATCGAATACATTTTCGAGGATTGACCCTTCGCAAGCTTAAATAGAAAGCAATAGAGCCGCATAAAAGCACGCGGGTGCATTGGGCCGAGGTCGGCGCGCTGCTCCCCTGTTCCGGGCGATAGACGTTTCATGCTCGCGCAGTACTACACGTCAGGGCCGAAGAGGCTCCACCCGCTCTCACGCGCATTCTCTCTCCCCCTCACTCTCTCTCTCTCTCTCTCTCTCTCTCTCTCTCTATCTCTCTCTGCCTGTCTCTCTCACTCTCCCATCCCCTCCCGCGACCCATAAATAAGGCCAAACGCAAAATCCAGCACCGAGTCCCGTCTGTCCATACGGTGGCCAAAACATTCGAACGCGCACAAAGGGGTTGGAACCATTGAGCTAAGGCGTGAGCAACTCTCTCTCTCTCTCTCTCTCTCTCTCTCTCCCCCGACCTTTACGAGCGCAATTTGCACGGTCATTTTATCGAATCTGTCGTGGTGGTGGTGGTGGTACTCCGCCGCTAAGTTGAATAATTTAAGAAAGATGACTCAAGAGAGCCAGAGACAGAGCAGCGTCTACCTCCGAGATATTATTCCTTAGCCATATTTCCAAAGTGCTTCGGCAACAAAAAATTACCTCGTAATGAGGATGGTTATTGGGGTGAGGGGGGGAGGGGCCCGAGTCCCGGGGAATTATTGTAATATCCCGACCGAGGCGAATCCGCTCGTCTCGCCGAGCTTCGGCTTTTTAAACGAAACAAAGGATATAATGTCGATTCGCAAGTTCGATCGCTAAATCGCGTAATCACGCGGCTCGCGGACTCTTTGACTAGCACATCAATGAGAGCCGATTTTGCATTATCGCGACAACTACCTATCTACCTCGCCCCTCGTCCCCCCCCCTCCGTCGTCGCCGTCAAATAGCTCAATTTACGGAAGATTTTGAAATTTCGGGCGCCGTCTATAGGAAATGAGGCATCGACCGCCGCGTTACTCCCGCCGCAGTTCTCCGCGTCGCGACGGACTCAAATAGATAAATAACCGGAAGTGAGAGAAGTGGGAGGGGGAGAGCGGCGGGAGGAGTCAAGTGGCTCCTCGAGGAAAGAGGATCAGTGGGAATCGCGGGGAATGAAGTCGTGCGGAGATCAGCCTCCACGGAGAGAGAGAGAGAGAGAGAGAGAGAGAGTTCGGCATGGCAGATAAGCGCGGGAAGAGCCGCAAGGTGGCGGGGAGGTGAGCTTATCTCCTGCCACGTCCGAATCAATTAATTCGCGGACCAACGCCGGGCAATTTATGGCGAATGATAGCCGTTCCCCGCGTCGCGACAAACAACCGCCGAGATAATGGCGTAGGTAGGGTGGAGAGCGATCGGCCGAGGAACCGGTCGTCTCGATCGACTGCCGCGCGCTACTGATGAATCGCCCCCCCCCCCCCCCACCCCACACCCATCTGCATCCCAGCCTTCCTCTCCCCCCGCCCATTCGCCGATCGTCCATGTCCCCGACGAATTTACGACGCCATTGTACCAACTTGTACGCGTCCCTATGGAAATTCTCCTCGGCTTCGTCGTGTCCTGTACTCCCTCCCCACCCCTCCCCGCCGCCGTCCATCTTTCTTATCTCGGAGCTGTCCGATCTATCCACCCACCTGGCCCGCCCCCACGCCTGCCGGCACGATGATTTTTTCATTAATCTAACGAAAGGGACGTCGCCTCGATAGGTCGAGTACACGAGTATCCTTTATCGGCCTCGCGTTCCCTCGATTCTCTCCGGCGGACAATGAAAAGCCCGAGGATTTCAGAAAAGAGATAGAAAAATTGACATTGCTCCGGTGATCGTTTTGGGTGGCTCCGAGCGACCGGCCGTAAAAAGTCAGGAAATGAAGTCACGTATAAGGCAAGATAATAGGCAAAGCCATTGGCGGCACCGAGACCGGACGATCATCAAATTGCTATTGTAATATCGAATCATTTCAATACGTGCACAAATTTCTCAAACATTCTAAAGTATGTCAAGTTCGATGAGAAACAATAATCTTTTTCCTCCCGCTCCCGACACGATTGCCATTTTCTTACAACGAACAAGTACTACCACTACCACTACCACTACCACTACCACTACCACTACCACTACCACTACCACTACTACTACTACCACTACTCGCTACCACTACTGCTACTAATACTCGCTACCACTACTCGTAATAATAATAGCAATAGCAATAACAATAGTAATGGTAATAATAATCAAATGTAAAAAACACAATGCCCCAGGAATGCGTAGTATTTATTCAAAGAGATTGAATAAGGAGAAAAAGTAATATTGAATGAGGAATAGAATGTGGCCAGGAGATTGAAAGAGAGCTGAATTACGTAATGGAGATATTATTGGGGGAGGGGGGTAGGGGGTAGGCGGACTTACTGGCCTAGCCAATCCCGCCCATACTCGAAAACGCGAGTGATCCGAATAATAATTGAGCGGAATAATAATAATAATAATAATAATAATAATAATAATAATATTAATATTAATATTAATAATAATAAATAACAATAACAAATAATGATAAATAATAATAATATTATTAAGACGAAGGAAATATATGTATGAAAGTTTCGCGAGCTTTTTGATGAAACTTGTCCGGGTTGGGACAGGAGAACATGAGCCGCAAGGAGGAGACTGAGGTCGGCCGCCTCGAGAAGCGCCACGACGGCTGTTGAATCGTAGGCGCGAGACAGCAGAAGATGAGAGAAGAATAAAGGGGACGGCGCCGCCCTTCTCGGCGAGTATCGAAGATCGAGGATCGAGAGCGATCTGTAAGAGTATCCTCGTCGGCCTCGAAGATTCGAAGGATTCCGGGGAATCCGGGGATTCGGAGGATTCGGGGAAACGAATGTTAATCGATGAATCATAAATAATAAGCAAAGTCGCGGGTATCTCCCAGCAGAGCAAATAAGGTAGGGACGTCGAGGTGAGGTGGCTGGGTGGGGGGGGGCTGCAGCTCGTCCAGTCGTTCGTATATAAATTGGCGCTCATTAGACGTAGGAGCGAGCGTGTTCGGCATCGCGACCCTCGCCGTTGGTCCGCTCCACCCTCGTGCGGATCCTAGCCCCTCCTCCGTCAGAAAAAGAAGTACGGAGCCGTGCATAAATCGATCCCGGACTCACTCGGCGGCTCCATTTCCATACAAGGCCAGAAAATAACGCCAAAATCCAGAGGACGGCAAAACCAGTAGTCCCAAGGTATGCCAGCCTTAAAGAGATCCCCTTCCGTGAATCGATTGCCGTCGGGATTAAGGAGGAGGCGCGCGCGTTCGCCGCCCTCGGCTGGTAATCGTCGTCGTCCTCCTCCTCCTCCTCCTCCTCCACCTCCTCCTCGCCGCGGCGGCGGCGGCGGCGGCGGCGACGACGACGACGACGACGACGCTGCCGATGGAGCTCCTGCTACTGCTTGCGGCAGAGATGCCCGAGAGGACTGTACTTGAGATCATTCGGATCGGCCGCTAATGATCCTCGTCTCGTTAGATCATTAATATTCGCAAAAGCTCGTGGCTCGGTGGAGAAGCCGAGGGTCATTGGACGGACGCGTGCGTTATTCCCTCGATCGGTTTCCGGATCCGCTGACAGACTCAGGTAACTGCAACGGCCTTCTCCTTCCTCTTCGTCTTCAGCGGCGAAGACGGAGTGTACACTCCGTATCCCGGTTATCGTGTACATTAACGGGGCGACGCACGAGCATTGAAACATTGAAAGCGAATCGTCGAGGAGGGTGGCAGCAATGCAATGGAGCTGCACCGCGGAACGTGTGTATATCAGTAGCGGGTGGTAGGGGGCCATACGCACTCGGAGTCCTTCCGGCTGGAGATGCATGCCCCGCTTCTGCTGGGATCCTCAGGTAAGAACCGCCTGTCGATGAGCGCCGGGGGAAGGGGTGCGCGCGCGCGTGCGAGAGGGCACTAGAGGAGGAGGAGGAGGAGGAGGAGGAGGAGGAGGAGGATGTGGAGGAGGAGGAAGAGGAAGAGAAAAAGGAAGGGAGAGCGGGGCAAAAAGACGAGGGAGACGTCTTGGAGGCGGCGGCGGCGGCGGCGGCGGAGGAGGTCGCGTAGGTGGGGTCGCCACGGTGTTGTGGTCCGCCTGGGAAAGTGCGCTCGCCGCGGACCACGCATTGTAATTCCAAGGAGGCTACGCTAGGCTGACCCCGGCGCCGGGCGGGGAGCTTTCGCGGGCCCGGGTCCCGGGCCCCGGCATCCTGGAGGGGGTATCAGCTACGGGGAAGGGGAGTCCGGCGATGGCGGAGTGTCATGGAGCGGTGGATACTTTCGCATCGGGAGCCACGTGATGCTTTATTTTTTAAATGCGTTGGGGCGGGGGCGTCGGCAGCGGTGCTGGTGGGGACCCCAGTGTGAGAAAATGAGTTAATGATCCTATGCTCATTTGTTAGCTTATTATTTGCGGCCGCTGGCCTCTCTCTCTCTCTCTCTCCCCCTGCCCCCCCCCCCCCACCCCCGGGCATTACGTGGCGGCGCGAATTAAAGCCATTTGCATACTAAAATTAGATTTTTAAGCCATTTTTAAATTTATCGTTATGACCCCCACCCTCAACTTAATGGCTGCAACTCATAAGCCGAGATAATACAATTATAATGAGCCTCGGCCTCGACAGAACTATCATGAATTATCCGAACGGGGATTATCGCAGGCTTTCGCGTGATCGGAAACTCTAATTATGTATACCGAATAATTATAACTCGGTCTCGTACGATCTTTATCGCCATTACTTAATGACTGCAGGGGCTCCTTTTATTGCGTAGCGAGTCCGCGGAGTCGATACTTCAAATGAATAAGAACGAGAGGCGAGAGAAAAGTCGTTTGTTGGCCCGGAGAGAGTCCGAGCGAATAAGAATAGATGGAAGTAGTCGGTCGGTGGTCCTTTAAGGGTATTAGAAGAGAAAGTATTTCCTTTCCCGAATTTGAAGTTCCCGGTGCTTAGGGTACGGGGGTGAATGGCGGAGGGGTTCTGGGGAGCGAGAGGAAAGCGGCACGGCTCCGCTCCCGTGATCGAGGTATGAGGCGCGGGCGAGTTTCCCAAGGTATGCCGCCGCCGCCGCTGCCGCCGCCGCCGCCGGCTCTGCTGCTACTTTTCGTCCCGAGGGACGGGCGGTGCAGCGCCGCGACCCGGGCGGCAGACGTTGAATAATGCGCGCAAGGAGGGTCCCGCCGTCTTTCAAGGAGGCCAACCAGACTGGAACCGGGCCCTGATTTTCGGACTTTCCCGCGCTGCTTACAATGCGAGCGCGGTCGCCGCCGGCACCGCTTCCGCGTTCGGGCCCCCGCGTAATTGGCGCTCGCTCGGCCGTTGCGAAAACGCCCCTCCGCCCCCACCCCCACCCACTCACCGTGGGGAGCGCCACGGACAGTGCCGTCTCGGTTTTTGCGCTGGACGCGTTCCCGGGATCCCGGCCGATCGGTGCACGGCCCGAGCCGACGTCCCTGATAATCTCCTCGACGAGTCGTACTTTGACTCTCGGCCTCGCGCGATAGGCCCCGCCGCCCCGCGTGGTGATTTTTAAACCATTCTGCGAAGCTCCGAGGCTCCTTGTTTCGCTCGGCGGACTCGCCGCGATCAACCCCTCCACCTCCTCCTCCTCCTCCTCCTCCTCCTCCTGTCCATGCCGCCCTCACCCATCGGGCCCCTTAATTGCCTCCTTCTTCTGTCGGTTTTTTTTTTCTTTCTTTCTTTCTTTTTTTTAACGCCAGTGTATTATATAGCGCCGAGGCTCCGGAGAAATTTTCATTACGCATGGGAAAATTGAGGGGCGACGTTACGCTCCGAGGGCACCTACTTGCGTTTTCTTAGGTATTTATCACTATGGCTCGACCCTCCTCCCTCTCTTTATCGCTTCCCCGATTTCTAGATTTACAATGTCATTAGGGATAAGACTTCGGAGCGGCGACGACAAGAGCCGAACAAGAGCCGAACAAGAGCCGGCCAACGATATACCCTCCTCTCTCTCTCCCTCTCTCTCTCTCTCTCTCTCTCTCTCTCTCTCTCTCTCTCTCCGCCTGCCCCTTCGGTACTCGGCACTCTGACCGCTCGCATTCGTTTCTTTAATAAGCACGCTACCGACTACCTCTTTCGACTCGTTCTTATTCACACGGCCGCCTCATTTTATTCACCCCCTGACCCCGTCCTGACCCAACGTACATAGAAAATCGTGTAATAGACGACAAAAAACACGCCTCTCCCCCACCGAACCTTTGTTCGGACGTTCGCTGTCCCTTTTACGCCTGATAAACGAGCGTTAATTCTTTTGTGTAGCCTTTCTACAAGTACCTTGCATATATCTTTTTTCCTCATCTGTTCTTGTCTTATTTCTTGTTCGTGAGGTGAGAGGACTCGGATTCGGGCGGGGAGGGGTCTGTTGCCACGGAGGCTTTTTCTAAACAACAGGTCATCAACATCAAATTAAGATGTGCCCCGGAACGACAAAGCTAATAAATGCTTCTCTTTATTCAGGCGGCGCGCCTAACGCGTCTTGACACAACATTTACGGAAACTGTCGAAAATCTACGTGACCATTGCTGCCGCTGCTGCTGCTGCTGCTGCTGCTACTACTACTACTACTACTACTACTACTACTACTACTACTACTACTACTACTACTACTACTACTACTACTACTACTACTACTACTACTACTACTACTACTACTACTACTACTACTACTACTACTACTACTACTACTACTACTACTACTACTACTACTACTACTACTACTACTACTACTACTAATACCACTACCACTACTGCTGTTGCTGTTGCTGCTGCTTCATTGTTATTTGAATTAAAATTCTTCTGGGCCCGTCCTTCCCAGCACTCGGCCGGCGCTAGAATCCGATATAAAAAGCACCACCACCACCACCATCACCACGACCTAACTGTGCTAAGCGGAAATTTATTAGTTTTTAACGTGAAACTAACTCTGGGGCTCGGGTCGTTAGAGGTTGCCGAGGCCGAGATAAGTAGTACCCGCGCGTACCGCTGCAAAATTCTCTTCCACCACTTCGTAAATCACTGAAATCGTTCGCGGCCGGCATTCGCGCCCACGCGTCGCACGACCGAGGCAAGCCGCCATCCCTTGGTAATGTACGTATCCCGGAAAATGCCGATTAGCCGCGTATAAAGGACTCGGGCCGACCAAGACAATGCGCAGACTCGGACCGAGTCTACCTCTCATTATTAATTCCCTTCGGCTCCCCTTCCCATGCAGGGGCTCTTAAAGTTCCCGCTCTACCCTTGACGGGCAACCCTTCCTCCCCTGCCCCGGCCGCCCCTTCCCTCGCCCAAGCGGGAGACGGCGGCTCGTCGCGCACCACGACAATGGGAAACCGATCAGCCGCCCCTTGCCCGGAAGATCCTTATCGGCCGGCCAGGCTTTCACCCCTCCCTCGTCCCATCGCTGCCCTTCTACTGCGCAACGACGGTCCGCAAAGTAAACAGAGCCGATGAAGGAGAGGCCGAGGACGGAACGAACGTACACGGCTGCCTGCGTCCACGGTGTCATCCATCCCAAGGTCCCGATGTCTTATTTCGGCAGGGTCGAAATGTCTCGTCGAATGTCTCTCGGTGGAAAATGTTTGTCTTCGTTTAAAGGAGCACGGTGTAAGGGCCAACTGTCGAGCTACGGGAACTATTGTGTCAATAGTCACCTTCCTAACAATTTACAGACTAATCGACCGCACTCTATTTATACTTTTCAATCTTTACCTACGCCCTACGCCCCGCGCCCCACTCCCTACGCCCTACGCCCTACGCTTTACGCCCCAAGTCCCACGAAGCTGGCACGTGATGACCATCTATGTCACCCATTACTCCTTCACGCCCCTCCCTTCCCGCAAGCAACTGTTTATCTTAAGGCTTAGACAATAAAAATTCCTATAAGTATCCATAACTGGGCGAGGATTTTAGCGATCTAATTGGGATCGATAAATAGATAAAAATCTGCTCGAGGGACATTTAATGACGATCGGATAGATTTCTAGATGTCACTTACCATCTGGACATGTGCACTTGTACGTGAGCTTGTCGATTTGATGACAGACGCCGCCATTGTCGCAAGGTGACGGGTTGCAGGGGATGTAAGTGCTTTCGCAATTCTGGCCGGTGTATCCGCTGTTGCACATACATCTGAAACGAATCCACATAAGCAATTAATTATATTCATTACACTGCATAAAACAATTTCAAAAGTTTTACGTGTTTATATCATTATTGCTCTATGCTCGTGTTCAAGCCTACCAAACGCTTCGCAATATTAACTTGTGTAAAAATTCTGTGCGTTTGTGTATGTATATACAAATGTATAATAAATATCTATATAATATATTTTTTTATTTAGGAATACGTATAAATTGGGTGGATAGCGATTGTAAAAGTTATCCTTAAGGCGTCTATCTACGAGTACGTACTGTACAGGCCGCAGCTGTATAAGTGGAGAACATTTCGGATGATAAGAAGCAGTACACCGGTTGAATAAGCTGATAAGAGATAAGCGGTACCTAGAACTTACTGGGCCGTGATCATCGCCAGGAAGGAGTGCGCGAATGTAAAATAGCCCCGGACAATTGTAAAATTAACGGTACAAGGGATCGACAAATTAAGAGCCGATAAAGCAAAACAAACGTCGGCTGAGTAGGATAAAGAGGAGCCCCCCCCTCCTGTTATCACGAGTGCGAGGAGGGCTTTTAGCGCGAGGCTCCTCTCCTTCTCTCCCAATGTATCGCCTTACTCACCCCACTCCCGCCCGCCTTAAGCGAGTTGGATTACATCCAGCTCGACGAAAGTCTGCCTGACCTTCGCAGGATGACTCTCTCGCTCTTTTAACTAATTTTTCTTCCCGCCTCGGATTATCTAGATTAGTAGAGAAACGCAGAGAACGAGAGCGAGAGAGAGAGAGAGAGAGAGAGAGAGAGAGAGAGACCGACCATCTCCCGGACTTTTTCTGCGCGCGTTGAGATCTTCTCCCACGAAATGAATGTTCGCGATTGTTCCCATTGGCTTTTAATATTTTTCTTTGAAAATCAAGGAGATATAAATAAGGTCCTGTTCGTGGTGTTAATTTTCGACTCGGCTTGAAACAAAAATAACAATTGCTGTAAAACTGCGAGGGGAAAGAGTGTGCGGTGCGATAGCTTCCATCCACAATGCAGAGCACGACGATGTGAGGATTATTCGTGTTTGGTCGTCGTACGGGCTGCTGCAATTCGAAGCTGACCGAGTGGTGTCGGCTTACTACTTACCCGACGCTCCTTTTGACTAAACGCGGGAAATCGGCGTAAAGTGTCGTTTTTCTCGTCGTTTGTGCGATTTTGTTGTTAAAAATAAAAGAAAACATGCCGGTCCCGGGGCCCCTTTCTCACAAGCTTAAACTTTAATATTTACATTAAGGCAACGAGATACCGAATTACCGCTCATCTTATTTATTACCAACTCAATGGCGTGTTCTGCGCGACTTGCGAAACTCATTCGCTAAATTAAAGCGAAACTCCGTTGCCGAGAATGTCATAAAGAATTTTCTCTTCTAAGCAACTCTTTCCGTTAAGGAAATTATAGGGCTCCGATTGCTCGCTCTGAAATCGAGCCTCACTCCACTCTCGTACTACCTACCCACCTACCCACCTACCTACCTTTAATATTTATAAATTCATAAGAGGGGACACGACTTGAGTGTCATTTCAATCGAGTGGCCATCCAAAGCTTGTAATTACTATAATGAGATACATTTTCTTGTTGTATTAAATATCATTTTGTGCGGCCAACAACCAACCTCTCATTTATTCTTATGGAATACAGAACTGCCAGACAAGTCTTTATCGATATAAGAGCCAATACAAAACATAATTAATAAATATCATGTTCTGTTTTTCTGTTTGTTTATTTTTTGTTTTTTTTTTCAGAAATGTGAAAGTGACTTTAATCCGACGAATCGAGCGAGTTGAAATAACGCATAAATAACAGGAGGAAGGAAGGAAGGAAGAAGGAAGGAAGGAAGGAAGGAAGGAAGGAAGGAAGGAAGGAGGCTTTGCGAGCCCAAGGTCCTCCACGACCTTTCGATGCCAATAAATGAATACGTGTACGTCCGAACGGACAGGGATTGGCGATAAGGTGCGTGAGTCGATGGAGGATCAGATCGATGACGCGATCGAGAGGTTTGTTTGGAGGCTGGAAAGGTGAGCGAGATCGAAAGACAAGCTCCTCTCGAGGAAGCCGGGATCGCTCGGGACCGCGGGCGGGCACCTGGATTTTTTAGTCCCGGAGAATGGGCCAGCAGCAGCAAGGGAAACGGACTCACGCGGACACATAAGGACGGAAAGAGCGAACGAACGAGCGAGCAAGGGAGAGAGAGGGAGAGAGAGAGAGAAACGCACCTTGTGCCAACAGCGAGCAGTAGAAGCAGAATCAGACGCGTGAGAATCATGATGCTGGCTGTGAAGTCGTGTCTTGCTGACGCTTGAGGAGAGGGTATTCCTCATATTCGTGGAAGGTAGCCTCCTTCACGCCATTTTCCCGGCGAGGAGCCGACGGTCGGCCGCCGGCGGCGCTATTCGACCCGGCACTCGTCTCTTCCTCCTTGGCACTTAGACAATCATCACACACTCGTCGTCAACCGATAGCGCCGATTATTCTCTTACTACGATCCCTTTCCTTATCCCCTCATCTACTTCACTATTTATCACCGTTAACCGCTCCTATCGCACTCGAGCCTTTCTCGCTTATTATTATTATTATTATTTATTTATTATTTATTATTTATTATTATTATTTATTATTATTCCTGTTTTGCACTGTCGAAACGACCGCGATCGGAGAATCCGAGAATCCGCCTTCGAGAACAATATCACCCTTTCACTTCATACAATATTGCACAACTGAAGAACAGATTTTCTTTCAAATGAACAAACAAAAAAAACGGGAAAAAAAATAGAAAAATAATAATAATAATAATAATAAAACAACAATAACAACAGAACCAATTCCACAATAAACACACACGGCGGCCAACCCCGCTTATCAGTTTGGCCCACGGCCAGTATATATTATTTACAAAGGACGCGCCTTCGGCTATCCTCTCACTCTTTCTCTTTCTGGCCTTCGCGTTCTCTGTCTCGACAGACTGAGCCAGAGTTTCCTCGGGATCTGTCTCTAGAGGACTTAACCAGCCTCTGCCAGGGCCCGGTTGGGCCACAAGGCCCCGCCACGACTAGACATTGCCGCCCTCAGGAAGCGTCGACGTCCTCAGCCCCGATCAGCTCTTGCTGACGCTATCAACACGGACACCGACACCGACGTCGATCCTGATCCCAATGCGTAAGCAGCAGCTTCGAGGATACACTATCACTACTTCCTTCCTTACTTATGCCTGGTCGCATACATTCCCACTCTCCAATGTATATACATGCGCGCGGTACACAAATGGATACACAACAAACATTTATATACACACAGTTATATATATGTATACATACATATACATGTGCAAGTGTAAATTCGTATAAATGTAATTATTCACGTAGCGTAAGGGCAGCGATATATATATATATAAAATATGTATATATGTGTATAGAGTAGTTAGAGCTTGAGTCTGTCTCTCGACGAACAGGGGAACCTGCGTCGACCCCGGACGGCTAGCGACTGACTCCTCCGCCCTAACCTAACCTCGAAGCGCGTGCCGCGCAGAGGGCGCCATCGACGACCCCCACAGATAGAGTAAGAGTAAGAAAGAGAGAGAGAGAGAGAGAGAGAGAGAGAGAGAGGGGCCGTGGCTCGGATCCTACGGGGGCCCGTTCTCCCTTCCCACGCCCGGCGAATAGCCCCCCGCTCTGTCCCGCTACCCGCTCGAGAACGAGGCCGAACAACGCCGCAATCGCCGCCGACCCCCTCGCCTGCCCTGCTCGTCCGGCCCCACGAGAATCGAGGAGAGCCGGTCTCGCTTGCTCTAAGTCAGTCTCCCACCACATAACCCCCCCCCCCCCCCCACCCGTCCCTCTACCGACCAGTGTCCCAGACGCCCCGCTCGCGACGGGTTCCCTGGGCCGCGCCGTAGCCCCTTTCCCCCACCATCGCCCTCACGCGCTCCTTGCCCACTCGTTTCCTTTGCCATCGCTGGTCTCGTTGTGATCGGGGCGCTGCTTTTCGTGAAGCCGCCGCTCCACGCGCTCGCTACGTCTTTTGTGCCGTGGCCCACGGACGAAGGGGCTCGGTGGATCGTGAGGAGAGTAAAGGGCCGGGATAGGGGGGAGGGGGAGGAGGGGATACTGTTGTTGTTGTTGCTGCTGCTGCTGCTGCTGCTGCTGCTGCTGCTGCACTGCTCTTCCGTAGATGTGGCGGGGGGGGGGGCACCAGGCTGAGGGGGAACGGGACGAACCGGAGGGCCGTGCGCCTCTCTCGTACCAGCGATGAATCCGAGAACCACGCCGATATGCTCTTTTCGATTCATTCGCAGCGACTCTCGATACCTCCTTCTTCTCTTCTTCTCTTTCTCGGGCATCTCCGCTAAAGGCCTTTTGTCCCGAGGCCTTTTTTAACTCCCCCCCCCGCCCAACCACAACCCCTCCCACTCGTCGCCACCCAAATCCCGCCTCGTTTATTTATTTACTTATTTATCCCTTTCTTCTTTCTTTCTTTCTTTCTTTCTTCCTCGAGCCCTCATCGTTCCCCTTCCTGTCCCTCCTCCATCCTCCCCCTCGCATCGCTAAATCATTTATTTTTTTTTTATATAAGCCCCTCGCCCCGCTGGACTTGCGGATTTTGGCATTCTGTCGGTCGGCTCAGTCAATCGGCGACTCGTGTGGCCGTTTTATAAGAAGCGAATCATTAGTCGGCTTCGGCCGCCCGATAAATTGATTGACCTCGAGCGCAGGCTGCATCTTCCTCGAATGTGCAAGTCGAAACTCTAGGGAGATTTCCTTCTTAGGTCGTTAAGCATCGTCGACCTTACCCGCGTCCCGCGATCGACCGCGAGCCCATCAATCCTTCCCTACCTGCAATAAGCTATGTTTTAAGGGCCTCACGAGGGGTAACAGCTGTTGTTCTCGATTCATCAACAAACGACTTTGCTCTTCGCTTCCTCATAATCCCATTAACCGTTCGGACGATTCCCAGGAATCTTCCTTAAACCGTACTGGCTTTCGACATTTTCCAATGTTATGAAACGGCTCGGCTCGGCTCGGCTCCGCTCGGCTCGGCTCGGCTCCGCTCGGCTCCGCTCGAAAGTCGACTTTTCGTAGAATCACCGGTTTTACTAAAAACTGCCTATGAAAAGTAGCGAGCAGCCCTTTCCCATAATTCCCTCTGCTCTGCTACTCCCAAGCAATACAAGTAAACAAATAAGGCGATGATCCAGGGGATCCGAGCGATAGACGATAATATTACGAGGAAATATTTCGCCTCGAAAACACTTGACGCTCAAGATTCGTATCTGGGTAATCAGCAGCGGTTCTCGGGAATGCGCTGCTGCTCCCCGATCGGACGTGTATCCTTTACTTCAAAGAAAAGTACGGACTCGGGTGGCCGAGCCTTGAAAGGACCTGCCTGCCCGCCTGCCTGCCTGCCTGCGGCGGCTACGCGTCGTTGACAGTCACTCGTTGTCACCCTGGGGGAAAAGATGGGAGGCAGTCCCCCGTCGCAGCTCCGCACCGCCGCGCCTCGTCATCCGTCGAGCTACACGGCCACCAGACTCGCACGAACCCACGGGGGAAAATGAATTTTCCACGACCCCCAAGGTTCGCACGCGTTAGCCCCCATCGCTTATTCCCGTCCCGGCCTTCCGCCCCCCCCCATCCCACAAATTTCATTATGCCATCGAATTCACGTACTCGAGCGTGTAAAACGGCCACACGCGCGTTTTTCTTCCTAAGCCTCTCTCGCCCATACCGCCGCTCTCGCTGTCCCCCCAACCCCTCCCCACCCGGCCACCCGCTCCCTCCGCGCACCCTCGCCGCCGCTCATCGACGACAAGGAGCGCTTCGCCGGCAATTATCTCGGCAATTTCGGCTTTATCGACATTCCTTCGTCCGAATTACGGCTCCGGATGAAGCTCCTGCTAATACCGATGCACCTTTCGTCCCTTTCGGGTATCCGACCTCCAGCTACGCTAATAGTTTTTTAATACGACGATCTCGTCGGTCGGTTCCGCCTCGAGACTATTGGGCAATCGGACGAGGCCCCCTCCCCGTCCGGCGCTCCATCCACTTTATCCCATTCGGTCCGTCTACCTGATCCGCGCACTCCGATCGATCACTGATTAAAGACAAGCGGATGCCAAGTAAAGGCTTTTTCCTTCGTTTGGCAACGCATTTCCTTCCGACAATGGCCCCTCCGAGCGAAACAATAAAAAAAGAAACACGGTGAAATTTTGATACGGGGTGTTGCTCTCTCTCTCTCTCTCTCTCTCTCTCTCTCTCTCTCTCTCTCTCTCTCTCTCTCTCTCTCTCTCTCTCTCTCTCTCTCTCTCTCTCTCTCTCTCTCTCTCCCCTTTATAAAAAAGGATGCGACGGGGACGGACGTTAATGTTTTTATTGTTTAGCGAACCCTCGGGCCGCTGTACCAAAGGGGTGGAAAACCAAGTTCTATTATTATTAGAGAGGATCGGTAGCGATTAATCAAAAATGACGAGAGACACGCAATCCCGTTTGCCGAATACTGACGAGTGCTCATCGTCCCCTTAATGCGTGCGCCAACACGTGGTAACGTTGCACGTACGCGGCTGGGGCATTCTGCTTGAAGCATATTCAGGTCTGAGGGCGGAGGGGCCGGGTGTAGGGCAGCAGTCCACGTAGCCGAGGACTGCGCCGATAAGGGCAGTCGAAAATTTCAATCGGTTCTTCACCGAGCCTTTAAAAATGCTCGGGACTGGCTGTTTGCCGAGGCTCCCGAGGCTGCCGAGGCGAGTTCACGGGGGTCATCGGTCAGCGGCCTCCTTCTCCCCGAGAAACTAATGGAGGTCCGGGCATCTAATTAATTAGGCGGCTGATCGTGATTCGCCGCAAGAGGCCAATTAAGAGCTCGGATCCCAGGTGTCCGGTGCGCGGGCTCGTCAGCAGGGGACGACAGCGAGTGAGTCCGAGGCCAGTGAGCCCGTACCGAGATACGGGGCCTGATTTGTCCGGCTCGCCTTTGTTATTGTTTTCAAAAAGCAGGAAGGCGCTTTATGCCCCGGCGATTTACCGAGTCACTGCCTCTCTAATGGCCGGTAAACATTGGTCGCCGTTACAAAGCTGCGCCCTCGCTCACTCGCGTTCATTATTATAACGCTCTCTCTCTCTCTCTTTCACTCTCTCTCTCTTTCTCTCTCCCTCTCTCTCTCTCTCTCTCCCCCACTCTCTGCCTCTGTCCCTCAATCAGGCCTTTGACTCACTTTTCATTTTCACGCTTCCGAAGGCCAATACTTGGGCATTATTTCAATGAAATTATGAAAATACGAAATGACCACGAGGGGCCTGCTCAATAGGCCGATGGAAGGGGCGTGAGAGAGGGGGGGCTTAAGTAATAGCATCGCGATGTCGCTCCCTCCCACTCGCTCACTCTCGGAGGCGCGCGCGTGCATTCTATTCCGCAGCGAAGATTCCGAGTCAGTGATTTATTGCGAAGGTGAGTATCGATTACATCTGGCGATAAACTTAATTATGGTCGCGCGCACCGGTCCCCTAAGCGCTTACTCGGAAATCCAACGCACATCGTAAGCATGTTATTTCACGGGGAGGATAATGATCATTGGGGAAAAGGGACGCGTCCGCCGATCTTGGCACTCAATTTTCAATTAGTCCGGTAAATTTCCGTGGCAGAATTGCCCGCTCCTTTATTTATGCCGGCGCGGCCGGCGGAGGTGGAGGCGGCTCGACAGGGGAACGGGGGGAACGGGGGGGGTGTAAGACTTCGCGTCTCGGAAAAATCCCGGGACACGACGCGCTGTCCTGACAATTCTTAGCAAATCGAGAAGGCGCGCGCAGCATTTTAGATCACGTCACGATGATGATGGAAAAGTAGCCCAGGAAACTTCGATCTAGTTTACCTGGCGGAAAGAGAGCCAGAGATGTAACTATAATCGGATCGGGGCATCGGGTTTAAGCGAACGAGCGCGCGCTCGCCTCGGACTCCCGACGTTTCCGGCCAGATCTCGCGGAGCCAACTTTGTTTTTCCGATACATCTCTGATCGCTTACGTACCAGACAAATATTCCATTAAGATCCATATCCCGCCTATCTTATTTATCCTTAATTAATATCCTTAAATAATCGCGATGATGATTATAAAATGTAGGGATAGCGTTTTGTAGCTTGAGCTATCGCTTGGCTGTCATATCATGTGACGGGCAAACGTTGAGTCGAGCTTCCGTTGGCTAATGAATTCCGATTCTTATGAAAGCGGCTCCCTCGATGCCATTATCCGAAACCCTCAGCAGGAGCTTTTTAAGAGATTTGAAAGTGCGAAGCCGGGCCATAAACATAGACGTCAGATACTACTACTACTACTACTACTGCTACTACTACTAATAATAATAATGATTATTATTATTATTATTATTATTATTATTATTACAACAGTAGTATTAGTAGTAGTAGTAGCAGTGGCAGCAGCAACAACAGCAGCAGTGGTAGTAATAATAACAACAACGACAACAACAACGGCAATAATTATAATAATAATAACAACAACAGTAATAGAGGTCTCAGGTGGGCGGGCTTTGGGTAAAAAAGGCCGGGAATAAGACCGGGTTAAGGGCCTTCGAGTCGGATAAGTGTGCGCTCTGAATTGAGCGACTTGTTCCAGGCGACGGTGGACAAGATTTTTTCTTTTCGTTTTAGACTGGCAGAGGCCGCAGGGAGAAGAGCAGAAAGACGTTTCGGGGAGATACACGAAGCAGCAGAAGACGTCGTGCAGGAAAAAAGCGTCAGCCGAGCGGCCAATGGGAGCCGAAAAGTATCCCCGCCCTGGAAGAGGAGTGGTGAGACTCACGGAAGGAATGAGGCCGAAGGTGGCGTCCTTACGAGAGGCTGCAGGGCACAGCCGCAAAGTCGCATTCCTCGGAGGAGACGAGGAGCGGCTCGGATTAACGACGAACGGAAGAGAGCGACGGTTCCTTGGGACGGCGAGACGGAAGCCGCTGGCTGCGGAAACCTCTGAGGGCCCGAGACCCCGCAACTTCTCCGAGAAATCCGAAAAAGGTAGGCGGGCTGCTCTTTTTACCAGATCCTCGATAGGTTGGGTCTTTCCAGCAACTGGGCGAACACGTGAAATCCTCTTCGGCAAAAGCTAACCAGCGACGGCGGTGGTCAACTTGCGTTCAACCGGATAAAAGCAGGGAACATTAGATCCTCGGTAAATTCTAATGGACGAATCACTAGTTCGTTTCCGCGTTTCTGCATTAGAGAGAGAGAGAGAGAGAGAGAGAGAGAGAGCGGCCTCGGGACGTCATAAAGTCCTTTGTAAGGGCCGGGATTTATCTGACTTTCGACGGATTCTCCGGGCGCATGCATTATCCGGTCTGGGCTCCGATTCTATCTGCGTGGCTCGGATCGGCATGAATTATTGCTTATCATGGTGCTTGGCTCGCCGCCGGGGACTTAATCGATCGATGATCCGAGCCGACCCGCGCGGAGCCGATCGGGCCCCCCACGAAAGGCGAATAGCGCGTGCGCGGCGGATAAGGAGAGCGCGGGCCCGTGGGTGCGCCCCTGTAGGTCCGAGCGAGCGAGCGAGCGAGCGAGCGATCGAGCGCCCTCGGAGTAGTCGCATTATGCGCGGCTCGACGGGCGAGCGAGCGCACCGCTGCCCCGCCGGATCCAAATATTATTGCTGTCATTAGTTGAAATAGCCGCTTTTGTAGATCCCTCGGCGATTGTCCGCCGAGCCGCGGCTCTCCCCGCCGCCCCTCTCCCGGATCCGACTTTATGCCAACGTCAACTTGTAATTTGACGGATATATTTAAGCCGAACTCGTGTACGTGCGCACGGACAATGTCAGTTCTGCATATCCAGCTCCTGCCAGCCTCGCCTCGCCTCGCCCTCTTACGCTGTGGCCTGTCTTACGTTCGAGCGGAGCTCGGGCTTAAAGGCTTTTATCGGCTACCGACGACGCCCGCCTCTCCACTCCGCGCCCGTACAAAGCTTACAAAAAGCGGCTCGAGAGAGAAGCGATTTTGCGTAATTTGTTTGGAAAATTGCGACTGCCCCGTTACGAGATCGATATAACATGATTCTCCGATAATTATCGATTACGAGCATTTAGATCAAGTGACCCGAACGATAAATCCCATTCCCATTCGCTGTCCTTTCATTAACCAATCCACGGAAGAACCAATAACATTAATGACAACGATAGTAATAATAATACGAATACGATAATACGAAAAGCCGTTTATTCGCGTATTCGCGTCCTCGGGACGGAGGGCGGGGGGGGGGGGTTATACGGTCTCACGATCGATGCAAATAATGTAAGCTCCCTTATGAAATTGAGATCGATTCTGGGAGTGCACTTCCTATTCGATAAGCGGGTGGCGGGGTGGCACTTTCCCACTGCCGACGTGGACTCCCACTTCCCAGCGAGTCCCAGCGACAATTACCCTGGACCAGCGCGCGTACGTGAAATGCAACAACTCCATTGGATTCTCGGCCTGATTAAAAGAATAATCAAGCGATATCGCGTAAACGAGCGTGCGAATAGCGTTAAATTTCCAGTAGCGCATCCACTTTCATTCTCACGTCGATTAATTAACGTTAGGGGATCGCCCCTCCTCCTCCGCCCCCCGTGGAAGCCACCTTACTTCGCCCTGGCTTTTCCACCGCTGCAGCTCTCCTGGGAAAACAGCGAGGATTTCGTCTAATTAACGCCAACCGTGCGAATTTCCTCGCGGCCCAAACTCCTCTTTATTATGCTGACGGTGAGGTCATCGCAGATCGCAAGTGCAACGATATTTCCGACCTTTCGATTGCCGCGTTAGACGAATTACGACCGACGACGACAGGATACTTAAAAGCCATTGACATATTATCGTTAATCCTCAAAAGACGGGGACCGCGCCGACTATCAACGTCCCTGACAAAAATATTGAGGGGGGCGGGGGTGGGGAGTGTTCGGCCATTGCCACCAAGTGAGAGGAAGTGAGAGATGGAAGGAGAGATGGTAGGAGAGAGCGAATCAGAGAGCGAATGAGAGAGAGAGAGAGAGAGAGAGAGAGAGAGAGAGCGGGCCAATTTAGGGCCGTGCGGCTCATTTTCTCGTCCCGAGTGCCGCGGGATCGACGTATTCGCATTCCCACCAAGGCCCTAATTGCCTGAATTGAAGCGACTCGATAATCGTTAAGCGCATCTTGCGCTTCCAAGCCATGCACGTTATTCGTTCATTTCGCTTGATTTTCAGTTCCACATGTCCCGGCCACCATTAGATCATGCCTCCTTAACTACTTGTTTTCGTTATTTTTCGTCATATGCTTTAAATGCCCTCTGCTCCCAATTAATAAAATTTTAAATGCGTGACGTGTTCCCGAACCCCAAGAACCTCCTGCTCTCTCTTTCTCTCTCTCTCTCTCTCTCTATCTTTTTTTTTCTTTTTAGAGCTTATTCGCCCTTTTGGAAGACTGACTGCCGAGCAATGACGATTGGCCCGCTCGAAGGGCAAACTATTTTTCTAATTACATCAATTCCTCCCTCATCTACGTTTTAATAAATTTGTTTGCGCGCTTGAAGACAGACTCGTGATATCTGATGTGTTGCTTGGACAACAAATGAATCGGAAGCGAGAACTTTCTCGAGAAATAGGTGGGAAGGTCGTAATTCACGCGGATAACGCGATAATACCGTCGCGGGGGATGAATACCGTCGAAACTCCCTTTTCTTATCGAGCTTCTCGAGCGGGGAGTGGGGCCGGAGGGAGGGTCGAAGGAAGTCGCTCGGCTAGCTTTCGTCGAAACGGGAATTCGAGTAAACGAGCGCGCGAACACAGAATGACACTTCTGCGGAATATTTGAATTATTTCCATTGCCGCGACTTGGAATGTTAATAAGAGCGGCGTGGAAAATACTCGAAAACGTCGCCTCGCTCGCGCATTAAAAAGAGAATACAAGAATAACCTTAGAGAGAGAGAGAGAGAGAGAGATATATAGCTCGTCATCCCCTACCGTGGCTTCTCTTTAGCTGTTGGGGGAGTTTTTTATTACTGTCCTCTGCCAAAGCCGAGGTATTAGGAAGCGAAGGAGACTTTGTGTGTGTGTGTGCGCGCGCGCGCGCTGCTCTAATCAGACCCGAAAACACGGGGTTTGCGCGCGAACATGCAATTATTCACCCTTTCTAAGCCATCTCGCATCTTCTCCTCTGCCTTCTCCTTCGCCTCGCAGCGCCACGCACTCGCCGCCTCTTTATTGTGCATACTAAGATCAAATTGCCTCTTTATTAATGTCGCTGATGACTGCCGAGATTAAAAGTCCTGCTCGAGTCGGATCGTCGGGGCTGGGATGCCGGCGGGAGTGGGGGGCGAGAGTAGGGGGGAGGGGAGGGAAGTGCGTCGGATGAAGGATGGACTGGGCGCAAACTGCGCGTTGATGTTGTATTTCCTATGGGATCACGACGCACTCCTCGCTCCTACAATCATAAGCAAATTGTAAGCGCGAAATAGGTGGGGTAAAGGCGGATGGTAGGAGGCAGAGGAGGAGGAGGAGGAGGAGGAGGTGGAGGGGAAGAGAGGACTTGAGACAAAGACCCCGTAATGCCATGATGGATTGGTCGACGAGAATCCGCATCTGGCTGACGGCTTTTTAAAATGCAATTAAACAAGCCATACTTTTTCTTTCCTCTTCCCCCCCCCCCAGCCCACCCCAACCACCCACCATCCCATGTGTTCGTCGTTTTTTATGTTTCTCCTTTTCTTCTTACAGAAATGAGTGTTAGATAATTTCGAGAGGCGAAGGTTTCAGCCGTCAAGAAAGCTACGGACGAGTATAATAAAACTATTAGCTTAATAGGCTCGGGAGGACTACGTCGCGGTAGAGAAAAGAAAAACTTGGTTTCTTCCTATTCGCTTTATTTGTCGGAAAGCTACAAAAATTTTAATGCAAACGACCTGCCCGCAACACTCGACCTCATGCAAATAAACAATTTACAAGCCACTCGGACGTCGAACGATCCTTGATCATTTTTTTTAGCAAGACGCAAGATACAATCGATGAATAAGTAATGTAGCTTTACAAGAGGGAAAAAAAAACAAAACAAAATAAAACAGAACTAAACAGAACTAAACAGAACAAAACAGAACAAAACAAAGACAGGGAACCACTTTATATTCGCAAAAGTAGATTAGATATTTATTAATTAATTTCTTATCGCCGTATGACGTTGCCACATCTCGTCTCTCCTCTCCTTTAATTCCTTTTATCTATGAGCGAGCGGCAGGAAGATGGATCAGTATTAGTATTCGAGAGGGCGGGACCTTCGAATCCTTGGTAATTTTCGCCTGAAAACGTTCTCCGAGATGATTTGGTCGAAACTATGAAGAGTCGAGCTGAACTTATGGCAAATTCCGCTGTTATCCTTCGGCTACGTGCTCTAGGAGGCTCTAGGAGGCTCTAGCAGGCTCTAGGAGGCTCTGGGAGGCTCTAGGAACGCATCCGGGTAAATCCGATAGGAATAAACGATAAACTTCAATAAGCTCTGAATTTAGTTGTCGTTGGGTGCGATCAAAATCTAATTGATGGTACCCAAACACGCGTGAAATTAAAAATGACGGTGTGCAACGTGTGAGTGAGGTGGCGCGCATTCTAGTCGACTAGAACTCTGCAGGCGACAAACAGCATCCGTATATCACGGATTACGTCGATGCCGCTCGCGTATCGAATTCGATACTTCCTCCACAAATTCACATTTCCAAGCTCATTTCAAGCGACGCGGCGGGGGAGAGGAGGGTACAGGAGAGACTCGAGAGACGTGTGCGCTCTGAGGACGACCCTATACGCGTTGGATTCTGAGCTACCGCTGAGAGATTTTTTTCTTTTTTCTTTTAGGAAAAAGGGGCTTGATTTCTTGGGGCTCGGACATAAAGTAAAAGAGGAGTTTTTTAATCGGAATTGTATAATCATTGAGAAAAGGATTAACATCAATAAAGTACAGGGGAACGAAAGAGTAGGTGAAATAAGGTACATGTGGTACAAAATTTTACTACAATTTACATTGGCAATTGTTCATATGCGTAGGGTAATGGACAGACAGGAAGGGTGAAAGGAAAGTTGGTATAAAGAGGTGCGATAAATCGACGCCGAGTTTAATCTCGCAATTTATTATCTGGTTGGTTGTGTTCGGTTCGCGCTCCCGCTCATGCCAACTCCCTCCCTCGCTCCCTCCCTACCATGCCGCGGCACAAGCCCGACGCGTTATGTTACAAATTTTTTCCTTGCCCAGCCGCGGCCTTTCAATTGTACAAGCCCGTGACCGAGCCAACTCTCCTCCCCCCTCCCTCCGCCCCCCTCTCTATCTCACTCTCTCTCGCGCGCGCGCGCGCGTTGACATAATTTTATATTTATCGCGTCGCTCACTCGCGATCGACTCGAGATTCCCATTTGCATTTTACGCAGCCAACAAGACTCTGTGCAAGAATCCCCGCGTCATTGCCCCATTCACTATAAAGTTGTTTAAAATCAAGTCCCGATCGAGGGGCCTTTGTCTGTAATTACTTTCCGTATTAAAATGTATGATTTTGTTAGCCGGGCGCAGGCGCGCGCACTACGCCTTACGGCCAAAGCAGCCTTGTCGATTTACCAGCCGATAACACAAAGAGAGCTGCGAGATCCAAGGGGAATTAGGCTTTCGTAAAGCATTCGTAAGCGTAGACGGGGAATGGCCTCCCGATAACCTTATTGAGAGTACTTGGCTTTTCCATCGGCTGATCACAGCCCGGATAATAGACGGACGAAACCTTGCGTTATGAATCCCAAAGCAGAGCAGCTACGGGGAGAAGGATAGGCGACAAGTGATCCCTGTTGCATTTGCATACAATTAAAGCATTTCTCTGGAAAGCGCCTTAGGCGGCAGGAAACAAGCGGCCGGGGGTCACTCCGGGATAACGGGCGGGGCGGAACGGGGCGGAGCGGGGCGAGGGACGGAGGTCGACGACGGAGGAGTAAGATCGAAGGAGTCGACGATCCATAGACAGAATTCCTGAGCAAGCGTGTGAAAAGCCCGCGGGGACAGCGCTGAAGGCTAAAAACGGGGGAGGCTTATAATAAACAACGAGTACGCCTGATACGAGGCTCGACTGCGTAATACATCCCCGACCAGTCGTTCGTTCGTTATGATCCAATTTTTTAGCGGACAGGGTAATAATCGAATTGCCCTACTTCCTTGTCCAGTCACAGCCGTTAGCTGGGTTCGAAGAAAATACAAAAATAAAAAAAAAATAGCGAAGCAGCATCGACATTACGAGATGCTTTAGTTTTCCATTAGTATGGATTATGCAGGCAATGTGGATAAGGTGCTGGTCGGCTAGAAGTGATAAAGGACAGGGGGCTTTGACTGACCCGGCTGCGGTTCCCAGTCCCGCTCACCAGGAAAATCTCTGGTTTTCGAAGCAAGTTTATGGCGGAGGGGGAGGGGGGAGGGGAGGGGCCTGGTTCGAAAGAAAATTATTATCGGTCTCTGACCACGGAACAACCTGCTACACGATCGCTAAGAGCAAATCGTCCACTATTCCTTATACGTCCTCTCCCCTCCCCTACCCCCGGCCCATCGCAGTCGCCTAACTCTTCGCGCGGGGGCTTCCCGCACGAGGGTCCAGCACGGGGACTCCGGGCATGGCGAAAAAAGTCGCTGACTTATATACGTAAAGAATAATTAAAGGGACTCATCTGCATTGTAAATGCGGGGGGAGGGGGGGGGGGGGGGGCGCATGCGCTAACACCGTACGGTAATTGATGCGCGGTTTATTTAAATCTTACAGGGCTCGATCGGTGCTCGCCGCCCGGCTAAAAATGTCTCGGTTGAAGGTTGCCTTGGGGTGGGGATGCGGGGGGGGGGACGTCTTGAGAGGATTGGCCGATAATGTATCGGAGGCTCGCGTGTGCGTCGCCACGTCGAGGCTTCCTGCACATCCCGTATTCAGGCGAGCAACTACTATCCATTCCGACGAGTCTCGCTCGGGGTTACAAAGATCGATCGGCCAAGTCTCCATGCCGGCCAAGGCGGGGCCAGCCGGGGCCAGCCGGGGCACGGCGGAGCGGGGCACGGCGGCCAAGGAGGTCGGAGGGAAGAGAGGATCGCTCCTCCGGACAAGATAAACACGAGGATAGATTTCTAAGGCCGCCGAGCTCGCAGGTCTTCGCTACGCTAAGAGAGTTTTCAAGAGTCCCCACCTCGCCCCATAACAACCGTCCATCCCTCCCCCCCCACCCCCACCCCGTCGTCTACGTGACACTCGCTGTTGGTTTTCAGGAATTTTCAGAATTTCAGCTGATCGCGCCGACGGAATGCCTCCGGCTCATCGACGTTTAGCAAAAGCCTGCTAATGCTAATTGGAAACGGGTTTTGGCATTTGGCTTCTTCCTTTCCTTTCCTTCCTCGTCTGGGAGGGGTAACGGGCTGGGTTACGGGTCGGGCGGGTTTTTGGCGGGGTTGGGGAGGGGGAGGGTGATAGAGGAAGGGAGCGAGAGAAGGGGGATGGACGATTCACTGATTTGTTAGGCGTAACGTCGTTGATGCATAATTAACCGTACGGTTCGAACGGTGCAATTAAGCGGATTTGTTTATTTTTTTTTTTTCGTTTTATTTTTTTTCAATTAGCTCTCGAGCCAATGAGTTGGAGGAATTCGTGAAAATGTCCAAAGAAAGAAAGTCTTTGTGAAGCCCTTTCAGTCTCATTCAAAAGGAGCGCAGAATCGCCGAGCGGAGGGAATAAATAAATGGAGAAAAATTACCCTGATTATCCACACGCTCTGCATTATCAGAATTCTAAAGGCGAAGCTCGTCTCCGTAATAAAATACGAAGCCATAGCGACAAAATCGTTATACATTTTAATGAAAAAGTGGGAGGCTGTCCTTGAAAAATGCTGCCTTGCTGAGAGAATTTTTTAAAGCTGAAGTTGGCCGCCACTCGGACGAGGGGACAGAAGGGGTCGGGTGGGTCAGTGCGAGAGAGGGTGAGTCGGATAGGACGGCTCGGTAAGGGAAGGATTGGAAAATATTGGCTGGACAAATTACGGTTTCGCAGAGGAAACCAAACGTCCATTGTTAAGTATTATCAGCTATCCGGACGTGTAGGACTTAATCCGCGAGGCGGCATTAAAGCGGACTCACAAGGTTCTTAGTGCTGCTAAAATAGCGGAAAAGACAGGCTGGACAATGGAAAGGATGAGAGGTAGGATCGGATGAATGCTCGCTAGAACGGACAAAAAGAATAGATGGAAGAATTTACGGTGGCGCTAGCTCTCCATCTCTTCGTCCCGACTACCACGTGGTAAGCTTTCAATGCTTCCTGAATAACGTCCACTTTGTTCGATCGCTCGATCCGTCTCTCTTCGTACTCGACTCCGCTTTTACAACTGCGCTACAACTTCGTTACAACTGCGCTACGACCGCGCTACTACACAGCTGCGCTACACAGCCGCGCTGCAAATACGCCGCCATTCCTCAATAGCCACTTCCTACTCGTGTACATTAGGAGAGAGAAAAAAAAATGTACTGCTCCCATGTCAACGTTTACTGACGCTTACGCTTCCTACTGAATCGCAAAAGCACCACATTACACTCGCCCATAGAGCCCAGTTGGCTTTATCAAGTAGCCAACGATGCAAGAGGGGCAAGAGGATCCTTGCCCAACTTAACTCTAGCCTCAATATAACGAAACTTTCATTCGAACGAAAGAGGAAGGGAGAGTGAGTGAGTGAGCGAGTGCATGTATTTGCTCTAACCCTCGGCTATAAAGCGAACGAACGATATACGAAATTTCAGCTCGCGCTACGTAAATCCTTCACTCGAAGCGAATCTGTCAATGTCTTTGGCTAATTTATTCGTCAGCGTCGATGCATTCGCGACTTTAAAAATTTTAAAAATAAGTGAACCCAGCAGTGGTATCGCAAGCACCAGCAGCAACAGCAACAGCAGCAACAGCAGCAACAGCGGCAGCAGCACGAAAATCTTGTAGGAAGCTTTATGAAAAATTCTTCGCTCCTCGGAAACAGCGTAGGTCCGATCGAATATTTATAAATTTTCCGCTATGCAGAGCCCGTTCTGCCCTTGGTTTATTATGCATTACTTATGCTAATGACCAGGACATCATACTTGTTGCAAAACAAGTGTTTTCGTAATGCGAGCCGAGCCAAATATTGCTGCCGAGCTCGCAATAAATTCAAATGAGTTCCCTGAAATAAACTCGTTTCTTCTTTATTTCGCATTCCCGATCCCTAATCCGCAAAGGCCCCTAACACAATGTAAACTTGCTGCTTTATATGTTGGCTGCGTGTCTAGAAGTGTCCCCTCCTTCCCTCATCGCTCTGCCCGAGCGCCACGGATCTCCCTCTCCTCGCTACATA
Organism: Ceratosolen fusciceps; assembly: GCA_018883505.1. NCBI lineage: Eukaryota > Metazoa > Arthropoda > Insecta > Hymenoptera > Agaonidae > Ceratosolen > Ceratosolen fusciceps. The sequence goes on along the minus strand of RCIC01000012.1, from coordinate 1,618,698 downwards.
GACTCGATTATGCGCCGAGGTTGTCTATAAACGACAACGATTCCCGTGATCAGCCATGAAAAAGAGGGGGGAATGAGAGAGAGAGAGAGGGAGAGAGGGGGAGAGCATTTTTTATACGAATTGGGCATTTGAAAAATCAAATACGAGTTGTTGATGCCCCTAATGGAGTTGATGCCGTTAGAAGGTCCCGTGTCAAAGGACGAAACGGCCGGTAAATGAAAATTCAAGAGGATAAATAAAGCGAGGCACGATTACGCGTAATAATGTATACATAAATCTGCATTAAATCAAGATTTTATCAGATGGCGGAGCTCATGTCCGGACTACCTTAGGCTGCGCCCGCTTCGACTTTCCGTATTCCTACCTCGCGCGTGGACGCAGCCCCCCCCCGCGTCTCGCGACTAGACGTTATTAGGGGGACGGGGGGGGGAGTGTCGAGATACCCGTACGCCGTCGCATATCCGGCAGAAGCTCCAAAAATGTCCCGAACGACAGATTCGAGTCACGTCGGTCGACTCGTTGCTCTCCTCCTCCTCCTCCTGCCCCCGACCCATTGCCATTGCCATCGGCATCGCCATCGCCACCTCCTTTATATATCCTCTTTTTCGTACAAAAATCCCCGGGGCTCGCACTCTCGAGGAGGATTCCTCCTCATTCTCCCGATTATACTTATTTCATTATCCGAGAAATTGTTTTGCTCCCCGGGGATTATGGCACTTTTTAGCCACCGGCTCGGTCCCCCGTCTCTGGGCGACGGTGCTCTGCCTTCGGCTTCTCAGCCTCTTCTCGACCGATCGATATAAATTGAATTACATTCTTTTAATGGGACAAAAAGCATTTAATTGGCCTAAGCGAGCATGTGAGCTGCTTTCGAAATTGCTATATCCGTCGGCCGAATTTCTGATCGTACCCATTACTCTACACGGCTTTATTAGCGGCCAATTATTTATACAATGCCTCTCTCCCCCCCTCCCCCTACCACACCCCTCCATCCGCCCACAACTTGTCCAGGCTCTATTATTATATATCCCGTGTGCCTCATTAGTATCCGCTTCTTTCGTGCATTCGCGGCAAAGAGTCCGGGGCCGATAATTGAGCCGAGCTCTCACCTCTCGAAGAAAAATCCGAAATTTCAAACGAGTCTATCCCAGGTAAATAAGGAAAACAAAGCCGCCGAGTGGAATGTCTCGAGAGCAGTACGCTCCTTCTCGTCCCTCCCCCCCCCTCACGCATTCCCCAAACTCACGAGCGCGACGTTTTTCGCGCGTGTCTTTCTCTGGCCCCTCGCGCCCTTTCAAGAAAGCACGGATTATCAGACTCCTCCTCCCGACCTCTGACCTGCTACGGGACGAGACGAGACGAGCTCCTCTCCTCTTCCACCGCCGCTCGCGGGCCCCCTCCCTACGCCCCTCTCACCGTCCCACCGTTCCACCGTCCCACCGTCCCAAGTAGCGGCTCTACGTGAAAGCCCCGCGAGGGAAAATTTCTCGCGATATCGCGTCCCGTAGCTTCGAGTGCGCGAGAGTGTCCCGTCGCGCGTACCAACCAGAGAAACACGCTTAATACACGTGTACTCTTTGTCTCTGGGCTTCTTCGTCTTTTCATGCCTTTCTCGCTAGCGCGTCTTGGCTCGCCGCCACGTGCAGTCGCCGCCGCGACCATTGTCTCATCCGAGCACGGTCTTCTCCGTCTTCTCGCCGCGCCAATAACCCTCGTTGAGCCTAATTACCTTGCCTTCACTCTTGCGACAACTTCTTCACCAACTAACGAATGAACCTCCTCCTCCCCCCGCCCCCCTCCCGCCCTCACCAATCGACAAGCCGTCCCTCAATTCCAGACCTTACATTACAATATTGTATTTATATTCATCTTCATGTAAGTCCTCTGTTGCGTATTACTCATATCCACGCTCGACCCCCAGCTATTTTTGCAAGGAACGTACTTTCTGCCCCCAAATACGTCCTTTAAGCGAGTAATTAAATTATTTCATGTATCGCGAACGACATGAAGTAGGTCATGAAAATTTATGAAAAGCGCGGAATGCACGCACGACTCGTCCTTGTTCGCATACATCTATTACAAAGTGCTTCGTCAAAGACGAAAGAGAGTCCGAGGGCCAATAATGCCAATAATAATAGCGAAATTTTAGGAATACCATTGGATTCTACGCCCTCTTTCCTCCGCAGAGCTGCACAATCATAATCATTAGCGGTCCTGCACCGTATGTACCGCTCATTACCCGGACTGACTGGTGACTGTTCCGTCGAAACTGCGCAGTCGCGTTACATCCTTCTTCCACGTGTAAGATCCACGCATGTTAAAACGCGTAAGCACGAGCGAAAGGTATAAAATATAGTCTTTTATAACTGAAGCTTACGATATGGGGAGGTCGTGTGCAGGATTTTCGTAAGGAGAGTGGAGGATTTGATTTTTCGAGCGAAACCAATTGGCCGACGAGCAATTAAAATATTTCTTAGAGAAAAAAAGAAGGCCGAGGGTTTGATGATTATTTTGCAAATGGTCTTGGTTTCTAAAGGAGTGAGTAAAAGCCTCGCTCAGCCTATTTGAGGAAGCGTTTACTAGTGTCGGCGGCTCGACGTAAAAACGGGACGGATATGGAGAGAAATTCTCCAGCAGAGAATTAACAATGAATATTTGGTTGATCTCGTGGCGATGTCGTCCCGTTTTACGAACGTGCGATTCACTCCTTACAAGCATAACGATGAAAAACTTGGGCTCTCTCGATTATGCATACCTCTTACCTCTTATCTCTTACCTCTTACCGGGAATTCGTAATTTATCAGTCAGCTCTCAACTGACTGTTCGTAAGGGCATTAACAGCTAAGCGAGACATTTTCTTTTTTTTTTTTTTACTATCATTATTATTGTTGCTGTTGCTGTTGTTGTTGTTGTTGTTGTTGTTGTTGTTGTTGTTATAGTTATTATTATTTATTATTGTTGTTATTATTAGATATTAATAAAGGGTCAAAATAATGATTCTTAAGTCCTATTTATTATCCGTTACCGCTGCTACAATTATAATGTAATTATGAGGATACTTTCTCGCTCGCAGCCAGAGCTAATGATTCTCCTCTGGGCTCCTGCTCCTGTTCGTGCGCGAGGTATATCATTTTTTGTTCGGTTTCGCGTTTTCGTTTTTGTCTCAGCTCGAGCTAATTAAAAAAACGTTAATGAATAAGGCGAGTCAGTCAATGGAGATAATTGAAACGTTGAGAGAGAGAGAGAGAGAGAGAGAGAGAGAGAGAGAGATTAGGTTTGCCTATATTTTGAAAACGTCACCCTATATATTCAGCCTTTCTATCCTTTTATCCATTTAAATTCAATCCCGAGATTACGGGCACAAAGCCTTGCGGCAATAATAGGTCCGCCGGGCTCTTTAATACTTCTCCGAAAGCTGATACTAACGACAGGGAAATATATATATATATATATATATATATAAAAAAAAAAAAAAAAAAAAAAATAATAAAAAAAGATATGTGCCTAAGGCTTATTACGAAAGTCCAGGGATCCAGGGATGTTTGAACACTGATAGTTGATAGCCTGTCATTCTCAGGAGCTCGTAACTTTGTTTAAAGAGCGGAGGTGTACGTGTTCCACGGGGGAACGTGACATTGAACGAAAATTCAAATATCCAGAAGAGCGAATAGTAAGGTAAGGTGGGCGGGCGGGTTTCGAGGTTGGCGTTATTACAGAAAATAAACGATCGTAAATCAGCAAAGAAGGGTGTTGGTGTTGGTGGCGGTGGCGGTGGCGGCGGTGAGGGGGGATGGGGGGAGGGAGGGAGGGGGGGGGTGGTCTCAATCGAGCCTCTCTCGAAGGATATATGTACGGACGGCCAGTGTGATGAATGCACTTGAATTCTAGAGAGTTGCAGTGTGTCCGTCGGGGCAGAACTCGAGGTGCAGCGCGCACGCGTTGATGAATGGGAGGGAGCCCAAGCGGACACGCCGCCGCAGATTGTTTCGGCGCTTCGACCGCCCCTTCCCCCAACGCCAATAACCCCTGACCTTTTCATTGCAAATTTAATGCCCGAGGGCTTTTTTATTCGCAATTACGATTCAAGTCGAGCTTTGGAAGCCTTCCCCCACTCTTTAACTGGCCATTCGATTCGAATCGGACGCGCTTACGCGGCCACGCGTGCACCCCACTTCCCCCTCCGTCCACCCACTCCCCAGACTATAATCACCCCAATAACCGTATAAATGAGCAGCATCTCTCTCTCTCTCTCTCTCTCTCTCTCGCTCTGCCCCTCTGCCCCGCAGCCAGACCGCTGCTTTAATCTCCAGAATCGGCACTCAGTCTTCTAACCGACGATTGTTTTATTACACGACTTTTTTTCATAAATGATATTTTATTACTGGCTCAAAGTACATAAAAGTACATCGTGTGTAAATTATAAAGTAACAAACAAACTAGCGTCATTACAAAAAATAGGCGCAGCATCGCGGCATCACTTTTTCCCCTCTCGTTCTCTCGTTCTCTCGTTCTCTCGTTCGCTCGATTGCTCGATCGCCCATTTCTTTTACTGTATTTATTACGTTTCCTTTTTATCTCGTAATGAGATTATTAATCCTTTGAAAAATAGTTTTAGATAACGAGTCTACAAGCTGCCTTTATTGCTAAGTAATGACGATCGCGGCTCATAACTCTCTCTAAGAGGTACTCAATTCCGGGATAATTGCTTTTTAAGTATAAAATACAGAGCTCGCTCGGAGCTCGAATTATAATTCAATAATGTTATTGTGCCGGGCAATTCAATTACTTGCTACGGGAAAGTACTGTAAAAACGGTAGGAATAGTAAGTGCGAGGAGGGAGCCGCGGCTTTTAAGCCGTAAATGAAAATCACTGGAAATCAATGAAAACCAATGGATTTTCATTTCGCGCCTTTAAAGGGATTGTACAAAGAAATCCGGTCGGCGTCTTTAAAAAAGACTCGCGGCCGCGGAGAGGCGGAAGGGGAGGGGTAGAGCCGAGAAGCCCGTTGACTCGGTTAGCTCGAGGTCGAGGCCGGTCTATGGTCGGAGAGAATGAGACGGAGGTAGGGAAAGCGGGGGAGGCCGAGCTCCTGAAATTCGCGGACAGGTGCGAAGGACTCGAGCCTTCCCCGGAAGCCCAGCGCTACAAGGCCCGCCTGTCCGTCCGTCCCCAGGAAAGCACCGGCAACAGCTGGCTGGCCCCCTTAGTCCCCGAGGGCTACCTCCCCCTAGCCGTACCCGACCCCCACAAGCTTTCCCTCCTTCACTCCCAGCTCGTTCCGTTAACCTGTCCCGTTCGACTCCTGACAAACTCTCGAGGGCCCAACTTTGCTTACTGCCTCGGTTTATTGCCGGCACATCTTACGCGTAGAGCCTAATGATATGCTTGGCTCGACAAAACCGAGACGGAGCTCTTCTCCTCACTCATCGATACCTTACCTTACAATTCAATGCTCAGGCAACTTCGTCTCATTTCCAGGGCTGCTGGCGTCCAACAACAAACCCACTGCACCACAATAACCCCAGTGTTTTCTTCCTTTCGCTCGTGACGCATCGCTCATATCACTCATAATGCAAAGTAGCATGATTATACAAAAAAAAAAAAAAGAAAAGGATACATCGGCGGGGATAATAATATTTCATTAGAACGGGGCCGCAGTAGCGAATAAATTGGCAGATCACGAATCGGTCACGAGGGGCTCGAAAAAGCGGGAAAATTCCTAAACTCCGTGGGCGATGCTCGTCTCGACTCCCCGCCCGAGCTAGCCGTTTTATCGACATTACCAGTTACCTTCCAGGTATATGTCCCCACCTCCGGAAGGATGGTAAAGAACGAGGAGCAGCTCCCCCCCCCCACCCACCACCACCACCACGACCACGACCACGACCACGACCACGACCACGACCACCACCACCGCCGCCGCCGCCGCCGCCGCCGCATTCTCAACGCAAGGCTTCTTTTAAGTCAGCCTCCGCTGGTCTAGTGGCAGAACCAAGGAGAGAGAAATTCACGAACAGCTTAGTGAAGAGAGGAGAGTTGCTCGATTAAATTCAGCCATGGTGGAATTATTTCATAAAATCACGGGATAAGAGCGAGTGGCTTGCGGCGAGCATCTCTCCTATATTCCAGCTTTTGCGCGACCTCGACAAATCTCTGATTTCTACCTAGAGGAGGATGTGGAGGAGGAGGAGGTGGAGGAGGAGGAGGTGGAGGAGGAGGAGGTGGAGGAGGAGGAGGAGGTTGGGGAGGAGGAGGAGGAGGAGGCTGAAGTGTAGGAGGGGATGGCTTTGAATCAACACTGCCGGAATGACGTGCCAATCAAGCCGTGACTCATTAATCCAAGAGCCGATCGATCTATCTATCTATCCATCTTGCGGTTTATATGCATCCAAGTACACGTTGCTCAACATACTTACTCTGTAATGTAACGAGTGAATTTTTCTATCCGATCTTAAGCAGATAGCGCATTACAATTTTAATTGAAAAGCTCACGGCGTCGAGATAAGGGAAGGTGTAAAGGAACGTGAATATTGTTTGCTCTATCGCGCGATCTTTCATTCGCGGCACGAGATTTTCTTACGCCTATCGATACTCCCAGACCCGTACTACTTCCCAATCCGGAAAATAACAATATTATGATTATTGAGTCGAGACATCGGCTGATCCATCTGCTTATAAATAAGGGCTCTGCATTTTTCAAGCATTTCTAGCGGCTCATCCTCCGCAACGTAGCTTATCTCCATTATTCCTCTATTGATCTCCGACGCCGAGCAACGTCGAGCCACGAGTATTTTATCGAATCTAATGGGGCATCGGCAGTCATAAATAAAATGAATTTTAATAGCCGTGCGGGAGGATCGGAGGTTATTGGGGTTATTGGGCACATCTGTCCCTTGGATGATAAGCCCTCGAATAATTGCGGCGAGCCGACTCGATCGCACATCGAAGCCCGATGTTCCGGGGATACCTAACGAGCCTCCTCTGCTCGCCCTCTCAGTCGTCGGGGATGGATATCTCGCGCGAGTGTCTCGTGCACGTGAAGATCGAAAGGGCGCCGGCGATTTAATGACGCCGAGCCGATCGGCAACGCATCGGCCCGGCCCTCCCTCTGCCCTCCCACTGTCCTCCCGCTGCCCTCCCACTGCCCTCCTCGGAGCGGCTGCTTCCTTGAGGACTTTATTGAGAACGGGAAGACCTACGCGCGACTCATTCCGACCAATTCGCGATTGTCAATTGTCAGCTCGGGAACCATGCGGGTGGATAAATTATCCCTCTCCACTTTCCCTTTGTCTATCAATTTATTCGGCTTTTGTGTATCCACAGCCTCCACAGCATCCACAGCCTCCGCCACTTCTCCCTCCCCCATGAACACCCGTAATAATTAAAATAAATTTCTTGTTAGCCCGGCTCCCCCCCCCTCTCTCTCTCTCTCTCTAATGCTTCAGTTGAATTATCCGCTACCGGCAGAGGGAAAGAGGTAGGAGAAAAACTATTAAGGCAAAGGATACTCGAGCCGCACGTGATGCAAAACAAAAAACTACACTTTATTTCTAACAGGCTTGATTATCAAAATTCAAGCTAAGCCCTACGCATTCTTCCTTCCCATAAAAGATTTTTGATATTAAAATATGCCAATTACTCAAATATCTTATTTCAAGGATGGCGCATTAAAATACAGTTTGCTCCTCAATTGGAACGAGGCCCGGAATTTTAATGGCGAGTAATTATAACGTATATGAGATTTAGGCAGCTTTTAAGAGGCCTACGTAGATTCGTTATACATAGCGCGCGCGCACACGCACTCACGCACGCACGCACACAGTATCATATTGCGTATGATTAAAAGCAAGTTTTTTCCTCCTTCGAAAGGCTGCAAATTTTTTCAAATACCTCATTATGATGAAAGTGCGTCGTGTTTGGCACGTAGTACGAAGTCTGCAGGCATTTGAAAAAGTTCTTTAGCCGGGAGAGTGAAAAATATTAAGCGTCCCGGAGCCGCGGAAGAGGGTTCGCGCTCCCCTCACGTCAGGGCTCCGCCGTCCCTCGGCCAGGCTACAAATCAGAAATTGTCCTCTGCCGGCTAGTGCGCACGCTCATCTGATGATGCGTTCGAGGCCTCGCACCTTCCACCAAAGGCTCGACAAGAGGGCCGAGTGAGAGAGAGAGAGAGAGAGAGAGAGAGAGAGAGAGAGAGAAAGCGCGTGTTAAGGTATGCCCGAGGGCCGGGGGCCGGGGGCCAGGGGCCAGGGGACGGGGGACGGGGGCATCGGCGGTACGGTGCAGCGAGGGTCCGATATATAATTCAATAAAACGTAGGAAACCGGGGGACATTATCTGGGCTCGCGCAAGTCAGCCCGATTAATCTCGACTCGATCTTGAGAAACACTGGATTTATATGCGCCGACAAACCCCCGGACGCATCGCGCCAGAACCACCAAAACCAGTTTTTGTATACCATACCTTCTTCCCCCTCCCCTCACCCAACCGCCAGCCGCAATCCCCAATAACCCCCATACCCCCCCTTATCTTACTTGGCTTCTCGCGCTCGTCCTTCCGCTCCTTCCTCTACCAGCGATCCTTCGCGCCCTCTTCCTCAACCCCCCCTCCTCTCCGCCCACGGGCCACGAGGGGCCTTCGTCGGATGCGCTACACGCACTTATCCTCATTATTGACTGGAGCCGCGCTTGACCCACCGCCAGCAGTGGCAGGGGCCGGCTCGTATACGGGGCGCACTCCCCGAGGAAGTGAGCCCCTCGTGCGAACTAATGAATTCCGCGAGCCGACGGAAGAGCCGTCGGAGCTGTGCTCGGGCTACCGGGCGACGCTCCCAGCAGCCCCCGCGGACCAGCTTAGCTACGTACCCTCATAGCGGTCAAAGCGCTTTGCCAGTAAATCCGAGGGCAATACGTCGCTGCAATAGCGGGCGCTCCTCCCCTTAGGAAAGTGTTATTCCATACCGTAAGACGCAGCCACGCGGGTCACCGATGTATTAAAATGCCCTGCCTGGCCTCGAGCAAATAGCAAAGCGCGCGGGGGAATCGGCGGGTATGAAACCCGTAAAAATCGACACTTCCACGGGAATGCGAAAAGTCTGACGATCCAACGATCCTCGGCAAAGGAAACGACAACCTACGCTTCAAAATTTTTTTTATATATTTATTTGTTTTGTTTCGTTTTGTTTTGTTTTTTTTTTTTTGTTTTTTGTTAATCTCAATCATCCACATGAGCGTTTGGTCTGAATTCCATGCGAATTCTGGCAATTTGCCTCGGAAATCGCTATCCAATGAGAGATATTTATTTCTAATAAAAAATTACATTGATATATTCGATCCCGTGTGTACGCCTCGACATTTTACAAGAAGCCCCACGGAACTTTCATTAGCCCTCACCTTATACACGGACTTTATAATCCCACGCGCTATTCGTAACAATTCACTGTCCGTGCTTATGATATTTATGGCCAATGCTTTGAAAGTGCCAGTCTATTACTACAATGACAATTGTCGTAACGTACGCGACGTAATTACCTACATTGTTTATTTGCATAGCTGTTCTTATGCATAGAGCGGCATGTAAACAGGGAAAATTTAATCAGTAGGCACGCACCTGAAATCCATAACCGACAGGGCAGATTAAAAAAGGAAACCGTAATTTTCATTAAGAATATCACTTTCCCGTTGTATGGCGCGGTCGCAAGGCGATGCGTACAAAAGAAATAATTGCAAGAGGATCGGGGAAAGAGCAGAGGCTGCCGAAAACAATTTATCGCTTCGTTCTGACGTTTAATTCTGACCCGCCGATCGCTGATAAAACGTCCATTTGTCCATTTTTTTTTTCTCGCTTTTTCCTCTTCGGCGAGACTGGATGAAGCGAAGCCAGCAAGCAAATGAAATAATATCATTACAGTTACAGTTACATAGTTTATAGGCGCATTTATCCCCATCGGCAGTCTTAGGAATTATTTACGGAACAGCGGAACGTGTAAATTAATTAATATGACCTGCTTCGATAGGGGAACGTGCGTAACGAATCTTACACCTGTCGGCCATACGCTATCGTTAATCTCTCGAAGGTGTAACAATGACCTTGACTCGACGGACCTTTATCAATCTGTTTGTAATTGTAATAGCGACGGGGGAATCTTGCCTGGACGGCAACAAGCTTACAGGCCAACTTACGATTTCCCGTAAACGAGGAGAAGATTCTATTGCTTTGCGCGGTGTAATTGCGCGAGACTGACCGTCATCGCAAGTGAAGGCGATCGATGGCTTATCGCGGGACCGCGGGACAGCGCACCCCTACGGGACTTTGGCCATCGGTCATTTAGCTCACCTGTATCCTTCGCTGCCCGAGATCATTCACGGAGATATGATTGAAATATGTGCAAGGAGGGAACTTTCTGGGGACCGATGATCTATCAGAGAGCCTAGGAGCTTCTGTCAGGTCAGAAGAGTCGGCCGGTTATCCGGCTCGAATCAGGTAAACGAGTGTCGCCCGCGATCCTAACCTCGGCAGAGCATTTTTATCGGATGTGTGTCTGTGTGTGTGTGTGTGTGTGTGTGTGTGTGCGCGCGCGTGTACGTGTGTATGTATCCGACTGGGGGCGTCATTTTATTCAGAGTCGGAGTATCTGATCGTAAGTTGTATACTGACTTGTAAGATCCGTGGGTGTTGAGGCAGACGCCGTAGCGGCAGGGATCCTCCTCGCACTCGTCGATGTCCTCGGAGCAGTTGGGGCCGGTGAAGCCGGGGGCGCAGGTGCACTGGTAGCTGTTGGAGAGGGACCGGCACTGGGCGTCATTGCGGCAGGGCGAGGATGCGCAGTAGTCGACCTCCTCGCAGAATTTTCCTGAAACAACAAAGCACCCACGATGAATATTAATACACAGCAATGGTCGAGCGAATGGGCAATGGTCACTTCACTGGGTCTCGGACACTCTTAACCACGCAGCACGCACACAATGATGAGGATTGCGCCGCTGGTACCGTCGACGTCCGGAAGAACTTATTAACTATACGTGATATTGGCTTTGGGCAACTGGGAGGGTTTAATGTCATGAACAGTATTTGAGTTCGATGGTTGGATGGGCATCGCAAGAGGGCCAAGCCTCGTGCTATATAAATATAATTGGTACGGCGGTAAACCGGATAACAAATAGCCCTTCCTGCTCCCAGAGGGATAACGATCCGACAAGATAACGAGTTCCAAAAACATCGAATTAAATCACGATTTAATGATAAAATTGAAAAGGCCCATATAGAAAAGGTGAAGAAGCCCTTAGAGCTGCTGGAATTCCAGTGTAATTACGATCGAGTGTAGGAAGCGATAGGGGATCGCAAAAAACTTTTCGCGACATCCTCGCAATCCGAACTTGAGCTTCGTGGCCGAGTTCGCGGCAGGGCAAAAAGTTAAGATATCCCCCTCCTCCGACTGTGGGAGAATCGAGTCTGGTTATCCTGCTGCTCGGCCGATCTGGGGGTAGATTCGAGCGGGCCGCGTGTCCCATACCCCGTCCCCGCGTTCCCCGCAGACGTTCCAACCGTAATGCAACCCCGTACTCCACCGACGAGCGAATCTAATCGGCTAATTACCCAATGCGAGCGCTCGCCTTCTCTCTCTCTCTCTCTCTCTCTCTCTCTCTCTCCCTCTCTCCCTCTCTCCCCCTCTCTCCGTCTTACCTACCTCCGTCTGCTACTAGCTACTAGCTACTAGCGAGGCCAGCGAGGTACTAGTTTTTCCAGCGTGCTCGGCTCTTTGGGAAATGCATTCTGATAAAGCCGGGGAGATTTTTGTCTGCCGAAACCTCCTAGCTCGGCTTTCTTTCAATTATCCCCGCATTTTACGATTATGGCGAGCCCCCCTTGCTTTACATTTCTTTCATTAGCCTTTATCTGGCGCTCACGAAGCTCCGCTCCCTCGCTACATAATACGCCAAATGCGTTTATTACTCCGATGGCCACTCGATACGAGTCGACGACTAACTAATTCCGGCTAACTAATCCCAAATACTTCACAACCATCGCCGGATTCTTCAATTGCCAGATCCGATCGCTCGAGTATCCCGGACTCATCACAACCACCACGTACATTTACGCTTACTCGCGTACACACGAGCCTTTACGTAACACCTTCTTTACCCATTCTTTAGATACCTCGGCACTCGCTCTCTCCCCGTGCACTCACGCACTACATAAGCATCATATTGTATTCAAATCCATTGCATCGGCCGCTCTTGCCCGAGCGAGCCTTTGTAATAATTGGAGCAGCGAACAGTACTCGGCTCTCGGCTCTCGGCTCTCCCTGACAAGTCGGCAATTAACGGCATCGAAGTCTATCTCGGCGCTGTAAAAAATATCCGCGAGTCGGAAAAGGAGCGCCTGCGAACGTGTGAGTACGTGAGAGCATGCTAATTAAATGATACAGCTGTCGCTCTTCCATCCCCTCACTGCCCTTCATAATTCTCGCGCCACTCTACACGAACTGACGCCCCTAAACCAAATCCCGACATACGCGCATACACTCCTCCATAATATGCCATTATTATTCCCTTTAATTAGGTAACGTAGGATATTAGCGACGAATGTCTCCTCCAGTCTTGGCTACTTGCTCGATTCGGCCCGCGGATAACCTCTCTCCTTCAAGTAAATAACCAAGCAAGCAAGCAAGCAAGCAAGCAAGCAACGAAGTAAGTAAGTAAAATGAAAACTCGAACTCTCTTTAAAGAAAGTACTTCGAATTGCCATTTGCACGTCTAACGGTTAATCGAGCCGAGCCTCGTGGATTTTTCCGATGTTAGCTCAGCTTCCGATCGCTTATCTTCCTCTCCCCGGTAACGGGTCCACTCAATAACGCCGTTCCCCGCCCCGCCCCACCGCAGCACGCCCGTCCGCCGCTATCGCCGGCAATTAGCGAATTCGAATGTATAAACCGGGGCGGGGAGCATAAATATCGACGGCCTCGCGTATACGTACGCGAGCGAGTTCCGGGGGGTGGCGGGGGAACGCACGTACGTAACAGGAGCCGGATTTTCCTGAATAATGACATCTCCGTAATGGAACCGCCAAATATCCAAGGGAAGTATTTTCTCGGTCTTCGAAATGACGAGGTCACTTGGTCGGGCTAAAGATGGAGGAGCAGGACAAGACCCGAGAGAGAGAGAGAGAGAGAGAGAGAGAGAGAGAGAGAGAGAGAGAGAGAGAGAGAGAGAGAGAGAGAGAGAGAGAGAGAGAGAGAGAGAGAGACAGAGATTGGCACGTATAGGTGGAAGCCCTGGTCGGTAGAGCTCTTGAGAGTGGCATTAGCCGGCCTCGTAAAATCTCCATAGAGCCGAAAACGCAATGCATCGGCGCCGTTGTCCGTCCCCGACTTCCTCTTCGATCGGCAAGCGCAACATAAAAAGTCACTTAGACGGCGCAGATTTATCCATCCTCCGCTGCCTTTAGAAAGACACTCTGCCGCTCTTACTCCTCTCGCTACCGACGCCGCGAAGCGCTCCTACCTCCCATCCTCCCTATTCACGGATTTGCATAATCCGAAGGCGGGGCGGTCCACGCGAATCGATGAGCGGCATGGTAAGGTAACGAGCCTGTGGGAAGGCGGGGAGGGGGGCGGAGTAGCAGCAGCAGCAGTGGTAGTAGCCACGAGGCACGCGCAACAAGAGAGTACTCGGCGGCCTCCTAAAGTTTCCCTTTTTAATCGATCCTTTATGCAATCCTTGTCTGACCGCCCCCCCCCCACAGCCGCACCACCCAATAACCCTTCCCGTCTCTTCCCGTCGCGGAAAAATGCCGGAATGCGATAGGCGCTGCTCCGGTCAAAGCGGCGGCACTTCATCCGCTTTATGCAAGTGCGAGGGCGAGGGACACGCATAGGCGCAGGTGCGGAGCGACAGCGACTGCGTGAAATGAAAAATTACGTAAGCCGCTTAATGATTTATTTTATAACGAGTGGCGTTCGTCTTGGAATTCCGCGCTTATTCGATCCGAGCAAGAAATCTCGGTTACTTTTTCATCGCATATTCACGAGCGCCCGTAATAAACTCGTTCCACTTACTTCCACTGGCTGTAGAAATTTTACATTTTTATACAAAACGGACGGTTCCGAAACGTCTCGCGCTTAATTGCGCTCGGGCCTTTCGGCTTTAGTTTGTTCAAAAGAAAAAAAAAAAGAAAAAAGAAAAGAAAAACAACAACACAACATCGGTCCGCCCACGAAATCCAGCCGAACCGCAGGTTAATTAAGCCTTAAACACCATTAAGCTGAAGACTGGGATGCATCTGTAATGGATACAGATACGTACGTTCTTTCGTATGGGGTTATTGGGCGGCTTTGGCCGGTCAGTCTTAAATTAATAATCACAACAACTCAATATCCTAATGCATTATTAACTGTTCTCCCGGTCGTATTGATTATTACATTGTCGAAATGGAAGGAGGCTATTATTATTGTATTATTGTAAATCTCGTTACGAAAGCGATTAAATTGTAATTTATGATAATTTAATCTTCGGTTCGAGGCACAAGGTTCATTATCTGAAATTTATGTAAGAACGATCGAGGGCTAAGCTGCCCGGGGTGGGGTGGGGTGGGGGGGGGGATAAATATATCAATGATATATTATGTCACTGGATAGGCTTCGTTCTTATTCATTTATTATGCAAATGCAAAAGTGCGCCATTACTAAAGCTCTCGTCACTCGAGCGAGCGGAGCTGCAGCCTCGAAGGATTCGCATTGCAATAAACATTGTCGTATACTTGGAGAGCCGAGCCGACATTCAGTAAGTGCTTTTCATCATTGTGTTTCATGCACATTGGACTTGCTGTGATATTTACGTATTGCTGATGGAAGGCGCACTCGTTGATTAATTCGAAGGGTCGGGCTTTCTCACGTCCGTCCATGAAAATCTATCGAGGCTAGGAGGAGGGGAGCTCGAGCTATCTATCTTGATAGATCAAGACTAATTACGGGAGGCGACAAGCCGAGCTCCGAGTCCGTCATGCGTGAGTCTGTGCGCGCGCGCTTGTATGCATTGGCTGAACTGTTAATGCGGAGCCGAGAGCGGCGAATAAAAATCCGAGTCCCACTCCCTCCGACCGCGCGCGCGCGCGCGCGCGCGAATCGCCTCCGTTAAAATAAAGCGAGGCTCGTGAAGAAATTCGATGGGCCAGCGCACTAAGTCAATGCAAGGTTATAGCGCTCAATTTTCATCGGTGCTCAATTACAGTAATTTCTCGTTCCGTTATATTTCTCCTGCACGATTACTTTGCGGCCAACGATTATTACAACATACGCGCGGCCCGACGCACCTCGCCGCCGCCCCCGTCGCACGACCAATATCCCCGACCCCACCCCCCAACCACCGCCACCACCACCACCAGCACCACCGCCGCCACCCATTACCTCCGGCAATAATTTATTGCCGGCTTATTCTCCCACTGCATTGTTTCTCTCTCTCTCTCTCTCTCTCTCTTCTTTTCTTTTTCTTCTTCTTCGTTTTTTTTTTTTTAATAACCCCGGACCTCAGACGGGTGGCGGTGGTTGGGGCTGAGCGAGGAGGGAAGGCCGACTCCTACGAGCGCGTATTAATCAAGCAGGAGCCGAGCTCTCCACCCGGCTTCCAACCGGCTTCCACCCGCCTTCCACCCGACCTTCCACACGGAAAATTCCGCCTCGGTTATGCTCATTCCTAGGTAAATTAAGTTTCGAATTGAATTGCGGCACGCGGGCCCATTAACTAATTCTACGGCGAGTATCCCATGCTGAGGCAACACCTACCTAGTGCGACTGCGGTTGCTTACACATTGAGAGAGACTGTATCTCATTATACAGCGCTCGGAAATGACTTTGGCTTTAATGTTTACTTTAAATAAAATGATTTACTGCCAGCAGCTCATCGTCCTTATTATCATTTGTCGCTGCTTGCCAAATAAATTTATTTGATAACAGCTTTTTGCGCGATTTTTCATCCGCTGGGATGCGATTATACCGAAGCTCAGCGGGGGATGGCTCGGGATCGTCTGTGTGAAATGAAAACTCGAGTAACTTATTTAACCTGAAAGACTGACAGGACTCGTGGCTTATTATCTCCTCATCCTCCTCCTCCTCCTTCTCCTCCTTCTCCTCCTCCTCCTCCTCCTTCTTCTTCTTCTTCTTCTACTTCTTCTTCTACTTCATCATCATCATCACGTTCGTTCTACATCGACCTTAACGCGTCAAGTAGTTTTGCAAGGATAAGAGCCAAGAGGATAAGACAGACGGCCCCTTTCGCTTCCTTCCTCCCCCCCTCCCGTTTATTTTACGAGCTTGATCTTGAGGATGAATACTTCTAAAGTAGAGCGATACAAAGGACACTGTCATCGGGACGACGGTTATCTTAATAAGATTAAATATTAATACGCTTTGTTGAGGAGTCGCAGGCCCCAAGCACAGCGTCGCCCAGGTAAATAATGCAGCAGCTTCTCCTTATATCTTGGTAGTAGTAATTTACGTAAATTTATTCGCTCGGCGATTTCTATGATTATGGATGCCGGGGAATGGAGGCCGGAGAAATTTTTCCCTTGTTTGTGGAGCCATTACTTTCTAATCGAAGGCCATGGAGAGTACGCGAGAATTTTTATTCGCACCGGAGCAGTTGAATTCGAGTGGCTTTGGCACGAGAAAGTGAGGTTATTGGGGTTGGCGTTCAGGGAAGGAGGGGCCCCCGCTCTAGACGATAGAAGGAGCCAAAGAGACTCTTGGCCGTTTGCGAATCTCTCCGAATGACGCAACGTCGAAATGGTTTTGGCAAACAATGAGACGGGAGGCGAGTGGCTCCAGGGCGAACATCCCTTTAGATGACTCGGGGGCAGGGGCCGCGGGGTCTTATTGAAAATACGGCTCAGGCGTCAGTGAAATAGCGTTTGAGGGGTCGTAGGGTGGTAGGGTGGTAGGGAGGGATGGAAAGAGGGCGTACTTACCGGCGTATCCGTTAGTGCAGGAGCAGGTGTAATCGTCGAGGGAATGTAGGACGCAGGTCCCGTTGTTGGCGCAGGGCGAGGAGTCACATACGTTGTCGATCTTGATCTCGCAGAGGCTGGCCGAGTATCCGACGGGGCAGGAGCAAAAGAACGAGGGCGCCCCGTTGGTGTCGTCCTTGACGTAGCAGGAGCCGCCGTTCTGGCAGCGGTGCCCGGTCAGACAGGGATTCCGATACTGGCAGTACTCGCCCACGTACTTGGATGTGCAACTGCAAACAAAGAACAAAAAGCTTATTAGGAGCTCGGGATTTTCCATTCTTAAAAAGCCTGATGAGACTCGCACTCTCTCTCTCTCTCTCTCTCTCTCTCACAAACACACACACGCACACACACACACACACATGCGCACTCTGTCGCATATTCGATCGGGGGATGCGAACTATGGACGTAAGCGGAGACTTCGTCGGCACCTCGGGGGAAACCGTGGCGATGGAAACGGTTACTCGTTGGTGGGCCGGGTGAGGGGGGGGGCGAGAGGTTTGGCGTTCCAATCACCTAGAAAAGGACCTAGATGGGTGAGCGTATTTAAGCGTCAAAATACGAGGCAGCTGGGTAACGCAGCGATGTCGAGCCCGGGTGGGTAGGTAAAGCCTCGAGTCCCGCCGACTCGTAAATCCGCGGTCCACCACAATGTCGCGCGCGGAGGTGGGGAACGCGAGCCGCAACTTCGTTTCCATTTCGTAACGCGGAAACTTTAATGCGTTCTCGCGGTCACCGGCTACGTACCGCCAAGGCGACAAGGGGGATGAAGCCGATGTCGTCCCTTTGTTTATCGCTGCATCGAATGCACTTTATTGGGATTGCCGCGCTCGTAAAGTGCGCGCGATTCCCATTTCGCCTCGGCACATGCTCCCCCCCCCTCTCTCTCTTCCTCTCACGGATAATACATACGCGGGCGCGCGCGCGCGCGCGCGCATACGTTGGTACACGTGCGGAGAGGTAGGACTCGAGCCGCTAAGGGATATACCCTGTCGTCCTCGAGCACTTTTTCCCTCCCTATCCTTAGCCACGGATTCCTATGTTAAACATCGCGTGTACACGTGGTGCTCCTAGATTTTTTGCCCTTTCCCCCGCCTCTTGCCGCCCTAGTCGTCGCTCTCCCTCCACGTGCATGCGATTTATCCCGGGACGAAGCTCATTTCTATGACCCTGGACTAGCCCTTGATCTTCTGGTCTCCGAAGTTTCAAATTCTTCTCGCTCTAATCCCTTTAATGCCACTATTTCATAATCAAAGCTCATTGTGAATCCCTGTTGACCAACCCACCGTTTTAGCTGGAGATTTAAAAAAGTACGCAGTACTCGTAAGAAAGTAGGGTGGAAAGTAGGCTGTTTGGCGGCGGTAAGTCGATGCCGGTGCCGGTGCCGGTGCCCGAAGAAGAAATCCGAAGACTACTCCGGGGCACCGGGAGCTTCGAGAGTCTGAAAACTAACGCATAGGATTTCGTATTCCGAATTCGCGGGGACATTTCTTTAGCCGTGAACCGCTTTTTCACTCTGCGGAAATCACCTTCGGGGGTGGGTGGGGGGGGGGCTGGAGATACATCTAGCGCGATACGGAGGATAAAGAAACGTCGCCAAGCTGCACGGCTCCCTCCTCCTTGGCTCCTCTGGGATGGAGGCTTCTAGCAAGTGGAAGAAACTTGTTCGCGGACTGGACGAATAGCCGTGGGATCAATCACGAAAGAAAGAGAAAAGAGTGAAAAGAAGCGGGATGCCGAAGATGGAAACCGGGCTCCTTCCTCCGGGGCAATTACATTCTCGTTAGCGGTAGATTGAAAAATTCTGGCGTTACTCGTATCGATTTCTCAATTCTGCCCGCCCATGACCAAAATACGACTAATTGCCAATCATTGAAATAATTCAAAGGCAAGATAGGATGTCATAGGACGAAAATCATTATCGCGTGCTCATCGCCCGTACGAATGGGCCAAGTCGATCCACAAGCCGGGAAGAAGATGCCCAAGCTCGAGATCCAGCCTTTCTTCTTCCGTATGACTTTGAGCAGCAAAAACCTCGGCAAACTCACGTATATACCCATACCGACGCGAAATGGCTTTTTAATTCGCCGACTCGCAGGGACTTTAGATTATAGGCAGGATTTTCCTTCTTTTAATACGAAAATGGCAAATCTTTACGTGCAAGAATGACGCGCGAGCTTTGACATATACACACGTAGCGGCTCTATACGTACACTCATGCAGCTTGAAATATGTTCAATTTCATTTGACGTAGAGTGTATTAAAGGAATTACCGTACGAGCAATACTTGACAGGAAATTGAAGGCATTTTTTCAATCCGGACTGTTAAATCGTTTCTTTTTTCTTTTTTTTTCTTTTCTTTTTTTTTTTTTTTTTTTTTCTTACGGCTTATAACTCTGACTATAAGCAATGATTTTTGAAATTCCGATCGGAATTGTATATTATTTCAGCTCTGGTAATGATATAATAATACGCTTGGCCTCTAATTGCAGGCAAAAAAGACGAGAGCGAGAGGGGAAAGAAAAGCTGCGTTAGATACATGTTCCCTACACGTTATGTACATTGTGAAGGGGCTAAGAGCGCGATGTAATTTATTCAAATGCACAATGCGGCAAGTCGAGCAGCGCCCGCGAATGAGATAAAATAACGAAATTAAGTCTAACAAGGATCGGGCAGCAGCCAGCATCCCATCAAATGCCGCTATGCCGCTCATATACAAATACTCGTATGGATCCCTTTGAATCTCATGCAATATTCAGCGGTGCCTCGCTCACAATGCCATTTTCCATTCCAATCGTCCAGATATTCTTTTCCTAGATATATATATATATATATATATATATACATATATATATACCCCTATCCCCATCCTCACCATCCACTCTTCATCCTCCTCCTCATCCTCATCCCGGAGTCGGCCACAGTCGCTCCACTAGTAATATAATACACGAGAGCTCATAAAGAGGGGGGGAATCCATTCAAAGTACAATAAGAGCTTCGATACTTATGCAGGGGCGCGAGCGGCGAAAACAGGTTCTCACTTGCGTATTATCACCTCCTTCCTCTTCCCCTTTCAGCCCCTCCCCCCTCCCCAACCATACCCAGAGCGCAGATCCTTCCTTCTTCAATTTCTGTTTCTCCCGAGCTCGGCTCCACATTATTTCTCCAGTTTTTCGCAGGTGCAGCGACAGCCCAAGCTCTTTAGAACTCTGCACACACCTAAGCAAAAGTCTCCTAACCATCTCCTTATTATTGTCATCCTTATTATCATACCATCCCCCCTTCTTTTAGAAAATGGAGGAGGGAAATCTCAAATAATGTCGAGCGCGCACATGGACCCCGAAGCTCATCTGACTACTAGAAGGACTACTACCACAGCTCGTGCCCCTATTTTCCTCTCCTCTATGCCTTCCTCTACCCCCCACCCCTCACCCCTCTCTTGTTCGTGCGAATGCTTATTCGAGCACTCGCAGGAAGAAGATGTATGTTTATTTAATTCGCTCTCGAGATATTCCTATCCGGACCGATATTACCGGCTTCTCTCTTATCTGACGAGTATTTTTTAATAACAACGCAAGACTTGCTCTGCCCCCCCCCTCATTGCGCCATCCTTCTTAATTATTCAATAATTATAATTAAGTATTCATGAAGCGATCGCAGCGATTGTGCTCGTAGCGCTAAAGAGATACGCGTTTTAATAAAAATACAAAACGAGCATTCGCTTGAGTCTACAAATAAAGGCCTCCCTACCTACCTTCATTCCCAACTCCTTCCCCTCTCCTCGTACTTTAAGACGAGCATGAAAACGATAACATGAAAATTATATTCTAGCCAAACAGACATTCTCACATTACTTGTGCTTTACAAATATAATTCCATGATAAGCCGTACATTATCTAACATGTCGGTTAAATTTTCAAATAAACATAATCTTATACGTTCTCAGCTGTAAATATTTATTACGCCTTTAACCAACAATTAATTAATTAACCAACATTTAATTCATAATTATCCTATCAATAATAAAAAAATTTTGCATCGCGAAAATGCAATTGTACGTTCGGTTAGACGCTGCGTGCACCGGGACCGCGCGGTTTTGCGATTCAATTAACGCATTGATTAGATTAGTAAGATTATTGCTTAAAGTAGCAGTTGTAGAAATTTTACGATAATATCAGTGCAATCAGTATCTACAATTATCCACTAATCCTTCCCAGACAAGTTTTTGTAGATCTTCTTCTTATAAAACTTACGTTTCCCATAATCTTACTAATATAATCAATAAAGTACGATATTTTCTTTCTATTTATTTATTTATTATTGCTATTACATATATATACACACACATATATATATATATATATATATATATATATATTTACGTATATATTATGCGCTGGTTACTTTATATGAAATTGAATTACATTTTGATTGAAAATTAATTGAAAATGATAATAATTATCCATCAAAGGACTTGGATCAGAAAAGATTACATCCAATGATTAATTACAGTTGTATTTATTTATTCTTTGTAATTTACTATAAATGAAATAAACGTCGTATTATGTCCGACAACGAATACTACTAATAATACTTCCCGTATCTTTTTTTTCCTTTCAATTTTATATCCATTAAAGTATTGAAAACGTGTGCAAAATAATACGTAGCTGAATTATTGGTTTAAAGAGCACCGAGTAAGAGATGTGAAAGTGCTTTGGGGCGATAATGTCAGAAGCAGATAGAGAGAGAGAGGGGGGGGGAGAGTGGAGAGGGATCAGCAAAACGAATATAAGCTTGATGGATGCGAAGCTGCAAAGTAAAATCACACGGTGTGGATTAGAGGAAGATGGAATGTCGTATATGCCGATGAATGCAGAGATAGTAGGTGGACTATTCTGCCGGGCTTAATCAAATTAGCAATAGCGTAAAATAGTGTCGGAAAGGGGTGAGGTTTGACGGGCGAGGGGTTGGAGGGGAGGGGAGGGGTAGGCGTACGGTAGGATTGGAACCTACGAAATGGAAAAGTGATGAGGATGGCGGGAGGGGAGGGGGTAAGGAGACTCGGTGGGAGAGATAGGGAATCGAATGAGAGGGGTGGGGCCGTCGGACGCGAATAAGAGGGCGGGCTGGGGGTGGGGGAGAGAGAGTTGAAGTCGCCGTGAAGAAGCTCTCTGTCTCGGCGAGGCTTGTAAAAATATTTCATTACACGGGGCGCAATAAATGTTTATGTTTACGACCAATGCCCTACGCGCCGATATTAAGACGCATCGGCAGCGTGTGGCTTTTCTTGCGCGACGCCGCCACAGGAGCGGCCCTACGCCCTTTAACCGTATTCATAGGTCGACCAATGATATTTCTCTTTATTGTTTCAATTGGCTCCCTCGGTAGTTAAACTCACACGAGTGAAGCTATTCCGTTACTCCCCGTCCGCGTCCCGCCACCGCTCCTCGGCGAATTTAACGGGCGTCCCGCCACCCCCCCCCACACACTTTCACGCGGACATTATTAGGGATCGATTACACGGCTGGCTCTCCAGCGTCCCGTCCTCCCCGCGCCCGCAGTAATTGAATTAATAACGAGTGCCCGGCCGTCGTGGCCCGGATTTAGATGATAATTTCGCGGCCCCCGCCAAAATTCGCTGCCCCTCACCGGGCCCTCGTGAATCCTAATGGCTCCGACCCCCCCCCGCTTCCCCTCTCTACCCCCTCTACCCACCCCGACGCCCAATTCCCCATTCCCCGCCAGACAGGTCGCACTTCAATTTCAGCTTCCGTCGAGCGCGGGGGCCGTTAACCGGCTTTGACAATTAAAGGGCCGAGCCGAGGACGCGATCGGGAACCGGCCAATGAGCGGCCGCGTGACGAAGGGGCTGCCGGGGCGAGAGGCTCCATGCAGCGTAAAATCTAATCGAGCCCGGAATTCGTATAAATTGACGGGCGTCGCAATTAGCGCGTCGCGACGTGCGGGTCTTTTTCTCGGTAGCCGGGCCTCAATTACCCCTTCCTGGAATATCATTGTGTAATGGAACCGACGCTCGCAGTGGTAATAATAAGTCCCTCGGCCCGCAGACAATGGCGACTCGCAGCGACAACGGCTACAAATAAGTAGCAGCCCCGAGTCTGAGCGCCTCGTCGGTACGCGCGGCGCGGCGCGGAGGGGAGGATCTACGGGAGGGCCCAAACGAAGTGAAATTAGTATTACGGTGGGGATATTTGGTATGGGCGAGGTGAGAAAACTCATTAGGGCGACCTCTATTATTCGTTGACGTTTATCTCGATATCTGAGAGTCTCTCTCTCTCTCTCTC
This sequence comes from Ceratosolen fusciceps, assembly GCA_018883505.1. Classification (NCBI taxonomy): domain Eukaryota; kingdom Metazoa; phylum Arthropoda; class Insecta; order Hymenoptera; family Agaonidae; genus Ceratosolen; species Ceratosolen fusciceps. Next base: position 1,595,397 of record RCIC01000012.1, on the reverse strand, counting down.
TCTCTCTCTTTCTCTCGTCCGCCTCGTTACGTGAGCCGTGAGCGGGGGAAAGTATATTCAAGAAATGCTCGATAGGCAATATGACGATCGATAGGTCGTGTTAGCCCGCGGCGGATCGAGAATCTCGGATACCCGGGACTCGAATTGAAAAAGTAATTGAGCTCTCGAGATCGAATGGGATTCCCAAAGCGAAAAACCATTAAAGCTTCATTGGCCTTATGTGCTCAACTAAGTATATAGAATGATTATTTGCATTAGAAAGACCGCTCGGGCGGGCTAAGCTTTATGAAAAATGCCGGTCCCAGTTCCCACTTAGTTCCTTAATTAGCGCCGTCGGGACCTGGCGATTCTTTCTTTCCTTTTCATTTGTTTTATGTATTTTTATTTATTTATTATTATTATTTTTTTTTTTAATAATTTTCCCGTTTGTTTATGACTGTTTGCCAAAGTCGAGTTTTAAAACTTTCTCTCTCTCTCTCTCTCTCTCTCTCGTACGTCTCAACTCTGCAAATGTTTGGCCAGACATCTTGGATTAATACCAGCTACGGGCCGGGAGTACCGCGGACCTTTCTTTACACGCTTAATAACTCCAGCTATCATTAATTTTCAGAGCAAATACGTGTACGAAGGAAGGCTTTCCTTTGCCGATGGAGCTTCGAGGGAGAGTCGAGGAAACGACTGTCGTCCGAATGGTCGAGGGAGAGGAGAGGTAGACGTTAAATGTAAATTAAAAGGATTAAAGGGACAGAGCAGAAATGGCGGTGGTGGCGGAGTACCCGGGGAAGGTCCGAGCCGAGCTCCCGGCTCGTCAAGATCGACAGCCACGATCGGAGGATTTATTTATTGGCTGAGGTCCCGTATTCGCCAATAACGGACGCGCAGATTCAGCGCGATTTCGTCAAGCCCGGTCGCGACGGTCCGAGCCGCGACGGGAATATTGCACCGTAAGCGCGGCTCCTTCCCCCTGGATGACAAATGGTGCGACTCGCCCCCGAAAATCCGAGTCCTATCTGAACGAGTGGCTTTGTATCTTCGTCTCTCTGTCTCCCCCCCCTCTCCCCCTCTCTCACTCTCTCTCTCTCTCTCTCTCTCTCTCTCTCGGGTGCCAGACGCACGCGAAACGCGGAAGCTAATTTTAATTTAGCCTCCGGATGATGCCGCCCGCTCCTTATCCAGAGATTACTCCTGGCCTGTGCGTCCACCTGCTCCCCCCCCCCGCAACGCTGCACGGACTTATAAGAACGATAATCCAGCTGACGAGGTCGCTCGAGTTATGAAAATAGAAAATTCCCTGTCGTACAATGATCGAAATTCCAAACGTTCCTTATCGTTATTATCACTATTAGGATTATTAATGTAGTTTTTGTTGTTGTTTTTTGTTGCAGCTATACTACGGATAAGGATAAAGGGATTCCAGAAAAGCTTTCCCGAGAGAGGCGCAACGAAAGTACGGGAGGACGGCTCACGGCTGCCAAAGTTGGTCTCGTCCTCGGAGGGCAGAAAAAGGGTATCCATGTAGGTAAGGAGGAGTACATGAAACGAGAGGTCCGCCGTTTTCGCGGTAAAGTCTCGGGTAATCGAGACGCGACACGAATTCCCGCGGTACCTCGGAGCCAAGGGTACCTCCGAGGCTCCTTCCTCTCTCTCTCTCTCTCTCTCTCTCTCTCTCTCTCACCCTCTGCAACCGAGGAATCCCTCGTTACGGGGAGGAGGAGGAGTAGGAGGAGGAGGAGGAGGAGGAGGAGGAGGAGGAGGAGGAGGAGGAGGAGGAGGAAGTGGAAGGGCAAAGGGAGACAGCGGCTAAAGACAGTCATTAAGTCGAGCCAGCAGGAGGAGCACTTTTTCTCGGCCGCGAGAGATTCATCGGAATTATCCGGCGTCCTTTGAATTTTCGAGAGTGTCCCGTAGTGACGGGGTCGGATCTGGTCGGATCTGGTCGGATCTGGTCGGGCCGGGCCGGGCCATCCGTCCGGACGAGCGGGAGAGTGATTCCCTTTACGAATCTTCATGATTCATTTTTGCAACAATAATACGTAATAAGTGACGGCGGATCGATGACCGAAGACTCGTGATGACATTAATATCTGTCCCTCTCAGATCTAGGCAGAGTCCTATACGAAAGTATTCCCTAGAGAGAGAGAGAGAGAGAGAGAGAGAGAGAGAGAGAGAGAGAGAGAGAGACTGGTGCGTGTCGGTAGTCATCAAGAGGCGAGTTTTAAAAAATATTGGGAATAATCTCGAAATAACGTCGTAAAAATTTTCTCTTATAACGCATAAAATAAGTTATTGCGCTTAATAAAGCATGAGCCGAAGGGGGCTTTTACGGCATTCTCATATAACCTTTCTATATAATAGATCATTCGGGCGTTTTAGAGCCGAGTGCGAGTGAGTGCAAAGTCAAGTTCGACGTCGGGGCGACATGAGAAAATTGTCTGCCGAGAAATTGCAGCTTCTAAGCAGCCGGTAATAGTAATTTTTGCAATCCCAGCGGTCCGAGCGACCTCCGGCATTTCCTCCTATCGGCCGACCTGGCCGGAAGCGCCAGGTAAGCGCCGCTTCTCTGAACGAGTCGATTGCTGGTGATGCTGGTGCTGCTGGTGCTGCTACTCCTTCCTGGTCGCCTTGGCTGGTTCTCCCTATTTCGGCGACCGCACGAAGAGCTTATGGTCGGTTAGGGGTTGGGGGGGGGGCTAGTGAGAAGGCGGAGGAGAAATATTGGTCGCGCCGTCCGTTCAACTCTCTCTCTCTCTCTCTCGCGCGCGCGCGCGCGCCATGACTTTCGAGCGTATAATTATTATTTGGCTCAGCTTTTTTTCAAAGCGTTCGAAATGTTCTCACGAAGTGTGGACGCCTCGGTGTCGGAGCCAGTGAGCTCCCAGTCCCTGGAAACCGGATTTTTCGACGGATTCTCGATCCACTGCCGGGATCCTCCCGCGAGCAATATACGCGAGTCCTTTAGCGCGAGTTTACCTTTTCCCTTTCCAAAGCCGCCTCTTGGCGCCGTCCTCCCATACACTCTTTGTCCCTGTATTACATTCACGTGATCTGCGCGCCTACGTCCCGTGCAATTATTGTCGTCGGGGACGAGGACGACGACGACGACGACGACGACGACAACGACTCGTAGCTCAGAGAAATAATTCCTTTCGGCAAATTGTTCACTAGCACCGAGGCGTCAAATCCGGTAATTACCATTCGCACTATACTCGCTACCGAGAAGGGCACACAACTACGTCCCCTACGAGAAAAATCTCCGGCTTTTGCAAAAGGTCTCGTAGAGCACTGATTCAGTTAAGCTAGATAAGGGATACTATTCGATTCAGATTAAAATAGGTTAAGGTTCAAAATAGCTCGGCCAGTTGTGCCTTAAGCAGCCTTTCCTTCTCGTCGATGGCTCGTTTTAATCGATAGTCCAGCGCCACGATTACGGGCTTCGGCTGGTTCCGTGCGATCGGCAACGCTGTCCGAGACGAAGGAAAAATCGGATAGAAATATCTTGTTACGTTACTTAAGGATAAGCGCATACGCGCCGGAGGTGTTGTCTACATCGGGAAGGCGTGTGATCCCAGAGAGGAAGGAGCGCCGATAGATCGATAGATCTTTCGCCTCCGGCAACACCATCCACCCGTCGGTCGGGGGCCGCAAATTGCTGCCCATCGTATATTAATTGGCGGCGCGGGAGGAGGGATGGCCTCCGTACGAGGCGCACGGTAGCCGTGGAGGCTTTTATCCCCGAGGCGACGGTTCCGCTGCTGGAGGAGGCCACCAGCTGACTTGACGAGTCATCCCTATCCCATCCCTATCCCATCCCCATCCCGTATCCATCCATACCTTCTAATTGCCCGAATCCGTGTTATTAATGCTCGATTATTTCGGCCTCGGCTCGCTTTGCCAGATATCCGTTAAATTCCTCCGAGCGGACATTTCGAAAGCGGATAATGATACCGTGACGTCAATTCGCATTCAGGATGATATATACCGGGACTGCTAATGGCCTGCCGACCATATTAAATTCTTTAAAAGCGAATCAACGCCAATGATTAGGCTTTTTGGCTACATTTTCTGGTTGCTCCGGTGCCACGTCGATTATTTTCGTCGATCCCTCGATATTTGTAATTATATCTTGACGCGGGTCACGGGACGGCGCACTTCATCTTTATCCTTCACATTTATTGCCATTATTATTATTATCATCGTGTATTTTCTTCTTGTTTCAATGAATACATTCTTTAGAGGCATAGATGAATGTTTACATAAATTCTCCCGGAGCCGTAACAATGACAATTATTCAAGGATAGAAAGTTTTTCTGAGGCCGAAACAGCGCCCATTAAGAAAGTAACAAAGATTTAATGACATTCATTTAAATATTATTTATGAAGAAACGAACACATGTCGCCGTATCCGCCGAAATCTCCAAGTGTCTGCCATCGTATAAAAAGACCTTCGATTCAGGGTGGGGGAGGGGGAGGGGGGAGAAAAAAATTAACTGGTAAGTGAAATCTACGAGGCTGGCGATCAAACATTAGATACACAGACCTTACGCACGAATAATCGCGCTTAATTTACATGTATTAAAGGTAAACATGACTCGATGGACAAATTGATTAGAAAATTATGGTTAAACCGATGGGATTTTAGCTGTACAGCAGCTCTTTTAGCTGCTTGGCTGCAGCCACGTACGTACGCATACGTAATATTGCTTCGAATTTTATTCCGATTGCGGCCCTTGGGAGTGAGCGCGTGAGAGGAGCGAGGGGAAGATCTACTTGTATAGGTGAAAGGCCGGGTATCGGATAGTGGTCAAAAAAAGAAAGGGGTGTGTGGGACGGCAGACGAGGGGTAATCGGTAAAGATGACTGAAGGGAAGGAGGATAAGTGGAAGAGGAGGAGGAGGAGGAGGAGGAGGAGGAGAAGAAGAAGAAGAAGGATAAAGAAGTTGGTCCGAGCGTGGGTATCTATTAATCGGCCAATTAAGAGAAAGATAAATCGTTAAGTAATTATAGAATCGCATTAGTTGGAAAAGGATGTAAATCGCCGCGGCCGATCGTCTGGTTTTTTTTTCTCTCTTTTTGTTTCTTTTTTCTTTTTTCTTTATTCATTTTTAGCGACCTGAGCGAAATCGAAACGATTCCGATGACGAGAGTGGAATAGAAGAACGAGTACGGGAACGTGTAATATAGATCGGGGCACCAAATGACTTATTGCGGCCACTTGACTCGAGAGGTACATGAACAACGTCCTCTAGCGGCGACAAAAAGAATATGGAATCCTTAAGAGCTCGAGCTATTTAAGCACAATGATTATTTCAGCTGTTTTATACGGAGCCTCTAATTGTACGAAAAAAATCTATATAAACGTACAATCGAGGCTTTATGATGGAAAAAGCTAATATTACAAACGTTTCCGCACTGTTACGATTGTTTGTACGTAATGCTTTTAATATTAATCCTCTTAACTTTACGACTTTATGATACTCGAGGAATGTGAAAGTGTTGTTACTTCTCATTGGAAATATGTTTCACTCGTAACATTAAAAATAGCAAGGCCTATAATTAATTTAGATATAATTTATATGACTCGTTAATGAGCACGATTAATGCATTCGGCAGGTAAGCTAACCCTACTTCATTGGTAGGAATAACGCACGAATGCCTAATTACTTTTAAACACTGTATGCTTAAAAAAATAGCAATTTTCAGTTTATTTAATTATTCGCTCCGAAAGCGCTAACCTGATTAATAAGCCAGCAGCAATGCCTTCTCTCTGATTATCTTTTAAGTTTCTTAATCGCCTCGGATAGAGATGAAATGATATTTTAGTGTGTATTGGTTCGAGTGAAGTATTATCGGCTACGCGCTCTTTACACGTACAGTATTGATTGTAAAAGCATTTCTTTGCCGAGTAAGATATGCGACGTGAATCACGTGCCCATAGATCTCTGTGCGATGAAACGCCGATAGGATCAATATAAAATGATCGACGGAATAAACGAATCATGCGATTGAGGCTGTAAAAGAAATCCGACAAATTAATAATTGGCCCGAACGGAGCGGGAATAACGTTAAAACTTTAATGTGATCCGAAGTAGGTACGCGTCGATCCGAGATTAAGATACGTTTATTTCCGTTAGAATATTAGAAAAGGAAAGAAGATAAGAATACTTTCCTAATAATGATAATTTCAGTGGAGGATAGCCGCGAGAGTACGTGGAATAGAGAAAAATTTTACGAAAATAAATACTGAATTTTTTAGGATCGGAGGACAAAGTGATTAGCATAGCGTCTGGATCTCCTCCCGAAATCAAGTCGCAGTGTATATTTCCCAAGCCTTGAAAAGCAGAGATCTATAGGATGCCCAACCTTTCACATGCCAAAATCGACCAAATCGTTCGATAAATCTCATGTAATCTCTAAATATCTTCCTTCCTTGTGTCTCCTCCCTTCTCTCCATCTGTCCATCCTTCCGTCCTCCTCCCTTCCATCGCACGCGCGCACTCTCACTCTCTCCGTCTCTCGATCGTTCGTAGGCGAAGGGGCGCGTGGGTGAATGGGGGCGGGCTCGCGCGCCTTTTATTACAAATCTTAGTAGAGTAGGCCCCAGCAGGGCCCCAATCGGCCGGCTAAATCAGACCCACCCCCCACCCTCCACCCCCACTCCAAAACCGAGTGGGTTACATTGTCCAGGTGACAGTGATCTAATTAGGTAGCTAATGAGCTTCCTCTTTCGGCAGCCGGGGCTGGCAACTCGATAGCTTCCTTTGCCCGGGGACGGAAGGAGACGCGTGCGTTTCCAAGTGGCTCGTCCTCGCTCAACCTCCTGCTCAACCTCCCTCCCACAACCGGAGCTCGACAAAGGAGAGCGGAGGAGTCCCCGCAGCAGCCCCTAAGAGAGCCCGCAGTCACATTATCCACGTGGGAAGGTAAGGAGTATGCGTGTGCGTGTGCGTGCGCGTTTGGCATAGGTAGTACGGGCTCGTTTCGTGGCCCGATTCTTCTACCCCTCCCCTCCCGCGCCTCCAACCGCCCCTCCCCCGCCTCGTCCCGTCCCGTCCCATCCTGGCGGGCCAACCACACGACGCTCTTTTTTTCCGCTCGGTCTACTTTCGCCTGTATCGACCGCCCGCTTTATTTTCACGTTACCTGTAACTGCCTGAGTTATGAATAACATGACAACCCACAAATTGTCGCAGCTCGCAAATTGTTGTCCCCCGACTCTCGCAACTTTCGATAGTGGGAAAATGACCGAGCTCCTCTCTATCTCACGAAAATATATAAATACGTAGTCCCCGTCCCCCATTATTGGGCTGCTCGTGGTGAGTAAAAAATTGTTTGTATGGAATGACAGTTGCAGGCATCATCGAGTCGTACATGTACAAAGAGCAATAAAAATCATCGGGACATAATGGCATTATTAAAAAGTCATTAAATATCGATTAATATAAGATAAGAGGGAAGAGGAAACGGTACGAGTGCTAAACCGAGAGCTCGAGGGGGATATAAAAGTATGTTTATATCCTCATCGAGTCAGCAGAGCGATTATTTACAATTACTTCTCTAAGTCTTAGATGATATTTCCTGTCGGAGAAATCTGTGGGCCCCGATATCAATTACAGACCGTTTAAGATCTATAATCCGTAAGAGCGGAGTCGAACCGTAGGAGTTGACAGTCGGGAGTCTATTGATCAAGGCATAATCTTTAATGGAGTACAAGGCTTAGGAAGGGGCGGGGAGGGGTCAAGGGAGCGAGAGTTCGAGGAGGAGAGGAGAGGAGAGGAAGAAAAGAAGTCGGCGGAGTCGTTGCAGGAGTCTGCTCGAGGAGGATAATTGTGGCGAAAAAGAGACCGGGAGGAGAAAGCCAGCAATGAAAAGGGCGAAGAGGGACGGCGGACGAAGATGCTGCGCGAGGAATTGTTCCCATGGGCTGCGGCTTTGAAAGACAAGACTCATTGACTCGCGGCGGAGGGAGGAGAGGATTTAAGGAGGTGCATTTGCGTCTCCGCTTCGTCGTGCGGTTGACAAGAACGAGTCCAGAGCAGAGTGTGTGTGTGAGAGAGAGAGAGAGAGAGAGAGCGAGAGGGAGAGAGGGGGGGGGAGAGATAGAAGGAGACTCGGGCCCGCGATTATACCTCGACGTCAAACGTCCCAGGAGCGCCGGCTCCCATTTGCCCGAGGACTTTCGAAAATCTATTCCAGGGCATTTGATCCTTGGATCGAGACATCTATTCCTCCTCCCCTTGCCCATAAACATGTCTTTATCGGCGATTCGTCGAATGGGCTGACCTGACCACGGGACAATCGGGCCCAATTTACCACTCAATCTTCCCCTCAATAATATCCGGAGATTATTATTATTATTAGCCGATTAGCCATTGTTGAGCTCTAAATCGGAAATGTCGACCAACGATTACCTAAAAAAGGCCTGCCCACGACCTCACCGACTCTATTCCGATACGTTTCTAGAGGCGCCCAACACCTCGATACGGTTTCTCGCTATTGCCTTCGTAACGGAGAAGTTTTCGGGCGTACTTCGAACAGCTGCGCGTCCGTACGAGCACGAGGACTGCAGCATCTGCAATAATGGCCTTCCTAAGCGTCTTCCTCGAGGACGGAAGTTGAATAAAGAAATAAGAAAAAAATCAAGAAAAAAATCGAAAGCTGACGTGTGACATAATCCACGACAACTTTCGTTTTTCAGTAAACAAAGGGAAAAGACAGTACGGTCTAAAAAGTATAATGCTTCGATAATGGCGTCCGACTCACTGGACCATTACTTTCTCTCTGCGTCTTTTTCTGCGTCTTTTTCTAAGCTTTATGATAAGCGAATGTCGGCGATTGCGGAAAATGTCTCCCGAATGTCTTGGCCACGTTTGTCTTCGGCTAAGCGCCCCGTACAAGTCTTAACATGAATATCTAAATAATAAAGCCGAATGCTTGGGATTCGTAGTCCCTAACCCCAATAACCCTCCTTCTCTCCCTCCCTCCCACCGTCCCGCCATCGCTTAGTTATTTATTCAGTCTCTTTCCAATGCCGAAATTCGAGGCGTATTCCCCCTCCCCCGCAATAAAACCTCGCTCACTTCGAGCTTCTTAATATAAACTAAGGGAAAGGGTTGGGTGGATCAATCGAGGAGAGTCGAGTTTATTTGGCAGTAGTTTAATCGAGACAACGAGCTTTAATTTCAAGGAATTTATTAAGGATAAATTGTAAAAGGGAATTTGCATACAACGATTTTATAAGGACTTGGTCGGGTCGGGTAGGGTCGGGTCGGGTCGGGTCGGGTCGGCTCAGCAGTCAGACACGCACTCGCTCGGCCCCTCTCGGCCTTTTCCCCTCATTCGAATTTAAGGCTCAGCCTACCCCCCTCCCTGTTTTTACCCAAAAAGTAGCGTTTCAGAGAGCCATTTAAGGAGGACGGGCACGAGAGTGGTGCTTTTAATCGTCGCAACTTCACGCAATGCTTACAAAGTCAAGGGAGTAAGGTCGTGGGGCGATCCGAGGGATCCGAGCGAGACCTTGGAGAAAGCCGGTCATTAAGTAGTTTTTTCGGCCCCGACACTCGGCCTCGGCGCGTTTGTTTACGCGCATGAACGGGGAGACGGAGTGGCCGGGGGCAATAATAATAATAATAATAATAATAATAATAATAATAATAAACAAAAAAACAACAACAACAACAATAACAACGATAATAATAATAATAATAATAATAATAAAAGCGAGACGGTGGTGGTCGAGGGGGTGGGGTGGGGCGGGGCGGGGCGGCGGGGGAGCCCCAAACGAGAAGCTCCCCGAGTCGCCGAGGAGCTTGCGCTCCTCCCACGATCCGGGAGCGCCGAAAACGGGCAGGAGCACGTGCTCGCTCGGCGACTCGGGGAGGGATGGGGCGTGGCGAGGCGAGGCCAGGCGAGACGTGGCGAGGGGAGCCCACGGACAGATATAAAGAAGACGGAACTGGTGGCGACGGTGCCGCCGCGTCCTGGAATTACCGGGCTCGCTTTCTCACGGCTCGGCGCCTCTCTCCGCTCGCAGTCAAGTGCGCGGCCCACTACGAGGCTCCCTGCTCCGGGGAGGATTTCGGTATACGCCCCCGCGAGCCCCAAGCTGATAAGCTAATGGCTCCTCGGTGCCCGAGGAGAGAGGCCCGCCGCGTCAAATGAAAAGCGATGCGAGTCTCCTCCCCCCGCGTGAAATTACCACCACTTGACGCTGTCTATCGCTCTTTCGCCTTCGGCGCAACGTCCTGACCCGGCAATGGTGCCTGAGCATTTCTTTCTCTCGTCCTCCTCACCCTCGCCGCCCCCCCGACAAAAGACCCGTCCTCCCTTCTTCGTTCTCTGCCCCCCGCCCGCCCGCCCCCAGTGCTCTCTCTCTCAGTGGACGCGCGGCGCACACAAGCACTTAAGCCTTTATTGAATTAAAATGTCGATCGGCCACCGTTTTCCAGAGCAATCAAAGGGACGGAGTTACAGGTTAGGTTGCTCGGGGGGGGGGGGCTCGGCACTTAATATTCGAATGAGCTTGTGAGCCGCATCCGACGTAGCGACTGACTTTCCCAGGCTAACCATACTTTTACGGTATACGAGCTTCTAATTGTACAATAATGCACGGCTGCTTCTCCTTATTAAGCCAGCTTATTCTAATTCGAATTTTAATACAATTAATTATAAATCCCTGTAATTACATAAAAATGTAAATTAATTTACATTCTATTGCTCGGTCTGGGCTATAATTAAGCTGCGAGCAGTCCGTCTCGAGTGCATGAAAAAGGCGCGGGGGGAGGGGGACGCCGGTCTGGCGAAGAGACCAAGGATCCGATGGCGTTAAAAGGACGGGAGAGGAGTGCCGAGGCCCGAGTACTGGCCGGCTATCGGGCTTCGGGTGGTTCCGGTCGATCTCCCGGAGGACAATATCCGCTCGAGTCTTGAGGTTAGCGAATTAATTGCGTGGGGGTGAGCCGAGACTGCTCGGGACGACTGGCCGACTGTTTAGCCGGACAACGACGAGCAGCCCTTGGGCTAATGAGTACCGAATGAGCTCCGAACGAGCCACGATCCAGCCACGATCCAGCCACGATCGAGCGATGATTTCAATATGAATTTCAAGACTGGTACTAGTAGTAGTAGTAGTAGTAGTAGTAGTAGTAGTAGTAGTAGTAGTAGTAGTAGTAGTAGCAGTAGTAGTAGCAGCAGTGGCCGCCGTCACTCCAGTCAAATATATATTGAAATAATTAAGTAGGCAATTATCGAATGCCTTCAATGCCCGACTGACTACTACCACCACTACCACCACCACCACTACCACCACCACCAACACCACCACCACCAACACCACCACCACCACTACTACTACTACTACTACTACTACTACTACTACTACCAACACTACCACTCGTCCCTCCGTGGAGCGCGATATCCTTTGGTAAAAGAAATATTGGCCGGTTACGGGTCGCTGGGGAAAAACTTATTTATCTGAAATGCCTCGTAAATACGGACTTCTCTGAGGGGAGCTTTTTCTGAGCTCAGAGCGCGTATGTGTATAGTAGTTGGGAGGGGTGAGGTCGGAAAGGTAAGTTTAGCTGGCACGAATCGGGAATTATGCCGAATTTAATAAGCGGCGATCCCTTATGATCGAGCCGATCGAGGGAAGCCATGAGGATCGGGACGTGGAAAAAAGAGCCTACTCCCTCTCGGTCCAGTGCGCCTCCCTCCCCCTCGGCCACTGTCCTCCTGATAACTTCACGGATCTCTTCCTCGCCTCTTCCTCGCCGGGGAAAAACTCGGCAAAAGTGACAATCTCATAAAGGGAAGGTTCGCGGCGGCTCTGGCAAAAAGGAGCCCTCGCGTTTTAATGAAATTCCGAGTGCTTTATTCGGAGCACGCGCGCTATCCCGGGATAATTATTTATCGTAAGATCGAGAGGCGAATTCGGTGCTTAGAGATACCGATGCACCTCTCTCTCTCTCTATATATATATATAAATATAAATATAAATATTCAGGAGGCCGGATGGTCGGTCATGGGACGGCTCGCATGCGCATTGGGCGGGGGGAAGGAGGGGTGAAGGGAGAGGGAGAGGGGGGAGAGGGATCTTCCATACTCTGGCTCTCTGCCGCATTCTCGATCGCAAATCTGTTATTTTATAAAGTCGGGTCGGGAGGGGCTGTGGATGCCCCCAATCCCGAAAACTGGAAGTGGCGACTGGTCTCCGCCAATAGATTCCTGGCCCCGGTAATCTCGAGCCCTCTGACAGATCGGCCGAAGAAGGAAACGTCACTCGCGGGGGCTAATTGCCCCGGACTCGGGAATCGGCATTTTTCCACGTCGGGGTGGAGCAAAAATCGCCTTGTAAATAATAAAAACGTCAGAGGCGGCAGAGGGCGGTAAGAAGAGGGCCGGGTTTCTTTGGCGGGGAGCAGTGGAGGCACCAAGTGGCGCGCGTGCGCGCGTGCGCGCTCGGTCGCGGATGGGATTCACGTGTGGCCACGGGCCTGCAAGAAGTGCCGACACAGAGCCAGTGTCTCTCCCCCTCACCCACCCCCCTCTCTTTGTCTATATATATATATACTCGAGTATGTATTCCCGATGGGATCCCCAGCTCGGGGCCCGATCGACGGACTCTGAGTCCCTCGATTGATGAGGTCGCCGCGCCACTGTCTTCCTCCCCCGTGAACGAAGCGACTTGTTCTCACTCCCCGGCTCCCAGCGACATTTCGAGCCACCCCTCCACCCCTCCACCCTCTCAACTACTAACACCGCCACCGCCCACCACCACCACCGCCAACCACGACCATCACCACCGTCGACGGCAGACTCATCATTACACGACTCGTTAAACTCTCTCTCTCTCTCTCTCTCTCTCTCTCTCTCTCTCTCCTCCTCATTAGACTATCTATCTTTATTCTTATCTTATCTCGTGGTTAGCTGGAGAAACGCACTCTCCTAACAGGAATTCAGCATTTCATAAGATGTTGACGACTAATTCGAAAGGATTACCGCGACGGCGACTCGTCGTCCTTCCTACTCCTTGTCTCCGCGTACTTTCTTAAGAATTTCATAATCCTGATCGGGTCTCCCCCTACTCGTCACTTACCTCACCCCCCTCTCTCCCCTTCACTCCTCTTATTTGGCTTCTTAGCCCTTTCTGATGATTACTTGATCGTACTAAACGTAGTTCGCTGCCTCTCTCTCTCTCTCTCTCTCTCTCTCTCTCTCTCTCTCTCTCTATCTTTCGCTTCCCTCTCACTCCAATAACGGACATTGAAGTTGTATCAAAATACGGAATAATTGCAGCAAAAGGCAATTAGTTTGCAACTTTATTTTTCTCCCGCCCCTTCCGTCTAAAGTAATTTCAAGCATCTTATGGTAATTTTGCAAAGGCAAAGCCAAGCGACTTGAGGGCAACGGCAATGAAATCCGATCGCTCCCGCGATACCGAAAATTCTTCTTTACGCACATCCTAAGATTTTCTCCCTGCAAATTAACAGCTGACTTTCCTTATATTACCTTTTTACAGCTCCCTCCTCGCTCCCCTACCGGTATACTATACGATACTCAATTCCTACATACAACGTACTCGCTTGGCTTCATGATTCTTATTCCCAGGCTACCTAACATTCATTTCCATTTTATTGATACAAATTATCTTTCCTAATGTATTCCTAAACAAACGCGATCTTCCGCTACGAGCGTATGCCCAACTGCGAGAAATAACTCGTAATTGGACATGTAATAATAAAAAGAGCGTCCTTACGCACACGTATTTCAAAAGCTAATCAATGGTATGTGTACTTTACAATTTATTCTCATTTTGAAGTTATAAATTCTGTTACTCGTTACGCGTAGTAAGGCATCCGTTTGAGCTGCTTCGACCGCTTCGACCGCTTCGTCTTGGATTTTAAATCAATCGCCGTTGCCCAATAAATGAACTGACCAATGTAAATGGATTATTATCTCGTGTAAGATGTGTAACAAGGCGACAAATCCGCCTTGTCCGTCATTAAATCTCCATCGCGCTTAGTATCCCGATAATTTTTAATTTTCATCGAATTCTTACATTCCATTTCGAGGTGTTTCATTGGTTATACGCGCTACATACGGAGCTAAAGAGAATCGCCTTCTCCATCTCACTTTTACCCATTGTAACCGGATAGGTTATTGTATTTTGAGTCTGGCAATTTAGCGGATTATTTTATCTCGGGAGGAATCGCTCCGCGTAATGCGTGTTTCTGACGGTCACGTTGGCCTCATTGCCAAACACGTGGCCGCTGGCTCTCTATCGGCGGCCTATTTGCACAAAAGTAAAGGCAATCGGAACGAGAGATAGAGAGAGAGAGAGAGAGAGAGAGAGAGAGAGGCGAAGAATATCCAGGAGGATTAGTGGGACGGACGCGTTTGTAATAAAATTTTCTGGCAAACGAGTAAGTACTTGGAGGAGCGCGAGCTTGAAAAAAGTAGCGGGGCCTTCGGTCGCGTTAAATCTATATTTAAAATTCAAGAGATTAGCCTTTAAATTTGTGGGAAAGTCGAGAAGAGGGCTTACGCCTCGCCTCGCCTCGCCTCGCCTCGCCTCGCCTCGCCATCTGTCTTAGCTCTCGAACTTTTTATCGACTTGCTTCGGGACTTGCTACGCCTCGAGAGGCGAATGTTCTTCATTCATTTTTTTTTCGCACCAAGACCCAGCCCTTACGAATGTCACTTCCGTTAGCCACGGGCGTTAATGTCTGTCCCCTTTCATCCTCCAGCGCAACCAGGGCTGCTGATACAGTCACAGCCACAGACGCACGCACGCACGCACGCACGCTCATCTTTGTGTCTTCCTTAGCACTCGGCAGGTCAGCAGGTTGGGCAAATCCATGTTTCACCCCCCCCCACCACCACCACTCCACCTGTCTCTCTCACTCACTCGCTCTTCCGGATTTCAGTTTTTAGAAAAAGTGCGGGTCAGGAGGACGTGCCTCGGCGTTCCAGTTCATATAAACATACGAAGCTTTTCCGCAATTAATTGGCGTAATTCGTTATGATCGTGCAGCCGGCGAGAAACGCTTCATTATCTGTATAAACGTGCTCAATTCTTATAATAACCTTGCTACGAAGTCGTATCTTTTGTAGCTGAGGTGCATCGTTTGTCCGGCTCTGTTTAATCGAGCCGAACTAGAATCGAATAGAAGTTCGTTTCGCTCCCCCCCTCCTTCCCCCAACCCCTCACTAACCTGATCTTCTTGTACATTACGTAAGGCATACTCATTAAAATTAGTTCGGTAGATATGCCTGCCTTTCGCACCCTCGATATGCTAAATATCCGACGCCTCTAAACGTTAAACGATTTTATATATCTCGATCTTTTACTTCTTTATCTGCTCGGATGCAAAAGACTTTACTGACGGCTACTTACGGCCACTTAATTACGGTTAATTTAACTTTTCACTCCTACACTGGAACTGCGAGGAACTGGAGGGGTCTTGAAAAATTTAACTTTTATCTCCCGACCCGAGTGATTTATAGATCCCGTTTCATTTCGAATAAACATTGATTTCTCCTCATAATTGAATATTTATTTGCATTTTAATTAGCAGGGAGCGTGTTTTTTATCCCCCATGACTCCGGTGTCTTAATTTCACCTCCGCAATTTAACACTGCTCGGAACAATCAATTAATGTGCAATTAAAGTCTCATTTATAAGGAGCAAACTAAGCCTCGGATTAATTACATTCCACTCGCCGCGGCATGCGAAATTGTATTTGAAGAACCTCCGGCAACTGAAACCTGGACCTAAAACGTTCCCTCGCCCGACTAATGATAGGCTGCAGTAAAGAGATAAATCTGAAAGGGGCTATTCGTCCTTATATTTAAAGAATCGAGCGGCGATAGGTAAGCGTGAGAAGTCATCGATTATGCGGACTGGTATTTTTCATCGGCGGTATTAACGGTACGCGGTAAATGCGCGGAGGTGGCCGGCGGGTCGAGGGATCGGGGGATCGGGGGATCGGGGGAGCAAAGGCGACCGAGTCGCAGAGGTTTGGAGGATGAAGGAATCATTATTAAAGGTTTCCGTTGCGTTGAATGGGATTATCGAAGCCGAAGGCCCAAGGTCACTCGAGTCCGGTCGTTGGAAATCCCGGCCCTTGCCGATGGAGAAAGGATTGTCGCACGTAGCCCGAGCCTCGTGGGGATCGCCCCCCCCCCTCAAAGGCCGGGAATACTAAAAATGCACGGGGAATCGCGGGAGGGGCAGCCGGCGAAAGTCTCTGTACTTTTACGTGCCTGACAACGCAACGCGTCCATGCGATACGTAAGTACGCCCGGGGAACGGCGAGCTCACTCGCCGTGAGCGTAAGGGGCGGTGGAGGGGGGGGGCGGAGGTCGAGATAATTGCAGAGTCACGAGCGAAGTCGGTACCGTTCCTAATATCTCACTCGCTCGCCTGAGCCCCGCGCCCCTCTTATCTAAACACAAAAGATGAAAATAATAAGAGGAGGAGAGAAAATAAAGTGTAAATGTTATCACCTCGATCGTATGACGAATCGCTTGTCTCTGGCGCATTAGTGGCAAAGGTGAACGATTGCGGGTGCGCCGGGATTTCATAGTACGAAAGGATATAACCGAGCCGGCGAGTAAATAGCTTCCAGCCTTTGCTTTGAAAAATGCGGCCCGACGGTTACGAGAGGGAGCTTTTACCGGTCCCGGGGCTTTTACCACCTGACCTGGACCTACCATCATCCTGGCTCGGGAAATGAAAGGCGCGAGAGCCCCTTCCGCAAAGGGACGTACGTACAAGCCCACCCGGAACCAGGAATGCCCGCGCTCGGTATCAGGGATCACGTAGAAAATCGGGAGGGGGAATCGATCCATGCCGTATCCATGGCGTAGCCATGCCGACGACGTAACCGCAAAGGTCCGTGGCCTCGGACTCCAGACTCATAGCGAGCTTTTAGCCCGAGACGAGGTGAGCCCGATCGGGAATTTCCCTCCCCAGCGGTTCGCTGCACCTCCTAAGCCCCGTCCTGTCAATAATAATGATTAATTCACTGAGTCGCGGGGCTACCACGTCGATTCCGCAATAAAGGTATTTTGAAGGTTATTGGGGTCGGTAGGCTATCTCGATGACGAAAATCGAGGATTTCACAGAGACGATGAGAATTGAATTCTTTTAGGCCTCGTCAACGCCAATCGACATCGAAAGAAGACGAAACTAATTTTAAAGTAGGAGAGAACGATGAGCTCTCAACCCCCCTCCCCGTGCACTCTCTCTCTCTCTCTCTCTCTCTCTCTCTCTCTCTCTCTTGCAGAATCCCAAGCATATTTATTACGTAACGGAACACGACGATCCGCGTTACAGAGCATGCAATGTTACGGGTACTTAATGACCTACGCGGTCTTACCTGCGCCTGAGAGTTTTGTGACAGTCTTCATCGTGTGCACAATGGACACGTCTCGGATCGTTTAAGACTCGTACAAAGACGGTACTCTGCGGTCATTACGTAAATCATCTTCGATTGCGGACTAAACGATTATTAGGATAGAACTTATAATTTATCCGGAGCTTTATGCCAATTACAAAAAGTTTAATATTTCCAACGTTGATGATAAGGCTTGTAAGTAAGCTTTTTACAGCCTCTACTGACTCTGCCGATAAAGAAGCGTTAATATTTCCATGATACTTTCAATTGCGCTCACTTGTATATTAAATATGGGCTCGTTTCGCAAAGCTTCCTCCTTCTCACTCGTCGATTCTCGTTGATATAGGGGGACAAAGGTGTGGCGGGGAGGGGGTTGTGGGGGGTGGGGGGAGGGGTGAAGGGGGAGAAGAGGCGCAACACTACTTTTATGCGATAATGTTTCGACGTATCATAATTTCGCAAGACAATTCAGCTGAATAATAGGCATTATATCTAAGAGCGATTCTCTTCGGATTCTATAATGGCGGCGTCGAACCGGGACAAAAAACCGGAATGTCCGGGTTGTGCGGGAGGGTTGGTGGAGGGGCGGAGGGAGGGAGAGAAGAAGAATGAGACAAGCGGGCCCGAGTTATTAAAAGCAATAGCAAGGAGCTCTTAACCGAAATTCCAATTCTAAGACGCCCACCGAATCAAATTACATCGGCGGGGTGCGCGCGGGGATTCGCGTTGAGTGTCTCGCTGCCGGAGCGGACCGTCCTCGCGCTTCCCGAGAGATGATGGTCGTGCTGCAGCTCGACGGGGCCGCAACGAAAAAAAAAAAAAAAAAAAAGAAAAAAAAAAGAGAAGAGAGCAGCGGTAGCAGAGGCGGAGGTGGCGGTCCCTCGAGAAAAAGGAGAGAAGAAAGAATCGTAAAATAAAGGAGATAGGCAAGTGGCGAAGGTGAAATGGATGGAGGGGCGCGGGAGGTAGGGAGAGACCATTCTGAAATTAGCGGAGGAACAAACAAAGGGTTGCGGGGGACCAAGTAAATAAAAGACCACGGAATTCTATTAAGCGAGAGAGAGAGAGAGAGAGAGAGAGAGAGAGAAGGCTATCACTCAAGCTCTCTCGCTCTGCGTGCACGACTTGGACTCTTGCTCCTGCAGCCTTACCACGTGCACACCCACACACAGAGACAGATAGAGATAGACAGAGACGGATTGAACGGCTCGTCGGTTCAAGGTAGGGAGGAAAGGAAGACGGAGACCGCTTCGATGCTGCGGGATGACATTCTTTACGAAACTCTCTGATAATTTTTGCTCATTTTGTCGGGAAGAATCTCGGAGGGAAATGACGTCCGAGTGGTGGATCGCATTGTCTTTGCGGTTTTCACCCGAGTATTTCTTTTATGACGGACACGCTTCTCACCCGGAGCCCGCGCGACACTCTGCATTACACTCCCCCACCACCTCCCCTCCCCCCCGCCATTTATTTCTTGCAATCTCCACCTGTACCCTTTGCTTCTTACTATTTCAAGAGGAAACGGCTCCCGACGATGCAACTTTTTCCTCTCGGACACGATGTACCGCGCAAGATCTTTGTCTGCCACGATGACTTACGCAACAAATCCTCCCTCCTATCTGGCTCTCCGTGACTTTCTCTCCCCCCGTTCCCTTCTGTCCACACTTTCATTACTTTTTTTATACTTTTGCCTTTGCGACAACTGCAGCTGACGCCAGAATTATTATAGTGACGCGTTCGTGCGACTGCACCGATCTGACCCACGTGACCGCGGGACATCAAAGTACTCTGGCACTCGCTCCATTACCGCGCAGCATCCACCTCGACTTACCTGAAACAATAAGAAATACATCCTTAATAATAAAATTAATTACATTATACACAAGTAATTATTGCACAATGTTTTAATTAGTATGTCAATTTTTTGGCACCACTCAACATTATGTCCACGCACATGCAACGGGCTACAAAAAGCAGCAACAACGACAACGACAACGACAACGACAACGACAACGACAGCAACAAATAAGCACAAGTTTACAACGGCACTAATAACTTTAGCGGCACTTGCATTCCGTAGCGCTCGGACACCCAATCTCTATCTGACCATCTCTCTCTCTCTCTCTCTCTCTCCCTCTCTTTCTTTCTTTCTTTTTTTCTTTCTTTCTTTCTTTCTTTCTTTCCTTCTCCCTTTCTTGCCTTCCTCCTCTCGCTTTTATTTTACTTCTATTATTTTTACTGTTTTTTTTTTGTCATTCGTTGTTCCCAACCCTCCGCCCGTAGTCTGGTCTCTCCTAGCTCGCTCTGTCGAGGATCCCGTAGGTCCCCTTTTCGAGTAATTACTCACCTCAGTTTTTACCCGCGAAACTCGCGATCCGGACGCGAAACCTGATTTCGACAAGGAGGCCCGCCCCGAGCTTTCCTCCGACAGGAGGGAGGCAGGCGTCCATCCATCCGATCCCGGTCTCCTCTCACTCTACCATACAGCACTGTAAATAATCTATAATTTCAAACGTGGCTTTTTAACAATAACCTCCTCTAAGCCCAAAAACGCCTATAAGCTTATAGCCGATTCATTGGACGACAAGCCTTTTATTTATGTTCCCTGATTTTTTTATTTAATCGGCATTAGGTTAAAAAATTCCGTTCGACAATTTATGGCACTCGGACGCTGATTTATTTACTTAAGCATAAATGGCAAATAATTAAACGGTTTTATGCTGAAAACTTTAAAGACAATAAACTATGATGATTTAGTATTGGTTGAAAGACCCTTACGTAACCGATTCCAGGCTCTCGTAAAACAACAATAACAATAACAATAACAACAACAACAACAACAACAACGACAACGACAACAACAATTCAATGATAATAATAACAAGAGTAATTGTAATAATGAAGCTCGAAATTTTAAATGCCATTGTTTTAATTACAATGAGATTCTTTCTCTCCTTTTTTTATTACTGTTTTTTACAATTCAAAAGTTTCTCGCTGTTAATAAAATGTAAAGGCGCGGGAATTGTAGTCCACGGCGAGTTTGCAAAAAGTCTGAAATTTATAAATGCAGAAAATGAAAAGAGAACGGACGCTAAAATTTATGTCAATGTAGTGGCACGGCCTCTTTATTTAATATTGTCAAGAATCGGGAACGTGAAGATTTAGTTTGCGCTCCGCCGAGTCTCTCACGTAATGTTTAAAAATCCTTCCAACAATGCGTGCGCGCATGCGCGTGTGGCCTGCATGTGTATCAGGTTCAAGTAGATTAGTCAGTCCCTAATTATTAATTCATGACTTTGCTCGGCGCATTATCCCGGATGCGGGGAATTATTAAATAAAATAAAAGAGCCTCGGCGTTCTTCTGGATCGGGATATGGGAAAAAGTTGCAAAATTATTTAAGTAAATATAATACGAGTGAGTGCTCGGAGAAAAAGGGCTTTAATGTTGATTTACTTAAGGAGTTTGGATGTAATGGTCGGCTGTTGCGAGAAATCTCGTTAGCAGATAGTAACTGAAAAAATGGCAGAGTGAAAGAGCTTTCGGTTATGATAGAAATTGCATGAATTGCCAGCGTCTAAAGAGAAAATTACACACGCTTGTTGGGCGAATTTTTAAAAATGAGAAAAGTGATCGGCAGGCCGAAAGTTAAATAAACTCTTTTGTTGCCACAAGTGAGTGATGGTGATGGGGGGTGGGGGGAGGGTGGATGGAGAGAACAGCGGCAGCATGCGTAATAATAGGAGCTCGAGGGAGCAGTCGGCGTAATTTTTCTTTGCGCAAAGAGCGAGAAGATGGGGGGGGGGGGGGGGGGGGGGGGGGGGGAGGGAGAGGAGGGGGGGGAGGGAGAGAACAGCGGCAGCTGCGTTAAGGAAGCAGTAATTTTTCTTTAAACAAGAGAGAGAGAGAGAGAGAGAGAGAGAGATTGAGAGAAAGGAAAAAAGAAGTAAGAAGAAGATTGCAGCCCATATAAATGAGCGCTGGGCAGGCTTTACGTCCGTTTTTCCATAGTCACATAGGGACGTATTCCATCTGGCCTCAGCGCTCCCTCTCCGCCTCCCTCACTCCGACCGCGGAGCGGGAGAGCGATTATCGAGCAGCGTAATCGCGGCCCTTTCTTTTCGTCGCGGCCCTCCCGCCCGTTCGAGGCCGTCGCAGCGCTGCGAGGGTGGCCATCAATTCCAGACGCGGGTGGAACGGACTGAGCACGACAATGATGGTGACGATGATTGCCGCTCCGGATGCTAATGCGCACCGGCGGCCGCTCATTAAATCGCTAAGGATTAAGAGGAATCGAGAGACTTGACCCCCATGAAAATTATTCCATCCACCGGATCCCCCCCTTCCCCTCCAGACCCCGTCCCCGACCCCGACCCCGTCACTCTCCTCAGCAGGAGAAAGCGGCCGGAGCGGCATCCGCGTTTCTAATCAGCCGCCTTCCGTACACCCTGTGCCATGCGCCCGACCTCCTCCTCCTTTAACGGCATCCGTATAAATCCGTGACCGGGAACGCCCACTTCTACGTCGGCATACCGTGGACGCCCGGGCGGTCCCGATTCCCGATGTATCGCAGGAGGCGCTCTCGAGGACAAGGACCGCTCGCGCCCAAGCTGCGGCTCGATTACATACATACAACACTATTCCGGGACCCGTCGCCTCGCTCGCTCTTCCCAGCTCCCAGCTCCCAGCCTCTCCCTCCCCCCCCCTATGTAACACTCCATTCTATCTCTTACTCTTACTCTTACTCTTACTCTTACTCTTTCTCCTCCTCTCCCTTCGCCCATATCATCATCCTCGTAGCAACGACAAGTCTCTCGGCCCCAAGCCTGCGACGGCACACGTTTTTACCTCGATCGTTTTACGAGCCCTCCGTACGATAATAAAATATCTAAATTTACATACTTTGTTGTCGAGGTACTTACTGACTGAGATTTCTTCTTTTCCCCTCATCATTACGGGCTCGTTACGTGTCCGAGGCCTACGCAACCGATACATTATCCAGCGTAACTGTATTTTTCCATTATAAATTATTGGCATCGTTGCCATTATAAATGCAAGGCCCGATTAGGTATAGCTCAACCGAGTGCTACGAGTTACCTCCCCGTACCCCCGCCCCACCACCGCCCAGCCGTCCATCCATTCCGTTCCATTTTTACGAAGAATGACGACGAGCTCCGAGCCAGGTAGGTACCATCCAAGCCCATAAGAATTATCATTCGTCTCGCAAGTGTGCGCGCAGTTAGGAATATTTTAAATGCCCCTGGTATTGACTTGCATTGATACGAGTCTCGAATCTCGGATTAATTATGAAAACCGTGGGCATTATTAGCTTGGCCGAGCCACTTGACGATACTCATACACCGGAGGATCGTACGACCTGTTAGACCGTAGCATGCGTCCGTTCTCGAGTCCTTGGTTTTTAATGCCTCTTTTACCGGGAGACGGTGATCTCCTGACGCCGTGGGTTAAGCGACAATGGGAGGAGCCCCCTGCTCGATAGAATGAATCCGTTTATGGTGGGCGAGTGGAAAGTAGCTGAGGTGCGCGCGTGTACGGGGATGGCCAAGTCGGGATACCCCGGCCTATTCAATTAATGTAAATCAAAGCTTCGGACGCGCGTCAAGGATTGGGAGTGACACGAGCGTCGCTAGGGTCAGGGAACGAGATAGGCAAGGGTCGACGCTTAGGGGGGGGGGGCGATCGTAGTGGGAGTCGTGCCGCACTAGGTTCGGCTTCGCGGACATCGCTCACAAATCAGCGTCATTGCTTGTCTCTCGCGATCCGCGGTTCATGCACGTACGGTACACCTACGATACTTCTTCTACCGCCTCCCTCCTCCTCCTTCTCCTCCAGGCAAGGCCCGAGGCCGCCTCCAGTGAACAAAGTGCGCCGATTCCACGCGAGATCTCCCCAACCCCCATCCCGCCAACCTCCGCCAACCCCCCCACCGCCACTCATCCAGTACGCTATATTTCAATAGGCTCGCGCCACGCTCCGACTCGGAGTCGGTGAGTGAGAGGGGCTGATTGGAGGAGGGGCGTCTCTCTCTCTCTCTCTCTCTCTCTCTCTCTCTATCTCTCTCGGTGCTCCCTTTTCCAAACGACTTGGGGAATCGCTGGCGAGCCTCGGCTTTCCGACGCCGTGATAAAACCTCGCGAAAGCCAACACATTCGCATGCAGACCTAAAGACCTGTGCTCCCAGATATACATCCTCTATCCTCGAATGTAAGCTTGTCTTGCCGATTTTTTACTCCGGCTCTATGTGTTTCGAGAGCCCCTGCGATAATACAGCACGATGTACGACTCGGTAATCTACATAAGCCAGACTATTTAGATAGCGCTCTGAATAATTTTTTTTATCCGCAGCCTCCCTCCTTCTCTTTCGACTTATTTTCCGCGACAAAGGTACATCGTGGCCTTCCCTCCCCCTCCTCGCCCCCATCCCCCGCCCCCTACCAGCCGATAATAATTCACTCCTCGCGCGTAATGCATTAGAGGCTGACGACATTTCGGAAAACTACCAGGAGAGCCGAGCCTAGAGAGCTTTTAGCACCGCAGCGTATTATTAACGAGGAAATATCAGATGGAAATGGCCCGACTTGCCTGAGCCAGCTATCCTTGTTTACGGTCATTCCTAAACTATCGGAGCATATCTCTCACGGGCATTAATACACGGAATTTTATACGCTCTTTTATGACGCATTTCTTATTTAAATACATCCACGCGTAACTATAAACTAATTTACTTGCCTCCTTACTTTTGCTAATCTAATGTTTATTGAAATGTCTTTTACAGGGCTTTATACGCTCGTTTATGATACATTGACGATACGCGAAACGAAACGATATTTAAAGATCCTCTTAAGCAGCGCTGCCAGATACACAAACTTTTGTCTCGATCCTCTTCTTGTTAGCCTCGTACTCACTTATACTATACTTTTTACGAGATGCTTATTATACTCTCTGCGGACTTTAAATATTCCAAATCTTCTGGATCTCGGGTCGCTATTGTTTTAACTATCTCCGCTGCTCGATCCTCGGCGCTGACGCCTTTACACGAAAGCCATAAAATAAATGAGCTCACGCCTCATTTGCCCCGTAACGCTTATTTATTTACTTATTTTATTTTATTTTATTTTATTTATTTATTTATTTATTTACGCACTAATGCCAACATAAATTTTATTATCATTTCGTTATTGTCAAATAAAATGTATATAATTGCGAGGCATGCAAATTTCAGGGTAATAATATTGCACGCGGGAAATATTCATACATTCATTTACAATGCATTTAATTTATATTATACTGTCCTTCTATCCTCCTTATACGCTTAATTTCTGTTAAAGCGGAAACTTCATTCGTCAGTGTTAAGCGTAAATGCCGTTGTTAATAATTCTCAAGTTTCGAAAATCCATTTCCAGAGACAAAGATATTAAAGTTACAAAATTAAATGTTATTATGAAAATTATAAAATTACCCAAAGAACTTCTTTAGCAATAATCATGCCCACTATCTTTCGTATTAAAGATTTTAAGTATTGCGGTTTAAGTGCGTTTGGGGCATAAAATATTTCTTTTAGCGCAGAGTTCGATTTCATAAGATACGGCGCGGGGAGGGGAGGGGAGGGAGTGGGAGGGGGGATTTACATAGGTTTACACAGTTGATTCGGCAGCTTTAATTTCAAGCGTAATTCAATCATTGGGCCAGGTTTACCTCACGCAATCGCTAGCTTGGAGAAACCCCAAGCAATATCTCTGACAGTCAATTTATAAATTGAGGCTAGACTCAATTTATAAAGTATAAGGGGACGTCCCGGTTCGAGCGTTTGCCGGTGCAGGGAAGATTCTCGAGGACAACGGCTCTTGTTAAATAGCTTGGGTCCTACTGCGAATCGGCAAGGGGGCAATTAAATGCGGGGGGAAACTAGACTCGACGCACGGGACAATTAGTACGGCGTCGTGCGAGCAGCTCAGGATGGACGTCGGCGGGGGGGAGGGTGTGTGTGGTGAGGGAACATTGCAGAGTCGCAATGCAGAGCTCGCGTCGCTTTTACAGCATGTAATACGAGAGGAGAAAAATTTGCGAAGTAAAGCTTGCTAATTAACATATTGCATGTGAGTGCCGGTGGCCGAAATGTACGGCGCTAAAAGGGACTGCCCCGCCCCCCGACCCCCGCCACATCAACGAATGGCCATGTGCTATCGACTGCTTCTTCCCTTAATTTCCTCTCGCAAAGAATTATTTTTAATTCGCAATCCGTATAGAACGTTACGGGCACCGAAGCACACTCGATATGACTGGATTCCAAATGAATTGTTGGCTAAGACGTAGCCAACGGAGGCAGAAGACATGATTTTTTTTCTCTCTAGTTTTATAATCCTGATCGCCATCCGCATCGTCCTCATTATCATACATTATCATGCATTATCATGCCGCTGTTATTCTTGTTTCCGTCATAATGACAATTACGCTTGTCCTCGCCGTCGTCGTCGTGGTTTTTTTTTTTTTTTTTTTTTTTTTTTTTTTTTTTTTTTTTTATGAAAATACGAAAAAACCCATGTCCCCCGAAAGCTATAAAACTTGGGCTTTCTTGATTAAAGCGCGAGTTTTTAACAATGACGATTTAAATATTATAATTTTCTCATTATCCTATTGGCTTACAGGCATTGTCATGCGATCGCCGTATTAAACGTTTAAAAATATTTGCCGGCCAGAGGTATTATACCAGAGACAGAATACAGAACAGCTGGGTCGCAGATGCAGATTAAAGTACACAGAGATTCGCTACTGGCGAAACTAAAATTTCGTCCAGCTGTTACGTAGTGACGGCGTCTTTTTCTCTTTCTTTTTTTTTTCTTCTTCTTCTTCTTCTTCTTCTTCTTCTTCTTCTTCTTCTAATAATAATATCACAACACCGTCGGAAATGCTCTCGAGACATTTACGTAGCCACTCGGAGCCGTACATACGCGCCACATAATTTTTATATTCTTCTCTTTCGAGGATGGCTTGTAAATAAGAGACAAAGGGAACCACCGAGTACGTTATAAAGCTCGAGCGAGCTAATAGCCGTGCAACTATTTTTACGTTAAAATTGCCAATGTAATGTATATGGGGACGCGTTAGCCCGTTATCAAAGCGCTCGGATCGCTTAACGCGCTACATTGAGTTCTAGATTGAGCTTTCAGCGGCGCATAGTCGAAAATAGTCGAAAACAAGGTACGTTTGTCGCAGTCGGAGTAGGTTCCGGATCCTGTCGGGGCAGCGGGTACTTAATAAATCCGAATGAGGGCGAGCTTAAATGCCAGAGTTCTAACGGTCCCGAGGTACAAGAGCAGCAATCCCTTCCGCGCTCTACCTAGAATGAACAAGAAAAAGCGGAGAAGGGGGGGGGAGAAGAAATGTAGGGAGAAATAGCAGGGCGGCGCGGGATGCTGTCCATTACAAAGAAAGGCGAGGCGAACGAGCCGCGGTAATTTCAATATTAATGACCGACGCCGTACGTGAGGGCGGGAGAGGCGGGAGGGGCGGGAGGGGTGGGCACACGGAGCGGCGGAGAGGTACTTTAATGACGGAGAGGTGCTTCTATTCCGGCCGTGGAATCCGAGAAATGTGCCGCGGAGCGACGATGGCAAGGATCGTTATCTTGTTTCGTTGGCCACGTCCACTCGGGCCTTTTATCCTTCCTGTAAAGTGACTCGCGAGCCGTTTAATAAGCGAGCCTCTACACATTGCCCATCTACATCATTTTCAATAAAGCCCTCTTTCCTAATCAATACCGCTACTCTTGGCGCGCGTCTTCTAATTGTTTGGCTCCCTTGCTCCCCGAGCCTCGGTCGGCGCGCCCTCACCTCGTATACGTTGCTCTCGGGAATCACTACCGCCTCACGCCCTCACGCTGCAGAGGGCTGGCATTACATCGAAATAAAAGAATAATGAGAAGAAGACGAGGAAGAGAGTGCTCTGCTAAAAGAAGCGAAACTTTATAGATAAAAGGAAAGAAAAGCTGCACGACGGAGAAAAATGTCCTCCCGCTCCGCTCCTCGGGTCATTTCGTCGAAGCGTCCCACGTACTCCCGTCGGCACTTTCTTGCACTTGAAGCCCTCGTATCTTCGATTCAATGCACATATCCCGGGCGAGCGTCGCGGCGTCACGGAGTGTTCGGGCGCACCGAGGACCGGAGCGATAATGACCGATAATTAAGGAGCAGCAAGAGGCTCCGGTAAGTAAAGAGACGTTTCGATGGACTGCGAATTAAGTCGCGGGCTAATTGACGTGGATATTAATACGGCTCGTCGTTATTGCCAATCGATCTCATAAATATACTCACGTATTTATTTTTCGTCTTGTTTATTTTTCGGATTCGACGAGCAATTAGCGCCCTTTGCGCCCAAGCACCTCCGCGATGATTAATAATCCCAATAAAGACTTAAATAAAGACATTTATATATATATATATATATATATATATATATATACGGCGAAGCGATATCGCGACAAACTGGATCCCGTATAAATTATAATGTTTATTGCGGAGCGGGCCGTTAATAAGTAGGCGAGATAAGCAAATAGATATTTGAAAAGGGCTCCCGTAGCTTGAAAAAGCCAGTTATTCTTGCATCAATGGATTTAGAGTTAGGCTTATCCTGGATGGAGAGGAGAGAAAGAAATCGCCATTGCACTGAATATAAAGATTAATGAGTCTGGCCGTGCGTAACATATACTATATATTACATATACTATACACTGCGTACTATACACTACGTACTATATACTACGTAATATATGTGCATACGCGCGCGAGTGCGTGCGTGCGTGCGTGCGTGCGTGCGTGCGCACTCGTACGATGAAAAAAGTTTTGCTTACCGAGAAATGTAATCTCGGCAGAAGCCAACTCGGATCTCGGAATGAGAGCCGAAGAATTAGCTTGGAATTCCTCGGGGCTAAGTGAAATATACTTAAAAGGCAAAATAGAGCGGCGCCGCTCGAGTTTGAAAATGCCCAAAGAGTCGGGCAGCAAGTAAATTGTATCAAGATCCGCGGGAATATTCATGCGAGCGAGCACAGTGGCCACTCACAGTGTGCCCTCACAGTGGCCAGGTAGGAGGCGGAGGTCGGAGTGGAGGGGGTCGTGAATTTATCCGCGGCAGGAAGATCCGATCTCGTTAAGCGAAACCCCGGCTCGGCGCTTTCGCAACGAAATTTTCTCTCAGCTGGCCCTTCGACCCTTCAATACGTACGTACGCGGGCTCCGTGGGCCCGTTGGCGCGCATGCGCCATTACGTAAGAGGCCGCGCGGGCCGCCAGGGAGTCAATTAAAAATCGCGGGTAAATCGGATCGTCGACCGTTATTCGGGCCGCGTCTTTGGCGAAATAATGCGCGGGGCGAAAAATCCCGGATCCCGCCAATGGGGAAAACTGTCAATGCGGGGCCGCGGCTTCGGCGCTCATGCGGAACATTTGCAAAATTTTACCGTTAACTCTCCCGCTCGCTCTCACCAAAATAAATACCTACGCGGACTCGCTTAAGTGATGGATATTGCCATCGCCGCCGCAAATGTTACTGGAATTATACAATATATCCTTGTGCTCTAACTCAACGTAATCTTAATGCCAGGAAATAAATATATCCTTACTGGAGTAATATTGTAATAATAATAATTATTATGATAGTAGTACATTCGAAAGATAAATATCTCTCTATAATAGTTATAATTATCGTTAGAGGCAGTGCTCGGGGATCAAGTGGAAATTATTTTTGGATTATTTCTCGAACCGTGTCGCTTAACCGTTAAAATACCTTACGTGCTTTTCGAAAAAGAAAATTCAACGATATGCTACGTTTCTTTGCATTTACAAAGAAAGATTTTTCTTCGCCCGATACGCCCGATACGCCCAGCGCATTGCGGAAACCATACGGGAATGAGAACATCGGGAGTCCAAAGAAGCCCTTTCTTTCCTATCTGACAATGAGTCCTTGAGTCTAAGCCGATAAGTACCGAATTTTTTTATACAGATAAAGGGAGAAGGGAGGAAGAAAAATATAAGGAAAACGGGAATCTAGGTTGTCCTAGGGCAACCATTATTTCAAAAAAATAACCAACAAGCGCATTAATTTATAATGCTTTGCGATTGCGAATGCGGGGATCGGCATAAAGAAAGCCGCGCCTGTGACAGCTTTATGCCGTTTTTATGGCTCTTTTACGATTTTCCAGTGTATACAGTATTTTCCATTTATTTTTATCGGCCGTGAAAATGTAACAAGTACAAGTAAAGTGTTTTTCTTCTGGATCATGCGTATTAGGTCGGTTTGATAAATAACGGGCGGGTGGGTGGGCAGGGGGCGGGAGGGAGAGCGTAAGAAGGGGGACGATTAATTTAGATCTGGTATAAGGATAAGGGGAGGCCCGGGTACTCGGGGCAGGGGAAGGGGGGGGGTTGAAGATCCCGGGAACCGCGGGCTTCGAGGAAACTGCATCGGGAGTCCTTACCGATAAATTGTGATATAAAGTCCGAGGAACACGGGAGCGTACGTACGCGAGTGCGGCCAGCAGCAACGTTTCAAAGAAGGCCCTTGCGGCCAATTCGCTTTCTAGGCAAATATACTTTGAAGGAGCGGGCAGTCGGAATAAATTCTTTACCTTTCCGACTGGGAATTTCGATCGGCCCCGGATGACGGTGGCATGCGCAGGGTGAGGGAGAGCGAGAGAGAGACAGAGAGAGAGAGAGAGAGAGAGAGAGAGAGAGAGAGCGGGGGGGAGCACAATTTCCTTATTATTAGTGCGTCGCGGGGTTCGGTTTTAGCACTAGGCCTGGAATCGAGCATCGTCGCCGGCGCTCGGGTGGGAAAGGCGCGCTCGGCACCAGGCACCGACTATCCCCAGCTCCCATGTGGGAAACTCGCCTCTCTCGGGAACTCGCATGCGATCATCGGCGCAATTACGAGCCACTGTTTTCTGCGCTTTAGGCGTGGCTCGAGGATTAAAAAGAATACCCTTGGCCACTAGACGGAGAAGACGGAGAAGACGGAGAAGACGGAGAAGACGGAGAAGACGGAGAAGACGGAGACGGAGACAAAGCCGCCGTCCTTTCCGTTTATTACCCCCTTCCCCCGCACGCAGCTTGCATTCAAAAACTTTGATTAAATAAACAGCCTCGCTCGCGCTCTGCTCAACTCGACTCGACTCGACTCGACTCGACTCGACTCAACTCAACTCCCATTATACTTTCTCATGCTCGCGCTGACCTTTCCTTCATTTTCATATTCAGTATTTTAACGCGCCGCTTCCTCGAAGCAGAAGCTTTATTTGCTTTATTATTGCAGCCGAGCCAAGGCTGCTGTCGCCCCTGCCCCATCGGGATTCGCGTTATTCCAGCAGAAAGGCGACGCAGTCCACTCTCTTTTACTCACTTCGTTTTAATTCGTTAGAACTCCGAGAATCCTCGGTAATTGATGCTGTAAGGGATCCTTCCTTCGACTGTACAGACCGACGAGGTACGTGTGGGGGAGGGAGGGTGAGAGGGAGGGGGACTGAGGGAGAGAGAGAGAAGAGTCCGTTATCGCCTCCCCATTATCCGATTGGGCGGTCGATGAACACGAAGAAAGCAAGTCAGATTCGCGAATTTTCAGATGACATCCGAGCTCAGGGTGGCGGCAGAGGGAGTCGTCCGTACTAGTTCTTACCCCGGGTATCCTGCATAAGGCGACGGCTCCAGCTCCGCCATTGGCAATCGCGTGCGGACGTAATTTTTTTGCAACCTCGGCTCTTCCAACAGACATGACAAAGCTACTGGCAACTAACTCGGGCACTCGTGCATCCCCCCCCCCACCCCTCCCTCCCCGCCTCACCGCGCCCTCGTCACGCCGCTGACTCCTCGTCCTTTATCTCCGCACTTACATCGAACTTTTTGCCTATCCAGTTTACACCTTGTTCCACTCAACCTCACCTCGGCTTCTTGTAACTGACCCTCCCGTCCTCCCCGTCCACCCCGTCCACCCCGTCCACCCAACAACTAACCACCTTATTAAATGGGATATTTTTGACGGACTGCCGGCCGCTCGAACGAAACAGACGAAGCAGTTGTGCAGCTCTCGAGGTTCGGTTGCCATCGCAGAAATTGGGATATACCGCAGTTACCCGTGGCCTCTGCTATTACGATACATTGCGATACATTGCGATTAATTGCAACGAATAGCGATAGGGTAACGGCTGAGAAGCGAACATTTAATTTTCCACTTTCCTCGTCGAGGAAATTTACGTGATAGCGGTACAGCCGGCCAGGGCGCCCAGCCTCCGTCGACGAGCACCTCAATAACGGTCTAATGGAAAAAGCGAGTCGAGCTCGTGGCGGAGGCTGGGCGCTCTCGCCACAGAGTCAGCGGGGAACAATGAGAGAGCCGCCTGAGGAGGATAGAGGGCGGCCGGCAGTAGTCAGTCGGTCAGTCACGGCAACGAGTCCCTTTTGCCCCGCAAGGAGTTGGAGTAGCATCTCACGGGTCAACCGTTTCCCTTTTCCCGTTCCCCTTTTCGGGGACAGATAAGGCTGCCGACGAGCCAAATGCCCAACAGGGGATGCCGAGGGACTTTTGTCTCCCTCCCTCCCTCCCCCACCGGCCCTCGAGCTAGCTAATAGCCTTTTCCTTGGCGGGACTTAAGATCCTTAGCTGCGGCTGTGCCCGATATCATCGCTCCAAATACCTCAACGACCTGACCGCCCCCTTATTTATGACCCCGCTAATTCTTGAATTAATCGCGGCTCTGCCCTGCCGGCACCCTCCCACCCCTGCATACGCAACCATTCTAAAGATATAAGGTTTTAGAGGCTCGGGGGGACTCTCGCTCTCTGAATTATCGCCGTAATTAAAGGAGATCGGGAGAGAGAGAGAGAGAGAGAGAGAGAGAGAGAGAGAGAGAGAGAGAGAGAGAGAGAGAGAGAGAGAGAGAGAGAGAGAGAGAGAGAGAGAGTGAGAGAGGCCCTGTTCATATTCTGTCGGAGGGAGGTTGTAAAGCATCGGGTTTTATAACGATATTCCTCTCACGGAGAGGCTTATAAAGGAAGGAAGCTTGTAAGCCTCGGTCCGAGAGAGGGACAAAAGAGGCAAAATACACATACGCAAAGCAGAGCTTTTTCTATTTGCCCTATGATTAACGACCTGGCCGATGACTTTTATTACTTCCGTGTGTTCCGTGGGGCTTTATTGCAGGGACACTTACCGAAATAAAATCACCGATTCAACACCCGCGCGCGCTTCTCTCTTCCCCTCTCCGTTTTTCCCTCGTGTAGGTGTGTACTCGTGGCAGTCGGTTGGCCCGTTACAAAGTATAAAAGATTGCGGGGGAATCGCGGGAATCGCCAGGCTTCGTGCCGCGGAAGCGTACGCAAGCGAGCCTCGCTCGACGCTCTCCTGATGAATATTCGCCCATCGAGTACCTCGTACACCCCCTCGCCCCTCCAACCCCTACCACCCCAACCCCCCCGGCCCTCTAAGGCTTTAACGACATTGGCTGCTTGGAAATTCACAATTGTCAGATAACTTTAGCTCCCCGTCGACCCGCATCGGCTGCCCACCCCGGCATACAAGGCCAACCTCACCGAGCATCATTTTTCCCCGTTTCCCTTTACAATAAATCTATTCATTATCCTTATAACCCCGGAATATCGGGAAATCAGGCATCGTGCAATTTTCGCTCTTAACAATACTTGAATGTACGAGGCGATAATGACCGAGGCGCACCTCCTGCGTATCCTTCCCATTACCGGGATTAATGTATAAATAAGCCCGGGCAACGGTCAACGGTCAACTTTATTATTATCGAGCGGCCTCGGCCGGACCGTACGTTTCGGCCCTCGAGGAAGGTCTAAAACACGCATCTCCAGTTATTATAGGCTATTAAGAGGCCCGCTGAAGAACAAGCCTCGATTATGAGCGACAATGAGCGATCTATGCTGGCGGTCGGGAGCGAGAGCGACGCGCCCCCTCCCTCCCGCCCCTCAAGAGATCGAAGTACAAAAAGGACGATTGAATAAAAGATCGGAGGGGCAACGGGATGGGGATGGGAAGGGGGAGGGAAAAAATGAAAGCCCATTGTAATAATGAAAAGGAGAAGAAAATGTGGCTCGTGAAGAAAATGAGGGGAGAGGAGTTGCGGGGAGGGGAGGGGGGCGTGGAGGGGGTGGCGGTGGAGAGTATGGATCTATTCCCACACGTCGATCCTAGGGACGTGCTAATACGTGCGCGCATCGGCTTCTCATTCCAATCCGCGCTTTTTGCCCCTGAAAAATCCTGATTGATATGTCATTAGCATAGGGTAAGGCGGACCGGTTACCCCCCCCCCCCCGAGCCCGGGAGCTATCCGGGAACGCGAGGACGAGTTTTATCCCCGGTGCGCGATCAGTTTTATTGTTTTCACCGTGAAATTAATTGGAGGGACGACGAGTCCGCGGCCGCTCTCGCCAACAAGAAGCGACGCGAGACTATGCGCATGGAATAAATTCGATAGCTCCCCGTCCCCGCTCTCGCTCCCCTCGGGCATACCACCGTCGGGGCTATAGAATAGGAGCTAAAGCGCGCGTCGAGGTGTTTATCGCGTCTTTAATTGAGAGTCGGTATAATGGCCTGGCCACCATTGACTGACAGTCTACAGCTTCATTAGGAACCGAGGAGGCGATAGATAGATCCTCGATAAGAGGTCTCCGGATCCTATCCGTAATAGCGCAGCTACGACCGAAGCGAATTCGCATAAGTGATACGTGCGGCGGCGCGAGTCTGGTTTTTTCAATACGACCGAGATTGATTTTCATGGGGGCGATGATGGGGGGGGGGGGGGCTCTTTCTGTCTCTCTCTAGGGTCGCTGAGCGCGGATGTGCTTTTTCCCCAGCCGGCGAGTCGAGTTAATCCATCCCGCGGAGACGGACGACAGGACCCTCAGCGACGTTCCCTCGCTACTAAGCGGCGGGACGCGCAGACTCCGAGCAACCCTCACCCATCCACCTCCCTTTAAAGAAAACCCCCTACGCACACAAGCGCGTGCCTACCAAGCCAGTCCCGCTAAGAGATACGGACTTGTTTTACACGGTGGCTGCACGCCACGTCGAGGTGTTTTTAATGAATACTTTGCCGACTCGGCCCCTCGTCGTCAACTCTGCCGGATTAGCTGCGAATCGGGGAGCCCGATAGCATCGCCTTCCGAACGTTTTGATGTCCCCGGACCCTTACCTAGCGGACGACTGCAACCAGCCTCTCCTCATCTCTCCTCATCTCATTTCATCACCCCACCCACATAATTTATGATAATTGATACTTCTCTATCGGATTGGCATTCGTTATTATGCTAATGCACGCACATCGCGATCGCCCTTCCTTCATCGGTGATCCAACGACGACGACGACGACTTCCTAGCAAACGTGTCCCTGGAACAACACTACGCGCCAAATGACCCTGTACATAAAGGAAAAAGGAGGAGCGGGCCCCGCGACACGTCACTCGACTCCCGACCTTCCATTTCATTAAATCAACGGCTATCCGGCCGTGTATCCTTTAAGCTAAAGTGCTTAATTAGAATCGAATGCTCACAGAGGTGATCTCCTCCTCCTCCTCCTCCTCCTCCTCCTCTTATCGCCCTCTTGCCGATTTGCCCCGGGCTCCCACGCACCCCTCCTATTCTAAAAGTATTTCAAAATTTATCTATCCCAATTATAAATATTTGTGGATTTTTCCTTCATTAAAAAGAAACTGTGGTGTGTAAATTTGAGGGGGAAGGCAGGTTTTAACGAGCCGGCGATGCGTGAAGGTGCAAGTCCGTCGCCGCCGCCGTCGCCGCTGCAGTTAACTCGAACTCGGCGACTGCTCTAATGTAATTGTACAAGAGTTGAAAACGAGTTGAAAGGGGTCAGGGGGAAGGGTGGGTGGGAGGGAAGGAGGGAGAGAGGGAGGAGGAAAAGGTAAACGTCGACGGCGAAGCAATTAACAGGAAGCTCGATGTTTTAATTTCCGAGGGTGATTTAAGGGTCCCGGACAGCCTGTGGAAACGCTGCCGCGGTGACCCGAAACTGGAAAATGCCCGGAAAAATGCCTGGAAACAGGGGCTGGAAACAGGGGCTCGAAAAATGGCACGAAAAATGGGACGAATAATGACGACGACATTGGCTTGGGTAATAAACGATTTGCGCAATCGAGTGGGATACCGTAAGCCGAAAAACCGGCGCAGCTCCTCGAGATGTCTAATGAAACGAGTGAAGGGAAGTATGGGCTGCGAGGGGGTTGGGGGCGGAGGAGGAGGAGGAGGAGGAGGAGGAGGAGGAGGAGGAGGAGGAGGAGGCAAGTCACAGGTTGTTCCCGCACAAATTATGTTGTCGGTGAGAGGCAGTTGGCGCGGCGTAGCCGTAGCCGTCGTTGCCCCGCTAATTTTGCAATTATGAAGACATTACCGAGGCGCTCGGGACCCTTAAAGATCGCGTTAATGATCGCGGCAGCAACTGGATTTTCTTTCGAACACGCGCGACCGACTAACGAATCCGACGGGGGCATTCCTTGCAAATTACCCCGTCCCCGGGAATACCTCCTCCCGTCGACTTGATATACTTTCCGTCGCGCGGGCTATAATAAATCTGCCATTGTCGCCCTCTTATCCCGCCACTTTTCCGACAAAATGGCTTTCAACGGCTCACGGGGAGCACCACTCGGCGACTCGACTCGGCTTACATTTCTTTTCAATGAATCTTATTACGCGCGATCGGACTTCCCGAACTAAAACTAAACTAAACTAAACTAAACTAAACTAAACTAAACTAAACTAAACTAAACTAAACTAAACTAAACAAAAGAAAACAAGGCAAAAATAGAAAAAAAGACCAAATAAAAGCTCTCTCTCGCGCGCGGTGAGGCTTATTGATAATCCTCTTAACGAATTCTCACCGCGATAGCGATAGCAATGTAAATCCATCAAAGCCGAATGCGCGCGCATTCCTGCACTGCAACTATTATTAACATTATCTGCCCAGGGAGGATGGGAAAATAATTTATTTCATTAAGAAACACATATAATGTGTCCCGAGAGCTTTATTTATTATCCGATTATTTATCTCAATATAAATGAGATTTTAACATCTTGTTCGACGGGACAATTTTTTCGAGTGCGCCTCATGTGTTAACGTTCATAACAAGTACCGTTCGTTCCCCGGGACGGCCGCTCATAACGACTTCTTCTTCTTCTTCTTCTTGGAGAATATTCACAGCGGGGAATACGTATAATGTATGCAGCAGACGTGACGTGGACTCGCGCTCGGGGATGGCTCGGGGATGGCTCGAGGATGGCTGGGGGATGGCTGGGGGATGGCTCGGCACCCGTAACGAGCGGAAATCCGCTCATCGACGGACGACGGCCGGTCGGCCATTGTCGACCTGGCCGCAGCAAGCGCTGCCCCACTCAGGTTCATGACTCTTGCGAAGGTGCAGCGGGCGGGCGTCGAGGAGTCGCGAATTGAAATGCTCGACGCGCAGCGACGACTATGCGCTTATTGGATTTTCGCGCGGGACGATAGTAAATTTCGTGATCTGCTGCTAAGACCGAATCGGAATACGAAGGCTACGCGCATTAGGCGTCCTCTCGGTCGGGGCCGAGAGCCTCTTGCGAATGAGAAAAGGTCAATCGCCTGCTTGGACGGGGACGTTGCCGAGAGCGTGGGCCCGTCGTCCTTGCCGAGGCAGGAGGTGGACAATCAGAGGATGACGAGACTAACGAGGAGCGAATCCCACGGGCTCGTCGTGCCTCTCGCGTTCACTCACTCGCTCTCGGCTGCCTGCCTACCTGCCTACCTGCCTGCCTGCCTACCTGCCTGCCTGCCTGCCTACCTGCCTGCCTGCCTGCCTGCCTGCCTGCCTGCCTGCCTGCGTGCGTGCGTGCGTGCGTGCGTACGTGCGTGCGTGCGTACACGACGCCGCGAAGGAGGTGGGCCCACAGGTGGGAAAGTTGCGTGCGCACTTGACCTTTGGCCTTCGCCGTGAAGGGGCCTCTCCTCTCCTCGACTTACTAGAAACATTGATAAAGACAACGTATGCTTGCGCGTCCGTGTAATTGGGTGTCAGGGCGTGCAGTGTTACGATACATTGTTTATTCAAGCCGACGCCGAGTCGGTTTTATGTTTTCGATTTCAGTAGTCGATGCAGAGTTTGAGCAAGAGTGCGACCGAGCCTCACACTCTTAGCTGACTTGCCAACATTTTATGAATACAGCATTAAACATACTCGCGAGGGGCTACGGGCGGGAGGGTGTGTGTGTGTGTGTGTGGAGAAGCGACTCGCTCGTTAATTTTAATTATAAGCCCGTGGACTCTCTCTCTCTCTCTCCCTCTCCCTCGATTAATTTTTATTACAAACTCGGGGGATAATCCCTTGAGGTAATCCAACCGATCCGGGGGATCTTAATCGAAATCGAGAGGATTCTTAAATTAGATCGAACGGTCGATCTCTCATGACCTGACGAGGATTATTATTGCCCTTAGATATACAGGTAAAGCAAATACTTGACGCGTGGTGCAATAAATATCGGATATTTAATTTATGCGATCTCGTGGGAGGGGGTGGAAGTCGGCCCTCGTTCAGTTATAAAATGATAATGACCATGATAATGATGATGATAATAACAATAATAACAATAATAATAGCAACAACCCCAGCAACCACAACCACAACCACAACAACAACAACAGCAAGAATAATAATAATAATAGAAGTAGGGATGTCTCGGGACATCTGCCAGCGCGAAAAACGAATAGATCTGCAGATAAAATTATTATTATCGTTATTATTATCGTTATTATTATTATTATTATTATTAGTTTCTCGGATGCTGTCGCGGTTCGTTGGTGGCAATACGTGCGAATCGAATTCGCTGAAACGCCCCGATCGAACGTGAACAATGCACTCGAGGATCTGCGACACGTGTCGCCGTAGCGGGAGCGAAGCGCTCTTAGGCACTTTCCGAGCGAATACGGGACTCTTGTAGGAGTGTCGGGACATAAGGGACGTGTCGCGATAAGGGATCTGCTGGCGGGCATCCGCACTCGATTCAATAATTCAGAATTTCATAAATATATTAGGGCGCTCTCGTAATCGTCGGCTCCGAGCGGGGACGGGGGACTGTAGGGGCCCCGATAGGCTCGAGGAAATCGTTTGTTCGTTCGTTCGTCAGAACGTTGTTGGGGCGGAGGTTGCGGTGGGGCGGTGGAGGCGGTGGACATTTAAAAGCGGCGGGCACGGCAGGTCGGCGCGGGGAGGGAAATAAATCAAGCCGACAAAGTACGTGCCTCGCGCGAAAGGAGACGTAACGCGCGATCGTTGAGCGAGTCAAAGCTCGGGGGAATCGCGACGCCATCGGAGTCCGGCCCTTACGATTACGTCGACACGACCCTCGCACGCAGTGCGACTCGCTAAGTAGTCCCCGACTTCCCCCTCCCGGGCTCGCGGCACACGGCTCGCGGACCACGAACTGCTCGGAAGCTCGACTTCCGTGGCGCTGCGCCCGCCTCGACCCCCCGCCCCATTTCGAACACCTTCCCCAGGACCCAGAGAGGACAGTTAACCCGTCAAAGGATCCTCCTCTCTTACTCGACGAGCAACCAACTACTCTTCCCACTTGACAAGTTTCGTTCTATTCGGCGCTGTCCTATTTACTTTATTTTTCTTCGGGAAAAAACACGCACACACGCACACGCACATGCACAGACAAACAAACAAACAAACAAACGAACGAACGAACGAACGAACGAACAACTCCGTACACCGAATGCTGTTCATGAACAACGATTCGCCGAGCAATCCACCGCGCAATTATTACTTTTTTACATTACCTACATGGTATTGTACATCTCCTGCATAGTATTGTAATTGGCCATTCGCAGCTCTAATAATAAAGCCGTTCAGGCCGTTCAGGCCATTCAGGCCATTCAGGCCATTCCCGCTTATCCTGATAAAAAGTTGAATTTTATCTTTATCGTTATTTTTATGCACGCGATTCATTTACTCAGCTATTTAAAGGTAATTTTTCATCCCCCTCCTTTCTGGCCTCCCCTCTTATTCCCTTTATTTTTATCCGCGGGGTACGTGACAGGTGGTAGACAGGTAGAGTGAGTAGCCGATGAAGCTGCTTTTAAATGCCTCCACGTTTAAAAGTAATCTTTTGCAAGCGATAATTATTTATGGATTTTCGTCTTATTAGCCGGTATTGCCAGAACGAGGTTTAAATGAAAAATCCGCGAGCGTACGTTTCGTCCACTTGTCTAAAAAATTATAAAAACCCGTAGAGTATGTAAATCGTTGCATAATATTCACGTTATTCCGGGCTTTCGAAAGCCCGAGTCGTTAGCCGCTCAATTCCATGTCCTAAATCGAAATCCAACCGCGCACGATTTTCCTATCCATTTGCAGCTTCAACTCCAAAGATCTATTTTTTTTCTTTTCCATTTATTTTTGTCTCTCTTCTTCTTCTTCTTCTTCTTCTTCTTCTTTTTCTTCTTTTTATCTTGAAATCTCTTTTACTGCAGGCTTAAGGGGGACTTTCACTTTTATATTGAACGGCTGCACTATCGTTGCTCGGAACCTTCGTAGAGTAACAGTTAAAACGTAGGATCTACGGATTTTCAACGTCCACTGCACTAAATAAATTTCTAATGGGGATATTAATAACGAAGGAGCGTGTAATTTTCAAATAAGATATAAGTTGCTTTGTATAAAGGCGTGTTTGTTGAGTAAAGGAGTTGGCGATTCTTTGGGCATTCCGATACCAAAGACGCCAATGGCTGACAACTCAGTCCGCGCAAGAGTTCCTTTGCAAATTCATATTCTGTTGGAACGAGCGACGTTATAATGTACTCGGTTAGAGTTATGGGCAAATGCGTGAAAATATACGAGCGAAGCTAGTTTTAACGAAATTATTCAAGCTTCGCGGCATGACATTCTAATTTCCATGATAAATTTTCGATTTATTTAATGCACGTAGAGATACTTAAGGCATATAAAATATAAGGGAAACTCGCATTTGCAATGCAACGGACGTATAAAACCGAACCACCTATTTCACAACAACAACAACAACACGACGACGACGACGACGACGACGACGACGACGACGACGACGACGACGACGACAATAGTAGTAGCGGTAGTAAATCATTTAATGCTGCGCATCTGCGAAAATTCATAGTTCGTAATACGCATTTATGATTAAATTGAATCCATCTCTGCCCACAATGTTACTATGTATTTAGAAAGGATTATTCATTAAATTGCGGTTTTTAAACCATAATTTTTAAAAGCTCTCCTTAATATCAGTGAAGTACTAGCCGTTATTGAATATAATTTACCCAATTCTATATACGATTCGACGTGAATGCAGTGTTTCCATGACGCAGCGAGCTCTTACCCGAAATGTTTCAAAATAAACGTCCAAACAGACATATAATAAAAAGTATTTAACTATAGTTGTAAATTTTATTACAGTAGTTTATAAATGTTCTTGAGAGCAGAGGAATGTACTCGCTCGAATCAATCGTATTGACCTTATGTATAGCATAGAGTTTTATTTTTTAATTTTTATACACCGGTTGCGTGTATTGGTTTTAGCAATATTTAGAAATATTCCCCCAGAGTATTATTATGCTTGCGAGAGCTTGTAAATACTGTTATGGAATTATTTATGCGAATAAATAATCATGACACGGAGATACCGGTAATAAATAACTTGAAAATATAAATTCATAAAATATTTGTATTTAAGTTGACGGAAACGAATTAAAAAATGCACGCGTATGTGTATGCGATACCGAAGGTGGTTACATTGTTTATTCATTAAGGTAGGGATCGAGCAAATTTAATAACACTTCAGAATTTATAATTCGAAATAAGATTTATTCAGAAAGGCAATTTGGAAGTTTTGTCTGCCGCTCCGGAGCAGGGAAAAAAAGTATACATAATCAGAAAGTGAGTTTTTGCAGTTTTTATTCTGAGATTTCGAACAAGTCGACTACACGCTTTTAAGTACAGATCTTTAATTATACGTATCGATTCAAAGTCCCCGAGTGCCGAGTGCCCATTGCCCAGTGCCCAGTGCCCAGTGCCCAGTGCCCAATGCCGAGTGCCGAGTGCCGAGTGCCGAGTGCCGAGTGCTAAAAGAGCGTTGAAGAGAGGAGATAAATGAAACATGTGGCTGGGCGGTTGTAAGTCGGAACCGAGTCTTGAGAAAGGAATCAATTATAATTGGAGGACTCGGCTTGAGATCCGACCGCCCCCGATATTAATAGCTACTCATACTAATAAGTTACTAATGCAAAATTACTTAATCTGGAGTTCCGCTTCGTGCTCTCTCTCTCTCTCTCTCTCTCTCTCTCTCTCTCTCTCTCTCTCTCTCTCTCCCTTTGTAATTGAATACGAAGCCAGGAATCGCATCTGTAAGTAGTTTTTCCGCGACAGATTTATTAATTTGGCGAAGCGCGAGATACTCGATAACACAGCTGGAGATAGATTGGCGAAGGGTGTCGGAGGGGAGGGGGGGCGACGAAAGGCACATAGACGATAAATTATAATGGGCAATCGATTTAATATCGCGTACTCTCAATTAAAGAGGCCATTCGTATCGACGCGGAAACGCCGCCGATGCGTGTCGGCGTTCTCTCACCCCCACCCCCCCACCCCTCCCCGCCCTCGACGTACAGCCAACTCCCCCGAGCCAGTCTCATTACAAGGTGGCAGCCCCGGTATACGTATGCACGACGCGAGGTTTCACCGTACAGAGGTTTCTCCAGGGAATGACTTTCACTGGCTGGCCTCGTCCCGGCGCCCCCCTCCCCTCCTCCCCACCCGCCGTGCGATCACGTAAACGCCTAAGAGATAAGGAGTGAGCTTCTCTCGGGCAGCCGCTCCAGCGCGAAAAGTGACACCGAGGAATTTCTCTCTCACGTTGTTCGGCCCACTAACGCCCCCCCCCACCCCAGCCAGACCCGCCTTAGCACGCGAGCCCGTCGATTCTTCCGCTTTTTTGCCGACCGGCTATCCCGTTCTCACGCTAATCATTAATCCGCTTGGATAATCGCATTTATTTCACTACCGAGCTGGCGTCAATAGCTCCCTCCCGACCCTGCCCTCTTACCCTTTCACGCACGTTGCCTCCCCCGCTGCCGCTGGCCGCTCTCCCACATTTCACCGTCCAGTACGTTTCTATTCTATTTTTCAGGGCTGCCGGCGATTAGCCACTTGGACACTCGGCGTTTAGCTTACTTCGAGCTGCTCGCAAGTTCCGCAACATTATTACTCGTGGAATAAAGCCCACTTACTTTGCACTTACTCCGCGGACATCAATTGAGATTTCGCAGCTCGAAGGTTTTTTCAGCGGCTACGAGGCTTTATGTGGCTGGCCCGGGCTCATTCGCCAATCGGGAGAGCCAAATGCTCTCCCATAAATTGCTTTCATTAACGCAAGTGAAAATTATTATTTATACAATTTTACAACCAGTTAAATAAATCACTTTAACGCTTATTACTTGTTCCGCTCCCACCCCCCTCCCCGGCCCCTGGCGAGCTCATGCGCAAATAATTGAAACTTAACTCTTAACGAGCCATTGCTAATACTATCCACCTCGACAATACGTAGCGTATCCTCGATGTATCCAAGGAAATAATTAATTGTCCAAATAATCTAATTTACATTCGCTCGCGCTCTTGCAGCAACAGCTTAGCGCACCCACAGACATGCAACGGCATGTTTATAATTTGCAATTACACTCGACTAATCTTAAGCCGGCGATTCAACAACATCGAAAGACCGGAGAATATTTTGTAATAACGTAGAATTTCTTAAATGAATCTCTCCCTCCCGGTTATGGAAAATAAAAATCAAATTAAAAGCCTTCGATTCGCATGAAATGCCTCGTTCACGCACTGCATAATTTCCATTAGTTGTATCACGGACATTGACATTTTTTGTTCCTTTCTTTTTTTTAAAAAGAAGAAGAAAAAAGAATGAAATGAAATAAACATTCCCTTTCACTGGGTAACTTGGTTCCGATTACCGACGCCTACGCGATCTGCCGCCCTTACCAACACTTGTCCGTAGAGACTGATAAATTCTCGATTCCCAATAATTCAGAAATGATAATGTCTACGCCCAGCATGTCGCGGAC
Source organism: Ceratosolen fusciceps (assembly GCA_018883505.1). Classification (NCBI taxonomy): domain Eukaryota; kingdom Metazoa; phylum Arthropoda; class Insecta; order Hymenoptera; family Agaonidae; genus Ceratosolen; species Ceratosolen fusciceps. The sequence continues at coordinate 1,551,828 of RCIC01000012.1, read as the reverse complement.
AACATCCAAAGCCCAATAAATACATCAACGATGTCGTAATGGTAGGTGTATTGAAGATTACTTTGCCCGCGGCCAGAGCAGGGGAATGATTTAATTCGCGAATCGTGTAATTTAATTAAGTGCGCTTAAAATTCAAGGCAACTTTGTATCAAGGCAATTTTGAATATGTATCCAGCGTGGGTCGATTAGCATAAAATACTCCTTTAAGTAGGATCGCTCGCTCGCAAGGCTAATGATAAAAGGACGACAATAATGATTGGCTATTAATGGCCGGGGGACTTGGACTCGGGTAACTCAATCGTCTGCCGGGACTCGAACCTTCGGTCCTAAGCCATAAGGAGGGCACCGATAGTACAGACAATGGCGCATAAGTAATTTTTTCTTATAAGGAATTATTAAAAGCTCGTCGCGACTGAAAAAGATCAGACAGGGGGGACACCCCGCGCTGGAATCGCGTAATTATGCGCGCACGGCCGGGGGGGAGGGAATATCCTTAAGAGAGACGGAGAGATTGAGTCAATGAATAGCGATGAGCATAAAACCAACAAGCAATTACAGGGTATTATAATATACATACGTACAAGTATATGCACGGGGGTTTGTATGGGAGGAGCGGGCGAGCGAGCGGGCGAGCGAGCGAGAGAGAGAGAGTGGGGGGGGGGAGTTCGCCGACTTCTGCTTTATTCTTGAAAAGAGCAATCAAGAAAAATACCCTCCCACCAGAACTCCGGCTTTCTCGAATGCGCGAGGACCGCCTCGTAAAATCTCCGCTCGTTACCTTCGACTCTTTTTTTTTTCTACTTTCCGGCGTCCTCCTCCCCGACCCCGCTCCCCCCCGGCCAGTCCTTACCCAGGATCGAGGAAAGAGTATGCTGCCATCCTCGCTGGCTTCCGTCCGTTTCCTCTAACGGCGCACTTGGCTTGCCTATTCGACTTATAAAATTTATCCCTTATGTAACGAAGCCAAAAGGCTCAATCTAATCCATTAGTTTTAGCCTTCCGACTTATACTATGACCCCGCCTCGCCCCCCCCTCAACCCCCCGTCACCCAACCCCACCTCTCACCCCACCATCGCTACGTAACTAAATCTTAATCCCGCCTCGCCTCTAAATAAATATTGAGCATCATTGGCAGGAAGGTGAAAGCATTGCGTCATAGGACTTTTCATTCCGAGCCTTTTAATAAATATGACCTTTTTTACGAACTGACGTTTTTACCGGCAAATAATACGTTGCTGCGCAAGCATGGAAATTAAGGTGAATGAGAAAAACGTCGAATAATTAAATAAAATTAAAGCCAAAGTTATTAGAGAGGGAAAGCAAAAGTAGCAAAGAAATAGTAAAAGTGGTGAGAGGGTTATTGGGAGGGGGGAGAGGGGGGAGGGTAGTGGGGAGAGCGAGGAGGTAGGTACGGTTACGTTCGTGGGCAGTATGACGCGAAGCCAAGTATACGGAATCATGGGAGTGCGCTCGTACCGTCACACAGCCCCCCCCCCTCTGTCCCTGCCCCACCGCAAGGAGAGCCTTATTAAAGTGATAAAAACAAGTAAGCAGATCGAGCGTATTACGGATATAATTTTAAAAAGGAGTTCATGTCACAGGAGAGCGAGCGCGGAGAGATTATATCACTTTCACCGTTTATCGACTCGAGAAGGTCAGAGGGGGCCCGAAAAAATGGTTCCGAGGAGAGCGCTCGGGTCGCGTGTAATCACGGCGAGGCTGTTATGTGAAAGGTCACTCGTCGGATTCGCCGAGGGACCCGAGCCAAACGATTCCCGATGCAAACGTCGTTAAACTCCCGCTCTCCCGCGGCTCAAAGTAGAAAAGAAATATCGGTCCCGACGTGGGAATGTGCATCGCTCACGCGCGCTCCGTCTTTGTCGCAATTCGCCCCCCCCCCGCCCCGACCCTCTCCGCCGTATCTATAACATTGTCGTAAGATTCGATAAACTGCCCGTGGTCGGTGTCGTAGTCGGAGTCGTAGTCAATGTCGGACTCAAACTCGAACTCGAACTCGAACTCGAACTCGAACTCGAACTCGAACTCTGAGTCGGAGTCGGAGTCGGAGTCGGAGTCGGAGTCACCGCCCCCGCCGCTGCTGCTGCTGCTGCTGCCGCCGCCGCTGCTGCCAGAGGTATCATTATGATAATCGGTGGGGGAGTAAGTGGAGCTCACGGTGGATTGGGTCAGGTTGCAGGGTGGGGGCGTGGGGCTCGAGCAGGCCCGGGGCCTAATCGCAATAATGGGCATCGCGGCGGATCCTTCGTGACCGCAGAACCGGGAAACACGGCACAAAGTTCCCCAGGACAGAGGAACTCTTCCCGTGCTCACCCACCACCTCCTCCTCCTCCTCCTCTTCCTCCTCCTCCTCCACCTTCTTCACAATCCTCAAACTCCTCGTCTCCTCCACCCACGCAACACACTCAGCCGGCTGGCTTTCTCTGCCATGCGAGGGACCCCGACACAATTGACGGAATTCATGGTACCGCGCGTGCGTGCATTAATGCCCCTCGGCAAATCCGTTCCCGGTACTCCCGACCTCTCGGAACTCGAAATATTACCCTCTCCGTCCTCCCTGACCCTTTAATAATGACCGTCACTTTTCATCGACGCCTACCTGTCACTCCCTCCCTCCCTCCCCACCCCTTTCCCTCTTCGCCATCCCGCGCGGCTTAATCCCATTACTTTGTTTTTGTATTAGCCGGATCATGGACATTGTCCTGCCCTCGGCTTATCGATAGCCCGTGGAGTCCGAAATGCTACGGAGTCATCGTAGATCGGCTGCGGATCGTCGGCTCTTGTCGCGTATGCAATATCACGAATTAGCCGCTCGGGTCAGCCTCGTTCCCGTGTCAGGAGCGGCGGCAACGGCTGTGTGCCCGATGTGGATCGATTATTCGATCGGGATGGCTTTCGCGTCGTGGTCGGCGTAAAAATGCCCGCGCCTGGTGTATCCGTACGTGTGCTACGTGGTCGGGTCGATTGTAATTTTCTTGTCAGTCAGATTTCTCGGAGCGCGTTGAGTGTCGCCCTCGCCCCTCTCAGCCTTCCCTTCCACGCAAAACCTGCCAGCGTCATTACCTTAAACTACAATGCATTTTTATCATTTCCGTCTTGGGTCTTCGGTTTACGCCCTCCCATCTCCGTCGCCCTCGCCCTCGCATTGGGTTCCGTGGCCAGGAGAAAAAGAACAACGAACGGGGAACGGGTCCCGTCGACCGCTAGAGTAGATAAATCAGTTTGCAGCAACTTTGATTCGTTAACAGAATAATACGCGACGTCGTTAACGGTATAATAGATGGCTAGTTGCTCTTGTCGAGATGGAGATGGATAGATAGAGCCAGAGAGAGAGAGAGAGAGAGAGAGAGAGAGAGAGAGAGAGAGAGGACAAATTAATTTGAACGGTATAAGAGTTACAGTACAATAGCGCCATCGAAGACAACGATTTTATTAATTGCCGCGTGGCTCCGCGTCCCGGTGAGTGCTTAGCTAAAGCCAAATACAACCGCCGTTCCTTGAAGAATATGGTATTCTGACTTCTCAATAAAATATTGCTGACAATAAAAAAATTTTGCATAAAAATGAAATAATGTCCGTGGCATTAAGGCTGAGCCGTCAGAAAACAAACATCAAAGGATACACACTGCTGGGACTGAAGAATCTAAGTTTAATAAAAAGCAAATTTATGGCGGACCGTCAAAGTCATCCAGCCATCCGCCATATTCAATAAGGAAGGTATTCCTCCTCCCCCCCACACCCGACACCCCACACCCTCCGTACCTACCTACCACCGCCCCGACCAACGTCGCCACCGCCACCGCCACCGCCACCGCCACCGCAGTCAATCTCTCTTGCGACCTCCTTGTGTCCCTTCTCTCTCACGGGCAAGAAGAAAAAAATAACCTTTGAATCCTCGAATTACCACGGCCTCTTCTATCCTAGCGATGAATTATTTATTTATGCTTTTGGGCATTGGTATCGGCTATTCGTAAGAAAGGCGCTTCGTCTGCGAGTCTCCTCGGGATGCGGCGACAGCCACCCGCCGCACGAGGGAACCAAGACTCTGCCCACGGGAAGTGTACATCCTTTGGGAGGCGAGCGAGTCTTTTCTCCGCGCGCGCGCATCCGCACACATACAGATACAGTATCGCAGGTCAGTGAAGAAGGAGGGAGGCGCCAGGTAAATGAGTGCGAAAGTAACGCTTTTGGAATACTTTTTCCATTGTCGAGCGAGCCCTGGCCCATTAACTTACCGACCTTTCATCTCTACCGCAATTATTACTAGAATTGAGTCTTTTTACCATAAAGCATCTAAGGTTAGAACCTTATTTAGAGTTTATAGAGCCAAGCGAGGCTTGGAGATTATTTTCTTTTTTTTTTCTTCCATTTGCTCTCTCTCTCTCTCTCTCTCTCACTTCTCTCTTCTTTCTTTCATTAAACTAGAAAGCCAATAAATTATCCGGTCTAAAATCTATTTAATGCCATTTATTTATGGAGCATTAAAGAAATTGTCAAGGCGAGTTAGCGTATGCTTAGGCGTAAGGTCTATAAGCGGGGGGGGGCACTCCCCCCCCCTCTCTCTCTCCAACGCGAGAGGAATGAAGTAAAGACGAAGAGGGGAATAAGTAACACGAGGAGCAAGAGTTGCCACGAGAGAGAAATTACGAGTTGCGAAAAGTTGCGGGCAGAGTTAATATTAATAAAAAAAAAAAACGCAAATTCATAAGAAAAAAGAAAGCAAGCGAGGGAGAATGGGCAAGATAAAAATATGCCATTAAAAAATATTGGAGATAATGCAAAAGAAGGAAGAATGGAGAAGAGTTGGAAAGCAAATAAAGAAACGCACAAAGAAGGGGTGATGAGGCGAGGGGTCGGAGGGGGATTAAAATGGTAAAGACCACAGAGTTAGAAAGAAGAGGGAGAACGAGCGAGATACGTACACGGAGAAGAACAATAGGGTAGAGAAAAGGGAGCACTTGAAAAAAGGCAGATAAAGAAGAAATACAAGAGGCAATAAGAGTACGTAGACGGAGAAACGAGTGTAAAAGGAGTAAAAGAGTAAGAGAAGCGAGTGAGCGAGTACGCGCGCGCGCTCCTATGCCCCGTTGTGTGAGATTGACTATCTCTCTCTCTCTCTCTCTCTCTCTCTCTCTCTGAGAGAAAGAGAGAATGTGCGAAATGAATAGAAAAAAAGTTGTGGGGAGAGAAGAAAAACGTCAAAAGGATCAGAGGGATTGCGAGAGAGCGGCGAGGAGAAAGGGAGGAAGAGAAAGAGTGAAAGAATAGAAAACGAGGAAAAAACAATGTCGGGATGCACCTAGTGAGAAAGAGAGGATAGGAGTCGGGGAGGTGAAGGGGGAAGGAAAGGATAGTAAGAAAAGGAGGAAGAAACGAGAAAAAGAAGACGGCGCAACGAAGGCCCCGAGGACTCTTTAATAATATGGCGAGGCCGCAGGTACCCTCTCCTCAGGTATGCAAGTCGGCCCTCTTAAGAGAGACAGACAGACAGACAGAGAGAGTGAGTGAGTGAGTGAGTGAGTGAGTGAGTGAGTGAGTGAGTGAGAGAGAGAGAGAGAGAGAGAGAGAGAGAGAGAGAGAGAGAGAGAGAGAGTGAGGAGCCTCTCGTCCCTCCTGCGCACGAGCCCTCGTATGATCCTCCTTACCTAAGAGAACCTTCCACCCCTCCACCTCCCAGCCCTGCGAAGTGAAGAAGGGGACGCGGGTGGTCGGGGAAGGCCGACGCGCATTTGACCGAGACGCGACTCGCGCTCACTTAAAAGTCGCGCCGATCGATCTTTGCCGATCGCGTCCTTTAATGATTCTACGTCCGGGCGAACATTACGCGCTCACCGCGACTAACGAGCCGAACCGAACCGAACCGAGTCGAGCCGACCCGGACCAACCCGGACAAAACCCGGACCAACCCGGACCAACCCGGACCAACCCGGACCAACCCGGGCCAACCCGGGCCAACCCTGGTCTCGTCGGCTACCTCCGCCGCCCCGGCCCGCCCTCCGGATCGCCCTCTCGAGACTCGCGTCTCCGCTCACCCCTACCGTCGACTTCCACGTAGACCGTGGACCGACCGACCGGCTATGGTCGACTCTTTACGAGGCCTTTACGACTCGGGGATCCGAAAAAAGCTGTCCCCATCGCATCGCTCGAAGCGCTCTGCCCTCGATCACTGCCCTCTAATATCCTCCGAGAGCTATCATTTCCCCGAGATATTTGAAAGAGAGCTGCCGTTAGTTGAGGTCGGCCTTTTTTTTCTTCTTCTTCTTCTTCTTTTTTTCTTTTCTTTCTTTTTCTTTACCTCGCAACAGGTTATCCTGGGATCGTGGGGTCTTTTTTCGAAGTAGGCCGAGGAAGGTAAGAAGGTAAGAAGGTAGGAAGGTAGGAAGGTAGGAAGGTAGGAAGGTAGGAAGGAACGTGTCCTCCATACTTCCTTAATTCGATAACCCCAATAACCTTGCCTGCCCATCGTCAATTCCGCTTGGAAATGATACGAAATCCGCCCTGGGATGCGCTCGGTACCGATAATCGTCATTAAGTTAAGTACGAGGACTTACTTACTCGCATGGGAGCCGGAGTGGCTGGAAAGGAAAAGGAAAGTGGCGCTCTCGGAGTCGGTGGATCGCCGATAGGCCCGCACCTCCTCCAGAGGAGCCAGACTCTGTAAGCGGGCCGAGTCGGTCACGGAATTCCTCCGAGGGCAGTGCGAGCGGGTGCACACCACCGGCTCCCCAAAACTATTCACGACCCGTATCTGCAGCTTCCATCTATTCCACTTTAATCGATTTCGACTTGCGGAGGATGCAATTATCATTTCAGCTACTCCTCCGGCTAAACTGCGAATCTTCCCTCCCCTCCCCCCAATAATATCTCCATGCGCGGCCAATTAAGGCGTCGTCCTTTCTTTTATCCGCTTAATTCGTGTGCGAACCGAGGCAAATTAATTAAAGCCGAGATGGAAAATCTGCCTCGGGTACACGAGCCCCGATTCATAAATTCGTACCCTCGACCGCTCTACGAGTAATCAGCGTCCGATATTCGTTAAGAGATTTATAAAGATATCGAGGCTTTTGCCACTATTGCCAATCCATGTCCTCCCGAACTCCCCTCTTTAACACAAGAACGGCTACCTACCCTGCTCGGCCTCCTTGCAAAGCGAACCGACGACCCGATCAGCGTAGAATCGCTTTCGGTTTAACTTGAATGTAAAGAGGGCCGATCGCCTCCCTCGTCAGATATTCGGCCGAAGAACGATCAGGGCTAACCGATTATTGGGACAATAGCGCCCCGCGGAGGATTGAGACCACGAGGACTCGGCCCTCATTAATAAAGCCGCGATCGATTCCGCCGCGGATCACATCGTCCTCGGGCTTCGTGCGTGGCCCTGGTGTAAGCCGAGGTCGGCAGCGTCCCTACCCAGTCATCCCTCTCTTTATACCTCCTCTGGACCCGCTTATCGAACGTAAGAAAGCGGCGACGCGGCTTTACAGCTTTACAACGAGCCCGAGACCCTTACTAGGTGGGGCCAGCTTCGTAAAATAAAGCAAAGGAATGTAATGGTAGTCGGTAGTGATGGACAAAGCCGAGTTCGGTAGGTACCCCAATAAGAGGCGACCTCGCAAGCATTAATTGCTATTGGGCTGGAGTAAACGGTGGTGTTGGCGGCGGGGGCAGAGAGACAGAGAGAGAGAGAGACAGACAGAGACAGAGACAGAGACAGAGGCAGAGAGAGAGAGAGAGAGAGAGAGAGAGAGAGAGAGAGAGAGAGAGAGAGAGAGAGAGAGGGAGGGAGGGAGGGAGCCTGTGATTAATGTGGAGAGGCACCGTCGGAGGCTCCGGCGGCACCATTAGCCCGGCGACGGAGACACCACCGCGGGAAAATTGGCGCGGGACCGTCCTGGCTCCTCCTAGCCTTTTCTTTCTTTCTCCAAAAGAAAAAGATAAAGAGAGAAGAAACATCTGGGTAGGGAGGAAGCTCGGTAGCAGCAGCTGTGTGGACAGCATTAATGCCGGCACTTATGCGCGCTCGCGCCCGTGGATCGGCCCGTGGAAAGCGTTAGCGCGAAGGAGACGGAGGGGTAAGTGGGGAGGGGGTGGAAGAGAGAAGCTTGCCCCCGGCACCGTTGAGGGATGGGATAACAAATGAGGTCTCGACGCTTCCCGGCTCTTGGATCGACCGGATCGCTTTCGGCCCCGGCTAATCGCTTCCTAAGCGCAGGGGCAGAGCGCCCGAGTGAAAGGGCTGCTTGAACTTGGGCCGAGTGGGGCGGGGAATTGGAAGTGGGGGGAGGGGGGTGTTTTTATGTAAAGGGGTCGAGGAAAGCTTCGGCCGATCACTAACCGACTTTTCGAGCCGCCACTTCTTGCGTTTCGAGATCCCTCCCTTTTCCCCTTCACGGTTTTTCTGCTCCCCCGCCCAACCCCCCTCACCATTCTCATGAAGGGTTATCTGCCTCGCCCCTCGCCCGCCACTCGCCCTCGTAATCATTTTAACATACATATTTCCCCAAATTATTATTATTACTTTCAATTAAGAGCCAATCTCCTTGTACTTATGACTTGCTAAAATTCAATTTCTTGTTATGAATTAATCCATCATCTCGGAGGGTAAAAAGAGATCACATCGCCAAAAGTACTCTCACGTAGTAGACGAGGCTCACTAGTTGCCTGAGGACTCGTTGTTCGGCTCGTTAAACAACGAGTGGTTTCCATCAGCAGCATCAGCTGCGTATACTAATGAGATGTATTGAGTGAGTGACTGATTGGAGCTAAAATATATTTGTGAGCGATCCAGATTATTAGTCTTTTCTCGCACGAGGACTACGGATATATATATATATATATATATACGTATATATAAGAGAATAAGAAGATGACGAAATACGGTAGGGGCGGGTGGGGGGGGGACGAAATGTCGGAACCACGGTTTCTCATGTCACAGCTAATTTGAACCGAAATCCTTTCGAGGATAGCCGGGAATTCGTTCACGAAGACGGGAGATGCAATTTTTGCACTCCTCCCCCTGCTCCCTCGCTCCGTTTTTCTGTTTTCCGTCCCCCCATCAGCCAAAGTACCGAGGAATTCGTCATTCTTTGTCGCGCTCCAAGTGCAGAAGCTCGGGGTCAGGAGGACGGGCGCGGGGCTTAAAAGCGCCTTTTAAGGAATCGGCTCGAGCGTCCTTTATGGGCTTCCTAAGGCTTTTTTTTTTCTCCGAACGCTAAACGGAAGTTTTTGGTGAGCTCGGTCCTTGTTGCTCGGCCATCGGCACAAGAAAAATGAAAACCCTTTACGGCTAGAATTTCGTCGAGGAGCCGCATCCTCGTGATTCTCCTATCTCTCGTCTTCTATTCCAGTCCCACGCACAGACTCGATCGCTCCCTCGCGCTCTTACACGGGGCCACGCGGACTGACCCTTATTCCCTAGCCAAGGAATCTGAAAAATCACCAGCAGATTAAGTGAACGTAATACGCGGAATGTGAAATGTGAAATCTGAAACGAAAGCATCGACGAGAACGTATCGAAAGAAATGCATTAATTAAAGAGGCTACCGCTACTCGACGCTGCTACCTTACCTTCTAACCGCAACCGAGCATGCAAATAAAATTATTATAGGCCATAAAAAAAAAAAATATAAAAAAAAAAAAAAAATAGACTGTTACTCGCTGTATTAGGGCTTCAATCTCTAATGTATTTTTACCGATAAGGGTTGGGCTTTAATGGCCCTGCAATTTATCCTTCCGACTACATTCCTCCCGAGCTGCACGCAGCTCATCAATGAACTACCGCTGCCGAGCCAGCCAGAAGCTACCCCCCCCCAATGCCTACCCCGCCAATCTCTCCCCCTCGCCCCGACCGTCCCACGAGCACCTCGCTAGTCTCGCGACGGCCTCGTGTATAAAAATCCCGGCACCGCCTCTGCAATCATTCCCTCGTGACTACTTGAAACGTTTTCATTGAAAGCTAATGATTTAAGCGGAGCTACGCGGCAGCTCTAAAAGCTGCTGCTGCTGCTGCTGCTGCTGCTGATACTGATGCTGACGCTGGCAAATCACCGACTACGATCGCTGCTCCCTCCGAAATATTTCAGCGGCGGGGAAGGGGATATCGCGGCCCTTGACATAAAGAAAAATAAAGAGGCCGAGACAAGGATCTAATCCAGCAAAGGAAGCTCTAATCGGTAGTAGTCTATAGATCCCGGTAACCTCCGCCTCCCTCTCTTAGCTAGCCAACCTCGTGTCCTCATCGCCGGCTCGGCCCTCCGGCCTCCGACCGTTTCAATGTTCTCAAATAGCAATATGAATAATAATACACGAGTCGCCATCGAGCTGCTAATTCGAGATAATAAGCAGTCGACGCCCGCTGATTGACGACTAACGACTAGGAGGTGATTGGGGGGGGGGGAAGGGCCTGACGCAATCGAACAACGGGAATCAGAGACAGAGTTGTTTGAGATAGCTCTTTATCACTAGGAGCGGTATCCCCTTAGAATTTTGAGGCGGCCGAGCGCCTCCGAGAGGAGTAAGACCGGAATATTGCCGGGGCTCATGCCGCGGTAGCAATTACCTCCGCGCGAGGGGCCGAATGCTACGGCAGGTGCCTGCCTGCCTGCCTGCCTGCCTGCCTGCCTGCCTGCCTACCTACCTACCTACCTACCTACCTACCTACCTACCTACCTACCTACCTACCTACCTACCTACCTACCTACCTACCTACCTACCTTCCTACATCTACCTACCTACGTCCGTCCCTCCATCTCAGCCGCCCGCCACGTCAGTCCCGACGCGTACGAGTCCTTCTCCGGTCTCTTCCACTCCTTCCCGGCCCTCCCCTCCTCCCCTCCCCTTCCCACCCCTCCGCTCCCCGCCAATCCCACCCTCTGATCCGCCAATCCGCCCATTTCTCAACTACCTAACGTGTACGCCAGCCGCCGATAGCCCGGCAATTAAGCGCTTCACCCGGATCGGCCTACGACAAAATGCTCCCCGGCCCCGGAACCGACGAGGGTGATGCGGAGAATGCTTTTTGCCAGGCCTCGGCCTTCGAGCCCCTCAGCCGACGGAGATGATACGAGAACCCGATAATGCTCAAGTGCTTTCGGGAGCCCGAAAACCGCCAACAGTAGGGAGAATTACCTTCGATTAAAGCTACGACGATGATCCCCGGCTCGCTTTTTGCCCCCTTTACCGGCCACGGACTCCAGAGCACGAAAATCCTTTTAATTGGCGGACAGGATGATCGCCCCTTTCGCTCTGCCTCGACAGCTATTATAAATAATTGAAATAATGAAAGTGAGGATAGCCCACCCCGCACCTCCTCCACCCTCTTCATCGACGATCTCTAAATAATCGAGTGTTTCATATCCTCCGGGAGAAAATCAATATGCAGAGGTCCGTTTTAAGAGAGAGAGGGAGAGAGAGAGAGGATGGAAAAAAGCCCCCCCTCCCCAGTACTCGGCGGCTTCCTCCCGGACAAAGCAAATAAATACATCGATTCTTTATTGGCCGCATCTCGCATTCTGCGTTCTAGGCAGCATAGAGACTCGCGTGCATTTGCATACGATAATTTCCTAAGAAATTGTGGGCATAAAATAAATTAGCGAGACGGGGCTTTTGTGGAATATCGAGCCGGGGATATAAACTATAGTATTTGATGTACAGGCTTATTTATGTGAGTTTAAGGATTTTTCGTAATAAAAGTAGCTTCGCCCAGCCTCGCCGAGAGCAGAAACGATAATGCGCGAAATAATCAGGCAGCCTATTACGCATCTAATGCGATATCCTGGATAATGCGATGAAATCCGCCTCTATGAAGTAATAAAATAATGCAGTTGCGCATCCTCTGGGAATCGAAGTTAGGAAACCACCTGAGCCCCCCCCCATCTCCCCATCTCCCCATCACCCCATCTCCCCATCACCCATCACCCATCCCTTTCATTACAATTACATTACACAAAATCTTAAAGACGTGAAACTTTTAATTAAATTTCAACAACCTTTACATAATTTTTCATAAACACATCGGCGAGCTTTAATGCCCAATAATAAAAATTCATTTTAATCCTCATCCGAGTCCACTTTTTTAGATACTCTGGAACGAATATAAATGTCGAATGTATCTTATTACGGCCTGCGAGGGAATATTTTTAAAGCGATATCTTATTATTTACAGCGGGAATCTACTTAAATGATGAATAAATTTTAGCGCATATAACCTTACATCTCTCGTCAAGTATCAAAATTTCATATTCTTATAAAGAAAGCGCGGGTGTGTTGGTACAATATTTATTGCCCAACTCAACGGCTGCCTATTTAACTTTTATTTAAATATTCTGAAATATTATACAATAATTCGTCAGTATACGCTGCATGAATTCAGTTTGTAAAGCCCAACATATTGTTGTTGTTGTTGTTGTTGTTGTTGTTGTTGTTGTTGTTGATAATATAAAGAAAAATTCTCATAGTATGAAACCATTTAAAAAATTACGTTGGACCTCCGTAAGGTTCTCTCGAGTTATAACATGATATAACAAATAATCACGTCCCTTCGCCGGCCCTTAATCCGGTACGCACGAAGCTCAGACATTTTATATATTATGTCGTACACAAGTAATCAGATATTAATAAATGTTGGAAAAGGTTCAAATATTCATGTAATTAGGACTTAAACCGACTTCGTGTTTTTAAATTGACGTTAATCCGCATAAAATAAATTAAAAATGCATTAAAAATTTTTTGTTACGTTTAATTTGACCGAATTCTATAAGCAACAAAAAATATACATTGAAGCTAAATAAATTCGAGCCATTTTTTTTAAAATCTTGAATGCAATTACAGTACGAGGAGGGTACATGATCATTACATGAGTATATTATACGATGTTGCAGCATGTCCGTTACCGATTTCATTGCTTTGATCGTCTTCATTAGTCGACCAATTCGGTAACTAAGCGTTACTGAAATTATGAATTATGATTGATTCGATTTTATCGGAATTCGTACTTTTAAAAATACAAGTAAAACGTAAATACTGAAGATTTTAATTAGCTTGATCTGACGATCAATGATATGGCGATCGATTGAGAATGTAATCCGAGAATGTAAGATTGTGTGCGAAATACGTATAAAGCATTTTCTCGCTTTTCTCGAGGACATAGAAAGATTATCGCTTTCGCGTGCTTGAATTTTTAAAGGGATAAAGGGAAAATAGTAGTAAAAATAATATTGCTTCGACAGACATTATTCGTGGACATTCATACACGAGGCGTACAAGTACTTTAATTGGAAGTGCTATTAATTTCGAGCCTTTACAAGTGCCATTTAAGTTCTGAGCACATAATACAATAATGTAAATCAATATAATGTAACAAACGTAACTTTAGTGCTTCGGTGCATTTAAGAGTTCGAATGCATGGCTAACGAAGCTGAATAACGAAATCAAATAAAAGGCTGAATGATAAATAATTCATGGGCAGGCAAGATCGCAATTGCAAAATAAGATCGAGAAACAAAGCTCATCCCGAGGATGAAGCCGCGAGAGGAGGGAACGAGGGAGAGGAAGGAGCCGAGGAAGGCAACCCCACACAATAACCCCTCCGTGCCCCGTGCCCCGCCGTGCGTATCTTGGCCAAAGCTTACTTCGCGCTTATTTAAGTTATCGTCATTTCCTCGGGAATCGCCCCGCTTCCCGCTAATAATATAAGTATATTAGATTTAACAGAAAACGAGTCGAGGTATCGAAGCCAAGAGCTTTTTAAATTAAGCCTCGCGAGATAGTTGGCAGATGTCGCTCACGTCATCCGCCGAATCGATCGCACGTACTGATGGAAGGGGCTTCGTAAGCGGCCAATGTAAGCCGAAATCAATTAAAGGGATTAAAGTACACGCGCCCGGGATATAAATTTAATTGTCCAGCTCGGAAGGAGATGCTTTTGTTTGCAATGTATTTTTCAGAGTCATTTGAAAATAAAAACAGGCAAGCCGAATACGGCCACTTGGATTGGACTTGGAGGATCATAAGGATCCTCTTGTAAGGCCACTTTATTTCGAGAAATATCTTTCGGTTTTGTGCAAACATGTCAATTGAAGTTTGAACAAGCTTGAGCGCGGCCTGCTGCTCCTCCCCCCGCCTCTAGATATTATTATTACCTTAGCGATTAGTCAAAACTGATAAGCGCCTTGAAAATTATATCACGAAGGCCGCTCCGAGCCATAATACATCACTCGGCCGCTTCAAGACGGGCTGCCCTTACTCATGCTTTTTTCATTTTCACGAATCCGAATTATTCGTCGCGCGTTATTATTGACTACGATATATCCAGACCTTTCCTTCGAGATATTAAATGATAAAGCGCCCCGGTCGGCCCGTGGGATTTATGCGAATGGATTAATCAAGCGTGCAGCATCGCGCTCCGAGCCACGGGAATAATATGCGAACTTAAAATGATTGGTCAGAAATGTATGAAGATATTTACTGTATTTACTGGACGCTGTAATCTAGACTAGGAAGTCATTATGAGGGCTTTTGATCCTCCAATGGCTCTCGGCGTATTTCTAAATTAGGAAGGAGAAAGTGCGATACTTTCCTTTGCGGGGGGGGGGCGATCCTGTTAGGTTCCAGTGGCGGCAGTAGCAGTAGCATCGGTAGCAGCTGAGGATTATTAATTGAAAATAAGCTCGGCCCGGTCACGAGTTCCTCTCTGCATTCCGTACTCCACGAGGAGTGCGGAGTACAAAGGCCGAGCGAGTACGATCTTTCGATCGGTCTTTCCCTACCTTCATCTCTCTCTCTCTCTCTCTCTCTCTCTCTCTCTCTCTCTCTCTCTCTCTCTCTCTCTCACTATCTCTCTCTTTCACACTAGCTCTTCGTGAACCCGATTAAGGAATACGGAATCGTCCCGGTCCCCGGGCATCATAACACGAGTTCTCTTGCCTCCGTGCGCAGAGCCGACCACCGTAGCCCCACCGTAGCCCCACCGCCACCACCACCGCCGCCGCGAATTATGGCCGAATGCAAATTCGGCATCGATTCTTTGTCTCTCGCTTGTCGATATCTTTACGGCCTCACGGGTACATTTGGCGTATGTAACGATGCGGCCGAGATAAGCCTCGGGCCGCCGCCGCGACGTGTGCGCATCGAAGGTACACGTTGCCTGGTAATTAAGTCGGGCTCGAGCGCGCTCTCCTCTGCAGAAAAAGGGAGAGAGAGAGAGAGAGAGAGAGCGCGCACGGACAATATCGTCCTCCTCCCTCCCGCGGGCATATTGAATAAGCTTACCGAACGTACGCCCCCTTTTTTACCTTGCAACGTTTCCTCGGCTTTTTGTGCCTTCTTAGTCGCGGTATCGCCTACCACCGCTGCCCCGACCCCCGCTATCGCCCTAGTAGGCATCGTCGATTTAATCGACCTTTGTTTATAAAAATGTTAATCCGCTGCGGATCTCTACTTAAGGAGTACTTAAGGTCTCGTTTCTATCCCTCTCTCCGGCCATTGCAATAGCCACGAATTATAGTGAGACGTTAAAACGAATGTCTTGTTACCGGCACGTGATTTTTTACTCTCTTCCCCACCACCACTTCTACCCCGATTGTCTCGATCCCGAGTTTCCTCGTCGTTTTTTAAACAATTTATAATAATCATTGTTTTATCGGAATCGCGATCCGCTGCCTTATGTTTTGCCCATAGAATTTCGTTTGTACCTTTTAAACGAAGCTTAATGCCTCGAGTCCGTGTACGAAATACAAATCCACACAAACGCATGACTTACGTACAGTCGTAGAGCCATGACTTAACCGAACACTTGACTTGCGACTTACCTGAAACAAAGAAAAGAAAATTCATTTAATTAAATAGCTATTAATGGCGGATGTTCGTATATGGTATGTAGAAATTATTGATCCTTATTTGATATTCGAGTAATTAAAGTGACTTGTAGATGAGAATACGTTCAATAAATTTTATATTTATTTGTCCATCATTAACGGACCACATTCGATAGAAATGTTCAAGGTTCAATCTGCAATGTTTGTAAGCTTGTAATTATTGCAGGATAGTAACGACTGGCCAAAAGGAAGGGAAAATAAAAAAGAGTGTCTATAAATAATACCGGTCCAGCTTTCTAAGCATCGTTATTTTCTCATTACTCAACAGGCTTCTCAACATGGCTAAGTCAAGAACTGCGAGATATGACCTTTCGGGGAAATAGCGGACTCTGTTATTTGGTAAATAATGCGTACGTAGACTAGAGAGTGAAAGTCAGTTGGAGGGCACAAAAACAAAGATGAAAAGCAAAACAAAACAAAACGAAACGAAACGAAACGAAACGAAACGAAAGAAAAGGAAAGAAAGGTAAAGAAAAAAGCGCGGTAATACGACAATGGAGGTCCATTGTTCGTTGGGTTAACAACAGGTTATTTTACTAGTTTTTAGGGAGAAAGGTCGTGGCATCGTGGCAAGAGCTCGAGCTATTTCGATAATTTCTTATAGTTGATGAAAAGGGGATGAGGAAAGGGCCGCGCGATAGGAGGGGGGCATCGAACGAATAGAAGGAGGCGGAGGAGGAGAGGTGGCGATGCCCAATAATGATTCATCTTTGTTAATGTATCCATCGTATGTGCACGAGGGAGGGGGAGCTCTCTCTCTCTCTCTCTCTCTCTCTCTCTCTCTCTATCTCTCTCTAGAAAAATTAGCAATATTTTTATCCACAGGAGGTACTGGCTCCGTCAAGAGGGACTTGCAGAGGACCGGAGATGATGACGTAGCGCACTTATCGGGAAGACGCTCACCCCCCCTCCCTCCCTCCCTCGCTGCCACCAGCCAGCCACCCTTCTACTTAGCACTGAATTATCGCTCTTTGAGGAACGCTTCGAGCCCGAGCCCCAGGAGCATAGGCTGCCACTGTCACAATATTCCAGCCGTCAATTAACACTTTAAGAGCAGAGGGGCTGCTGAGCAATAAGAGAGACACAGGGATCGCAGACTCCTCGCGGCTCTGCTATTCATTCATATATTACATTGTTTCACTGAGGCTGAGAACCGCCGAGAGGAGGATTACCGAGCCGCTTATTTCAACAGCCTCCATTGACTCGATCATTCTCCTCGATTTACGCACTTCTGTGCAACGCCGACGCAGATAAATGATTTTCACATGCAGCAGTGCCCTTTACACAAGTATCCCTGTTAACGCACTCACATTGTACGAGTCTCGACCTCCACGTGCCGAGCAAAAAATCATTAATGTGCCATAGAGAGAGGGCGGAGGGAGAGCAGAGAGAGAGAGAGAGAGAAGTCAGTCAGTCAGTCAGTCAGTCAGTCAGTACGTTGGTCCGTCCGTCCGTTCGTCGGGGCGTCACACGGGCGGCACTCGGGAAAAGATTTTATTCATTATTATTTACAAATAGCCGCGTAAGCCGCACCATTCGCACTCGCGGTTCTGCCTCTCCTTACTTTTTTTCCTTCCGTTCCTATTACAGATACACCAGCCGACTAATTCTTGGTCAAGAAAAGGCCGTTTTTTGCGAAACGCTTTTTCAGCGAATTCTTGTCAAGTGTAACTGAAAGGCCTCGACTGGTTGGCGCGAGGGTAATGCGGAGGGTTGGAGGGTCGGGGGGGGGGAACACTGCCACTATCAGGAGCAATAAATATTCCATCGTAAGTCAGCGATGGGGGTGGGGGGGGGGGTCGCCGGATCAACGAATGAAGCTAACGGTGAGTAAGCAATGGGTCTAAGAAAGAGCCGAAGGCAATTGATTATTCCTCCCCTCTTTCTTCGATATTCAAACCCGAGCTTTTCCTAGTGCAAATAAATAGCTTTCCCAAGATAGTCCCGTGAATGTGCGAACGAGGGACGGCTAAAATAGAAATAAAAGAGCGTTAAATCGAATAGTCTGCATCGAGGAGGTGAACAACAAATCCAACGAAGTAACGAAGTCTCAGCTTCCTCGGGCAAATGATGCATCTCGAGTTCAGGAGCAAGCGACTCGTCGATCATTCCACGGAAACTGCGCGCGCAGCCGATAAATTGAAAACACCTTCTGTGGCCGTGAATCGACTTTTTTCGCTCGGAGGGGGGGACTCGGGGCAGGGGGAGGAGGTACAGACGCTGCTGCCGATGCTACTTAGTTATTCGTAATGATTAGTCGGTCGGCTGCTGCTCCCGCTGGACCGCGAGACGTCTCTGCGAGCCGGAACTTCGAAATATGAGCGCGCGCGTATTGTGCCTGCGTTTGCGGGGGATTGACTGGTTGGTGTCAGGGCGCAAGGACCATCACATCACGTACGTTGGGCTGCTTGTCTATTACTTTCAGTGGATATCGATATTGTCAGAAGCAGTCTCGGCGTATCAGGAGATCATGGCCGCGGCGTTCGACTTACCGACGGAGAGGGACTGAAATGGTCAAAGGGCCGGGCGATGGGCGGTAAGGAGGACGGGGAAGATTATTATGCGGAATCACGATGACGGGAGGTTGCCGCGATCGTCGGGGCTCTTGAAATAGAGCTTCCGAGGCAAGTAAGGGCCCTCGAATCTTTATTGCCAGAGGAATAACAAGATGAACTAGCTCTCGCTCGATAAAACAGCAAGTCCCGAGGCGATATCGTAGGTCTTGTACCTGAAAAAGCATTGTAAGAAAGTGGGTCGACGTGCCGATACGTCGGCTGAGCCGGTGCCACCGACGGCTAGGTGGGTGGGGGACGCGCCGTAGAGGGGGCGGGGACGGTGACGGGGACGAGGTTCGGTCGGGGTAGGGAGTACGTGGGGGTATGGGGAGGTTGAGGAGGGGTAAGGGGGGAGGGGAGGGAAGGCCTGGCGACGAGGGAGCGGTGGGAATGGCGGAGATCGAGCGGCGGTCTAATGCGACAGAGGATAAAAAGGAGTGAAAAGTCACGAGTAGTAATGAAAGGCCGGATCGCCGGTGGCCGCGGTGACGTGGTCGGTGGCGGCATGTGGGTGGGAGGTGGCAGAGGGGAGAGTGTCAATCGAAACCTCGTCGCGACCATCACGTATCGACGTCGGTCAGTAAGGGAGGTCCACGAGGAGCAGGGCCGCAGAGTTGGCGAGAGTTGGCGCGCGACGTAAGAGCCAAGAGGTGGAAAAGCCGCGGGACGCAGGCCCGCGACATTTCAGCGGGAAAGCGCGGATTTTTCCGAGTCCGTGGCGCGGACCTTTGACAAAAACTCGATAAGTTAGGGATCCGCCCGGTCGTATTGACCCCCGACGGCGGCGACTCACCGGCACACGCTTGTAGCGGCTGGTGGTGGTTCGGCGGACGGATAGGGAGCCTCGGGCCGATGGGCTTTGGGAGGAGGGGGTGGGGGAGGGGGTGTTGGAGGGAGGTCGAACGAAGCGAAGGGGTCCGAGGAGAATCCGGCACTTTAGGGTGGGGGCTAAAAGGAGCGAGCGAGACGGAGAGGACTGACAGATGGCGAGTCTCGGCGCTCGCGAGCCGGTTATTCGGTAGGGGGCGGGTGGCTCGGGTATACAGCGCGGCAGGGGGAGCGGCGAGAAAGGGAAGGATCGCCGAGAGAGAGAAAGAGAGAGAGAGACGGTGATGTGGAGGGAGCGTGGGAACGTCGCCGCGCTGCCGCCGCCTCTCTCTCTCTCTCTCTCTCTCTCTCTCTCTCGTGCGCACACACTCTTTCTCTCTCTCGCTCTCGCTGTTCGGGAGTCTCCGTCGTTCTCCGACGTTCGGCGTGGAGCTCTGTCTCCCCAACCCCTCGCCGCGGTACGAGTACCGACACCGACACCACCGCTACCACCATCATCACCAGCACCACCAGAGCACCACCACTAGCCGCAGCAGCAGCAACAGCAACAGCAACAGCAACAGCAGCATTGGCACCATGACAACGACGAGCACTAGCAGAAGCAGCGGCAGGATGGCCAGGGCGATGATGCTGTTCTTCGTCCATCGGTCACACGCACAAAGAGGAGGATATGTATGGCCCGGGGTTCTCATTCTCCCCCCCCCCTTCCCCAATAAACTCCCATCCACTTGGCTGGTCTTTCTTTCAATCATCCCCTTGCCATTGAATGACTCCGCGAGGCGGAAGATCGGCTCCTGGCTCATCCTGGTTCATCCTTTTGGCTTATTTCGTCGTAGAGTTTTTAACCGAGCGAGCGTTTTCGCATTCCATCGGCGGCATTTTAATCGGCGATTGGCAATTTAGCGACGATTCGCGTCAGTTATTCCCACTCTCTCTCACTCTCTCTCTCTCTCTCTCTCTCTCTCTCTCTCTCTTTCTATCTCACACACTCTCTCTCTCTCTCTCTCACTCTCACTCTCTCTGTCAATCTCTATCTCTTCCCCTCGTAGCAGCTGATTTGGCAAGTTTTCCGAGGCGCGTTAGAAGAGAAGCCTCCCTCATATTTTGCTCCGGGGAATTCTCCTAATTTCTCTTTAAAGTCTAGCCTCTTGTTTCAACAATCATTTACATGGTGCTCAATCAACTCGGGACCGTGAACCGTAAAATTTGTAATTTTTTCAATGCCAAGCTCACGATCCCGTTCGAGAATCAACGCTCTTTAATGTAGTATAAAATTGTTTTGATATTGTCGGTGTTCACGCTTATCAAAGAACGAATTAGCTCTTAAACGTATATACATATACATATACATATACATATACATATACATATACATAAACATATACATATACATATATATATATATATATATATATATATAGATGTATATATATGTAGGCATCTCTGTGAGTACGTAGTAGGGATTGTAGTTTGCATATGGAGAAGCGGCGACCGAGTGCACACCGAGTCCTCTCGGACGTTCCTAAAAACGATATGACCTAGGCGGGGACGAGGGAGCTTATTCGGATTCTGGGGGTACATTGAGCGGGCAAATGTTTATGTGGACATTATGAGTAAACCCAGGCGTATCTTGTTAATTGCACGTATTTAAAGTAAATTGGACCGATCGGACAGGGGCCGAGCATTATCGATGAGCGGGGTCAGGGGAATGGGGCCGTTGTGGCGCTGAGTGGCGGGGCAAAGAGATAAGGGGGGGGGTGGCAACAGCTCGAATTCAGATATTGCGCCATAAAAGCGTTAGTTCTAAGTGAAGGAAATCATTAAAGCCGTGACGCAATAATAAATATGCAGGCCTTATTTTATTCCGGTGTATCAGATAATATTTGTACGGCTTATTTATGTGGGGAGATAGCGTGGAGTCGGCTGAGAGTGAGGGGCTAAGGAGTAGGGGGAGGGAAGGCTCGCCACGCTACGCTCCGACTCCGGCCCAAGGAGTCTTTTTCCAAAGGAGAGAAAGAAGTTGATCGAGAGATGAGAAAGGCTAGATAAAAATCGAGCACAATGGAACTTGCGAAGCCCGGGATCTGGAAAAGGAAACGTGAGGCGCGTGTGAGAATGCTTATACTTTCTTCTTCCTTACTAATACCTCACTCAAATTATTCTCCTTCCCATTATCTTCTTTATTATTTATTATTATTATTATTATTATTATTATTATTATTATTATTTTACTATTTATTATTAATAATATTATTATTATTACTTTTATTTTTATTTTTATTACTACTACCACTATTGCTACCATTACTGCTACCACTACTACTACTGCTACTACTACTGCTGCTGCTACTACTACTGCTGCTGCTGCTGCTACTACTGTTACTACCACTACTGCTACTACTGTTACTACCACTACTGCTACTACTACTACTACTACTACTACTACTACTACTACTACTACTACCGATACTAATATTCCACGCCGCACTTCGGTTGTTCAATCGTTCAGCTGCACCACCTCCTCCTCGTCCTCCTTCTCATTTATTTATTTACTTAGTTTGTTTATTTATTCCTACTTCCTCGCGATAGGTAATTGCATGAGATAAAAGCAAAGTCCGATGGCGAATTCGCGCCGCATACGCGACTCTTTCTTTATATCTCCTTGTCTCTATCCCCCCCCCCACTCCATCGCCCAACCATCCTTTTATCTGCTATTGTTAAGGCTTGAAACGATATTATCGGCGCTCTCCACTACAACTCCTCTAATTGCCAGATCTTGACTTTTTACGAGCGTCTTAACTACCTATTTACTGTCTTTTAATTATACGTTGTTTAACATTTTATTACACCAATTGATGGAGAATTAAAAACATTTTTATTTTCTCGATATACGCGCATACGTGTCTGTATGAATGTATTTTTTTTTTTACGTCGCGTCGATGATAAATCAATTGTAAAACTCCATTGGCTGTAGTTGGAATGGTAAACGCGGGCGACGGTGACGGTAGGCGGGCGGGGGAGGAGGAGGTGGAGGAGGAGGAGGTGGAGGAGGAGGAGCAGGAGGGGAGGCATGATAGAATGACCGCGCAGACGGGTTTTCGTGGAGTTTAGCGTGTAAACGCGGTCAACGCGCTTCGACGTCTGCGTCCCTGAGCAGCGCTCGGAACATCGTTTACGTGGTAAATGGAAGCGGTTCCTATAAAGATCACTTTTGGCTTATGAAATTTTACGAATTACAATGATGTCGTGGAGGAGCGTCGAAGCAACGTCTCAAAAGCTTAACGCCAGCTTCGTAAGAGGCTGTTAGCGAACAACGTAATAAGCGCTCGTAATAGTTGACGGCGGAGTCGACTAACGGAGGGGCGTAGCGCATACCATTGGGAGGGAATAAAGAATGTTAGGTTAGGGTGCGCGTAGCGGTGAGGAGGGGATATACAAAACGAAAGAGAAACAAAGAAAGAATTGTATCGAGGAGTATAGCTTATGAGAAGGAGCCGTTGCCTGGTCTTGCGATTTAGTAGCGCCAGGGATCGTCAAAGCCCCCGAGGATCCCTAATTAAAAAGTTCGTGGATCCTTCGGGGCCCGGCCGAGTCCTCCGGACGAATTGACAAAGAAACACGAGCCAGCCGAGTACGCCCCCGAAAGCTGCATAACCAGACGACGGTGATTATCATCCTCCTCCACGTCGTCCGTCCACCTCGGAACGTCGCTCCGCGGGATGTCCACGTAATCGAGCTACGGCCGCGACGAGGGAGAGGACTCTCGCATATTTTGACAGGGCGCGCCTCGTCATCATCATGCCCCCGGTGCCTTGCCTCACCTCGTCCCACCTCACAACGCCGCGCGCGCCGCTACTCCTAGTGGTGCATGCACTCTTGGCGGCTGGGGGCTGGGGGCTGGGTGGCCGATGGGGGGTCGGGGCCGGGGTCGGGGGAGCAGACCCGGGCCAAAACGTACGAAAGCCGGCCGGAGCATTAGCCCCGAGTAGAGAGCGGCTTTTTAGACAAGCAGCGCCAGATAACGAAATGACTCGACTTGTAAGCCGTAGATCAGTCTGGACATTTAAATTGAATACTCGGGGACGGCAGATAGCCGACCCCCCCCCCCAATCCTCGGGCTTCTCGCGTTCGGTCGCAGCGCGAAATCGAAATCGGAGGGACGGCCACCTCTCGATAAGGGTAATTGATTTTTAGTTATTATTATGGGATTGCTTCTTATGCGGCTTCTTACTATAAGATGGAGGATTGTCGGCGGTCGATACTCTCGTCCCGATAACCAACCTTCCCCGCCGATGACGATTTAACGTTCCTTTCGTTAATAAAGCTACGCGGCCCGGCTCGATGTAACTGTAGCTCGAAAGCCCGGATCGCCAGGAAAGCGTTCTCCAGGTCAGTCGCCAGGGTCCTCGGTGCCGCGGACATTCGAAAGCCCAAGACGGTTCGCCGTACCGTCTTCCTTCCTTCTTTTTAATAGCTTTGATGGATTCCTCCCATAACTCATACTGGCTCTGCCAGTCGACTGCTCGGCAATGCTAATATTACGTTTTAATCGATCCGCCGCCATCGATAAATCAGACTCGTCCATTCGGAGTCGGAGGACGGCTGGCTATAAGTCGTACGCGTTCCCCTCGCACGCTCATCCATTACGCATTACCTAGGATCGGTAAGTCTATACCTACCTATCTACCCACCTACCCACCTACCCACCCACCCACCCACCTACCTACCTACCTATCAATTTATCCGCGTCCGTCCTCGCGAATAAATGTATGTATATGCACACACACACACACCCACACCCACACACCCACGCATATATATATATATATATAATGACCGTAAGACGCTTAGGAGCTCAGAGCTCCAGCAGCGAGGCATCGAAAGCGCGGAATCGATAAAAACTTGCGATCCTTCCCGGAATCGAAGTGAAATATCTACCGGGAAATCGAGGAGCAGAAGAGAGAGGTTCGCGGCGCGACTCCGCGTCCTTACCGAGCGGCCAAAGTCGCCAATCGGCGCGGATCGGCAGGACACTGGCGAAAAGTCCCTCGGAGGGTGGAGGGGCGAGGGGAGGGGAGGCGCATCTCCCATCGGAACCAATCGAGCTTTATTGCTGGGAATGGGCGCCAGAGCGAATCGAGCCATTGTCAGCGAGAAACGAAAGAGAGTATAATAATAAACGGAGACGGAGGACCGAGCCATGGAGTTTTTCCTTCGGAGGATGCCCGTCCCGCTCGCCTGCCCTTTGAACTAACTGACTCCTTCCGGAAATTGAATTATCCCTGGAAGGCCTTTCTCACCGCGAGCTGGGAGTTCTTACGACTTTGTTGGTTTTTGCGACAAATGAAGACTTAATCAATGTCTGCTTCTGGCCAGCCCCGGATGGCGGAGGGGGGGGGTGGTGCATTTTTACAGGATTTTACGGATTTTATGAATACGAAGCGCAAGAAATTGCAGGAAATTAGCTTTATTTACGATGGACGGCTGATGCCGCGCAGAAGATGATACTCGATTACAAAGGAAACGAAGGCCCGGGTATCTTCTTATTACGCCTTATTGCCTTTTATTTATACTCACCCCAATTACCGATAATTATCGCTTTTTATAGCGGGCAATTGCGGAGACTCTATAAAAGGAGAATATCGAGCGGCGAGCAGTTAATTATTAAAATGAGCCCCGGGCGATCCTAAGAGGATGACTGCTAAGATCTTCCTCGAAGACGGACAATTCAGGGGGAGGGGGGGGTGAGTGAGGCGCAATCGAGACAAGCGGTCAGGCAGTCGCTCCGATGGTCAACAAACGCTAGTCCATCCGCTAATCGTCAGTCAGAGAGTCAACGGACAGAGTTTGGCGCGATGGGGGGGGGCGGGTGGGGGGGGGGGGGGGGGAAGAGAGCAGCGGGGCCGAGGAGGACCATTCTATTATCGGCGAGCAAATGCGCGTATACTTTTTCGTGTATCGTCCGCCGGGAAATAGCGGTGGCGCGCTCGACTCGACGACAGGGACGACCGGGGGGACACGTGCGCGACGATGTCGGACCCCTTCCATCACCCGCGCCCTCAGCGCTTTATCGGCGAGCCATCGGGGAGTGTTTGCCGAGTGAATTAGCGCCTGCTGGGACCGCCGCTCGACAGATATTATATTACGTGTCGTTTGAAAGTGCCACCCTCCACCCTCGACCACCCCCCTCCATCACCCTACACCATCCCCCTAGCCCCTACCCGCTTCCGTAACTGAGCGTGGGAGGGGGCCCCGCTTCGCTCCTTTGTCTGGGCACTTTTTATCAGCTTTGGTTAATGCGATCCAGCCGTCCGGGGCTCGACGTTAGCCCGACGGATAATTAGCTGGACTGCTCGACGGTGGCGCCTCCAAGTCTCCAGAAAGCCGGAAGCAGCGGCGAACCGGCTCTATCTGTTATTTGTAATATGCTATTACGGGGTGTTTTAAAGGGGTTCGGGAGGGAGGGGTCAATGGAGCCTGTAATTTTTCAGGAATCGACAGGCTGTGTTCATCGGATCGTCAACGCGGACAAAGCTGAGAAAGCTCGGAGCGTGCACGTGGGTGAAAAAGGGCGTCGTCGTCGCCGTCGTCGTCGTCGTCGTCGTCGTCGTCCTCGTAGTTGTCGTTGTTGTTGTCGTCGTCGGCGTCGTCGTCGTCAATGCCCCCTCCCGCGCCGCTAATTCACTTCTCGAGCCCCAGCCGAATCAAATCTGCGCAAAAGTGAACGTGTACGTTGCGGCGGGGGCTGGAGGGCTAATCACCCGGTGTCTCGTTCCCCAGCCGAGACCAAGGAAAAACACGACCGCGACGAACCCTTTATTGGGCACCCGGGTCGGCGAGGGGGTGGTGATGGTGCAGGTCACGTGGCAGACGGCACGCGACCGTTCCACGTGCGCAGGGAGCGCGTGTCGGCGCGGGATGAGAGTGCGGAGCCAAGCGACCGGGACACGTGGGTCGCCATCCGGGTGGAATCGGTCAGCCCAGCCGGAAAGGTAGGTGCGAGCGCTGCCCCGACATTTCGGGCGGAGGTCCGCGACTTCCGCCTCGAGTGGCTCTTCCCTGCCTCCGCTCGGTATTAATCTCCCGCCAATTGGATTTTTATCCCCCGACCCGCCCTGACCCCGTACCCATTGCCATCCCCATCTGTTTGTCTCTCATTCTAGTTTAATGCATAGATTCATTTCGTCAAAGTACCCGCACGTGCTCCCTGAATTATTACTGTTTCTATTGCCGAGATCCATCCTTCCTCCCCTACCACGCCTCCCCCTCCCCCCGCCCCACCCCCCATTCAATTTGCGTTTTTATTTCGAATGGCAAACAATAAAGTGAATGTTCGATGATAGTATTGACTGCCGTCGAGGAGGATGCGAAGCCGCATGAACAACACCGCAGACTCCTGACTTTTCCGGTCCTCGTCCAGTTCAAACAACGAACTGTTATTTGATTATCGGAGCCGGAGATGTTGATCGAAGCCCATCCACGTCCGCCCGATGAATAGCGCCTGCCTTATTGAGCATCAAGCCTGCGAGGATCGCGCTCAATGAATGATTGAATTCGGATGATAACGTGTCCGTCTGAGGCCATAATCTCCGAGGGCAGTGCATAAATAGATCCTTGCCAGAGTGGTAGAGGAAGAGTAAGTTGGGAGAAATTGTACGGGCGAGGGAGGGAGCGTTTGGCAAGGCTCACTCGGTCGGCTTAGTAGCTTGCTACTTGTATCGCGGGTGGTGCCGGCGGGTTGTGGCCGAGAGGGGAGGGGGGAGGAAGAAGGTCTTTCACCGGCGGGCATTAATAGGGGAATTATAAGGCTCCACCGCGACCGCTATCGCGGTTCCCTTTAATTCGCCGTATCGTCAAGTGGCGCCGGCTAAATTTGTTGTTCCGTCGGATTAAATAAACTGACAAAAAGGAGTCGGCGTCCTCGGCGTCGGCGCTGGCGTCTCGCGACCTCGATCCGGGACCGCAGAAAAGCTGCCCTCTTTATTACCTAAGCAGCTTCCGAGGCGATTATTGAGATTTATCGAGCCACGGCCGAGGGGTGGGATGGGCGCTCGAATTAATTGCCAAGCGTGCGTTAGTGGGCGCTTGACTAACGGGGACCAAAGGGGACGTTGACTGGGAGGAGGAGGTTAGGAGGGTCGGCGTACGCTGTATTTATTAATGAAAACTTTTGTGTCCCATTATTGCGGTTATGGATATCGAATAATATCGCTGGCTTTTCTCTGAGTTGATACATGAGCGCGCGGGGTGGTGAGGTGTGAGGGGGTGGGGGTGGGGAGTGGGGCACCTTTTGTTCGGCACCTCCGACCAACCTTTGAACTAACTTTTCAAAGCCCTTCGACTGGGCGCACATTTTTCATTCATTTGTAATATTTACACGCTAAAGCAAACTCCTCCGCTTGGCATTAATAATCCCGAGAAAATACATTTCACGTATTTCAAGGCTTTATTTCAAAATTTTATTTCACCGCTCATGGCCCATAAATTTTATCACTACGCTCTATTTGTTTCCCCATTACCGCTCTATTATATGACTCTCAGTCCGAATAACAATAACAACAATGACGACAACGACAACGACGATAATAATAATAATAATAATAATAATAATAATAATAATAATAATAATAATAATAATAATAATGATAAATAATAATAATAGTAGTGGTAGTAGTAGTGGGAGTAGTAGTGGTAGCAGTGGCAGTGGTATCAGTGGTAGTGGTAGTAGTAGCAGTGGTAATAGTAGCAATAGTAGTAGTGGTAGTAATAATAATAATAACAGGCACAATGAATTAATAATGAGAAAATGTCCGAAAAAGCTTGTGCTTATTATTTGCTATCCAGAAAACGTAATAATGCTTCAATGCATCGGCTTTCCTCATTGTTCCGTGTAAAAGCCGTGACGGATAGGGAAGGACAGGGAAGGCCAGGCCAGGGTAGGGCAGGGACAGTCAACCCCCGGTCATAATCCGGAAAGGCGATACTTTAAGAATATTAATTATTTAAATATATTAAAATATATTTAAATTATCGGTCTAGTAATATATTGGCCCTTAAGCATCTTCGTATACGCGACATGCGCTTTATTATAATTTATATGGCCTCTGCGTTGGCATTGTATCGTCTCAGGTGTACCGGCCATTAAATCGAGTACCTTACTTTGTAAGGAAGAGTCTAGCAAAGGAAACTCAATAGCCCCCTCCCCCCGCCCCTTCATAGTTTACATTCACATGAAAGTATCATTGCCATTCGCTATTATTGTTATCCATCTTCTTCTTCTCCTTCTCCGCCTCCTCCTCCTCTTCCTCTTCCTCCTTCTTCTTCTTCTTCTTATTCTTCTTCTTCTTCTTATTCTTCTTCTTCTTATTATTATTATTATTATTATTATTATTACTATTAGTATTAGAACATTAGACAGCCATTGCTCGCCATTGTCGTCGTCGTTGTTGTTTTTATTGTTTAATGCTAGTAAGTAGGGTAATTCAGTAAGAGGAGGGGAGTCGAGTCGACAGAACTGAACATTCCTTATAAATGCAATTTCACGAAGTTACCAAGAGACCGAAAGGGTTCGACTCTCGAGAATAAGAGCGGATCATGCTTGCGTAATTAACGGGACACGTTCACGCGAGCGCGCGCACGTATCCATTAGAAGTCCTTTATATAGAAAACGCTTGTTCACACTTTTGTCTCTGTTATCTTTGTTGTCCCGATATTGTGAGCCTCAGTATCCGCATTTCATATTTCTCCTTTGTGAGTCCATCTCTGCCGGTACTTTTTTCATTGCATTTCATTTCATTCCTATTTTCACAGGCCTATTTCAGATAGACCAATGAGGCGCGGCATCCTTATGAAATGGCACGTTTTAATTAAATTACTTTCTAAGAAATTTTGCATTATATCGTACCACCGTAGTTGCCCAAGTGGCTCCCCCCCCCACAACCCCCCGTGAACTTAAAGACCGGTAAGAAACGCTTATTGGGATAATTGTTGAAATTGATGTCGGCGCTGTCCGATTTGATTGCCGATCGATTTTATGAAAAAGCTAGGAGGAAAGTTAATACGACGGTGTTCCATAATATTTTTAACTGTACTCGACGAGCTATCGATGAGCTATCGACGAGATTTCCGCGAGATCCCTCTACAGATATTCCACGTAAATATCAATATGCAATAATGGCTATATTGATTTTAGTCTGGCATTATCATGGTAGTCAGTTTAAGCAATATGATACCAAAAGGACGTAGATACAATATGATTAGGTAAAGTCGTAATGGGTTAATAAAATACGTGTAATTAGACGGCCAAGTGTAAAAGTTTGAGGCTTTATTTACTCGGAGGATAATTTAACGACTGGCAGGCGCAAAGGTGAAGCCAAGTTGCGGAAACGTGTCTTGTGCGATAATATCTCTTGGAATATCTGAGCTTCTCTAAATTTAGCTTCGTGTATGAATATTTATTTGGTTGCCGGTAGTGAGAGGAGAGAGATAGAGAGGGAGGGAGAGATGGGGGGGGGAGAGGAGCGAGAGGAGTTAGAGATCGTAGCATGAGTAATACTGGTTTAGAGTGTTGTCGATTATGAATGACACATGTTTTCGGGAAAAAAGTACATGTTATTTGGGAACAGGTAGCCCCGTGGCGTGGCGTGGCGTGGCGTGGCGTGGCGTACGCACCATTGACACGGCGAAGAAAAAAAGCGTCGAGGACATCCCGAGGGGGTGGGAGGAGAGAAGAAGAAGAAGAAGAAGAAGAAGAAGAAGAAGAAGAAGAAGAAGACGACGACGACGAAGAAGAAGAAGAAGACGACGACGACGAAGAAGACGATGAAGAGGAAGGTGGTTGGGTCACCGACGGGGATCGCGGGGAGGGGTAGGGGGCGAGATATAAACAGAGCGGGACGAATTCCACGGAGCATCGAGAGAAAATAAGTCCCTCTAATTGTCGTTAATAAACGAATGGCTAGGGAGGGGGAGGGTTATTGGGGGTAAGAAATGAAGGGAAAAAAAAAGAAGGTGGAATAGGACCGTCTCGCCGGGTAATAAATAAGAGAGCAGCAGCGCCCCGTTGCGAAACTGCGCCCGCTTGACCGCGAACGAGAACAGGCAGTGGGGGATGGGTTGAGGGGGATCCACAGACAGCCGACGGGGAGCTTATTGTTTCAGCGTGAAGTTGTTTGCGTTGGCCGGGGCAAGGGGTGGAGTGGGTACCTATCGTACCAAAGAGGAGATTTCGTTAGTAGAGTCAGCGTGACCTGAGGAACTTGACAAACGGCTGGAAGAGGTCGACAAGCTCGGCACTATCCGGATCTCAGAGGCTTGACTCTGCCCACACGGATAAGTAAGTGGCTTTGATCAATGAAGGTGCGAGACTGGCGCTTCTGCGATGCATCCCCTTTGCTCAGGAGAGCCAAGCTCGGCATGAGAAGCAGCTCGGGGCTAATGGAGTAGTCGATGAACGCCTCGGTGGATTAGGCTCAATAGCCAGGCCCCGTTACGCAATGAGATTACGGGGGCACGGCAATATCCCAGCATCCAACAACCAACAACCAACAGCCAACAACCAACAACCAACAACCAACAACCAACAACCAACAGCCAACAACCAACAACCAACAACCAACAACCAACAACCAACAACCAACAAGCAGCAGGCAACAAGCAATAATACCGAACGCGGTGGATGCGGATATTTATGTAGGAGCGGGAAAATTATTCAGTCGAGTGCCGGGAAACACCTTCT
The DNA here is from genome assembly GCA_018883505.1 of Ceratosolen fusciceps. Classification (NCBI taxonomy): domain Eukaryota; kingdom Metazoa; phylum Arthropoda; class Insecta; order Hymenoptera; family Agaonidae; genus Ceratosolen; species Ceratosolen fusciceps. Next base: position 1,520,818 of record RCIC01000012.1, on the reverse strand, counting down.
CGGCCTGGATAGTTTTATTCAATAGAGAGGCAATAACGGCTGGCCGGGGATTATAGGGGCAGCGGAGGCTGCAGCCGTGGAAGAAGAGTCTCGGGGCGCACGAGCGACAGATAAAGGCAATTTAAATGCGTCGTCGGATCACGAGCGAGCTCGGATAATGTTGAACCTCGCGACTATTACGACGTCGCTCTCGGCCCTAACCTTCCTCCCTTCCTCCCTTCCACCCTTGCTCCCCTCCTCCCTCCAGCCGCCCCCGACCCCGCCACTGCTGCCGACAGGCCGTTCTTTCATATCGCCTCGTGTCCCGGGCGAAGCTCGTGATTTGACTCCGATCCAATAGTCATTGGTCCTTACCTGTCTCTCTCTCTCTCTCTCTCTCTCTCTTCCTCTTTCCTCCTAGCGGAGCCCTTCGAGACTCCACCAGTCATCGCCTCCTCCTCCCTCGCTCTCTCATCGCTGCTCTTTTTACGCGCTGGACAAGCCGATAGTGGAGCGGCTAGAGCCGCCTATGCTCAAAACATAACGGAATGACGAGACATTCGATTATCTGACCCATTCGATCGCCAATAATGCCTTACTGTACATTCGTTTACCGCGTAGGAATTTGCCGGAGTACGCGAGGGCCGGACAAAGAAGGGGAAGAGAAGGTGGACCGACACTGGGTCAACCGAGCCGAGGAATATTGCCCAATCCCGGGACAATTATAGATAAGCTGCCGTCCCTGCGAACTTTGACATTCTACAAGTGCAAAGCCCTCGCTACTTAATGCGATCAGATGTGAGCGAAATTTTTCGAATTTACTCGCCAAGCCGCTCCGGTATCGTCAATCATCGTATAAAATCATCTTACGAACCTCTCAATCTACGTAGAGCAAAGCCTCCAAGCTCTGCGTTATTTTTCGCGCAATATGCCCAATTACGGACTACGAGTTCCCAAGAAATGCCCTAGACTTTTGTGGCTGCATTTCATAAAGAAAAGAAGAAAAAAAAGAAAACAAAAAAAAAAAGAAAAATACGAGAAGGGACGGAATCATTGGTCTCGGGTTCAAGTCGTCGAGATCGTGTAAGAGCTAGCTTATCAAGTGCATCAAGTGGATCCTCCTTCCTCCTTTTCCTCGGCATTATTGAGAAGCCGACGTAAGTGTAGGAGACCGGCGATGAGGGCGTTTATCTGCATCGCTACTGAATTCACTCGCTACTAAATATCCGGTGGCACGCAAACTTCATCCCGTCCTGGCATTATTGTCGGTGCGGCCGTGCCGTCTACGTCTACTACAGAGTGCGGCTCGCCGGTGCCGTGCCGGCGACCTCCGACAGGCCCGCGCTCAACCCAATTACAGCTTTCGACCAAAAACTGCTCCATACATCCGACCAGCCCCATAAGTATTTAAGAAGACACTTAACTACCCTCGTAATTACAATATACGCGAAATGTACGCGAGGCCTTTTGGAAAATGCTTTTCGAACCAATAATGCCCATTAGCCATATCGATTTTTTATGATCATGCATATTGTACAGAAAGGGAAAGAGTACCTATACCTAGGCCATTTGCATAAGCCATTTAGGTCCAACTAAAAAGCCAACACGCAGCAGCTTATACATTCTTTTATGTAAATTACCCATTTTTCCGGTAATACCGGCGCCGAGATCGCGGGTCACGAACCCGTCCTCCCATCTAGCGGCACTCCGCCATCCCCATCCCCACCCCCCGCCTTTTCCGTCTCTCTGTTTTTCCCTTACTTTCATCGAAAAGGTAAAAAAAAGGTAAAAAAAGGAGAGACGAGAGGAAGGCGAGCGAGGAGGTTGACTCCCTGCGCCGAGTCTGGCGATCGAATTGATGATTCCGCGGCTCCCAGACTGACCTAAAACTGCCCTGGGCGCTCGCGCAATTACACCCACGACCGGAGAAATGACGAGCCGTCGTCCGAAGGGAAAAATTCAAGGTTCCCGGGGACCCCGAGCGCTTTTCCAATTATCCCACGCGGGGCTACCGAATTCAGCCTCCGGGCCCGCGGTCTCGCGGATTCTTGCCGAGAAAAATCCGGACGCACGCATACCTGATTTTCAAGATCCGGCTCCGCTGCCCGCCCCTCCGCAACAATGGGCCCAGCGATCGCACGGGGCCTAGCGTCGAGGTTAAAAGGGCTGACGCTGCCGTTGCTGCTGATGCTGTTGATGCTGCTGATGCCGCTGCACGCCCCCACTACACCAATTACAATCTTAGTTCCTGGGCGCCCCGGCGCCTGCGGCCCTTTTCGGATCCTTCGATTTCCCGGCGCTTCAAGGGCAGACGGACGCGCGTACGAGAAAGAGGCTCGAGCGCTCCGGGGGCGGGGTGAAGAGTAGGAAAGCATTTATTCTCCGTCTATTCTCTCTCTCTCACTCTCTCGCTGGCTCGGACGGCTATCGCGTGGGAGGCTCCGCATCCACTAGTTCTCGCATTCCTCCCGCGATTCGGGCTCTTGCAGACCCCCCTCCCCTTCCCGCGCTCCTGTACGGCCACCGCCGGCCGCCGTCCCGACATCAGAATCCCCACGACCCTAGCGGGGCACTTACCTCGGAGGTCTCTTTCCACCGAATTTCGTCCCCGACGCAACCAACAGAAATATTTACATTTGCTTTGAGTGCCCGACGAGAATCGCCCCAACATTATATGTTCTATACATGCTCTTTCACCAAGAATAACCGAGAAATAATAGATACTTTCACTCGACACGTTTGCCTGCGACCATCCTCTTCTTGCTCTTACGCACTTTCCCCGTTACGGGAAAACCCATACCGAACAATAACACTAAGCGATCCAGTGGGATTGTGGGGATCGGGACTTGGGCTTAATAAAAATTAATTGACTCCGTGTATCTAAATATTTGAGCGTTGTCGTGCGCGTTGCGCGTGTCAATAAGGCGAAGCTTGACTCTGGAAACATAGTGAAAGGACATCGGGATGAGCGTCAATGCTATGAGAATATTGAGACGGGGGACGCTCACCTCCCTTTGAAAAATAATAAAGAGCGCGCAGGCCTGTCTCGGTTCGGCCGGCTTCTTACATTATTATGTAAGGAGCCTGTCCGTCCCATTGCCTCTCTAATACAAAGAAAATATAGACGGACGGAGGGGCGTACTTACTTGCAATGTGATTCCCCGCGCAGCGACGATGCGCAAACTCCTCCATTCTTGCAGGGACTCGGCGAACACGATACGAATCCTGCAACAAGCAAAACAAAAAACAAAATCATTAATCAAGGATCGTTACTCCCCCTCCCCTATTAAAACGCCCCGGGACCCGGGACCCGGTACCCGGCTCCAGCTTCTATAAACAGAGCATTGACGGAGAAGTGCCGTATAAAAAAGGAGTCCGAGTCCGAGTCCGAGTCGGAGCCCGAGCCCCTTAAGGGTCCCTCGGTTTTTACAGTCAAATTAAACACCGTTAGCAATAAAAATCTATTCGTTCTGTGAGAAAAGGAGAATTCATTTCTTTTCTAGCCTAAACAAGAGGAGGTACACTAAACAGAAAGAGAGAGAGAGAGAGAGAGAGAGAGCGATCCTTTTCTTTTTTCTTTTCTTTTCTTTTCTTTATTTTTTTTTTTTTTTTTTTAAGTGAGGGACGAAGAAACAGCAAAGGAGGACCGACGCCACCGCCGGACCGTCGGACGGCTGCTAAGTATCCATAATTTGAGTTGATTCACTCGGGCGTCGGAGAGAAAAACGGTAGGAGAGCTGGTTTCGCGCAGTAGAGTATAATGCGACATAAAGTCGTAGGCATAATCCAATGTCCCGGCGATAAATAAAGCAATTAATTTCCCCGGGAATATAGTCCTACGGCTCTGTTTTAAGAGCCGGCCACGCGAGTAGGGCCGAGTAGTAGTAAAAATCGGCACTCCCTCCTGCGGCCGATTCGAGTACTCAATTTACAAGAAGAAGAAGAAGAAGAAGAAGAAGAAGAAGAAGTAGAAGTAGAAGGAGAAGAAGAAGAAGAAGAAGAAGAAGTAGCGACATGCTCGTGAATCCTGGTGGTGCGAAGCTGCCGGAACCTCTTCTGGAAAAAAGGGCTCGAAGGCGGCAACCGGTTGCATCTTGGCCGCGTCATAATACACGGGGCCATCGGGCCCCGGCGGATTCAATTTCACCGGCGACGGAGGCCGAGGCCGAGGCCGAGGCTCAGGCAGTGGCTGAGGAGGAGGTGGTGGAGGAGGAGAGTAGTCGGCCGAGCGGCTCGATCCCATCCTCTCCTCGTCCTAGTCCTACTACTACTCCTTTCGCGAAACGAGAGATTTCTCCATTTCACGCTTGAGTTTGTCCAAGGCGAGGAGCGGCCATCCCCCCTCGGCCTTGTTGTCGCTTCCAGCACTTGTGCTGCTGCTTTGTCAGGATACGCGATGGTTGTGAAACGGTATCGTCACCGCCTTCCGTTTAATGCCTCCTCTCCGAACGATCCGGGCGAGTCCTCTTGTCAATCTCGGCCCTCCCGAGCTCTTAATGTGTACCCTTCGCGGTACGTGGTGCCAGCATTGAAAGCCAGATTATTCTTTTTACGCACGCGCACGCGGGCAAAGGACTAAAATGGCACTTTTTCACCGTAAATGGAATAAAATGGTCTATTGTGTGCCGAGTGGGGCATTCCATTCCCCCAGGCCGACTGTCAAAGCCCTTGCCGATTGTCCACCCCCTTTATAATCGAGCATTTTTATGCGAATGAAAATTATTAAATCGGGACTACAAAACTACCTTAATTTAAATTTATTATTCGGCCAATAAATTTCGAGCCCGACTATTAAATATTACTTTGGGCACACTCCTTTTTTACGATGCCCGACTTTTATCCCCCCCCCTCTCCTCCGTCTCTCACTCTCTTTAATATGTAGTTCAACTTAATGGGCTTATCCTCCTTTCATTTTCAGCTTAAATCCCGATGCTCCTCCTTTATAGATCGCGTAACCATTTCTCATATTATTCTTACACTTATCGAGAACGTCTGCACTCAAATTGTATTTTATACTCTTTAAATCTTAATCAGTGGAATTTACTGCAATCAGCGAATAATCATGAATAATCACAAATTCATTAAAATTCTCGGCCGAATGCATTTATCAGGATCACTTAGCGCCAATAAATAATCCCTTTCTTTTATTTACGTAAAAATTAATTTACCCGTGGAAAAAGCATCGAAATCCACGATAATTGCCGCCGAAGAATTACAATAAATTTCAATATGAAAAACATATTTATTTCAAATGCCTCTTATTCAAATTTATATAGTAATTGCAGCGCATAAGATAATTGCAAATGTTACTTTAACAGCGTCTATTATATTAAAACCTGTTTTAGTTTTGCAATTATGAAGAAATAGGAAAGAGCTGTTTGTACAGCTGATATTGGCACGTATAAAGGATTTTGCCTCGCGGCGTGAAAAAACCTTTTATTATAAGGAAACAAGAAAGCAAAAAAAAAAAAAAAAAAAAAAAAAAAAAAGAAGAAGAAGAAGAAGGAAAGGGTAATTTATTTAGAATTAATTTTCATAAATGTTCGAGTAAATGGAAGAAATGCTGCTAGATTTAGTTTAACGTCAAGCGATCCCGTGGAATATTTCTTACGCGCCCAATGTCAGCCAATTACAATTATGCAATTATTCCTGGCTAAAGAAAATGAACTCGCGGCTATTTTATTTTTTTTTTTTTACCGCTAAGAAAAAACTCGGTCGACATTTTTAATTGCAGAACGGTGAGAACTGCATTATTGTCATACATAACCTTTTCCGAAGTGGCATTTCAAATCAATTTCCTTTCGCAAGTCGCGATAATGAAAAAGTGGAATATTTATTGTTATTATTGGAAAAATGACATGTGCAGAAACGTTGTCGATAATTAACATGGTTTTTCTCATACCTCTAAGGCCCGCGGATAGATTATGTAAATAATAAAAAACAAGATGAAAAAAAAAAGAGATGAAAATGTTATTCATTCGTTACACGGTATGTGAGGAAGGAAGGTAGGAGAGAATTTGTCCCGTGCATTTGCCATGAGCGCCGCTGAGAACGTACACGTGTAGGAAAACGCGTGCGAAGAGCTTCAGAAGACGATGACGAAAGCATTGATAGAACATAACATTCGACGTGGAATAATCGCTTCTTTAAAAATCTGCGGACATGCGGCCATTGAGATGGTGAGGCTGCGAAGGCCTCAAAAGTGCCGGAGCTTCGTAGTCGTTGAGATAAAGAAAAGAAAGAGAAAAGAAAGAGAAAAGAAAGAGAAAAGAAAGGAGATAAGCAGAGTCTTAATCAGCGGCTCGACGAGATGATTTTAAGTTAAGAGTCATCGGGCGGGATATTAATTTGCTAATGTTATCCTCGGATTCGCCAGGATTATCTGGCGAGTCCCAGGTGACATCTTGTACAAGTGAATAGTGGCGCGCGGACAATTTCCTGACAGTCGCCTGAATCTACGATCTTGGCTTATCGCGTCGCCGGTGCATTCCGGCCGCTCCTGGCTTCCTGGTGGGTCGCTGAGGTGCAGGCCGTGGCCGGGGCCGGGGCCGGGGCTCGGTCGCCGGGGCTCGGTCGCCGGGGCTCGGTGGCCTGAGACCGGGAGAGGGGGTTCGGGAGGGAGGAGGGGGTCTGATGCGAAAGCCAAGTGCCGGGAAAAATCAGTTAAACGCGGCTGTGCTTGTCTAACGAATCCCATCTGGATTTTCCCGCGAACGATGTAGTCTTGTTACCCCCCCCCACACACACACTAACCACGGTGCCGGGGAGGTCGAGCGCGAGCTTGAAAAATCGGGTGCCCGGCAGCTCGGAGGAGGAGTGAGGTAGCCTATGACCTCGGCATTAATATTATCCTTGGGGATCGTGGATTCGCGGCTGACTCTCTAATTGCGCGGCTCCCGATACCTTATCTCTCAATACGAGCTGAATTAAAATACTTAAGGGATAATAACGCAGATTCATGGGGCCATTAAGTTTTGTCAAGCGCGCATACCTTATGAATTTACTTGTACGTAATACGCAGATACGCAGCTGGGAAATATAAGTACGTAAGCGTGGACATGTTTTTTTTTTGTTTTTTTTTCTTCTTTTTTTGCTGCAGATTCCTGGCAGGGACTCGCCACGTAGCGTAATAAAATTATACTTTATCGAGGTGCTTAATACATCGAGGGGAATTAGATCGGGGGAATAATTTTCCGCGATTAATCACGCATATCTTAATTCGTGGCGCTATTACGACTGGTTTGCAAGGTTTCGCAACGCCCCCCCCTCCCCCTAGACAATGCTTCCTCCCGAGAGAGGTTATCTTATCCGCGAGTGCGAGCTCGTTAGGAATTGCGGAAGGACGGAAGGCCTCGTTTCTCACATGCAAATTAATCGGACATCGGACTCGAGCCTACGGGCGACGGCATTTTTCGCGAATCCGAGAAATAGAAAACGAATGGTATCGGCCGAGCGCCGATAAAGGGGGGTGGGAGAATTGATATCCACTCGCTCGGCTTCGGCGTGTAGTGTAGCTCTCCCCCTCCCTCCCCCCTCACCTACCTACCCACCTACCTACCCACCACATCCTCATCCTCATCCTCGCCGCGAGCAGTCCTTGTAAGAGACGTGGCGAGAGACGTCGTTGTGCTGGGGTGGGTAGGCGACGAGCGAGGTAGCGAACGAGGGGGGATGGGGGGAGGTTGAAGAAGGAGGAGACCATTAGGAGGCAGATACGCAACGCGGGTACCGAGGAGCGGATCCGCAACCGGCGCCCATAAACATGTCCGAGCCTCTGCGCAATAGAATAGCCGATGACATTTTCACACGTTCGATCCGGGGGAATTAGTATGGCCTAGTTCGATTGAATTAGCCTGTCCGCTGGAATAACCCATTGACTTATGGCTCGTCCTCCTGATTTTACGGGCGCGCTGCCTCCTTCTCTCGAATGCACGCGAGCATTTTTGTCATCTCGAGGGTAAGTTGCTTAACGCGCTCACTCACTCCTTGCTCCTCCCCCCTCCCCCCTCAGAGCCTGAGCTCGCCGGCTTTATTACGGAAAAATGGCCGTCGTAAAGTTTAGTGCTCCGGGAGCCCACGGCTGCTACTCCACGAGCATTTTATTGGAAAACGTTGTTGCTCAGCCGTACACATTTATTTATATTTATATTTACACATATAGACGCGCGCGTATGCATACGATACAGAGGCCGTGTTAGTTTTACTTTGTATTACTAGACGCTCGCTGGGATATCGATAATGAGGGCTGGGGTCTCCCCGCTCCCTCCCGCCACCTCGGATGAAAAGAAACAAAAAACAAACAAACCCCCCCCCCTCCGGCTTTTATTTATATTATTGGCCTCGCTTGCCAATAAATCTGTAGCGCAAACTTCTTCACAGCTGACGTCCCTGGCTCTGTGTCCGTCCCTGTCTGTGTGTTTGCCGAAGTGAAGCGGAGCGCTAAAAGTTGTCCGAAACCGCCCCTTAACCAACAGTCGCGGTCATTACGTCATTACGAATCCGCAACTCGTTGACTGGAAAAAGAGGAGTGATATTAAATAAAAATGTGCTGCCGAGAAAGCCGCAAGTACTGCCGTTGGGTCTATTGATGCTCGGCAGCGCGGAAAATGGACGCCTTCAATGTCAATATCGCTTAACGTAGTAAAAGATGTACGACGAGCAATCGTCGTGGGCGGATACTTTGCACTTTGTTCGCTGAAAGTGATCCAGAGGAGGGCACGGACTATCGCCGATGTTCACGGACCATGTTCACGGACGATGTTCACGGACGACGTTCACGGACGACGTTCACGGACGACGTTCACGGCCGATGTTTCCCGTGGGCGGTACGCGCGCGGGGGTGGGGGTGGGGGTGGGGGGGACCGAAGAAGATAGAAAGGAGCGACAGACCGAGCATCCAAGGAGAAAAGGATAGGATTCGGTAATATTAATGGGAACTTGGCTACCGCCTGGCTGTCAACCGATGCGCTACGCTTCTCGTTTAGTGTTATGCACCAATGGCAGACGTAATGAGTAGGAACTCAGCCGCTTCAACAATTACTTAATGCAATTTGATATAATAATGAGGGGTTGCCAATTGCGCATGGCATTTCTTTTCAATAAATTTTCATTACTTCAAAACTGGATATCAGCTCTGACTCCGTCCTTAATCCCTACTAATTATTTCACGGCTTTCCATTTTTTCCCCTTCCCCCCCTACTCTTCTTCGTCTTTTCCTTCCTTTATTTTGTTGTTTTTTTTTGTTTTGTTTTTTTTCTTCAAAATAATCATTAAATAAGACATCACTGGTCTTGGATTGGCTTTTTCTTTGATTTTCAGAACGGCGTCCCAATCATTAAATCAAAGGCAATCAACTTATTAAGAATTTCACTTTTATCAGCTCCAACTTAAAGATGAAAAATTTTTCACTCAACTTTGCTCATTTTGTGTACACGGTATAACAGCCACTTAATTACGGCTTTTTCAAATTACCCACGTTAATGCCTTGGGGCTCTTTATAAAAGCAAAACGATACGCATAATGCAATTATGATTGAAGACATATTAATTAAAAAATTAAGTCGCCTAAGATTGATTCCCTTACTTTTTATGCAATAATGATACATTATACAAGATTTATTAGCTGATAATATCCTGCAGTATCGCTAAACTTACTCTCAAGTGGCTCCGCAGACTTACACTTAATACACATCCTGTACGTGCACATGACTGACCGAGCGCTCGTTTAAAGACATTTAAACAAATGGCTTAATTTAAATAAACAGCTGGATAAGCTAAATAATGAGATGGCTGCGAAGGCCAAATGATTAATCAAACAAAAAAAGAAAAAAAGAAAGAAAGAAAAAAACTAAATATATGTATATTATTAAGCTGGACTTGAATACTCGAATCAATAGATAAAAACCTCAGTCAGCCAAATCTCATTAATTAAGATGTATATCCGAATTTCTATGAAATAGCTTAAAAAATATAATACCTTACCGAGGACTCGCCAATATTTTTCTATTTCAAGACAATTGCGCGGGTATAAATTTTATCGTTTAGCAGCGACTTACGGACGCCAAACCTTTCTCGGAACTTTCCCGAAGTCCCTCTCCGCCGATTCTAATTCGATAAGCATCATTTCACTCTCGGTTCCCCGTGGAGACGAGTCCAGTCTCCCGCCTAGGTCCTCCTCGCACAAGAACCTCAGAAGCGAGCCGACGCTGGGAGTTCCACTTTTACTCGTCCCCGTCCCCCTTTTCCATCACTATTCTTTCTTTCATTCCTTCTTTCGATTCGAGAGCCTAATAGACAGACAGACAGACAGAGAGAGAGAGAGAGAGAGAGAGAGAGAGAGACCTATAGATGTTTAAGTAGATAGGCGGACAGATAAACTGAATGGGACTCGGTATATATGTGTGTGCTTGTGCGAGAGAGAGAATGAGAGAGAGAGAGAGAGAGAGAGAGAGAGAGAGAGAGAGAGATGCGAGAACTAGAGGATACACATGTACGTTTGGCGTTTACTCAACTCTTCTAACGGGGGATACGGTCAGAGTTCAACATGACCTCTGGATCTACGTAAAAATTCTTGATTATAAGATGATCATGCACAGAGATACATTCAGTTGAGATCGATCGCGTCTGCACTGGACTCTGCTTTAACTAAAGCACTTGAGTGGAGTTAATATCAATTGCTAACCTTTCAAATTATTACAATATTAAATGAAAAATAAGCAGAGGCATTCGATTAAAATAGAATAAAAAATATGCAAAAATTATTTTCCACGTAGAAATTTAATTTTTTTTGAATTAAGTTTTTATTTCAATATTGCTGTAATCACTTACTGAATATTCTTTTAACGGCTCGAATTTATTTCTCGGGCAATTAATAAAAAGCTTAGGCTCGGATGAAGAAATGCAATAACAAGTGGCTATTTACATGTGTCGTTTTAAACTGTTACCGAATTAAAATAATTTGTAAATCTTGCTTTTATGCAAATACCGGGGATACGCTCACTCATGTTGCATAATGCCAATCTAACTAAAGCCGCGCACGACATAATTGATGGAATAACATAATAGGCGATGATAAAAGCAATTAATAAATCCTGAATTTCATCATCGGTATTAAAATAAAAATAGATTGGACGGCTTGATATTCAAATGTAAGGATGTGGCTGAAAAGGGAGAATAACAGTCGGGTCATAAAACGAGCCCGGGCACTTGATTATTTCTTATACATTTACCATTTTTTATTTTCTCGTTTATTTTTTATTCTTATTTCTTATTTATTATCATTACTATTATTATTTTTTAATAACAGAGTAGCTTAAATTACATCGGATTAAGCGAACGGGACGGGGGGGAAAAAAATGAAAAAGAGCGTCGATGGAGCAATTAGCATGCGCGTAGGCATTCCCCCCCCCCGCACACGCTGCTGGAATTCCCCAATAAATTCGAAGACACGGATCGTAAATTAGATCTAGAGCTCGCGCGAGCAAGTGCAGGGGCTTGGAACAGTTAGGCGCCTCGACTAGCCATTCCGACTCCTCTTTTCAACGACTAGCATTCGATTAGCGAATCGGCCATATTTGGGAGTGGATCGTGAGATCGCCGAGCCGAGGCGGAGGTTGCTGCTCGCACCTCCAGTTCACCGGCGATGGATCGCGGTAGCCGATAATGACGAGCGGCCCGGGGACAAAAGCCTCGCGCGCTCTTCTAATTCAACCGCGACTTCTTCCTGGTCTAGAGACACCAGCCCCCCTCCCCCTCCCCGACCCCTCCATCCCCACAAATTTTTACTCTCCTTTCGTTATTTCCATGCAAATGGTCGATCAATCGCTCCTGGCTCGCGCACGTATACACACACACACACACAATGCTTTAATGCATTATTCATGCGGGGCCAGTTTGTATACACGCGCGTCACCGCGGTCGCAGCCGATTTACAAAATGTTGTATAATCATCGAGGCTAATGCCGTCGGGATTCACTGTCGAGCCGCGAATAAAGCTTCGAGAATGAGAAACAGACTGAGAGAGAGAGAGAGAGGGTGAGAGCGACTTTACACTATTCCGGCAACGCATCTGTTTGCGCTTCGCACCTTCGCTCTTGATTGTTCAAGAGTATGCTTTTTGCACCTACTCGATTACCTGGCCTTGGCTACCTCTTACTTACCTGTCCCGTTCGAATCGCGTTTACTTAGTCCGAGCCAACGCGAACCATCCAAAAGCCGGAATACGTTCCCACTTGCATTTTATTCTAGCACCTCCGTAAATCTATAAATTAGTAGGAAATTCATAAACCCAGGACCATTATCTCTCGCCTACAACAGTCCATCCGGCTCTTCAATGATAAAAGCAGAAAGAAAGAAAGAAAGAAAGAAAGAAAGAAAGAAAGAAAGAAAGAAAGGAAGGAAGGAAGGAAGGGCAGAAAATAGTTGTTTTTAGTTCAGGTGACCTCGGCACCGGATCCGACTTATATTACCCGAGCCATTAATCGCAATCACGCGAAGTCAGATCCGACTACTGCCGTTCACAAACTCTCCTCCGAGGCTAAGTGTCACCCGTATCCGAGGTCCGTCTACTCTTAATTAGAAAAAGATTTAGGGCATTTAGTCCATACACTGAGCTCGTCCACGCGCAGCACATCCTTTCCATAAGACATTTTCGATGTATTAACTTTTAACTTTTTTAGCGAGTTAAGTCGTGTCCAGGTGCAAGCAGAACTTTAATTACGATTTACGGATTTTGCAAATATCAGAGCCGTAAGCCGAAACTCCGAATCAGTATGATTTTTTGTAAACTGGAAGAGTTAAGGGTTACAGGGGGGATAGCAGTGCGATCAATAAGAAAAGAAAAAAATAGACACGGCGACCGGACTATGCCTCAAGAGTCGACAATATTTTAGGATTAAGGTAAGAAGAGGCCGTGAGTAAGTTGGTAAGCTGCTCAACGAATCTACAGCCCCGATATGCATTATTTATCCGCGAGTATCGGCGAGCGGATAATGAAAATAATCAATATTCAATGCATATATCAACATGTAACATTATGAAAACACGATGTGCCGTCGGTCCGGTGTTTTTTTACACCCGGTACACCCGGGCCGTACAAGCGCGGAAGTCCCGCAGCCGATAATTCCGAACCGAATACGGATAGATCGACCGCGGGTTCGCTTTCGGCATTAGCCGGAGAAATCATAAGCGAGTGGCTGAGCACGATATGCACCACGCAAGCCAGCCGTAAATACTATTGGACGAGCGAACGGGCTAATTAATAATTCGCCGCGGATCTACACTGGATGGTTATTACCGGGAGGCAAGTGCCGCGGGAGAAAATTATCCCGATACCGAGGATCCCCGGGGCGGCGGGGGTCATATTCCGATTTCACTCGAGGCTCCCGATCGATTAGCGAGCGCGGCGTGAAAAATCAATCGCCGCTACATTATCATTATAAATGCAGATCACGGACCTTTTTCCATTGAAGGAATGGTCGCTCGATCAAAGAATTATATCATGAATGAATACGAATTATCATTCAATATATACGTTTGCACGTATGTATATATATGCACATTCGTTATTCAGCCAAGTATAGTGCGTAATAATTTATGGGCATTGCGCAAGCCTATCGTAATTCTTCATGAGAATGGTGAAATGATCCGGCGGCCTCGGCCCTCACATCCTCCTCCTTCGTATACGTTTTCAATGTAATTAACACGGCCGTTAAGCCTTTTATTTTAATTATTGGTGAAAATTATTTGGCGAATGCTTGCCTGTGTATCGGAACGATCAAAGTATTTCGATCAACATCAACAACACCGTGTCTTCTATCACCATAGATATCATATCATAGATTCCAGAGATATTTAGACCGAGCGATAAAAATTGATCTCTCTATTGAAATTATTTTAGAATTAACTTGTCCCTCTTAGTAAGATTTAAAATAAAATCAAATTAAATAAGAAGGGGCAGAGATTCTTATTATTAAACGAACACATTGCTATTCGAGATGAAGATAAGCTTTAAAATATAAGGTATTTCCTTATGATTCTTATATGTTACAAATGTTAACATAATCATTCGTAGAAAATCAGAATGAAGGTTTAGCACTGAATGAATCGAGGAGCATTTTAATTACATTCGAAAGGATAAAAATCGATAATTTAATGTTATATTTCCATGCGATTACGAATGTGTATAATGTATAATACATAGAATGTGGCTCGTTGAACAAGAGAAATGATAAATCATTGTGGAAACGTATATGGTAAAAGCGCTGACACGCCAACTCTTTGTTTCTCTGGCTCGGCAGTGTCAGCCAATGCATCGTCAAATCCACACGATGTTCCCCATAACGCATCAATAGTCGAGTGTCTTTTGATCGACGCCGATGATTTTATGAATAGAGCGCCGCCCGCGGCTGCTGTAAATATTTAAAAAGGCGGGCCCCGGAGGCTTCCAAGTAGCCGGCGATTCCGGCTGTGTCTGGGCGGAGTGGCGGGGTGGCGGAGTGGCGGAGGGATCGTCGCTGCGAGTTTCGAAAATAAATAAAAGGACATAGAGAGATAAAGATAAAGATAGAGATAGAGATAGAGATAGATAAATAGATAGAGAGAGATATTCATATTAATCGCTCCTTCTTGGTTGTAAAATGTAATTTTTTTCGAGGAGCCAAACGATGAAATAAGAATGTCAAAGCCCGAGGAATCCGAATTAAAGTAAAAATATATACATAGAAGAAAATGAACATTGCCGGAGCTATCTTGATAAATCTCCAAATCTCTTAATAGCGAGCGATAAATAAAATATAATGGTATATTTTTTCGAAAATTCAAATGTTTGGCGAAAGGGTCGCTTTACACGTTATTTTAGTAATCTTAACGTCCCGATGTGGGCCCGATAACGTAGAAATTAGCATTTAAATAGACGATTAAAGCCAGCGGTATTGAAATAATATAGCCGTGGCGGAGCCAATGACCGGCGAGTCGCGCTTAAACAAAAAAAAAAAGAAAAAAGAAAAAAGAAAAATCTTGTTAGCGCAGCGAGTGGCCTTACAATAAGCTATTACTGCTCGTGATAATATTAGAGAGCCGAGCGCCGAGTCGCCCGAGCTTATATTGGCTTTATTGATGCGAAAGACAATGGGAATTGGCAGAGAGCGGCAGCGTAAATTTGCGCGATTGGCTATCGTAGGAGTGCGCAGCATCCGGGGCATTTACTCGAAATGAAAATCGCGCGCCCGGGAAGAGTGAACGCCTCCCCTCCCCCTCCCCGCCCCTGACTGGCTGGCTCTGACCACCTGTTTACCTGTCCGCACGCGTGTACGGGGCGAGGAGACGGGGCCCCGTGTCATACGCACGCGTAAATCATCGCCGGCCGCCCGGCGAGGACAAAGAGAGCGAGCGGGCGAGGGGACTCGCGCCTCGTCCCCAAGGGGTGAATAATATTTGGGTCAGAGATCCTATCGGGCGACGCTCGGCTCGCTCGCTCGCTCGCTCGCTCGCTGACACTAAATTTCAGGGCCACCTTCGGGCCCTCGGCGTCCGAAAGTTGATTCATTGCCGGAACGACTCCCCCCGAATGACCGATAATCTCGATCCTCGCAACCTCTCCTCTTCCGCCTACCGGACCCACTCACCTCCCCCACCTCCCCCATCTGACCGCTACATCTGAATCTGCGAGTGCCGCGTGTCTCGGGCCGACTCCGCACGCCCCCGCACGGATCCGCACGTCGGCGATCTACGGATCTAGTTGGCACTAATGAGCCAACGATATTGCTTCGGCGAGGGCTTCGGGATGGCATGCGTACGGCAGGCCGACGGGGGCTACTCCTACAATTGCATTTGCCAGGAGCTTAATAATCAGCAGCATCCTTCGAGCTGTCTTAAAATAGCTTTGCCGAGGGCGAGTTTTTGTGGGGAGGTGGACGGAAAAAATAAAAAATAAATAAATAAATAAATAAATGGAGTGCGGTAGTGTGGGAGGGTGGGTGGAAGGCGTTGCGTAGCTCGAGCCGGACTTCTCGCCCCATTAACCTACGCTCGCTTGTTTCTGTTTACTTTGACGAGTTTACTCTAGTACTCTAAGCTCGTAAAATGCCGGAGGGCCATTGGTCGGTGGCCTTGCGGCCTTCCTCGACGGCCCATTCGGTCGCGAAAATCCTGGAGGCAAGAAGAAAAGGCCCGCGGCGTTACGTATTTTGCGTCCTCCTCCGCCGCTGGCAATCCCCGGCTATCCCTCCCCGCTATCCCTCCTCGCTATCCCTCGGAATCGCCCGGAATCGCTCGAATTCTTGCGCGCCGGGACTTACGGCTTGGGAGGAGCGGCTTCGGATTTTTCTCTCGGGCCCTCTTCCACGAGGAAAATGACGGGGTACTCCGGGCCGAGGGAGCTTCCAATAACCCGCCCGAACGCCCGGGTTTTATAGATTTTTCACCGGCGAGTTTACGCAAGGCATATAAAGGGAACGAACGAGCTTTTGTTACGGGGCTCGTGACCTTTTTTGGTGCCTCGGATGCATTGCGAATGTAATTATTGATGAGTTCCTTGTTAAAAGGATAAAAGTTAAAGGATTTTTACAGCCGAGGCCGGACGGCCCCTTGCGAGAAAATTAAGCCTTTCGGATCCGGCCTCCACTGTAATTACACGCGTTACGCAATAAAATTCTATATCTGAATCAATAAAATTAACCTGGATATCATATATTTAAGCCCTATTTATTACAAAGTTATTTATCTTTAAAACAATGCCCCCTCGATGTAAACTTCCTGGCCACTTTTATTGCCCTCGCCGTATCTTTTCTCAAACTTTATGCTTTTACATATTTTAAAATCCTATTTCTTTTTTTTTCTCTTTCTGTTTTCTTTTTTCTTTTTGTGTTTGTTGTTTTTTTTTAAGTAAAATAATATTTTAAAAAAATATATATTAAAGAATTGTATTAAAAAAATTACTTCGGACTGCGTAGCGTGAAATAAGAAGAAAGAAATAAGACAATACTTCTGAACGCTCAATTTTTCAATTAAACAGACTCAATATAGCGTCTCTCTCTCTCTCTCTCTCTCTCTCTCTCCCTCCCTCTTTCACCTCATCGCACTCATGAAATACGAGTATCAAAAGCTTTTTTAAAGTTTCTTTTCTTCTTCTTCTTCTTCTTCTTTTTTCTTTGACTATCGTTATTATTATTCTTCTTCTTCTTCTTCTTCTTCTTCTTCTTATTATTATTATTATTATTATTATGCTTATTCTTCTTCTTATTATTATTATTTATGAATAATTATCTGAAGACTGTCTCGCTCGCACATATTAATTACGTAATTAATTACCATTTCCACTTAGTCAGTCCTTCATACTTTGTATATAAATTGCGTTCAATCGCAAATTCAACTTTATTTTATAACTTTCGAGTATGAAACTACTTCTAGAAGAGCAAAAAATAAACGGCCGTACCTCTGCACTCGTACGATAAAATACTCAGATGCATTTATCTTTTTACGTCATTTAAATTTTTATGGAAGCACTGAATTAATAACAATTTTTATGAATAATTCATTTTTGACTCTTTGGCATTTCTAAAAAGAGTCAATCTCCATACGAAAGCTTAAGACCACGGCCTCGAGCTCGATAAACGAGTAATTAGTTAAATTAATTTATTTCAAATATTTATCCTCGCCATTTTAACCAAACGCATTTCAACTCTTGATAAAAACGAAATTTAATTAGGCAGACTCCGTACCAAGAGAGAACGATGGGCTACGGGGGGGGGGCGTTAAATTTTTAAATAATGCAAGTTGCAAATTTAAGAAACCGTAAGCTTTAATTAAAAGACTCGTCGGTGCTTGTCAATCGGTCGGATCCAGAGTATGCGACCTAACTACCGACTGGAATCCGACGTCTGAAAGAGCGGAAGCATTGGTTTCTCTTATGTGGACAGACGTCCGCGCGTACATGTCGATAAGTAATTCACAGCCTAAAAAAGTGGGATTACTTGAAAAAAAAAAAAAAAAACATTGACGGTACGTTTCGACCGCATGCTCGAGTAATCGGAAGCGAGCGAATCGAGATTTATCCGATCGACAATCGTCCTTTTAATTCCAAATCGTCGCGGAGGTAGGGATGGCGAGCGCCTCCTTCCAGGCCTTTCCCGCTCGGTCTCAGCGCCTTCTTATATATATATATATATATATTAAGTAGCCGATTCCTCCCGAGCGCGTAATTGCGATTTATAGTGGCCGCAAATCCATAACCGATAACCGCTCGTTGATTAATTAACGGACCGAGTCCACCCGACGCCCTTGTCGATCGTCGACCTCCTCCGTGCGTATCCCCAGCTCGAGCAACGCGTTCGTCGCCTCTCCCGTTGCAAATTTACTTGTATAATTATTTATTTTATTTACTTATGAGCTCAAAAGCTAACGAAAGCTCTAAAATTTTTACATTCTATCGATTACCCCGGGTGCCTCGATTGCTCTCGATAGTCAGTCAGATTGTAATTTAGGTATTCTCGTTGTAATTATCCGATCGGCAAAGGACGGGAGCCGATTCCTCGCGAGTTTACCAATTTCCAATTCCAATTGGGAAATATAATAAGAAATCGCGTATGTATTGAAGAATAAAAGTTTCAGGAATAAAAAGCAAAGGGGGACCCGTTGAGCGGCCCGATCTTTCCTATGCCTCTTTCCTATCCCCTGCGATCAAGCGCATCCAACGAATGCATAAAATTAACATAAGTCGCGCGCCTAAAATACATCCCGAACCGAAAAATTAAGCGCACCCCATTCAATATCGTGGACCCTTTATTATTATGGACCTAATGGACATTCAACTTTAAATCCGGATAAAACGGGGCGCAGAGTTTTCGAGTCTATCCATTAATGATAATGGAACCGGTTCTCAAGGGGCTCGCGAACGATCACGTGACGTTTCGATTTGCATGGACGCCATAAATATTGGCAATTATTCTTACAGCAATAACCGCTCGATTAGATCGGATAATTAAGAGCGGAATAAGGGAGAAGGTTGGGGTGGGGTGGGATGAGGTGGAGTGGCTATATACTCGATCTAAAGGTAGAGCAAACTATGGGTATTGAATTCGGGAAGTCTGTGATTGACTATTTCGGGTTATTATAACATTATCGGAACAAAGCGTTGAAGGCAGAGCGCGGGAACGTAATCTAAAAAACCATTGCTTGCGTTGTTCCTCAATGGACTCGAAGGATGAATTTAAAAATTCATTATACTAAATTAATTCTCGCTGACTCTCGAATTCCGCGCATGTCGTGCGGTATTACAGAGATAGCGTGTCTAATAAATAAAAGAAACAAAAAAAAAAAGAGCAGACCGATCGAGGGAGATCGAGAGTACGCGTAAGAGACGAAGAGGCGAAGAGGCGAAGAGACGAAGGGCGATCTCCGTAAATAAATCGTTCATCGAAATTTCAGTAAAAAAAACTCGTTAAGCAGAAAGAAGCGGCAATGAGATCGGAATATTCCGAGGGAGGATAGGAGGGAGGATAGGAGGGAGGATCGGAGGGAGTAAGAGAGCCTCGTCCCGCGGTCGTATCTCTTAAATTGAAATCAAAGCCGTCATTGAAGACCCTGCCTTTATTTTGGAGAGTAGGAGAATGGAAGCCAGTGTGCTCGTGGTAGGATGTTGCGAGGGGCCATCCTCCTACCGGGCGACACGTCCACTTTTTTTTGCGCACCGGAGTCGAGTCGAGTCGAGTCGAGTCGACGAGTCGGTCCTTCGAGTGCGTGACATTCGACACCCGATCACGAATGGCGCGCCACTGAGCGTCGGGCCCGGGAACCACACACAGGCCTCTTCCACATCTCGTCCTCATTTTTCTTCCCCCCTTCGGGGCCCAATATTCTCCTCGTCACTCGATCCGATCCCCTCTGCACTCCCCGGGGCCAATTCTTACCGGAGCTCGGACCATCCTCCTAGTACGGCATATTAAAAAGAGTTGTCATCGGGCAGTCGCAGTCCGATAATTTGATTGACGCCTTTGGGAATTGATTTAACCTAGGCCCGCTCGAACAAGTCGCCACGCTCCCCGTTACCCCTCTCGGGCTTGAATTACCAGATTATCAACATAGTTTGGGCGGTCGACCGCCGCGCATTCGCTCGCAAACGCATTTTAGCGCAAAGATGAATAAATACATGGCCGGGACGAACAACAATGCCCGAAGCTCAGCGGCACCGGGAATATTGGCGAACCGCCGCCGGGGAAGTGGATCTCCAAGTGTACCTGCCCGGGCAATGCTATTCTTTTAAAATTGCACTCCCCAGATAAAATAAACAATAATCATATTTTGTTATCTTTAATAGCGGAATAATACAAGTCAGCAAATATTTTAAGCATAACGTGAGTTCCCAGTGAGCGAGCGCGTTGTTCCATCCCATCCTCGGCCCATTTTGCATGCCTCGGCTCGCGATTTATTTCATTTGCGTTCGCGTGCTTTTCCCATAAATAACGGGAGGGAGGGCGAGAGGGAGGAAGAGAGAGAGAGAGAGAGAGAGAGAGAGAGAGAGAGAGAGCGAGAAAACAAATTGCGCACGCTCCTGAGCGACAGTAGCGGCCGTAAAACGCGAGAGAAAACGCTCGGAAGGTGGAAGGGAGGATGATGTCGAGTACGGAGCGTCCGCCTACCGAGAACTCGGGTGGGGGAGGAGGAGGAGGAGGAGGTGGTGGTGGAGGGGAGGGAGAAAAAAAATATTAAGTAGGGCTTGATTGCACCGTGATTTAGGGCATTTACGCTCTCGCTCCCTTGCCATTCGATGATTTCAGAATATTGGCCGGCATTTTTCCGGGAGCTTTTTTTTTTTTTTTTTACCCCCCTCCGTACAGGCCTAAGATAAATAGTAATACCCGCCGTCTGGCCTCATGCCATTTCTCTTGAGAAATTACTCGCTTCAATAAGATTAATAATATCTCGTAAGATACAAAAT
This sequence comes from Ceratosolen fusciceps, assembly GCA_018883505.1. NCBI lineage: Eukaryota > Metazoa > Arthropoda > Insecta > Hymenoptera > Agaonidae > Ceratosolen > Ceratosolen fusciceps. The sequence continues at coordinate 1,499,908 of RCIC01000012.1, read as the reverse complement.
CGTTTACATGAAGATATTGATGATAATGTATTATAGACAGAAACATAATGCATAGAGTACATTTGGATGATTAGAGACATTAGCATCGCCGTACGCGAATCCATGTCATAACCTAGCACGTATTTATATCCCTTTAACTAATCGACGAGTGAAAATCAATGGGAAACAATCCAGATGAATGCAGAGCCGATTTATTTACGAAATCCTTAAGACTCTTTGAAATTTTTCTCCTACCTTCCTCTAACGCTCCTCGTTTACAAAAAGAGATCTCGCACACTTGGGCACACGTAACGGTGAATTGTAAATAATTTTAACGAAAGTAACGTCAATGCAGTACTCGCTTAATTAGAAAAATCCTTCTTGACTTCAGCAATGAGCAAATACGTATTGATATTTATCACGGACGTGGTTGCTAGATAATAATTTCCTTTCACGCGTGCACGTATTAACAATGGAAATGCCTGGCAGTCGATAAAGTAGGAGTCGAATAATGAATGAAAATCCGAGCAAGGGGCTTAATGAATAAATACGGATAAACGGGGGAATGTGAAGAGGGACGCGCGGGTGCCGTTGAGCAGACCCGCTATCAGAAGCATGAAATTCAGCGAAAATGATATTGCGATGGCGGAGAGCGGCGCCGTCACGGTTGACTTGTCCCGGAAATCAGTCCTCCGGATAAAATCTAAGACGTGAGCGCGAATATCTATGAAACTGGACGACCGGGTTATTGGGGTTGGAAGGAAGAAGCCGGAACTTGCTCCGAATCGCTCTTCCATTGAATTCAATTGAATTGAGAAGGCGTGCAGAATTAGAATTTCCATTAGATTATCTATTTGGGCGCGGAGAGAGGTTAATAGATAAGAAGAAGATATTTTACCGCCGGTAGATAAAGGACTCTCAGAGTCATGTGAAATATCATGAAATATCACGTGAGAGGCCTACGCTCACTTATTAGCTATAAATAAGCTGATAATAGTTACTTTATTATACTTAATACTATCCTTGTCGGAGTGATTTATCATTTCCTGTTAATCCCTGACGTATTTACAATAAAATCAGAGGGCATAGTAAAGCGCACGCGAGAGAATCAAATTCAATATGCAACCGCGCGCATATATCGTCTTAATGAGCAGAGCCGTTCTAGGACGGGGCCGGCCGTCTCGTCCGCAATGTCAGCCGCAGTCGAGCGAAAGAGCACATACATAAACGGGGACAAAAATCTTGGCGCGTGTAAGAATTTTTGAAGGAAAAAGGTCTGCCGGCGCTGTAAGTCATTGGCGAAGCTGCGAATTAACCGCGCCGCGTTCTACTTTGAAACGCATCTCGTTGTGACGAGGCCGGCAATTAATTCTCGGCTCCCGGCCACCCCACCCACTTTTCAATCGGCTCCTCGATTACTTATTCTACTTCGACTTCGACTTCGACTTCGACTTCGACGGACCGTTTACTTGTAATCGTTCCCCGGGAACCGCTTAAGCCGCCACTTCGATTAAAGCAATGTTTTGTTTTTTTTTTTTTTTTTTTTTTTTTTAGATTAGATGAATAGAATTCATGGTATAGTTTGAGGAAGAACGTTGACCGACTACCGTTTGACAGCAAGGAGGAAGCATCGGTAGCTACTCTTACGGTTTGGGGCGGGGGCGGGGCCGGGACCGGGGTCGGGAGCGCGGGTACGTTCCCTGGATAGAAGAAAGTGGAAATAAAAATGGCTGAAAGACCGTTGGAGCCGAGTAATTCACGCTCGGCTATTGAAAAATACGTGAAAAGCTCGATTCATTCTTGCAGTAGTTTCTTAAAAGGAAGAGGGGTGGGGAAGATGAGGGGGACGGGAGAGAGCTTCCTGTGACAAGGAGAGCCCTTTCGCGGTGGCAAGAGCTGCCCATCAAAATAGAGAACTAACCGAGCATTCCTCCGCTCGGGCATAAAGCATCCTTTTAGCATTATGCAAAGAGGCGGTGGGATGCCGCTTGAAAAGCTACGCCACTACTCCATGAAGAAAAGCTACCTTTCATTCCGGCGCACCTCGCACTATTTCCTCATCTCGGGGTGTAAATCATGGGCGTCTTTCTCTCTCTCTCTCTCTCTCTCTCTCTCTCTCTCTCGGAGTCCCCCCCCGCATAACTCCGCGGCTTCTTGGCCAAGATAAAAAAAAATTGTAAGGACGAATCAGTGAGCCTCGGGGGGAGCGCGACAACGACGATGACGACAGAGTTTTTAAACGATTGCAGCGCTACAAGCCGAGAAAATATCAACGAAAGTAGCCGAGGAACCGGAAAAATTAAAAACGAAAGACCGTTTAATGCTGCATTTCCATAAACTAAATTTAGGGCGTTTTTTACGTTAACCGCTTATCCGATTAGCCTAATTAGTATTATTCCGATTGCTCTTTGGAGAAAATAATCATGTTCCCGTTAGCCAGGCCACCATTTTGCTTAATAATGTCGTCGAGAAAAAAATGCACTCTTAAAATTACGAATAAGTTAATAACGCCAAATGCGAATAAGCTTTCCTCGGAGGAATCTAATATACCGTTTGCAATACCGTAAAAAGCCTCGTGGTCCGTAATTATTCGTTAGACTGCGGGCTCGCGAGTACGAATTTCGCCATTTTCGTATTTACAATGGTGGGTGGATGGGACGAGGGTAAACGAATGAAGGGTTAGGAGGAGTAGGAGGGGGACGAGGAGGAGGATCGGATGGGCATCGGGGCATAAGCATTAATCTCGTAAGAAACGAAATAATCGAAAATGAGCCGGGGCTGCTGAGGTCGGGAGGGGGAGGGCGGCACGGCACAGAAAGTGATATCGGTGGCGAGGGAAAGCGCGCGTTAGTTAAGGGCCGTGTCGAACCGGCCATTGTATTATAATAGGATCGGTAACATCGGAGCATCGCGGCGGGCCCTTTTCCTCCGGTGCCATTTATTGCTATTCGTTAGCGCGACGGCGAATTTCGCCTCGCTGACCGAGGCTCGCCGCGCTGACCAACCACCAGTTGGCCAACGTGAGAATGACCGGAGCGGGTTACCCGCGCGCCCTTTGACCCCGAGCCCTCGCCCCCCACCACCACCACCACCACCACCTCGCCAAGCCCTCTCGATAGATAATGGCTCTCGTCGACTCTTGTTTTGCTTGCACTCGCGTGTGAACGTCGGCCACTCCGTCGTATGCATAAGCCCTCGTTAAAGAGTCAATTTTCTGTCTCGCGAGATTATGATGCGAGCGGCTGGCAATTGTTTTTTGCCGGACCGGAGGATAAATGTTCAGTAGTGACGTGATGATGATTTGTGGCTACTACTTGCGCGGATATTAAAATTTGCTTTGGTTTCCACGCGATTATCCGCCTACCGCCTCCTACTCCCGCTCCCTTCCTCTACCCCTACCCCCGCCATTCCTTTCTCAACCGTATTCTATTACGATTCATTACGATCCCGCCAATACGTCTCTCCGATTATCCATTATCCACTTCTGTCATATCCACTTTCAACCTCTGCTTATTTATTTTAAATATCTGCAATAAGTATGCAGTCTTGCTTTTATGCTCTTATCATAAATGACGAATATGATTAGCACGGCCGAACCTCGCATATTTTAATAAAGCCGTACATTAACTCCTAAATGATTGGCTGACTGCTCATTGTATCGTTTTTCAATTCCCCTTACGTTCGGCTCCTTCGATTATCTTTGCTGGAATAACCTAGAACTTATTCGATGATTTGACTTTATATAATTATAATCGCAGCTTCATATTAATTTCGTACTCTTCTCCTACCGTTCATCTTAATAATTAAGTTACATTAATTGTTTACGTAAAATGTTCAGCCTTATGAAGGTTTCCAATTTTTTACTTATATAATAATGTTCGTTTATTCATTTATTTATTTAGAATTTACGCTATTATAGGCAAAGGGTTTTGTTGATGATGATTCATTGTCTGATTTCATTATAATCAACGTCTTATAGCCACGTAGAACCTTAAGAGTAGAATAAATAAAACACAATTATTAAATTATTACGACTGTTTGTTTCAATTATCCCGCTTCATTTGATGTATGTACATTTCTATACTTTCTCAACTACTATTCAATCAGAGTAATTATAGTATAATGAAAATCTGTTGGTAAACATGACTTTTGATTATACCAAGCGAAACTGCTCTTTTCTCACACTCTCACTTTTTTCACTACATTATTCACAGATAATATGAGAATATCCGTATTTATCTTATTTGTCAGATTTAATGAGCATATTGCTAATCACGCGTAGAGTAGCGTACTATCAGCATCTTGTCAAGAGCTCACGTTAAAACATTGAGTTGATAACGAATGATAATTGCTAAATTGAAATTCTAATGAATTTTAAAATCTCGCTTAAGGAGGAGGAATTGCCGAGCATGAGTAGAATACGATAGGCTAGATGAGGAAGTGAAGCGTTTAGATGCTGCTCCGTCGGTAATGCAGGTCACCCACAGAGTCGCACTCAACATCCCCTTCGAAATTCGGATGGGAGCAGCACCTACTGGTTTATGCTTTACTGATTATACGCTTTCAACTTATCCGTTTCAATTTTCCCAGTCTTCTCTCCGAAAGTATATAAAATACATAAAATTATACACTTAACGCTCAAAATGAAATACTATAATTTCCGATACAGTTAGATGCCCGATAATAACATTTTTATCCCTCGACTTAAGAAAATTACTCCTTGTAATCATGAATTTATAAACAATAACAGATTAATTTACAATACCACAAGCCATTTCTGTCAAATCTCCGGCAATTATTATGATAATAAATAAATAAATAAATAATAGTAATAATAATAATAATAACAACAACGACGACGACGACGACGACGACGACGACCTGGGCCTCTTATTTATATGAACAAAGAAAGTTGAAAGACCGTTAGGTGTTTACGTTGAGCGCAGTTCACAGTTGCAATGTAAGATTTGAATTATTTTTAATGCAATAAATAGCCGTAGGATTTCCTCGAAGCTACGCGTACATCAGTATTATGGAAAATAATTGTAACGATCTGCATTTCTATTTACATATATTCGATGCAACGGCTTTTCCAGTATAAACAATGTACTCTCTACGCTACGTGACTAGTGGCGGGGTAATGTTTATATTGCAACGGTGCACATGTGTTTCGGCGTCGCTCAAGTTTCGCTAGGCCGGGAGGACGGCCGTTAAACGGAAAGTCCAGACGTCCTCCGGAGCTCATTTGCTACATCCATCCCTGGACGATGCGGCACTGCCGGTGATGACGGCGGCGAGTGTGAAGGAGCGACAGAGCGCGCGCGCGCCCGCGCGAGAGAGAGAGAGAGAGAGAGAGAGAGAAAGCGAGGGCGGGCGGCAACGGGACGAATGGAACATCTGCCGGTGGTCGGTTTCTTCCCACCCTCCCCCTCCGTCCAACCCCTCACGGCCCCGTGCGCGCTCTCCCACTCTCTCTTTCTCTCCGGAGTCATGCACACGCACACACTATCGCGTTGCGCCACATTATACAGTGTGTGAGCAGTGCCTCATGGGCTCCCAGGCCCCTTCTCTATCATTCCCCTCTCTGTCTCGCTCTCTTCCTCTGGCGCTACTCTGTCTCTGTCCGTCTTGAAGAGAGAACGAGTGCGAGAGATGACGGCTGCCTCTACTAACCATCCTGAAAACATTCGGTCCACAGTGTGTGTTGTTCTGTAGCCCCCCCCCCTTCGCTCCACTTGTTATAAGGAGGCAAGACATGCAAAGGCTCACGTAATTTACGAAAGGATGTGCTGGATGCTTAATTCATATGCCTTTAATTTTCATATTTTAATCTTATTTATCTATTTACTTATTATTTTTTATTAGTCTTATTAAAGAGTTTAGAAAATTCGACGGTTTAACGAAACGCGGCGCTAACCGTTGTAATTTCGAAAAATCTGAATGACATTTGGCAAGAATCGTAGAAAAGGCTAATTATTTCCTGTATCAGTTTCCAGATTAGCGAGAAATCTTTTTATTTCAATCGAATGAAACGGACGGTACGATTTAACCCCTTTAAAAACGATAAAAATCCAACGTCTAAAGTTTTCTAAATCAACATTAATTGAAGAGACGTTCAAAACGTGTAATAATATCTTCGTTTTAATGAAAATTTAATCAATAATTTTACGATCGCATTTGGCCGTAAATTCACAATGATCTTGATGAAGCATTGCATAAAAGACAGACATTGAAAAATTAATCAATTGCTGAGAAACAATTTTACATAAATTCGTTGATTTAGTTAAACTAGTTTTTTAACAAATTACTTTTTGTCGAGACCTTGATGGGGACTCAGTAGTAATAACAACAACAACAACAACAACAACAATAACATCAACAATAATAATAATGTTGACGTCGGGAAGCGCAGGTAAGAGAAGTAGGAGTAAATGATAAAATGAGTAAGCGGTGAGCGATAGATAAAATTACGAGGAAGAGCTTAACGTCCGTTCGATGTAGGCTAATATTGTTGTTCGTTGTTGGCGCCAACAGCACCGCTCGATACCAAATACACAGTCGTTATGTTGTCCCCGTATGCGAGTGCCAATAGCGTAATTCATCTTACCTGTAACAGAGAGGGGGGGGGGAAGAGATATTTAGTTGAGCAAGCAAATGAAGTATAATAATGATTATAAAAAATTATAAATTCGATTGTGATGAGTTGTTGGGTCGCGAGGAGTCCGTTCTGACTATGCACTATGCACTATGCACCTTGCACCTTGCACAATGCACTTTGCTACTATGCACCTTGCACTTTCGGCAATAGCGGCGGGCGGAATGGGCCGGACAGTGAGGTGCCGACGGGCGAATCGGCACACGATCACGGGTATTAATAGGCCAGCGGGGGCGTGTCCGAGGTGAGCTAATTGGCTGGGAGTCGGGTTGGCGCGGGTAGCGGGCAGGGGGATTCTTCTGCTAGGCGGAAAGCCGTGTAACGTTTCGCGCTTTCCGTTGGCCTTCGGTCCGGCGAGCATGTAATACGAGTCAACAAGCCGTGTCTGTGGGAGGGCGGCGCTTTTCACTGGCCGGTTCGAAAAATTCATTAGCTCATCGTCACGGTAGCTTAAGCGGCTGGGCCCCATCGTAGGTGCATCGCCGCGGACACGCGCGACGCGTACTCGCTTCCCGCCTCTGGTCTCCTCTTCCTCTCCTCCTCCTCCTCCTCCTCCTCCTCCTCCTGCTTGACCGCCGACCGACCCACCTCCTCATCGGCCCGCTCCGACCCTCGCCGGTCCGCCGGAATTTACGTACCACCGATCACTCGCGCGGCTTTCCTCGAGCTTTCCCCCCTATCCCCGATCGATCGTCACTACAACTGCAAGACTTCCACGATCCTCCCCTCCCCCCTCCTACTCCTCCTCATCCTCCTAATACAACTAACAACGCTCCTGATAAGCGAATCCTTGCATTCCGACTGGCATTTCTCCGTTATCCTTTCGGTGAAACACTTTAGCCGCTCTCGACTAAGAAGACATTTAACGGCTACTTATATACAAAATTAATATCCCTCCTGCAATTAAGACGAACGCGCCTTGTAAATTCCGACAATTTTATACTTACGTTGCCACAAAAGCCTTCATTACTTTAATGCCATTGGGGCTAGTTTTTATTCCACGTAATTCCCTCTTTCATAAAAGAAAGTCGCGCATTCTCCTTGCGATTCCCTCAAAATCGTTTCGTAGTTTTCTCCTGCCTTACATTACGATTCAGCGTGCAGCCGCCGACGACATTAGCAACTACGGCGATGATCTTTTACGCTTTATTCCTTTATATTCGTAATTTATCGCTTTGTGAACACGGCGTATTTGAGATTCTTCAAATACGCCTGCCTGGCTGCTTAGGCATCACGTATCGCGTATCGCGTATCGCGTATCACGTATCGCGCATCGCGCATCGCGCACCGCGCATCGCGCACCGCCTATGTATAAGAAAGAGAAAATAAAGGCGTGGTGAGGGGAGGGGAGGAAAGCCATTGGTCGTTTAGGAGTCAGCCGGTCGTGGACACGTACGCTCGGGCATTGAAGTTACCAGCGGCGGTACCGCGGAGATCTTAATGCTCGCCGAGGAAAGGAAATTCGACTTTGCTTGCACCGAAGGACAGAAATAAGAGGAAGTAAAACGTCGTGAAAGCTTTATCCTTTATTAATGGACGCTGTGGCTTCCATCATCGCGCGCTCCTAACGTATTGGCGTAACTGCGACAGAGATTTTTCGCCGATCCCCCGCGAGTATTCGTCGCTTTCTTTTACTACTCGTCCATAACATTAATTAATATCTCTGTATGCCGATCTTACAAAAGTCGGCTGATTATTCATTTAAGACTAATATACTTTATTCGTTTATAAAGTATCTTTATATCGATTTATAGAGCTTTAGTTTTCACTAATTACTTACTATTCCGTCAATTCCGTTGCTTTCCATTTTCAGCATCCATTAGATTTTATAACGGCTCCGGTACGATAAATATTAGCTTCCCCCCCCCCTTACACATCGTGTCACGAGTATAAGTATTCACGGGCAATTTGAACTTATTTCGTGTATAATACGAAAGAATAGTTTTAAGCTTTGAAAACGTATTTGCGCAACCGACTCTTTTAATTATACTTCTTTCGCGTGAACGGCATGGTTTCAATTAATTTGAAAAATATCTATCCAACGGAAATTGATCATAAAAATGCCTTGACAAAAGATCGTCCGTCGAGGCGATGCACTCGATTTGACGTTTTCGCAAGTATCGGCAATAAATAAGAGTTCATTACGAAATGAAATTGCACGTCAGCCGCGGGAATCGAGCTAATATACACACGCACGTAATTGGCGAGACGAACATTCTCCTCGCTATGCAAATAGAAGCTTTAGCCGCGTGACTTTAGATTCGTTAATGCGCGAGTCTAGAGCTGAGACCGAACACGTAGGTGAAGAAGTGCGGAAAATGAGAGCAGGCGAACGAAGGGGTATGATGGATCGCGATAAAAATTAAGCAATAACTTCCCAGCGATTTACGGGAATGTGTGAGTTAGTTGGGCATCGATAATATTGCGTCACCCGGACTCGGGAGTCGATCGCTCCCGAACGGCTAAGAATTGCCAAAGTGTAAAAACGATCGCTCCGATCTAGATAGGCGAACAAGAAATGATAAGAGCTAGAGGCTTTGATAGTCCCGCGAGGGGGGGGGGTATAATTCTTTTGCTTTACGTACGAGTGAGCGCGAGTAGTCGCGAGTAGCCGCGAGTAGCCATCGATCGTAATCGCGGTTTCGCTATAATCATTAAACCTCTTTAGCTTCTTGGGGCTACGCGCTCTCCCTATCTTTACTCTGCTTAATTCTACATATAAAGATCTTGGGCCTTTTATTACACGAAAGCCTAGCTCCCTTACAATCATGCTGAATTTAATATCTACCTGCTCATACGGGCTCATTAGTGCACCATAATGATCTATAAATCTCGATTCATAAACGAATTAATGTAAATCTCTTAATATATATTTTCTCTTATAAAAATTTGAATGATTCTCGATTGTTTCAAGTAGGGTTTCTTCTGTTTATACAGAATCAAACAGTATTGAGATTTGAACAAACGACGAAGCTTTCTTAACAATTTTGCGTAGAAAAAAGAAAAAAGGAATCCCGGCGTTTGCAACAGAACGTAAAAACAAATACGAATTTCATGACCAGCGATTATTAAAATGGCGCGGGTAAGCATTTACGTAGCAAGAAAGTAAGAGGAAGGGGAGGATAAAAATAATAATAAGTAAATGAATAAAAAAATAAATAAATAAATAAATAAATAAATAAAAAAATAGCATTGTAATAAGTATCCTGAAAGCCATTTTCCCCTGTCAATCTCCGATGATATCGTTCATCCGGGCCCGACCCGACCCGACCCTACCCGATTCAATTAGCGAATACCTCGAGCGCGGGTAAAGAGCGGAGGTGAAAATACGAGGACGAATAATCCCGGCTCATCGATTCCTCACGAGGAGAATCTTATCGTAATCCGAGTCGGCTTAATCGCACTCCCCTCGAGCTTCCTCGTCTTCATCCCGGGGGCTTATGGCCGGCATCGGGGCATTCGGAAATTACATCGTCGGCCCCCCCCCTCCTCATCCCTCACCCCATCGTATAGCCGCCACTCTCGTCACCCCCACATTTTCTCCTTGGCGATTCTGGTTTTGCTTTCCGCGATCTAATGCCCGGAGTCGCGGGGAGCTGCGCGAGCAACCGGTTCGAACCCGACTTAATGAACGTGCCGGCCCATGCAAAATACACTTATTACGTTTTGGGGGAAGGCGGTTGCGTGGCCCGACATGCTTGCCGATGCATTCGCAAGCCGGGTAATTATTACGGCCGCTGGGACTAGGAAAAAATAAGTTGTAAACGACGTGTGAGGCGGTTTTCTTTTCCTTCGGCCATTGAGCTGCTTTTCAAGTACTAGCCAGACGTCACCCTTAGTTCCTATTCTTCCTTTAACCTGCCCACCGACCACAATATACACAGGATAAACAATATTCCCGTGCGACAAATAGCTTACTTAGCGTTAACCGCGTTGAATCGTAGATATCGACGAGACAAGAGAAGAAGGAGAGTCCCCGATCGATTCGCCTGCGGACTGACGGCCAGAGCTCACGCGCAATAGATTTACAAGCGTAACGTTGACGAGGAAATTAATCTCCTGGTAAGCCTTGCTCTGTCAGGTGACGAACCGAATGGAAGCCGAGCGGAGGAGACGTCGGCGACGAGGGGGAGGCGGAACGAGCATAGCAGCCTCGCATGCGATCGTATTTGGGCCGAGCCGAGCTAGGTCCCACGCGTTCGATAATAGGGATAAGAGGCCACATCATGCGGAGAGTGTGGTATCTTCGGTACACAATGCGCGCATTGTGCGCGGTCCCGCGCGTTCGTTTCCAGAGAGGAAGCTCCAGCCTCCGCGCTTTTCGCGCTTTCCCGCGCACCGACCCGACCACCGCATAATGAGATCGTTAAGCAGAGGCCGTCACAGCCGAGCGATTTAATAAGGCCCCTGGGCGAAATTAAGATTAATTGCGCATTAATGACCCCGGCGCGCCGGCAATTAGTTTGCCGGGCACGTGGGAATGCCCCCACGGGGAAGACCTATCGGCTCGTTACCTCCCTTGGCTTTTCCGCGCGGACTACCCACCCACCCACCCAACCCCTACGCCCACGAGTTTTCCATGCGTCCCAACGCGCCCATTAACCGGCCTTACAGCTTCCTTCCTAACTCCCACTTTAACCCCAATAACCCTCTTTGTTCCCCAACGCGTCCAATCCAATCGCTCGCTATAACGGTAATGCAGTTTCGTCGTATCGAAGCCGGAGGTGTTGAACGAGTTGAACGAGCTCCGGGAGCATTAACGTAAATAATACAAAGAAGCCGTTGATGCAGGAGGAATGCCGACAACCGAGAGAAAGAGATAGATAGATAGAGAGAGAGAGAGAGAGAGAGAGAGAGAGAGAGAGAGAGAGAAGCAGAAAAAAAGATGCCATTCAATTAAACAATAAAACGGCGGCTCTTTAATTTTGCAAAGGAGCGAAGCTCATCAGGTATGCGACGCGGTAACTCCTCACGAGACACAATAAAGAAACCATTCTCTATTTCTCTCGTGTCCGTCGCTCGTCTTCCTGGGAAGTACCCTCGAAAACCTATCTAGATGTGCGCGCCTGTGGGCGAATGCTCGGCTTGTGTTATTGTTCGGAGGCATTGGCACCTCATTTCTTATTCCGACGTCGGCGGCCGCGGCGGCTGCGGCTGCGGGGTGGCGAGGGGAAGCATGTCCTTGCCAACAAACGTGACTCTTCTTTAGCTTTTGGAAAAACTGGTATGCACAGAATTTCGTAACTTGATATTGAGTTCATTTGCCTTGCAGTGTCGCTTCCGGCCATTCTTCAGACCCGGAGCAGTTCGAGGCAAGCTTCTTCTTGTTTTTGTTTTTGTTTTTAATTGACGGATCCCTGGTATCGAGCTTCACTTCCGTGCAGTTGCGCATGGGTCCACGTCAACAACCTCGTGGCGTAAAGTACTCGCCAATAAATATCGCGAAACGGTAGCATGGGTCGGCGATGATATATCTGGGTGTCGTGGGCATGAGTTTGAGGGGCTCGGCAATGGGGCTCGGAGAAGAGCTTTGTGGATAAATACAGTGAGAGGTAGTGATAGTGAGTGATTGGGACGGGGGCAATGAAAAAACCCAAGTGAAAATGTTACGATATTTTTTCGTGACTCGGTGAGAGTGCCATCTTTTTGCTCGAGGTAACTCGACAGAGCGAGCTTTATGCTCGTGAGGAAGGTGGCCATGTCACGCGATGAAGAAGAGCTGAACGGAATAAGTGGAAGCAGCGGGACACTCGAACCCATAAAGGCCACCGACTCCCTACGCTCACGTTATTTTAGTCATATATAACGACCTCTCGATAGGAGGACCTTGTGCTATCGCAGTCCTCTGTGTAGAAAGCTCGGGACACACGATGTTCCATCCTTAGGGGATGGACACGAGTTCGGCCTAGGCGATGACTCGTGTTTATACGAGTGCAGCAGCTCGCGGAGAGAGTGAGTGAGTGAGTGAGTGAGTGAGTGAGTGAGAGAGAGAGAGAGAGAGAGAGAGAGAGAGAGAGAGAGAGAGCAAACGTGATTAACAGAACGCGAACCAGAAGGATGAAGCAAACGTGTTGATTCAAGATCTGTGTGCTCCCCCGGCGGCGTGCCGCGCCGCCGCCGTCATCACCCCGACCCGGTCACTCGATGCATATGTACGCGCGGGGTTCTCTTTGCCGAGTCCTCGCTCGGTTCGGGAATGAGAAACAATACCGACGGCGATGTGAATGGAACTCGAGGAATGCCGCCTGGAAGGATTGAGACGACGACGAAATTCGTGCAACAGGGGGTGGGTGAGGGGGTGGGTTGGAGGCAGCCCCCTATCTGTATGCGCGATGAAGCCCCATGAAGCACCGTGAGCTTTTAATTTTATCTCCATGGGGCTTCTTGTCCTCGCAAACGAGCCCCCGTGCATTCTGTTCCCGTGGACGTAAACTGACCTCGAAATTATACGCATCCGCTGGACTGGCTGCGCCCTGCGCCATCAACCGCACCGCGATATGCATCCCCGGGTGTCAAATTAGCTCGCGGCCGATTGCCGTCCTCCCCAAATCGGTGGAAACGCTCCCGGCCATTGAGATTCGACATGCGTAACGCGAGCGTTACGATGCTCGCGAAGCCCGTAAGATATAATGGTAGATGCGTTTCGGAGGACGGGCGGAAACGGGAGCGAATTAGCCAAGGAGGCCGGGGAGCTTGAGCTCGTCGATGAGTGCGGATTATTCTCGAGCGTAATTCGTAAAATTGCTGAGAAATCCGTGCCGATGGGGGCACGGTAGGGAGGTAGGAAGGGAAGAAGAAACGGTGAGGAAGAAAGGAGGCAAAGGGAGTTAGTTTGATAAGGAAGCGTGGGGAGAGGCGGAGAGGAGGGTAGCCTATTACGGCAACGGATGCGGCACGTAAGGAGTTTGCGTTTTCATCGGAGGCGCGCGCGCGCGCGCGCGACTGACTCTTCGGCAAGGACGCGCATGGATCGTGCCGTCCGCTCTCGGCCAGATACAGATGTGCAGCAGCACCGAGGGAGGCATCTTTTATTTCTCGCGTTCCCTTGGAGCCGGGGCCGTAAACGAGACGAATTTCTACCTGACACTAATGGCGTTGCTCCCGCTCGGCCGACAGCTAAGGAGTCCAATGGTTTTCTCTCACTCTGCTGCTTCGCCTCCTTGACTCTGGCCTTTCTTCACCTTTCCTCGGCCCCTGACCCACCTGTTGTCTCTCGTATTCTCATCTCACTTACTCCAGAGCGGGGTAAGCAGAGAGGGAGAGAGAGAGAGAGATGCATCGTAGCCGTACTCTTATTAAACGAGCTCTATTAATATGTGTGTTTGTTTGTGTGTGCGCGCGCGCGCCCGCGCGCGCGTGTGTGTATACATTTTCTATTTCATATTAATTCACGAAGGAACGCGTGGAAGGGGAGTTACAGAAAAATCTCGAGCTACAAGGGAAAATATCCCTTTTCCCGTGGATATTGTTGCTCCGATCCCACGTCAATTAAAGCGACGACGATTTCGCCAAGTCTAGGCTGGAGGCTCCTCGCTGGAGCGCACCGTCCGGCCGTATCGGCACGAAGATGGCTCGGACAAGCTTATGGAAAAAAATAAATAAATATATGTATGTATATATATATATATATATGGCTAGGAGGACTATACGCTCGGCTTATTAATGGCGAAGGAAAACTGCTCCGCTCGAGTCCCCCCGCGCTATCTCCCGCAGAATTCGAAGAAATTCCTATACCGCTGCGCCTGCTCTGCTCTGTCTTCCCTCCGTCCTACCCTCACCCCGCGTCAGTCCCATGCAAGCATACGTGCAAGGGGAGGAGGAGAAAGGAGGAACGAAATTCGTTAGCTTCGGTAAGAAAAATCGCAGCGTCGTAGGATGGGGGGAAGGACGACGAGGACGTAGACGAGGACGTAATGGTCCCCGAAGAAGGAGAGGGTCCTTATCAGATTTCATCTTCGCGAACTTTATCTATTTGCCATCGCGCTACCGAGCGCACGTTTACTCCGTCCTGGCTTCTTTCTTACACCGATCGTCCTCTCGCCCCCGCACTCAAGGACCTCTAAGACCCTCGGCGGCTCTTGCACTCGACTTACTTTTCTCGCTTTTTCCCCATAGCCCGTATATGCTCCGAGCCGTGCTCTTTGCCATATAATCGGCTCTTCGTTAAAGAGGCTCCCCCCCCCTCTCGCTCTCAACCCTCTCACATATTTATTTATTTACTTATTTCCATTTCAATTCCATCAGTCCGAAGAAAAAAATGCTAATTTACTTATTATCTTCAGTTATTACTATTATTTCTCGTATCTTCCGGTAATATATACTTTCAATAGCTGCGTATTGTCATTACCGAGTGAGTTTTTAAAAAATATCAAGCCTCTCGTATGACTGACTGACGACTATAAGTTTTTCCAATGTTTTATCGTAAACATATCATTTTATATTCTTTTATATGAAAAACATCCTAATGAGAAAGAAGCTTTATGGAGACACAAAATGTAATCTCGACTTTAATTTATTATCCAATTTAAGTGCTTATTAATTCGTAAAAATGGCCCCGCAAAAGTATTGTGCAATATTGTTTATTGTTAGTTGTTTTACTCTTACAACTCGGATGTACTCAAAGATTTCAAGTTGGTAAAACATAATTATATTCCCTTCACAATTTCATACTTAATTATACGCGCGCGCGCACATACCTACGCAACATATTTTTATAATTAAAATGAAATTTTTATTAGATTGTAGTCTTTGCCTTTTCATTTTTATACCAATTTTAAAATGCAAGTAAAATGTACAAGAAAATCATAAGCATCTTATTAAAAAATTATTACGCGAGCTATAAAAAAGTAATAGCTTTTAAAATAGACGCGTATTATTAAGTTTTAATGACGTACAAAGAAAATAAAAAAAAAAAAAAAAAAAAAAAAAAAGAAAAGAAAAGAAAGAAAAAGTAACGCCAATTAATACATAAACATTGTTTATGAAATAACTTTGGTTCTTCAATTCTTATTCCTCAGTTTATGATTGCACTTGGGCAGCACATTTGCTCGTTACGCTCTCGTTTCCTTACCCCCGCAGGGTTAATTTCGAGGTCTCTCTCTCTCTTTCTCTCTACATATATATATATATATATATATATGCGCTTTTTAAGCCTCGAACTTGGTCCTTTCCTTGGCAAGGATATTTTTTTGTTGGGGTCGAGCGTCACAGTGAATGTATAGTCGAGCAACAGATGTCATGCGTCACGAAGAGTCGTGCCCAATGAAAGAGGGAGACAGCGAACGAGAGAATGAAAAAGAGAGAGCCAATAACGTAGCCAATGACATTCCTTTACCAAAGTTATTATAATTATTTTCAGGTGTCGGCGAATAAAATTAAGCTATTTTATGTGTGCGCATTGGTCGTTTGAATTTTTATTTAAATTTTCATTTCTCATTGCTTTCATCGTTAAAAATAATTGTCAATTCCTATAGCTTTCGGAGTCCAATTCACGTTCTTACATACCGCGTTGGTGTCAGAGTAGAGGTGACCCACAGAAAACGTATGACGCTAACTGAATGTCCGAACCAAATGTCAAAAATTTTGTAAATAGAAAACAACTTGCAAGATAAATTTGTGATTCGCGATTTGTGATTTGTGCGCATCGAGAGGACGGATTCAAGGTGCTTCAAGTGCATATTACGCATATTATTATCAATGTCTTCGATCAACGCTTAAATTAATTATTTATATTAATAATTAAATTAACGACGCTTCTCAATCATAATAATTACAGGATAAGATTTGATTTTGTATTAATAAATTAAAGTTTCGACTGGATAACGAGTACGTTATAATAACATAGCCGGCGCATACGGCTTAATAAAATATAAAGTACCTTATAAATACTTGATACTTGATTGTCTGATCCGGCAATTTAAGTTTTCTTCCTGTCTTCCGAGTATTTTCTCAAGTTTCGTTATTTTCCCATGAACCGTAGACTTGCTTTTTTTTTTCCTTTCTTTTTTCTTTTTTCTTTTTTTATATAATAGAATTCTCCAAAACTTTTGTTACCTTCGCCTATAATAACACCGATCGTTTCCTTTTCAGCCTGCCTCCCTCCCTCACTCTCACACTTGCCCTCCCCGACCGCCCTGACGCTCTCACCCTCACGCATACACAGGCCGCGCACGTGCTATCCCGTGGCCGTGGGTGCAGCCGCGTTTTGGCGAGAGATTTTTCGAAAAAGCTGAAGCCACGGATGCTAATTCGTTATTCCTATTCCGTTCTAATCACTGAAACCTATACTAGGACGAGGGGGAAAAAAAAAAATCGAGTCTATGGACGACGAGACGTGGCTTTCACAGCGACATCGATCCCGGCATAAGGGTCCTTTCAATGTCTACGTACGCGGTACGCGATACATTTACGCCGACATTCGAGCCGCTTTAGAATCATATGCGCGGAACGTGAAAGGCATAATAACAAGCCGGGGCTGGAAAAGTGGAAAAGAATTTCGAACCGTGTTCCATTCTACGCGTAGAAATTCAGGCCTCCATCGGAATAAATAGAAAATCGCGTGCGAATGAAGACGTCGATGAGTGGAGGAGCGTCCCCCCCCCCTTCCAGTGACCCGTGTCAAATACTGTCGCAGTTTAATCTGGATCGGCAACTCATCTGCATTATCGGAAGGGCTCGGAAGGGCCTTCTCCTCCCACTCCTGTGGCCTCGACTCGACTTCCCTCCTCCCGATCGTTGCCCCCCCCCTCCCAGCCACGACGATTCCCTCAGCGGATGGGATGCAACGAGCGCGTGGTGGTGCACGCGCCTGGACTGCCTGGGCTCGCTTACGTGCCTGCCACTTGTGCGAGCGGTGGAAGGGGCGATATCGGGATAAAGGTTCATCATCGTCGGCACCGGAAACCAGGGGGTCACCCCCCCTACCCCTACCCCTCCCCCCATCATGGCTCACCGGCTCCTCGGCCCTTCGACGCTCCCTTTATCCGCTCAACCCGGGAGGAGAGACTGTACACTACGCCGATGAGTACCGAAAAGAGCTCGCCACGGAATGTTGCCGAGGTTGCGATTTCCTTGGAACTCCGGTGATGGCTATTATGGAATGACCTGTTTTTATCCGACTCCGGTCGGCAGCATGCGAATCGCCCCATCGCATTAGCATCGTTCTCGGCTCCCCCTCCCCCCTCCCCCATCCCAACGCGCCTCTTCTCTACGGCTCCTACTGGCTACGAGGAGATCCAATGTATTTAATAGCCACCCCGATAACCTGAGCTTATTAATTTCTCACAAGGCTACCCACCCGCCCGCCCCGAGCCTCTTCGAAGAAGTCAGCGGTTGGCTAGCAGGACAAAGCGGTGACTCCGATAGAAAAGCTCAATCCGTCGGTCGGGCTTGGTATCCAAGCGATTCGGGAAAAAGGATGATTTTTCCCTTCAAGATCGAGCGGTACATGGACGAGATTTTCATTGTCGCCGCTAAACAAGCAATAAAGAGCACTCGTTTCTCTCTCTCTCTCTCTCTCTCTCTCTCTCTCTACCCTCTCACTCACTCACTCACTCACTCTCAATCTCTCTGCAATAATCGCCCTTTGCTTTTCATATTCTTACTTTCTTTTCCTCTGCTCTTCCGCTCACTCATTCTGTACGGCTGAGCCGCTTCATTGGTGCCTTTTCGCCTGCTTGTTTCTCTCCCTACCCACACCCCTGCCACCTCAGCGCCCCGGTCCCTTGTTCTCCTTTCAGTGCTCCGGCGCGCCGTCCGTCTGGACAACTGCCTGCCGATACACAGCAGCCCTTGTAGGTCGAACTCGAGAATCTCGACGCCCCTCCCTCCTGCCCTGCCTCCCGCGCGACGGCTCCCCACCCCCCCTCTCTCCATCCCTCCATCCCTCCCCCTCTCTCAGTCACTGACTCGCTTGCTTGCTCGCTCGCTCCCTCGCTCGCTCGATCCCCCTTTTTTCAAAGGCCGACGCAAGCCAGTGGTTCTCATAGCCGAAAACTAATACGAGCAGATGCGCCGTGGCCGTTAACCTCCATCGGTTTATCAGATGTGAAAAGTCATTATTAATGGTTTCTATATATTTTTTACTTGGAAGAAATTGTAGAATTGCGCCGGGAACATCTGTTCGGAGATTTGCTTAAGAAGCACTTTATCCTAGAGGCATTTACCGAGATATCCACTGCTCAGACAGAATGTGTTTATTGTTCATCTAAGGGCCGACCAAAGATTTCGTTCTGCTGTCGACGCAACGGCGTAATTTTACACACCCACTGGATATCAATGTACTTACTAACGCTCTTCGACCCTACGTAGTAAGGATTAGATTATAAATAAGCTCGGAGGCCCAAGATATTTATTATAAAATCTCATTAAATACTCAGTCAATCTTATCTCATATCATTCATTTTTAATGTATCACTATTATTCGCAATTCCATCATCATCTCTCTGTCATGCATTTAATTCATTGTTCCTTTAAAAACTTCAGGGCTTAATTAACATCAAATTATTGTCGCAATATATCGCACGGATGGTTCCTTCGAAGAAATCAAAATGAAAGTAAGTACGAAAATTATCATTCTCAAGAATGATTCACTGTTGTCCGCCGTAATCTTGATCTTCGCAGATGATGCATCTCACTCTATAGAAGCCGGTTAAAGAGAGACAGGAAGAAAGTTCGATCTAATCAGCGACTGAAAAAATAATAAATCTATGGCCCCGTAAGGAGGAGAAAAAAGGAATTTGTTTGAGCTAAAATCAAGGATCAATGCCGATCTGCATTTTTAATTTGCTTTGTCGATCGGCCACAGTGATACTCGAATATCGAAATCTTCTATAAAAAAAAAACAAAACAAAAACAAAAACAAAAAAAAAACAAAGAATGGCGCACCCGAGCATGAGGATACTGCTTAAATTTTAAATCAGTATACGCCGGTTCAATAAACTTTATTAATGTCATTTATTGTATTTGACGATCCATCTTCGAATGCGTTAATAATAAATCAGAAACATATTTGCCCTCTTTTGACTTTACGGTATCGTAAAACATCGGGAAATAGAGCGTTGATGAATTTTATTGTGTTGTTTAAAACTGCCTTTACATGGTTTAATGGTTATTGTTTGAAGATAATTTTAATTAAATCGTCTGATTCGCGAGAAATGATAAGAAGACAAATTTTATATGCTCAAAGATATCAAAGCACAAAGTAAAGTCTGTATAAATCATCATCGATAAATATTTAACTTTTTAGAGGAAAAAGTAATAATAATAATAATAACAATAATAATAATAATAATACTAATAATAATAAAAGAGCCAATTTTACCGATGAATAAAAGTAATATTCGAGTAATGCCGTCGAGTTTAGTGATAAATCACGCGAGGAGAAATAGATGAAAAGATAAATCGTTAAAGTAAAAACAATCCTATCCATTAAAATATAATAAATTCTTATCGGCTTGGCTGAAAGGAGACGAAAGCGAAATGTTAATATTAAATGGAGATCGAAATGAATTTTCCTTTCTCCTTACATTATAATTCGTAACTGTATTTATCTAAAGATAATACCTTCAAGATGCATTCCATTGAAAATTTCTTTAATCCCATTCGAATGACTGTTGATTCTTCAAATAAGCAGTCCAATTAATTTCAGGCAATAATTGTTCTTAATAATAAAGTGGATCCGAAGGATGTTTGAGTTAAAAATTTAAACGAGGGCTCAAAGTGTGCGTAAGAAATGCGGGTAAAGAAAAAAATACTTTAAGAGAATGATATTAGTACGCAACTAATTTAAGGTCGAAGGAATAAGAGAAAAATGATTTACGAGAACTAATTAAAATGGGGCGCAGTAATTTTACACCATCCACACCGAGGTAATTCTAACGAAGATATATAGCGTTGCGAGGCAGCTTCCGATACGTAAGTATAAAATATTCTGGGCGAAGAAAGCCGCGTTTTCCTTCATGCAAACGATAGGCGGATCTCTTCTCCCTACTATTTACGAGGCAAATGATTGGCGCACGATAAATAACGAGTGGCATACATATTTCGCACCGATCGGACCTTGTAAAATGTTATTTGTTTTCATGGTTAAATAAAAAAAAAAAAAAAAAAAAAAAAAAGAAGAAAAAAAAAGAGCAGAGCCGAGCAGAAGAGAACAAAAGAAAAGAAGCGGAAAGCAAGGAGAAGAAGCAGTGGGGGTATTAGCGCTGGGACGGTGCTGGGACTGTGCTGGGACGGTGCTGGGACGGTGCTGGGACGGCGGTAAAGAGGAAGAAGGTGCGTGTGCGGGTGCGGGTGCGCGCGTGTGTGCGTGGTATGAAAGAGGTAAATGGGACGAAGGGAAAGAGGAAAGGGGAAAAAAGTTTTTCAAGAACGATATTTTGGAATAGGAATCAAGAGCAATCGGGATATAATTTACGAGCGGCGACGCAACAACGCCAACGCAAGTCCGACAGTTTTTTTCAATATCAGTAATTCAACTAATGTTAATAAATCAAATTATCGTGAAAACTCCATTGCGCTCTCAGCCAAGCCTTCAAGTGGCCTCTCTATCTACAATGACAATAGCAAGCGGTAATTTATGGAGATTAGCATTCGAAAGTTGAATTATTTGAAAAAATTGTTTCGGCAGCGGACTTTCATACTGGCCTGGCAAAAGTATTAAAAGATTAAATATCCATAACGATAGGAAAGTTCTGCTCGAGCCAATACAAGATAATTCTAATTAAATTGCTTAGCAGCAGTCACGTGTGCGCCCGACTCCGAGCTCAAAAGCCAATACGAATGCACGGCCAGTGAGATAATTCTCCTTCCACTTGCCTTATCGAATCGATTACCCGCTAAGAATTATAATTTCCGCAACTTGACCAACTCGTTGAACTTTGATGCCGTTGTGCCGCTTTTCTGGCTCATTGCCCCTTTAGGTACTAGCGGAAGGTCACCCCACCCCTCACTCGCTTCGTCAACTCGATACCGCCATTCGGAGCTCTGTCGGGTTCGTCGTTCCATCAAATGTAACATTAGACATGCAGGGGCTCGACCTGGTTCGGCGCAGTCTATCGGACATCCGCGAATAACCGAGAGGTGATGGGGGGTGGGGGGAGGAGGGGACCACCGACGAATCGTACTACGCGTCTCACCTACCGCTAATGATCCCTTATCGGCCGAGTTCAACTGAGTAATACAATGAAGGAGGAGCGTGGGACGTACTTTAGATCGAACGTCCATTGAAGGTTGAAAAGTCGTGGGGGATGGGGTAGGGGTAGGGGAGGGTGGGTTACTGAATAGGAGCCGATCGGCACTATCTTTTTAATAGTCGCTCAATTTTTTACGGGCTCCCTACATTTTACGGGTTCAATTTACCAGGGGAAAGCGATTTATCACCTATTATTCACAGACTCGTCGTGCCAGCGCCTAAGAATCGGCCTCGGAGGCAAAGGATTAAGCTATTTTATTAAACTTTGAAGAGAGAAGAAATTCCGAGTCGCGTTGAATGTACATTTATCACGAGTAAAATTGCCGCTAACGTAATGAGGGTTCGTAAAGTCGTTTGCTCTCTCTCTCTCTCTCTCTCTCTCTCTCTCTCTCTCTCTCTCTCTCCATATCATTCTTAGGCGACGAAAATGCCGGGAGCAGTAAACTAGTGATCGCTAAATCCTAAGCCATTTATCACAGCATGCCTTGATACTCGTGATGCGAATCATTGTCGTCGTGAGATTCACAGGAGAGTTGACAGTGCATTAGGTGCACATGCGCAGCTGCTAGTCTAATAGGTCGAGTCTTAGAGGAGCTAGGCAGTCTCTAGCTAGACGGTTCACTCCCAAGAGATAGGTTATCGGTGCCAGCCTCACCAGCACCGCAATATTACACATTTCATGGATACAGCGTTAGGATCCAGGCCGTAAGGACTGTTGTCGTTAAATGTGAAAGGTCGATTGAAATGCTGAAATGGCAGGCGGTTTGCGCTCAACGTCTACGTTTTTCCCGCGTATACGGGTGGTGTTTGCGAAGGGGAAGGGTTGAAGCGGCGCTTATTAATTATTAATTAGTCCTTCCTCGTGGTCCGCTACGCTACGGCTAGCCGTACGGTAGAGCGCGGTCGGTTACAGGTGCAATGTGCGCTAGCCGAGGGCGGGACCCTGCTCGTGTCGGTGCTCGTGATGGATAGGGATGGGAAGGGCGGGGATGGGGGGAGGGGAGTGTCACCGCGGATAGCGAACGAGCTCTCGGACCTTATGAATAAGTACGTTAGTCAGGGGACGGGGTACGGGGGCCGGGGGACGGGCAACGGGACAATGGGCGCGAGGTAGTAAATCGGGGAAGGAAGGGGCGAGGTGTTGCGCTTCTGTCGATGCGGATGACGGTGCGCGGAAGGGCTGGAGGAGCAGCTAAGTCTCCCCGAAGGCAGAGCGGGTGCTCGGCGGTAGAGCTCGTGGGCCCGCGGGCCCGCGATCCCTATCACCGTGCGCGTAAGCGCACGCAATCTCGGACGTTCATCAAAGACGTTCGTCGCGAAAGAAATAATCGCTGGCTCGCGCGAGACTTAGGAATGCCGAGAAACACGTGTAGGAGTAATCGCGGGTCGCCCCCGCCCCCTTGCCCCTCCTTCTGCAAACCACCTGGGTCGAGGGGGACCGTCATTACTTATTTCACATCGATAGCGCATGCTCTGTGCGCCGGGATAGGATAAATAAATCTGGTGCACAAATGGCTTATTTCCGCTGCTACGTACACCAGATATCAGTTCCCCGATCTCCGGGGTCTCGAAGGCTCCTCCACGGAATATTCATCGTTCGAACATAAACAAGAGTACGGAGGAGCTTGACAGAAGGATGAATCGAGAACGAAGACAATTATCCCGAGAGTCCGTAAGCGTGAGCATACTGGGGTCGGTCGGGAGGGAGGGATGGAGGGTTGGAGGGGGGAGGGTGTAGCACCGCGAGGACGAATTAACCCATCGAAAACAATTATAAGAAATAATTTTGTTAAATTACGCGCTCTTGGTCTCGGTACTTGCTCCGCTTACGATGGCACGAATACCCTCATAAATAATACAACTGTTCGCGGAAAGGTATTACGTAACATTAATTTTCTTAAATTTGCAAGAAAACGGCAGCGAGCGCAATAATAAGGGAGTGAGGGAGTGAGGGAGTGACGATGGGACGAGGGGCCGAGGGGAGGAGGAGGAAGTCCAGCTCGACGGGTGCAAGGAACCCTGAAAAAGCAATTAGATCGAGCGAAAAGGGCAGTCGGACGGCAGGGCGGGGGTGCGGGACCGGAGGTAGTGGGGCGGCAAAAATTGAAGTATCGTTTCAGCCAAATGCGAAGGGCCGAGTGAATCCCTACCCAAAGAAATCCTGGACGCGCAAGGACTCGTCGGGCTCGCGTGGCGTGGTACAGTACGTCGGCGCTCGGGTAACTCGTTCACCACGGGTAATTATCATTGAAGCCGCCTCCCGTCGATACTTTTAGCCGGCACGGCTTTTAAAAGTCAAGCCACAAGAAGGAAGGGCCTTTATACGCTTGGTCGAACGAGCCCTTCCAACACTCTCCCGCTCCTTCCATCACGAGTTCGAACTCTTACCATTAATATCGCTTCCCAGGGTTTTCGCGAATTTTCTTTGCCGATTCTATACTACGGAAACGGCGCTTTTCATCCCACCCCCCTCGCTCCCTTTCACCAATAATCTTCTTTCCATACGGGATGGAAGGCCAGGGCCCCGTCAATGATTTATAATATCAGTACAGTCGGGGCCTACTTACCCAAATCGTATATAATGAATGCGAATGATCGAATAATTCTCAAAGAATCTAATACTTCTTGAGACATAGATAGACATAGAGATATAGATAGAGATAGAGAGAGAGAGAGAGAGAGAGAGAGAGAGAGAGAGGGAATAGGGGTTCGCTGCCTTAACGGTAACGTCTCGCCCTCGATAGTGTAAAAAGGGCAGTCGAGCGAGAGAAAGGCGTGTATTGAGAAGGATAAGCAGAAGACGGACGGCTTGATACCATGAGAAGCGTCGAAACGTCGCGGTTCAAGGATCATACGCGCAATGCCGCGTGCGTGTGCGCGTCTCCCTCCTCAACATCCTCCCTCCCTCTTTCCCGTTGATCCCGAAAGAATCGTGCCGCGCAATTAGAAGCCCCCCCCCTCTTCACCACACTACCTCGAGGGAGTAAATATGCACGTATATGCCCGCCCGCCCTCCCCTGACGCCGCATCAGCTCGAATTTTTCGATTGGCAGGGGTTTCCTAGGCGTGAAGAAGGGATTCTCTCGGATTTATCGGGGATCACTTAAAGGACGCGGCGATATTAGAAATCAAGTGCGCAACGCTCCTAACGGCCGTCTCATCCTCCCCTTACGGCTAATCATTTTCACATAAGCTAATGGCCCGACTGAAAGTGCAATGCCACTTAAACCACTTCGCACTCTGCCAATAGGCGTGTTTGCATTTCCGAGTCGAGGAGATAAGCCTTGAAGGAAGAATCGATGCATTCATCATTGGTGCAGCGGTCGCTAGGGCCGACGGCGGCTAGGGGCTCTTGCCATTATCGCTCGGCTTCTTAGCGAAAAATCTTCCCGCGGCGAGAATTTGTTGAGAATCGCTTGAACATGAAGGAAACGTCTTCCGCGAACAACCTTATCCCCCCAACATAGTGAACTCTTTTAGCTTTCTTACTTACGGAGCGCGCTACTCGCCAAATCTAACGGGCCTACACACCCAGAGCTCTTCCTTCTTCTTTATTTTTTTTTCTTTTCTTTTTCATCTATTGATCCCACAGATAAATGATAAGCTGATAATCGCTTGTTTGCCTGATACGCGCATAAAGTTGAGAAATTTAATGATTATTTATATGAGCGCGGAACGTTCGACGCCGCAGAGGCCAATTTCAATAAATACCATTTTATTATTAATAACCCCGGCCTCTATTAATATACAATTATATAATATAATACGGCAATGGGCAGTCGGTAACATATCGTATCCGATGCAATTAATTTGCAGGCGAATTTAATGTTTTCTGTGCAATGCCGGATTTATTAGATTCACACAACTTAGCCTGTCAATTTCGTAAAAAAGAGAGAGAGAGAGAGAAAAAAAGAAAGATAAAAGAATGAAAAGAAAAAAATAAGTGAATAAAAATAAAAGAAGCGATCATAATAAGCGATACGACAGTGAGAAGAATGGTGTAATAGAAATTTTAATGATTTATTGAAATAATACAATTACCCGGCGTTAATTAACATGACCATATTGATTTACGTTGAGTGCCGGCAAAAAACGAAACCCTTATAATTTAAATGTAGCACATAGTAAATGCTTTCTTCTTACATAAAATGTTGTAAATTGTTTATGAATTATCTAATCGCTCGAGTACCGCTTTATAAAAAGTAATTATATCGTTAATGCGTAAGTGCCTTTTACAGCTAAAAACGTAAGCTATTAATTTATTCTCGTCGAGCCGTCGAGGAAGGAAACGTAAGGTTTGCTGTTAAAGAGGGCATATGTGTATGTAAATAAATCGGTAAAAAGGAGAAATTTCCTAGATCACGCGAAGCTCTCGAGAAAAGATCTTTTGACAAGCTCCACGGGAAATAAAAGGAAAGCCCGTGAACTCGCCATTCCGAAAACATCGGAGTCCTTGCAAAATATAACAACATTATACTGGTTCCTTCCGTTAAAAGGCTTAATCCACTAAATTACCCGCCACCCTTATTTACTTAGGGTGGTGGGAGTCCATTTTATTTTCCTCGACCAAAGAAAAAGCACGACGTGGTGCGTGGTGGGGTTATTGGGGTATGGGGGGGTATGGGGGGTGGGAGTGGGGGTAGACTGGTAACAATGAAGGGCGAGAGTGGTGCTAGTGAGCAAGCGGTGATAATAAATAGGAGGATTTCAGTGGATCTCAATCTCAATCTCGCTTGCGTGATCTCGAAAGACGAAGAAAATGCTCCCGATGGCCAGCTTAAAGCCAAGGGGTCGCCCCTCCCGATCCGCTCCAGCCTATTCACCATTCGTGCATAATACGAGTGCACACGCACAGGGGCAGGCGTACTTCCACCTTCCGTCGGCGCTTTCCCGCCATCGGCAGCTCGCACCTGCTGTTTACGGGAACCGACGCCGTTCCCTACCGACCCCATACCTCCCTCCACCTCTCTCTCTCTCTCTCTCTCTCTCTCCTCTCTCTCAATACCCCTCCCCACTCATGGCACAAGCCGCAGATCTCGCACCACCGTGCCCCTCATAACCCGGACCGCAAGGCCACCCGATCGACAGAACATACCTTTTCCGAATCGGCCTCTTATGCGTTTTCGAAGCCCAAGCGCGCGAAATAACGATTTTCGGGCCTTATGACCCAATTTTTTCCAGCTCCGTTGCCGTTGTTGTTGTTGCTGTTGTTGTTGTCGTTATTTTTTCCCTGTCATTTCCAGCACTACTTACATCATTGTAATGGCATTTTTTATCAGGTCGGATGCTTTTTTATAGAGTCGAGGATTATTTAATCGCCGTATTTTTGCCAGTCCTGGGAGGGCTTTATTAATTCACCGGACGGTTAATTACGCGGATCGCCATTTTAAATACAAAGTCATCGATGTAATTGTCTGGCATTAAATATTTTCCTTAGTTGAAGAAAGAGGCCTGACCGATTTCACAATTAACTGCAATTGTAAGGCAAATACTAAACGGGCCTTAAAGCGTTCCGGCTACTTTAATGTTTCAATTTATATAGTCCACTTCAAGAGCAAAATGAAATAAGAGCAATTACGAAATACGTTAGTTGGCGCACTGATTTTGTTTAGAATTCATTCTTGGTAATCGCTTAAGGTATCCACGGACTTTCATTTTGAGGAACTCATAAAGAATAAGGCTTCTTTTGATCGCTCGTAATGCACGAATGAAGCATTGCGCTATAACATATCAACGGCTCGCCCAGATCATAACGTATAATGGTAAATTAAATTTCCGTCGATAAATTTGCATACGAAATCAAGGAAGAAAGTTTTTCTTGGGGGCACATTACACAGTAATTAAAAGTGATTCACGAAGTGGCATACTTTCGCAAAAGCGCCGAAATGTATATGTGTATACGTAGGTGCGTACATTATTCCCGGCTCTTCGATAATTACGAATGAATTATTGATGCAAGTCGGGCAAAAAAAAAAAAAAAACACCTTGTGTATATTAATATAAAAGTTCCGAGCGATCAATAAAATCCGTAATCTGTACGTTCATCTGTAATGCGGATGATTGCATTGAGTTATCGAACGCTCGTCCCAAATGAGACACGGAGGCTTCTGCCTTATTCCTCTTGCTCTCTTACTTTCTTTCGTTACGCTCATCAGTATGTGTATGCGCGATACAGTTTTAATTGAGCGCCTAGGTATCGCTACGGAATAATGGAAATTTAGTTTCTTAAGATATATCGTCACGGCTCCTAAGTGCCAATACGTGTCAATTAAATGATGAAATTGCTGATACAAGCCGAAGCAGAGGATTTCGGCATTACAAAAATTAGGTAAAAAAAGAAAAAAAAATAGAAGGAGAAGAGAGAGAGAGAGAGAGAGAGAGGAGGGAAAGAGATAATAAAAAAAAAAAAAAAGGCAAGAAAAAATTTAAGGAAGTCGAATGGCTAATATCGTGGCAGGGAACAGTTATAACGTCCCTCATTACACGGAGTTATTGGTCGAGAAAAATAATTAAAAAGAAGGAGCGGAGATGGATGGAAAGTCCGAAAAGCAGGGTCGGTCGAGGAAGCCGACTCGACGGGACGGGGCTTACAAGATTTTGATTAAGGCCCTTATTGAGTCGAAAGTGCACATATTGGCTCGGCATTACGTGCCGCGACAGAGCGTAATTTTTCTCAGAGAGGAGCACCGGCAGCAGAAGCACCGGCAACACCACCTGGATTGCGCACGTCATTGACGATGAAGGCTGGCACCTCTCCCGTGCGGGCCTCCGTCCCTCCCCCCTATCCCTCCGTACCTCCCTCCGTCCCGTACCGCAACCCCTGCCACGGGGAGCCGCAAGAAGCGGCATGATTCCGGAAGCAAGCGGTCGAGGAGAGCGTCTCCGTGGCTTAACGCGCGTGTGCCCCTCGCGTGTAATGACCCTGAGGATAATGCGAGGAGGGCAAGAAACAAGAGCGCGCGAATATATGTATGACAGCCGGGGTCGGTAGGAAAGCGAGGAAATTGAAAATCCGAAGGTGGGACTGGTTTCGCGCGGCGCAGGATACGGGGTGATTTATCACCCTGGGACCAGAAGAAGGACCTTTCCTTTCTTTTATATAAGACAGGCGTGAGCTTAGCTCGGTTCGCCGATTAATTCGACGGCCCTTTATTCGACGACTCTCGCTGCTTTGCCATTTTAAACAAAGGGGGTGGGGGGGGGCACGTATCGTATTCGGCGGCCAGGAGGAGCGCGTCCGTCCGCTGCGGAATCCAAGGACGGCGATGGATCTGGCCGGCGAATGAAATCCAGTGGTCCGCTCTAGGTAATAGGTGTAGCTGCTAGTCGTCGGGAATTTACGGCTTCCAGCTCGGACATTAACGGCATTAACCGTATAACCGATCGCTCCGCTCCACATCCTTTGAGAAATTACTACGACTTTTACATGTTCCAGCTCTTTTTTCCTTACGCTCCCTTCCTCCCATTTAAATTATTCATTTGTTCAGGCTGCGCTTTACGTTACAGGTACTGCTGCAGCGTCCTTTCTTCTTCCTCTTCTTCTTCCTCTTTTTTTTTCTTTTCTTTTTTTTTCTACTTCATTTTATCTTCCCCCCCCCCTTTTTTCCCCGTGCCAACATCGCTGTTGCCAGGACGTGCCACGCTTTGCATTACTAATATTCCCTCCCTCCTGGCCGTACGACCGTACAACCTCTATAGGCTGAAAAAACTTTGATAATGCGAAATACCAAATGCATCTAGGCTGCACTCGGCAAAGACAAGCCAAAGTTAATCGAGTAAAAAATATCTCGTGCTCGCGAACGCACGCGTGCCTCTATGCCAGCAAGCAGTACGTATCATTATCCGAGACAACTCCCGAGACGACAACTCCCGAGAACTCCAGAGAACTCCAGAGAACTCCCGAGAACCCCGAGTGCTTATCCGTCATGAATGAGGAGGAGGTGGAGGAGGTGGAGGAGGTGGAGGAGGAGGAGGAGGAGGAGGTGGTGGAGGACGGCAGGCGCGTCTTGTAGAGGCTTATAAGAAATGTCCAGGTCGAAAGTTAACCTGAAAAACGAGACCATTATCCTTATGTAAAGGAATAGCAGCGGGGGCAATCCCTTTCCGAGATCCTGCCATTGCAGTCACTAAGAGATAATTACCATTCTTGAAGCTCTTCCCCTCCCCCTCCCCCTACCCCTTAACCTTCGTGCACTTACACGCCCGCAATTACAATCTCAATGCTTCCTCGCTCCCTCCGTCGCGCCCGGCCCTGTCCAACACTCTCCCCCTTTATATTTCTTTTACCTTTTGCGCCTTACACTTCCGCACGTTCATTGTCTATGATTAATGCCCCGGCCCTCGCCAACCTCCCTCCCGCTACCCTATATTCCGCTAAACTTGACCTTTTCAATGTAACGAGGACGTTGCCGCTGCCGGTTAGCTGATCGAGCCAATAACCTTCGAGGGCTCGGGTTAAAATACGCTCGAATCATATTCTCGTAGCATCATCTTCGTAAGTAAACGAGCAGTACAATGTCACATGTCACTCGGAATCCTCGGTCTGTCGCCTTGTAATGCAACTACGTAAAATCGATGCCTGAATTGCGGATCGGAGGGCAAAGTCGCGATAAAAATTTGGCAACTACCTCATTTCCATGGCCTATTTAGAATTCCCGGTATTCCTCTATTCCGAATAGCCGAGTTATTAGAAAGTTATGGCCTCGTTGCCTAAAATCGATTACTACGTGAGTTAAGAATAACGTAATCATTCATTCCCTCCCGCGGTTTAATTTCGGAATCGGCCGAATCCGTGGGAGTTACCGAAAAATCCACGCCGATCTTCGCGTGGGCGTGTTCGCCGAGGGAGAGAACGACTGGATTAAGCAACTTTCACCAGCCGCCGGTAGCTTTTCCGCGCTTTTCCGAAGGAATTTCTCGCGACAACGCGGGCGTCCGGAGAAAAACTCGACCTTTCACTCGTCTGTCCGGGATCGAGCGTCGCCTCATGAAAAAGACGTTTCCTCTGTCTCCCCCCCCCCTACTGCCTGCGCAAGCTCCTTCGCAGACGAACCGGATTCGCTCGACCAGCCCCCCGCGAGCCCCGGCTTGCCACCACGGAGCTTAACTTTCCCTCGATTATTCTTGTCTTAATTACGTACAAGCGACCCCCGGCCTTTATTGTTCCAAAAAGCGAGTTTCCTACACTCACACGGCAACCTATCTACTAACGATTATCGATCCTTATAGCGCCGACACTACCCGATAATCCAATAAAATTAAAAGATTCTCTGCTCAAGTATGCCTCTCTTTTGATCATCTCTTATTAGAAAATTACATGCCTCCGCAAAGATCCCGATTACCGAAGCTCAGAATTTCATTGTCTTTTGGTAACGCAAGACCAGATTATGTTTACTGTAAATACATAGGCAGCTTGGCTTTTTTCAGCCTTTCGGACCTTTCATAAACCTTGCTTTACTCGCACTTTTAATTAAGAGACAGGTTACGGTTCCCTATATGCGGCATTGCGGCATTGCGGCTACTAAATCCGCCGGCCGCTCGATCTAAGAGGCCAACTACTCGATTACTGGACCGAAATCTTGTTCATTAGATCGCGTTCTTTTGCCGAGTCGATCAATGAGAAAAGTCACATCCATGCGTCCGCGAAGAAAAACACTTTAGAAAGCGTCCACTCGTTTTACTAATTAACGAATAATCTACTTCCAACTGTGCTTCTCCTTGCCTTTGACTCTGTCCGACAAGATTTGGCCGCCGTTGAGCCGCTGGGGCTGGAGGGCAGTGGCCAGATTCTGAATTGACCTTTCCGTGGCTCGTTCACTTGCCTTACCGTAATATATATATATACATATTTGTTAAAAGAATTAAATTATTCGTATTTGAAAGCAATATATGTATATTTATGATAGGATCGTCGTCAATTGGTTTCAATATTCTCCTTACTATGTTAATAGTATAACTTTGGGATAACCTGTATTTAAGAGGATTAAAGTTCTCTTTCTTATTTGTTTCCCAAGAATAGAGCTTATTCAGTATCTGCTGTTTTGAAATAATTGCGGTCTGCAGTAAAACATTAACTGTTCATAAAAGAACGATTCGTGTTTTAAAAATTCAACATGAAACGTATAATTTATTTTATATAATTAATACCTGATAATTTACTGTAGATCTAACGTGTTTTTGAAAATTTCAATTAATATAAAATATATTTGAAAAAGTAAATAGAATTTTTATACGAATATTGACTATTTTATAGATTTGATTTTATTAATTTAACAAAGTACATGTTTATTATTTACGATTTGCACGTAGAAAATATAATTTATTCGATAATTACTGATAATTAAATTAAAAAATTTATATAGAAAATAAATAATATAATAACGGTTAACGAAAAACTTTATCTATGGATTTTATGAATTCTTTGAATGCCACTTCAGTCATTCAGTTTACATTAACAGAATATACAAAGTTATAATAAAACGTATACCTTGTAAATGAAATGTAATTTTAAAATTTTAAATTGATTATTATTTGAAGAACGCTTATTATAAAAAATTGTTAAAATGTACAAGTTAAAATGTAATAGGAAGCAAAGCAATCGAATATCATTTGGTTTTATCAAGAAAACCTAACTCATTCGATATTATCGATAATATTATAAATTTTTATACGAAACGTTTAAGAAAAATGTACGCTGCCGAGCAATGAAGTATCATGTTTGTAATATTTATACTCTTGTCAAAATAAAGAGGGTTTAAAAAATATTTTATGAGACATAATCGGAGCTAAAAATTTAATACAATACCGAGGCATTATACATGATTTATTAGTTAATATTCAATACCAATTAACAGAGTGATTTAGATATAAATTTCTATTGATCCAATAGTTATATTTGGATATTATAATGCTTAGTCCCGTTTTGATATAATTTCTTTTTTTAAGGTTTCAGCGTAACAAAACCTCTTTCAAGCAGACTGTGGAACGTGAGGAAGGTAGGGTAAATATAAAAAAAAAAAAAACTCATCAGATTATCAATAGAAAAAATGATAGAGGTCGTCCGAATCGGAGATAAATTTTACACGTGAATGTAAATCTGTTCTCGATTCTCTTTCTTGCAATATTTTACCACCGTGAATTAGCCAAATGATAAATCGGTGGTTGCGCATCTATCATTAGGATACGGAGACCGGGGCTGTTCGAATCAGGTATTTGAATTAAACACTGTCACCCCTTTCTCCTCGGTGCGAGAGATTCGTCACGGTCAAGAAGAGGAAACACCTGGCAATGGATACAGATGTATTGCGGTAACGCGCAAAGAGAGGGATAGAGAGGTATAGAGAGGTATAGAGAGGTATAGAGAGGGATAGAGAGGGATAGAGAGAAAGGGAGAAGGGCACGCGTGACTCTTGCTCTTGTGAAAGAAAGTGCGAATGGGATCCCTTTAAAAGGTTGCCTATTTGATGGACGTGTGCCAATAAATAATCGCGATGATATGCATCATGTCGCTGAAAAATGTATCGATTGATCGCCTTATTTAAATTCCGCCTTTGAACTCTGTGTATTAGCTTGATAGCCATGGAGAATCAAATCTTTATAGGCTAAACGTTTTATTTATAGAATAACGATTGAACAATGCGGGTATTGATTGATGCACGCCAGCTCGCCAATGAAATTTTGATTATTATGTGAACAGCAACGAAGGCCTTTAAAACATTACAATGTCGTATTGTTCCTTTTTTTCTTTTTTCTTTTTTTTTTTTTTTTTTTTTTTATTACTCCCCTCGCCATCCCCCCGTCAGCCCGCCCCAATGAGATTACAGGTTTTCACTATCCGTTTGCATATTTGTTTAAATTTCGTATATTTGCTGGCAATAAAATACTCTGCCCGTTAAGGCGACTTTGGAAACTTGTGTCCTTATGAATACGTTTTTTATTATTTAAGAAAGCTAATTGTCTTTACTGGCCTGGTATTTCGCCTTGGAGAGGCATGGAGAGGCTAGTATTCGTAGTAAAGAGGGTTAGGGTCTCTCTCTCTCTCTCTCTCTCTCTCTCTCTCTCTCTCTCTCACGAAAATATTCGTAGTAAAGAGGGAGGTCGTGGTCAGTCGGAAAATGGCACTTGCGCATGTAATCCCTCCAGTTCCGAATTATCCGAGAGATTCGACGTTGTTCTGATGTAATGCGAATTGCGGAAACGGGCACTAAAAGCCAATGGTCTTATTAAAAAAACTCGAGCCGTGTTCTGTCCAACTTAAATGTCAGCAATACAGCGACTGACAATTTAAACCCGCGTATTATGCTAAACTCGAGGCTGAAACGTCCGCGTGGATACGATAAATGTTCTAAGAATAAGAATTCGCCTTCCTTAATTCATTCTTTAAATACGGCCTAATGAAGAAACGAAGTAATGGACTTCTTCGTAATAATAATTATACGGAGTTGGAATAAATATAATTTATTCGGATACAGATGAAACCGGCGCTGACATTTAAATAGCCTCGAGACGTTTTAAATACTTGCAAGTCCAAAGCTTACTGGAGACAAAATGGATTTCCGGAGAGGCGAAATAAGCGGTAGGTTATTGCAAAAGGTCCGTCGCTCGGTGCTCCTGATATCCGAATGAAGCAATAGTCAGAGGAGCGTGTCGTCGGGATAAGAAGTCAAAGACCGGAGGGTTCTCCGGAATATCCGTGCAATGGGGAAAGTACTTTGCATGCGGGCCGCGCTTTGAACTGTCCTCACCACGACGCATAGTTATAGGGCCCCGGTTCTCCCGTAACCTGGCCCCGGACGAATACGCGCACCGGCATTCGTCCGAGTGCGGTGCATCCATTGAAAGTAAGAAAAAGTTCGGGGCGAGGAGAGGGCAAAGAGAGAGAGAGAGAGAGAGAGAGAGAAATAAATTGGCGAATACGGCTCCTTGACGCCCCCCCCCACCCACCCACCCTAAAAAAAAACTAACTAGCCGATCATTATTCTACGCGCGTAGCTTATTGTTCGCGGAGGAGTGCGCCAATGAGTTACGAGATAATGATTGCTAATTATGAGTACCCACGGCTAATTTTAACGCCCGAGACAGGGGCTCGCCATCAGGATATATTAATGCAGCTCCGCTATATTGCCGTATCGTTTTAATTTAATCTTCCCGAGGGTATTAATAGCAATATACGAACAACGGAAAAATACTTTAGCCATTCGATTTTAACACACACACGCCCCGCGCGTTTGTCATCTTCCCTTTACTATTATTACGCCGGTTAATGGATTTTGCCTCATACCATCCTCCCCCTTTCATTTCTTCGTTCACACATACTCCTTTTCATTTATTAATTTATTTATTTATTTATTTACTACATGAGCTCCGTCCGAGACTTTTTCGTCTTTATCTCTGGGCGATTATCCTTAGTTATTCGCCTCTTTAACGGTATTGCATCCCAACTGTCTGTATTTTCTCCATTTTCTTTTCCTCCCTATTCAGGAGAACTCGGGACAACAGAAATAATCTCAACTGAAATAATTTGACTACTTTACGCAAAATCACATCGCTTTGCAATCACAATTAGATGTGAAACGCTCTCTCTCTCTCTCTCTCTCTCTCTCTCTCTCTCTCTCCCCTATTCTTTTCTATTCTTTTATATTCCTTTTTATTCCACTTGACATGAAACAGTCCCGTTTCGTTTCAAATTTCTCCTGGTAGTCCGCTTTCAAGAAATCTAGTCTACCCAATGATATCCTTCTAAATGCTACACATTAATCCTTATTTTTACAATGTAATGATGAGAAAAGCTGCCGTCTCTGACCCCCTTTCCCAATCTTCGGTTATGTATTTTAAATGACGTCCATAACCAAGAAAAGAGGGGATGCGGCGGGAAGAGCCGAACCGACTGGGGCATTCGAAGGCATTCGAAAACGAAAATCATCACCCGCGCATGAAGCCAATAACCAAGGCAATTGCCAAGGAGCTAAAGAGTTAAAGGGGCACGTTTATCAAGGCCGAGGCAATGAGAATCGTTTAATTTCCCGGTGGCTAATTGGCCGATAAAACGGCGTCGCTGCGGTCGCTGCCGGCATACGTCGGGCAAGGGCGGGTCGGTGGGGGGCGATTGGGGGGGGGGTGATTGGGAGTCGAGGGGGGAGGGGGGAGGGTTAACGGGCTGGCTTAGCTAGGAGGCACAACAATGGGCTCGAGCCGAGCGATAGCCTTCCTTAGTCCCAGGATCTGAATTTGTTATGCGTCAGTGGTGCCCACGTGGTGGAAATGAGCCTCGATTAATCCAATCGGATTCGTCGCGAGTGCGCCCGGAATTATGAAGTTGTTCCCAAGGGATCGTTAATTTGGCCGCCGGCATTGTGACGCGACAATCGTTTTATCGTCGTAAGTAGCTTTTTAGTTCAGTTCGACTATCGTCCAACGACGATTCTTTGGCCACCCCTTATACGCACTACATAATCCGAGAAATATATTTTTTTTTCCTCGCCTCAATGGGCTTCGCGCGTCCGCTGTCATTACTTGCCATCTGCTGGCAAGAACTACGCCTAAGAACTAAAGCAACTGTAGCGCTCGAGATGATCGGTCCTTACCTGCAACATAAATAAATAACAATAAATAAATAATTGTTACGGACGGACAGGACAATACTAAATTATAATAAAATATCATTGGGAGCAGTTAGTTTTGATTTTTTTTCCCCTTAACCATTTATTTCCATTTAGAAATTGCCGTTCTCGTCGGATAGGTAAGCGATAGATTAAATATACGTAAGATAGAGCGAAGTCGAGAAAGAGTTGCGGCGGTGATTAAGAATGCCGCGTTTAAAGTTAAAACAATGTATAACGAATGCGCGTGCAGGGTAGAAGTGGTGCAATGGGAGGGGGAAGAGGCGGATTCGAATGGTCAATGCGACCGAGCCACAAAGAAAATATAACGAAACGTGTACGCGGCGCATTCGCGTTAGTCTGATAAGACGAGGCTGCAGCAAAATCATTCTAAAGATCCGGACAATGGGTATTGTAGCTTTGATTTTGATTCGGTCGCGTCATTTCTTCCGACTCCATTGGCGCCAAGGACGACGTTGATGAATTTCAACTGATGATAATAAAGTTAAATTGCTCGTCATTCCGACGAGGTTATTTCTTGGAGTGAAGTTCAATTCCATAAAAGAATTGCACGAAAAAATTCGGATCTGCCCTTTTAAATTATTTTAAATCATCGTCGTCGTCGTCGTCGTCGTCGTCCTCGTCGTCGTCGTTCATATTGATGTTGTTATTGCTGCTGCTACTACTACTACTACTACTACTACTGCTACTACTGCTACTACTACTACTACTACTACTACTACTACTACTACTACTACTACTACTACTACTACTACTCTGCTGCTGCTGCTGCTGCTGCTGCTGCTGCTGCTGCTGCTGCTGCTGCTGAGTAACTGATTACTAGAGATGGTGAGGCAGAATAAGTTTCGGGGCTGGAGAACCAGTGACAAGAGAAGAACGCGACGAGTACGAGTGGCAATTTATATATGCATACGTAGAGAGCACGTGATTGCGCGAGGAGGATGGATGTAATGAGGACCAGCCAGGTCGGATGAAGGAATATCAATTATTGGCGCAACGTCGATAGGCGCAACGTCCGGAGCATAATTTTACACGTCGTAAAAGAGCCGTAAATTCCGAGGAGAGGGACAGTCGTACATTGTGTCAACCGGGCAGAAAACGAGCGATGCATCGTATGACGCACGTTGTATCTCGAGCCGCGCAAGCCGCAATATAAAGCCAAGCTTGAGCCCCAACGGAATAAGGAAGATGACCCCGGCACCGGCACCGGCCCCACTCCCGTCGGCTGCCGTCTTTTTACGAGGTGCGCCCATCATAATGGAAACTCAGCGTGGTTAACGACTGCACTTAACGAAGCCTCTGGCTATCTCGTAACCCACATTGCGTAGGAGTGCATCGCTGGGCGTTCACCCGATATGCGGGCGCCACTGACGGCATGATTTATATTTCGGCTCGCCCTGGCCCTTGTCCGGCACTCGCGACTCGCCTCTTTGCCGCGATCATTGGGAACGAAAGCGGCCAGGAAATCGGCGGACAGGGCGGACATGGCGGACAGGGAGGACAGGGCGGACAGGACCTCGATCTACGCTGTCCCCTCCCCAACCATCCCCTCCACAACGACGACGAGCACGAGCACGAGCACGAGCACGAGCACGATTCCTCTCGGCCATTCCACCTCGCTCAGTCCGTGCGTAATAAAACTAATTGCACCACTGGCTGGGATCATCGGCTCTTCGGGTGCGAAGCCGACTCAACGATTCCCGCCGAATGTCATAATTTGTGAATCATTCGCTTCGAGGAAACGCGTCGCGGTGCATGAAATCGGCCTACGCTCCGGTGCCCCCGGAGCGGCCCCGGCTTTTTACAGTCTCTGAAACCGAGCCAAGGTCGGAAGCGGAGCCCCCCCCCCTCCTCCACGCTTAGATAAAATCTCCATCGAATTCAAAATAAGCTGCCGCCCGCCGCTCACAAGTTATACTTAACTTTGGCCCTCGATCCGTTTATCAAGGGGACCATTAATCGAGCGGGGCGAGTAAAAAAACTGCCGATTTTAAGAATGAAATTTTCAACAAAAAAAAAAAGGAAAAAAAAATGAAAAAGTAAATAAATAAAATTGCAGACCGATGGTTAGATAAGTTGGTCTCCAGATATTTCTATTTTGATTTACCTAGTTTTGGGCGAACGGTTAGTCGCTCCTCCGATGATATTCGAGGATTCACGTGTATTCTAAGCATGTAATTGGATAGAGAGGGAGTTACGATTGGGCGTTAAATTTTCGTGAAATCACGTGCTCAGAGATAGGAATTTATCAAAGGGGGCATTAGGTTGAAAGGCCTTTCTATTATCACGGGGGAGGGGGTGGGGTGGTTAGCGGAAATGCAGCGGAGTCGCTTCGACTTCGCGTTCGGCGAGCGTGTAATACGAGTCAGCAGTCCATGTCCATGGGCGGCATTTCTTCGGCATTATAATCTCCAGAGGAAATCAATTAGCCGATTGTTCCGCCACTTTATACGCTTTTTTATGAGTGTATCTTAGCTGAGCTGGAATATCTTGCAGTGCTTTGCGAGTAAAAATCCGCTGGCCCCGGGGGAAATATTAATAATTAGATAGAGGAGGTCGTTTTAAAATTATTCTTACAAGCTCCGATAACGTTTATTGGAAATTCGATCTAGCCAGCGACGTTTTGTGCTTTTATTTATCGCTCGATAAAAGCTGAAACTTTCCTTCTCAATTAAAGAACCGAGAACGCGACGGCTTGTCGATGTAGCCTAGTCAAACATCGCATCGGATTCATTGGAGCACGTAGCCTGTGACTGGGAGACTGCAGCACTCCTCGCAGCACTTCGCGAGGAAGCGCGAATGACATGGGGACATTAAGACATTAATAAAAAAAAAAAAAAAACAAGGGGGAAGCGTATTAAAAAAATATGGTTTAGCGAACATTGTCTGTAATAATGTTAATTCTAGAGTGAGTGAAGGCTTGGAAGGGGCCGGCTAATCCCTTATATCCGAGCAGGCGAATATTGCCGAGTAATCGGATGGCAAAAAGTCTGGACGTACAAGCCGAGTATGAAATGGAAGCGCGGCGATGGCGTTCGCCGTTGGAAATAATGCCGAGCGAATGGAAATGGGGAAATGGTAAGGAAGGACGTATGAAGACCGAGCAGATCGCTCGTGTAATTACTCGTGTAAAGGACTTTCGAAAATCTTTGACTTCTTCATCGCTTCATCTCGTTCCTCTGACCAATCGTGTCCGTGTAATTTTACAAGACTCTTGTCCTGGCAGACTCTCGGCCGTCTTGCGAATCAATAAAACGAGGATTAAAAACCGCTCGGGCTCGGGGCAAGGCTTAGGATCGCGAAAATTATTCACTTAACAATTTTTTATCCATATTTCAGCGCTAATCGATCGTTACAATTCTTCCCCTTTGATCCGGTAATCTACAACGGTTTTTTCACTACAATTTATTTCATACATCTAATTCTTGGACTAATTCTTGGACAGAACAGGCGCCGTAATTATAAAAGCACAGAAACTTGTGGCTTTTCCATCCATTAGTTCCATAAAATTAAATGAATATATAAATAAATCGCTCTCCTTCTAATGTAATTGTACCTTTTAGTAATTGATCTATAGTCGACTGTGCAGGATACGGGAAACGTTACACAACGCATTATTGACTATCGCTTATTAAAACGCATAATGCATGTGATTTTTATGTATTCGGGTGAATTAATAAATGGAAGATTAAAATATTTTTATTGATAGTCGCTGCCGCGACCAGAGGATTAACAGGATTGTTTTTAATTTGTATGCGATAACGCCTTAATCCTTTTTATAATAAAATACATGGAAAACGTTTGAATTAGCATTAGTGGAATCATGATTCTGATAGCCTCGTATTGCCCTTACTAAAGTGAAATTTAACCGTAACTTTGAGATAGCGTATCTAGAGTATACGTGTTTATGCAGAAGCCGATTATTTTTCCGGTCTTACCTCATTTTTCTCCTCAACAAATAATAACGACCGTACAATACGAGCGTAGAATAAATACCGGCCTCGGATATTAAGAGGTTCCGATGAAAAAAGGATAAATGAAAAGTAAGATGTTTCTTAATCATAGAAATTCATTGCTAAATGACGGAAGATTATAAATGTGGTTGTAATTGATAATAAAAGGTCGGGCTTTACGATGTAAAAATCCTTAAGAATACTCTGGTTCAACGATTAATCAGCGCTTGAATTTTTCCTTCGTAAACAAAAATGTAATCGATCGTTAGGAACAAACGCAATAAGGATTACAGTTAATTTGATATATCTTTGAATAAAAAGAGGGGGGGTGGGGAAAGGGGAAAAAAGGGAAAAGGAGAAAAAAGAAAGAAAAAGAAAAAGAAAATCAAGTATTATGGAATGTAATGAACGTTCCGTTAATAGCTCATATATTTCAAAAGTCACAATATTTAACTAAAGGCTAACAACGAAGTACATAATTTATTTGACCATAAAAATTATTTCTCAGCAAAGGATTGAATAAACGATAGTGTTCTGAAAAGGTTATCGAGCTATGGCTATCTACGAGCTAAAGCGGCTAAAAATATTGCATTATAAAAAGTCGAATACAATCGGCCTCATATTAATCGGCTTGATATTAAGAAATCGTCGTCGAGCATTCGTCCGACGCATCGTACAGTCCAAGCCCAATGGGCGGGGTGGGGTTGGGGTGATGGGGGGATAGGGGGTTGAGAGAAGAGGAGAAAGAAGAGGAGAAAGAAGAGGAGGAAAAAGAGGATGAAGAAGAGAAGGAAGAAGAGGAGTAAGAAGAAGAAAAAAGTTAATGGCTTAAATGCCGTACTTATTTCTTCATCTCGCGAAAAATTCCACAAATTGTTCTTTTCTCTTCGCGTTTAATGCGGCATAATAATGTCCGGAGAAAAAGAAAGGTTAGGAAGACGGTGTAAAAATAGTAGATGGAGAGACGAAAACGTGTGTGTTTTCGTAGGCTTAAGCGTAGGCATTCCAGACGTCCAATGATCGAATGAGGAGGTGGGAGGCCGAGGGAGCAAAGCGTAACCGCGAAACAAGTCTCGTTTGTGTCGGGTGCACATGAAGGAGGAGGAATGTGTAGCAGCATCCAGCAGCAGCAGCAGCAGCAGCAGCAGCAGCAGCAGAGTTAAGCGATTAGGTGCCTTAAAGCGGTGCATCTGTTTCCATCGCCTCCTTCGATTTCCTATCGGATAAGTATCGGATAAGTAGCTCGCCTGTGTTTCGCCGTCCGAACGCGGGGGGGGGGCACACACACGATTTTCCAGGATGAGCCCGTGCTCGGAGAACAGATCTTCATTGTATCGATCGGTCGATCGGTCGATCCGTATCAATTTGTTAACTCGGAATCGGTATGCATCCCGCGGCCTGTTACCCATACCGAATCTAGCCGACTCGATACCGCGATGCTTCGCCTTCGTCTTTCAAATTAGTCTCCTCGCTCTTAAGGCCATCCGTTCCAATCGAGCCGCCTAAATGGTAATCAAGCTTTTGAATTTTAATAATAACCCCCATCCCAACCCGCACGATTCATCGAACAATCCGCGAAATTTCAACTAATCCTCTAGCAATCGAATAACATACCCATGCGACTTATCCATTAAAATGAAATGGTAATGTCAGTATAATGTCAGCGTATCAGGGTATTGAAGGTACTGTTCAACGTGCATTCAACGTGCATTCAACAAAGCAAGAACATTAGGAAAAGGTTTAACCAAATAAAGATATGAGCCTTATCAACTATAGTATAAGCTTTAATTGCCTCTCTGCACGCTAAGGAAGTGTAATGGCCGCGCAATCGAGAACACTTGGACAGATAAATAGAAGTCTATTGGTTTGGAGTAACGGTGCATTCGTTACAGAAGATATGTCATTATTAATGAATAGAGACAAAATTAATGTGAATAATTATAAGGATTTATATAAAAGAGTAATATCAGCATTTAATACTCCAGCCATTTAAATTTGTCTATTGGAGCAAGCCAATACATTTACGATAATGTTACCAGTTTATCCATTTTATTTACATATTTAAAATTTCCCTATATTAATAATATGCACTCGGTTGGTTCTTCCTTGTGAATCTCGAAGCCATCACTGCCAAACGTCCATTTGGAAATAATATTTTACGGAACCTGCCTAAGAATCCTTATATACCGATTAAAATATTATTCGTGTATGTAAGTGCGGATCGCTCCAGTCGACATCGATAATTCTTACGAAAAGCGACGAATAAAAGAAGAAGAAGAAGAAGAAGAAGAAGAAGAAGAAGAAGAAGAAAAAAACAATTGCGATAGTGTACATGAAGAAAGAATATCTGGGCACAATTTTCAATTGAGCTATGATTTTACGTTCCTCCTTGAACAGGATCGTCGTTCCGATGCTGTCGGGTCAGCCACGACATATACAGGCTCTCCGCGGTGTATTACAGTATATGTGTCCACCTGAAGTCCTCGAATAAACGTCGCCGATGTCGCGAAGGAAGAATGACAAGCCGAAGACGGATGGTGATGGCGATGGCGATGCTGACGGTGATTTTGATTGGGGAAGGGGCAGGGGGATTAGGTACGCACACGATACGTGGACCTTGCCTACATTGACCTTTCGCGACGTCTAGTGCTCTCTATTTACTCGTTTGA
Source organism: Ceratosolen fusciceps (assembly GCA_018883505.1). NCBI lineage: Eukaryota > Metazoa > Arthropoda > Insecta > Hymenoptera > Agaonidae > Ceratosolen > Ceratosolen fusciceps. Next base: position 1,456,841 of record RCIC01000012.1, on the reverse strand, counting down.
TTCTTTCCTTTCTTTCCTCCGAGACGATGTCGTGCATTCAGAGTTGCGCTATTCAAATAAGCTCTGGGAGCTCGAATACAAATACGCTTTTTACTCGTGGCGCACAAGATTTTAGACGGCCAATCCGATTCTCACTTCTTGAGGCGCACGGCAGACGTGTATTATTTACTTGTAAAATTCATTTTCGAATAAACGATAGCCCGAGGGCGGGAAATTGCCTGCGTCGGGAAAACTGGGCTCACAGATGATGATGCTTCACTGTCATGAGATCGATGCGACGAGGGTACTCGACTGAACGGACCTGCTGGCTGGCGACGATGGCTATGGATGTGGGGGAGGGGGTGCTAAAATCCACGAGTTAATAAAATAGCCCGAATTAATAGTTAGAGGGAGCGTACGGCAAGATTTTATTTTAAATCGGCGAATGGCAGCTCCCTAGATTTCAAAGTTAATTCGATTTCTCCAGGAGATGATAAGGCCCATAATCTGCGCAGCACTCAGGGGACTGACCGAGCCGCTCCGGCGATAAATCTGCGAATTAATAATCCAATGCACGCGCACCCCATACAAACTAGGCGCGACGAGGTTATTTTCATGTTTCGCTTTTCTCTCTCTCTCTCTCTCTCTCTCTCTCTCTCTCTCTCTCTCTCTCTCTCTCTCTCTCTCTCTCCCACTCCCTCCCGCCCTTGAGCTACGTTACCGAGAGGATCTGCATAATCGCGAGCGCAGGCTTCGTCGTCCCTCACGGACTTTGAAAAACGTACAGCCCTTTCACGTTCCTATGTCCTATGGCTCCTTATTAATTATGCGCTTTTACGTAGACGTCGTCTTACTCAACGAAGCATCGGAAAAACGAGGGCCGGGGGGAATTAAAGTCGTGCTTCGGCAGGACGGAGGGGGGGGGAGTCGCGGATAGGCGCCTCCGATCTTATGGACGAATGCGAACGGCGCACTTATTCGTATACGTGAGCCCAAACTCGCACGCGCGCAGGCATACGGCGGTACAGGGAGAGACAGAAGGAGGGGGGGATCGAGAGAGTGAGTGAGCGAGTGAGTGAGTGAGTGAGTGAGAGAGAGAAGCTTAAGCAGCCGGTGCCGCTGGCAGGGGTCGTCGCGTCTCTCCCGCGGGGACGCCCCCCGAGATCTCGGACCTTTTAGTTAGCAGATGCCGCGAGATACAGCCCGAGCCGAGGCTCGTCCTCTTTTTAAGGCCCATCCGCGCCCCCTTCACGGCCCCTCCACGTCGACTAGGTGCAGAGGGACTAGAGAGCGCACACGTCGACGGGAAGCGGGTGCGGGTCCCACGTGTGCTACCGCTTCTCGCGGGCTCTATGATGAAGATCGACCTTGTCCCCTTGTTCGAGCGCTCCGAAGAAGAAGGAGGAGGAGAGTCCCCGGCATTTGTGTACACCTTCGAATCGAAGGGAAAAAAAGTCCCTCTTCCTTTTCTTTGTGGCCCACAGGCCGAGGGAAGTGTTGTTGCCCGTTTTACCTCTGCCTCTCGGGAGGGTAGGAGGGGGGGATAGGGCGGGCGGGCAGGAATAAAGGGCCGGGGCTTCCCTTCCTTTCATGACAGATGAGTGTATTTATCAAAATATTTATTGGACTTGCGGGACGGACATCGATGCACATGCCCCGACGCTCATGTAGTTATAATTCACTTTATTTTTATTAAGATTTCCTATAATTATTACCAATACGTTGGCCGTGAATCCGTTTTATACGTCGAGCCATTAAATCACCGCTATTATTGGGGATTAGCGCCTAATTTATCCCGAGACTTTGACAATTTAGACGAAAATCAACAATAATGCTAAAACTGTTCTTTAAGGGCTGTCTACGTTTGGCATAAGCGCAACCTTGGAGCGGTTGTTTCCTTTTTGCCCCCTTTGATTCCCGGGTGAGTTTGTTTTGTTTGGAGGAGCGCGTGGGAGGGAATATGCAGAGCGATCTCAATGTATACGATCAGGAGGAGGATAAGGTCAGTGCGTATCGTTCTCCTCGTCTTCGACTTCGTCGTCATCCACGTCTTCGTCTTCGTCTTCGTCTTCGTCTTCGTCTTCGTCTTCGTCTTCATCTTCGTCGAGCCGTAGCGAGCGAAAGCAAAAACTATGGAAGGGGGAACTGGTTGCCTCCTGCTGCACTTCTGATATACGGATTATCGAATCGAGTCGAGCCGTCTTTCCTTTATTATTTATCGGCGTTTAGTTTTACACTCTTTGCCCTTGAAGAATGATCGAGCTTGTCGTTTTTATTAATCTCCGGAGTTCGTCATTTTTTTTTAAATGCGCCAATCACGAGATTCTCTACAGATTTATATTTTATACTCTAAATCGGCTGAATTACATTGTAACTTTCACTTTGAAAAGCTTTTCTTCCTTTCTTTCTTTTTTTCTTCTTCTTCTTCTTCTTCTTCTTCTTCTTCTTCTTCTTTCAACCAGCACTCGTAATAAGCGTTCTTTCTTAGCTGGATTCCCTTACCCAAATATCTCTATTTCTTCGATGCTCTTTTTATTATCGCTTAAGAGCGCGAGCCGTCACTGATGCTTATCAATCGCTTAAAAATGGGGGAAAGGGGAAGGAAAAATGAAAAACATCCTTCCCCCCCCCTCATACAGATGAACGATTAACTTATATGTTTTTTTCAAAAATATTTTTTAATCCCGTAAAAATCTATTCCTTACGGAGAGTGTTTTCGTTTCCGATTCCCTCGTAACGTCGGCCTGGAAAAATTTTCTTTTCCTGCTTGTTTTACAACATTAGCAGCGGATTATCTTGGACGATATTGTAGAGCGGCCGGGAATCATGATTTTCCTTGAGTAAAGCGAACGTAAAGTTCAAGAATACGCGATGGGAGTTGATTTATTGCATGCTCCGATACAAGAGAGGCGGTTGAAATTTTTTCCCCCGTGCTTTCGGCTTCTCTCATGTACTTAATTGGCGTTCGGGTAAAATAATTATAGAAAAAAGAAAAACGCATTACCGTTTGAGGGACATTTGCACTACTGTGCATTCGGACATTCGGAAGCATTTAAACTGCTAAATCAAATTCAATACACATAATCGCTACCCTAATGCCATATTTGTATTCGTCTTTGGCCAAACGATGACAAATTAATTAATATTAATTAACCATTTAACATGAGACGATTTCAATAACATTTTCTTAACGTAGTACTCTCTTAATAGGCTGTACATGTCCAATGTATTATTAATTTTTTCTTCATTTGTATGTCTGTAGTCTAACAGAACGAATGCTACACATTTTTTACATAGATCAAGAGAACGTAAGAACGTCAAGGCATCGAAGCCAATGTTTTTCATTGGAGATTTCGCAAGCAATTCGATGTTCTAATTTAAATAATTATTCGTCGTAAAATTGTAACTAAGGTACGTTTTGTTTTTAATACGCGTAAATTGATAACTGACTTCACAGTGAAAATGAGAAGCTTTCATTGAAGAAAAGAATTTCTCCTCAGCCCGTTGTAGCACTTTTCGTCTCTCCCTCACCCTCTCCCTCACCCTCTCCCTCATTCTCTGTATGTCTCTCACTCACGTTAAAGTACAAGTAAAAACTGTTAGCGATATTTCTGCGGTGCGAAATACTTGAAGCATTGGGACCACCGCATATTTTATTTATCTCGCTCGACCAAAAAAAGCTGTAGGAGCGTAAGCGCAGAATGCCAGCTTACGTGCAAGGACACGTATAAACAATTAATTAATGAATTTTGTAATTAAGGTCTGATCCCTCTCTTTACCAAATACGCGCACCGGCCGAAGCAGCAGCAGCAACAGCAGGAGCAGCAGCAGCATCGTGTTGTATCACATTTATTACCGAGACGAAGAAGACGACCACGACGGTCACGACGACGACGACGACGACGACGACGACGACGACGACGACAACGGCGGCGGTAAAGGCGACGGCGACGGCGACGACTACTCCTCGACTGGAATTTTAACAAAGTATCTCCCGGATTTAGTCTTAAAAAGCATACGTGTAAATTCTGATCCTCAGCCGGCGAACTGTGCAAAAGGAATATTACAAAATTTACTTTCACATAATATTAAATTACCTTCCCGTATAAAACAAGCCTCATTTGACTACGATTACGACACGGGGTGATGATTTACTTTTATTCATTTAATACTTTTTATCCCGCAAGTACATAATCGGAGCATTTTTTCCATGATTATAATGATGATTATAAATAGTTAATAATGTTAATCGATATGGTGTACATGGCCGAGCATAAGTCCGCGAGCCGAGATACACTTCTTATGAGAATGAATGCTTTGTAAATGAAATGATGAAAGCTCTTAAAATTAACTCATGTGTGCGCGTCTATCGCGTAATTGGTAATGTTCAAGAGATTAAGAAAAAGTCAAACGTAGCCGTTTTCAGTTTAGCGAATAAAAAACAAAAATGCTTTGCCGTAGAGGCGAATTGATCCTTCGATCGACTTTCCATAACGAAAAATCCTAATTAATAAAAAACTCCTTTATGATTTTTAAAGAAGCGAGTGAGTCGAAAGTTTCTTTTATAGAGAGCGGTTATTGATATTTTATTTCAAAGCGATGTGAAAATGTACGAAGTAAAAAGATCGATGGGCTAATACGGTTCGTATCTTTGGAATTAGCACTTGGGATACGTATAAAATTACGCTTAATTCGGATATAATCATTTGAAATGGAAAACTTTAATTAAAGCTGTGAAAGAGCAAGGGGGAGGAGGAGGACGTGGACGTGGACGTGGACGAGGACGAGGACGAGGACGAGGAGGGGGGGGGGTCAACGACGACGACGACGACGACGACGACGACGACGGCGGCGGCGACAGCGGCGACGGCGACGGTGGAGCTCATGTGAAAGCACATTAAAAGCCAGGCGAGTGAGAGGGCGGAAGAGGGGAGAGAGAGAAAGCCTGAGAACATAATGCGCGCGAGTTGACTCCGCGTTAACCGACTCCACCGCCTTGTTGAGTAGACAGATGCACCGCGCAAAGTAAACCTTCTCGGGAGCCGCTACCAATCAGATTCCGACATCGCAATTTCTTTTTAAAGCTTCTTCTTCCTTTTTCCTCGTACTCCTTTCTTCTTCATCTTCTTCTTCTTCTTCTTCTTCTTCTTCTCCTTCTTCTTTTTCTTCTTTAATCTTAGCGCTCTTCTTTTACGTGGCTCGATACGAGAGCGCGCAGGCATACTTGGGACACGGCTGATCAATCAGAATCCCATATCCTCCGATATAGTGTTGGCGATTTTAGATAAAAAAAAAAAAAAAGCAAAGGAAATGGAAAAAATAAAATCCTGTGGCTCGCGCGAAAGTAAAAGAAAACGAGAGCGGCTCCGTTCAGCCTGTCATTTTTCCGATAAAATTCGAATGACAACGCCTGCTTGGTCCAAATGTCGGCTACGAACAATATATATATATTTATATATATATATACACGTATAAGGTTTAACGATAATAATTACATTGTCAGAGACGGAGTAGGAGTGAATGGACGAAAAGATTCACCCCCTCCACACGACGGCTCAGCAATAAAGACGTATGCACACGAGCCACGAGATAAAGAGCGTCGACGATCCTTTTTCTTTTTTATCTTGACAATAATAAGCGTTTCTCGCAACACATATTTAATTCTAATTTCAATACTCGATGAACGCTATAATATTAATAGTAATAATAATAATAAGTAAATTGCAGGCAATTAGCAATGGGGACATCATATTCCTTAATAGGAACATAAGCTTAATTAAAGGAATTAGGGTGTCTCGGACAAAAGTAAGTTTGGTTGGTTGTTATGCAGCATATCGTTTGCGGAGCGTATGTTTCGTTACGAAATTGAAATGATAATGAAACTTTTAATCATATTGCGGAGCGAGCGAGTACTGACTACTCACTCAATCCGATCTCAATTTTCGTAATCCTCTCAATATACTTAATCTCACTATTATAATTATATTAGAGGTATTCCTGTGTTATAAATGTAGTTAACTCGTATCTTGGAAGCGAGCAGACGAATTGAAAAGTCTATCGGAAAAGAAGTAGACGCGAAATCTCTGATGAATTAACAACACCCTGCAAAGTCGTAATTAAAAAATGCGTGTGTGTGCGCGCGCGCGGAGAATAGCTCTGTCGGTGTAAGAACGAGAGATGAATATGTATGTTTGAATTTAGCGAGTGGCTGGTAGGGCTCGTTAGAAATTACGTAAATAGATATTCACGTACTCGCATGGGCTTGCCTGACGGGCAAAAACTATCTGCCAAGCGTCTCTGCTCTTAAGTGACGTTTACTTCCGTTATCTCAACGAGCTAATGCAGCTTTCTAAATTAAATCAATGTCCCGACTTTGGCTGCGTGATAATGGCCGTAGCCAAGTGAAATTTTTGTAAATCGAGGCGGGCAACGTAGTCGCGGGTCTCGCGGATCTTGAAGGTCCTTTAAACGAATATCGGGATCCTCCGTCGAAAGATCCTTGAGCGATTCGTCGTGAGCGAGAAAATTCATCATCCCCCACGATCATCACTACCATTGCGTTTTAAAGTCAGACTTATAAGATACTAGATGTGGGAGTCGAGGTGGTTTGCGTAACGCCGTAACGCCCACTCCCGAAGCTCTTATACCGCGAGCCCGCCCCGAGACGTTACTTTTCCACCTCAACTACTCTCGAGCGCGGAAAATCGTTATTTTAATCTGCCGCGCTTTAGATCTGCTGATTTACAGACGAATCACAGGATTAGATGGCCCTTCCCTCGAGCCCGCCTCTCCTTCTTCCCCTCTTCTTTCCCGCAAACTGTTTCGATTTATAATTGGAAGCAATACCTGGATAATAAGTCCATTAATTCCTTTGGAGCTGCTGGGATTTCTATATTTTTTCTTTCTTTCGCGGCCGCGTAAACGGCCGAATCTTTAATCAGCGAGCCCGGCACTCACTTCCTAATCCAATGACCTCCCCTAACCGCACTTTTCTAATTGCATTGTTTTTTTTTTTTTTTTTTTTCTTTTATTTCAGATGGATATGTTTCTGGCCGGTAATTAGCATAGATTTCATGGCTGCGAAGTTCGAGTCGGATCGATGAGAATTTTAAAAGAACCGGAAAATCTTACCCAAGTCCTTACGCGGTATATCCTTAACCACATAAATATTCTCTGTGTATACGATTTAAGTGAGCCTTCGCGCTCAAATCAGCGGTTATGAGTAGACGAAGAATTTATATCTCTTTCTGTTTTGCAAGTTATTACCGCGGCTGTGAAATCAATTTAATAATTAAATCACTATGTTTGGGAAAAAATTTTATAAATATACATGACTCTACACTATATACTATATACTATGTACTATATACTTTCCTAAGGTCGCCTCCCTCATTTCCGATAGCTATGGTTCGATGGCTATGCGTATATGCATATACACGCGTACACAAACACACATACCCAATAGCATGCAATTATCGGGAATGCGGTGACTTTAAGGAATATCATTTAACGTACATCAAGGAATAAATATTTTTCCTTTCCTTAAATCGAGAACATCATTCTTTTTCACCTTATTTTTTTGCGGTCTAATTTGTTCATCTATATACCGCAATGTAATCACAGTAAAAAAGAAAGAAAAAAAAAGAGACGACTCCGACGTATTTTGACACGAGAAAAATATAGAGCATGAAATAAAACGTCCCACATTCGAGTCAAATTTAAAAGTCACGTAAAAGAATAATAATAGAGTATAAAAAAGAGGTACCAGTACCCGGCTACTATTGATTAATGCGTAATTGAATATTCATAATACTACATGAACACATTTTAAAATATTTTGAAAATTTAATATTTTATCGACGCCCATATAATTTGAGAGCGAGAGAGAGAGAGAGAGAGAGAGAGAGAGAGAGAGAGAAAGGGAGAGAAAGAGGGAATAAAAGATACCTTTCGCGAGCAAAGTTAAACTACGCCAAACTATAGAGTGTTTAACATTCCGAGCTAATGAGCCTCAAAGTTTTAGTCTACCGAGGATGAAAAAACTAAATGATGCAGCCCTAATACTAGCACACAAGTGAAACAAAAGAGAGTGAGAGAGAGAGAGAGAGAGAGAGAGATGGGGGGGAGGGAGAGAAGAAAAAAGGTAAGGTACGCGTCGAAAATTACGCATGCGATAATAGGTTTAAGCTGCCAATAACGAGAGACCGGAATCCAGTTTATCTCTGTTTCAAGTTTGGCGATGTATTTCAATCTCTATTAGTTGAGACAAGTATTTCGACTTTACTTAATTGTCCTGACAAGTGCCCCTATATTTATTTCCAGGACCCCTCACCCTCACGATAGATCGCGTAAAAATTCCTTAGCTCTACCTTAAAGTTAAACAACAACAACAACGACAACGACAACGACAACGGCAATAATAATAATATTAATAACAATAACAATAATAATGGCGAGGACGAGGAGAAGGATGTTCTAGTAATGCGAACTCGACAATTTGAAATGATTATCCTTGTATCCGCTTAGAAAGAGATGGATGCTAAAGCAGCTTATGATTGATAATGCCGAGGTGCAAGGGGGTGCAAGGGTGGCCGAGGCGATTCGCCGATTATCGTTCGCATAAATCCGCAGAAGCACTCGCACCGTGAATCGTTATGATTTTACATAAAGTACGTATCGTGGTGGCGGTCCCCCTAGTGGTCCTCCTCGTGCTGCTCCACCAGCGCCCATGTAATTTCCATTTCAAATTTGTCTAAATATTCAAAGTCCTAGCAGATCGCCTTTCGGTAGCTTAATAACAAACGAAAGACGGAATAATCGAGTAGGCGACGGGGGAGGGAGGGGGGAGGGAGGGAGGAAAGGTAGCCAAGGACTCTCGGTGGTCTAAGCGAAAGGGGGCCAAACCCTAAAATCATCTTCGCGCCACAAAAAGTGGTATACGCATGCAAAACCGGCGTCTCCGCTCGCTCCTTCGGGGAATCGAGCCTTGGAATGCCAGGCATCTCTGTATAAATCTCGGTGCTGTACGCGAACAGTTCGTCCCTCGCATATTTATTTCTCGCGCTCGCCCCTCCCCTGCCGTCGGCATCAATTACAATGACCTCCTAGACGTAAGCTGCGGGGAAGCAGGACGACCAACTCACCAGACAGAGTCCAGTGCCAACGAAATATCATTTAAGGACAACATATTAATATTAATTGGTACTTAAATAGGCGCGATCCCGAGTACCGTTGAGTACGTGCGATTGGTCGGAGAGTTTCGCGTGCCGATGGGAACATTAATTCCCATGAAGAGCCGTATTTTCCTTTTATCTTTTTTGGTGAACCGCGCGATTGATTAGTTTAATAATGGCCAATAACGGGTCAGTGAGGGAGTATGCGAGGGAGTATGTGACGGAGGGCGAATGCGTCGTAGAGACAGGTAAGAGGAGGACCGCTGAAAAGACTGGCTGAGGTCGAGAGCTAGGACAAAGATCACGAAAGGCGTCGAGGTGGAAAATGGGGAAAACGTATCGACTCGGTCCCGTAGAAAAAAGTCACTGTGATCGGAGGCGCACTTACTCGGACGGACGGAGGGGGCAGGATTGTTATTGGTTCGGGTGAGTCGCGGGTCAAAGAGTCCCTCCTCCTCTAGGGAGGAAAATTGGCCGAAGATGAAAGGGGCGCGCGCAGAGAGTCGAGCCGACGAGGCCTCTTCCTAGAAGAAGCGGACTCGTCCGGCGCTCTTGGTCGTACTGGTCGTACCGGTAGTGGTGGTGGTGGTGGTGGTGGTGGTGGTGACGGCTGACTGACTAACTGACTGACTGAACGAACGAACGAACGAACGAACGAACGAACGAACGAACGAGCGAGCACCTGTCCCGACAGGGGTTCTCCCTCGCGTTGAGCACCACTGGTGGCGCTGGAGGGGTTGCGCCCGGCCGTCCATGGACACGAGTACCACGTGCTCGCGTTCCTTTCGACAGCTAGCGATACGTTAGCGATAGTGAGAGTTAGTGGGGGTTCGGAGAGCTCGGAGCTTAAATAAAGATCGGCTGCTAACCGATTTATTCGAAACTAATGAAAAATTGGCGGCGGCGGCGGCGGCGGCGGCGGCGGACCTCGCGCTCCAGTTAGTTGGACGGCGGGAGGGAGTAGTAAACCTCCTCCATCCCACCCCACCCCGGAAGGAGTAGCCGTTACTCTTCAAGTCTTCGAGCGTCCTTCGAACAAGGGAGTCTTTTGGGAGGGGTTTTTGTGAAGCGGGAGGGGAGCCCGCCGATCGCTGCTCAATACGAGCGATAACGAATTTCGGGATATTTCGCGAGCCCCGTTTGAAAAGACGGGACGATGCCCGGTCACGTTTGCCAAAGCGCGATATCTCGTTATTAGTGCAGGAATACAGCCCGGCTAAAAGCACTTCCCCTGATAATGGAAATAAAAAAAAAAAAAAAAAAAAAAAAAAAAAAAAAAATGCATTGGAATATTTTAATAACCGAGGTGAAATAGCGGGGACGATAGCGAGGAGAAATCCCGGCTCTGTTTTGAGGCTCTGGGGAATGTAAACAAAAACACTGCTTTTGTGTGGGGCTCATGACTCAAGACTCGTCTGGCGGAGAAGGAAGTATTGGGTGGGTGGGGCGGGCGGGCGGGGAGGGGGGTGAAAGAAAAAGGTCTACGAATTTTGTACAGGACTCTCACTTTCGCAAGAAAAATAAAAACTAGTAATTATTAGTTTTCTCCGGAGCGGCAGCTCGCGATCGACTCTGGCGGCCGATCGCTTATTGTTATGCAAAGAAAGACTTCTCGAGCTTGATCCTCGTTGACGCTCCTACCGAGTAATCACTAACTGGCTCTTGGCAACAGCTCCAAGTTTATTGTAAAGAGGACGGTAGTCGAAAAAAAAAAAAAATAAATAAATAAAAAAAATAAATGAATAAATAAAAAGAAAATACTACGGCAATGGCCCGCGGAGCGAATAATTCCTACGGCTCTGCTCTACTGCTGAGGTTCGCGCAGGGCGGCAGAGGGGGGAGAGGGAGGTTGGTTGGCCAGTCACGTCGGCTACCCAATGCTCGCACAGCTGATTAACCGGAATCGGGGAGCCGATCTACGCATTGGCGCCGACGTATCGAAAGAATTCAAGTGCTCGTTTTCGGTGCATCGAAGCTCCCCGAGCCCCGGGAGACGAGAAGCGACGAGACGGTCAATCGTAAGGAGGACGGGGAGCGACCGTTACGATCCGAGAGCTCGGGGAGCGACTCATCTCCGAGCACTGGTCCGAGCGCTCCTCCAATGCCCTCCGAATGTATACTCCCCGAGCACACAAGCCTATCATTAGTTCGATTATTATCGTCCACCGTCGTACTTTGGGCATTTTCTAATGCGTCTGTGGCCCTCGTTGGCCCCTCCGGCCTCCCTACCAAACCTCTTTCACGAGCGCTCGCTCGGCCCGTGCCTCGCTACGCTCTACCCACCCTACCCTCGCACCACTACTCTACCATCCCCCGCCCTCCCCCCCCAACCCCGCCCCAATAGAATCAATCCCGTGCAGTTTGACTGAGCGGGGTAGGATACCAGAGAGACAGAGAGACAGAGAGACAGAGAGACAGAGAGACAGAGAGACAGAGAGAGAGAGAGAGAGAGAGAGAGAGAGAGAGTGAGAGAGGATCGGATGGGCGAGCTGGCCCCACGGGGGCCCACCCAGCCGTGTCCTAGGATCGTAAAGCTGCGGCACGGAAGCGGGACTGGGGCGCGCGGGTCCAACCGGTCGACATTTTCGCCAAGGTTAGTAACGGACGGAGCAGCTGCGAGCGTGGCGACGTTCGACGCGCCGCGGAATACCGATGCACTTTCTCCCGCGGACGCGACTCGACACCTACGACTGGCCCGAGCCGAGCCGAGCCGAGTCCTGTCGTGCCACCCCACCCCCGGGTTAACGCCGTTCTGCTGTAGCTGCGGAACGTCGAGCCGCGAACGTGGGGTGGCTGGTTGATCGAGCTCGGCGGTACTCGGTCTCGGTGCCGAGAACACAAGAGACGATAGCGAACGAACGAGAGACTGCTCACGAGAGATAGATAGATAGAGAGGTAGAGAGAGGTAGAGAGAGGTAGAGAGAGGTAGACAGAGGTAGAGGCGACAGGACTCACCGTGGACGGCTGGCAGGAGACCGAGGAGCCCGAAAAGTACGAGGGCGGCCAGGAGGAGCAGCTGCCCCCCGGGTCGCTTAGGGCCCGGGCGGCCGGGCCGCTGCACCGGCCGCTGCTCCTGCTGCCGCGGCATCTGGGGAGACCTTGGACCGTGGCCTTGATTCCTAGGTTCCTCCTTCCCACTGGCTTCGTAATTAGCTTCGTCTTAGCTGCCGTCGTTTCTCTACCGCGGCGCCGGCACACACTTCATCGGGAGGCGGACCGATCGCGCGCACCACGGGCCTCCTCCTCGTCGCGCGGCCCGACACAACTGTATAGCGAACGGGTGGGTGGACGGATCTGAGCGGTGGGTGGTTGTGGCGGTGAGGGTGGACGGGTGGGTGGCAGGATAGGTGGGAGAGCGGTCGCCGGGATCGCCCGACTAAGGATTTAACAATACGGAACGCGCCACTGGGACCGGCTCGACGTCACTTGACCGCGCACATCCCGCCGACTCGGTGGTGCGCGTCGCCGGGGCGCCGGGCCCTCCTCGGCCAGGCGAGGACAACACCGCGTGTCCTCTTCCTCGCGCTCTCGCCACCTAGAAACACACGCGAATCATGAACCGTGGAACACCTGGGGCCGATTGTCAGGGCGAGCTCTCGGGGCCGCTCTAAGGCTCGGGGCGCGCGGATGGGCCTTCCTCGGGAGCGGAGCCCAGGGGTTGATTGATGCGTATTGGCTTGGCGCCCCCGTATACACACAAGAGAGCAGCCAGACCGCGTCCGGAGCACGTCTGTCGCTCTATTGTTCGCTTTAACGCGCTGAAAGTAGTCCCCGGGACGGGTGCGCGCGCATCGCCCTCTCGCCTCGCCGCTCTCGCTCCCTCTCTCGCTCGGTCTCACTCCCTCGGCCGCTCTTTGCGTATGGGCTGGCCGGCCGCGCGTGTGTCTGTGCGTGCGTGCGCGGCCAGGGACTGGATGATGCCCGCGCGTAGGAAAAAGGCCCGGTGCCGCGCGTTCGGTGGCCCCTCGGTCCGCAGCCGTCGAGCGCCGCCTCGCTGGCCCGGTGCGCTCTCGGGGTGGCCGGGGCCGGCCCTATGGAAGGGGGAGCAGAGACAGAGAGCGAGAGAGGGAGCGGCGAGCGAGCGAGAGAGCGAGGCCCGTACCTAGGGGCTGGGCTGGTCGGGGCGGGGTGGGGTGGGGTGGGGTGGGGCGGCGCAACGTCCTTTTACACCCCTGCCGGTATCGGGGATGAACCGTTTTTTTCGGAGCGCACGCTCGCGGAACCGAGTTGGCGCCGACGCCGCTCCCGTCTCTGTGAGAAAGGACCCCGGGGCCTTGGCTTGGATTAGAGCGAGTGAGAGATCGGCTCCTCCCGACGGGGCTGCGACGCCTCCTTCCGCCCTTTCCGACCTCTCCGTCGCGGGGAATCGCCCGAGGCCAACGGGGCCCGTGCAATTTTCCAAGTCTCGACCCTCGTCGCGGACCGCGCCTGGACCGTACCGTACCGCACCTCACCTCATCGTACCGCACCGCACCGCAGCGCAGCGCAGCCCACCTCGTCGTCTTGCCGGTGCCCATTGCGATTTAAGCCCCTCGCTCGCATTTACCCTCGCCCCGCCGTCCTTTGTGCCCTCGACACTTTTGCAGGCGACTCAAGCTTTTCCCAAGAGATTAATGCCCAACTCGCCTTTAACCCGAGCCAACACAGCTTGTAATCCTAATCCGAAAACTCCGTAGCCCTGCGCCTCTTGGTACGCGTACGCACGTACCTACGCAAGTGAGCCAAGATCAGCCTGAAATTTATTGCCGCGAGAATATTTGGACAACGAGTCTAAAGAATAACTCTCTATGCAAATACTCGTCTTATTCTGGCCCCGATGTCTGGCTTTCTTATTCCCGTGGAAGCGCGTGCTGCTTACCCGTGCTGCTTACCTGTGCCATCCATAACTTACGTCACATTTACTCCATTTAATGCGCGAGCTGTGTGATTTATGATCGAAGAGCGCCATCCGCTGTCCGCTGTCCGCTGTCCGCTGTCCGCCGCCGCCGTTACGCCGTCACGTTGATTATTCGTGGCGACATTTTCGCGACAAGCGAAATACAAGCGGGTGCCAGTGGTTGTTGAGAATTTCGTTCCCAGAGGAAAGGGACGGCCGAATCCTGTCGATCGGCCATCACAATCACATTAGAAGATCGATCAGAACAGGAGAAAATCACCGAGAGTACCGCGGCTGGACCTCTCCAATCTAACTCCAAATCAGCATTGCTGTGTCGATACAGTCCACCTAACGTCCCTGAAACTTCTAATGACTAATATTATTTATTTACGACGAAAGAATCACATTCACCATTTATGGGTATCGTAACGATCGCGCCCTTTATTCCGAGGACTGGAATTCGGCCCAGTTTCGTACGTTCAATGTACTCCTGGGGGGAGGATGCCCGTTCCTTAATGCCCAATAGAGGGCATGTCGCTGACCGACAGGTAATTAATTATCTCGAGGGATGCTGCATTGGAACGGGCGCGTTAATTAACGGCTACGGGGAAAGCGGCGGCGGCGAGTCGCCGCCGCAATGTAATATTTTCCTCGGGGCGAGTTTAAATCTCGTATCGCTCTGCTTTCTATGCGATTGTAGCGTTCGTTTGCTTTGATGCCAGAGAACGTTAAAGCGCTGGTTCGTAAAGACGATTATATATATATATATATATACATACATATATATATGCCGTGAGGGTAAGGATTGAACAGTATCGGCCCTTATCGGCATAAATGTACTTTATAGCGGCCGCGCGTTTCGTTCGAAAATATCGTAAAATTATTGGTTCGCGCTCGCGGCTATTAAAGATATCACTGAATCGAGCTCGACGACGGCCCGAAATTCCCGATTAATGAAAAATTGCTTAAATTCTCCGATTCCCGAAATTAATTATTGATTACGCGCGCCGTTCCGCGCGTGAAGTATCCTTTGGAAAACATGGCGAGAGTATTTCGTTAGTATAAGGACTTTGGCCGGCTGAGCGGCTGACTCTGTCTCGGCAGCGAAAGTACGAAGCCCGAGGCGTGAATCCGTTGGAGCATGGGATGCCGGGTAGGGAATCGGTGCAACGCGAGAGGCTGATTGAGAATGGGGGTGGCGGAAGGGAGAGATCGAAGGGTGGCGTCGTAATTGAAGATGCGACGTCGCTCGTGAGGCTCCGGGACCGAGCGCTCCGGATTCCAGAAATTTCTCTCTTAATAATACTAAGAGATCGGCTAGATGGCCCGTGGCTGGATGCGAATGTATTTGTCGGGCCCAGGGTCCGATCGCGGCGTGAGCTCGGTCCCGCGCCAACAACGCCATTCCCTAACGAATACAAATGCGAAATTATAACTCGATGGCTTTTAATTCCGTTCGGAGCTCCTTTCAGCTCACGGCTTCTGCGTGCCGTCCGAGCATTTGCCACTCGCGTCTCATATCAAAGCAGATCCTAAGCTAAGAGGCCCCGGCCAATCAGCGACGGCACCCTCCCCCCTCCCACTCCCCCTCCCCCGATGTCCTATCGTATCCTATAATGGGCCCCGCTCGACCGCAGCTGCCTTTGCAAAGCCTCGCCTCTCTCGATTCCCTAGAAATCATAAATTCTAATCAGCCACCTCGGACTGAATTATTTTCAATTCCTTGCCCAATACGCCCCCCCTCCCCCCTCCCGTCCCGTCGAGTCCCGTCGAGTCCCGTCCTGTCCCTTTCCTTAAATTACATATTCTCGATAATGGTGCCAATCCCTCATCTTTTCCGCGCTTTAACCGATTCGTTACCCGCACTCTACCAACAACATTTTAATGAGCCTCGTTCTCTCGTTCTCTCCTGCCCGTCGCTACGAACATCTTGCTGAAATTAACTGAAACTAATCCCCGACCAACGGCATTTATCGCAACAAAGTTTTAACTTATTAATACTTATTAATTATAAACAAGCTGCCTTTCAATATATCTGCGCCTTGCTTACCTTTACCCCTACACGTTTCTTTAAAAATATAAAAGTAATTTTCAAATCCATTGTAAAACAAATGTTAATTCGTATTATTATTATTATTTACATTGAATTAAATGTAAATTATAATAATATTTGATAACGAAATATCTTATAGTACCTTTACTAAACGACAACTCACCCTTAAAACGTATTAATACGCCTACTACTGTAATTATATAATTATTATTGTTATAAATATTTAATGAAATTACAATGTGCTGTTTGGAATGAGGCAATGTTTCGACAAGAAAATTCATGAAAATCCGTTACTCAACTTTAATTAACGTCTCTCTTTAATCGTTAAATGATTAAATGATCGAAAGATATAGGAAATTATATAATCATATTGAAATGCGAAGAAATAAATTTTTAAAAGTAAAAAAAAACATAGTAACGAGCAAAGGGACAGAAAAAAAAAACGACTTCGTTTACGTATTTTATGCGATGCATACAATTTTAATTAATAATTCAAATGCATTATTATTGTCGTAATAAAAATAAATATTAATGATATTTACTTAATAACAGTAATATTACATGGGATTAAATGATTGCGACTATTTAGTACATATTATTTTTATTTAAAAAACAAAAAAAGGTCTTTAACATAATTCATTGTTATTGTTATTGTACGTGGGGAAATTGTTCCAGTCGAAATAATTTTAATTCATAAATTTCATCCCCGACTAAGCATTTTGATAACATACAGCGAGCAGAGGAATTGTAGTCAAGGTATTTTTGCAGTTTGATCGATATATCCAACTGGTAAACACCTTTAGCAGATGTCGTGAATATGTCGGATCCCGTGATTCCTCCTAATGTAAAATTAAACGGTTTAAACAAAGAAATTATAGAAATAAAAAAGAAAATTCAGCTGTCTGGTATGTTTTACATTATCTATATTATTTCCTATATTTATTTATTTATTTATTTATTTATTCATTTAATTATATCTTTATATTCATTTTGTAATTTTTATAAATATTACAATATAAATTATAATTGTAACAATTACAAAACAATGAGTAGCAATGTTTTATTATTCCTAATTAAAATTATATTAAGTGAAATAGCGAGATTGATGTGTTCTTCATTACGTTCGTTGCAGTTAAGTACCACAGAAGAGTGTACCATTTGCATAAATTTTATACGCATAAAAATTACAATCGGAAAAATGAACTTCACGTTCGTGAAAAGTACATGAAAAGTACATGAAAAGTACATGAAAAGTTTTTGTCCCCTTGATTTATGAAAATAGTTTCGTTAGACTAAAACATTATCTTTGAGGGGATTTGCATATTTGAATATGCTTGTTCACACTTCTCTCCGTGAACCGCCGATTCTTAACCGCAGCATGTTTTTAATACCTTCTTCTCGGCATTGCAAGTACATTACATCCCGTATAAAGTGTGCACATTGATGGATAATAAAGTGACATACTTTTGATAATGCTAAATTAAAAAAGTTTACATTTTTATTTAATAGCCAGTATTACTGCGATAATGCTAAAATAAATCTTCGCTTCAATTATTATAACTCATGAATTACGAAAACATTATTTGCACAGCATGTGGGCATGGAAAATAAAAAAATAAATAAAAAAGAAAAGAAAGAAGAAGAAGAAGGAGTGGAAAAAAAGAAAAAACTAAGCATTAATCAGGAAGTGGAATCGGTTTCTTGATTTAACAAGTCCACGGATTATAATGAGACGAGGAAGAAAGACTTTATGCGACTGACAAAATAAATTTGCAACGGAATTACTGGATCAGTTCGATTATTGGCAAGAAGCCGAGAGGAATAATAAAGTAGGATGATAATAAGCACAAATGATTATGTAAGCCCTCGTTTCATTGAGTCGAGCGAACGCTTAATGAAGAAGCAGCGAAGCATGTATTACGTGTTTTCGGGAATTCGGAAATTAATTTCAAATGATTAGGATGCTGCGCTCGTTGTATTGCTGTTTCGCAGTAGCGATTTTGCCGACATTGAGTGTGTAAAAAGCGGACTATCTCCCGAAAAGCGGTTAATACGTTGCCGGAGCCTACTTTGGGGAAGGGTCCCCTCCCCCCCTCCCCCCTCACCCCACACCCCTCATCCCTCACCCAATCCCCATCCCCATCTCCAATAACCCCCTTCCCCGACCTTCGCCGCCCCGTGCCCCCACCGCCGTGAAACGCGGATCGATCGATCAGCTGAGCTGCTCAGCTGCAGAGCATCGGTCTTGGCAACACCTAAAGAGGACACGTGCACGTGTCCCCGAGCGGCGAGGCATCCTCATTGTCGGTAAAGAGAGGTAAAGAAAGGCCGCGGTGCGCGGGCAAAAGGCGGTAGCGGCCACAGGGACGGAATGGGAGGATTGTTTTGTCATTTAACAGAAAGGAGGAGGCCTCGTCGTCCCATTTAATTGGTCTCATTAATTCGGCATCGATCGCAGCCTCGGCTTTTTGCGGACTCGGCGAAAAATCGCACAAGGGCCGGGCTGCGGTGAGACAGATATATACAGATATATATATATGTAAAAAGTCGTCGACTAGAGCGTTTAAAAGTCAATGCAATCAATGTAATTGATAACGGTTCCTGCCGATCGGCGAGATCGCGATGCGCCAGCTCGATGATGCGAAAAATGGGATCATTCTCGAGCGAGGCTCTTCTTTAGGAGCCTGAGCCGGCTTTCGGAGTTGAATTTTTTAACGGGATCGGCCCAATAATCGTTACGAGGATCGTACTCGTGCGGCTTCGGGCGCTTCTGCGTCTCCACGGGCTCCTTCAACTTTTAATGAAAATTAATGGCTTTCCTTTATTGGAGCTTCGCTAATTCCCCATATCTCGCCCTGCCACGATTAGAACGCCACCGAGGTCTCTTCATTCACATGCATTTATTATTGTTAAAGTGTTGAGTGGTGCGGGACCTGGGACGGGGGTGGATCGGAGGTGGGTTGGGGTGGGGCTACGGCTCCGTTTATTAATTTTCAAAACTTCTACATCCTACGTCTCGATCAACTTCTTCCTCGCAAATTGCCAATAAACTTTATTATAACCGATCCTCGGCCTCGGGCCAATAAATTATAACCACTAACGTAAGAGTAACTTGTATGCTTTATGATTCCGTATACTTAATGACTCACTTATTATTTCCAACCAAATGAGCTAATAATAAAAAAGGGTCTGTGATTTAAGGGAGGGGGGGGGAAAAAAAAAAAAAAAGAAAAGAAAAGAAAGAAAAAGAAATAGTACGTATTTACGTGGCCTCTTAAATTTCGTTCATTTCGCTAACAAACAGTTACATCTCTGCGTTATAAATAAACCTGCATATATTTTATACGAATTAAAATATTTTTTTCTCGTATTATATAGACGAGAGAATGACTCGCTTTCATAAAAAAAAATCATTCCATTTAATAAAAATAACCAGTAAAAGTATATATTTTATTTTAGCCTTGAAAATTTTTAGCATTCGAGAATTATATTTTTTACATGTGCAAGCAAGACGTGGAAAAATAACGGGCACGCGCATCAGTTTCTCTTCAATTCAACGAAAACATTTATTATTAAATATCTATTTTGTGTAACTTTTAAAGGAAAATGGAAGTAAAAAAAAAATTAAATTATCATTGTCGTAGTAGTTCGTATAGATGTAGAATAGAACGAATGGACAGTTGCGGCTGAGCTTCGTAGTAGAAAATAAATATTAGACGGCGTGTATTGGATGGCACATGTGATTAATGAAAGAAAAATTTGCGAATAGTGAGGGTTGTCGGGTCGACGTGTGGTGGTTACAGCCGAGCGGGTAAGCCGGCCAATGGGGTCGCCTCGGTGAGGACCGAGACTCGAGGCTGGCGACCCGGGACCCGGTGACGCCGAGGTCGAAGCGCCGGTTTCCGCCCTCTTTTTAATGCGCATTATTTGTTGCAGAGGGCCAGCGGAAGGCGAATTTCGAGGAATGCGGCGCGAAGAAGCGGGAGAGCCTCGAGCGCATTGGCCGACTGAAGCGGGAAGTCAAGGAGCTGCGAGTGGAATTCGCTAAGGCTAAGAATGTACTTTATAATTGACATTCAGACGTATGACCCTCGAGCCGAAAGCGCACCTCCTGGAGCATTAAAACAGCCGCCGCTTACGGCAATTATGCCGGGGAAATATTCTCTACCCTCGGGAGACGCGAGTGCGATTATATCATCCTTTATATAAGTAATCTAAGGTCTCGGTTACGCGGGAAAACCCGTAAATAATTGCTTCGCGGCTCCTTGCGGATTCCTCTTTTCTTCATTTCACGCTGACAAGTTTTATTTTATCCCTTCGCTTCCGGGCATATCCCCGCCCCTCCCTATATCAAACGATCGGCGCTAGGTATGTTTTACACGTTCCCGACCGAGCATTTTCTCCTTATCGTGTCATAAGATCGGATAAGCTCGCTACGTAAAATGTATGTAAAAATATCTTTATTCCGCGTTCGGATGAGAATTCAATCGATCTACTCACGACTATACCTCGTCCTGGTCTACTTTGCTTTCTAAACCATTAGTTATGTTAAAATATTGGACAACGATAACCATAGGCTCACATTAATTGGAAAAATTCCGCTAAATCTAAATTAAAGCATTAGATTATATTGTAATAAAATTTGTCGCGCCGTTCCGTTCGATCGACTTCTTTTTTCTTTATTAAAAAAAGCCTGCATTCTACCGCGACGGATGTAACGAGCTAAAAAACTCTATAGCTACTTCTGACCAACAAATGTATCAAATCCAAGCAAATCGATTCGTAAAACATACCAAATGCCATTGCGCGTATTATTTCTATTGCAATTATTTTAAGCTCTGCTCGTGGCTTTTATGTAAACACGTTGCGTGTACGTATACAATAAGCTTTTAAGGCGAGACCCCTATACTTTTTGTTTTATTGAAAAATAAAACTGCGCCATCGTTATGCTTACACGTGTATATACGTACATATATATTTTATTTTTCTTACTATTATTGTTATTATTATTATTATTATTATTATTATTATTATTATTATTATTATTATTATTCAAAGCACGGTATTTATTATTGAAAAAATACTCCACGTAATGTAGACGTTGAAGGAGACATGCGTGCTCGTATGCATTAATCTGATTGAAAACATTTATATTCGTAAAGCCTTATAAGCGCTCGTATATTATTCGGTTAAATGCTTTCCATTGTACTTTTATTTGTGTATTTTTAAACAAATGGAGAATGCTGGAGATCTGATTTATCAAGTGCTATGAATAAATGTATTTAAAATTGCGGAGATGTTGCCGATGTCGTATCTACGAATCGCAAGAGGTTCGCGGAAGGGTGCGGAGGGGTGCGGAAGGGTCGCGTAAGGGTCGCGTAAGGGTCGCGTGAGGGTCGCGTGAGGGTCGCGTAAGGGTGAGAAGAATGGTAGATTGAAATTCGTGAATTTGTGTAGACATTCGGGGCATTGGCGGCGGCCTCAAGAGAAGAAGGGAGGCCGAAGGGCTAAGCCGATCGTAAGTAAATGACAATATCAAAAGTAAATATGTTATCGTCGCCTGCTTTCGTACTCTGGTATGCATTGTACGGCCGAGGAATGATGCGTAGGAAGATGCCGAGCGATCCACCTCGAAATGTACCAAGTGATTTGTTCTTCCTTAGGCCCCTCCCCTTTGCAGTACAAGGACCACCAATGCCTGCGCAATCGATATTTAATATTTAATATACATATATATATATATATATATATACACGTGTCGAGAGCATCGAAGTAACGGGTCATAATAATTGATTTCGTAGAACGAGGAGGCGATTGTGCGGTCCGCGCATCTCAATCGGGAATCCTTGCCTTGCATAAAGAAGCGGAACCTCCGCGAGGCCAAAGTCACGCTTGACGAAGACAACATTCGTCTCCGCAAGAAACTTGACTTGGTCAAGTACCAGAGCACCAAGGTACGAAATCTCCCATCCTTCTCTTATTATTACGGCTCTCGCTCCCGCGGACCCCGAAATTTTTCCACGTCCGCGGCTTTTTACTTTTTGTCCCTCGTTATAAGGCTCGCGCGCCAGCCCCGCCGAATGATACTCGTAAGAATGCGCGAGACTGCGGTACGACCGTCAACAAGAAAAGCGTCGATATCGATAACCGTTAAACGTACGTTTAACGTCATTACGCATTAAGTACATTATTCACGAGGGCCGTGCACTTTACAATTCTCCGGCAATTCGCACTTTTGATGTCTTCGAGCTGACATACTTTCAATACTGCCGCCTTTACGCGCCCAGCATCCCCTCTCGTAATAATTCATTGCACTTTGCCGGTCATATTTTTTATATATATATATATATATATATATTCCGTCCGCGTTATTACGAATATTTCTTCTTCTTCTTCATCTTCTTCATCTTCTTCTTCTTCTTCTTCTTCTTCTTCTTCTTCTTTTTTTTTTAATAGCCAACGTACGTAGTGGGATGCGTTAGCGGGTTACTCTTGTTATTTTTACAGCAACAGAGGCAATTGTCGTCGCTGTTAGAGGAATACGATAAGCTCGTGACTGGAAGCCATGGGAAAGTTGAGCCAATCCGATCATCGGCATACTCCTTAAAAAAGGTACATTCCTTACGAAGAAAGTCTTTTACATAAATAATCTCAATATATTACTGCTAGTTGAGTACTTAATTAATGAGGGTGGGCGATACATTGATTTCCCAAGTACGCGGGCTGATAGCGTAGGATAAGCATCGAGCTAATTCATATTTTCATCTCAGAAAATCATCAAGCTGGAAAATCAGCTGCACCGCGTGGACATAATGCGAATGGAGGCGGACACCGTGCGCAAGAAGTACCGATCCATCAGGTCGAGTTTGAAGATGGATGCCTCGCATTACGCCTCGAGCCTCAATACTCTCGAAGAGAATATCAATAATCATGAGAACGAGATCAGGCGGCTTCAGGTCACGATCACTTCATTCTTTTTAAGCCCCTTCCGTTCCGTTCCGTTCCGTTCCGTTCCATTCCATTCCATTCCATTACTTTATTTCATAAAGGTCTAAGAAACGTCGTTGTTGTCATTTCGTATATCAGAAAATAAAGGCGGAGGCCGTGGAATTGAGGGACGCGACGAGGGAAGCTCTTGCAAGGCAGGAAATCGAAGAAATGCGTGCCTCGAGGGAACGAGAAGCTCTTATTCAAGAGTACAGGTGATGGTCTAATAAACAGAGAACGATTACTTAAGACGATGTTAAATTTATTTTCATACTCGAAAGAAAAAGCAAAAATATAAAAAAATAACATTCCGTGTCTTAATTCAAATTAGAATCTATATTTTTGGATTGATTATATTTTATCTTTTCGCCGATCGTCTTTATTAATTGGCAAATCCTCACGAACGGCTACTTATTTCATAATTATACCCATTAAAATAATTACACGTACATTTCAAATTAAACGTTTATTAATACGTTTAAATAAATAATCCACTTTCAGATGTACCGTTTAACATCATTTCACTTACCTTCATTTGAATAATTATATACAAAATTTATACACCTTAAAATTTCAACAAATAATTATTTCGAGAGTAGGTACGTACGTTTCTCAAATTATGCTAAAATAAATGGATTAAATTAAAGCCAGAATTTTTATCGACGTTTATTTTTTACGCAGTAATACTGAAGCTTCGCTTAATTACTATCCTTTATATTACTAATTACCGTAGGTTACGGGTGAAATTTTTACTTGCAGTTTATATCATCTCCAATATTTCCACTAATAAAAGAAGAAGAAAAAAACTCTTTAAATCGAAGTGGTAAATCCGTGACATGTAAACGGTACTGTTAAAATCCGCAATCCTGTTGCATTGCAGTGACTAGCGTTTCGACATTAATTACGTCTACTCTGGCGCTATACTATCATTATAAATTTACTTTACTTTCACAATACTCGTAAGCCTGCCAATAGATTTGATTAATTTTTCTAATATAATCCAACAATGTCGAAATTATTTGCTTCAGCTGTCACGAGATATTGTTCGATATAGATTTTTAGCTTATATTTTATCTATGGAGGCTGTGCATACACTGGATCCGATAACGAGATTATCTGAGATTATCTGCTTTCAAAAAACTCGCTTTATTTTCTCTTTATCTTCTTAATTCACTTATTAAATCAATTCCATACATATGTCTAATTGCATTGATGTATCATCGGCTTCTCACTTGTATCTCATATGGTTTTACATGCAAATACATCATACAAATATTCTTGTATTTGTTACTTTCATTATCGATTGAGATTTTTTAGCAAATAAATTATTTTTCTCTAGTCTAGTTTCAACTCCGGCGGTATCCCGTAATTGTTGATACTTTCTTTTTACAAAAAACTAATTTAATGGAATTTATGAAATGGGATCGGTCACTCGACGTATCAAATGTGTTGCATCTACAATGTATATACCGAGTATGTACAAGAAATAATTATACTCATATTTGATTGAAAGCATTGAGGATGAGACATAATCCGCACAACGACAATCACTCATCCACTTACTCTTCCCTTTCTCCTTTACGTATTTTTCCTTATCTTCTGTCATCTTGGGAATATTTTCCTTAAAATAGTATATTCTTGTAATATAATTTTTCTCAATACGTCTCAACAACTGATTGATACTGATACCAATGCTTTAAGCAAAATTAAAAACATTAAATCTTACACGACAGAGTTATGGTTTTTTTTTTCATTTATTTAACTTTTCTTCCTTAAAGTCTCGCTCTAAAATTTAATTGCCAGCGTAGTTATAAAATTTTATATGCAATGAAAATAAGTAAAAATGCCGAAAAAAAAAGTAAATGTACTTAATATAAATGCATAGAATGGTAAAAGGCAATCTATATCTTGTCAGAAACGTTATCCAGCATTTCCATTCATATTATTACCTTATACTTCTTAATTATATTTATTGCTTATGCACATGCTTAACAATATAAGCATATAATTATACTGTTACTTTGTCCTAATTATTTCAAATTTATTCTGTTCAAGCCAATCCTCTTTCATTCATACAATACGATCCCGCCACACACACACACACACACCCTCTCTCTCGCCCACTGTCGCTATTACATTTATTATGATTCGATTACTCGCTCATATGCATCAGTTATTATTTAAATAATACAATAATAATAATAATTGTTGTTGTTGTTGTTGTTGTTATAGTAGTTGCGGTAGTAAGAAATAAAAAAAAAATAAATGTACTAATTACCACGTTTACAAATAAAAATGTTATTAACAAGCTATTGAATTCGAATTAATATTGATGAGAATGATAATGAATTGCCTATTATTATAAAGTCAAATTACAATAATATATTAATTGGCGAAGGATTTCACGGAACCGTTTGTAATTCAGTAAGAAATTCAGTATAATAATAATAATAATAATAATAATAATAATAATAATAATAATAATAATAATAATAATAATAATAATAATAATAATAATAATAATAATAATAATAATAATAACAACAACAACAATAATAATAATAATAATAATAATAATAATAATAATAATAATAATAATAATAATAAGAACAACAACAACAACAATATGAAGTTAGAATAATTATTTCTTTTCGCAATACAAGCATTAAAAACGGAGATTTTAATTACTTCATTCCTGAACTACAAACTTTTACTGCGAGCCTTCGTCTCTATAAAATAAACCGCTCAAAAATTTACATGCTATGTAAGTTAATTGATACAAGAGAATAATCGAATGACGCCATTTAAACACATTTCTCTTAGATGACTTTAAAATGAAAGTAGTTTTATTCCGAAAAGAAACAATAGTCAGAATATAAAATGAAGTATAAATTTCCGAGCTGAGATACGAATCTTGAGAACGAAACTTGATTTTACGGACGATTAAAATACGCTCTTACAAAGTATTTTAAAAGCATGTTTTTTATATTTCTGCATTTTATTAAACTGAAGGAAGCATATTTATGGAAAAGAAATTTTAATTCTCAAAATATTTATACCTGTTAAAGCTAGACGGCTCGTAAATATGAAAATAAACCACATAAATAACGTACAGTGTAAAATGACATTATTATTTTAAATAATTATCGATATTATTGCAGTAAAATTTTGTAAACGCGTAATTAATAATAATGCCCCGGCCGTAGAACAATGCTCAAGCGGTCGGAAATTAATAATGGATAATTACTTGCAGAAAATGCGTGGAGGACCAAAAAATGGGCTTGGAACGATTGGAGAGGTCAATGTTCCCAGCAGTGAAATCATTAGGGCGGAATGACATGGATGAAGATCAGAAGTCTCAGGCGGACGAGGACGCCTTGCAGAAGGAGATGGACCGCTTGGAGGAGGTGTTCACGAAATTACGTAATGCGACCGGGGTATCGAAGACGGAAGACGTGCTCGATCGTTTCCTAAAGCAGAAAACAACGAAGGAGAAGCTAACGAAGATGCAGGCGTCAATGGAGGAGGAGAAGGTGATGCTTGAGAAGAAGAGGCAGCAGATGGTCACCGAGATTGAAATGCAAAAGTTTTCGGAAAGCAAGGATGCCGATCTGTAAGATGGTTACATTTCCTTTAAAATGCTTATATTAGTTTCAGGAACATTTTAAATGCCTCTGCCGTGTTTATTATTTGCATTATTTCAATGGCGATGGAATTATATCAGACTCGTCGTCGTTTCGTTATTTTAGAAACACGGAAAAGCTCGAGCTACTGAATAAACAGATTAAGGAACAAATGGTTCGACAAGAAGTGGCTGCTAAAAAGCTTAAAGCTTTTGAAGATTTGCTTCAAAAAGTCGATGGAAAGCTTATCAAATTTTGTAATATGCTCAAGGTAAATTTAATCCTTTTCCTTCTTCGTACGAAAACTATGAGTACGATTGTAAGCCTGTATTGGTACTTGTACAACAACTAATAAATCTCACACTTTGAATAGCTCTTAGGAAGGACTTTTACGCGACAAATATCCGAAAAGTGGACATTCAAGGGAGCACGAATGCGAAAGGAAGTGGGAAAGACACGTGACCTAATGGTCCGTGCAATACCTTCGCGATAGTCTCAAGTAAACTTAACTCGAATGAAATACAAAATCGCGCCATTCCGTTACAAGTTATTTAAATAAATTTGCGATCAAAGGCTTGCGCGCGAAGCGGAAATTTATTAAATTTTCGCGTTCCTGATAGAATAAGAGGCTAAAAATTAACCTCCCCCCTCCATTTCTTCTACAATCCTAATCTGAATAGAAAACAAAGCGACAATGTCTACGTAACTTTACATATTATTTTTCATAATTTTTAATTGCTTCGGTCTTCCACTCCATTTATTTTCCTTCTAATCTTCATACTTTTTATGCCCATAATTACTAATTATGTCAATTATATTAGTAAATATACTGATTTGCTTATTCGCACTCGTGTGCTTATGTAGATCTCAAGACTAACATTACACTTAATTTGCTCGACGTTTACTTTCAAATTAAATTTATAAAATGAGAACTACATCGTAATACATAATATTAGATTATTTTATACAATTACAATTACTTTTAGAAAGGTATAAGTTTAATAAGTTTCTATCAATGACTTCAACATTCATACATATTTTATCTTCTTTTATGTAATTGGTAATATGTTGCCTAGTGCAATTGCATACATTTTTTCGCTACAGATTCTTCTAATTAATGCATTTCGTATATGTATAAACATTTAGACTCGCGTTATTTATTACATGGAAATACATTTGCGGGTTAAAATACTTATTTAAAAGAAATATTTGTTAAATTTTAAACTATTAACTTGAGCTACTGAAATCTAAATGAATATTACATTATTAAGGTAACTGTTAAATAAAGAAAAAATTTACATTAATATCTCGGTTCGACAGCGTATTTGATATACGAAGTATATCATTCGTCCAAATACATCCATTGCCGTTACTTTTAGTTACCACTGCATCTCAAGAAAATTAATAATCTATCGTGTACCTGATAGATAAATGATGAAATTTGCAGCTGCTCGTAGTTTTTTAAATTCCTTAAAACGTATGCGACGATTGTCTATGTTATCTAGACGGAGAGCGAAGAAGAAACATCGTCGGACGCATTGGGCCAAATGGGAATTTTACGCAGACTAAACGGGACAATTAACGAATGGATCGAGAAGGTTGTTGGGGGTCCAGAAAAACTCAAAGACCTCACCGAGCAGATTTCAGAGGATAAGGTTAGTGATTTGACGATTTATCGAACGAAGCTCGCGGCATTAAAAACTTTTTGAAATGACGCGCAGGACGAGAGCGAATCCGCGGAAAATCAGAAAAACAGCAGCGTTGACGATCAGCAGCTGTTCCCCTCGTTCCCAGTTTCCACGACTCTTCCCGTTCAACCTCAAGCTTCCGAGGACGAGGAAGACATTCCGTCGAGGAGCTTGCTCAAAAAGCAGGCCCAATTGCTTCTCGACACCAAGAACCAGCGAAAAGGTTTCCAAAAGCGGAGATAGGCGCTTTGATCGGCCTTTGATTATATAAATAAATTAAATTAAAAGCCTTCTTTTGCTTAATTCTTAAGGAATTCTTAAGGAATTCTTGATCAAATTTAATAGCGTGAATTCTTATGTGAAACCAGTAGAGCCTCCAATTTACATTGGTAATTAATTCCACCCTCTGCTTTTAATTCCTTCAGCTTAATCTTTTCGCTTCCTTTTAGCTCGTATGGAAATGCTATTTCGAAAAAATAGGTGCAACTAAAGACGTCTTTAATTACTTTTATATTTTAAACGAATGCTTAATGTTTCCTTAAAAAAAAAAAAAAAAAAAAAGTCTTAAAGACAATATATATATATATATATATATTGCATTACAAGTAATTTTAATAAACGGTCTATATCAATACTTATTATACTTCGTAACTGATGCATGTCCCTCCTGTGAGTAGAAGGATAATAACATAGAAGGGAGGAGCATTATTATCGCTTTATCCGTAAACTGTAACAGGTTTAAAACATCGATGTTATTAAGTTTCCATCATGTTTCCCGATTCTGAATCGGTAATATTGACGATACCATCAAGGGAATCAAATTATACCTAAATACTTTATTTTCATAGCGGCCACGTAATAACTAAGTAATGAAAAAAAAAAAAAAAGATCCGATTTGAAATTATCTGTAAGGTAATAAGCTTTAAAATCATCTTTCAACTGAGCCTTTGTAACTTCTGGTCACTGCTAATCTACCGTTTCCTAAATTTAAGTTACGTTAAAAACGTAACTTTAATATCTGGTTACTTTCAAAATATATGTCAAAAACAGTTATTAAAATAATTATCCAGAAAATAATCAATGTTATGGGAAAGTTCATATTCATAAATTGATTCATCATTGATTGAAGTAATGCAATATCAACATCGTGAATTTTTTCAATTATTTTTTTTTAATCTACTTTTCATACATTAAATATTAACTAACAAGTCTTGAAAGTAATGAATTTTTACGAACTAGAACATGATATAATCAAATGAAAATGGAGTACTTTCAACTTATAAAATAATTATTTTACTCTAACGCAACATATTTCAATAATTCCAAATTCAAATATAATTTTTAACGCATCGTTTATTAACACAAGACTTGTTTAATATTCCCGCGTACTACTGCAGTATAAATTATTTTATTTTGTAAAAAAATCTTCTAATGTTATTTATTATTGAATGAGGAATCGATTTCTATAAAAATTTGCATTTCAATTAGATATTTTATTAATTACATAGCGTTAAATATTACCAATAAGGCCTTTTTACGATTCAAATAAGATGCAATCCTTCATTGTATAATGTAAATTTATATGCAAATATTGCATTTGATCACTAATTTAAAGATCATTTTGCTTTTTTTAAAAACATTGGCATTCGTTAATAATTGTATACGGTACAAGGAAACTATGATAAATAAAAATAATAAATTAATTAATATAATAATATTATTATTATTAATATTATTTTTTTTTAAATATTTTTTAATATTCATTAAACCTTAAATTTATTTATTTAATTACAGATGGACGATTGGTTAGATTTATTTTAATGTATAATAAAATTTCATACATAATAAGAAAATAAATGATACACTATTCTAAAATATGAACTGAATCTATAAAGTTTTACAATTTATTTTAAATTAAAATTAATTTTTAATTCAAGAAATAACAATTATAGCCAACTGCAGAACTAACTTTAATTTAGGTAAAACGTTATTCATTTCTTTTTCCACAGTTGGTGTATGTTTGACATGTATTCATACAAGATGAATTAATAATAATACAAACATCTAAATTATCAGTCATTTACTCCATAATGTACTTTACATTCGCACAACTAAAATAATAATCTTATATAATGAATGAAATTCATATTGTAGTTTTGACTAGATTATTTGTTTTTTATATAATTCAAATATAAAAAATGTAAAAGTAATTAAATATTGGTTCAGATATTTTCTTGTAAGTCTTTAAATATTTCATAATTGTAGTAAATACATAAAAATATTTTAACATGCAGGTATAAATTAATTTGAAACATTATGCGAACAAATGAATTCAAAAGTAAAACATTATATTTGAAATTAATTATTATCGTTACAATTTCTTCTGTGTATATCTTTTATCACAACGTTTGATACTATAGATGGTAATGTTATTTAAACAGGTACATCGATTTAGGTAAAAGTTTTTCTTCAACTGAAAGAAAATGCCCATTAAATAAAAAATAATTCTAAGCTAAGAAATAGTTTATCAACTCATAATAACGTATATTACCTGTAATTAGTACACAAGGTTTTAAACTTATCTCAAACAGTAATAATAAAATTCCACTCAATATTTGTAAATCCATTTACAATTTTTTAAATCCACCGTGTAAAATACTGATAGGCTGTAATAAAATTTATACATTAATGTTAAATTATTTATGATTAATTTTTTAATATTACTATATACAAAATTGTTATGATTATATAAACAACTCTTTTATAAATAAATATTATAAATGATATATAGAATCAAACAGTATCATTAAATAATTATATAAACTAAAACAAATACCTTTAAATTATTTATAAAAAAAGCAAATATTTATGAGACTAATTGAAATATTAAATATAATGAAATAGTAAACAATATTACTTATAACGAATTCCATTAAAAAAATTTCTGGTTAATTTAATTTAACATTAATGTTTGTTTTTACATTTTGGAAAGAAATGACAGTTGTGAATAAAATTCTAATGCCAAAAACATAATATAATTGAAAAAAAGTACAACACTGAAAAATGTTAATTTTATATTTATGATAAATAATAAAATTTAATTTCATTAATTTTATCATTATTAATATTAGCTACTGCATTGTTTATGTACGAACTATGATTAATATGATGGGAATAATTACATGGAAAAGAAGTTAGGTTAGGACTACACTTTTACACCGCTTCTATAATTAATCTCCTCGGTATTAATGCTTACAGTCATAATAACATATAAATTGTTACCTTCATTTAAATAAATTTTTATTTCTATTAAAATAATATATACATTTATACAAAATATATTAGTATTTTTATTTACACTTCAAACAATTATTTGCCCGTAACTCCTTTAACGCAGGCTGCATAACTGTGGTTTTATATATTGTGAAAAGGGAAAACACATTAGTAAATTGAATATTGATTGTTTAAAAATGTAATAAAATAGCACTCGTCGAGAATTGAGTAAATATATTTAATCTATGGATAAAGTTATATTATTTATTTGAGACCATTTTATAAACTATAGTTTATTTTATTTAAATACTTAATAAATTATTTTGCTTTTATATTCACATTCGTTAATAGACGATTATCATAACAAAAAATTTATTTTTATACTTTTTTAAAAAGTTCTACATCTATGTTGAAACATACGGAAATAAATTTTTATTAAAAAACAATTTAGAAAATTTTAAAAATTCAAAAAACGATATGAAACTAGATTTATCGTAGATTTAGAATCGATTTAACTACCAGTATATTAGTTAGTACAGTATCATTATTATGCTTTAGATCCATTGTATCAATGTATACAATCATTTCGTTCTTATTTTTTTCCCATTAATTTATGTATGGTAACATAATAGAAACTTATAACCGCACGCTATTGTATTTTTTTCTCAACTCTTGTTACGACATGCGATTGAATTATTTGCAACGGAAATACCAAGAAATAACGAAAGAATTATTCTGAAATTTAAATTTATATAATAATTATATTATTTAATAACAACAACAACAACAACAACAACAACAATAATAATAATAATAATAATAATAATAATAATAATACTTAAAAATATAATAATATTAATAATAATGTAATGCATTATATTTTATGGAAATTATATAATACACAATCTTTCATAATGGTTTATAAAAAAGTGACAAACAGTTTTTAAAAATTATAAACTTATTCCACAGAAAACGATTTCATTTAAATACATACATTTGAACAAGCCATTACAGTACTTTTTCTGTATGGATTTCTATTTAGCTAATTATTATTTCATTTTGAAATATCTTCTATATAGTCTGTATTTTAATTGAAGACAATATTGTTATTTAGTAAGCAAAAAATAAGTAAAATTGCAATCATATATGCTAAGAGTATAAATGGAATTACGATTACTAAATACAACGTTAATGATGAAAGAATATTTAGTTACCTTATTCCCAGATTTTTCTTAAAGTTCACAACATGAGCATTATTTTTAATAATATTAAGGTATTATGAATTTGTAGTACATCATTTAAGAAACAATAAAAAGTTAAAGCCAGGAATTAAATATTGCAGCCATAAAATTTTTTAATAAAATAAATTTGGTAGCAAATACAAAATTTAATCATCCAAAGTATTTTCTTCTATGCACTTAATACAAATAAAACTGTATTTTATACCATATAATAAAAAAATTCTTGCGATCAAACTACATTTATCAATGTTTTTTAATAATATTACTCTTGTACTTTTATCATTTTTCTAACAGGTAAAACCAAATTACAGCAAATTTTATTTGTAAATAAACTTACTAAATAATTAAGAAATAAAAATAAGTTAATTTTTTGTATTCATTTGTATGCATCAAAGTAACGATAAGCAATTATTATCAAAAGGATTCAGTTAGATACAGCATGTAACTATTAAATAATTAGTCCGTGAGACATGTTTCCATAAATAATATGTATAAATGCGTGTCTACATTCGATGAAGTTGCGTAAGGAAAGTATATTATATTGGAAATAGTTAAGTATATAGGGATAGTAGCTGTCGCCTTGACAAATGAAAGGTAACATATAGATTATGAAAAAGTAAGCAGCTATTTGTAAAGTTATTTATTATCTCACGCTTTCAGTAAGCGCTTTTTATACAAAATTGTTTATTGATAAATATTTGAATAAATATCACATTAGTAAAATAAAATATGCAATTTACTAATATTTTTAAAAAAATCTCTTCCTCTTTGTTCACTATCTATTGTCATTAAAATTTATATAATTTCAATTTGCCCCGCTGTTTATAAAATCCTGTAAAATATAGGAATCATTGGTTTCTGTTTTACCAGAAGCTGGTAAAATTAAAAGGATAGGCCGCAGCTACACATTCCTATATGCTCAAATATACAAGCACGTTGTGTTTATAGTAGGTAGTCATACTTTATATTACTTTATTAAAAAAAAAAAAAAAAATGGGAAAGAAAAGAAAAAACGATGACAATGATGAATCAGAGTTTGATCCAGTTTCAAAGCATCTGCAGACAGCCCATATAAAAAATCAAGAAAAACGACTTATTGTTATATTAGAAAATGCTCAATTGGAATCTGTTAAGGTGAGGTTATGTTTTACGAGTATACAAATTTTATATAGATCAATATGCAATAGCTATTACTTATTAAATAGAAAATAAACAATTTTTCGAAACTTTCCGTAATTAAATTATTAAACATTATTAAACATAAAAGAAAATTATATGAAAGAAATGATGCAAGTTTTATAAGAATCAAATGTAAAATACGATTGTATTGCATAAAATAGAATTTAAATAAATATAATCATAAACTTTAAATCATATAAACTCTTAAATTTTTACGAAATGAATTTTAATATATTTTAATATTGTAATTTGATCAATATTTTTCATAACACGAATAGATTGGTACCAGTTTTGAATTGTTGAATTGTGATGATCATGCAACTATATTAAGAAAAAATAAACGTGAACCTGGCAGTAGTAGACCAGATATAACCCATCAATGTCTTTTAATGCTAATGGACAGTCCATTAAATAGAGCTGGTTTATTACAAGTTTATATCCACACAGATAAGAATGTTTTAATAGAAATCAATCCACAAACAAGGATACCACGTACATTTAAGCGCTTTGCAGGTCTAATAGGTAAATAAAGTATAATTTAAGTTATAATTATTTATAATATTTATAAAATTAAATAATTATATATAATTGATTTTAAATTTATAAGGAGCAATTTGATGAATTTGATAATAATTCATCTTAGTACTGATGAAATCAAAACTTTCTTGATTAACATTGTATATTGATAATAGTCACAAGAGTCATAATAATTATTGTATTATGAAAAATTGATTAACATTAATTGCTTTAAAATGCTTAATAGATCTTTAAATCTAAAACAATTTTTTTTTCTTTTGTAGTACAGTTACTCCACAAGTACAGTGTACGAGCATCAGATGGGCCTATGAAATTACTTAAAGTTATCAAAAATCCAATAACGAATCATTTACCAGTAGGATGCAGGAAACTAGCTATGTCATTTAGCTCAAATAATATAAAACATCCGCGAGATTTAGTTCCAGAAAATGATCCTATTGTAATAATAATTGGGGCAATGGCTCATGGGCAGGTAAGTCTCTATATCATGTTATAATAAAAATAAAAGGTTTGGTTAAGGAAAGGTTATAAGTTACGTTTATAATTCAATATTTCAGGTTAAAACTGAATATGCAGAAGAAACGTTTTCTATTAGTAATTACCCACTTTCTGCTGCCATTACTTGTACAAAATTGTGTTCAGGATTCGAAGAAGTTTGGGGAATTCACTAAAATTTCTTTTAGATATATGGCAATCAATTTTAAAAAAAAAAATTAATTCAACTAAATATTAAGTTTTATAGAACGTTATAATATATGTATAAAGTTTGAGATTATAATTTCATAAACAATGGAAGAGTAAAATTCAAGACTGTTCTTTTTTTTTTTGTTTGAAAATCGTAATAATTTGCTTTTAATAGAGTTGAGTTAATATTATAGTGCAATTAATGAAAATGCTTTGCATACACAATTAAAGCATAGGTATGAGAAAGTCTAGAAAAGTATTCTTGCATAATTGAATTTACGAGCTAAAAAGTTCAATTTAATAATAATAATAACAATAAAAATAAATAGAAGGAAAAAAGTAGGTTTAATAGTGTAGAGTAGTGTTTGTTTAATTGGAATTACTTGAAAAGTGTTTGCAAGGAGGTACAATGGTCGAATGAAATAAAAACTTTATTTTCATTTAGATATAAAATTCTGAGGTAGGAGGTATAAAACGTTATTTCCGATATGCAATATTAAACGTGGAATATAAAATTTTATATCGGTCGAATGTAATAGAAATAATTTTGTTGAAATTTTGAAAATTCCAATCTCGTTGCAAGTGCTCATTCAAAATCTGGCCGGCGAATGACGATTGTAAAAAACCGAGTACTTTAATTTAGAAGGGAGTCTAGATCTAAAAAAGCAAAAGGCTGTCCTTGTTTGTTTTATGACGTAATAAATGTGTGTTTGTGATGCAAAAAAAAAAGATAGAAAAAAAAAGGCATTGGGAAACGTTTGCATAAGACGTAACAGGGCGGCGTAATATATTTTTGCCGCAGAGTGCCGTGATAAGGAAAAGAAAAGTATGAGAATGTAATAATAATGAGAAGATGGAGGCGGTGGGGTCGGCGGTGGCGGCGGCAGCGGCAGCGGCGCAGCAGCAGCAGCAGCAGCAGCAGCAGCTTATGTAACAGGAGGAGCGAGCCGCATCGTTATCTAAGAACACGATGAATAGTAGTTCAGCTATCGGGATCGTAAATCTTCAGGCTCGCTATCTCGAGAAGGGTCTTTGTGGGTGAGAGAGAGAGAGCTGGAGAGGGACATCCGTCGGTTCGAACGTCAATGGGTGGTTCGAAAACGGCGCCTCGGGGCCTCCCTCGGCCCCCTTCGCGCGTCCGAAACTAAGCCTTCTGGCAAGTTCCATGAGGGGCGCTCCGGGAGCTCCTATGGCTTTTAATAGTCGGGACGCGATTGGCCGTAATCGGGGACGCGAGGGAGTAGCGGGCCAATCGGAGGCCTTCACAAGTTCAAGTGAGCCAGCGGTCGGAGCGGCGGACAAGCTTACGGAGGTAGGGGTCAGCCTCGAGCGACCGGAAGTGCCCTTGACGGCGGTCGAAGGCGGCGGCACTCGACGCGTCACGAGGGACGCCCGGGACGAAATGGCAGGAGGGAGAGAGAGCCGCGCTGACTAGCGTTGTGCGAGCGGTTTCTCTCGGTCCGGCCCAGGGACAACGGAAAGGACAACGACGAGCCGTGTTGAGCTGGCGAGGAAAATGTTTGTACGGGAGAGAGCGCGCGCGTTCCGAAGGCCCCGCAATCGCCCAATACATAATACGGAAAAGCAGGCAGGCAAAAGCCGAGGGCGGTAGGTAGTCGCCCGGGACATTTTCTCCCGAGTCGCTGCGCCGCGGGATCGACTGGATGGTAGCCATGTTGCCGCGCTTACGCGAGTGTACCTCAGGACGATATAAAGAGCGAGAGAGATACGATATATATAGAGAGAGAAAGAGAGAGAAAAGGCTGGCAGCTATTCCGCGGACATAGGCTTCGGGCTCTTCTCTCAGTCGAAGCCATTCCAGGTCGAGGATTCAATATTACCCACGCGCCCTTAAGGCTTAACCATTGCGACTGTTCTATAATCATAGTGCGGCCATGATCCGGGCAGGAAGGAAGCTGCTTCTGCGCATCTTGTGAGTGTGCGTCATGTCGCGACATTGTTCCGCAAGTTCGGAAAATAGATGAGCCTCTGTCGGTATATCGATTCTCCCGTCTCATCTCGTCCGATGTCGTCTGCTCTTTCTGCGAT
This sequence comes from Ceratosolen fusciceps, assembly GCA_018883505.1. Taxonomy (NCBI): domain Eukaryota; kingdom Metazoa; phylum Arthropoda; class Insecta; order Hymenoptera; family Agaonidae; genus Ceratosolen; species Ceratosolen fusciceps. The sequence goes on along the minus strand of RCIC01000012.1, from coordinate 1,419,499 downwards.
CTCGCGGGTACAGAAAAAATGCTTGTACCCTGTTGGTCGAATGCCCTCCGTCCCGCCCTCGCCGCAATCTTTCTTTAAGCAGACGGGTAAACAGGAAGGAAGCAGCTCCGTGACACCATATTGTTGTTTACATAACTGCATTCTGCATTATCTGACGGACCATTGCTGGGATTGACGTGTCAACCTGTACGTTATGCGACACCTTACTTGCTTACCATTGCTATTCTTCTGAAAATTGTGGCTTGGCTCGACTACGATTATCCGGTGAAGAGAAGGTACTATCAGTCAACAGTGTAAACAGTAGTAACGGGTGAGCGGCAGCGGGGGGGGGATAACGGGGTCATTGGTATACGTAAGGATGTAATGGAGTCCGGTGGTAAAGGGTTATAAATCGACGAAATGCTTGGAAATTACCGGGGAGTTGGGTAAGGAATTAAAGGGACTTTTTAACTACTGCCGTGGCTTACGTGACCAGTCGGCTTAGTTATCAATCTACTCGCGTAGTCAGTCGAGCTTATAAAAATGGCCGACGGCGTCGATAGATGCATCAGTTTTCACTTACTCCGACATAGAATCCTCGAGAGCACCTGCACGCACTTACCTAGATCAGGAAAACGAATGGGAGGCGTGAGGGCCCAGGGTCTTTAAACGTTTTGTCGAAAAGAAAGCAGCCGGTAATAAAAGAACAGTTATAATAGATCTTAGGATTAAAAGTACAAATATAGATACATTCACACACAGCATACACACACACGCACGCACACTCACACTCGCATACATATATACATATATATATATATATATATATATATATATATATATGCATATGTATATATAAATATAATTATAAATATAAATATAAATATATAAACGACGGCTCCAAGAGCACGAGTCCCGGGGCATTATGTGTCGTGTCTAATAAAGAAAAGGTGTCTCCACAACGAGATTGGCGTATCTCCGGCGCGTCGTCCGATCATCAGCAGTAGCAACGGCACTCTCTGATCTTTCGCGGAGTACTATTAGGACGGAGCGATGGAGGGGGACGAGAGAGAGAGAGAGAGAGAGAGGGAGGGAGGGAGAGGCCGGCAAAGGAAATCGACAATGTCGTAGATCGGGCAACGCGCGGCTATTCGGTCAATGTTGAATAACGAACGAACGAACGAGTGCGAAAAGCCTCGCGGAGGCGGCGTCAGCAGCGTTGTGGAGGGACCTTGAATGAAGGAAAGTGCCCGGAGTAGCGCTAAAGCGGGAAACAGAAAGAGGGAGAGAGAGAGAGAGAGAGCGATGGGACAGAGGCCGCCATTTTAAATGCACGCCTCCCCCGCGCATGCGAGTCTCGCCGCGACAGCGCTTTCACATTTTGCGGCGACGGCGGCTGGCGACTAGCGACAGTCGCGTGTGTGCGTTCATTCTCACACGACACGGGGACGACACACGGCTCGTGAGACGTGCGTGCGTGCGCTCAAAGTTCTTAAGTTCTTCCCTTTTATATTTACATACATTGCTCTTCTATTTGCTAACGGCCGATCCATTGAGTTTACGTTGGCCTTAGCCCATGAGCGTAAGTGAACAGGCACAAGCTGAAACTGTCTTTATTTATGTTCCTCACATTGGTAACCGATAGTGTATGCTCTGGGTGAAACGAGAAACTGGTATTGGACTGTTTTTCTTATTCTCCGCCTCTCGCTCTCTCTCTCTCTCTCTCTCTCTCTCTCTCTCTCTCTATCTATCTATCTATCTATCTATATTTCTCGTTCTGTCAATCTGCATCTGTGTTTCTCGCTCGTCTCTCTGTCTCTGTCTCTGTCCCTCTTCCGCTCATTCTCGCTTAATCCCCATCTTCGTCGGGGATGGGTTCATTCCCGTTTTCACCATGCAAGAAATAAGAGAAAAGGACACAAGTGGCGGCGATGGCGGCACCCGCTATAAAGAAAGTCTCTTGTCGCGCGCCGAATTTTTTTCGAAAGTCGGGCGCGCGCTTTTCTGTTAAAAAGTAAAAAGAAGATGGCAATGAGGCGAGAAAAGGAAGTGGCTCTCCACACATAAACACGGCTTTGGTGGCGCTCGCAACGGTGAAGTAAAGCGCGGCGCGGACTGTGCGAGGGAGTGGGGGAGTGGGGAAAGAGAGAGAGAGAGACATACACATTGACCGCTTGAATCCGTGGAACGCACGAAACGACGGAAAGAAACCGTTAATTTTTTTTTTTTTGTTTTTTTTTTTGTTTTTTTTTTGTTCGGATTGTTAACCAAGTGCTGGTCATTGTTCGCTAAACTATTGCCGTTACTTTTTTTCCCTTTAAAGGTAGATAACAAATGACAAAGGGATCGGGTGGGTGGGAAAGACTAATAATAAATAACGAACTGACTAAACAAACAAATGTCACAGTCGGAAAGAATTTAACTTTGGTATCGCATTCCTCAATGTTTGAGATAATGCGTACGCGTCTTCCCCTATGGGACACCTTCCTCTGTACTTGTGTGCGTGCTTGTGAGCCGAGGAAAGAGTTGCCAGTGCCGTAGTGAAAGAGTGAGAGATAGAGAGGGGGAGAGAGCACAGACGGGGGTGGAATTATCGAGGAAAAAAATGAAAAAGAAAGAGCAGAACGCATGCACGCGCGTAAAAAATGAATTGCTCCGTAGTTCTCACATGCTTTATTCCTTTTGAACGAAGGGAGAGAGTGAGATAGAGAGAGAGAGAGAGAGGCCGTGTCGACGACGAGCCTGTGGATTTTGTCCAAAAGTCCCGTTCGAGGTGATGCCCCTCCCCTTCTTTGCAGTCGCGAGTTCGGTAAGTTGTTGAAGCCCGTGTCGGAAAGACCGCGTAAAACAAGATGAATTGATCTCGCGCTCGAGCAAGTACTGTAAATAAAATGCATCCCACGAAGGCCAATGAATGCATTCGTTTGCGTGGGAGTTATTCTCTCTCTCTCTCTCTCTCTCTATCTATCTATCTATCTATCTATCTTTCTGCTTTTCTATAAGATATCATTTGAAGTAAGGGAATGGGTTGCTTGGGTTCCTGGATTTGCTCGGGCGGCTGACTAAAGGTTGTCGGATCCCGAAAGCGAAATGTCAATTGCACTCAAGGGAGACTCGGAAAGATCCGACGGGAGGAGGATATTCTATTATTTGAGGTTAGATTCCTGCTCAGCTGGCGCTCGCTTAATTCTTAATTGAGGCGCGTGCGCGCGTGCCAAAGAGAATCGAATTCTTTCGCGTGTCCTTATCCTCTCGCCAGCTCGCCGAAAGAAAATAGAGAAATCGACGATACTCCTGGCCGATCGCTCAAGGGCCGGGCGGCTCGGTTAGATGGAGTGGGCGGGGACGGTTCGGGGGGCTACGAACGGACCGAGAGAAAGAGGAGGACGCTCCTCGTGCAGTAAATTGTCTAGCGGGCGAGCGAGTGAGAAAGAGATAGGAAACGTGCGAGCGCGGCGAGAAAAAGAGATTAGCGGCGACTGCGGCTGAGAATGACGGTCACTTTACCAAGTGCAAGGACACGTGGAAGGATGACTCGTCTGGGGCTCAATGCGTCATAACACAGATGTTTGCTTGAATTTACCCGAGTGCCGTTATTTTTTAATTAGTTTAAATTATTTCTGCTCGTCTACGATACAACATACTAGATACAATATTTGTTATATTCAGTATATTAACATGCGTATATTGTTTTTATATTTATAATACTTACCATGCGAAATACTGTGATTACGATTATTCATATTATTAATCTTAATATTACTATAAGAAATTTTAATTAAAGGCCCTTATTTAGCTACAAATACGTCTGGCTATTTAAACTTTAATTTGAAAATGTAAATTTTAAATTAAAACTCAATAAATAAATTTTCATTTTTAATAGTGTTTATTATCCGTTTATTTCACCGTTTCATTTTCAAATTTGTCAAATTTTATAGTTATTTTACTTTTTTCCCGTACAAGTACCACATGTGATTTTATATATATACTTTTTTTTTTTTTTTACAATTATGGTTTTTGTATGTGATAGGCAGCCTATCATTTAGATAAAGGAGAGAACAGGGAAATTTGATATAAGGCCATGAAAGCTTGACAGAATGAAAGTCGTTTGCTTGAAAATATAATTAAATAAAATTAGGATTGAATTTATAAAAAAAAAAAAAAATTGGTATTAACTAAATATTAGAGTTGCAAATAAAATCGACAGGTCAACGATTAATTTTATCTTTTACTTTTATATTATATATAAATTATTTACTAAGCTTTGAGTAACCAAAATAATGTTTGATAGTGAAATATTCATCACTGTGTTATAATATTATTGAGAATTTACGGTAATATGAAAATTTTGCGAATACTTAGTTGCAAAAATATAGAATTCAAAGCTAAATGTGTATCACAAAAATACACTTGGAAAATTTTTTGTATTTGTTTTGTATAAAAATATTTACTTTTTTTTTACGTTTGTTATTCGCTTGATATTAAAGTTTATAAAATTGTTGTGTCTTCATCGGTTTTAATTATCATGGACATCCTAAATAGAAGGATTATCATAATTATACAAGTAATAATGATACGCCAATATATTGATAAATATTGATATATTGATAGACTAATAAATGCAATGTGCAATGTAATTTTATGTAGATGTTGAAAATTGATGAAGTAAAGGCTAAAGGATGATGTTGTATTAATAAACGTAGAGCAGAAATGTAAAGATGGGTCCAGTAGTCGCGTAAAAATATAAAAATAATTATATGCGAGTATGAAATAGGGTATAGTAGTTAGGTAGTTATACGTCGGTATATGGGGTTGGCACTGGTCTACCCAAAGTTTGCTCAATAAAGAACGAAAGCAAACAAACAAAGCTAAAATTGTAGTGATAGATAATTTTAATTGATAGGTCAAAGATGAAGTAATAAGGGATGACGGGGGAGGGGGAGGGATTTTGGAAGGGCCAGTTATATTTGAAAAAACAGATGAGTTTGTAGGCGGTTTGTTTATCCGAAAAGTGGGGGTATTTGGACGGGGGGGAGGTGGTGGTGGTGGTAGTGGTGGTGGTGGTGGTGTTGTTGAACAACGTCCGAGAAGGAAGAAGGGTGTCAGTGAGCCGAGGCTCGGGTAAGCTTAATAATAATGTTTACCGGCGGGCGGGGGAGTTAGGAAGCGGCGGCGCGTCCTATCGCGTAGAGCTTAGTCGTCGTCGTGTCGGATCCTTGAAGGAACAAAGCGACAAATGAGGCAGGCAACAAACAAACAACATCGGGGGAGAAAAGTCGGGGTCGGTTGGTGGGTCATTCATCGCGGCGAGGCCAAGTAAACGGTCAGGCTGACAGTCATTCATCGGCGCGCTAACGCCACTCCTCTCTCCCATAATAACGTAAAGTTGCCGCGGGAGGAGATTGGCGGGAGGGGGTAGTGGCGAGGCGGCAAAGGCGAGCGCCTCCTCTCGGCAACTCGAATCGAACGGAATAGTTAGCCAGCCAGCCAGCCAGTCAACCAGCTAGCCAGCCGCCCGGAGATATATATATGCGCACGGGGGAACGGCGGAACCCGGGCCACTGTCGTCCTTCGAGTAAAGAATGCGCAGCCATTGTCAGCGGTGCGCTCGGCTGAAGCTCCGTTAACCGAAGGGGACAGACTCGTGTCATGCCCTCGTTGGACAGCGTCTTCGTCGGGCCGAGCACGAGGAGGCCGCGGTGCGTCCGCTGCTGATCTGTACCCCCGAGCAAGTGTTACTCCAAGGAGAAGGTGCGTGCACGTCGTTCCGAGTTGCCTCCAGACGTCGACTCACCCTCGTCGGTTGGATCGAGTGCGAGTGCGCGCGCGCGCGCGCGCCAGAGCGTCTCTCGCCCTCTTCCCTTCTTGCCGATCGACGAGGTGCGCCTCGTCAACCGCCAAGTCGCGTTGGTGGTGGCCGTCGCGGGCTAACGCGTTCGTTCGTTCGTTCGTTCGTTCGTTCGTCGTGTCGTGTCGTGTCGTGTCGTGTCGTGTTTGCTTGCGCGTGTGTGCCATGCGACTCTGCGCGCGCACTCTACTCCGCTTTCCTCATTTCCGGCGTTGCCGCTTTTAGGCCGGGCCCCGGTGTTGCCGTATCTCCGAGCTGCGTTCCAGTACTCCCGTACTTTCCGGCCGTTCTACCCCCATCGCCCCCCTCCCCGCTCCATCGCAGTCTCCTACCCGACATCATGGCTTTTTCCCCTTTCGCGTGTGATGTGCGACACGTCTGCTGCTGCTGGTGCTGCTGCTTCTGCTCCAGCGTCGCCGTCGTCGCAGTTACACGCACCGCCGGCGAAACGACGACTCTGTTGCGAGTTTGCCGTTTGCCCGACCATTCTGTCTGAGCTTCATGCTGGATTTGTGGGTTATGTGCGTGTTGTGGAAGGCGGATGGATTGGGCTCTCGTGGTGAACGAAGCCGACGATATACTTGGCTGTACCATGCGTACGAGATACAGAGAGAGAGAGAGAGAGAGAGCGAAAGAGAGGAGGAAGGGGTGATGAGGCTCCTGGCCCGTCATTGCATATTTTAACCGTTTTAACCCAGAGTTACAGGCATTGCTATACCTTTCTGTCCCACTTTGGATCTCCGATTTCCTTATCACCCATCATTTTTTCCTCTTTAATGATTCGTTTACTTCGCCATTTTCTTCTTCCTATATTTTATTTACCTCCCACTCTGCTTACAAATACTTTTTTCCCATGTACTTACTCTAATTATTAACCCAAGCTTTTAATTCGCGATTAGCACCTATGTGCTTAGGTCGGGAAAAAATGATGCATCGTCCGCTAATTAATACTTTTTATTTCAAATGAATGAAAAAATAAGTTTATTTTATTGGTAGTGCCCTCGGGGTGGGGGTGTGGTGGGGGATCATTTGTTCTTTAATTTCTATAATCATTCCATTTATTGATTAGACAAATATCTGATATTTTAAGGCCTTGGCTAGTATTTTACTTTTATGAATTATGACTTATATGACACCATACACACACACACACATGCGCGTGCGCGCGCGCTAATATATACGTATATATTACTGATATGATAAAGAGAATAAAAATACAAATACATTTCAATTTGCTATATCTTCATTCGTGAATTGTCTTGCAATATTATAGTTTAGTTAAGATTCTCTTGGAACGGATAAGCAAGGGTTCTTTTAATAACTTACATTCGAACTTTGCATAGAAAACATTAAAACACTTCATTCGAAATAAATAGCCTGCGAAGCTTATACGTGAACAAGTTTAAAATTAAATTGGAAATAGAGAAATGATGGAAAATTTTATGATATAGGAGTGTGCTGTATTGAATGAGTCATAAAAATTGTAGAAAAACGAATTTACTTTATTTATCGTTAAATAAATGTTATTTGTCAGTAAGCAATTCAGTCAAAGGTTTTAAGAATATTAGTTTTTTTTTTTTTGTTTTTTCTAGACAGAAGATATTTTTGTATAAATAATGTATACAGCTTATCTTATATATGTTGAAAAATAAATACTATTTAAATTTAAATTAGGCTTATGTAATGCGGTGTAGAATAAGTACTGAGCAATTAATTAGTCCCGTAATAAATGCCGCTGTTGAGATTTTTAGAATTTCGGAATGATGTAAGAGAGCAGACCTTTAAAGATTATTAAGTTCGTATTGGAGAAGGGAAAAACGCAAAGAAAGGGGTCGGTCGGGTCGGGTCGGGTCGGGTCGGCCATAGGGCCCATTAATAAGTGTATGCGAGACGTGTCAGTGTGTGAAATTCCGGGCAATTGAAATCCGCACCTCGGAAACCGGAGGGTCAATGACATTTGATAATGAAGGTTCGGTCGGTATTTTGGTAGCTCGGAGCAGCAGCAGCCGGTCTTCTTATTCAAGTTCCCCACGGCGGCCACCGGCGCGCAAAGGGTCAGAGACCCGAGGGTGAAAGGTGGGTGGGTGGTTGAGTTTTTGAAAAGGAGCTGAGGGAGCGAGGGGGAGGAGGAGGAGGAGCGGCAGCGGCGGCGGCATCAGCAGAGCGTAGGGAAGCGGGCGCAGCCCCGCGATATAAATTCGCGCCACAAGTTTCGCGTAACGTTCGAACCTTTTGACAATTTCCCGCGCTCGGCTCTTAAAACAGCGAATGGCACACGTATGTCATTGGACCGCGCTGACACTTTGTCCTTCAGCCAACACATGTGCACACGTAAACAGGAGAGGCGGCGGACGAGCTCTGGCAACGTTGCCTACGGTGCTCGGCCTAACACTTGCCTGCCACCTCCTGTCCGCTCACCAACCCCAGCCCCTCTCCGCCCTGCGTAGGGCCGTGCTTTTTCTCTCTTTTATACTCTCGCGGAGCGTCAGCTTCGATTGCTCTCCGTAGCGCGTTATCTGTGTCCTCCCTCCCACGCCCCTGGGCGGCTGTAGCATGTAGATGGTCCGTAGGCTCGCTCGCTCGCTCGCTCGCTCGGTGGTAGCGATGGAAATGTGCCGAGCTGGAGATGTTGTCGATGATCGTTGGGTGGCAGGGGGGGGGCGGAGGAAACGAAAAACGCTGCGGCGCTCCTCCGATCCGATTCCGCCGCTGCCGTGACAGTGGGTCGGCCATAATACCGAGCGGTGAGCGAGCGAGTAGCAGCAGCAGGAGCAGCAGCAACAACGGCGGCGGCGGTGGTAGTGGCGGCGACTACGGCTACGGCTACGGCTACGGCTACGGCGGCGGTGGCGGCGGCGGCAGCAGTAGCAGTAGCAGTAGCAGCATCAGCAACAGCAATAACTATAGCTATATACATGTGATGTCGCGGTGGCGTGGCTTATCTCTCTCCCTCCGTATTGCCATTGCTTCCAGCTACATGCCCATGTATCTGTCTCTGTATGCGTGCATGTCTGCTGCGGGCCTCTTCGTACCGCCGCCGACTCGCCACCCGTGCCCACACACTTTCACTTGGCCGTCCTCTCGCGTGCGCACGTACGCTCGTTAGTTTTATACCGCAAGTGGTACAGTGTAAGTGCTCTGCCGAGGACATAAAGGGATGGGGGTGGCTGGTAAACGGGAGAAAAATAATATCTAAGAAGGAAATACCACGGTTTAAGTAGAAGAGGCGTGAGGAGGAGGAGGAGGGGTCGGGAGCGACGGCGATGGAATCGCTAGATGGAGATTGGCTAGTGTGTGGGCGTGCGCGGGTCGCCGTGAGGGGGCGGTGGGTGGTAAAAAGCCGATTGACCGAGCGAGATAACGAGTAGATTCGCTATTGCGGCTGGGGAGGCGCAGGTAATCGCGGTCGTGTGGTGCCGCGCAAATTTTCCCTACTCGTCCAATAGTAGTGCGGCCGGTCTCCGCACTGTATATCATCTACGAGCCACTGCTGCTCGTGTGAGTGAGGCAGCGCGCAAGCTATACACGCACGTACGCACGCACGTACGCAGGGCAGTAGACAGGGCAGGCAGGCAGACAGGCAGGCAGGCAGGCACATGTAAGTCACGTTTGCGCGTGCGTGCGTACGTACGTACGTGCGTGCGTGCGTGCCGCCTGGCTGTGTTTGCATGGGCGGCGAGGCGGGCGAGCGGCTGCGCGCGTCCCCGTGAACAGGGGCCAGTTCGGCACGATCCCGCTCGGTCTTCCTCCCTCCCGCCCCGCGCGGCAGTCGGCCGGAGCCAGCCCCGGCGCGTGTAAGTGCCGCAGCCCCGTTTAGATCGTTGAGCTCCCCACGAAATCTCCGAGGCTCCTCGGCCGCGAGCGTGTGTGCGCAAGAGTGGCATACTTGGGCTGCAGAGGTTGGCGCGCTCGCCAATCTCCCTCCCTCACGCATCCACGCACCCACGCACAGGCAGGGGCAGGCAGGCAGGCAGACAGAGACTCCCCTGCAATAATCCGCTGAGGCAGCGCACGAGGTGGGTGTGGGTATGGTTGCGAGCCGTGAACGGCGGAGTCTCTTGGCTCGCGATGAGGGGCTGGTGGGTTGGGCTGGCGGCGTGGGGACCGGGGCCGGGGTGAGGAAGAGGTCGGGAAGATGCCCGACTGGGCAAGAGTGTGCGTGCGTGCGCTGGCCGATGGCGCGCATTAGCAGCTTCGCTCGTGCGGTGCGACCGCTGGCGGCGCGACCGGGAGCTTTTCGAGACTCTTCCCTCGTGAAACACACGACACGGCAGGACCGCCATGTTGAATGGCCGCCTGAAAAGCTACGTCGGACGAAGGAGGGCACGAGAAGCTTCCCTAAGCGCGAATCCGAGGCTCTGGGCCGCCGCACTGCGTACTAGTAGTCCTGGCCAGGGGTAATTAATTGTCGACACAGTCTCTAGGCTCGGATACCACGTCGACCTTCGTATTCCGCGCCACCGTAAACGCCGACGCCGCCGTGCGAGCCTGGGAACGAGTCAGTTGGTGTGCGTTCCCTCTCTCTCTCTCTCTCCCTCTCCCCTCTCTCTCATACATTTCTTTCCGCACAGCTTATTGGGGGCCACCATTCTCTCTCGCTCTCTCATGCGCCACACATACTGAGAGTGGTACAGTCTTAGACACACTGTGGATCGCGCGCGCACCGCCGTGGCCGCCACTGCCACCGCCGCCGCTTCTGTTTGCGTGCTTGGCTGCGTCCGTGCGGGCGCACGACGGAGAAGACGCGCGCCGCTCCCGCCAGTGATTGTAGTGCATCTCCTGGCTCTAGTCGTCGTGTAGCCTCTTGACGCGAGACTCCTTGTCACCCCCACCGGGACGAGCTTCTCCGGCGGTTGGCGCGCCGCCGAGCCCATGCGTGTGTCTGGCCACGGATCCACCGAGGCTTCCATCTCCCTCTCCTCTTGCCAATCGGTCGCTTGGTCGCTCGCTGCAGCTACGTGGGCCGTTGCCGCGCACCTCACAGCCTGCTTCCGTTCACGGGAGCACCGCGCGTCGATACCCGGGTTAGGACTATGACCCGTGCCTGCGCTCGCTTACCGACCTCCTCGTCACCATTTGCCTGTGATCTGTTTTACATCTGTGATTAATACTATTTCACGTGTGCTTTATCCATCAGATAATATCTTGCTTGTGGAGGGACTCCAATGCTTGCCTGTATCCAGTACTTCCATGGGAAGAATGGTCGTTCATAATCTTACTTGTGTTTTGTGCATTCATCGATTATTCTGCATCGATCAAATCCTCTGACAACTCTACTTTGCACCTATTCTTCTTTATAAGCTCCATTATTATGTACATAAATCATTATTGGTTGATCAGGCCAGCAGCTTTCCATTCTAAGCATGTTATTCAATAATAGATTATTATTTCTATTCTATTATCTATACTTCTTGGCAACAGGGTTCAACCTCTTCTTCATTTGATACCAATAAATTAACGTTTATTGTATACAGCCATTTTTTATTGTTATTCTATATAAAATTTTTAAGCAGATTGAGAATTTTTATTTAACTATTTGTGTAAATAATTTGTCAAGGAGTGAAGCTCGAACTTCAAATAGTCTAACAAAAATTCTTTAATAGAAAATTTGTTTAAAAGTTCATATATCCTTCGCCCAGATTGTGTAATATATTTTTCACATCTAGTCATGTATAATTTATTATATTTTATAAAAACTGGATACAGGTTACCATTATAGAATATAAACTCATCAGTTCTTTTGAAGAATATATATATTTTCACAATAGTGTTTAATTGTTTCACAAGTCAAATTCACTTGAAAAGTTCACTTAAATATTTTCTATCCCAAATATTTATATACATATATATGAACATATATTCTTGTGCTGTTTACATTTAAATAGTTTAAATTATAATTGTATTATAAATGCATATATACATGTATATAGATTAATTGTAAAGTTCTTTATATTAATCTAAATTAGTAATGTAAACTTTACAAAAATATTGTTAATTAATTTTTAAGAAATTTAAATTATAATAAACATTTATTTGCATATGTTCATTTATAGGTACTATTAAATTTTGGTTGTAGATTAATATTGTAATCTAGTATTAATCTTGATAATATTGAAAGTTTCAATAAAACAATTTCAGTTTCAGTTAAAAAACAGTTTGTTTTCAAGTAATTTAACTTATTTTAATAAATGTCTTCAGGTTTCATTTGAATGATTCTATCATATAGGGGATACATGTTGAATTAAAATTTTTTATATAAATAAAACTGAATCTGTTGTGAGAAATGTTTATTTTAATTTTTTATTTCTTTTATTCATAATTCTAATACATGCATATACATAAGTCTATAAAAGATATTTTGTTATTGTTTAGATGTTGCTAGAATTGCAAGCATCATTTGGAGGCACGGAGAATCACAGAAGCATACAGGGCTGACATTCAAGCTACTACCTTTCGGTAGACTTGAGTAGTGTTATGCCTCCACGGCAGCGAGTTCCTTGGCCCAATTCTGGCAAACGATTATTCAATTATTATGTTTTGTTCAGGGTATACCCTTGTCAACTAGGTTGTTGATGAAGCCTCATCAAGCTTATAATCAACATACAGCAGTTACCTGCTACTTAGCATTTATGTACAATATTTGTCGAAAAGGTGAGGTATTTTTTTAAATTCCAACATCTTTAAATTACAAGTTTAAATTTACTTTTATCTAAACATAATTAAATTGAAGTTGTTAGGATATATCCGATTATGAAAAAAGTATTTGTTTTAGTTACAAAATAATTTTTCCAATGGTAGCAATATTTTGAAAAATATTAAACAATTATACTGCTTAGTAATTGTAGCATATCCTTCAAATTAAGAACATTTTATCCAATTATTTGTTTTAGCCATAAACTAAACGCTTTTCTTTATAAATTATATGAAATTACTATTTGTTTCAGAACTGAAGTCAAGATGCAGCAGGTGGACTCTATCTCGCAAAATAACTCGGTAAGTTAAAGTTATTATCTAATCAATAAATATTCACAAAGAATGCAGCTTGTGTATTATTTTACTAACTATTTCTAAGCTGCAATACTACAGTTTTTCTAATTGCCATATTTTATGGCAACTGTTTCTACAAAGTAATTTATGTGATTCAATAAGTAAAATTCATTGCTTTTATTTACAAAAGTCTAAGGACAACCTATTGCAATTCCAAGCATATTAAAGAATCTTGTCATACTATAAGTGAATTTTTTTACATTTAACTTCTGTCTATATATTCAAATTTATTGACAAACATTTAGATTTAGATCACTTATTGCTTCCATTATTGCTTTAGAATATTCATTAGTTTAGAATCATAAAATTTGAGTATTGGCTTATCTTTCCTTAGTTGATAATTTTTAAATATTTGAAATATTTACTCCCTGTTTGACTGAAAAGTATGTATGAATTGCAGTTAGATTTGGAGGAGCGAGAAAGGCTGTGTAATATACCGAAGGTGAGATGCCTTGTTGATTATGGTCTGTTGTGGATTATGTGAAGGATATATTTTGTGTCCATTTATTTTGAAACTTAACTTTTTTCATTTTTTATTAGTATTGGTTTTTCATAAATATCTTATAATTAGTTACTCAATGCATGCCAATATCAATTTCTTAAAGAAATTATTTTTATTTCATAATGGGTGAACGTGGTGGTACTTATTATGCTTACATATAGAAATTTATATTCTCATGATAGTTTAATCAACATTTCTAAATAAATGTCTATAACAGTTTTCATTTATTCTTAAAAAAGTTTTCCAATGTTTCAATTGAATATTATAAAATATTATTTAGATGTCATTATGGTTAAAATATTGCTTTTTGACAGCCTAGTTCGCTCACAACTTCATCTATGTATCTCTGTTGCATTTGCATGTTGTTTTTTTTTTTTTTTTTTTTGTCATTAATATCTAACATATTTAAAAGCTTATATTTTTTAAGTCTTGAACCTTTTCACTTATTTTTCTAGTTTTCTTTTATTATGTAAAAATGGCATGTGTTTTCAACAAAAGTACATATATCTAAATGAATAAAGGGATAATGAAAATTATGAATTATAGTTGTAAATTCTATATAAAAAAAAAGTAATTTAGTCATTTTAGTTTTTTTGGTGTACGTTCTAAACTCCCTAAATTGAAATATATAATTTTACAATAAAATATTAATTTTATATTAAAAAAAAATGTTTTCATATTAACATCGAAGTTTGTAAAAATTTTAAAATGTAATGTATTTCATTTTCAAAGCTGTAATTATTTCTCTCTTTCGAAATTCAAACATTTAGATATTTAGATAAATATGGAATAGAAATTTTTGTAGCTTGTTATAATTTTAAGTAAAATTAAGCCTTAGTAATAATGGCACAGTGTAGTTATCGGTTGATTAAAACAAAAAGTCTTATGATTTTTGTAAATTTAGTCTAAGTAGGGAATGAATCTTTTGGGTTTCTTCCATCCAGTAATTATAATGTAAATTATTATAATTAATATTGAAAAGTAAAGAATAACTAGAAGAAATAATAGCAAGAACTGGAAAATTGTACGTTTACATTTATTTTATGTAGACGAGCGTCCCTGGCAAGGCATCGACTACGCCAGCTGTTCCTATTAAGGAACCGCCTCCACGAGAAGAACCGCCCGTGGATCCGGTGAATGGCGTAGTTCAGCCTCCGGTCGTTCCACCGCCCAACCGACCAGGAAGGGTTACAAATCAGCTGCAATTTCTGCAAAAGGGTGTTCTCAAGCCAGTATGGAAGCATCAATTTGCGTGGCCTTTTCAGCAACCTGTAGACGCAAAAAAGCTCAATTTGCCAGTACGTCCCGTTAATATACATATATTCTTCCATTGGGTATAAATTCACAAACACTTAAAAAATTTTTTGAATTACACGTTTTAATCGTTGCTATAAATTTGAATTGAAAATAAAAGACATTTGTGAGTTTATTTTTTAAAATAAATATTAGTAAGGGTGGATACTTTTGCCTATCTCAATAACTAGACTGTACATTGACCTTTAAAACGTTAATGTAACTATTTTATTAGGATTACCACAAAATCATCAAACAACCAATGGATCTGGGAACGATAAAAAAGCGTCTAGAGAATACGTATTATTGGAGTGGCAAAGAATGTGTTCAGGACTTCAATACAATGTTTACGAATTGCTACGTCTACAACAAACCTGGCGAAGACGTTGTGGTAATGGCACAAACCCTCGAAAAATTATTCCTCACAAAGGTAACTAATTCATATCATATCATAATAAAATAAAAAAAAGTCCGAATGACTTATGACCGGAGCACGGAAATATTGACTAACGGTCTTAGTTACGATTCGTATTCATTTTTAATTCATAGGTTGCACAAATGCCAAAGGAAGAGTTAGAATTGGATCCGCCAGTGGCGAAAGGCCCGAAGGGCAAGAAGCCCGCGGTTGGCCGAGTGGCCGGGGCGCCGGTTCCGGGAACGCCCGGGGCTACCGGAACTCCGGGCCGAGGTAGGCCCTCCTCGGGGGCGGCGACCGTCTCTTCGAGCGTGCCGAACAGTATGACGGTGCCAACGGCGGCGACGGCCGGCACCACGGGCCCGATACCGCCGATGCCGCCCCTCGGTACCCAAGCCCCGGCCTCCGTGCCCGGCAGCACCAACACGACCACGATAGCACCGCCCACGGTGGCGAGCCTCGCGGGGGTCACGTCGATGGCCACACACAATTCGCTGCCACCGCAAGTTGTTCCGCCAACCACGGGTTACCATGCCCAGCCGGCATTAGACGCCCAGCCTACCGCGACAGCGGTCGCGGCACCGCCTCAGGTCAGTTTCTGATCCTTTCTCATTAATTCTCAAGCATGCGTCTTAGCTCATTAGATAATCTTGAGGATAATTTTGGACATCTAGTTGTGAGTTTACCGCTTACTACTAGTCGACCTGCTCTTCTTAAGTATATTTTATAAGAACTTTTAAGGATGCGCGCAAATTTTAACCGATCGATAGTGCATCCTGAATTATCAATTAAAACGCTTTCGCTTACGTTTGCCACCGTCAATACGTTTCCATACATTTTATCGTGGGAGGAAAAGTTACGAGACATGTTTTATCCTGCTTGCAGCATTTTAAATTATATTTATACCCATTAAAGTTTTTCACCAATTATTGGCCCCACTGAGTTTACCTTCTTACTATTTTTTTTTTTTTTTTTTTTTAGCGATTCGCTTCATGCTGCATTTAACGGCTTTCTGTTAGTTTATATGAATAATCATAAAAAAAAAAGAAATACTCGATGATACTCTTTTATTACTGTATTATTACTGATTTATTACTGTAGATTTTCAATATTAATATTAGTACACTGTCACGTTACCATTACTTGACACTTATAGTCGCGCGAATTTTATCTCTAAAGTATACTTGACAAGCTTCTTACTTTAAAAGTATCTATTATTATATTGATATAAGAATCCAAGAGCTTGTAAGCGAATAGATATTTACGTTCAACTTATCCTTTTTAAAATACCTCATATGGCTGCGCATTATACTTTCTAGTTTAAGTGAATCGATAAAATAACTACTTGAATTTTTCCGCGGCTCTTAAATACGTTATAGTTGTTTTATATTCGCTAATTAAGCTTGTACCTGCTGACGGGAGATTTTTTTAATTTAAAAAATTATTTTAGTCAATCATGAAAAATTTAGTACTTCAATTAAATAGAGAGAATGAAAAAAGTTAAATTAAAAGTAAATTTTTTTATAAAATCTAAATATAATTAAAAGTATAATATTTATAACTAAGTATTTTATTTTAATTTTTCAAGTATTTTATAACGCAATATTTATTATTCATATACAAATGAATGTCAAATAAACTATAGCACAAATAAATTATAGTGTAATTTTAATAGGTCACTGTTTTTTAACGGATATTTTGTGTAGATTTTTTTTTTTTTTTTTTTTTTTAAATATTTGAATATTCATAAAAATTTTTTTTTATTTTATAAATTTTATATATTAAAAAAAATAGTTTAAGGATGTTTTTCTTACAATAGCATATTTAGAAAATAACCAGGATTATTTATATTAGTTTTATATATTGCTTCTTATGCAAGTACTTTGTAATTATTTTCAGAACAAATTTTGAATAGGCGATAAAAACATTGATAATCCAACGTTTATATTGTAACGATAATGTATCTTTTAAAAGATTTCTAAAACATGCAAAGATCCTATATAATTATATGGATATATATTTATAGTGCATGTAAAAGAGTTGATATATTGTATATAGGAAGTATTTGAATGAATTAAAATTTGAGAAAACCATTTTATATTTTATTCTTTTGCAGGTACCGACAGCAGCAACAGTCATGCCTCCCTCGCAACCTGCCAAACTTAAGAAGGGGGTGAAGAGAAAGGCCGATACGACGACCCCCACGGCAAATTCTTTTGACCCCATATACCCGCCACTAGATTCAAAAAATGCTAAGATTCCCACAAGGCGAGAATCTGGCAGACAAATAAAGAAGGTAAGTCTTCTTTTTTTAATTTTGTTTTGTTTTGTTTTGTTTTATTTTAATTATAGATATTTGTAATTAGTTTAGTTAGATGTAGTTCTTTTGATTATTCAATAAAAGACAATCATGTTAAAAAAAGTACTTTTAAACGATTGTATAAATATTACAGAGTAAATACGAAATTTTTTAAATATTCATAATTATTAAAACCTGACATCAATGGCTAAATTCAATGTTCAGTAATTTCTTTATATTTTAAAAAAACCAATCAATCCTATTTTTAAACTTCTAGTCCACTAAAATAATATGCAGTAATTTTTTTTAATTAGTCTTAAATTTCATTTCATTTCATATTCTATAAAAATTTTTACTCACATCATATATATTCACATAAAGTATTTTTTCTTTTTGCTTTTACAAATAATTAATTTAACAATATTAGATGTTTTTTGTTTATTTTCCAAAAGTAAATAGTATTAAGAATATAAAAAATTTATATTATCTTGTATAAAAAAAAAAAAAAAAAAAATGAATTGGAAATGTGACTTAGTAAATAATGATTACCGTTTTAAAAAAATTAATCGAAATATCATTTATAGAATTGATTAGAATTTTTGGTAAAAGTTTTTAATTAATTTTTAATATAGATGATATTAATCATGGATATTTATAAAAATTGACGTCTAGTTTGCTTTTGTATTTTTTATTTAATGTAATTAAATGATTTGTATATTAAAATTTGCAACGTTCAACAATTTGTATAACGTTTGTAGATTACTTAAATTTTCTTTAAATTTTTATTGCTATTGTATTACATAAAGAATATTTAATTTAATCGAACATATATAAGAAATATTTTACACTATACATGTAAAAGGTAAATTAATAAAGTTCATAATTTGTTATTAAATATTGATCTAATGTAACTAATTTTATTTAATTCATTGGTAAAAATATTTTTAATGTGTAATATTATATATTTAAACATTTTTACTGACTTTCAATCCTGTATTTCTTTTACATTAAGCAACTTATTATTGCACATAATAATTGTTTGGAGTATAAATATACTTACAAATTGAGTTAATGATTGAAAATAGCATTTTGAGAGGTTTTATATTTGAAAGGGATTAATTCATTAAATAGTCATACATGTGACAATGTCTTTGGTGCATGCATGTATAACCAAGTCATTGCATTACGTACTAACAGTGGGTTGATGGGGCTGTTTCAGCCAACGAGGCAAGCGGAAGACGGCCTGGTGCCGTTCCATCAGGCCAGCATGCCTCTGATGGGGGCTATGGCCCAACAGGTATACTCATTTTTATCACCTCAACAAGTTCCATATCATTTACTGTGCCTTGTCATTTTTAAATATATTTGCCATGAAACTTATAATAAAATTAAAATTAAAATTAAAATTATTAACAAAATCAACAAATACTGTATTGTAGTGTATACATCTATTATAATTGTATATACTTGTATTAAATGAAAATTTTGTAATTTTAGATTGAAGAATATGTGTAAATTAGTGAACAAGTTAGTTTTAATTTGTTATTTATTTTATTGGTAATAAGGAATATACCTTAAATACAATTTTTTGAATGTATCTTAAGTTTTTTGCATTGTATAATATATTTGAAAATCCTTGTGGTACCTTAAGATCTGTTATGAATTCATTGAAAAACAAGTAAAGTTTCTTTATTTAATAAATTTATTATGAATTTATGATAATAAATTTAATATTAACCTGATACTAAATAGAATTTATTTGAAATATATAAAATATATGTAGATTTTATGTATACACATATACGTGTAATTTAAATTATTGAATTCATATTGTCTTTATAAATAATTTTGCTCAATAAAGAATTATAAATAGTAATTATGAGGGGTTACTGTAGTTTGTGATTTCCATATTTCATTCATACTTCTGTAATGTAAATGTTATCTTGTGTTACTTTTTATTAGATTAAAAATATTTTTAATTTTAATGGATGTGTACCTATAATATGCACTGAACTTTTTTTATATATATTTAATTTAAGATTTTTTTCTTCAAATTTTAAATATTTATTTTATTGTTCCAAGTATTCAGCCAATAGTTTTAATTGAATTATTTCATTTTCAGCCCCAACATACAGGCAATAAATTAAAGGATAAGCTCACAGATGCTTTGAAATCATGCAATGAAATATTAAAAGAATTATTTTCCAAAAAACATTCGGTAATTATAGTTATTTTTAAATTTTTAAATTAATATGTCACAGGTTTTAAAGATTGCTACTTTGTATTGTAGAGTTATGCATGGCCTTTCTATAAACCTGTTGATGCAGAACTTTTAGGCCTTCATGACTACCATGACATCATCAAAAAACCTATGGATCTTGGTACTGTTAAGGTTTGTTCATTTTATTCTTATATTAAGATATCAGTTACAAGCAAATCAAATATTTAATAGAAAAATTTCTTTATTATTAATGATAGTAATTTTGGAACAATATTGATGAGATATCTGTTGGTTGTGGTACAACGGTGTAATAAAATTATGATTTTCTTTTATAGTTAAAAATGGATAAACGAGAGTACAATACGGCTTTAGAATTTGCCGCTGACGTAAGGCTTATATTCACAAATTGTTATAAATATAATCCTCCTGATCACGATGTTGTCGCTATGGCAAAAAAATTACAAGACGTTTTTGAAATGAGGTTAATATAATTATTATATTTTAAACACATTTATTTTTCTGTAATAACGATTTTAATATTATAATACATTTAATATAGGTATGCTAAAATTCCTGATGAACCACTAGGTGGTTTGGTTGGTATAAAAGGCTCGGATAGTAGTGGTAGCAGTTCTGTTTCTGAGGAATCTTCCGACTCTGATGATTCAGAAGAAGAAAGAACACAGAAATTAGTTGCCTTACAACAAGAGGTAAGAAACAATTAATCTCAATAGCATTATGTTAGGGATATTAACTACTGCTTAATGTTCAGTTAATTAATGAGAGAGATAATTTTTACTATAAAAGCATTTACTATATTAATTTTTAACGTTTAAAGGAATACAATGATTTATAGGTAGAGAATTATTCTGTCATTAGTTAATTACAGTTATTAGAAATCTCGCTATTGTTGCTACAAAGGTTTCATACTAATAATTTTTTTATTTATGCATTCGTGTAGCTAAAAGCGATGCAGGAACAAATGCGTAAACTCGTTGAGCAAAGCGGTAAGAAAAAGAGTAAAAAGAAAAAGCCTGATAAGCCTAACAAGTCGAAGCCTCTGAATAGCAAAGACTTGATGGCGGGCGGACATAGTGGTGCCATGAAAGAACTGATGAAACCAGGGGGTGGCTTGCGAAGTGTTTCTGATAGTGTCGGTGCTAGCTTAGCCAATGTCTCATTGGGTGCAGGTAATTTATTTATAATTTTCATTTTATAATTATATAACTTAGTAGAAGAAGATAATTCTCAAGCTTCTGATAACACGTAGATAAATGTAATGGAATGTTGATTATTATCCTTTTAATGTAATTAATAATTTAGTAGAAAAGTAATGAAACTTTGTTATTTACGTAACTCAATTTGCGTAATAATTAAACATTTTTAATATTCTCATACAGCTTTTACGATGCGCATATATATTACTATTAAACGTTTTTATTTTTTGTACAATCAATTTTTCTGTTAAGTTTAAGTATTTCTTTTTATGAATTATATGACAAACTAATTTTAATGGAGTTAAAGCTCTGTATGCAAATAAAAAATAAGATTTATTTATTTTTCTTGTTAAGGTGTGAAATTTAGAAAAATATTAATAGTTTCGTTCGTTTTATCAAAAATTAATAAAAAAATATTTGAAATAAAAACAAATCTTAACAGATACTACGTGTTATTAAAAGTTATTGTAATCGGTTGTTAAATAAAAATTAATTAGAGGACTCATTGCCGCTGTTATAAAAAAAAATGTGAGAAAAGGGTTTTTCATACTTTAAAGGATTTAAGTAAAAAATTTAGGGATTTAAGTAAAAGGATGGACGAGAAAGGAAGAGGTAAAATCTTCCTGTAAAATTCAATTACCTGGTGTATTCTTAGGGCATCATCTGGCGCCGAGCTCAGCTGCGGCTACGGCTGCGGCTGCGGCAGCTGCGGCGGCGGCGGCTGCAGTGGCAGTCAATGCCAAGGGGCAAAAGGGCAAGGGCAGAGGTCCGGGTAAAACCACTGCTGCCAATGCTGCCAATAAGAGGCCCAAGACAAATAGTCGCTCGGCTGGAAATAAGAAGAAAAATGCAGCGAATCAGCCGCCGCCAATTGCTTTCGATTCCGAAGACGAAGACAATGCGAAGCCGATGTCTTACGACGAGAAGAGGCAGCTCAGTTTGGACATTAATAGGTTACCTGGTACGTGTGGCATATAAATTAGCCCGTCACCTCAAGCGATACGTGATTGTCATCATGTTAAATAATAAAACTCTTGAGGAAGATTGACGATAATTATTGTCTTAAATAAAACACAACTACTAAGTTGACATTTTAATGTACTTTGGTCATTTAATATTTCTATATTTCTTTTTTATTGTACAGGTGACAAGCTAGGCCGCGTAGTGCACATAATACAGTCGCGCGAGCCTTCGTTGCGGGACTCGAATCCCGATGAAATAGAAATCGACTTTGAAACATTGAAACCGTCAACGTTAAGAGAATTGGAGAGCTACGTTGCGTCTTGCCTCAGAAAAATGTCACGTAAGCTCTACTGTAAGTTCTGTTCCGACGTCGATTCATGGATCCGGCACGTTTTAGATTTCCAACCTGCCGCCAAACTGCTCACTCTCATACTTATCTTTTTCACTGAATATGCGAAAAAGAAAATTATGTACTGATTGCATTGCCAATTTGTTACTTGTGTTTAGTTTAACACATTGATAATAATTGTTAAATAACTAGAGTGCAGTAGTTTGTCCTGAAGTGACGTTTGTAACTGGAGCTACCTCCCCCCACTTCCTTTTATTAAGCATGACTTTTTTTTCTTTTTTTTTTGTTTTGATTTATTAGAATTGTTTAGTACATGTTTCTTAAGTATCTATATGGATATGTATGTGTACGTAAGTACATATATGTGTAATGTAATTTATTACAGAAAAGTATTGATTATTTGTTATCAATTCCAACATCCTAGCATGATAATCCAAATTTGTTTTACAATCAGTAGTAAAAAACGAAAATACCTAATCATGCTTTATTCAAAACTATTAGTAAATTAGGACATATTTTATTTTTAGAAATAATATTTTTAATGCATGTATTTTTGTCTGTAGATAAAAAAGTCAGTGGTAAGTCCAAGGATGAACAGATAGCTGAGAAGAAGCAAGAATTAGAAAAAAGGTTGCAAGATGTTACTGGACAACTTGGAAATGTTAAAAAGCCTATGAAAAAAGGTTGGTAGATTTATATATTTCAATTTTTTTTTGTCCAGTTAACCCATTAACTTTATTTATCAATATTAAAATTAAATTTTATATTTTTTATGTAACCACCATTAACATATATTTTTATTATAATATCTTTAAGTTTAATAATGTATATAAAAAAATATAATGTATTATTTTTTCACTTAGGGTTAATGTTGATTAGTAGCCTATCAATTTCATATCTGTTCAATAAAAATTATTGGTAACATTTTTATTAGAGTACATTAATGGAGAAAGGAATCATTTTGTTTTCGTTGTTGAAAAGTTCATAAAGCTTATGAGATTATATTTTTAACTTGACAAAAGTTTACGGTTTTAAGAAAAAATTTAATATCGATGAATAATGAAATTGTAGAAAAGTTTTTGTACCCATTCGCGAATATTATGTAAAATGATTTGTTTGACTTTAAATGAGTCGGCCATTTTGAGAAAAAGGTGGCTCGTTTTTTGTGTTTACAGAATTTGACGCAACGGGGCGCTTCAATAATTCGAATTTCGTTTAACGACGTTTTTATAATAATTTATCGCTGTAGTTTATTTTGTTCGCAAGAATAAAAAATATTTTAAATATTATTCTGTGGTACACGTAGATGTTAATCGACTAGATGTATTTTATTAAGCTGAGAGCTATATATGAAGAATAAAATCCTAGGCTATTTTGTAATTTGAAAGTCAGATGGAAAAATTAAAATGTAGTTCGATTTCTAATAAGTTTAAACACGCTAAAAAAATTAGGTATTTTTAGAAATTCGTTTAATGATGCGGCTAGAAACGCAAAAAATATTAAATGTCTCTTTAAAATTGCTGTTTTAGAAGACAGTAATAAATCGGTCGATGTGGTTGGAACTGGTGGAGCCAGTGGGCCATCGAGATTGTCAGCATCAAGTAGTAGTAGCAGTGATAGTGATTCCAGCAGCAGTTCGCTTTCCTCGAGTTCCACTGATTCGAGCGACAGTGAAGCAGGTTAGATATGAACCTCATCTAACTGTTGTCGCATTATGCCCCCACAACTTGGGAACAAAACAAACGACTGCTAAATACGAAGCGGTTATGACATAAAACATAAAAAGAATATAATTGGAATAAACATAAGCAGATAAACTAACGGTATTAACTGCGATTATAATTACGGGGCTTTATCACGACTGTTTGCGACACGAAGATACAAATAATATATTAATATTAATATTAACATTAATTTCGGTAAGATCTAATGCAACACAAAAATGTTCCGTTATATTTTTTCCCTTTTTTTTTTGTTTTTTTTTTTTTTGTTTTAATTTCTATTTAGAAGACTTATTGGTCACGTTTTTTGAAAAATTTGTATTCCGTAAAGCGCAAATACTCATCCTCGTAAAGTTAATTTACACCGTGAAGAATTTGTATAGACAATACAGTTTGTATGTTATTAACAAGCACTGAAATTGTTCGTAATAACAAAAAAAAAAAAAAAAAAGAATTTAGTTATTTCGTATTTTCCCGGATATAGTAGATTTTTCACGTACGTTATAAAACAGATTTGTGCTTCCGGGCATTGTGTCACTTTCGTCATTTCGACGGATGTAACTAAAAATGAGATGTTACTTTTTCTCTTTTTTGTTAAATGCACGGATATTGAATAAAAAAAAAAAAAAAAAAAAAAAACAAAAAAATAAAAAATGAAATGAATACTATTAATTAATAATCAAATGTGGAAAGCAATTTTTGGAAGTAGTACACCCAGCCATGCAGCATGATCAGTTTCGCGAAGTTTGTAGTTTTTATATATACTCTATAGTGTGAATCTTGGACCAAACTAGTAGGATTTTTTTCTTTTTGTAAAAGTTATTAAGTTTTACTCTTTAGTGCTATGATAAAAGGAACTCGGTGCCAAGCATCGTTTTAATATAAATATAAATTTCTAGATCAAATCATAGAACAAGTTGCTTTGAATAACAAACAAGTAACTTTACAAGTCTGATTGTTAAAGAAAGTGTAGCAACAGCGATTCGCGCTAAGTGCTGCAATAATTTGTAAATAAGTATTAAAAGTAGCAAAAAAATCAACACAAAGATGTTTTCAGTTTTCTAGCATCGTGATCATCCATATTCATATTTTTTCATTTTTTCAATACTTGAAGGATGTAGTATGACATGCTAACTGGTTCGGTGACTGCTTTGCAATGTTTGTTGGGCTTTTGATATTACATTGAGTCACTAAGTTGAATGTTTGAAATAGAAACGCCGAAATCTCGACAAACGAGAGCTAAGTCAGTTTAACGGCAATATAATTTAGGAAAAAGAGAAAAAGAGAGTTTGAAAATGAGTGAGCGAAAGAAGAGTGACTGAGAAAACGAGAGAATGATAGAATAAATGATAATAAAAAACACGCGCAATGTCGAACATAAATCGTATTTTTTAGAAAAATATGAAACGTTCCAATACGACTGCACAAAATATCGCGGACTACCTAATAACTAACGAAGATTAAAAAAAAATTATCTGCAAAATATTTCTTTATTAATTCTATATGTGTATATATATATATATATATATATATATATATATATATGCATATGTGTATATATGTATATGCATATGCATATGAATATATATGTATATGTATACATACATATTAAAATGGCATTAGAAATGTTTACATATATGTATACAAGCCATTCGTACATAACATATATATACATATATGTGCTCATATGCATAAATGTTGTCGTTCACGCACATGTATAAACATGTGTTATGTATATGTAGATATATACATATATATAGTTGAACTATTTGCGATACACTCATGCAAATGTGAAATTTAGCGACAAGTTTCATTACAGCCTCATATCGTAGATATGAAGAAAATGATCGAATAAGAAGATATTTATGTATTATAAGATAAATAATGAGTCATGTTCTTTATTTTTATTAAGTTTTTATTTTAATAGCATAAAAATAGGGTGTGCATTATTTTGCTGAAAAAGGGGGCAATTTAGTGAAACTTGACGCAGTTTCCGATGCTTTATTTAAATAATTAATTTATATACGTATCCGCATATATATGTCAATATGCAGGTACGTATAAATATACATATATATATATATATATAATTAATGATAAAAAAAAAAAATTCGACATGTTATGGTAAGAACAAGGTGAGCTAGTGGAGTGCAGACTGTGTTTAGAGGATACCATATTATGCCATGCCAGCTTTGTTTAAACGATTATTATGTGTATAGCAAAAATATATATAACAATTATTCATGATTTACGAAAATCGGTTCTTTTCTCTTGCTCTGTTGGTGTCGAAGGTACGTTCTGTTGCTCGAAAGTCAACGGCAGCCTTTGATTCGAGGTTTAATGCTTCTTTTTGCTCCCCTATTGTTTAAAAAATTGTTTTGACTGCGGACAATTTAATAGGGTTCTTTTAGGAAAATATAACTCATCGTTTGGATCGCTTTATTTGGATATTTATAAGGGGAAGAAACATAAATAGATACTTTTTCTTAGTACTACACACATTTATTTTGTAAATACTTCAAGGAAAATTATTAAAAAAATAAAATTTGTATAACATTAATAGGAGTACTAAATTATAAATGCTTTTTAAGCAGTACGAAAGGATTTCGCAACTTTAAAAATATGGATATAACATGTAATGCTTTATTTAAAGCATTCCGTTGCTACGTTTATTAAAATAATTAAGAACCGCGAAAAAAATTATACCAGAATCATATGATAGATGCTTTTAACGACCTCATTGAAGAATGTTATTTAATAGTACTCATGCCTCAAGACTGTTGTTCCTGATCATTGCAAGCGCTTAATAAATTACTTTTTTTTTTTTTTTTTTTTTTTTTTTTTTAATATAATCACTACACTAACGACGTAACAAGTAATTGAATACTGGCATTTTTGGACATCAAGTCTTGTTTCTTTTTCCATCGATTCTATATACAACGTATTATTCTAGTGTTCAAGAAAACAATATCAGTGCGGATGCACTTTTGCGTAGTTCAACCTGCATGAGACAGCACGTGCCTCTCAAGATTATTTATCCCTCAAATATAGAATAAAATAGGTTTAAAAAATTAATATTTCACCAAACGCATAATAATAAAAGAAACAAATTATGCGTATGTTCCTTGTTTCAACTTCGTGTAAGATATTATTTTATTAAGCGAAGACGTCGTCTTTGATTTCATAGTGAGCGAGAGAGTGCACCACGTATGCATGAGAATAAGTGGGAAGTAAAATAAAATCTAAAGAAAAACAGTAGAATACAGGTCATTCAAAATGACGAATACATACTGTTTAATATACGGGAAAATGCAGACAATGTGTATTGGTGGCTGGATTTCTGTGATCAGTGCTTTTAGACTGTTTAAAAAAAGATTTCATTATGATAATACACTGCTTTTATTTAAAAAAAAAAACCGTACATTTTATTAATTGGGTTATTAAAGTTATTCTATTATTTCTAGTGTTTGCATTTATTCCTGCTCTACCGAAGTATGAAAATTAAAAATTTTGCATAATCACATAGTCCTAAAGTTTTTTCTCTTTTAGTACAGACAAAATACTTATTTTTTGTGAAAAACTTAGAAAATTAAAATCAATTTTATTACGGATAATTAATTAATTAATTAATTATAGATAACTGTCTTATTTCCATAGTGAATTAATTTCAGAAATGTATTTTTGTACTTACACACTATTGCTTATTGATATCTGATTATAGCATTTTCCAAATAGAATAAAAAACTAAGATGAATAGAATAATTGTATATTATTATTAAAGATGGTTATATGTTAGTAAGAATAGCTTCTCTTCTAAGTACATTAATTTGATAATCCGAATATTATTTTTTTTATTATCACTTTTAAAATAACTGTATTATAGAATGAATTTGTATGATGATTACATATCATGAAATACATAGAAAATAAAAATATAAAAAAAATTGGATCTCTAGTGATTAATTATTGGATTTTGAGTGATTTGTAATATAGGAAATAAAATTTATACACTTCTAAAGGTAGTGGCGAAAGCAGTGAAATACAAATGCGTAAGTAAACAAGGTTTCTGTGTAACTGCCAATGCAAGCACATCGATGCATATAGGGCGAGTTAAAAGCGGGTAAAAGAAATAAGAAAGGAAAGATGGAAAAAGTATGGAATTGAATCACGCAGAAGGAACAAGGGAAAGAAAAAAGAGCAATGGATAAATTGACGGAGCAAGAAACTTACACTCCGACCCAAGGGAGTAAGAGGAAGAAAGAGAGAGAGAGAGGCGGCGGTGGAGGGGTGAAAGAAAGGGACGAGAGAGAGAGAGAGAGAGAGAGAGAGAGAGAGAGAGAGAGAGAGAGTGAAATTTGGTTGCAAATCGAGAAAGAGGCGAAGGAACGTACAGAGTCGTGTTAAACGTCAGTGTTCTGAAAAGCGTTAAAGCACGCGCACTGGCCTCCAAACACATTGTTTGCACTCCGCTAAGCTTCGTCGTGTGCTTAAAAAAAACCGTTTAAACTTTATTTTTCTTTTTCTTCTTTAAGATTGAGTACACACAGACTATGTACGGCTACATAAGAGAGCGAGAGAAAGCGAGAGAGGGAGAGAGAACAATCGAGCGAATAAGAGAGCGAGAGAGAAAGAGAGATTGTAGTTTGGCGCGTGTGCGCTTGTGCGTGTGCGTGTGAATGTGCGTTTATGTAAAGACAAATTTCTTTCTGCAATATATGCGAGTTGGAGAGATAAGAATCGAGGAAGAAAGGGGAAATAAAATTATGTACAATCAGGTCGTCCGTTTTGTTGTTTCTTGTTTTTTTTTTCCTTAGCGCGCGCTTTATTCTTATTTTAAGTGCTCTCGCGCATGCATATACATCCGCACGGCCGGCACACTTTCGCATAGACGCCCACACGTGCACTCAATTCATATGTCGTTCCAAGAGGGGGAAAAAAGATAATGCTGGAGGGATAAGATGAGACTTGGATTATTCTCTCCCGCAGCATTTCGTGAACATCGATTGATCGGTATTGTAGATTATTTAGTATAATATTTAGTGCCGCAACGTAAAGAAACTCAAAGGATAGTTAGTAGTGCTCGTACGCGCGTGTGCTCCTCGTGGCGTGTGCCCGTGGCGTGTGGGTGAGTGTGCGGTCATGTGTACGTTGGTACGCTTGTGCCCCCCGACTCTACGTGAGTTTCCATGTGAGCGCGCGTGTACAAGACTAATTGTTCAAAACTGTACGTCTATTTTTGTTTTGCTCATATTATTTGTTTACCGATAACACTTTTCTCTATATATACTTGTTCCTTTCATTTTCTGTATTCCACTCTTTTCATATTATCATTTACAATGAAAGCGTTAAGAAGCTGTAAGCTAGATTACTTTCGACCCGTCCTCAATATGCGAAAAGTTCACACTTTCGTTATTTTATACAAGTTTAGATGATTTCAATAATTTTAGGGAATGATTATTTTGTTTCTATATATGTAAATGTCTCTGCTCCATGATAGCGGTTTTTGTTAAAGATATCATGTAAATTTAGATATATGTATAGCAAAGTATATTCATAAGGAAAACAATTTATTATTACTATTATTACAATTACACTAATATTACACTATTCTTATTATTCTTACATTACATATTATTCTTATTCTTCGTCTTGTTCTCCTTTTTCTTTTTATTTTTATTATTATTATTATTATTATTATTATTATTATTCTTATTCTTATTCTTATTATTATTTTTTTTTAAATATATATCAATTGGAATCGCACCGATGCTCAGTGAAGAAGAAAAAAAAAAGAAAAAACCGGTGTCGACCTAAACAAATAATGCACGCGAGTGGTCTCAGATGAACCTTTTAATAATAATCCATGTTGCACTGGACAATTACAATTTTACGCAGTGCATTGTAAAAAGAAAAAAGAAATAAGGTTTAAATTAAGGGAGAAAAAACAAACAAACATCGTACATTCAGCAGCGTACTTAATATGAATGTTTATAAATGAATAGAAGAATTAAGGTAATAAATAATAGAAGAACGCGATGGTCGGTAGTCGAGTAAACGAATAAACGAATAAACAAATAAATGCGAGGGAAGGTAGTGGATACAGATTTATGTCGACGAGATCGGGAGGGGGAGGTGCAAATCTGCGGTATAATGTTTGTGGTCATTTTCAATTAGTAAAACGGCGTGATTAGTAAAATTTTCTTTTAGCAAATTAGAACTATTATATTATATTATATTATATTATATGGGGGTACGTGTGTCAATGGGTTTTCTAAAATAGCATTTAGTTAGGAAAAAGACATTGGATCCTTTGACTTGCATTGGAAATAGATTGAAAATATTTTGAATGCAACGATAAAAGCAGATACGTTAACATTTGAGATAATGCATTTTTTTTTTATTTTTAAAATAATAATCGTTAGGTAATAATTAGTGTTCAAGGCGCGGTTCGAGGATTCGTTTCATCGTCATCTACGTCATTATTATCATTCTCGCATCATTATCATTAACATTAATAACAATAATTGTCTAAAAGAGAAGTTCTCTGTCACCTTCCAGAAATTTATTATCATAATATTTTTTTTGTACATTTTTCTTAGAAATAATTCTTCCGAAATTCCATGTGTATCTTAAGCATATAAGATTACTTTCTTCCATTATAGCTGAGAGAGTTTCATAACAAGATTTACTCTCTACTAACAATAATACGCAGTAAATTAAGATCGTAACGATAATACTAATAACAACAATAATAACAACAACAACTGCAACCACGGAAAAGTACGTTTTGGACTTTTTTCTTACACATTTTAATTCGCATAAAATGTTACAGGAAGCATACGTTTAACTTTAAGAAGAAACGTATTAATATTTTATTGTAAGAAATAATTGCGTTCCCAAATGGCGCGTTTAATTAAAAAATTCGTCATTATGATATAGCTCAATAATTATAAATAGTAATATCGAATTGTAGGATTTTATATTTTATAGTATAAAACATACTAACGTAATAATATTGATATGTATTATGGTAAATTTTCGTCATCAAATTTTCTCGGCTTCGTTTGCGCGTTCCTTACATGTGTTATTAATAAAACAAAAATTTTAAATACCGAGTTTCATTCACTCCCACAAATGAAGGCGCATTATATACACATAAAGCATATAATTGTAAATCTATCGAAAGTTGTATAATCGTGCCAATTTATCTTCTATCGAAATCCAGTCTTTTTTACATTTTTTTCTTTATTCTTTCTTTATCTTTTTTTCCATTTTTTTCTTTTTTTTTTCACTAATTTTAGTTATAGCTGCACTGAACTCATGTGTGTGTTTTCCGTTTGTGTCGCACGTTTTATTCACTTGTTACAATTTTTATACTCCTAACGATTTTTGTGTAACTTCTTTAAAATTTTATTTCATTATAAATAAAATGTTTTCGGGCGCTTGTGCCCACGTGCGCGCACGCACATTTTTATATATATAAAAAAAAATATAAATAGATATAATTTTCTCGTTCAAGTGTGTTTTTCTGCGGTGAATAAATGAACGATTAAATAAATATATAGTTAAATAGATAAACAGATAAATATATATATATATATATATATATATATATTATATACATATATATGAATACATATGTACGTGCACATATTATTCATGGGCACATATTTGCGCGGATGGATAAAGCGGCACGTACGCATGGACACACATAACATTCGTAGATATATCGGCGGGCAAGAATCGCGTCGTACGCGTTTTTGTACATATATATAGCGAAAAATAATATTACGATGATGGTCGTCCAACATAATAACTTTTTTAGGTTTTTATTGTAATAAATAATGAGGACAAGAGTCGCGTGTGCCAGAGAGAGAGAGAGAGAGAGAGAGAGAGAGAGAGAGAGAGAATTGGAGGAGAATATTTAAGGGCGATAATGTACGTGCAAGAATAAAAATATAAAATATATGAAGAAAAAAATCCATTTCCCACTTTTTTGTTCCTCTGCCTCACGCTATTATATAGCATATGACATCTTTCCAGATTTCAGGCTCCAGATTAGTCTCCGATTCCTTATTCCTTATTTATTGTAGTTTGTAAATTAGGATAAGTCGGAGCCTCTCGAATAGCATACTACTATACACAAACAAATATGATTTCTTTTTTTTATATTGATATTTTACACAGAATATCTTTTGATGTTTACATTCGGAGTCGGAAAGAAGTTTATGTCATATTTCTTTGGTATCAGAGAACTTTTATTTTCTTCCGGTATACAGGCCGCATACCTTATCAAATTATTGCAACGAATTTAATTTTCAAATTTATCGGGGTTCGGATTCGGCCCTTTCATATCGGCAATGTAATGTCATTCATTCGCGGTGAAAAATTCGCGGGCCGAAGGAATAGATTTGAAAATTTATGTTCTGTTATCCAGTACAAAGCGGCCGAAAAGAGATTTTCAATCGTTATATGTTATCTCGTAAAATTACATACAATTTTAATTAGACTAAAATTCCTGCACACCGATCCATCATAATATTTGTCTTTATAAAGCTTATACGTAAGACGCTTACATTATTACTATTTGGATTTTATATGTAGCAGGAAAATTATAGCGGGTAAAGGAACGAGCAAAGTCCTGTGTTATTTACAATTCGCTTTCATTCATTTTATATTACTACTTACATACTTATTTACTTACTTATTTACTTACTTACTTACTTACTTACGTATTTACATACTTACATATCCTACCTATCCACCCACCCACCTACCCACCCACCTATCTACCTACTTACTTATTTTATCTCTTTTTTTCCTTTAGGCTTTTGCGTATGAGAGAATGTTATTTCTGCCGTTACGGGAATGGGAAGTTTACTTGTTATCGACTAAGTTGCATTTCTAGTGAAATTTGCACGTTTCCATTTTTATATTCATAATTAATAGTATATTATTATTGGTTGAGAAAAAAGGGATCGCCGGAGGCGCGGGAATAATTTTTATATTTTCAAGAAATTGCATTTTCCCGTATAATAGAAGCTTAAGAAATATACGTCTAATAGACATACTCAATGTTATTGCCAAATATAAAGTTTTTATATGAAACTTATTGAAAGTGTGACGAGACTAGTGTAATAATTACATTTTTGTATGCATTTATAGAAGATTTATATGACGAACCAAATTATTTTATTAAAATCATAGCAATAACGAACGTCATTAAGTGCCTGGAAATAATGAATTAAACTCATAAAATTCTTTCTGCTTCTCTGTCTAAATATCAATAACAAAAAGCTTCGCATTCCCCTAAATCGTGCAGGCTCTTTCTGTATTTGAATAAAAAAAAAAACAATTTTTTTTTTTTTTTTATTATAATATTTATTTTGAATTAATTGCAACGCCAAGCAGGATATTTCTTGCCACCGATCTCAGTAATATTATTTAATGTGCTAACTCTGCGACTTGAATTTTTTTTTTTTTTTTTTTTTTTAACTGAATTATGTTTGAGAAAGAAAGGCTAAACATTATAAATAACTAATATATTGCTATATGAGAATTGAGAAGGAAAGAAGCTGTAATTTTATATGAGCGTGTGACGACTCACTTATGTTATATACATGATACATATACATACGCATTTACATCTAGCAACTCATAAAATATAATTTTTATTCTTGAGTTGGTTGCCATTATACTATTTATTTTCCTTTTTTAATTTCTGCGATCTTCTGATTTACCATTTTATACAAATTCTAATGTTACATCACAATAAAAGAATAGTTCATTGTACGATGAACAGTAAACTGTAGCAACGGAGTTATCTTCCTTCTTCTTTGTGAATAATCGAACGCAAAATCTTTTTGTAATCGCCTTCGCAACTCGATTATCATCGTAAAATAATTGAATGGATAAGAAGCAAAATAACGAAAGATAAGCAAACAAGAATCATCGTCATTCACCTGTTCAATAAAAATATATCGTCACAAATCATTGTTGTCATCGTCATTTACAAGTAAAATTTCAAAAGAATTACCCTTGTAGCAGAGGGAATGAAAAAAATACAAAAGCTATAAACGATTAAGAGCGTGAGAGTAAGGAAAAATAATCTGAAGCGAGCGAGCACACATGTACTTGACATGTGCATGTCGCGTATGTACGTATGTATGTATGCATTTGCGTGAGTAAGCACGTGTGCGTCCGCCAGTGTCAGAATTTACTGTACATGCACGTGTGTTTTAGGCATACATATAAATTATAAACGTATATAAATCTGATTCACACGAGCACAGGATACGTAGGCACGAGAGGGGAAGAGTAAAAGAGAGTGAGTGTGAGAGAGAGAGAGAGAGAGAGAGAGAGAGAGAGAGGCAGACTCGCCGTAGGCAATCATATGCGAATGATTGGCACACAATTTGAAATTTTATGTAGAATGATAAGAGTAAGCAAGAGGAAAATTGTTCTGCGCATTAAGATTTTTTAATATAAAAAGAAAATAAAGAAGAGGATGCGAAGAAGAGAAAAAAAATAAAAAAAAAACTTTATGATGAAAGTCCAGAAAAGCATACAATTGAGATATTTAAATAAACATTGTTGTACACAGTGATATAATTATAATATAAGTATATAAATAAAATCTATTAGAAAATAATTGAACGCTGTTGTTTCTGTTCATTGACTTGATAACCGCTTGGCATTATTACACTATAACAACAACAACAACAACAATCATAATGATAATAAATGACAATAATAATCATAACAGTAATAATAATGAATGAATAAATAAATAAATAAAAAAATAATTGATAAAATAACAATAATAAAGATCTTTGTTCAGACTCGATTTCATGGCAAATAATAATGATGATTGGTATCCTCGCAACACCGTCTCCAGTTTCCACTAAGTCGCCCTCGAGTGGCGGGCTGGGGGGGGGAGGGGTTACTAGGTGGCTGGCTAGAGGGGTTATTGGGGTGTAAAATAAAATAGTACCGCATCGGCAGTTGTGGAGGCTCCCTTTCAGTAGAACATTAAATTACATTTGCAGGGAACGCGGGCAATCGGCCGCCTAGAAAAAAGGCGAAGAAGACAACGACGACGAGCTCGGCGACGTCCGCGGCCCCTACGACGGCCACGACGACGTCCGCTAGTACAGTACCAACGGTAGGTCTTGCTTAGGTTTCGTCTGTTTTCATTAAAGTAAATGCACCAGTCAACGACGAGCGATTAATTATTAATAAGAATAAATAATATGATATTATTATTATACCCGTAACTTCTTATTCATCTTATTCATCTTATTCATCTTATTCTTCTTATTCTTCTTATTCTTCTACTACAACTTCCTCATCTTGTCTATGAAATCTAATCTTTTAGAGCTAATTAACTATTATGTCATTTCTCTTTTCCAGGTCGATAAGTACTTGCAAGCTCAAATATAACAAATGTCATGAGTGCGCTTATCGCTTGGCTTTAGACTTCTCTTTTCTTTTTTACCCTTTTCTTTTTCTTTATATCTCCTTTAAAAAAAAAACAAAAAAAACAAAAAAAAAAAAAAAAACAAAACAAAAACAAAAGACAAGAGAAAATGTTTTTTCTTTATCCCAAGAAGGAAACGCACGCACGCATATTCGGCTTTCTTTAAACGTCACGCGTATGGTCAGCTTATTGAGTGCGCGTCAAATTAGCTTTCGAAAGTTACAGAAAAATTCATATAGACCGAGTAGTGGTGTGATGAGATACTTTTTGTTCTTACAAAATAGGCTTTATGCATAATCTTTATCAGTATTAAGGATAATATTATTTATAATAAATATTTGGGTCTGTAAGGAAGAGAAACGTTCTCTAGGAAATTGTGCAATTACGTGGAGTACATTTTATTACACTTGTGCAATGCGAAGCTTCATTTGTTTGAATTATATCGACATTTTTTTATTCTGCACTCACGATGATGTGGGTGCACACATATATACACATATATACTTTA
Organism: Ceratosolen fusciceps; assembly: GCA_018883505.1. Lineage (NCBI taxonomy): Eukaryota > Metazoa > Arthropoda > Insecta > Hymenoptera > Agaonidae > Ceratosolen > Ceratosolen fusciceps. The sequence continues at coordinate 1,383,658 of RCIC01000012.1, read as the reverse complement.
TTCCAATTTTTATATTATATAAATGAAATATTCGAAGGCAGAGTGGATTATACGACACAAGATGTACATTATCGTCTGTTTTTATACGATCATTATTATTATATACATAAAAGAAAGCTTATTTTCAATTCCAGTAGGAAAGCAATCGATTTCCAAATCCTCTGTATTTACCAACTTTGCATATACAATTAATATGTAGATGATATTTGTAGATGAGATTTTTGTAATGGAAGAAATCATTGTATCGGAATGAATCGTACGACTATAACTTGATATATTTATTTATCCCTTTGTTCCATCTATTATACTGGCGAAGATAACAAAAACTTTTAATGTCGGTATTTCAAATAGATAAAGAAAAACGAGAGCGATTAATGATTATTTCTGTATGCTTCACGCAGTTTATGCTTTGCTTGACAAGTACTTGACAATTTATAATTGCAGCAAGTTTAACTGTAATCTCTTATTATGTATAAGAAAGCAATATACGATTCAGTTATTACAATAAAATGTGTTAACTTTACTACTTGTTTGACTATTTATTACATGAACTATATAATTTGCATATAAAATCATTTGGGTCGGATTTATTTATTTTTTTTTTTTTTTTATCTCTTTTCTTTTCGAATGAGCCAAGAGCGTGAAATATTTTCCACGTTTACCACTACCGCATTATGATCTTCTGTGTCTGTAGCAGCAATGCGAAATAATACAAGTGGCTCTAGAGACTGCAAAGGCTAGTAATCATTGTTAGTCAGTCTGTATTGTGTGTTTAAAACAGTGTAACGTGTTTAAGTACAGAGATCCGGCTTTGTTGGCTTGGTTGGTTCACCATTGTAAGGCAAGCAGACTCCTAGAAGAACGTTATTGTGCTTTTCATAATTCAGACGCATACACGCACGCTTCGCCGATTCTTAAGATATTGGCAAAAATTTCAAATAAATTCGCAGCTCGATCGCATTTGTCGTCTGTAGATCAATGTTTTTATTACGCTTAAATCAATAATGAATTTTAATAGAGTCGATAAAAGTCACATATGGTTGTCACGGTAGCCGACTGCATAAGACTCGTGATGTCGAGTACAAGCTTACTAATTCAGTATTTCCAAATGCATTGAGGATCACTCGTTCCAACAGGCACATGTAACAAGCCTTTGTCTTTTATTGAATTTTTGTAATAAAATTAAAATTTTTATTGACTGAAAATAAAGAGAGATTAAAATTATTACACCTTAAAATTATTATAACTTACAGTTGTGTGCTCTATCTTCGTTAACAATTATATTATTATTGAAAGGAGATTATACAAACAGCAATTTACTTTATTTATCGCTATTAGTAATAGCCGCCATAATAATTATAATTAATACATATATTATTATTAATATTATTAACAATAATAATAACGACGACGATGATAGCAACAACAACAATAACAACTACTACTACTACCACTACTACTACTACCACTACTACTACTACTACTACTACTACTACTACTACTACTACTACTACTACTACTACTACTACTACTACTACTACTACTACTACTACTACTACTACTACTACTACTACTACTACTACTACTACCACTACTGCTACCACTACTACTACTACATCACAGCGACAATATAATACTAATAAATTTATTATCAAATAGCTGATATTTTTAGGGACGATCTTCGTTTACTGGTGCACTTACCCTAAGTTGAGCTATTTAAGTACATTGTTTATTATAATCTTGTTTAGAGCTTCTTCCTCCAATAGAATAAAAAAAATCCCAATTGCAACTAATCAAGTGTTATATTACATTTTATCTATCTATATAAAAAGTGTGTGTGTGTCTGTGTGTGTGTGCGCGCGTGTGCACAGATATGTGGGTTTATATGTACATACACTTGAAGGGCATGGATAAAGGATCGAGTCACGACACAACGAACAAGTGCCTAACTACAAAAATAATAAGTGTTGATTTTTACAATTCTTAGAATACGTAAAATATGTACATTACAGATACAGGTAATTAATGCCGCTAAAGGGAATTTTCTGGAAGACATGAGACAATAATATCCTTGTAATTTGCTCTTTCGACTAAAGTTTGCATTTTCATGATTGTCCCGGTGCGGAGGTCGTTGAGTGCCGTGCCGATGAGGGTTGGACGAGAAAGGGTAAACGCTTGCAGGGTTGTGTAGGTGGGTGGTGGCGGTGGTGGCGGTAAGGTCGAGGGAGGGGGGGCGGGGGGAGGGAGGGCTCGCCATGAAGTCGGGTGAGAGGACGGGTGAGAGAACGGGCGAGTCCCGGAGGGCCGAGAGGGCTGATAATTTTTATAACGATTGTCTATCCCATACAGGCTTCAAACTTAAATCATACCGGAGGTCTATTAATGAATAATCAAACGGCGGCGAATTCCACGGGACCAGTTACGAAGCCAGCAGTCACGCAACCTAGCAATAATCCCACTGAACAAGGTATAACAAATGTCTTTGCTTGATACGAAAATGGACAAATTGTCGATTTCACTAATAGCCTTGACTAATTGTTGTATTAGTTCTGGATTTATTTATTTTACTGTTTAATACTGAGTTTTTCTTACTTTCTGTACGATTATTAAGCTCCTCTGAAGGTGAGCCTTCGAGCCTTCAGACTTACCTTATCACGTGATACTTTTTCGAACATCTTTCCGGTAGGACACTCACTTTAGCGCACGATCTAATTAAGCAAAGATCTGGTTAGCTTCCCTTCTGAGAATACCAGAGATTACGCAAAGCTAATCTCGTTATATTTACGTGCATACGCTTCTCCCCTACAGTTTTTTTAAAGCCTCAATTCGAACATTTTACGTATTTTTTCTAACAGCACGCAAATGCGATTGCGCGACTCGACGAGTATTTATATATATATATGTACGCATGAACTCAGTGCTCAGGCTTATGTACTGATATACATGTGCACCTTGTTTGAAACGGATTTCTGATCGTCAGATCTTCTGCTTTTTAAGTATTGTATACAGCAGCTAGAAACATTGCTCAAGTACGAATACACGATGCTCCAGGAATTTTCTTTTAAAGAATACTTATTATATTTTATAATTTAATTTCTTGTAATTCTCGTTAAAAAAAAAAAAAAAAAAAAGATAAAAAAAATATTCTTAAGCTTTGGTAGATTTTTATTATTCAATATAATTGTAAGAAATACATGTAGGATACTCTTACACACTCCTGGCTTGATTCGTGACATCTTGTCGTGTTCGTGCCTTATTATTACTATTTTAATAAGTATAAATTGATTTACATGTTCTGAAAGAAAAAAAAAATTAGTTAATTTGACTAAAGATTTTAACCAATACTTATAAATATACATATAACACATGTGTATACATATAAACGTTAAAAATATCATTTGTAAAAACGCATATTTGCCCATACAATAAATGTAACTTGAATTATTTTGTGTATCGCAAAAGAAATAAATAAAAATTTTAATTATATCATGAAAAAAGAAATGCTTTAATATTTTGATTAGATATTGAATCAAATAAGTTTTAATTCTTTTGTTTTTCTTCTTTTTTATACATCAAGAAATCTTTTTTTTATTATTATTATTGTTATTATTATTATTATTATTATTATTATTGCTGTTATTGTTATTATTTTTATTGTTATTATTGTTATTATTATTATTATTGTTGTTGTTAATGTTATTGTTATTATTATCATTGTTGTTGTTATAATAATTATTAATTTACTTAAACACCTGTTTTATAAGCCCTTACCCACATTCATAAATTACTAGTCAATGTTAAATAACCCTTTGCAGTTTGTTTTGCAGGTATTTCGCTTATAATATACTTATTATTTATATGAAAAAGATTTCTTAATTCTTGGGTATATAAAAGAAAAACGTAGAAATGTACTTAGCACTAACTTCTTTTTAACTTCAATTTATATTATACAAGAAAAATTCTATTCAGCTTCAATTCAATTACTCTAACAATATTAATGATTCTTCGCGTGAAGTCATGAATTTTTCTTCGTGATTAATAAATAGTCAGTAAAGACTTTAGTCAAAATAACTTATTTTTTAGTTCCAAAATATAATGAATTCGAAGAATAATTCAGTCTTTTGAAATAAAATTTTATTCAATACATTATTTGCTATGTTTTCTTACAAGTATTATTATCTCAGATTCTTTGTTCAATACCGAATATTTTTTTTATTTAATTATTTATTTTTTTTTATTACTCTCATTCTTTTTCTAATACCCAGTAATTCGTAATAAGGGAGGGGCGGGCAAGCAAAATATATATATGAGCGATTTTGAAGAAATAGATATTCGGTATATATCGATTTATGAAGATCTTATTTTATTTGTTTACCATAGTATATTTAAAAAAACATAGTTAAAATAAACTTTTTTTATTTGACGAAATTAAGAGTGGATCAATTTGCTCTGGATCTCTTTTCTTTTTGTCTTAAAAGTAGTACGAATATACAAATTTATGATATTCAAGATCGTTCGATGAAATAATACTTTTATAATAGTACTTTTTAATTAGTGTTCAACGTGTCGATATTTACTTATGAAATTTTAATATCGAGATAATATGAGAAAGTCTATGTATGATATACAGAAATATTGAAATAGATCTTGCAGAAGTAATGAGCTTTTATAAAAAAAAATTGTTACTAAATGGTTACGTGAGGAAGGTCCTAGTCAATTATTGCGGTAAAATACGATTTATTGCGTCGGATGGATCGGAAGCGATAGTAAAGTGAGTGATGTGTAATTTTTTTTTGTAAATCAAATGTTACGGAATCGAATAGATTTTTAAAAATGATTGAGAATGACTTTGAGTATTATGGGAAAACCATAATACCGACATAATTCGTAGCCAATCTCGTACATCTGTGTACCGAACGTGTGAGGCTATGAGACTTTTTGAGTATTATCTTTGATACTTCGGCGATAAATGATTGCAGATTAAGGATTCAAGATTCCGTTTGGTCGTTAGTTTTCGTTATACTGCCGAAAGGCGGCAAACCGTCTTTTAAAAATCTAGATGCCGAAAGTACGAACGGCGCATCAGATCGCGTTGTGATGAAGTTTAACACGCGGGGCTTTAAAAACGAGTGATTGCACGCATGCATTTACATTTACACGCGCGCCAACTCGAGTGGAGGGGATTCCGTTTCCGAATTGCTTAGCTAAGATCGCAGAATTGAAGAAATAAATTTCAAGAGATAAGAGGCGGTGCGGGGGGGAAGACGTTAAATGGTAAAGGGAACAATATTCAATGCCGTAAGGATATTTACACGCGCGTGTAGGTGTCTCTGGGTGTGAATACTCGTCCGTAAGCCTCGGCGTTAAAGCACATGTGGTTCGCGAGTCGGTCAACACAAGCGCAATAAATTATTATTTACGAGCGAACTGTTTTACCATCGATACTTGATCGCTGCTGTCGGCCGCTCAAATGCTCTAATGGCATAATAGAGAGCCGGGCAGGGTGGGAGGCTGCGTTAAAGGCAGCCAGTCAACCAGCCAGTCATAACTTCCAAATACTTAACAACGACTACGACAACGACAACAACTACGACTACGCAACGACAACGACGACAACGACAACGACAACGACAATGATGACGACGACAATAACAATAACAATGATAATAATATTGAATTAGATAGGCCGGTTGACGGTATAATCAATGTATCGTGGGTAGAGCGGCGCGACTTTCATTAAAAAAAAAAAAAAAAAAAAAAAAAAAAACCGACATTAAAAATCAACCATCATCCCCTGCCCCCACCAAAATAATCCCCCTTGCAACGGAGTAGCGCTGGGCGTGAGCAACGCGAGCCAACCGGTTGCGGTTGCGGCGGTCACGGCTAGTCAACCGGTGGTGGCAGCCTCGGTCCCGGTGCCTCCAGTGGCGAGTCACGCCTCGATGCCGGCTCAGCCCTCGAGGCCCTCCTCCCTGGCGACGGCGGCCCCCGTGAAAAAGTCGCTGGTCGTCGCCCCAGCTCAACAACCGGGTCAGCAACCGGGTCAGCAACAGCATCAACAACAGCAGCAGCAACAGCATCAGCAACAGCAGCAGCCAATAGCCTCGAGTCAGCCAGCGGTGGCCGTGACGACGACGGCCGCGGTCACGATCACGCCCTCGATAGCCAGCGTGGTGCCCTCGGCGACCGGTCCGCAGCAGCAGCAGCAGCAGCAGCAGCAGCAACAGCAGCACCATCACCACCACCACCACCACCACCACCAACAGCACCAACAACAGAACCAGCAGCAACAACCACAACAACAACAACAACAACAACAACAACAACAACAACAACAACAACAGGCTACAGCTGTAACGTCGCCGATCTTGCCTCAACAGAGCATCATCGCCGCTCCGGCCGCCGTTAGTTCCTTTCCGAGCGTTGCGACCTCCCTGACGCAACACGATGGCGTCATCCCCGGCGCTGTTGGCCAGCAGTCGGATTTACTACAGTCGTATAGTGCTCTAGGTATCGATGGGTTCATGTCGCAATCTAGTCTCAAGGACAAATCTATTATGCTGCCGAGGCAATGATAGACATAGACGAGGATATAGACGGCCGCAGGATGATCGGGGATAATTAAATTTCCGATTTGCCTTTTATCTCGGTGATTGCGGTACTTGCCTGGATGTGAAAGTCATACGCATTGGCACTTTTCTTCGTTTTTCCATTCGCTATTGGCTACCGACTATCAATATTTTCTTTATATTTTGTATGAACTCACATCAGCCTCTCTTCATTATTAGCATTTCATCTAATTTATTTTATTTTTAAAAATCATACGGTCTGTCAAAGTCGGTAAAAGGACAATCCGTAGCTTTCACATCTGCCCGAAGACATAATCCTAATTATCGGCCATAAGAAAAGATTATTTATTTATTTATTTATTTATCTATTACTTGATGAAATCGAGCACGATTGGCAGGAATCCTGCTGACGTCTATATTCATTGGCCGAGCGATGGGAATCATTAGCAGTCGTTAATCGTTGATGCTTTACTTTGTCAGTCGTTAATCCCGCAAAGGATGAAGGAATTGACATTGACATCAGTACTACTTACTTATAAATCAACTGAAATTCGCATTTCATGCTATTTTAAAGCCAATAACTGATTAGAGAATTAAGAAGAATTAAGAAGGAAAACAGATTAAGAAATTGTAACTTCAATTACATTATTTCAAAATTTGTTTATTCTGGTTTTACAAGCAGAACTTTACATACAGACTTTCGAAGGAAAATTATAATTTCGTTAGGATTTTATTTAAAAGAAAATTTTTTTTATTTTCAATTTTTTTTGTCTTTTGGGGACAAATATTTATATGTCAATCATTCATGTTTTAATTTCGTACAGTAAATTACTAAATATTTACAATACTGCATGCTCCTCTTTCAATGGAACCCTGTACTGATAAACAAATATTTTTTTATCTGAGATTTTAAATAATGTTTTCATTAATTACTTAAACTTTCCCTTTTTGCATGAAATTTTCATCCATGACATTTTAGTGTTAAATTTGAATTTAAGCAATGGCTACAAAGAGGATACTGGGTAACTTATTAAATTGTATTCCCTAAATATAGTTTTCTTTATCAATTTGCTAGAATATTTTTTCGAGACTAAGAATTATAATTAGACGACTGGATATTTGCATCTATACGATCTTGGTGATGTAATTTTTAATAATAATATTGACACATTTGGTATTTCAAGAGAAATACGTTTCTGTTATAAAAAAAAAAAAAAAAAAAAAAAATAGAAAAAGAAAAATCCAGTTATTGACTTATAAATAGCAATCGGTGAAGAAGATCGATGGATAATTAGGTTGGAAATAAATAAATTCAATACCGGAGTAAATAGAATAAAATAATGCTAGTGTCAGTGAATTATAGCTTTACGAAGGTTTCGAAGAATTATAAGTTATTAAAACCATGTTAAAATGATAAAGAAGCATTGTATTCGATTTCAGTCATTTCCACGCAGGAAGCGGTGAAAAAGCTCGAGCTTCAGCGAATATATGATTATTTTTTTGAAAAGTAATTTTCTGAATCAATTCTTGACGATTTCCAATGATTCCCAGCTTATCGTAAAAAAGATTTTTAGCATATATGGGCAGAATGTATTTTATGATTCCTAAGTATAAAATACATGAGAACATTTGCTTTTGGACGAATATCATTATATTCGGGGGTTTTTTTTTTTTTTTTTTCTATTGTATTGTTTATATTAAGACAAAGTGTTGTCGTAATTTTCTTATAAAAATCGTTGATTTAATGATAGTAAAATGAGTAAAACGGTTTGGCAATTGAAAGGAACCTCGACGGAATAAAGCCAAATGACAATGAGAAAAATCCAGATCTTCTGGATTGGATGGAAGGCTTGAATGAATCAACTCGTGGATGAAATAAACAGAGGGTGTGTGTGCGAGTTGCAATCTTCAGATAGTATTTTTGTGTAATTCGATTGTCATGGTTACGGGATAATTAAGAACAGTTAATTAAACGTTTGAAAGCAAAAGGGCCCGATCTGCTAATATCAAGCAAAGACTAGCAAAGTACAGTAACTCTAACAGACATCCTCGTCCTTTTCCCCCTCTCCCAATTGTTCCCGATTTCGAAAATACAGTGTCCGCGGCGACGACGACGCTCACCGGCCTTGATCAGACATTAGCCTCAAACCTGTCGATCGTATCTTCGAAAAAAGAACATCCGCAACAACAACAACAGCAGCAACAACAGCAGCAACAACAGCAGCAGCAGCAGCAGCAGCATCTAACGATGATTCAATCGTCGCTGTCGCACCAGGGTAGCAACAACATAAGCGGCGGCGGCGGAGGCGGTAGCGGCGGCGGAGGTGGGGCCGGCGGGGGCAGCGGTAGCAACAGTAGTACCAGTAGCAGCAGCAGTACCGGCAGCAGTGGCAGCAACGCGAGCATGAACTTGCTACCACCGGAAGTGAAGAGCGCCGTGAATATGATGTCGGGGATTCCGGCCAATCTTAATCTCGGCAACCTCAACATGGCCAGCCTCAACATGAACCTCCAGCAGGGCCTCTCGCACATGGCCATGCACAATCAGCTCGAGAGCATGATAAACGTCTCCTCGCCCTTGGGTATCCAGAACAGTCACATGCCGACGACGACGATGGGGACGATGGGGACGACGGTGACTGCTGCCGCCGTCGCCACTGCCGCCCATCATCATCAGCAGCAGCAACAGCAGCAGCAGCAGCAGCACTCGAATGGCTTTTCAAACATGAAGAGACAGGAGAGTTCGCCGCCAAATATGCTCAACAACAACAACAACGGGATACCGGGACTCGGGATGAATCTCAATATGGCCAGCATAGGTTCCATATTCGATCCCCACTCCCTTGTAATGCCCATGCAGATCCCCCAGCTCCAGATGAAGAAAGACGAGAAGGCGGTCATGGCCATGGCTGCGGTCCAGCAGCAGCAGCAGCAGCAGCAGCAGCAGCAGCAACAACAACAACAGCAACAACAACAGCAGCAGCAACAGCAGATACCTCAGAAGATGGATGGTAGGTCGCCTCGTGGGATGGACAACTCTTTTTAATTTCTTACCTCTTCTTCTTCTTCTTCTTCTTCTTCTTCATCTTCTTCTTCTTCTACTTCTTCTTCGTCTTCTTCGTCTTCTTCGTCTTCTTCGTCTTCTTCTTCTTCTTCTTCGTCTTCTTCTTCTTCTTCTTCTTCTTCTACTTGTTCGGACACAGTTTTATTGCTTATGCTTTGCTTCGCTTCGCTTTATGCACAATGTTCATGAAACCATGCCATTATGGCTAGTATGAATGGTTATGAAGGTACGCGGCGGTATTATAAAACATTACAAAGCCATTTTCGTGCAGTTAAATAAAAGAAATTCCTTCCAAAAGGTCTTCCTCTTCGGTAGCTGAAGCATTATTTTTATTTGCATTGATACGCGAAGGATTGTTGCTTTGTCCTTTCTCTCCTTCTTATTCTTGTTCTTTTGCATCGACGAATGAAATGACGAGCATGAAAGGACTTACGATGCAACGGGGCAACGTGTAGCTTCGATGTACTAGTAGCAAGCACCCTGACACCCATTGTTATTAATCACAACGAATCACGCCGTACTAACGCTCACTAATCAGCCACATCGCATTGTTGCTCTAGCCGGAGCTTTTTTTGCAGAAATGACCGCCCTAGGGATACCGCAGATGAGCAATCACTCGAGCTCGCAATTACTGCCGGAGAAGAAGCAAATGACCCCACCGGATTCGAAAAATCCCGCAGCCAACTTTGCATCGGCCTTCAAGAATAAGGTAAATGCATAATTAACGATACGTAAGGATAAGGCTCTCCGTAAGAATCCGTTAGCCGGTATGTCCGGGAGCTTTATTTTTTATTCAGATATCTTCGGAGATTCAGAGATCGCTCCGAATAATTTCCGAATAATTGTCGCGGTGTTTGTGGGTGATGCGGCGGCGGGGCGGGGGGGGGGAGATAGGTTGTTGAGTGGCGATTACTGACGGAGGAATTGTCGTTTTAATGCGCAGACCGTCGAGCAGAACGTGAAGAACGCATCGTCCTGGTCGTCGCTGGCGCAAGCCTCGAGTCCGCAGTCGGCCGCGGGTACGAGCACCAAGAGCGCGACCCGCGACACCTTCCAGGCCTTCAAGAAGCAGGCCAAGGAGAAGCAGGACAGAGTAAGTTAGCCGCCCGCGTTGCCTAAGGCGCGTCGCGTAGATAAGCCAGCGGTAGCTAACGACGGCGCCTCGCCCCCCCCACCCTCTCCCCTGTCCCTCGGTTCTTGTCCGCAGCAACGCGCACTACTGGAGCAGCAGGAGATGCGCCGCCAGCAGAAGGAACAGGCGGAGCGGGAACGACTGCGCCAGGAGAGCGAGCGCCGCCGCGAGAAGGAGGAGGAGGACGCCCTCGACAAGGTGCGGAAGTCGGCCGCGGAGCCGGCGCCCCCGACGACGCCGGTGAGCCTCGCACCGCCGACGAGGGCCGAAGCCGTCAAGGCGACGGAGGCCACGGAGACCGACAGCAGTAGTCCCGGACACTCGGCCGGCCAGGAAAAGGCCGCGGCCGAGCGCGAGCGCCAGAGGCTACGCGAGCAGGAACGTCGACGACGCGAGGCGGTGAGTACAAGAGTAGCGTCCACCCAGAGCACGTCCTCGCTCCCTTCCTACGATGCTTGTTCCCCGCCTCTTAATACCACCGCCGTCCAATTCCACCCTGTTCTCTGACCCGCTCGATGAGGATAATAATTGGCCAGCCAACTATTTCTTGCCTTGATCAGCAAATCATTGACATTTCACTTTTTAAAACTCAATTGTTGATTATTATGTCGGCGGCGGCGGCGGGGGAGGGGTGGGGGAGCCCACTCCTATACGTATAAATTATCACCCGATTCCCTTTAATTTTTTTTCTCTCTCACGCCTCTACGGCCATTGAACCGACACGAGGAACAAGCATCGACACCCGTATACACGAACGATCCACACACGGCCCACACGCGATCCACACTTGATATATCTTTTGTGCTAACGATGATAAAGGATGATGTGGTGCAATATCTAATAATAATAGGGAGCAATTACTGCCCAGGCGGCTCACAGTAGTCATAATTTACATTTCGTTCCATTGTTTAGTTATTATGAAAAGTCTGAAAAATCGGTACATCGTCATTTATTGTCTTTGCATTAAAGATTATTGGCTCGAAACGATGCACAACAATTGTAAATACTGGAGAATATTTAGCTTTTCTCGATGCTCATCATTCTCTTTCCAAAATCCAATTACCTTTCATTTCCAATGTACCACCAATACATCATAAATTTAACCAAAAGAGTATCGAGGAGATCTGCTTTAGTACTAAGGAAGTGAGTAGGAAGTAACAAATTGCTTTGACGGTGATTATATACAACGCCCTTAGCCGGTCTTCTTTACTTTACCGACAATTACGCGAATTGACGTGAAGATGACGAGCCAATCGAGTTTTCCGTAGGAAAAGCCAGCGTCAAAAGCTCGTCAAAGTAATTCGTTGCATTAAACGCTTACTTACTTACTTACTTATTTACTTACTTACTTACTTACTTTTCCTGTGTTTAAATAGCGATCGAATAACCGGAAGCCAAAGAGAGTGTGGGCGTGGATGCGTGGATGCGTGGATGCGTGTGCGTGTGCGTGTGCGTGTGCGTGTAGGTAGGTAGATAGGTGAATCGGTAAGGTGCAGTTACTCTGCCATTTGGCAGTTGTTTCGGCACCTACGATCCAAGCCAACGGCAACAATAACAACAGAATGAAAAAGAAAAGAAAAATATCACCAATAACCTAAAAAAAATTTTCTCGTTGCGGGATGTACCATAGAATCGTGGCATTTATTTATCGTTTCAGATGGCCGGACAGATCGACATGAACATGCAAAGCGATTTGATGGCTGCATTCGAGGAGTCCCTGTAATCTAACATTAAGCCACTCGTTTTTTGCTAAAGGCGTGTGCGATGGATTAAGTAGCATTTGTATTGGATGACCGGCCAAGGCTCCAGAGCCGACGATGAGCAGGAGCGAGAGAGGGACACAGAGAGAGAGAGAGAGAGAGAGAGAGAGAGAGAGAGAGAGAGAGAGAGAGAGAGAGAGTGAGAGAGCGAGAGAGAGAGAGAGAGAGAGAGAGAGAGAGAGAGAGAGAGAGAGAGAGAGAGAGAGAGAGAGAGAGCTTGAGAGAGCTTGAGAGAGCTTGAGAGAGGGAGAGAGAGAGAGAGAGAGATGGAGATGGAGAGAGAGAGAGAGAGAGGAGCAAGTTCGAGAAAGTTTGAGAGTCGGCGAAGAGGGACGAAGGAGGGGAGAACCAGAAACGAAAGGAGGACTGTTTACGTTGTGAGAACTCTTACTTATCGAGGTTGATAACGCCACCTCGCACACAAAGGTGTTTGTGTGTGTGCGCACGCGCCCGCGCGCGTGCGTATATATGCATATATATAGTGTCAAATAGTAACTTAAATAAGAGAAGCGCGGAACTGCGAGTCTGGCTGTGCACCGGCTGCAAAGACATTTATTAAATGAGAGGAGAACGGGCCAATGCAACGAAACGAATGCATCCGTATGAACGAGAGACCATTACAGACTGCCCTGGCATGGCGCAGGTTATTATCCCGCTGGACCCATCTCCCCCTTCAGCCCTCAGTCATCCGTTACTTTCTCTCTCTATCTCTCACTCTATCTCTATCTCTATCTCTCCGACTCGCTCACTCATTCACCCGCTGCCTCTCCGTTCCCTTGCCTGTATTCACAGGTACATTGCCGATGATACGGACGATGCCGACGGCGTTGATAACTTCTTACTGCACTTATTGCAGCATTCGCCAAACGTTACTCGACCTCTGATAACTAAACGAAACGATATTTTGTGCACGCGAATGCTATATATATATATATACCCACACTTACACGATTATATATGGAGAGAAAAAAGGAACTCTGTAACGGACAGCCGAAGATGGCGAAAACATGTAATTTAGGAAGAAGGAAGTGGCAGCCGACGACGATATGATAGCTTTTCATGATGCACCGAGAGATTCATTCACGCAGACATTTATTTAATACACTTAGGTTAATACCTTGGTATAAAGCGATATATGAAAGAAAAAAATAATAATACACACTGACTACGTTGTATAACTGTTTTACGATTATTCCCGTTTTCATAAGTTTGTACTCTATGTAAATTTGAAGAGAGAAATGATCAAGAAAAATAATAATGATGCTAATAAAACCAATGTGTTTTTTGAGTGTGAGTGTACGTGTGATATAGCAAACTATTGTGAACGTGAAAATAAAAAAGGATGTAAAGTAAATGAGGGTAGCGACAGGCGTAACTGAGCGATCAAGAGGGAGAGAGAGAGAGAGAGAGAGAGAGAGAGAGAGAGAGAGAGAGAGAGGAGTATTTTAGGATGCGCAAGAGTTGTGTACATTTAGTTAAGTTTTATATTTTTCCACATTTCAGTCATTGATCGTTATTAGGATTATTATATATACACACACACATTATATATATATATATATATTATCTATACATATATAGATATGGATATATGTATGTATGTATGTATGTATGTATACGCAGACAAACATACACACACCCGAACAGATATATTTACATAGATAGTTTCTGCCAATAATTCTATAATAATAAAAATTAATTAAATCTTACAGATTCAAACAGATATATATATATATATATATATATATGTATAAGGAAGAAAAAATAAATATATATATGTATGTATATGTATATGTATGTATGTATGTATGTATGTATGTATGTATGTATGTATGTATGTATAACTAATAAACAAACGAATAATTTCGAATGTCGACTTTGTTGTATCTCCTGAAACGAGACGATATCGAGGCAATGAATGAATCGCGCACGTACTCATTTATCGAGTCGAGGAAAAAAAATATTAAAAAAGCAAATAATAATAATTATAAAAAAAAAAAGGTTTATCTATTATAAGTAAGATATTATTATTGTACGGAGGGATAAATTGAAAGGAAAAAAGAATATATCGAGCGGCAAGGAGCGTCAGGTGTAAAACATAACGAATCATGAATTCCATGCGGCCGAGGCTGTAAATTATCAAGGACGAGGGATGCGAGAGCGACGAAGCTGCTTTTTCTTTTGACACTTTACCAACTAAGCACTGTCGCGCTAAAAATTAATCTTTTTTCTATTTACGTAAACTTTAAGTTTTAAGTTATTTAAGTGCGATCCTTGGGTGAGAGTCGCGCTTCCCTGTCTCCTCTAGCCTATAGATATTTCTTACCGACTATTTATATGTTGCAGAGAGCTTCGAGCTAATACTCCTTCCTTTTTTCAACTGGCTTTTATGCCTATTTATTAATTCAGGCCTCTCTCAGCTTCAGATGTTGTATGATAAAATAACATGTATAAATAATTGAATAAATAGAAAAAAATATTAATTACTAGCTTAATGCTGCTTAAGTGGGTAACGTTAGATTTTTCTTCTTACTCTTCTTTTTCTTATTATTATTATTACTACTACTACCACTACTACCGCTACTGCTACTACTATTATTATTATTATTATTATTATTATTATTATTATTATTATTATTATTATTATTATTTGTTTAATTTTACTTTACGTATACAGCTTTAACATCTCATTTGATATGTTAATGAAGAAAAAACGAACCGTCAATTATTATCAATATAACGTGCTACAGAATACTAAAGAGAAGGTAAATAAATGTGAGCGCTTAACGAATGAACGAATGAATTCATTAGTTAGCGAAACGATCTCTTGTTCCGTGTGAGTAAAATTAATGTAAAAAAAAAGCCAAAAAAATAGATATATCTTTTTCTTATGATTTGCGGGGTGAACTTTTATTGGAAGGAAATATATCCATTATGTGAAATGCATTGAACCTGCAGCCAAGTAAAAGATGAATACAAGAGGCCGAGTTGGTTGAATGCGACGCTTGTTGGGGGTGGGGGTGGGGGTGGGGGGTGAGAGAAATGGGTAAAGTGGGGTAAAATGGGATAAAATGTGGGAGAGGCCGGAAATCGATCGGTGTAATCGATTAGCCGTTGATGGTGACTCGTTTCACCTGAAAACGATCGACTCCAATTTTAATTTGTGCATTGATAATCGAAACTGAAGCTTTCAGTCGCGTAATAATGGACGTAAACATCGATACCTTCACCTTCATCCATATTCATATCTTCTTCTTTCTCTCATTACCTCTTTCTACTTTATTCTTCGAATAGTAACAATAGCCCTAATAATACTAAGCTAAATAAGTAAATAGAAAAGAGAAAAGGAGGGGGGGAGATTAGATCTATAAATACGCAAGTGAAGTACAAAAACGTAGGACGAAGGTTAATAATAAATAATGCCGTTTAGCAAAGCTAAATCTTTGCTCACCCGAGTGTAGTATTGTAAATTATTGGTAATTCCCCTGCTGACGGCCGGAATTACTTGTTATAATGTATTAAGTATCCAATAATAGAGAGGGGAGTCGAAATTTTTTGGAAATTGCTAATCCTAACAGGGAAGGATTTTCTTTTAAAAATTATATATAAATAAATAAAGTGTGTGCGGCTTCGCTAACAAATCTCTCGCAGAAAGTGTCGTGAAAGTGTCGTTTCGCCCGTTTTAATAAAAAATACGAAAATCTCGTTTATTTTCTTTAATCTTTCTTTCATTCTATTATTTTAAGCCCTTATTATGCGAGCTCGAGATTAAAAAAATGGCAGTGAGACTGCGTCTATTATATTATGCGATTCGGTTGTTGTTTTCATTTCGAAATACTGACCATAAGGACATGTTAAACCATTATTATTATTATTATTATTATTATTATTATTATTATTATTATTATTATTATTATTAATATTAATATTATTATTGCTACTACTATTATTATTATTATTAATTTTTAAGTGGTAATGAAACCAAACTATCGCAACGTTTCCTTATTTTCCCGTACGAAGCTTCTTCCTTCGTAAATTATGTACATAACATAACGCGCAATCGTATGAAAAATTGGCAGAAAATAGGAATTACAATTACACGGGAGCGTGACTCGATAATGATGAAAATAATAATGACGACGACGATGATCATGTAAATCGATCGCTCAAAAGAATTAAATTATAAAGACGGTAATAAAATCAATGAATTTATCAATAAGTTATTGATCGATGTAGGAAGAGTCGGAGGATTTTTGCGATCGCTCGTCTAGCTCTTCTCAAAGAAAGTTTAACGATGTATTGCGCCTCGATTTAAATAGTGTGTACATGAAGGAGAAGGCGTTGCGCCCACTTCCTCGTTTCTCATCCTTAGCTTGCGTCGGATTGTATACCGAGTGCACGAAATAAAAAGTACACGATGTCATCTAAGGCGGAGCGGCGGCGGTGGAGGTGGAGGGGGCGGAGGGAGGGGGCAGGGGGGGGGAGGAGTGGTTGAAGGATAGCGCCTGGGGAGTCAATGCGGGAGCCATAATATTATTATTACATTTCTAAGAGTATAATTATAATGACGCGGAGAAGGAGGAGGAGGAGGAAGAAGACGATTGAGTGTACGCGTATAAGAATAACAAGTCTTACCGCTTTTGGTAAAAGGGAAAGGAAAAGAAAAGCGGATGAGGGGCAAGTCAACATTTAAGTAGTCTTTCTTATCGAAACGAAGTAATAATATAATAAACGAGAGTCTCCCGGCGAATTCTCTCAGCTTGAGCATTATTTCTTGCAGAAACGCGAGACACTTTTTCTTTTATATACGCAGACCTTTGATTTACAATGATAAATATATTTTCATCCACCATGTATTGTATAAATATATTATATTTGTTACAATTAATTACAAGGCACGCAAAGCGCCTGCGCACATATTGTTTATTCTATGTTTCTCTCTCAGTTTTTGTTTGTTTCTTTTTATTTTAAAGTATCGATTAGTACGGTGTGTAGATATGTGTAGAAAGTTGATTTGTAAAGATTTATAAGGGACTTAGAAGTGATAAGTCGGGGGAGCTGTGGAAGGAGCAGCGGATTACGGAAAGAAAAGACTATATTCTGCTTCGTTGGGACTTGATTCCTCCTCTGTAAGTGGAATTATCGGCGGACATGAATAGATCTTCACGTCTAGTCAAATGAAGAGATCGGCGCTTCCAAGCAGCGATATCGTTCCCGTAAAAGCCTCTCGTTCCGCATCCGCATCCGCATCCGCATCCGCGGCTTGGCGGCTCAGAAATTGGCCGGGCGTCGAAAGGGCGGAGCGACGGGGGAGGGTGGAAGTACGAGCCCAGCCCGTCTGTCTCCTATGTATCTGGCACGTGGGCACGTGGGCTCGCTCGGATCGCTCGGATCGCCCGATGAGGTCGTCGTCTGGGTGAATGCGGCTCCGACGGCACACGTGGTGCGGGACGAGGTACGGGACGGGGTACGACGGGACCCATGTCCATTACAGGCGGTTGCGGCGGTTGCGACGGTTGCGACGGTTAAAAGCGGAAGCGCATTAACCAACTCTGGTCAATTCCCCCATGGAGTCACTCCCCTATAATAATCGCTTCTCTTCGCTTTCTCATCGCTTGTCTCCTCGTAAGCTTTTCTACGGATATGAAGGAAGAAGTGCCGACCGATAGGGAAAGCGATAACGGGCGCAGCCACGAAAGGAAAGTGAAAAATATGACAAGGAAAGCCGACGAATGAGGCATACAAAAAAAAAATAAAATAAATAAATAAATAAAAATATAATAATAATAATAAAACAAATAAAACGTTAAATTAAATCGTTACTAACTTATATTACGTATCCTAGTAATTTTTAAATTGTTACTTTACACTTGAGATTTATAATTAATGTCTATTGTATAAGAATGTAGATTTGTTACGAAAAATCCACCTACATACATTCCATGCAAATTTAATAAAACATTTTTCTTAATTACTTCCTTTTTTACTACACGCAATAAAGTCTATATTACATAAAGATATGTGAAGTGTCAAGACTCTGACCCCCGATTAGCTTTTCTTTACTTTATTGAAAATTCGTTAAACAATAAAAGCTCATTACTTTTGAAATAATTAACAAATCTTTCAGATCTTTTAATAAGAGGAAGAAAAAAAAGTAATTTCCAAGCACAATAATACATTTATTTTGTTTTAGTCTTTTCAATACTGTAAAACGTCAGCACCGTACTCGCTCCCCCACCCGCTCTCTCTCTCTCTCTCTCTCTCTCTCTCTCTCTCTCTCTCTCTCTCTCTCTTGTCTATCTTTATATCTTTCATTTTGTTTTGCTCTCCGTTTATTTGAACCCTTAAGCCACGTGGCCGGGTGCTGGCAACAAAGCGTTTACCAGCACTGTACTGAGATCGACATCGACATCGCAGAGAAGCACGTGAACGATGAGGGACGTCCGAGCGATGCTTTTCATCAGGATAGCGGTTAACTCGTATGACGGGGAGGTTCCGAGAGTCCCGAATATGCTTGAAGCGAATGAAGTAATAGTGAGTCTGTCTGGCCATGTCCAGCCGCCGAGTGAATTCAGTTTAAATTTTTCATCCCGTAGTTATCCGCGAGGAAGTTAAGTACGTCGTCGACTATGATAAATCGGGTCCGAGTACAGCCGTACGACTCCATCAAATTAACCGAATCGCAGGATATTCGAGCCATTCTTACACGGGCAGATTATTTAAATCGTTATTCGTTGCGTAGTATAGGTGTGTTTCGTGTCCCGTTCGTCCGTCCCGCGTTCATTCGCTTCGTTCGAACTAATGCGACCTAATGCGTCCTAATGCGTCCTAATGCGTCCTAATGCGTCCTAATGCGAACTAATGCGAAAGCGTTACAGCCAAGCCTCTGTACACAAGAGCTTCCTCGGCTCACCTCTACCGCAACTCGAGCTTTTATATCCCAATAGCAATAGCAAAAGCTAATAATAACATATGCAAGCGTATACGCTCCTATCAGCCTTCCAATGACACTTTTACAACTAACTTCCCTTCGCTCCTCTCATCGAGAAACCGCCACTCTTCATACATATTATGTACATACATACGTAGGGAGGATTTGTACTCTGTGTCTACGCGTATGCGCATACATCGACGTGCGTGCCACGTACAAAAAACTTGTAACATTCGTCAGCTCGGCTCCTTATCGATTTTTCGCATCTCCGGCGAGCGATACATAACGAATGAGACGACAAACAGAGAGAGAGAGAGAGAGAGAGAGAGAGAGAGAGAGAACGTGGACGATTAATGAATAGGTAAGTCCCGTAGCTTCCGCACCTCCTTCTCTGGGGAATCTTTCGACTCATTGAAAAGGAGATGTTGGCCAAGCTTTTTAGAGCTTACGAGAGTATCTGTGTGTGCGTGTCACCCGAGCTCTTACCGCATAATTGTAAATATGATATGAGCGGCCACGCCGTTAAAGATCGCGCGGCCGAATCTTTTCCTCGGACAATTCCGAACTCTCTTTGTACTATACGATTATTATAATTATTTTATTAAGATCGAGAGGATATGATGCATCGTACGACGGAGTACCTACAATAACTAAAGACTATTGAGGTTCACGAGAGATATAAATCGTACGGAAAATTATATAATAATATTAATGGTAGTGGTAGTAACGGACGAGCGCAGATACACCTCTTTCTATGTGATAAGCATTCGTAATGCTTAAGAATTTGAGAGAGAGAGAGAGAGAGAGAGATACGTGTAACCTAAAATATTAGATCTCTAAACCCAAGTTTAGATTAAAATAGACGAAGGAGAGGCAAGGATATATTATAAAGACGGAATATACATACATATACATAGAAGCTAGCAGCACTATGCATAACTTCCTTCGTAAGTAACACCAAAATCGTTCTGCTGTGTGAAATAACAAGAAAGACAAGTAATTTTTATAATAATAAGTTCGATCATGTTTGCACATCGTCTTCATTTGCACGTGATTTTACCAGAAAGAAATATTAATTCAAGAAAAGAAAAGGTTTAAAAAGAAAAAAAAAGCTATTATTAATAAATAAATAACAATGAGTTCAACTAAAAGATAAATCATGGTTGTATATAAAATAATAATAATTGAATTTAAATAAATGGATTAAAATAAATCATTTGCTTTGATGTTGTTAAGTGAAAGGGTAACTTCTTTTCTCTTTTCTTTATACTTTGTTCTATATTAATTTTCATTTGCTGAGCAAGTGACGTCACGCCTATTAAACAAATATCCCTGCAATTTACCCGTAGATTAATTTAATTTTTTTTTTTTTTTTTCATAATTACTTGAGATACCAATAAGCTTATTGTTTGTTATTAGTTGAAGTTAAATCTTGTAATCAGTAGAATAATTTATAAATTCTTATTCTCCTTAATCGTCCTGTAAAATTGCCTCTTTTTTTTTTTTTTTTTTTTTTTTTTTTTTTTTTGTATTACATTGCGTTACTCTAAATTGTACGTAATTGACACTAGGTAAGATAACGTACTGTATATTAAAGGTTTGTATTAGCGTCTGCATGCACGCCTATGTATACGTACGCGTATATGTAATAATGATGTAACGAAGCGAGCGGTGAGTACAAAATGAAATGGATTTGCACTTGACCGACGATTTAGCTAATAATGGTACGTAGTCGGATAATTACACTGAATGTTTATTGTTAGAAATAAAAGATTGGAGACCGCTGTTTACGGATAAATCCCGTTGGGCCGATGATCTACAAAAGTCGAGCATTAAATACATCAAGCCCAAATTTCAATTAGACATTTGTTTATATATATATATATATATATATATACAGACGAGAGAGAGAGAGAGAGAGAGAGAGAGAGAGAGAGAGAGAGATGTATATAAAGGGAGACCGGCGTCATTTGTTCCTTTTACTTAGCAACATTGAAACGCATCGAGCGAGTTGGTTATTTATTGATATAAATCAAACATAAAGCTAATACGTTCGTTTGCCGTTGATAAAGTATCAAATAATAAACGTGATTAGCATAAAAATTAATTGATCTGGACCGAGGTATAAGCAGACGAAAGCATTGCGTGGCGTTCACGATTTATCAATTGTACGCATAAAAATTATATAATAATATAATAATAATAATAATAATAATAATAATAATAATAATAATAATAATAGTAATCGAAAAACGAAAGATAAAAAAAATAAATAAAACCAAAAAAAGGAAAGAGGCGCACCGGTGAAGAGAGCGCATATACACACCCATACATGGAATACTAATTGCAATTTTTGCATGATGCGTTATAAATCTTTAGTGTAGGCGTGAGCCGAGTGGCGTAAGAAGACGAAGGGGAGGATAATTAATTATGAGAATGTCTAGCGATGTAAATGCGACGCAGACGATGAACTATTGAAAAAGCAAATTATATAATGTAAGTAACACGACCTTTTCGTACGTCTGTCGTTATTTTTAAGTTTCCAGTCAAATAGGAAGGGGGAAACAATGGATAGATGCATATGAATGAGGAAGAAGCGACTTTCTCTGCACTACTCTCATTATTATTATTATTATTATTATTACTCTTTATACTTTTTTGTTCAATTACCATTATTATTGTTCTCTTTATTATAGTATAACGAAGCACATTATATATTATCGTAAAAATTATTATAAACATGAGAAATATGCTTATTATCCTAACGTTGAATTATTATTATTATTAATAACTACTTGAAAGTATATTGATGGTTGTACTTCTTTATCGACCCTTTCGAATCCTTGCATCCTTCTATTGAAAATATATTATCCACATCTCTTGGAGGACACGCGGTTTTTATTTGCCATACCCAAGAACATCTTTAATCATATTACGTCTCAAAGACAATAATAATTTAATTAATTCCCGGATCTTTCTAAATGTCAAGAAATCTTACCTTTTTTTTTTTTTAGCTCAACTCATTAATTCATTAGCATTTTGATCATTTAATAGCCGTAATTTAATGTCATTTCAACATTTTTTCACTTATTTATCTGTATGCAGATAATTTAATACGATGTACGAAGACTCCTTAGCTCAAGTACAATTAAACTTGATTACTTATATTTTTAATATGTTTTAAATATTTTTTACATTTAGAGCTCGGGTGCTGATTCCCTACGCAAAGGGTAGAGGCTACCTCCTCGACATCCGCGACCTCGACGACCCCGACGATCCCGACGATTCCGACGACCTCAATGTCTTTGATTCTTCAATCCTTTATCTTTTCTCTTTTCGTATAAAATACGTAATATTATTGTTACCGTATTCAATGCAACTGAAGTTTACAACCAAAGATCGTTATCATAACTTATCTTCTTTATCCACGTTATTTCCGAGTCCACTGGGATTATCCCGGTAGTTTAGCCCTCGTCGTTTGCTACTCGATTTTATAAAAATTTTATAAACCCTTTTTTTTTTTTGAAAAAAAAAACATTGTTCTATTATTAAGAATCTTGGTTGAACAATAAGAAAAGAAATACAATTTCCACTCGAAGCTCTGCTTACTCAAAAAATAAAAATTGTACTGTAATCTAAAGTCATTTTACCATTATTTTTATATTCAATAAAATTAAATCCATTAAGTTATACATTAATTCACAGAATATCTCCGTACTTCATATATTACATTATACAAAAGCCTGTTTTTAAACATAATTATTCAATTTAAAAATTGCTTGATCCATATTATAAAAATACATGTATAATAATGTTTAATAATAATAATAATAATAAATAAATAAATAAATAAAATGAATTTTGAAATTTTTATGTAATAGATTCAATGAAAAGTATAAAGTTTTGTTGAATTGAATTTTTTAATATATTAAAGAGAAAATGTTTAAAACAGCTTGATATGTGTAAAAAAAAAAAAAATATATTAAAACCAGGATTAAAATACATGTATGTGCTATGACTATTTTTTATTAATATTGCAGTGTACATTAGAAATAATGAAGTCGAAGAAGTTTAAAATGCAATGTTAGTGTCGTAAATTTCGCTTTAATACATAAGCACAGCGGTTTTTAAATTCAGAATAATTTTACATAATATATTGCGATGCGTAATGGAATACAAAAAAAAAAAAAAAAAATAAATAAATAAATAAAAAAAAAATAAAGAAAGATAAGATACATGAAAACTTTTACGTACAATAAATCTATCGTCCTTTTTTGACAATAAATATAAGTAATACTTAATAATAAGGAAACAATATCGATTCACCGTTAACAATAATAAAGTAAAACATTTTACAACAAAGACCTGGAGTCTGTACATAAATTTTGAAAGCGTCAATAGAGCAAAAGTAGAACCTCCCTCCTTAGTAAGTTAAGCTTTACTACAATGACGTGTAGACCTTTTCATAGTAAGCAGAACACTTTTCGGCTACAATTAACTACGTACATACGTACACACATACATGCACACATACATTTACACAAATGCATGTATATACGTATATGTAAATATAATTTTTTGTTTTTGTTGTTTAGAAATATCGTAAACTCTATAGTAATAATAATCTCGTCGCCGTACAACCGCGACGTTCATTTATAATGTACTTTAACCCATGAACGATTAACAGGCAAACAAACGTCCACTGACCAAATCGAATCCCCTAAAATATTAGTCTTTACCATCCATATTTAGAAAGAGAGAGAGAGAGAGAGAGAGAGAGAGAGAGAGAGAGCGCTATAAGTTACTTCCATAACGCTTTAAGCTACGAGGAATTAAAACGACAATCTACGGTGAGACTATGATGTTTATGCATTTTATTCTTATAATTATCATTACTGAAGGAACTTACGTGCGAGCGTAATTCATTATTTTACTTAGTTATTTAATTAATTATTTACGATCTCACGTGTATTATAAAATTAGGTAAATAATGAAATTTTAAATTAAAAACTTTGAAAACTACATGAAGACCCTTAAATACACTGACTTTCCGATAAGCTGCTATCAGTTTACAAAATTATGACATTCAAGATTCTTTTTACTTTCGTATCTGACATGATATTATTATTATTGTTGTTGTTGTTGTTGTTGTTGTTCTTATAAATAAGTAGTCCTTATACAGCTGTAGTCTGAATTCTCTTTTCTACAAACAAGGAAATGAATTACTTTAATTTAAATTCGGTAATAGTAATGACTGAATTCGAAGGGACATTGATCACGGGACCAAAAACATTTACTCAACTAGAAAAATGTTAAATCTTACGATTATGAACGAAATAATTTAAGGCAATTTACAAGCGCACAGTCTACGTCAATAGTTATCATTAAACTAATTTAAGGTGCTATTGTTAGTAATTCTGCTGGAACCTTCCTTCGACGTCCGACAAGGGTGAGATCAGGTAAATCGATCTAGATTTAACCTACGCTTATATCGATAAACAGTTGATCAAACTATAATAATGACTTAAGAAATAATTTACATTTGTATTGCGATCATAATTCTGTTCTACGATATTCAAGATACAATACAGTCGTCTCCCCTAATGTTGAAAGACATTTAACCAACTGCTGTTTGTTATTTGGTAAGATAATTTGATACGTAGAGATACATTGTTTGTGATTTTTTTTTAAATTTATTACTTCTTTAAAACTTTTGATAAAAATACTTTTTTCTACGACCGACTTAACTGATAAATCTTAAACAATTAGAATGTTATTATTAGTCATTTTTAAATCTGATGAGTTATACAATGTTATAAATTAATAAATTTGTTCATTTTTATTCTGGTTCGGCTAGATCCTTCCCAACAACTACGTATCAAACATACTTTCAGAATTTAATTCAACTAGTTAAAATAATTAAAAACAATACGCAATTTTACAGCATAATACCTGGGAAAAAATTGAATATAATTATATTTTTCGTATAATTTAATTATTATTAAATAGTTTCGTTGAATCCTGCCGTAAAAATCTAACAGATAATAATGTTAATAATAATATAGATTTGTACGCTATTATATAAGAATAAACTGTAGATGTACGTGTATGTTGTCTTATATAATTAAACGGGATGGTACGTAAATATTTATTAAATTTTTTCCCCAGGTTCAAAGAATTTCTCTACGAGATATACGAGTACTATAAGAATTTTAATGGTGTATTCAGAATCCAAGTACGTAATAATTCTTTTTACATAGGTAGATTATAATCAGCCGGCAGCTTTAGAGCCGAACATATTTAAATGATGTATACATAAATGAGCTATATTGATTTTTATTCTCTCTCGGCTTGTAAATCTTTCCAATAACCAACGCCATCATTCTTTCCATAATACATAATAGCAAAAATGTTTGTCCACTGTTGCTGCATAAATTGACTTGAGTGCATTATTTATTAGCTAGCATATTAATTAATTTGCTTTTCGTTTTTTTTGTTTTTGTTTTTGTTTTTTTTGTTTTAATTATTTTATCATCTTTTTGCGGACGTTCGCTATTGACAGTATCGCAAATATTTTCTTAATAACGGAACCAGAGCTACTGGCCCTATTTTAACAATATATAGCTGTTTTTATTACATTGAAATGCAGGGAATGTTAGAGATCTTGTATAGCCGTAAAATGTATTTATGCGCAATTTATGTGGAGCTTTGACAATTCCGATAGAAAAGACTTTGGTGTAATGATGTGCGATGAACCTGAGGAGAAAGAAATTTTTGATTCATGAGTTAAGGTAGCCTTTCCCAACTAAAAAAATAATCAAAATCGTAGCAGTACAAAGAAAAGTAGTAAACAAGTAAGGACAAGCATGTAATAATATGCTAATAATTTTAATATTAATATTTTTCTACTCTTTATAACTTCAGTGGAATTAATTTACTGCTAAATTGGCAGATAAGCATAGTTTATTCGCCGGAAGCGTACGGAAGTAAAAGGGGGGGGGGATAATTCTTACCGATAATGACTTCCCAGTTTTTGGTGGAATTCGTAACCTCGTAGGCGCATCGAATCTCTGAGAAGCAACAGCCCCCGACAATAAAGACTATCAAACGTGGGACATTTTTTATCGTTTGCTGGCCCTTCTCCTTGTGCCAGTGGCCGTAGCGCGCACTGAAACATATGAGAAAGGAAAGATCATGTAGCACCTCTGCAGTACTTGTGGACGGAATAATGTAAATTCTCTCTTGCTCATTAAATTTTCAAGGGAAAGCGGGGGCTCTCCGTTGCTTCGGCGACACGTCCATTGCGACCGTGCTCTCATTGCGTTATAAAGTTCTTACCTCGTGGGCGCGTGATACCCGGAGCTGGCGGTTCGCCCCCCTAAGAAGGGGAAGTGCTTGGAATCAAGCTTGTCCTCTATTGCGTCTTCCATAATGTCTTTAACAACCGGGGTCCAACGGCTCATCTGGTACGTCTGCTCGGTGATTCTCTCTTTCCTCGGCACGGTGTAAATCTTCTTACGGTTCCCCTGTAAATTTCCGTACATTAATGCTCGGCATTTTTCAGCAGGCGTTCTTTAAGTCTTTACAGCCTTTAGAGCAGTTTAGTTTAATATAATATACTTCGACCACAACGTTTAATCCAAGATTGGCCATGTTGACGATGGTCTGCTTGTCTTCGGGTGACATCTGGGCATGGTGGATCAAGCGGTTCAGATTATCGTCCGGGATGCCGTTCTTACTTAGCACGTAGAGCGCGATGATGCGCAATTTCTCCATATTGTTGACTGTCTGGTCGAGCAGAATCGGCGTTATATTGCGCATGTGGTCCTTGATGCGCTCCCCCTCGGCGTCGGTCCCCATAGCCAAGTCCTAAGATCGCCGAGCCAATCAAAATCACGGTCAATCAAAGCTCGCGTGAGAAATATTTATCAAGGACGGTGCCTTACCTGCTCAACTTTGCACAGCTTGTCCACGTTGCCCTGATAACGCTTCATACAGTCTTCGGCAAGGTGTAGGTGAGTCGCGTACTTGCTCAGCTCCTTTTGATACTGCGGCATTTTCTTTATCATTTGCGAAAGGTCTCGCATGCTTTGCTTATCGCCCTGAGGCATCCGCTTCGACTCCGTGAATTTCTTCAGATTCTTCGTGACGTTCCTGAAAGGGTTAATAGCGTAAGTGCTTCTCTCGATAAGGGATTCGTATTAGAGAGGCTCGGGCTTACTGCGACACGACCGCAATGTGTTGGTGCCTCAATTCGACCCAGAGGTCGTCGTTTTCGTCGAGCAGGACCTCCTTCTCTTGGCCGGCGGTCGCCTCGTATCTTGAAAAAGTTCGCAATGAGTTAGAAAAGCATGGCGGGTGAATAAAATGATGGAACTAGCGAATGGGTCGGTGTCCGCGACTCGTTTCCGAGGAGGCAACTCACTTGTAGACGTCGTTCTCGATCTCCAGCAAGTCGTAGGCCATCGCTTGTAGGGTGAGCTCGTGCAGTAGCGGGGACACGCTGTCGAAGCCGCGATCGAGGATCAATAGCTGAGATCGGGCCTTTTCCGGGCCCTCGCCCATCGTTGGCTCGTCCGCCTTGTACGCGTCGAGCTTCTGCTGGACCATTTGGGCCAATTCGACGTTGCGATCGAAGTCGCTGAAGGGAGCAAGTTCAATATATTAACCCCGACTCGACCGTACGAGGCTGCTGCTGCTGCTGATGCTGCTGCTGCTGCTTGTCACGTACCTTCGATACCGCACCGATGGATACTCGCCCAAGGTCGCGCACAGTGTCGCTATCTGCTCGGCGATTCGTTCCATATTTGCGTTCCTCACGTTTATCAGCGACGGATTGTAGAAGCAGGCGAACGTCTCCCGGGAATCCAGCGAGAAGACCTGAATAGTCATCGCATCTCCTTTATCTTTTCACGCGTATTACATTATATACTCTGTGCGTCTAACTAGTTCTATGCGTAACAAATGACCTAACGAATGCGATGACAATCACATTGAGGGTGAATGCTAAATGAAAGCTTATCTATCCAGCAGAGTTATATGCACAGGGATGCACAAGCATGCACAAGGATGCACAAGGATTATGATTGTTATTTTCAAATTCACTCGTTAGGATTACTTTTTTCTACTGCGTCTCGGCAAGCCATATACGCGAATACGCACACGCACACGCACAAGAGAGACGTTATTTTTTTTTTGTTTTTTTGTTTTTTTTTTTTTATAAAGCAATACTAAAACTTTGTCACCAATAACCCGAGACTTTATGCATTGATCGATCGATAACGGCTTACGAAGACGAGACTTTGAAAATCGATTAGCTCCATTTCGGCGTAATTGTTAAGTTAATTAGTTTTTGTAATAGTAAAATTTGCCTTAGTCGCCGATAAGTGCGAGAGAATAAAAATTCATCACAATACTTGCAAGCCTCAATGAATAATTGCGCGTAAACAAATTACGAATCTGCGTACAAGAAATGCAAGGAGACGTAATAAAAAGGTAAAAAGGGGTAAATAAAAGTAAAGTTTTAAGCCATTAATAATTACGCTCGTAATTACGATTTCCCGGCTAATTAAAACCATTGCTTATTAAGAATTAATCAACTCTTAAGGTCTACATGACAAATTAGCAAACAATTAACTACGTTCTACTGCGTTTCTACTGTTTTTTCACCTGTGACTCGTAGGGCAAGAAAGCGATGTTGATCTCTTTTAGTGTTTTGACCTTTTTAGCAGCGAGAGACTTGCAGATATCATTGAACATCTCCTCGGGACAAACTAAACAAGTGCGGGCATGAACGAATCAAATTTATATTAGACAATGTGCTTGTGTGAGTAGTATTGAGATAAGCGAAAAAAGGCAAAATATCATGGCAATTGTGATTTCGTAGGTTAACTCGTTTGCAACATTAGTTCTTTTCTGTATATTTGCTTCTGTCTATTTCTATAACAAGCACAAAGCAGTTGCATACTAAAATATAAAGAGTATTAATTATTAATAAGTTTACTGGCTTCTGTCGTATTAGACAAGCCAAACAAATTCGCATAAAATAATTAAATCGCATTTTGAACATTAACGCGTTTTTCGATAAAACAACCAGATGTGCTTGCTTTTACCGATGATTTTTGAAAAATAATCACGTCATTATGGAATAATAACCCTTATATTATCTGTACTGCAAGGCGCCTATTGTCGTTAATTGTTTAATTTAGCCTCGAATGGAAATAGACAGTTAGTTGGATAATAATGTCTTTCTCCTTATTTCAGTACTGTATTCCGTAATAGCGTGATTTTATGATCCGTAAGATCCGCTAGAGGAGATCGAAAGAGATCTGTGAGGTTTTAGTGTCCAAGCCCTTCACCGTGAAACATGTTTTAAAGACAGCATGTAGTTGTTAATAATACAAGGCTTTTTATTATCGATTCTCTGATTAGAGATTTACCTGTTCCTCGTATGGTATGAAAGCGATGTTGATCTCTTTCAATGTCTTTATATATTTAGCTATCGTTGAATGACACAAGTCAGTAAATAACTTGTCTGGACATGCTGCAAAGAAATAAACTAATATTCTAACCAATTCCTCTACTTAGTTTTCATGTTAATAATAATTTTAATCCACTGGTCGTCTATTGTTATATTATTATTTACGTAAGCGGTAAGTTTACAGGTTACCAAATTTTTCTTATCAATCCAAGAGCAGTACGTATTCGTATTAATTAGTTAAATGAATCTTGTATCGCGCGTATAATGCAAGATAAAACAAAGACAGAAGACTAATTTTGTCGTTATGTAATTAATTGCAATTATTTTTATTTTAAAATTCTATTGACCAGAGAAAACAAAGTTCTAGAGTGCGTCTAAATCTTTTATCATCCTTAAAGCACGTGTACGAGGATCGATCTAAGCGCGAACTCGGGCTGAACTTCACACAAACGCCTCGGTTGCATTACATTATAAATATGCTTGTAACGGAATATAATAATTACCAATAAAGATTTATATTAGCATGTTTTATTACATATTACAATGTTCACGCTTGGTAGATAGAATCGTCGTGTAACGTTGAAAACTATTGTATTCTAGTGTAGGTAGTAAGCGTAACACTAGTGTCGTGTTAAGTTATTTGTGAGTATAAGAGACCAAATGATTGCCGCCTAAGGAAATAACGTTGGGCAAATATTATAAAATTATTGCAGATAAATGATAAATAAGTCAGATAAGGATAGTACTATAAGAAATTTAGATTGATTTACATGGGATCCAGAGACAAGCCGTTTGAGTGACCGAGAAATGTGTATTATGTAAGGGGTGAAAGTATTTTTGGACAATGTGCTTGGACGTAAGGTGACGAGAACCGAATCGAAGATTCCAGCATCCGGGATACCCGTCTCGTCTGAAACTGGAGTGAGGCGACGGAAGGAACGGATGCCGTCGATCGCGAGCAGGTAGCACTTATTTAACTAACATTAACTTTCCATGAAAGTTTGAATGTCGGCGTCGAGCAGTGACCCAGAAATCAATTTGGCGAGTATTCGGTAAGCCTTGGAGGGGGGGGAGGCGGAGGGAGGGGGGCAATGTCGATCGTTGCTACCGCTTCGGGGAGTAAAGAACCGCCGTGAGGATGGTAAACCGACGTGGATGGGTGTCGGAAAGAAAAAATGTCTGGCGCGGCTCCCATTTGGCCACGAGTTCATCTGGATTGAAAAGTAAAGGGGGGAAAAAGAAAAAGAGAAAAGAAGACAAAAAAGAAAAAAAAACGCAGTAAAGCGAGTAAGGCCGAGTCGTACCTTCGGTAAAGTATACGTGAGCGGCTTTATACATGGTCCTCGTGGGATTGCTGAAGTCGTCGATGAGCTTGGTCACCGAGAGGTTGCTCGGGGTTATCAGGTAGACGGCCTCCATCGTCGGCAGGGGCTCCCGTTTCTTGTGAATGTCCTCGACGAGGGTTATGCCCTGGGCGCTTATGTCGTGCATTTTGCAGCAGGCCGAGACCATCCGCATGGCCAGCTGGTCGACCACGAGGATGCGCCACTCGAGGCCGCCGGCCTGTTTCTTTTTCTGCTTAATGACTTCATTCATAATTTCTGCGAAGCAAAATTTACGAGGATCCTCTGAATATTCTTACGGAGTAATCGGAGCAAGAATCTTTAATGCCCTTCCTTAGTTATAGTTTAATCGTCGGAGGCATCTTATCCTTAGCGTTTTATTACCTCATTGTGCTTGAATTCATGCAATTTACAATATTTGTCTTTAATAGGAACTCGGCCCGGAGACCAACGCAATACAATTTTATTAATAACTATATAATTTTCTTCTTCTTCTTCTTCTTATTATTATTATTATTATTTGTGAACGTATGAACGTCTGAACGTATGGAATGTATGAATGAGAGGGGAAGGTAATCCAGGTAAAAACGAACGCGATCTACGATCTAAGAAATTATCCTCTTTTGCCCGAATATTAAAATAATCCCTTTTACTTTTATTGAGTAAAAATACATTGTTTGGGTTTAATGCATCTTTAAATAGAAAATATTAGGATTTTATCTGTTTTGATTTAAGTGATCGAGCCAACATTCATTTCTGCATAAAATAAACGACTCTCTTACTATCCTTATCTTTATTGATTTGCATTGGTATCACTGTATTACCATATTTTATGCATGCATGTGCATAATTATCTAATAATATATGCGAATAGTAATAAAATATGAATATTCGAAAGGAGGGGCGTTAAAAATACGTAAAAGAGGGGGAGGGGGGGAGGAATTATTAGTAAAGTCTCTTGGGTAACATCGGATGGAAATTAATTTCACTGGGTGTAGTGGCGGATGTAATGGAAGATGAGACGAAGAGCGAATTTGGTGATTTGAAGGTCCGTAATTGTAAAGCCCGAGAACAGAACTCTTGGTGAGAAAAGCGAGAAAACAAGTGATTTGGTAGACCGGGGCCAAGGGGAATCTGTTGATATTGCTCGTGGCCGAAAAAGATGCCAATGTCGCAGAATCTTAAGGGGCACAGGGCTTGAGAGGACGAGCGAGGGTCGGGGAGTATAGAGGGCAAGTAGTCTCGTGACGGAAGTTCTCTCGTTCGTCAATGCATTACATTCAATTAGTATCGCCGCTTAAAGGAAAAAAAAAAAAAAAAAAAGAAAAAGAAAAAAAAGCAGGTTAAGCAACGCACGTAGACAGCGAAGCCTACGGAGACGTGCAGCAAGTATTGATCGGCCGAGAGAAGCAAGCGACGTCACGGGCGCGCGCACCCCACACCATTCCTCCCCTTCCTGACGCCGCCACTCCCCCCCCCCGCCCCTCCTCCCCGCCCTGATCCGCACCGAACGGAGCCCTAGCTCGCGAAATTTCCCGATCGCGCGTCACGCGACAGAGTCGTACGTACGTAATCGGCTTCGCCGCGACTTGAATATTTTTGCACGTCGTGGGTCGTGGGTGGCGGCTGGACGGGGGGATGGTGGGGAGGGAGGGATAGGGAGGGTAACGCGGGCGACGGGCATTCAGGAAGAGGGAAGGCGTACGACGATCGTCATGAATGGAATTGATCGCGTAGGATACGGCGTCCGAGCGCAGCCGACGTTTATTTCGAGATAGACGATGGGCACGGATGGAATTCCGGTCTGGGCCGTCCGTTGTTTCGACTGCGCAACTATTAATCGGCGAGGAGCTCCAACCTCGAGAATCTACGGGGCGATTTTATTTTACAACAAATTAAACAATCCGACGGTTAAAAACCAATATATGTACGGCTTTTTTTGGCACGCGCATTCACTAATACTAACTATACAGCCAAGCCTTCATCTGATTAATACATTCGACCTTGGGCGATGAAAAAGCTCGCGTATTTTGTAATGCAGAAAACTCCCTGCGAATTTCGTCTTAAAAAGATGAATTTTACGCTCTACTCGCTAAGTAAATTAAATAATTTAACTAAAAAGGAATGCCATTGAAGTAAAACGACTTCTATCGATATCTAATAAGGATTGTGCTCCACAATAGTAAATAATGCGTTTGAATTCTCGTCTAATAATAAAGCCCGATGCTTTATTAGATAAATGTATAATTTAAATAATTTTCATGCTACGTTCTTTAATTCGGATTTTTTAAATAAGCCATGAAATTTTACTTATATATTTAACTCTTGAACTCGAAGCCCCTTGAACCGAACGATATTTGACCGTATAATTATTAAAGAAAGCTATTATAATAATAATATTATTTGATATACTTTATCCCAATCTATATTACTCTTTTATTCATGCAATAAAAAAGGATTGCCAACAATATTTTCAAAAGACATTACGTAGGAATAATCATTAAAAATAATGGAAAATAAATCATGAAACAGCGAATCGTCATTCTGTTAAGATTATGGTACGACGTATGGTAAAATTTCAAAGTTTCATCAAGCAAGTTCATAATACTTTTGTAATTTACATTAGGATATTGATGATGCTTTTATCTACTCATAAAAGTTTTATAATTGCTTTTGCTGTAAAATAAACTATTTGATTCATAAGACAACCGGGCTTTTAAGTAATTCATCAATTTAACGATTGAATGTAAATAAAGGTTTTCTTTGACTCGAATGTGCTTTAATAATTATATTAATTATTTAATAAGAATGTTATTCGTATGACGGCTATTTTTAGCTAATTAATGTGATTTCGTGTGAAGTCCACAGGTAATTATGAATACCAAAGTAGTTTTTTATAATTTCTCTTTACGGACTTTATTTTGCTTTGGGGCTTCGATATAATTCATCGGCTGTATAATTTTATAATGGCAAAAAATATTTACAAACAATAATTTACATCTACATTTACAGGAATATAGAGTAACCCGATACGTTTTCATCATGTGCTTTAGATTTTTAAAATATATCGTCATTTGATATAGAAAGCATAACCGTTAATTCACAGTTAAGTTAATCAATGAATAAATTAATTTTTTAAAGGTTAAAACAATGTTATAAATTTCTTATGCTACGGTGATTTTTTTTTTTTTTTTTTTTTTTTTTTCGAATCGTGCAGATTAAGCAAAGTGAAAGGTCATGAGAATAAAGTGAAACTTTAAAGTACGAATTTTCTTATGTAAAGAGGATTCAGTGGATCTTTAGCTACAAGTATTCATACCGAAATACTGGAGATACTAGAGAGACAAGTATTGGATATTTGTCAAAATTATGAGAAGCGCTAGCGTTCCTTAATTAATACAATTACTTAACTATCCTTGGAGCCTGAGCAAGTATTTTATGTATTCGCGATGCGAGACGACTGTAATGCGAATTTCGTGTTCATTCATAAATTTGGGGACATTTCTGCGCCTTAAGCGTTTCAGTACTGTGTAAACACAGGACATTTCGGACATTTTACGTATAGATTAAACCGTCAAAACGACCGATGCCATTACCGATGATTAATGTTTTATTTATTTTTTTTTTTCATTAATTTTCATTAAATCTGTCAACTGTAGTATATTATATTTTGTAGAATATAATAAATTTCACTGAACTATTCATTGTTAAATATAGGAGAATACGAGGACGCGATTAACCGTACGTAAAATAAATATTTTTAGAGCTTTAGAATTCTTAAAGAAAGACGAGTCTGCCAGTTTCAGAGAGATTCTTCTTATGGTCACGAATCCCAATAAGACTCAAGATATTAAATTTATATATATATATAGGTATAGGTATACGTGTATTACGTAAGCCCCGTGACTCAGAAATGAAGTCAGCT
Source organism: Ceratosolen fusciceps (assembly GCA_018883505.1). Taxonomy (NCBI): domain Eukaryota; kingdom Metazoa; phylum Arthropoda; class Insecta; order Hymenoptera; family Agaonidae; genus Ceratosolen; species Ceratosolen fusciceps. Next base: position 1,348,454 of record RCIC01000012.1, on the reverse strand, counting down.
GATTAGAACGTCCTGTAAATACGTTTATTTAAATTTCTCTATCTAAACGGTATTACGATACAATTTGTGTATAAAAATCATTTCCAAGCAATACGAACCGAAGCCTAAACGGCAAATTGACAACTCTTCGATTCTTTTAAAAACAAACTAAAATAAAAAAAACTCTTTACTAACTGTAGAAATAAATGCAGTTAAGACGTCAAAGTCCGATCCGAAAGTCCGTCAATGGAAATAGTTTTTTTTTTGGTATTTTATTGTTTAGAGAATTAAAAATAAATTGATTAGTCATGAAATTCTCATTAGTATTACTATCAACACTGTTTTTTTCTTTTTGTTGTTTTTTTTTTTTTTTGTTCTAACACAATGAAAGTCTATTGTAAATAGTCAAGGTAAGGTGAATCGTAGAGGACGGTGACCATTTCGACAGAAACGCAATAGCAAAGATTGTAAGTGCGGGATGACGATAGTCGTGTAGGTACAGCAGCAACTCACTGGATAAATACGTGTTCGGCTGAATTATGCGTGGGAGAAAGTAAGTAAAAGGGGAAAATGGGGTAAAAACGAGGTCTGTCGTCAGCCACGAGTGAAATGGGTCGCGCGCTCTCTATCTCTATCTCTATCTATCTATCTATCTATCTGTTTCTCGTATCCACCCAGCGACCTACACAGGTACACGGACACAGAGCGCACAGTGCACAGGGATCACATCGACGTACTAGAGTAATGTAGCAGAAAATGATGACGCAGAACAGAGAACGAAGTGACGTTAAGGATGGAGCGTAGCGGCAGCGTAGGTGGGCGGGAGGGCGGGCGGGAGGGAGGTTCGGTCAGTCGAAAGTGCCAAAGTCGCGGAAGCAGCGATATGAGGGCCTCGACGGGCGGTGGTTCGAGCCCGGACGAGCCTCTACGTAGGGCCGAGATCGATGCGTCCTGGCCGGGAGTGTCGTAAGCCTCCACTTGGGTCAGGACTCGGCAGAAGAAAGGCCCTAGGTAGAGGTGCGTCCGGCGAGGCAGTAGCCAACGGACACGGGGAGTTATGACAAAAGGCTGTGGCGGTGTGTACTCACTTTGACCGACTTGTGCCTTGAGCGCCATTTTGACTGAACTGAGGAGCGGCTCGGCAGTCGCCGCGGCGGCTTCCTACGTTACGGCCTACTGCGCCTGCGCGCACAACTCGCTGCGCGTAGAGCGCGCTGTCGCCCCGCGCTCCGCGACCTTACCATCTTCCTCGCCCCCCGCGTCCCCCGCGTCGCCCACGGCACCGTCCGCCGCTCTCGTCCCCCCACCGCCCAATAACCCCGGCTGCCCCTAATCGGCCGGGAAAGCTAGTCGGGGTGAAAAGCGGGGTGAAAGGTGGGGTTATTGGGGCGACGGGCCCTCCCTCGGGGCAGTCCGATACCACCAAGACAATAAGTCGCCACTTGGCCTCGACTATTATTATTCGAGGACGAATAATAATAAGCCCTTATCTACTTGGCCCGGTATCAGTGGCGGGGGTGGGGGATGTGGGGGTGGTATCGGTTTCCATTCCTATCCGCTGATTTAATTTACTGCACCTCCGCTCCTCCCCCAACTCCTTTCTTTTAAATTACAATGCCTTCCAGCCCGTGCCGTGCCCGTTATCTGATACCTTTCTTTAACGACCGGCATCAGCTCCGAAAAGCCATTCCCTCCTTATCATTTAAGATCTATGTCTTATTATTCGTGCAGTCGGACTTCGTCCGACGCGCCGATTTCAGAGGAACAGGAAAAAAACGTTCGAAAACCCGCGCGCGCGCGCCCGCGCCTCGCTTTCAACTTAAGTGGTCGACAATGCTTGTGTGCGCGCACCCACACGTGCACGGGAGCCCGGTACAGCTGAGAGTAGAGGTGGGCTTTTGCAATTTTTTGTTGTTGTTTTTGTTTTTTACCAATCGAAAACGAGCGATAGATTATATGGGCTAATTCTCGGAGTTTCCCACAGAGGACACTAGCCTCGAATTCTAGTCCTCGAATGAATCTTATAAAATTGCCGGAGATTTCGTTTCTCCGGCTTACACGGACAGTAAACGACTGCATGCACGCGCGCTCGAGCATTTACGCAAACGCAGGCTTATGGCTTGCTGCGACGATCTGCCCCCATCCCGACCCTTACGACGTACAATTGGATTTCGAAAGACGAGGCGGCTGGTACGCGCGTACGTGTACGTATAAACGCTCTCAGAGTATCAAGCCTCCAGTCTTTTATTATTTAACGTACATTCTAACTTTTACGCTTAAGACGATGTCAATATATATATATATATAAGTGGTATGCGTTCTCGTTACGTTTTCTTTCCAAACGCAAAGTTACTAACATTTTTAAAGCTTAAGTTTAAAAAAATATGCTGCTATATTTATGTTTTGAAATTTACGAAAATATTTTTTGGAAATATTGACTCGGGAATGGAAGGAGGCGCGTATCCTGTAAGAAAAACTTTATATTTTAAAAGTGGAATGGCTTCATTCGCTAAAGGATCCGTTTTATATTATTTTTCGAAATCGTCTTCCACCGACACTGAAAGTTTTAAAAAATATTTGTATAACGAGTAATTATAATTTTTTGCAAGTTTACAAGACTCACTCCGTAGATTTTCATTAAAATTAATTAATTATATTGTAAGTTAAGTAGTGTAAGTTAGATTATTGCGTCAGACTGAAAATATGATTTTTATTCCTTATAAAATATGTTATATCTGAATAAATTCACGTGTGAGTTTCTACGTGACTACGTTTCCGTTACCAGAGCCGGATAAAGTTACTCGACCGAGGGACACGACATTATTATAAACGATAATAATTTTTAGAATCAGATTAGTAGCGCCTGTTGTCTTTCTAATAATGAAACATTCCGATGAATCGAAGCTTTTTCTTAAAAAAAAAAAAGTCACGCAATTTTAATTTGACTTTGAATTCGATTGCCATATTTTTTTGCTCTCTTTGTACGATTCTCCGTAGAAAGATAAATAAATATATAGATATATAGATAGATGGCTGGATACATATACATATATATATATATATATATAGTATATACATATATATATATATATAGATATATAGATAGATAGATAGATAAATAGGTAGATAGATAGGTAGATAGATGTAAAGATAAAGAGGAATTTTAGCGTGACGATAGAAAAACGTTCACGGACAGGCTCAAGGTGTCGAGGGTGTGAGCAAAAATGTCTTAATTCGCGTAAATATTTGGTATCCCTGCTCGTCGGGTGAAAAACGTAAAGATAAGAGTTAGAGATTACAACTGTCGTCATCTTATTTAACTTGCATCGACGAGCCTGTGACCCGGAAAGTCGAGTCTCGCGTGCGGAACAACGAAACCAATCGATTTTCTTTTATCGGCCGATCATTGCTCGCGGCATTCTCCCGGTGGATGATGATCTTCGCGTCGGATAGCCAAGTATCCAGGAACCCCTCTCTCTCTGTATCTCTCTCTCTCTCTCTCTCTCTCTCTCTCTTTCACTCCGTCCTCGGATCTTTTCTAAAACAATAATAATCCCGAACAAATCTGTAATAATTACAATTTCTCGCGAGAATGGCACCTCCTGCAGAAGTTTCCGAGTGGCGATTTTCATTTGTAAATAACCTGACTTGCCGGTTTATACACCTTTGCGCGGACAAAGCGGTTACTTGGAGGTAATTATCAAGAAAATTTAAATAAGCGATGATAATGAGAATCAGTGCAGCCGAGACGCGGGCTTTCCTTTAGAAAGCGAAAAAGACCGCGACTGTTGAGGCTCATCAGGAGATCCGAAAGTTAAGGATCACGTCCGCTGATCCGGAGGTCGGCAACAGGCAAGAGACGACAGTTGTAAAAGTGGTGGTGGTGGCGGCGGTGGTGGTGACGTACGGGGCTGCATCCCCCGAGGGATCCCCAAGCCGACGGGAGCATCTGCATTATCGGCCGAGCTCCCGGTCGTCTCATCCCCGCCTCCGCCGACGCCACCGCTACCGGCGACGTCGAGGGAAAGCGAGGGCCGGCGCTCGTCCCCGGCGCGGCTGTTCAGTACGAATCCGGACACCGGTCCGCTCGCCTCGCGACCGTTCGACGCGTCTACATTGCCCGCGAGCGCCTGCGCGTGTATATCGGTTCTTCAGTCTTGGCTCCGAGGGGGCTCGTTAAGGGATGCGCCCCGGCCGAGCACCGGCGAGAACCTAGTGTGCGCGACCAACGTAAAGAGATTATTGTGCAGAACCAAGATGAGGCTGGAGTATCCGTGCCGGGTCGAGGGTTGGCTCAACGTTTGTGGTGAGTGACAACGAACCTTCTCGCTGATCGCTCCCTCCCCGATAACTAAGTGGCACCCGCCTAGGCCCCCTCGCCTAGGCCCCCCGCCTGCCCCCCCCGCCTGCCCACCGCCGCCGCCGTCGCCGTCGCCGCCCACCTACCTCCCGATTGTAAACAAAAGGGCTCCTCCAGCCCCCAATAACCCCGTCAATCCCTCCCTCCATCTATCCCTCCCGTTCCATGTCTCCCGATGTTCCGATAGAGCGGTTATTGGCGTCGGTGATAACTGCGCTCTCGGACGCGGATCGACTGCCACTGGAAATTTTTCCCTCGCGTGGGATTCCTCCGCCAATGCGCTCGGCCCTATCGCCGGGCTCCCAGCCGCTTTTTTTTTTCGTAACGTTCGATGATTGTGGCCGCGCTCGCCGGCAGCGGCCCTTTCGCCCGTCCGACCTCCGCTGGATCCGATCCGAGCTGGACTGACATCCTCCCCCCCCCCGCGACGACGAGGACGACTCAACAACGACTTGGGTCGCGCTCGACGAATGTCGCGACGTCCCATCGGCCTCCCGATGCCCCGGACGTCATATAAATATCACCGCGCTCCTTCGATTTAACCCACTTTTTTTAAAAATATCCCTTCTCCCTCCCGCCAACCGACGACTGCTGGCGGTGCGCATTCCCTCGCTCCGAGAATAGACGGCCGGCTAGTCCAACGCAAGTTCCCCCCGCACTTGGAGTCGGACAATTCACCTGCAAAAACACCTTCTTTTTTTCTTTTCTTATGTCTCATAAACGGCTTAGCGGCTCTCTAGTGGTTTTTATCAGCTTCTCCCCCCCCACCCCTTCCCATCCCCTTCCTGCCGTCCAACTCAACACCAACGAGGCACTCTGTAGTTTCGCAGGTGCGAAATCCACGGAATCGGCTGCCAAGATTTTCCGTGCAGTTTTCGAGCAACCCTTGCAACGCTCATTTTTCAATTTCAAATCGAGGCTACGCGCTCGCTCGAGGATCGCTGCCGAGCGCATAATTACTAGGATCCTCTCGTTCTCAGTTCCAATGTATTCCTACAATAGTAAATATCTGCAAATAATAGCTTTTTATACATGGACAGAAAATTTCCCGGCAACGCATCACCATCTATTTCATCTATCGCATATGAGGGATGATTAAGAATTCGACTTTACGTGCTTCTGAGTTCATTCGTTAGGGGGCGGTGGGGGCGGAGAGGAAATAAAACCCTTTCCATCAGCAATACCAGTAATTCTATGTAATTCTATGTAACAAGTATACAGAACATTTAACGGTAGTCGACGCACTTCTTACAATATTTATCATATTACGTACTAATGTTTATAAAAGTTGCAATTCATTGTACATAATACAGATTTATATACAGCACGGAGGGATGAAGCATGCATAAAGAGGATATTAAAAACGTATGGGAGAATTGCCGGCTTAAAACTTTATAGACTTTATCAAGTGTTTTCAAAGCATTTCAGCAACAAAGTTTTATTTAGGTTGGTCCGGAACTGAAATAGCAATTCATTAGGAGAATTATGTGTGCAAACGATTATAACACGAGGTTGTATAGAGTACAGGGGGAAGCCAAAGAGTACGATATTGAGAGCAAACATCATGTTTACATAAGCACGAAAATAGAGTTCATATCGGAAGGTGGGGATATGGGGGGGGGGTGAGATGGGAACGTAGCCTTTAGTTGTAAAAAAAGTGCCGAAAGGAGGAATACGAAGCCTCAGAAGGGCATCGCCGTCGTAGGATGAGGGCAATGACGATGGCCTGAAAAGGGCCTAATTTAACACCCACGTAATAATGCCCACTTTCGTTGTTGCGAACAACGAAACCTTCGAGCGCCCCGCATACGAAGAGGCGCAACACCTGTCGCACGGCATGTGCTCATCCGGAGGGGTAAAGTCGACCGGGAGTCGTCCTCGACAGCTGCGGACTCCTCCGAAGAATAAGCGCTTTCCCGTATGGCTAGTAACCGGACTTGGGGATGCTAACTATGACAAAAAAAAAAAAAAAAAAGAAAAAAAGAGACCGATTGGCTAATTGCGGAGACTAGTCGCGCGCACGACTGGCCTGTTCCTCCGTAGGGTAGCTCTCATATTTTCAATGGGGGGATAGCTTACGCGCGAGGTGTCAGATACAGACTCGTAGGAGTATTATATTAGGGTGGTCCGCCCCGCCCCGCTCCCCCCGCCCCCCCTCACGCACGCTGCATAACCGAGTCTATAGAGCTTGCCTCGGCTTGCACTGAACGTGTCACGAGGTGCGAGAACGCGTAGGAGGCAAAGTTTCCCCGACCACGAAGGTTATTGGGTTTATTGGGGTTGTAGCTGACATTAGCGACGATTGAGTATTTACTTGTCGAAAAATGTCCCTGCGTACGGAATAAAATATCGCATAAAATCATTTTTTGCCACGAAAACGTCGCCATCCCACGCGTACCCGGGAATTCTATTACTTTTTACGGGGCCTGCGCTCCTCGGAATATTTTTATGGCCCTCCGTCGAGCTGCTTTATATTACATTCGATCCTGCGGTTGGGAAATTCGCTGCAGCTCCCTCGGTGCCAGGCCACGTTACCCGCGCAACGAAAACGGGCTTACGCTACTTCACTTTTCTCATTAGCCGTCCCTATAACGTAAAACTTGTAAAGCCATTATTCTCATTACGAACCCTCGTGCTGGAGATCGCTAGGACATTTAATTAGCCGATAGGTAGTTCGATTGGTAACGAAGCCGACGAACCGTGACAGAGTTCGTCACGCATCGAATACATACAAGGCATTCCATGCCTTCCATGTATTATTAATACAACCTCATACTGCCGGGCCGATATTTAAATAAGCCAAAAAAATATTTCTAGACGAATGGACGACATTTTTTAAGCTCCCGCTCAACAAAATGCACCCTTTTTCTTCTTCGTACCTCTTTTATCCGTCAAGCAGGAAATCGTAAATAATAATAATCATAATAATCATAATAATAATAATAATAATAATACGAGCCGGCGTTTCTTTATATTTCAACATAAAAATGCACTTCAACGTCGAATTATAGGAGCATAATAATTTTACTATCATAGAGATGGGGAAGGAAACTGCCGACCAACGATAGGAAGTAAAAAAACGACGAAGACGAGAACCAGTGGATTTTGTATGGGAGCGTGGCTAAAACAAGGCTAATTCATTTGGTCTGAACGTATTGATTCATATCCCGTTGAAAAACTCTGTCTATAATTTGCCGTACTCGATAAGGGAGGGAGCGAGGGAGAGGGAGAGGGGGGGGGGAATCTTCGAGAGAGGCTGGTGAAATTTTGAAGAACAGGTTTCTCAAATTCTAATTTAATTTGTGTTAATTGGAGCCGCCGTGTAAGCGCTTTTCGTCACAAGCAATTTTCTCAAATAGCCGAAGCCTCGCCTCTGTCATTAACTTGTCAATCGCTGGCTGCTCGTGCGACAAAAGCCTCTTAATTGATTGCATAAATCTGCATTAGCGGTTAGCTCATTATAGAAAACGGTCCGACTTTGGACCCGCGACTTTCTCTGTCCACGATCTTTATCATCAATGTATTCAAAATCATTTTCACTGCCCGTTCAAGCCTTTATATTTTTATTCGATCGATCAAGCTTCCTATGATATAATTGTTAACAGGAAGCGATTATTATTATTGATGTTGTTGTTGTTGTTGTTGTTGTTATTTGATTGAGAGCGTGCGGTAGGTTATACCTGAGACACGAGCGAGAGAGCCTGAGTTAGTTTTTATTAACCGAATAGTCGAAGGATAGCGACTCGCAATGGAGCTATTTTTAGAATCAGCCGCACGGTAAGCGAACGTGAATATTAATTAAATGAGATGGAAAGCCGTTAAAGCCGTGCAGTGTTCATTCCCGCACGGTGGGACACCTACTTTACCGGTAGCGTAGAAGTGTGTGACACCGGCCAACGATATCCCAAGCTCCTGGATTCGTGTATCCTTTATCATCGCATGGGTGCATCCACGGCGTGGAAATGGCAGAGAAGGCTCGGGGCGATGCGGCACCGTGGGCGGGGTGTGTGTGTGTGGGGGGGGGGTAACAAAGAAGTGGTGGTCGCGGCTTCCCATTGTCGCTGCGATTAAAGGGCTATAATCTCAGGACGCTTCCTTGACATCCGAGACACGAGTGACGAGATAAAGCGCTTAGCGTGGACATGACAAAAGGGCGGTAACGGGGTCGCGAGTTACTGGACGCTGCGGAGAGCGGGGGAGGTGTGGCGGAGGGGCTCCAGGCCGACAGTCTGGAATTTGATTCTAAATGAAAACATTGCGACCTCTCTCTCTCTCTCTCTCTCTCTCTCTCTCTCTCTCTCTCTTCCTTTCCCGGTAAATAAGCCCATACCAGCGCGATCTCAATTCCAAAGTACGGCGAGGGGTTATAGCGGCGTCAGGGGCGGGGAAAGCAGAGCTTCGAGGCGAATGGGCATTCCCTGTCTTACGATTCGGCCGGGCGGATCCGCCACGAGATCGTAATTGCTTTCATTTCTGAGACGCCTTTTCTTCCTTGTGCTCCTTGTAAAATAAACAATCAACTCGAGGCTCTGCTGTCTCTCTCTCTCTCTCTCTCTCTCTCTCTCTCACTCTCACTCACTGTCGCTTGCTCGATCTCGATGGTAAAAGGTGTCGCGCGCCTTCGGGCATCCCTTTTCTTAACTCTTGCCTATAGGTAAATTTCCTCGGTGGCCGCTAATGATGCCTTCCCGGCATTTGCATTGTTTACCATACATTTTTTTTCTTCGACCGGCTAATTCAAAGACTCGGCCTGAGAGTAATTATTTATTCATGTCAGCTAGGCTCGGACAATAAAGCCTCCAGATTCAAGAAGTATCCAATGTATTCTGATATTACTGCTTCTCGGATGATAATAGTCCCCTTTAAGTATTAAGCGTAAAAATGGCTCTTTCACAGCGAGTATAATTCTTGTTCAAATCAAGACTCACGGAATTAATGAATTTTCTAGTACAATATCTTCGTAAAAACATCCATGGAAATAGAATATCATTTTACAATAAGTAATCTCTGTACATAAATATATTCGTGTCTGTAATGATACGTACAAGTATTGACGATGATTACTATATTAATAAAATCTAATAAATTCTTAGCTGTAGATTATTAATTTTTTTAAAATAAAAGGGGCGGGGAGAGGTAACATGCGTGGAGCTGAAAAATTATAATTAATTTAATAATATAATTCAAAAATGTAATATCAAGTAAAATTTTTTTTTTTTTTTACTCAACAACTTTTGAAAAAATATTATGGCCTGAAACTTTAATAACAGTTCAATTTACGAATAAATTATAAAGCTGAATGTCTTGAAAAGACAAAAGTAGGGGTTTAAGCATTACATTATGTTTTCTCAAGTATTGGAAATACGCAGGTCGGGGGGAGGGGGGAGACATGTTGTTTGATATACTTTAACTTTGACCGTAATCAAAGAATTAAATAAACTTTTAAAATTATGTTATAATTATTTAAGACTTAAAGATATAAGGCTCGTACGCGTATAATTTTCTTTCAATTATTCATAATTCTATCACGTGTACATAAAATTCTTTATACTTCTCTCTTTCTATGTACACATGCATTACATACATATGTGTGTACATGGGTGGGTGGGTGCGCGCGTGTATGCGCGTGAGTGTAAATATAATAATTTGCACAGAGCTGACTTACAAATGTCGTAAGGTAAGAAAATTTATTTTTCTGAAATCTAATATATTACAATTAATTTAATTAAAAGAATAAATTCTGTGCGTTTCATCTTACTATAAAGTTTTACGTTTAACGTTTTACATTTTACGTTTTACAAGGCATTAATAGTAAATGTAAGATTAAAAATTATGTACAATGTGTTTCATTACTTTTCGAATTTAAAGCATTATATTAATGAAGGTTAATATCTAGCATTTGTATTATTTGTGTATTTCGTTTCTGTGTATTGCCGCTTGCCTTTCAGGCCTCGCGTCTTTCGTACTCTGGTCTCTCCGTCTCTTTTTACTCCTCCTCTATCTCCTCCATACTTTGGTGAGCAAGCTTTGTCATTCCATTTCCTTAAGGAGAGTCTATATATCTTGCTCGTAGATCGTAGGGAGGGACGAGGCGTTACCCTCTTCTTTCTTTGAATGTTATTTTCAGTGCTGCGAAATCCCTTAAAACATATTACAAACTCAAATTCCACATTACACTCGTACTTTTTCCATTAAAAACTACTATCGAGCTATTCAAGCCTCAGCATTAGTTATGCATGATTCACGTAATTTGGAATTTTTACAATAACGATCAATTATTATTATTATTTTTTCGACTAATACTTTTATTTTCATAATACGGATTTATTATTATGGATGGTATTGGAAGGGAACGATTAGACTGAACGGGCTGTGGATATATTTAAGATTTGCAATGTCAGGGACGTTGTAGACTTGGCGAGACGAATGAAGCAAGTTCTGCATAAGCGTGAGGTGTGTGTTTAAGTTTCCGCCGAGACGCGTGACAAGATCCACGAGTCTATATTTCCGGGATGCGTTCGTAAAGTCTCGCTCGTCGAGATAAGGATCTTCCATTCATTGATGCCGGGATGCATTGTGGGGGCGTACATCGGCTGCAATTAAGCAAGCCTCGCATTGTTTCCCGGGCCTCTGAAAAGCCCATCTCGAGATATTTACATTCTGTGTACAACGCTCTGTTTTTACTATAATTTACGTGGAGCAAGAAGATGTCGTGCTTCTTAATCAAATATGAATAAGCTCGAGGCTTGTTTCCTGCTCTATGGGACAGAATCCTTAAGGCCAACGAGCCTCGCAATTTTGTACAGTTAATGTTCTCCGGCGTAGAGCAACACATACTGCCTGCCGTATTATGTTTCGCAATTTCTTTGTTATTCGAATATATTTTGTTCGGGACATTGCAAAAAAGTATTTTCACAACCTGCCTGTATTATAAATTTTTTTTTGTAAAGCACACGCAGTTAGTAACAATGTACCTTAAAAATGTTGCAAACCCATAAAATCAATATTACCTTCGATAAAAATGGTAACGCCATGTTGTAATTTAATTTAACTTTCCGCGTTTGAAGCTTTAATTTGTAATTTAATTTTTGAAATAAAAGCATACCCGACGAAGATTTATTATAGAATTTTAAATTAATTAATTAATTAATTAATTAATTGATACAGTCAATTAGTGCTTATCACAATGTAGTATTAAAAGCTAAAACGAAGGTCAGTTGCACATTGAAATTCAATATTGAAATTAATAAGAGATAAAGTTGCCGACAATTTATATATAACCATTTACATATAAATTTATAATCATATAAATCGTACATTAAGACTTTTTTTATTTAAAACGATTTTTTATCTGCGGATAGTCTGATTTCATCTGATTTGCAGAATTTCAGATTTTTCTTTTTTATACACTGATACCTATAAATGTAATTGTTGTCTAATCTTTTTTCTTTTTTTTTTGTTTTGCACCATAATAAGCAAGATATTTGTTTATTTTACAAAATAATAAGAATATTTATAATATTTGACAGATTACAAGTTATTATTACTTTTACTGTCACTTATGAAATAGATTGATATCTATGTATACGTTTGAGAATAGCAGGCGAAGCAGCTTATATTACATTACATTAAACGAATTTGAAATACGTCATACCGTGAATAATAATATGTGGATAATTTCTGAATATCACTCTGTATTTAAGGATTTGAAGCTTCTCTTAATACAGGCTTATACTTTGAATCGTCGATCAAAACGGTCAACTTCAACCAAACCCATATGCATTTAACATTATGTTAATTCATACCCTCATTTCATCTCTTAAAGTTGTACGAATAAAATAATTTCATCATTTACTCCACAGTGAAGATCTATAAATCAAATTGTTTATTCGAGCTATTTTTATTGCATAGTTTATATTAATTTACCTCATTGCCAAGAGAAATATTTCACGCAATGGTATTAAATTTAATGTAAAATTACATTGAAATAATAAAGATGATAATGCATTTAATTAATTATGTATTCTTCGTTGAGCTATAGCTTATAATAATTACGATATTTAAATTTAAATTAATCAAATTGATTGAATTCAAATTATCCTTGTAATTATGCGAAGGTTTTACACGATATTGAAGATAATATTAGTAGGAAATTATTTAATAAGGCGAGCATACAATTATAAGGGATTAGTTATGAAACCGAGAATAGATAATTCCAATGGTAAATCATCATAGATCACCGTTTGAACGGTGGAAAAGTTAAAAGTATATTGGTAATACACAATAAAGGAGAGGGTTCCAATTGTTGTTGGGTTTTCCCCGCCCTTTAAGCGAGGAATATCGAAATGATATCTGTGCAAGGGAGCCGTAAATAGTGACTGGCTTACCAATGCCGGCAATTCACCCACCATATCCAATTAGTAGGCTGGACAGACGCGGGCGGGAACACGTCCTTCCCCTCAAAAGTCTTGCGATTTTACGGACGTGTCATCCTCGGCTCAATGGCAATCGGGCCAAGATTTACATCACCAAGTGGTTCGTTAATTCGCAGACGATGCCCGCGCCTGTAAAGAACGCCCGCGTCTAGATCCAGTTAGAGAGCAGGAGGGGGGAGGGAGGGAGGGAGGGAGGGAGGGGTGGTGGTGGTGGTGGTAGATTTACGAGCCGGCATCTGGTTGTACTCGACGAGGGCGTACGTGGATGGCGTCACCGATGATGAAGTCTTAAGTAGACGGCTCCGTGGCCGCGCGCCTCCGAGTCATGGAATTACGCTTTTATGAGATACACGCAGAGCTGGCCGAGAAGTAATTCTAGACCGTCAACGGGAAAGGTTAAGAGCAGCGGCCGGTCACGCGGCTTGCATTCTCTACGGTCTTACATTGTCCAGCCGAGATTCCCCTCAATTTCCTGGCCCCACTTCCCCTCTGCCCTTTTTCACGCAATAATGACCCCGAATAGCCCCCGTGACCGGCCAACGATCAAGAAAATGTGTCATCGTGGGCACCGAATTACGTCAGAATAAAGTTTCGAAAGCACAATTCGGTCAAGAGCTAAGCTTATTCCACCCGAGCCTTTCAACTCAATATTTATTTACAAAATTCCGTAAATTGTTACGAAAGGTTACGAAATTGTTGTATGTATTATTAATTAGGGAACAATCTCCCCGCATGTATTATAAATATTCCCTATAATAATAAATTGCACTTTACGAAGGGCGGGTGAACGCTGCTTTCTTAAAACGGTGCACCAGGTCATCGCAATACTCCAGGTGCTTGTTCGCGAAGCCCTTGTTCCTTTAGTCATTCCAGCGGTACTCGACTGCTCGCCGACAGTAATGACACGCGGGATTATTAAGTGGGCAGCACGACCACGAGTCCTCGACTGAACTTTAAAGCGCCAGGCCAGAAGGCCCCGTTTAAATAAATACTCCGACCTTTAAGCACGGTAAGCCGCAGCGGCCATTAGTTCCCTTCAGCAGCTCACCGCTATTTTCTCCACTCCCGTTCTGTCACGACATCGGACACGCATTACCTCTCGAAGGCACAAAGTAAAATTCCGCCGCATAGTTTGTCCCATCGTTTGTCTACTCGCTCCCACCCTCCCTCCTACCTGACCCGGCTCTGTGCGCCCGTAGCTCCGACCTGCGGTCCTCGTTGTTTTCGTTTGTCAGATACGCAATCGAGTTAAATGGCCCTCGTCGCTCTTTATGCCGGGGCGTTCGTTGGCGTTCGTTGGCGTTCGTTGGCGTTCGTTGGCGTTCGTTGGCGTTCGTTGCATTTACGATCGGCGTCCGAATAATTGAGAATTTTACTGTTCCAGCTAGTAATGGTTGTTTACAAAGCGCGGCTACGCATTTGATAATTGATTTTGCCGGACAATGCCGGGCCGACGTGTTTCCCAAACAACCCGGCAATAATCCGACAAGCGTTTTCAGCAGGCCCCGTACGCGAATCTGCGGGAAGGCAGTATTTTCGACGCAATGCTCGTTCGGATGCTGTGGGGCTTTTGAAATTACCCCTCGGCTTCTTAATTAAGCGAGGGCTTGGACCGTAAAGTTCGAGCGAACGTTATTGGATTTGAAATTCGCATACCGAACCCAAATGAAATGAATTCAGCTTCTTAGCTCTGCAGATATGCGGATACGGCGATTGCACGTAATCGCACATGCTCTTTCTTGTGACAGGTGATTTTTCATAAAGACCTACTGCTATGTATAGGTTTGCACGATCATTAATAAAATTTCCTGCTCTACGAATAAATTAACTATTTATTAAATACTCGTGACTCTGGCTTAGCATCATTATTGTTGGCATTATAGAAAAAAAAACAAGTATTAATTGAAAAGATTTGCCTTCCGTGAAATTGCTTGATCAATGGATTCGCCGTTATTACACATTTTGTTTCTATAAAAATTATTAGATCTACTTGTATGTAAGTTTATTAGTGCGTTTAATTTTTTGGAGATCCAAAATAGATTTTACGCGGCTTTGGTGAATCGTGAAGAGTAAGAGATACGCGGACGTTCAAAGGACATTTATTCTCCTTCGAAGCGATCCTTGCCTATGGTATACATGATTTTTTTTTTCCAAAGGATAAAAAGGAAGGAAGGAAGGAAGGAAGGAACGTACCCACAGGATTTTTCTCCGATTGGCATCTCGCGGCATCTTTCCACACGGAAGACACAAAACATTCCTGCTTGAATAAATCATGAAAATGTCACCGGTATTCCTTTTCTTCAGGCTCGAAGCTCGCCTTTATGCAACTCTCGCATCCTTTGCACTTCTCTCCTTATCCTTCCCTTCTCATATACATCAATCCAACTTACACACATGCATCCTACTGTATTATAATTATACAATAATAATGCTATTCCAGATCCATTGTTTACGTAACTTTATCAATAAGATTATGTAAAAAAATACTCTCTCCGGCATAATAAACGATTATATTCATTTTATTCATTTATTTACACAATTTGCAATTATTACTAATTAATCTGCCCAATAAGCTGATCTCTGCTAAAGTTCAAAAGTATTCATCGATAAAGAACTTGTCAATTGCAGCGCGCAAAATTCATTTATCGTAATAATTTATTATCATTTCTTTTTTCTTTTTTTTTTTATACATAATATAATTTGACGAAATTAGTATAAAAACTATACTACGATATCATGTATATAATTACTGTAATTTCTAGTTTTATCAGACCTCTATCAGAACGTGCATATTATGCTGAATAAAGAAAGTTTTAACGAGTCTTTAAATTACGTTATTGGATTAATTAATATTTTATTATATAATAATTTAAAGTAACTTTAAAGTAAGAATTAAACTTCTAATCCAATCTGCATTAAGATCCAATATTGTTACTTGCTCGAATGATAGAATCTCGTGGAGCTCTTTCATATATGTTTCGTTTACGATATCGTTACTCTGGTATTGGAAGATTTTAATTCGGATACATCTAATTATTCATTATTTACAATTGAATAGAATACAATGAAATAAAAATACCTTATATAATACGTTTTATCAATAGAGAATCTTCAAATTTCTTTATTTTCTATATTTTATATTTCTTCTTTCGATTTTTATTCTTTTTCATCCTTTATAGAATGGAATAGATTACGTCGATTTGCAACGGTGCTGCGAGTCACAATTCGTCTTTATGTATGAAACCGAAGGGGGCGGGCGGGCGGGGGGGGGTTAGGGAGTGAAGGGAGTAGAAGTCTTTGATCTGATTTTTTTTCCATCTCATGGAATTTCGAAGCTTCACGCTATAAGTACTGCTACCAAGCATATATACAAGAAAGTACACGCGATAAAGAACATTTCTAATTAATTTTTTTACATTCTTGTATGTAATCTGTGGTTTTTTTTCTCTACAACAATAAAGGAGCGTAATCAATTTGCTCTTAATCGATTGTTTTTATAAAATTGCTTTAGCAAACTTTTAATGAAATTATTATGCCATTGATGCAGGAAATTAATTTTGGTAAATAAACGTTATATAGTAAGATTAAGAAACTGTTAGAAAACAAAAATTCCAGAGATATTAAACAACGAAGTGCATTAATTATTTTATTGTTTTGATTATTTGAGTCGAAGAGTATGCGAATTGCCTTACAGCAGTGAGCGATGCCGTATCAATGAGAATGAGAGTTTCGATACGTTTCTTAAAAGTTGTAATTTATCGTAAGAGATAATAGAAAGAGTTCGATGATATTCGGTATTATCTTATCAGAGCAGTGTAGTGCTGGTAGTAGTATTGGTAGTAGTAGTAGTATCGGTAGTAGCAGCAGCAGCAGCAGCAGCAGCAGCAGCAGCAGCAGTAGCAGTAGCCCTCAGCTCGACTCTTATTCGCCAATTGTCAATAATTCCAAGGGCTCGTGGTTGGAGTTGGGGGGGGGGAACGTAGCTTAAAAATGGCAATCGATAAGTCGATCGGAGATAGAAAGGATGTAAAATCAAGAGAGAGTATCTCGAATGTTGGATAGGAGTTGAGTAAAGAGGAAAGTGGTCAGGATGGCGTATTATTGATTGAAGGGAGCCCGAAAGCATTACGCAACGAGGCGACATTGTAAGGTCTATGAACTACTTAGGCGCGCACGAGCGCTCTCAAAATGTATATAAAATAACTATAGACTTTATCGCGGTCATAACAATGCTTAACGCTTGGAATCGCAATTGCGAGGTCGCGTTCCCTTCGCATTACGATATCAGAGGCTTGGCAGTTAAACGACCCCCTCCCCCCTCGCCCGCCCGCCTCACAGTCGCGTCATACGCGCTTGCGACTTCGAGACCCCAGAAGCTCTTGATATTCTTCCCACCTTGGATCGTTAACGTGGGCCTAATGAGTCGATCCTTAACGATCGCGTGACGACGCCCAAGTCAATCCCACGCGGTGCACGTCGCCTTTCTACCAATACGAGCCTTTTCTTACGTCCTTTTGCTCCACGCTTGCGCTCTTGTTACTCCCGATTTGTTTTTGCTTTTTCTTTAATTCAGCCTGCAGTATATAATTCATCTCTTGGACGTTCTTTCCTTATCACTCGTGACTCTCTTTTACCCACTGTTTATTTAAAAGGTAGGGTATCGCGTGATTACCTATTTTCCGGGAAATAAAAGTAGAGCGCAGTCCTCTGTATTATCAGCAGTTCTCCTATAATTAATTATATGTATGAAAGGCCGAATAATAATAATAATAATAATAATAATAATAATAATAATAATAATCTCAGTCCATTGAATGCCACGTCGTCTTGGGCTTACCATCGAAGAAAGTAATTGCATTCAAAGCAGATGATGGGGGGGGGGAGTGATTATTTTTTTTCCTTCGTAGATGAGCATTCGATTGGCGATCTTAGATTTTGAAAAACAACAGTACCGATGACAAAGCAATAAAGCAACATTTTCTGTCGTCGCAAGAGAGTGAGAGGGAGAGAGAGAGAGAGAGAGAGAGAGAGAGAGAGAGAGTCATTGTCTGTTGGCCATTGACTGGCGCAGCTCGTTGCAACAGCGGGCAATAACTTTTGCCGCGAGAGCCCTTTTTGTCTCATTCTTGCCTTTTTTACGAGCCCAAAACGAATGTAGAATGTCCGCTGAAATAAAATGCGCGTACGCGCGGTAGTGAACTCGGGCAAACATTGACACGTCATGCGAGATCGAACTTTAACGCGGCGTCCCGCCAACCTCGCACGTTAATGGCCGCGCGTGATTTACAACGAGATTGAGTGATTTGCTTTTTACCTCTTTTTCTTTAACTTCTAGCTGATCCTCTAGCTCCCCTCGGCCCCCCACCCTCCCTCGGCCCACCCCTCCCCACCCCCTTCTACCCACTCGGCCGCGCGCCAACCAGTAACTTATCCGTAGCTAAGCTATAAAGTCCGCGGGGGCAAGTGGAGCAGTAAATATCGCTCGGGCTGATACGCCTGAGCTGGGACTGCTGGCACAGCTTTGTTCTCCCCCTTTTTTCAAATAACATTTTCAATAACAATGCCTTGAATACAATTGCAAGAGGAGCTCAATAATTCCTTAGAATGTAAATACTTGGTTTTCCTTCGTAAACGACTTTGCAAAAGAATTTTTAAAGGTTTAAAGGTTCTTTTATCCCTTCGATTGCTTATTTTGGACTTATATTGTTCGTCACAATAAATATAAATATAGGACGGTGTATATGAGAGATGAGCTCCGAGCGAGGAAAATCGGCTGATAATATAACTTTGCACTTTTATCAATAATTATTTTGTATTGTTATTGTTTGAAGATCTGTTAAACATGGCGTAGTTTACATGGGCTTGCCTTATTAAATGCATTGTACTGCAAGGGTCAAAGTTATTTGTAACTTATAATAGATGGTGATCTGGAAGCATTAAGGCTGTTTAAAGGATTAACTTCTTTAACATACGTTAGTCTCGAAAATGTAAATGACACTTTCTAAAGTTTCTAAACGATTAAGTGGATGTTATTGAGTGGATAGTAAAATGAAATGTTATATATTTTTATTCTTTTTAGTTATTGGTTTGCTTGATCAGGCGCGTAAATGATCAAGATACCAAACTATTTTGCCTCTCCTGTTAAGCTCGAATGACCGTTGTTGTTGTTGTTGTTGTTTTTTCTTTTTCTTTTCCCTTTTTTTTTTTTTGTTGCTTATAGTTCTTTCTTATTTATTATGAAGAAGGTGTACGAGCTCCACCTAGTCTCCTTGCTTTTTACACTTAATCTTTTTCACGCTCTCTCTTTTTCTTTTATAATAGAGTTGATTAATAAATCGATAAAAGATATTAAAATACGATGGACGATAATGACTTTTAGATTTTTCTGACGTTCGTTCTTAAGTGTTTCATGCCCTTCAATTTTTTATAATTTGCTTTTCTTTTTCTGCTTTTACTTTCTACGACAGCATTCTTCTATAACAAAAAAGACTTGTTCTCATTTTTTTATCTTTATCCTTTCACATAACGTGTGCATTGTTATTGTTTATAAATTTTACGTAATTCATAATAAAGTAAACGATATACAATAAAAATATAATCTATTCTATAAGAAAAGTTATAGCAGCATAATTTATTTTCAAAATCAATCCGAAAGCTTTTATTGCATTTTGATTAAAAATATATAAAATTTTGTCAAAGTATCTAAAAAATTGAAAAAAAAAAAAAAAACCAAAAGAAAACTAGTAATATTTACATACTTTGCTTTAATGATATTTATACATGTGACGAAATCTAAGGTGATTGAATGTCTGAAAAAATTCCTTTTAAAAATCGGGAAAATTATGATATTATTTATTTGTACTAATAAATTCAGTTAATAAATAAATTAATTTCAAATTTAAATTAAGGAAATTCAAAATAATAATGAATACTTATTATTATTCATTTAGTTGTATTCTGAAGTTGTTAATATTTATTCTGGCTATTTCGAAAAAGAAAATTAATATATTACAAGAAATAATTTCCATTAATTTATGAAATTAAGAAATTCACTCGAAGGATATATTTTTATGTGAATCCATAATAATATATGCATAAATTATTTTTTGAAATATTTATTGACCAATGGCAATCATTAATTTTAATTTAGCACTAGCGTGTAAATTATAATCTTTGTAGATGGAAATAAAAAATACACAGAATCGTTGAAAATAATATAATAAATATACTTGAATTCCTAAATAATTAGGACATATGAGATATTAATGCCAAGTAGAAGTTTACAAACAAGAGTCGCGGTTCGACACATGCATGTGGCACATTCGATGAATATGCATGACTAGAGCCATTCAGGTACGTACGCATGTGCTCTTAAAGCGGAGCTCGTAATTTGGTAATTCGCACTCCAAGTGTATCGTAATCCGAGGCACAAAGTCAAACGTTATAGAAATAATTGTGAAAGGTCAGGAGGTGATTACTGGACTTTTAGCCAAGGTAGCCGTCGACTAGGGTCATAAACCTCCCGGACCTTGGAGCTTGCAGAGTTCATGCGAGTCGTACTCAAACATACCGCTTATATTAATTTGGATATTGGCCCGATGTTGCGGAAGTCGCCGCGTATAAGTAATTGCGGCCCGAGCACAAGCGGACTCTTAGATCATAAGGGAAGTAAGTGCATGGCGTATATGGCATGGGCTGTAATCCTAAGGAAACCTTCGTTTTCTGCTACGAGCTCATATCAATGTATTTTTCTCGTTCCCGTACTTTGTCAGAAGGTGACGTTCGCTTGATGATATCGTTTGGTGCCAGCGAATAACTGCGTAACACGAGCGATCGGACGATCTTTAAAGCAGTGATTTATTGACGTATAAAGGTCAACAAACTGCTTATTAAATCAAATTTGAATTCGAAAGGAATCAAAGTTGAAGCACGACAGGCCTCCACTAACTCTATCCAACAATTTACTCTTAATTCCAAAGCGATTCATTAACATCGTTATTTTTCGGACATATTTCAAGGCTGACATTTTATGCACTTGCAAACGCGAATTTAAAATGTATCTGTAATTGCAACTCCGTGAAAGTCTCCTGCTCGCATACAACTTAATAGTATTCCTTGCACGTACTTGTAATAATAATAACAAATAATAATAATAAATAATGATAATAATCATGCAGTGTTGAGTATAAAAGACAGATCGTGAAGCGTTTGTGAAACAAATTCTCTGCGCTTTTGTTCATCGTCGATAGTTTAAATAACGGCGCAATAGAGTTTAAGCAACAAAACCGAAGTAAGTATTATTTGACTAGTAATTAACGGGAGGATTCGGGAAGAGGGGACGACGAGATTGTTAAAACGAGATTGAGTAAAGTAAATGTAAAAGCGGACGAGAGCCAAGTGTTAGTCGAATGCAGTGCAACTGATCTATACAATCTGCTCGGGAGCTTCAAACGCTTAGCGAGAGAAGAATCAATCGCAGTTTATTTGCATTGCCTCGGGTTAAATATAGCCGTCGAGGAAGGCTCCGAGGAGGAAAAAAACGGGAAAATAAAGCCGGAGGAAGTGCCGATGTACGCGTTTGGCTTTTCAACAGCCATCAGCTTCTCCGGACATTCGAGATTTTTTTTTTACGCAACGTCACAAGACAAGGAGACAACAAAAACACCTCCGTCCGTCAATAAAAACGCAAAAGGGACCTGCGTGACTCGCATGACCGTCTTTTTCTTTACCGCGCAGCCGTTACTTCTCGTCCTCTGCCCTGATCCGCAATCACTAAAAAGTACTTTTTCATTTGGACAAGACATTCATTCTTCTTCCTCAGGATGCATCCGTAAGACGATAAGCCCTTACTGTTATATGACTGATAAAATTCATTGACCAGCATTCAACGACGGGTACCAGTCAGTTATTAACCAAAAGTCGATCTACGTCTAATCGGACTGACTTGCATTCTCATTTGAGTTATCGATACAATTCAGCTAATTTCATTTATAAACGTCCAGGCGCGCGGTTTCGTACAACTTCTTCCAGTGGTCGCACCAGGTCTACTCGGGAAACCAGATCGTCTTGGAGTCCAAAGTCATCTCGACGCAGCAGATCATCCGAATGCCCGTCGTTCCAAGTCGTTTTGGAAATTTTCGGCGGAGTTCTCACCAACTTTTACCCGTACTTCCCCGACTTGTCTCCATGTCTTCCCTTCCTTCTTCACTGCCCTTTTCCTCCCCCCAAAAACCCCAATTTCCGTCATTTTCCTGCCCCACCACCAAACTCAAAATAACGCGTTTTCTTGCCCTCTTCAAGTCTTTTAAGCCCATCCAGAGCCGAAAACAATCCATTTTCAATAAATACGGGCGATTTTGGCAATGTTTTGGAAAATGGTCGGGGTCCGGAGAGCCAAAATTTTTAAATCGTGTTTTGCGACCGTCAATATTAATTTTTCAGGATTTAAGCATCGCAGTGTAATGGAGCAAACGACGCGCAATCGATTTGTTATGGATAATAATGCGAGAAGTGAATTTTTTTTTTTTTATTCAATTTCTGGACCGAATGAGTCCTAATCGCCTCCGGTCAGATGAGCTCATGGATCGGGCTCGAGCCTCCTTCCCCCGAACCCCAATAACCTCCTCTAACAACTCAGAGAAATTCAAAAATGTTTTCCCTTATGTTTACGACGTCGTTTTCATTATTATTAAGCTTAGGAAATTAATTTTATTAAAAGAACAGAAAAATACTTGTCAATAATAACAACAATAATAAAATTTATATAAATTTATATAAATTTCGGGCTCAAAGATAATATTCGAGGTTAAAAAAAAATTTTTAAATCGAACAGATGTAAAATCGATTTAGGCTGAATACTTTTTCATTTTATCGTTCTCAATAATGTTGTCGCTTTGAATAACTTGATTAACTAATAATTCTAATTCTTCTTCTATTATTCACTTATGCGAATGATTGATATGGAAGAAAGCAATTACGGATTCCCTAATTGTCCCTTCGACAGAAACCTTGATGTAAACTGCCTACGATGACTCAATGCAAACAATTAAATATTTTATAGCAATTCTATAATCCTCCGAGGATTCGTTAACTTCTTGTGGAAGCTGGTTATCGGTTGATTTTTCAAAGTATTCCACCATTAGATTACGTAATAATGACTTTCGAACATGTGATAAAAAAAAATACGTACATCCCTTAAGCTCGTTTTACACATCTTAGCTTATCGGGATAGAAAATTCTTTTCCATCGAGTACTCTCAATTAGTCCCTTAGAGGATTATTATGAATTTCAGGTAATGTTAAATAGGTAGCATATAAAACAGGTATTTTGCCTGCATTCGATATCGCGGTTTATCAATTTTTATTCGACCTACAATTCATTTTAAATACTTTTATGGCTAAGTGTACAATTAATGCATTAACATGCCTATGTTGCAATACATTTAATATATATATATAAAGAAAAAAAAAATCAAAATCGTTTTCTGCTAAATGTTCAAACGAGCTGAACTTATAAAGCACGTGATCTGATGAAATAGAGTAACGATGCGTTGTAATTTCTCTTATTCGAATCGTATTTTCTTTAACCTATTATTCAGATTTTTGCGTAATGCGAGGATGAAATAGAGATAAACGGATAAAGGTTTTAGTCTACAATCTTGAAGATAAATTTTTTTTTTTTAAAATACATTACAATAGTACACGAATTTGCTTGTGCAGGAAGACGGACAAGTAATAAGTAATAAGTATTTACGCGAATTGATCGATTTATCCAGGAATGAAGTTTAAGCGAATAATTATTTTCCTCGGTGTCTCCATATTTACGTTGAGCGCCCCAAGGCCGAAATTCTCGAATCGGAGCTTTTCGCGAACTCTTCACAGACTCTTGCCCGCAGCTCTTCAACTGTATTCACGATGTATTCCACACGTACCCTTCCCTTTCTCACCGTTTTTTTCTTCCCCCAAATCCAAATTTCGGTCATTTTTCTGGGCCACCGTTAAAAATAAATCTTTTTATTACAAGAATCAGTTGGTTTAGAATTTTTAAAAATAAATTTTTGAAAATGCAAATATTTCAATAAATAGCGCTGTTAATATTATACTATCGGTCACGGAACGAAATTAATAATTATTAAAAATAGCCAGCTTTTGTGAATATATATTTCGAAGCTATCTATTCTTACTATTATTATTATTATTATTATTATTATTATTATTATTGTAAATGATATAATTTTATATGTAACCCAATGATTCGTAAATGCATATAAACGGGGTCTTTTAAAATTTGTGTTTCGTTTAAAATGAAATAAAATATTTGTTCTATTTGAGTATAAGGTTTAAAATAACTTTAGCAGGAACAAAAATACATTCAGTCATTCGATCGACTTAGCTTATTTATTTTTGTAGATATTTTCTAAACAAACTATGTATTAAAAATGACAAACGAAGCTTCGGATTCGATAAGTGAAAGAGACATGGAAATTCGTTTTTTCAAACGCGAATGTATTTGCGGAGGATAGAAAAGAAGATGCACGCATGCGCCAATGAAAATAACGGTCGGGCAGCGGGAACGTGGAAATATTTGTGAAGCCGGAGAGATAAAGCGTAAGAGAGTGGAGCGGTAAAAATAAGCCATTCAACTCGACTATGAAGCCGAGATCGAATTCAAATAGTCGGAGCTCGCGGATCAGCCCCTGGAGAGACGAGCGACCTTCGGAAGAAACGGCGCTTGGAGTCGGTCTCCATCGGCGATCCGATGCCAGGATCGCGGGAATCCCGCTGCTGGCATTGTCCGAGCCTTCCAATTTCGTTCTCGAATCCTTCGTTTTCAGGAGAGAGCAAAACAAAAAAAAAAAAAAAAAAAAAAAAAAAAAATCAATTTTCAGCCGCAGGTAATTTACCGCAGAGCCCACCTACGGTTCGGCGCAGCAATAAATAAGGCCATAAATTTGCCGCGGCCGGCGCAAAGTGACTCGCGAGTAGTAGTCGCGGCGGTAGTTGCAGAGCTACCTCCCCCACTCCCCCCGCCGCGGAGGCCATTCGCGCCACCGGCTCGCTATCCCCGTGGCGTTTGCCATCGTTCGTAGGAACGCAAGCTTTAATCAACCGATTCCGTGGAAGCAGGCTAAACCTCCATGTAATTACAATGCCGTTTACTGCCTTATCCGCGCGACTCCCAAACTCATTTGCTCCTGGCGTTTTTCGACACCCTCGTGCACTGCGAGGATCGTCGCGTGCACCGGGAACGTTCTCGGATCTTCACGCGATGCTTACACTTTCTACTTCCGACTTTTATTTTCATCACCATTTTCCTTATTTTCATTATTTTCATTCTTTTCATTATTTTCATTCTTTTCATTATTTTCCTTATTTTCATTATTTTCATTATTATTAATCTGGAAAGTCTGTCGGACGGAGTTATGGAGTCGGGACACGTTTTGCTTTTAAAGAAAAATAACGAAAAGTACCATTTTCATTAAATGACTTCACTCTTGCAATGGCGCGATGTTACAATATTAGATAAGACCCATTACATTATCTACTTGTAATTCCAATAATTGAAAAGCACATGAGAGATTAAACGTGTTTCTGTTAGCTCTGAATAAATTATTTCTCATCAGGCCTATGCATACAGTTATAATAAATAAGCCGATACTGAATTATCATAAACTTTCAGTATACTGGTTTACGTATAACTTCGTTTCTTTAAAGTTCACAAATAGATTTTTTCTGACAGTCAGTTAATGGAAATCAATTACAATAGCTAATTCGACGAAAATATAAAAATAATAATTTACTACATATTTATAGTAATTTACATGTTATGTTATTTTGCCTTTTTTGCTCTAAAGTCATTACCGATTATTAATATATCTGTATTGAACATTACATTATAATAATAATTCATTAAATTGCGGCTTTTAAATCTTTGGCTGTCGACTAATACAAAAATTTCTCCTTGGTGATACTGCATTTATACTAGATGGAAAGACGAATTGTTATTTGCTAAATAATTTTCATCTTCCAAAGATTGAAATCCTTAAAATGTATTTCACATGTTACGATGAAAATACTAGCTTAAGCTGTTAAGCTTATTTAGTTAAATTATACGTTCAAATTAGCCAATAAATTATTTTTAAAAACAATTATCAGCTTCGATATGTAAAAATGTTTTTTTTTTTTCATTTCTTTTTAAGGAACGTAAGCAACCGAAACTTAAATTTAAATCCTCTAAAATTAATTTTAGCTATTATATAGTCATACAATAATTTAAAAATTTTTTTCAATCAAAACAATTATATACACCAAAGACCGGTCACAAGAACAACGAAAGGAACAAATTTTATCATAATAAAGTAACGTATAATTTCATGTAATACATAAACATAATTCATCTTACGTATTATAATATTTTGTGCGAGTTTTTAAGAAGAAACAATAGAGAGAGAGAGAGAGAGAGAGAGAGAGAGAGAGAGACATTTTTATAATTTTTTAGTGCAACTTTACTTATTTATTGGTTTTTTTTTGGAAATTTGAGATCGAAAAATAAATGCATAAAGGACAATTGTTGTAGTCTGCTTTTTATCATTTTCAAATTATTGTTTAAAATATAGAGTTAAGCGGTATTAAGTATATAATAAAACTGGAATCGAATGCAAGTTTTTCAATTTCGAAAAACTATCGTTTTGATATGTATAACAAAAAAAAAAAAAAAAAATATGCGTGCAGTTCCAAATCCAAAGAAATAAAAAAGTATAAAAAGGCTTTATAAAAATTCTAATGAAGCTATTTTTTAACTATGGAGTTAAGGAAAATAAAAATCACATAGATGAGTCAATTTCTATATTTATCTAGTGATGTTCTCCGAGAGTAAATTCCCGTAGACTTTTATATTCTCCGTGCTAAATGCTGGAAATGTGCAAAGAATAAGATGCAAGTCGGCAAAGGTCTTTCGCATTTTCGCATAAAATATAAAAATCAATAGAGTTGCGTGCGCCGACGTAATTAGACATAACCGGATCGAGCGTACGCGTTTAGTAATAATTACTATAGCGATATTAGAGCATAGAAAGAGTTTGCGATCGATTTATATTTGCATTCCAACCAATGGAAATAGTTGATAATGGTTGATAATGTTATGGGAATAATTTACTTTGGGTACGTCCGAGTCATTGCGAGAGATTACAATGATTTTTAAGGCGAATGCTAATAACGGCGAGGCTTTCCTTCCCGTACTCCTACCCGGGCGACGTTCATTTATTTAGGCTTCGGCACTTGCAGCACGTGCGGCAAATCACGTAGTCCGATAGAGAGGTGATAGAGAAGGCCGCGGGCTTTGGCGCAAATAAAATTTACGCGGTAAAAATAGCAGCCGCGGTACATTGTCGCAAAAATGTACAAAGACGGTCCAGTCAATGGTTATTCGGGTTATTTATATTTAAGAAGCATCAGATGGGTGGGTGGGGGGCGTATCGATAAGCGGCGGGCGTACGTCGAGGGAGGTGAAGCAGGAAGTAACGAAGTACGGGCCGGGTGACGAGGGTGCCGATCCTTCGGATGTAATAAATCCGCGCCCTCGGCGGCTAGTGATATCGCGGCAGTAGGACGGAGAGGGGAGTCCCGGCTCTGTCAGCTACCTGCCCATTGCGTAACTCCGGACAGAAACGGGCCGTGACGCGACCGGGATCGTCGCCGATCCTATTCATAGCCTCGCCGGCGAGACATAACCTTTATATTGAAATTGACGGCGAGCCGCGGCCCATTCGCTTAATCGGCCCCTCCCTCCCGCCCCCCTCGCTTGCCTTTTGAATTTCCAAGGAGTTCCGCGCGTCTCCGTTATCTCCACTCGTTCGCCTCGAGCTCGCAGGCCATTGGTTCGGCGGGGGCTCGTGGCCGCGGTGCCGAGGAGAATTGAACGGGGCGCCTCTCGGATGTCCGGCCCCGACGGAATTCAATCCTGGCTTCTCTTCTCTCGGTCCAGCCCCATCACGGAGCCCTAATCGTCAATCGCCTTTATTCATCCGAGCACGTTTTTTTTTACTCCCCCCCCCCAGCTAATGCTTGCCTGCCTTTTCTCTTTAAGCTCGTAGACGCTACTTTAACGGACGTTCGCTCTGAAAATTTAATTTGTAAATTGGCATGTGCAGTCCCGTGAACGATGTAAATTACTCCAACTGTCAAAGCCATTTATGCAAAGCAGCCAACATTATGCTTTTTATGACTTTTTATGACATACGCTTTTTGACTTCGTAAATCACTGTACCTTACGTGCGATACGTCGACTCTTTGTATGGGCTTCTTTATCCTGTGCAGCATCCTTTTTTATTTATGTAAAGTATTTTTATTACAATATGCACCCGCGCGCACTCACCGTAATACCGTGTATCATCAGCGCTCGTTTTGTGTATATTTTATCACATCAGCGAATGCAAACATTTTCAATGGGTTTTCAGTGGCTCTGTTGCAATAAATTCAATTTAAGGCGGTGCTTCGATTCTCTATTATTTTTTTTTTTCCAGCCCCTCGACTCATTATCTCCTCGTTCGCTCACAGTCGACGTATTCTTGCCGGATTTATTGACAATTTGTATGACCGATCATGAACCTACGGCCACTCAATAAAACGATCACAATTTTACCGTATTTACCCTTCTACTAAAATGTTTCGCTGTATTTGAGCCTCTGTTTACCTTGTCAAAGCTACTTCAATAATTTCCGTCTAAATCCACTCTGTAACGTAATACCGATGTTTGAGTATTAAGCAGTTCCCACAGAATATACATACTACATTGCTTACCGAGTGCAATTTTTTTTCTTCAGTACGCACATTAAATTCCGAATGAGAATGACCTATACTAACAAATTAACGAGGGTAAACGTGCAAACGACGCACTTCTCATACTAAAGACATGACATCAAACCAGACTCGCTATATCTACTAAGATTCTAAAATATCTCGGTAAAAATAATATTTTTAGCACAATCTTACAGGTAATGCATCTTACTAAAGATTATAAAAAAATACTACTCGGTTCGTAATTTTTCTTAAAAACCATAACATTAAGATTTTCATTATTTTTATTAGGATCGTTAAATTTATTGTACATTCAGTTAAATAATATGCAATATTTTTATTGGCAACAATAATTGTTATCTGTCTTGTACTCAATGAACTTAAGTTAACGTTAATTCCTGAGTAATTGCATTGGTATAATAAGCAGCGCTTATTGTTTTAATTTTATTTTAGTTATTTAAATGTAGATAGAACGTTAGCCAGACCGTAATTATGACGATAGAACGCCGAGGATAAAAATACTGGAAAAAACGGCACAAAAACGGAGAAATCAATAATCTGTTACGTAGTGACCGTCCACTTTTATGTCTACTCGATAATACGGGATAGTACGTGATAGTAATTATAAAAATAAATGTTTAAATGAAGAGTCCTCATTTGTAAATTAACTAACTTTAATGTACACATCGTACTTTATTGCATTAAAAAAATTTCAATATTTCAATGCTTTTGTGGAAATAAATACAAAATCTGTATACGAATGCAGTATCAATCGATATTTAATAGTCTTTACTGTTACGATATCCATCTGCGCTTCCGCGTTCGTTGAAAACGAACTTGAATTACATTTCACCTTTACTAGCTCTAAAGAGCATAAAAGAGTACATTATGCAAAAGCATCGGTAAATACAAATACCTATATGGTTAAAAGATTCACAAACGTAAAAATTAAAACCATCTGTAAGCAACGACACATAGTTGACCAAAAAGTAATTAAAATAACAACGTAATTATAAAATATAATTTGTATTAGCGTTCAAGAGCTGAGTTTTGGTTTCTAAACAATATCGTTAATCTCATTAAATATATATATATGGTTGTCTTGATGGTTGAGACGATGGTTGATCGGTATAGAAAGAAAGTTCATTTGCTTTTAAATCGGTAGAAGCACGTCGAGTTTCAACTATTTATATATTATTTCTGTCGCTGGGGTAATTTATGCAGAAGGAATATA
This sequence comes from Ceratosolen fusciceps, assembly GCA_018883505.1. Taxonomy (NCBI): domain Eukaryota; kingdom Metazoa; phylum Arthropoda; class Insecta; order Hymenoptera; family Agaonidae; genus Ceratosolen; species Ceratosolen fusciceps. Next base: position 1,318,652 of record RCIC01000012.1, on the reverse strand, counting down.
GATGGTCAATTCTCGAAAGGTACAATTCGCCCAAAGAGACGAAGAATCGAATGGTCGATGTTATAGTTGGCGATATCGTTGATAAAAAAAAAAAAAAAGTAAATAAGACTGGTTGCGGTGATTAGTTAATCCTTAGAGGGAATTCTAAATGTTCTAATGGCTTGATTTTTTAAATACACCTTTTGTAAAATTGAAAGTCCCGGGCCAGTGGAACTCCCGGACGTTATACCGAGAAGAGGGAATATTCTCGGTTCGATTCACTTCTCGAGTGTCCGTCGCGTCGCGCCGCTTCCACGAGTCGATACGATACCCCGGATCGCGTCGTCACGGTCAGGCAACCAAGTCCCGGAGATCCGTTGACGATTCAATGGGGGGGGGGAGTCCCGAGTCTTTGTATTTGCCTATCGAGACGGTTTCACGTTTCCGCGAGTTCCGGACGAACGGTAGCGGGGCCGGGGGAGGGCTTCCCCCTCGGTGATCGTGCTTCGCAAGAACTCGACTTCCTCCCAAGGTCTCGATCTCTTCTTACCTTCTTCACCCCAGTGCTTATGATCTCCGATGGCCATTACAATTGTCCGTAAATCCTCATTCAATAAATTCATTGTGCCGATCGATTGCTTTTTTTCATTTCCCCATGCCTGCCGACCAATATTTTATCATCTTAATAGTCATTATCATTATCATTATCATTATTATTGTTGTTATTGTTGTTGTTGTTATTGTTGCCATTATTAACATTAAATATTATAGGCTCGAATGAAAGCCGTAGATTCCGTCTGAGGGACCGGTTAAGAAACTTTATTAAAGATCTCGTTGAATACAGATTGTTATGGTTGCCAAAGAATTATGGTTCAAACACCTCTCCAAATTGAATTCCCTTTTAATGTCGGATAAAAGGAACAGAGTATAATTGAAAAAGAAAAACTTGTTTAATAGACTCTGACTTAATATTACTTTAACACTTTTCTCGTTCGCCTTAAACAAATAGTGATTTTTAATAAAGATTTGGAAACGAGCGCAAACCCGTTGCTCCGAATGAATTATGATTAATTCCGTGAAAGCGTAACTCGAACTTTTAACTATAATGCAAAGGCTTATTATATATTATTTAGATAATGCGGTATATCGGTCGATAAACGGCCGATACGAGCTGGTTATGAGCGGGTTATTAATCTCGACTGGTCTCCTTAGCGGCAATGCGCACCTCGACTCTTGTATAATAGGGCGTAGTCATAGAGACATTAAAGGCTTAAAATAGAAAAAGAGTAAATAAAGGTCGCGAGGGTTAGGTAGCGAGGATGCCAAGCGTCGAGCGTGAAAGCTTCGACAAGGCGTTTCTTCGTAATAGAAAGAAGAGGCCGAGCATTCGTTGACCTAGAGCTCCGATGAAATCATTTCAATTGCCGAGTGCGCCAAAAAGTACATAAGAAGAGAACGGAATGCCAAGAGGGATGGAACGGGATGGGATGGGCCGCTCGAGAGATCGAGAGCGGACCTATTTATTCGGTGATCCACTTCTGTAGCGCTGCCATTTCGTTTTCTCGGAAACTGAGTGGGATGGAAGGACCGTAGCGCCCGTGAGTGAGTGGGACAGGGGGGCGGGAGGGAACGGAGGTGGATTGGGGGAGGGGGTAATGCAGCCGGTAACGAGGCCGTGGCTACCGAGCTATTTTGGCTTATCGTGGGTGGGTGGTGGTGCGGGTGGGGGTGCGAGGGGGTGCGAGTCCGAGCGCCGGCCACCCTAGACCTTGTTCTCGCTCTCCGTTAATGACACCGGAGGCCGGGCTCGAGTAGGCCTTTCCTTACCCTTGTCCCCCCTGGCAGCGGATGGGACCGCTGGAGAGAAAGTTCTCGATCAAAGCTTCGGTATTATAAGCTCCTGTCCGCCCTTCCATTTACATGTATTTCGATTATCCCGATCGGCCATTTCTTAGGCGATACGCTACTCTGCCTCGAGGGGAACTTTATTTAATCCTCCCTCCCTGCGCTCCAGCTGCTTCTGCTCCGAGAATTTCTTACTAGCCATGCGACGACCGACGATGACTGTATAACTACGCTCTCTTCTTTCTTATACTCCAATGCTAATAGAATGCAGCCTCCATCGCCTCCAATTAATCAATTAACTGTTCTGCAATTAGACGTCGTGAGTCTTTCTCCGCAGAGCTTACGCGAACGAGATCTGGTTTCGCGGCGGAGAAATTTAATAGAGCGTGACCGACTTGACTAAACTAAATGCCATGCCAAACAGATAGAATTAACACGAACAACGAGCCGTATTTAAAACGTAGCTTAAAACGACCACGTAAACATCACAAAGCTTTATCTTTTTTTTAAGCTTTCGTCAATGCGGAGAAAGTCAAAGATGAGCTGCATATCGATGAGGGATTTACTTATGCCCGGCCCTTTCTCTCTTACAGGATTCACCTTTATTTTTTAGCACCAGCGCCTGCATTATTATTAATTTACGCTGCCTCGATTTTATTTATTTATTTATTTCTTATTTCTTATTTCTTATTTCTTATTTCTTATTTCTTATTTCTTATTTCTTATTTCTTATTTCTTATTTCTTATTTCTTATTTCTTATTTCTTATTTCTTATTTCTTATTTCTTATTTCTTATTTCTTATTTCTTATTTCTTATTTCTTATTTCTTATTTCTTATTTCTTATTTCTTATTTCTTATTTCTTATTTCTTATTTCTTATTTCTTATTTCTTATTTCTTATTTCTTATTTCTTATTTCTTATTTCTTATTTCTTATTTCTTATTTCTTATTTCTTATTTCTTATTTCTTATTTCTTATTTCTTATTTCTTATTTCTTATTTCTTATTTCTTATTTCTTATTTCTTATTTCTTATTTCTTATTTCTTATTTCTTATTTCTTATTTCTTATTTCTTATTTCTTATTTCTTATTTCTTATTTCTTATTTCTTATTTCTTATTTCTTATTTCTTATTTCTTATTTCTTATTTCTTATTTCTTATTTCTTATTTCTTATTTCTTATTTCTTATTTCTTATTTCTTATTATCCGAGCTGTAATTAACGTATCTTATCCTTCTAACTCCATCATTAATTCATCCTTTGATCGCAATACCGGCGCTCGATAATTTTAAAATATTAACTGCCAATCGAGTATACATCGAACGAGACACTTACTAAATCTCCATGTTGCCAATAATTTTATGAAATATTGCAAATTGAAATTCTAATGTTGGCCAGTAGCGGAACATTCGTAGTTAAGCCAGAAGCGGAGTTTTATGTAACGCAGGCTAAAGGAACGCGAGTCCGTTCACGCCGTATCGATTAGTCGATCAACTTTCGAATTTCGAAGCTTAATTAACGAGAACATAAAATGACTGGGATATATATATATATATATATATATAGAGAGAGAGAGAGAGAGAGAGAGAGAGAGAGAGTGAGAGTGAGAGTGAGAGTGAGAGTGAGAGTGAAGAGTGAGGGGGGGGGAGAGGGAAGAAAGCATGTCGGTATATGGGGGAAGGATAAAAGTGGATAGGTTTGATGGAAACGGAGACGTCGCTGACTCGTTATAGAAGCCAATGTAGGAAATGGCTCCTCGGCTGAGGTCGTCTGCTCGCGTTGTTGGAGCAGGTGAGCTTTCGCGGGCAAAAGTCTGCCGAGAGGGAAGCGTCGGCTGGATGAAGGGACTCGAGGCCGCGATATAAGTAGCGCAAAGTAAAATGGCGCATAAATCACGCGGCATGGAGTCGCGCGGCTTTTTTGGCGCTCACGAGCTCCGATACGTCGCGGGGATAAGCTTTACGATGCCCGGGATCGGCAAGGGCACGAGCCAGCACGTGCTCACCCGGCGATTTACGGCCCCCTCCGCCAGGGGATGACGTTTTCTCCATTATTTACGCCGAGTGTCTGTCCGACGCCTCGTGTTCTGGATACGTGGCGCGGGGACGGGCGAGCGGGAGTCGAGTCAGGCCTATTGTTCCCTCGAACTTATCGACCTTCCTTCATCAGATTTCTACAGCATTCGATTATCATTATTATTCCTATTTTACTATATACGCTAATAGTCGACCGCTCCGTTCATCCAATCCTTAAGCTAAAAATTATTTTTTCCTTATAAGCGACCATTGCGACCATTGCGACCATTGCGACCATTGTCCGTCGGATTATTAACCTTTATCGAATGTTTTTGTTCCAGGTGAGTTTCGATCGGCTGATTTTTCTCGCCAACGCTAATTGAAATAGTGCCGACGACATGGATAATATACGTAAGCTGGCGATCGAAAGAATTTCCATATCCTTCCCTCGAGTACTCGAATTACATAATTTTAAATGCCAATAAGTATTCTACACGTGTATTTTTAATAATTTCGATAAAGATGAGGGTGAAAGGTAAATACAATTCAAATGCCATAAAGACAGTTTATTATTGCTATTACCGTCTAATGCGTTAATTAATAATTTATTAGAGCAGCGTGACTCAAAGCAAAAATATTATTAATCCGGTTTTGTTAATTAATATTTAATAAGCGTGAATTAACTTTCCGTAGTACGGATAAGAGAAATGAATGATTGAAGAGCAAATTTAAAATTAAATTACCAGCTGAGCACTAAATAATTTTCTACGCTTGTACGCTTTATAAGCTGCTCGCGTAGGTATCTAGGTAATATAAGACGTATAATATCGCAGCCTACCAACGGAAATAAAATTATCTAATAGTCATGTTTCCTCGGTCGCGGTATACAGTAATCGGAGCGACACTCGAAGACTTTTTATATTCTAAATAAAAAGAGAGAGAGAGAGAGAGAGAGAGAGAGAGAAACATGGGGATAGCTGTGAGTGAATATTGAGTCTATGGGGGCGAACTACAATTTTCGTTATGTCTTTTAATTAAAGACTTTTGTAGTACTTGAGTAGGTAGAGGCGTAAGGAAGTCATTTCCCTAGTCGAGAAGGAATTTTATTATAAAAGTGCAGGCTCCTTTGACTCTCCGTTAAATAAAGTTTTGGAGACATGTTATAAGACACGGAGAAGGTTCGCGCGTTTCTCCGATTCCCATGGCGGATTTTTTGTAATCTTTGTAAAAGTCTATTCCTTTGGGAGGGGAGCCCGGCCTTTTTAAAATTTATTTACCTCTCCGAAGTTAAAAGCCGCCACCGGCCTTCTACGGCCTTCCACGGCCTTCTACGAACTTCTACGGACTTTATAAAGCAAACGAGAGGGGAGGAAGGTAAGCAGAATAAAGAAGACATAATTCTAAGCGGAGTGAAAGTGAATTTAGTGCGGCGAGGAAAGGTGGTAATAATTTTTCCCGGACGAAGACTTCGCGAGCCCCGTATCCCTCCATCAGACCCCCCACTCCTCCCCACTCCTCCCCACTCCTCCCTACTCCCCTCACTCCCCACTCCCCAGTCCCACGTTAACCGGGGCGTGATTTTTCTAGCCCGGGTGAGGTGGCCGGCCGGGAGTCCGCGAGTCGGTCTGCGGAGTTACAAATTACGCGCGCGCGGCGATGAAAACGGAAGGCGCGCCTCGCCGTGCATCGGCTTGGTAAGACGCGTGGCGGCGCGTCGGCGAACTTCTCCGCGAAAAAATCGTTAGCCTCCGCGCTCAGAGATCGAGAAGTCGGACGAGCTTCTTTCGGTGCACGAACGGCCACGGAAAAGGGAGGGGGGATGTTTTGAGACGCGAGATAAATTTATTGGAAAAGAAGTTTTAGCGCTCGGAGTCTCCTGTCTGCGGTTGGAACGGTCGAGGGGGGGGGGGTGGTGGTGGAGAGGGGAACGACGGCTAATAAAGTTTTTCCTCTGCTGCATAATGTACATTGGCACAGCGTTGCAGGCGCATTTTAAACATATCCTTCCTTTTGATTATTCGATAAGATATTGCGCACTTTTGTTGAACTCCGATGCATTATTCGATTCGTTACCCTCCGACGTGTTCCTGATATATATATATATATCTATCTATCTATATATATACATATGCCTTAGGAATGCATCGCTGAATCTGTAAAAGTGTTAAAACATTTAGTGTCCGTATTATTAAATTAATTTTCCAAGTTTCGTTCAAATGAATATTCATAAATTGGTTTTGTTCTTGCGGAAAGCACAACATTTCTTCTGTACCTGTTTGTCGCTGCTTCAGAAAATGACTTACTTAAATCTATTGGTTTATATATATCAATATATATATATATATATATCAATATATATTCAACATTGCTTTTCTTGCATAAGGCGGGATTTCTTAATAGATTGTTCGATAGGTCGTCAAGTTGTAGTGGAAAAAAGTAATTTTAAACCACGAGCTAATATATTGTTATGGAAAAGAATGCGCTCAGATAAATGGAAAATATGCGCAAAGTAAAGGGAGGGGGGGGCGGGCTAGGACAGGCTAGAAAGTTATATGGAAATAAGGAATTCGTGGAAGTTGATATTTTACAGAGGGAGGGACAGAAAATCGTAGAAAAATTTATTTCCCCGTAATAGTGGTAGACGCGGAGCGGAGCTCAGGTGCAGGGAGCAGACACTCCTTCTGTCTGAGCGCTAACTCATCTCGATTTTGCGAGTAAGTCCAGGCTGTTACCCACACTCTCTGAGCTGAGAGCTGCCTCTGGGGAGCGTCGAAAGCAATGACCGATCGATTAACGGCTAAAAAAAAAGAAGGATCGCCCTCTTATTTTCACCTAAAGGGACGCTGCGTGATTATTATAGCTCGGCGTGTTTATTTAAGTTAATATGTTGCGCCGCTTTGATGGATGCGCACAGACTCTGATAACTATGTTTATAAGGGAATTTTTAAGGCGCCCGACCGGTCCCGAGGCCGATTGAGTTACACTTTTTTTCTTTTCTTTTCTTTTTTCTTTTCTCTTTTCTTTTTCTTTTTTTTTTTTTTTTACATTGCGGATTCTCCTTTCTTTTTCACGAACGTTGATTATAATAATTTATGGGCTCGCGTACATCAACTTTATAGATAGTCCAATATTTCTTACGCGCTCTTTCACGAGCATAGGACGAGAAATCTAGTTAATCACGGATTAATACGGCATTACGGAACGCACGAGAGTACAATAAACTCATTAATAATCTGACCTCCCCTCCTACCTGCGCCCGCGCTCCTCTTCCTACTATTACCCAAGTTTTTACCTACACTACCAACATTTTCATTTGCCTTATCCAGACTCTGTTTATTTATTCCTTCGCCCCCGCTCCCCCCTCGCTCTCTCCCTCCTTATATTATTATTATTCTTATTATTATTGTTATTATTATTATTATTATTATTATTGTTAAGAAATATTTAAATAAAGCGTGCGCTTATATTGCAAGTTGATTGATAAAATTCGCTGATGCACCTCGGGATTAACATTACTTTTCAAAGATCCATTAAAGTATCAATTTCTCATATTAATGTGAAGCTACTAAAATTGATCGCTCTCGATACGGCATGGCGATTCGGAAAAAATGACTGAACTTTAAAATTGAAATTCTTTATTGATATCTTGGCGAGTACCGGTTTTCAGATAAGTCGTTATAAAACTAATTTACATAGTTGTTCCTTCAGCTGTAAGGCCTTTATTACTTTCTTTGTTGCAATGATCAAAGAATTTTTACAATCAGCACTTAGGACATTACGTAACACAAACACACATACATACTTATTGGGAATTAAACTTTATTTGCTTGCATTAGTAAATAAATGTATATTTGTTTATATTAATAAAGCCCTTGCGTATTGTAATGACTAGCTACGATATTTTTAAAATTTAAATTACAAATTTTCATTTTTACATATAAATTTTCATTAATCTTGCATATCATTATTGCACTACGTTAGCGAAAGCGACGTATACACTTACCTTGGGGCATGGATAACATCCTTTGATCTATGAGGGCGTAAATTCGCAAGTCAAGAGATTATCGTATGGAAGATTGTATACGATTATGAGAACTTATTACAGCTGGAAAATAATTTTTAAATTCGCAATAGTATCAATGGTATTATTATTAATAACAATAAAAATATTAATAAAAATAATAATTATTTTAATGGAGTCAGAGTGGATTTGTAAATACTAAGTCAACTTGGCGTTGCCATTTTTAAGTATTGAATATTTTATCCGAATGCAGTTAACAAAATTCTGCTGAGATCGATTAAACTTTAATATGAGGTAAGTGGTGATCTCTCTCTCTCTCTCTATCTCTCTCTCTCTCTCTCTGTCTCTCTCTCTATTATCATTATCAAAATTTGCGTTATCTAGTGTACACTTAGGCTTAGGTTTACGATTATGCCGAGCAGTAAGGAGCGCAGGTGCCCATAAGTTAATAAGGCGCGCGCGACAATGTACTCGGCGTTTATTATAGATAGTTGTGTGTTTCTTCTGAGTGCGCGCGCGCACGTGCATGCGCGTGTGTGTGTGTACGCAGCGCCTGCCAAGGCAAGAGCAGAGGGGCGGCATATTTATCGCCGTGAAAAAGTCATGCCCACGTGCGAAGTGAGCGCGAAGAATGCGGAGATGAAAAGCTCGCGAGCCATAGGGAAAAGGGGGGGAGTGAGACAAAGGCGGCGCTCGCAGGGGGGAGGGCGATACGATCTTCCGTGAGTAGAGTTCGGCCCATCCGACGAATTCCTTTCTAGCGAGAGTCTGCGCGCGCCCTCGTTAGCCGTCTAGATAAATGTTAATCCGATATCATCCTTTTTCCGGACTCCCCTCCCCTCATCCCTCCCCTCATCCCTCCCCTCATCCCTCCCCTCATCCCCGGGGGGCCCGTAGCGGCCCACACTCTCGGAGACGAGGCTCTCGGCGCCCGACAATTGACGTGGCCTGCGCATGTAAATAAAGCGCCGCCCGCTCGTATATTTCAGCCTCCTTCCATTGAGAACGATTTATACGGGAGGGGGGCGGTGAGGGGGAGGGGTGAGTGAGCAAGCGAGATTCTTGAGATGTGCTGGAAGTCGAGCGATGCTCCATGAGTTTCTCTCGGAGGAAACTTATTTTCACGTGGTACAGATGCGACGGGATCCACGAGCCCGGCTTCGACTCGACTTTCCCTGGTAACAGCATCTACGGCTTCTGCAATTTATATGATTTTGTACTCAAGACTTTACCTAAAGAACGCGCATCTCTTTTACTACTTAGCTTCCTTCGATGAGCAAATTCGAATAACTTATGACATTTGTGCTCTGTATAAGCGTTCACTAGACGATATCATTCCCTCGAGTTCTCTCGAGTCTGACAATAAACAAAATTAACTTAGTAATTTCATTTGGACGTTACTTTATTATCGTTGCAATCAGTTATTCGAATTATTTAAATTCTATCGAATCAGTTTGTCCGCGCGTGATTTCAATTTCACATACCTAGAATGTACTGATATCTCACTTTCAATACATCATACAATTTAATACAGAAGCTTGTGGCATCGTCATGAATTCACTAATACATTTCGAATGAAATCAATACTAACAGCCGCACATTTAGACTAGATTCTGCTTCTTTTTAAATAAACTTGGTAATTATGCTAATTATGAGTTGAGCGCATATTTTAAATAAGAGATATTATTATGGCAATAGTAGAGAACAAAAAAAAATCGATCGAAAATAGTATTAAATTCAAGAATTACTCATTTCGTAGTCGTTATATTCTACATAACCATAGTGACGAGGTTATTTTTAAATTCTCAATAGCAAGTAAATGCTTTCAAATTATATTATAACACTTTATGAACATCAAACAAGCCCTTGATTTATTTGTTTTTGATAATTAATAACTGTTGTGAACAATTATTATGCAAAAACTTTTATCATGGTTATAGTAAGAGAAATTTTACTCCGATACTTTTTTAATCTTCTGGGTTTATAAATAATTTTTTTATGAAAATTACTTAATTCTTGATGTAATGATAAATTCAGTTGTAATGATAAATCTAAATTAAGAATTTAAGATAATATTTTATCACTTACGTCTATGCAAAGTAAATTAAAAAGTTTAAGATTTTTTTTTTTTTATCTTAATTACTTTTATTCGGTAAATTTGTATTTATGATCTGTAACGATATTATCTTTAAAAGAATAAAGTTTGGAATTAATAAAAAAAAAAAAAAAAAATTCATCTACGAAAATGTAAATTTTCATGACCATATAACTAAGAGATGTTTATTAAAAAAATGTGAATTGCCGAAAATGAGATGAAAATACATGATATGCATGCGTAAGTCTGTACGGAGTAGTAGGAGGGAAAACTTTCTAATCCTCTCGTATGAAGAATTTTCACTGCATTAAATTAATATTAAAATAAAAATTACTTATTAGGAAAAAGTTCACAACAAATATCAAATATAACCACATAACTTTATTCTCAATTTGACTTTCTATATAATTTCATTCTTGTGCAGCAAATTTGTAAGTAAGATATGAGTTTCTTGAACTTTCTCAATTTGCATGTATTTCTCAAACAGTTCGTTCATTAAACGGCATATAACGAGTCCGCTGCTTAGCAAACACCATGCGAAATGTAAAAAGTCCGGGAGGTTTTTTTTCTTCTTTTTTATTAAAAAAGTCATAGAAATTTCAAAGCAAAAGGGAAGAAGAAAAGTGCACACGGAAAGTTAATTTCTCTGCTTGTTATACACGGCGATACAGACAATACAGACACGTTGTATTGAAATTTGTGATCCGTGCTTTATTTGAAAATGAGTTACAATAATCGGCTCCGTATATGCTTTTTTTTTATAATGTCTGAGCCCTAGAGTTTCGACTTGACTCATCACCTGCAACCATCGCACTAGATTCGCCGTTAAAGGTCGATCATTAACTCAAGCAGCGGAAGATAAATAATATTCCTCGAGTAAGCCGAAGAAAAAAAGTTACGTATCGTTAGATCGATTTCATCGATCGGGGATATTGGGCACGCATTCACATCGTTAAATCCCTGGCATACGAGCTGACTAGGATCGCTCGGAGTCGAAGAGCCACTCACTCCAAGGCGTCAATGATTCATATTTAAGCTTTACATTGTACTATTTACGCGCTTATACCACTCACCAAGATCCAACTGCAAGTACACGTACGTTGAGAAAGGAGGCCAGTAGCTGTATATTGATAATGTAGTTCTTCATATTGAAACGAATAAAAGAAATTATGGGCATTCGCAGCCGAAAACATATGTGAGTATTGGAGTTGGATCGACTCGCATCATCTCCAAATATAAAACCGTGACGAACCACTCATTTATTACCTACAATACGGTAACGTATTCTGAATAAGTTTATGGCATTTACATTGACACTCTCATTAAAATACGCGACAATATCTACATTAAAATGAAAAACCGTTTGCATCGCTTTTCGGATTCGCGCTCGTTTACTTAAACAGCGACATTTAAGTAAATCGTTTCAATCGCGTAACGCGTAATACGATCTCACTTGTAAGACATTCGCGCAGATTCGTCAGAGAGGGATGATTAAGCTTAGGTAGCGTAGCTTTATCAATACTTTGCTTAGGAGTGTAGAGTGAGGTGCGCCGTTGAGCTCGGGCAAGATCTATAACGAAAGGAGGATATTCGACTACTCGTTGCGGTTCGAGCGTGGCGCCGACCCAAATCTCGCTCACGTTTATTGCGAGATCAAGTCCTTTATGCGTTCCTTGATAAAGAGAACACAAGAATTTCATATCTTTATTATTCTAGGCGAAAGCCATTGGCACTTGGAGTTTTAATAAGATCTTTTAATCCCAACCAATAGGGATCGTAAGATCGTAAGTTGCACGTGGTTTCTTCGGATTAACGGCTTCGTGTGGGATTTAAGCTTATTTAAGGGTATATATCGTAAATAAGTAATACTATTGGTTTGATCTATAAATATAAGGTGTGGAAGCCTCCATCATAAGATGATTATTGATAAGAGAGTATTGGCTTTGGTATTTACGGCATGACCGTCTTCAGAGAATCGTGTGCTTAAATTAAATTTATATCCTATTATACAAATCCGCTGTAAAAGTTATACCTTCGTTAGCGGATAACGAATTTACGAATAACGTTCTCAATCATATTTTGCCATCAAAATTCCGTAGCGACTGAATTTTATTCTACAATATGGTGATTATGTGTATAGACTCAGTCCTTCCATAATTATTGAATAAATAACTCGAAATTCGGACATTTGAGGCAGTTTCTCCTTCAATTTCAACTTTATGTGATAAGTAATGATATTAAAGAAATATATTTTTCGTACACGTTACCGCAGGTTCCTTATTCTTTCGAGATATTTTGATGTCTCTGGTGAACAGTAAACGCAATAATAAATAATAATAAAGAATCGAATGAAAAAGTCGTTATAATTTAGATATGATGCGATATTCGTGAACAGTCAGACTATTTTACGGTAGTTTATTTACATTAACATTATGAAAATTCTTCATAAAAAGCTAAATGACACAAAGAAATAAGAAATTGCACAGACATTTTAGATATAGAAAATAAGTATGTCAAATTAACAAAATTGATTTATATTGCGACTTAAAAAATAAATGTGCAAAGTTTTAATACTGTCTGTAACAACGTAACTTTACAAGTTATTGTCAAAGAAATTTAAAAAGTATTCTTTTGATGGGTTTGTGAAGAAATATAGATGCTCCCATTGAATTCCACGAGACAAGATACAAGTTTTCAAACTAAATTTTAAATTTCAGGTATGTCAGGGAGGAGGATATATGTGCAACATAATATGTGTTGAATTTTGAAAAGCGTATTTTTAAATGGAGAATGAAAAGGGCTCAAAACTTTTTAAATGGTACGTAACAATTTTGTAAAGCCCGACCAGTAATTTCCCGTATTGTTCACCTTTCGCTGAATAAGTCGAATCAGATAAACTCTAATGTAACAATTAAACGCGTGGAATGGGGGAGGGGGGGGCATTGAAAAATAAACGCATACTATTATAGGACATGAAAGGTAATCACGTTACAATTAAAGTTCTAGAGCATTAAAGGACCTTGTACGGTAACGTGTACGGTAAATGTTACAACTAATGTAGATAGTGGACTTTTGGGGCGCAGAGTAACGTGTAACGTCCTTGATGGGAATAGAGATGTACGACAGATGAATGGCAAGTAAGCCGACATGAACACGAATGGAGATGTAGGTGCATCATTGGTCGCAAGCTTGGGGTTATTGGTTTCCTTGACGAATGGATATTTGTCATTCTAGGCCGCTGCGTCCCAATAGACAGGTACATCGAATTAATCGAGGGCTAATCGAACGCGAGCTTCTGGTACTCGTAATGTGTATAGAAACTTGGCCACCGTTCCGCGATTCCATGGATTAATAAGCCTTAAGCTCGTAAGAGAGATCTCAGTCGGCGGACAAGTTCAAAGAAAGCCCGCCTTCCATTTTTATTTAATATCAGCGTCGACTTGAGCTCGAATCGAATTTCCACGAACATGTCGGATTATTGCGACGAGCATAATAATACATAACCCTAGCGACACTTGACGCGTCTCGATCAAGCCACGGGGTGAGGGGGGGGGTGAAGGAGAGAAAAAGCCGGCCGAGAAAAGCCTCCGCTGGCTGGCCTTTATAAGAGCCTTTGGAAAAAAAAAAAAAAAAACGGGTGGGGGGGTAGTGGTGGGCCTCCAACGGCGTATACGGGGAGCCTCGCAGCCTCGGAGACCAGTGGCGGACTTTCAATTAAAATCACTGGTGAATATTATGGGCCGCCGAGATGGATGGATGATCGCTGACGTAATTGCCGGCAGTGAATTATTTATAAGGACGATACGATTTAAATTGGAAATGCTAATTTTCCGAGGATCTGCTACCATTACAGCTTCTCCGGCTCTCCTTCCCTACCTTACTTTACTTATTATTTGTAATTTTTCCGGCTCGCCTCCCCCCTCCCCATCACCCATCACCCCACTTGCCGCAAGACTGTTGAAACAGCCTCGCACGCGGGCACATGTCGAAGGGAAGGTATTTAATTTAAGCTCAATTACCTTTCAAGTGGCAAGATCTGGGAGAGGAAAACATCGGCTAAGATTGTGAAGCGATTTTTTTCTGGCTCAATAATTGACTGCTTCGGATCGATCCTTCCTCATAATATGGAACGAAATCGTTTTTTTTTTTTTTTTTTTTTTTTTTTTTACTGAATTTAGCACCAAGCTTCTGGTTTATTCTTTATTTTTTCATTTTATTCATACATACGAATTACACACGAATTAGTATCAGTTATTGACATAAGCTCATCAAGTTTTTTAATAGCCCATTATTATTTAAAAATTTGCATCAATTTGGGCTTAAGCATACGCAGATCGATAATAGTTATTAATTTTAATTTATTTAGCTTACGGCCACTACATTATTATTACTTTTTCAGCTCATCTATAATTATTGCTTCATTTATTTTGCCAAAGCTATTAATTATGCATCGGAAGAACAAATAGCTTTGGGAAATACGCTTAAATGATATAGACAATTTAGATATACTGATTTTCTATTATGAAAAGTCTTTAGTAGTAGATTACAACTGATAAGTAAAGAGTGGAAAGACGGAACTTTATATGGTAATGGTTAGGTAGAAAAATTACAACAATTTCAAGACTCCGTTCAAATATTTTAATTACCAATTTTAATTTAAATCCTTATCGTTCATAAATACGGATGAATAAACGAACGTCTTTAAGATATAATACGTTGTAAAATAAAATATATATAGATATCAATAGGCTGAGGAAGAAAATGGTAAACCATGATTATTAATAACTGGATTGACTGGACTTGCCGTAACCACATTTCCTTTCGGTAGTTACGAACTCGTTACATCTTCCATCAACATTGAAATGTTGCGATACGTTTAGATTCGAAACTTTTTGTTTACATAAATGAAACGATTGATGATATGAAGAAATATTTACGCTTCCTCTATATTACAGCGGTAAGCTAAAAATAAATCACATCTGAATATTTGAAAATTTTAATGTAAAGTATTACATGTAAAATACATTCAATGCACTTCACATATTCAACAATATTTTTAAATATAAAATAGCTAAAAATATTTATATTTTCGTTTGTCCGGATGTAAATAATAATGAGGGAATAACGAAATATTATCATAACACGACGTTTTTAATTTGATATTTATTGGGCAACACTCGGCCACAATAATGTCCGCGTACGTGCGATATTTTATACTGCAATATGTTGACTTTATGACTGGATACATTTTGATATTGAACGCACAGATAAATACAATGTTTTTTAATTGTAAATGTTTTTCAAAGCAGTGAAAATTCATGTGCGACATGAAAAGGAACAAACAAAGCGCGCCGTGGGTCGATGTCGATGATTCCGTTTCGATTTTAAATGGCCGTACTAATATGAAAAAATGAAATTCGTCCGTCGATAAGTATACACATATACAGATTTAAATAAATTTTTATTATGCGATACAATTTATTTACTTCGAGAGAGTTCGCGTGCTCCGAATAAGCTTTGGAAAACTTTTTATACCTTCAAACGGAATCCTCGGCATTCTGAATGGCATCCTGGACGAAAGTTGGAGGTAAAAAACGTAAAAGGAATGTAATTATGGCAGGGATCGCTCGTTAATCCGAAATTATTAGAAGCTGATGAAAGCTGCAATGTAGAATGCTGAAAAACGAGATTGTTTTTATGGGTAGAAATGGTAGAGATGCGTTAATTCAAGAGTACAACTGTAATTCTCGTAAGAAAGAAATGTGTTCGGAAGCGCGGCAGATCTTTTACTACAAGGTCTCGTTCACGTATTCCCGTTAATTGGAGCCTATTGTCTGGATATCAGATAGTTTGATCCATCGGACGAGTCAGAATCCGGCATCCCGAGTCTCTGAGTGTGCACTGCGAAACCCTGTAATACGGCGTGCATAAGTGAACACGAAATGTCGGATCTGTGGCTAATTGTAGGGGGGAGGCGCCGGACTGGGTCGCGTCTTTCCAGTGAGAAAATCTACTTTCCCGAAAACTGAACCCTCTGGCTGTGAAGGTCGAGCCGACCCGATCTTTTCAATCTCGATCGGTTGCGTAACGAACGGTTCCCGAGTTGATTGACTCAGGAATAGATCGAGGCGGAAGCCCAAGCGAGAGAGAGGGAGAGAGGCGGTGAGAGAGAGAGAGAGAGAGAGAGAGAGAGAGAGAGAGAGAGAGAGAGAGAGAGAGAGAGAGAGAGAGAGAGAGAGAGAGAGAGTGAGAGACGTTTACCACCTTCGTTGTCGGTGCTCGTCCATGACCATGCTCAACACATTCGAGAAATAATTGACTCCTCGAACCGCAGCTGCTGCGATTAGCCCTCTTTTCCTTCGCCATAATTGACAGATCTATTGATTTACCGTACTCATCCTAGTCGTAATACCGTAGGCGCAGATTTCTTGGACGACGCCTCATCACCTCCGCGTAATAACGAGCCTCAATAGCTCAACGATCTGCCGATCGGCCGTGCTTAATTAGAAAATAATTCAATCAATATATTAAGAATTAAGAATTAGAATACGTTCTGCTGCAAACAATCGGACACATGCGTTTTACCTTATTGATTCATTCGCGCGTTGAAAAACTTCAACGCAATAAAGCCCTTATATTTTACATTATTCATTGAAACGTAGAGCAGTGAAACGCTATTTACTATTATATCCTGATTTTATTTCTTATTCCTCCGCGTGAGCTTGAATCATAGTTACGCATTACTCCATCGATTATTCATTATCTTTCTCTTTCTAAAGGCAAAAATATATGGCGTAAATTCAATGCCGAGACATTTTAATAAATGGCGAAGATTTTTTTAATATTCGTGCGCTGACTATCGCCTCGATCTCTAACTATAAATGCAAGATGCATCTTTATAAAATAGTAATAATAATTAATAATTATTATTATTATAATTATTATATGAAAGTACTGGAATTGCAATTAATAAATCAAAAATTGAATTCATTACATCGAATCAGCTAGCAATAGATTTTCTATTTTCTACTTATGCAAGATATAATTCATATTCTAATTAAGTTCTTATTCATCACCATATTTTTTACGAAAGCAGCTCCTTTTCACGTTACAAAAAGTGCATTTTAAAATAAAACTTATGTATTTATATACGAATAAATGTAATTGAAAAGTTAATGTTTTAAGAATTTATGGCCAGTAATTAAGAAAGTCAGAAATGGCGCTAAGTAAATACATAGAAATTAATTATTCGGGCATTAAATAGCATTTCAAGTAAATGTAACGTGCATGTATGCAACCTGAGCCATAAAAGCAAATGAAATGAAATAGCTTAAAATTCTTTCATGTTTCTACGCATAATTACAAATGTTTTCGTAGATGTTATTTTTCTTGCTCTTCTTCCTCTTCCTCTTCATCATCATCGCCATCTTCTTCTTCTTCTTCTTCTTCTTCTTCTTCTTCTTCTTCTTCTTCTTCGTATATACTGTTTTCTTTCGAGTAAAAGGCTTCACGCAAGCGTGTTTTCAAGAGTGGAGAAAGGCTTATTTTAAATGGAAATATTTTTCAAGGATTGCTAATCTCAAGTAATTCTAGTATCTTATATACAGTTAATGATAGTTACTGTAAAAAGAAGAAAAAACGTAAGAAAATAATTGTTATTCTTCGCAGAAGATAATATCCAGCTTATTGTGATAATTATTAAATAATACTTATGTTATATTTACAATATTCTGTTTCCGTATTACATGATTACGACGTAAGAATACGTGAATTATTAATTGAAAATATTAAAATTTAATTTGACCTCTAATAATTTAAAATATTGGTGAAAAAATCGTTGAAAGATAACCAATATTTATAATTAGTTATATTTCAGGAATCGTTACAGTATAAATTTTAAATAAAATCAACCCCATCGATATAACACGATTGTCCAAATATATTTGTTTTGCCTTATCAGTTATGTGGGTGTGAGCATATTGTAATTAAATGATTAATTAGTGGTATATCAAGAGGTCTTGGTGTAGATTTAATTTGAACAACCGCAGATGCAATCCAAACCAGATTATCCTACTTGCATCGATAACTCTCCCACTTGTACAAATCCGACTGTTTTTTGTTAGAGTGATACACAATTAAGAAGCCTTCGTACTCTATTTTCTCTATTTAGTAATGATTAGAGAGTTTATTAAGTAATCGGTGAGACAATTTCGGGACATATAATTTTTAATTGAAATACAAATTGATTTGTCAATGAAAATAAAATAATTACGCCCTATAGAATTCATTTGCCGCAATTATCAACTGATTTCAATTGACCTGTAAATTATTTAAATTAAATCGAGCGACTATACGCTCGACGTGTACAATAACTCTAAAAATTTTCGTAAATACATTTCTCACGCGTTTTTAGCTTATTAGCTGAAGAAAAACAAAGTCAGTGTTGGAATGCTTTTTTTCTATTTCCTTTATTACGCGTGTATGCGTGACGTTTCCGCTATTAACTCGCAACTACATGGGAATCGTATGCACTGATGCTGTATGACTTTTTTCATTCTTTTTTATACAGAAGGCCAATGTTTGCCAACAATGAAATCGTTAAGCTATTATATATTGTGTTTGAAAATAACTTCTCAATTAAGGATGCTAATTTTTAGCTTAATTTTCATGCAATTCAATGCCGCGTTGTATTCGTAACGTTACAATGCGACAAGGAATTTAAATATATTTTTAATAAATCGAAACCCGTCGGGGAGTGAACAAAGAATTTAAATATTTCATCTACAAGAAATTAAATGATAAAATATACCGAGCTAAATATTTATTTTTTTTTCTTTTCTTTTCTTTTCTTTTCTTTTTAATGCCTTTTTGAAAGGAATATGCTAAATAAGTCAAGGATTTACAATTAGGGTTTTAAAAACGATTACTCAGTCGGGATTATAAGGCTACTGAAAGATCGAATAAAGTTACGTGAAATGATTTTTATGAGCCGACTAGGCCACGTGATGTTTTTAGTTTTTATAAGTAAACGGCATCTTTTTCTGTTAAAACGAGCGGCACTGATAAATCCATCGGCTTCACTCACACGAATTGCTTAATGGATTGCCGCGATCAAGCTCTATTTCCAATGAGATTACTCTTTTACTACTGGTAAAAAAAAAAAAAAATAAAAAATGACGAGCAATATTTTTTACTAATAAAGTAATAATACGAATGAGGAGGAGAAGCGGCGCAGCGAAGGAATGGTAACGAATGCCCAATGGAAATGCGTTTATTGTTTAAGAGAGATGCCGGATCGGAGAGAGTCATCCCGGGGAACTCGGGCAATAAGAACTTTTCAACTTTTTATATTTCAAATGAAAGCGCACAATGAAGTCCCCAATAGCCTCCGGGAAGCTTGATATTACTAGAGGGAGGTACAGTTGGAAATTATTTTTTGAGCTTGTCTATAAAATCGTATTTTCCTTATGCCGTGCTCTTCTTCGGCTAATGTCGGGCGACGTTCCGCGCCGTGCCCCGCCGTGCCCCGCCGTGCCCAAGGAAGGAGGGCAATACGGACGAGGAATGTAGGGGAACGCGGGACAGAGCTGGATTAAAAATTAACCCCGAATATTTAAAGCGAAGGCGCTTTAAAATTAATAAAAGCCAACGTGGAGAAGAGCGTGTCGAAAATTGCCTCCAAGACGATGATTGTTCGAGCCGACGAGGGTCAGGGTATTCGGTAGTTGGACCCGCGGTAATCCGCGACAGATCAGCCGGAAATGGAGGAGTAGGGGGCTTCAAGCCCGTGTTCGGAGCAAATTGCGGCCACTTCTTTTCCGTAAGATGATTGCGCGGGATTATCTTGGGATTTCGCGTGGGTCGTTGGTCCCGGTTGCCATGCTTCTCTTTGTTTTAGCTCCTTCGACTCTTCCGCCCCTTTCTCCGCCACTTCGCCGACGATTCATCCGCCTTTTCATTCACCCTCGGCCGCCTAATTGTTTAATGCTGTAACTAATTACTAATTATGCCGGTTCGACTCTGCATTAAAATAATTATTATTGCAATATTTACTCTAAGATGTATCTGATATGTCCGATCGTGCATTACTACTACTAGTCCCAATTGTTTTCTCATATACGTATTATATTTACATTTGTATTCGTATTTATCGTGCAGACTTCTTGGGGAAAGATATTTCATAGAATATTAAGAGCATTCTTTTGTTAAACGAATTAAAGGTAAGAATTCTTTCTTTAGCAGTTTACTCGTATAAATTTAAAATTATTTATATAATTTATAATTCTTTTATTTACTCGAAATACTCTTAGAATTAATTATTTTTTACGATTGCGAAATTCTTCTTTTCCAAGAATTATTCCGTTTCACGTAATAACATATATTTTCATTAGATTCAGAGTAATTTTTTGAGCATCAAATATCCTTTTTGACTGTAGTAATAAAAGCTTTATTTTCAGACATTCGAAGTACATTCGAAACGTCCAGTACTTTTATTGAGAGGCCTTTATTATTCGTTTATCAACGTTCGTGTTGTGCAGTATATTAAAATTCAATTATTTATTTAGTCAAGGCTATTGTTTACGAAGATTATTTAAAAATCACGATGGAAGTAAAAGGTTCGAGTAACAGCTATATTTGGAGATATGGAGATGCATATCGTGTTTACTTGATTATAATATCGATTATTATATTTATAATAAGAATTCGCCCACGTATTTATTGAAAGCGACGGTAAGAATTTGTTTATGTAAGTCGCCGCACAATATTCCGGACAATACTCCGATAAAAGCGTGCTGGGAAAGTAATTTTTCGTTTATTTTCCGTTTATCGGCCGAGCTTCCTAATAAGATATCACGCGTAAATAAATATCTGTATAAATAAAAAGCCCAATAGTAATAATATATAGTAAGTGTCGTCTTGTCTCTTTGCGGCCGTAGAGGCGAGTTCATTTAATTGAAAATACGGTCAGAATGACTTGCAGACTCGCAAATATAAACTTCGGAAAGAGGACAATAAATAAAATTAGCCTCTCGAAAGTTTCCTCATAAAGCATCTTTTAACAATAACATTATTGATCTCGGTCGGGGATCCGAGTTTAAAAGCCATTCGAAACTTGGTCGGTCGGTCAATGTGGGCAACAACAATGACCCTCCCCCTCACCCCGTAACTCTTGAAAAATTTAATCATAGACGGATACGTGCGAATAAAACACTCGCGGACGCAAAGTTAGAAGGGAATCGCTGCTACTTATGCGCGAGCGTGCGTGCGGCGGTGGCGGTGGTGGTGGCGGGCGGTGGTGGCGGGCGACGGGTTGGGGGCGGGGGTTGCCGGGGTTGCCGGGGTTGCCGGGGTTGCGATTTATTAAGGAACTAATCGAATGAGTGGCGGGCTTTTAGGCACCCGCCGTGGCAAGTACAGCTTTGTCCCACGTTTGGTAATTCAGAAAATGTCCGCTGACATTTTTTTTTTTCCCGCTCCCGTCAGAGACGAAAGGATTAATGGAGCCGTGGCATTAACGAGGGAATTAATATCGGCACACCCCTGGCTCATTGGCCGACCAAAACCTGAGACGAAACGCCCGTGCGAACGTCGCCACTCGCGCACGTATACGCTACGGATAATCGGAATACCTGGTAATTCGGCTGGCTGGGTGCGGGTCGTTCCGGTCTGTCCTCTCGTGGCTACGCGTTGTTACGTAGGTGACCCGCCTCGAGACAGACTGTAGCCCCTACATTATTACATTAATACATTCTCCCACCTCCGCAGATGCTCGCTCTGCTTCTCATTCCGTTCATTGTTATCTCACATGGGCGTGTCGTCCGAGGCGGCGGAGTAGCCGCCGTCTCTGCGCGTCCACGGACTACGAATTTATATTTAATAAATGTAAGGAGGTCCCTCGACCTAGACGACAAGAAAGAGGACGAAAAGTATGACGACCTCACCCTTAACGGCATGTTTGCCTTTCCACTACAGGTCCCTTCCACGCCTCTATTCAATACGACGGCAAATAAATCCTCAATCGCCGCTTAAAATTCGTCCCCCACCCCCACTCTCGCCCCTCTCTCCCTCACTCCCCCCTCTCTCCATGACACTCTCTCTCCCTCACTCTCTCTCTATCAGACTCTGTCTCGCGCCCGCGCGCTCTTGACGCAACGCGCAGCCGTAGGGCGTCAGTATTATTCGATTAAATTTAAATGTTGCGTCAGCGTGACTGTCCAACCACTGAAAAAACCAACTGCTTTTTATCCAATTCCTTCCACACAGCAGTAAATAAGCTTAATGACTTCTAAGCTTGGTATTCAAAGTCATATTGTTCGAGCGCTTAATGCCTCTGTGGCTTATCGCTCGTAATGAAGAAAATCTCTTCCCCTCAATTCATTGGCACTTCTAAATGGTGGAAAACACTTGAGCTTCGATAAAGAGACTATTTTATTATACTTGTTGGTTACTTTGTACGACTCAATTAATCTCCATTCAAAATGCTAACTTAATCTAATGTAATTCGAAGCAAATGGTATTCTATACGTACTCTGTTAACATCGCTTCTATGAAAACTGCACTATTCTTTCCAACTTGGACTATATTTCATAAATTTTTTCTGACGGACAAAAAGTTGTTAACCACCCCGTGGGCTTGAGAATATTACCTATCTTATGCATCATTCCAATTATAAAGTATAGTCTTATTATTTATTAGTTGAACGATTGAAATGAATGATTGTAAATACGTTCCGTAATTTATGGTCCCCGCCAATGCCCATGCAATTACAAAGCTCTACATGTATTAATACACGCACCTATTTTACTTTACTACAATAAAAACTTTTCCCCATACATTTTCTGATATTTGAATATTATAAAAGCTAAACGGCCACATAAAATACTAGATAATTCCAAATATTCTCTCGCACATTGTAACAATATGACTTTAAATTTAATATTGTACTATCAAATTTTAACTGCACTCCATGGCTTGCATTGCATATATTCAATATAACGTCGATGCTATTTACATATTAAATGACTCGTTTCATTATACATATAATTTACAGTATTGGAATACTTGAATTATATAATATAATATTAAATTCTACTTTTTAATACTATAATTAGCGTTTAGTGCATGTCTTGTATATTTGATAGAAAATTATGTTTCTACGGGATAAAATAAATATTGCGATTCATTTGGATCTGTTTAAACGCTAATTGTTTCGTAGAACATATATAGAATATTAAGTAAATTTTTTATATAAACAATATCTATTCAAATATCATATCTTTTTTCTTTTTCTTTAAAGCAAATTTCGATGATATATACATATACATATATATATTATCTGATGTTATACAGAAAAATCAATAACATACTATTATTGCTTGTATGCAATTTTAATGTATGTAGAAGAACATTTTCAATAGTAGACAACTCATTTATTCTACTGTTACTTACGTCGGCCACTCATTCGGATATTCTATTTACTAATGTTTTAAAATTTATCGTTTAATTATTTGTTACATTATCTCAAAGAAAGTGCAGAAATTGCTATAGCCTTGCGATTGCCATTTTATCTGATCTGTGATAATTTATCATGAAGAAAGTGACTTAAAGTAAAGTGGAATGACATTCTCTATATTAATGATAATAAAATAATCGAATATCATTTATTAAAAGTGTCACTGTATTTAATAACAAAAAGGATATTTATGTTTTAATAAAAATTGAGGTTTTAGGATTTAGGATTTAGGATTTTATATGGTTTAATACAAAATACAAATTTAAAACATTAATTAAATTAGTATCAGAAATAAAAATCACGAAGTTACTGCGTGTATCATGAAATTATGAACTTTTTAGAAATTCATATAAATAATTTTATCTTTTTTAAAAAAATATTGAAACACGGAAATGAAAGCATTTATTATACTTATAAAAAAAATAAAAGCTATGTTAATTTTACGCTCGAACGTATATTTTAAAAGTTATATATCTAATATTTTATCATATTTATCTTATTGTTTAACTATGTTTTTTTTTCAATTTTGGTTGTAAAATGTAACGCGGAGCTTTTATCGACTGGATTTAATTTCAATAATTTTGCTATACTTTTATAAAATAAATTGTTTTTTTATTTATTATTCTGTAATTCTTCTGTAATGAGAATTTTTTTAACAGGCTTCGTTAATGATTAATAATGGTTGTCACGTGATGCATTGGTCATCCAGAAACAGGCAACTTCCATACGAAACTTAATAATGCCTTTGCAATTACTCTTTATTAGTAATTCTTTCGCTGCCGTTCACACAGAACAACGATATTGAAGAATTCGATGCAATCAATTTGCTTACTCCGCGTTTTTTCTAAAAGCTTAGAGTTTTTAATTAGAAAATAATTGAGGTCTTTATTCTGACGGCCCTTCATAACCATTATGCCGTTTGCGTTTCAAGCTTTTTTTCTTTTTTTATTACTTTTTTTACACTTCACTAGTAATGGATAATAATGCAGGGTTCGCGTAGTGATTGATTATTGAAAAATTTCATACATTTCGGCTCCATCGATTTCAATATTTTTAAATACAAAAATCAAGAGTGAGCTGACAGGTTACACGCTGTTGTAAAAACAACGACTATTCGTGGTACATAATAAATATAGCGGCGGGTCAGAGGGAGGACAAACGGTTATTGAAGTATCCGCAGCGAGGAAGTAATGTCGCGCTAACCGTTAATCTTCTGCCGACGACGACAATGTTTAGCCAACGTTTAGCCGATAAGCTCGAAAACTCTGCGCGGCCATAAGTGACGGGATGTGATGGGGGGGGGGGTGGCAGTTCGGAGTCGAAGCATCTACCGAAGATCGTAAAATTTGTGTCAGAGCCCGGGAGATCGAGTGGAACGATTTTTCAAAAGCGTCGGCCGAGACTTGATAAACGAAGAGACACGCAAGGGTCGACGTCGCGACGCTCCTCGCCATTATCCCCTCCCCTCCGTCCCCACCCCCTCCACCAACCCGCCGACCTTCTTTATATTCAGCGTGACCGGGGCGCGCTTAGACGACGGCTGACCGAAACTATCCACGATTCTTGCTCGAGGAGGAGTTTCAGGAGTCGTCGAGCGGTTGAATCGCCGGCAAATTGAGAAAGTTTTTTCCTTATCGCCGAGAGGGAGCGGCCCTGGCTTTTCCTCCTCCTCCTCCCACGCCCGTCTAATTAAAACAGAAGACCGAACAAGAGATATCGCGCGAAGCGAGCCGGAATCTTTATTCTCCTGCCAGAAGGAGAAGTTTCGAGTATTACGGCCGAAAGGATTTATACCTCGTGTATTCCGCCTCTGCGTGTTCTTTTTCTTTTTTATTTTCATTTTTTTTTTTTTTTTTTTATTTTCCCATTTTAAGAGCGCCATGTTTGTTAATGAGACGATTTCTATGATTTTCCGGGATCTTTGCGTATAATATCGAGCGGCAAAGGGGCACATCGCCTCGCTTTTCACTATCATAACACCATTTATATATTAGCCAAGCTACAGCCGCGACAATGGGAATGAAATAGGAAAAATTTATGATCTCTGAAGGAATATGATAAAGTAACAAGTCGAATGCAACTCTCGACGAATTCTGGAAGCGAAATTTAACGTACGTAATTATTGTGCGATAAGAAAAACTTTTACTCGTTTCAATCGTCCTCCACTCCAACGCACAAGTTGAAAATAAAAACTGCCTTATATCTTTCACTCGTAAACATAGACACAATTAATTTGCAAACTATTGAAAAGCACACGCTGCGTAATAATGCATTTTTAGTCTCAATTAGGTCGCACGGAATCTTAAATAATCTTGAAGCGGCAGACATTTTTACGTGAAAGTAAAGAAGAAAAAAAAACAATTTCCTGCTTAGAATACATTTTCCCCGTACTAGTTACACCTTTATTACTTAAAAATATTGTTTTGCAACATGTAAGGGATCAATATTTAAAAAAGGCTTAAAAAGAAATTTTACGTACAGTGTTCGCATGCATTGGAATTCGCATGCATCCAATCAATAAAATGAAAGAAACGATGACTCATGGCCTCGTTTTACATTAAATTTATAACAATTTTATATTATTTAATTTTATCGTTGTATTCCTACTTGGAGTGAGGCCAAGTAATAAAATAAAATTATATTCATTTCTACAAAATTTTATTTATATGAAATGCTAAATGCAAATTATTATTCGTATTAACATATTTTTCGCACGCCATGCATACACATACGTAGACGTAGATTTGAGTTGTTAGATTATAGCGCGTGGTTCGTGCTTATTGCGGATTATCAAACCACTTCAATTGTATTTAACAATTATGAAAAAATGATTATTGACTATGATAAATTAAAATTATATTCACGCTTCACTATTCCGCTTATTCTATTATGGAATATGCCATATAATTTAAAAACTTCTTTTTTTCGTATAGTAAAATTTATTTATTAAATAAAATAATAGTTAAATAATTTTTAAAAGTATCTGCAAAGTCTTGTGTTGCGTGTCACAAAATTTCTGATGTTTTTGATGTTTTCTATAAAATATATTTGATGAATTAAATGACGTGGATACCGATGGCGTTCATTGTAGATAATGGATTAGAATAATCAAAGACGTTTTACCGATTACCCGACATTCAATTACAAAAGAAATTAATCGTGTGTGAACTGTAGGATTAGTTTGTAAATGGAAATTAGTATTTCAGCTCGGGATAACAGTTAAACGGCGAAGTTACCGAAATTTCTAGGTACTTGCTGCGAATCCAATGGGAAGTTTTGATTCATTTAAAATAGAGTCTGGCAATACGAGAATAAGAATGACAATGATTACGAGCTAAATGTGTTGCGTCTTTCATATCTTTCTCAATGATATTTAATATTCAACATCCTCGAGTACGTTACCCTTTTAAACTAAACCGACTAAACTGCAAACATTTTCACAAGATTTCATTTAATTTTACCGAGAATACGAAGAAAGAAAGAAAGACATTAAACTGTAAATTTATTTACAGTTCGATTAGAATGCAAAAAATTATAGAAATTAAATAATTTACATTGACATTGCGTACTCCTATCAATACTTCCATTTTTATAAATTAAGCAGGCTTGCTTACTCAAGAGTATCAGCTAAAATAAAACATTTAACACCAAGTAGCTAATTTCTCTGACAACAGCAATGAATTGCCTCTATTATTCTTCATTTAGCAAGAAAATAGCCCAGCAATCGCTATTATTTATTATCATATTATTTAGTGTTTTTTTCCTTGTCAGTAGTACACTTATTGTTAATAAAAAAATTTCTGCTTATTTTATAAATAAAAAGTTGCCTTTGAATCATAGGGACGACATAAAGTTATTATAATATTGTTTTATTAAACCGCACATATCGAACAATATTAATTGTTTAATTAAGATAGTCAATTCAGATTTTCCGGAAGCAAATAGTCAAGGTTTCGGTGAAAATAAAATGTATGTAAATTTTCTTTTATTCAAGTAATATACCGAGACTCATCGAATCGTTATATAAATCAGTATAAATTTCATTTTTGTACTCAAGTCACAGTAAAAAATATGAAATTTTTCATATTCAATCTTAATACAATGTTCGGCCAACAAATATATTATACGTTGTGAATAGTTATTTCTCGTTTATTCTTGTAAACATATATTCTTCGAGTTCAAGAACTAGTAATGATAGAAAAGGTAGATTAGGAAAAAGAATATTAGACTAATTGTTTTAATTTTTGAAGAGTATGTGCTGATTGTACATCTATTTAAATTTATTTATATCTAATAGCCTTCTTCGGTTATTGCATAGTTAAGGACGAAACCTGTACTTACCACATCGAAATCTAAAAAATTTAATTTCTAATACGTATACACTTCTCCCCATTTAGAAAAATCTCCCTTTCGCGTACGCGCATCTAATGCTTAATAAAAATTGAGCGTAAGTAGCAAGGGGCCAATAAATGATTAATTATCCTTCTCTCACGCCTTAAATCTTGAAGCTTAAGACAGTTTAAAACTATGAATAGTTTTTCATTTGAGGGCCTACATATCCATATCAGATTGCCTGAGATAACTATTATTGTGTAAAAAGACTTTGAGTAGAAAAAAGTGGTTGAGAGGTGATTTTCAATCGAAGACTTGAAAGTTTGAAGTACAACATCTAAAAATAGTTTAAAACTAAAGATAGCGCCGACTTAATCGCAGAGGGATTCTTACACGTACAAAGGATTTTTATTAATGAGGGTGAGAGGGGCAGAGAGAGAGAGAGAGAGAGAGAGAGAGAGAGAGAGGAAGAGAGTCAGGATGACGTTTCGGTTATATCAGAAACGCGTATTCGCGATGAATGAGTCGCGTGACCGTTTCGCAGCCCTCGCGGACTCATTACCCCCTCCCCACGTCGCAGTCCGAGCCGTTATGAACTTTCG
The DNA here is from genome assembly GCA_018883505.1 of Ceratosolen fusciceps. Taxonomy (NCBI): domain Eukaryota; kingdom Metazoa; phylum Arthropoda; class Insecta; order Hymenoptera; family Agaonidae; genus Ceratosolen; species Ceratosolen fusciceps. The sequence continues at coordinate 1,290,252 of RCIC01000012.1, read as the reverse complement.
TGGATTGTTCGCGCGCGTGCACCGGCCGCTCTTGCACACCGCCAGCACGATTGGCGATTAATGAAACTTTGAATATGTTAAGGAGCTTATCCGAAGGGGTCGAGGTTCTTCGAGCCCGAAGTAGCGAACGATCCGCCTACCCTACCTACCTACGCTTAATTACACCTATGCCGATGATTGAGTGCTCCGTCTCTCCCCTCCAACCCATTCGCTAACCAGCTAACCAGTTGCTCTATCCTTATCCCCGCTCCTCGTCTCGCTGCTTTTTACCCTGCAGCCGCCTAGCTTCCCTCGATTCTTAATTGTGAGCAAAGCAAGTGAGCTTATTATTTCATAATTAACGAACTTTTTTTTCTCCTTTTTTTTTTCTTTAGCGGATTAACTCGCTCCGATTGCCTCTTATTGAGAAATGCCCAATTGATTTAGACGCGGCCTTACTTTCACGAGAGCGGCCGGTAAGCGAACGGGAGGAACACGAGCCGAGAGGATATTTCGTTGCTCGGCAATGCAGCCGATCGCGTATCGTGTTTCCCTCCCCCCCCCTTCCTTTGCCCTCGGACTCGCTGACGAATAAACAAGGCTCGTTATTAGTATCGCTGATATCAAAGTCCCGAGCAGGTTGCGCAACTCGATCCCGCTTTACTTTCTTAATTCTCGACTTGCCCTTGTAATCGCAGATGAAAATTTTTTCCTTCCGAATTGTGAATTACCGAATTACCTTGGCAATCGTCGCCACGATGCTCCGAGCTGCTACGTGCTACGTAAAACGAGAACAATGTCCACGGGTCGGTCTTGTCCATCCCTGCGAGAAATCTAAACCGCAAAGCACCCCCTACTACCCCAATAACCCCAATAACCTCAGACGTTCGTTCGCTCGCTACGTCGCATCTCCCTCAATCTAACTATTACGACGTACGAACCGTTGCGTTGTAGGGCTCCAGTCTAAAAAAAATCAATGACCTCCCTCGATATTACTCCTGCACCGTGGCTTTTAATATTTAATTTTGTATTATTTATTTGACCAGCACTTTCCTCAAATTTAATTTCTCAAAAGCTTCGCTAACTCGATCTGCTTAATCTTGTACCTCGCAATACCCAAATAACTGTCCATAATATCCTTCTAAGTATATTATTTCCTTTATTTATTATTAAAATTTTGCATGTGATTTATGTATTATAGGAAAGCGAAATTTGAAAGTACGTGCCAATGGAGCACGTGTACGCTAAGCTCTGTACTTAATGTGACTGCTCCCATTTTAATTAATGAGGGCTTATTCTCCCGCACTTTATTATTCAGTGAACATCGCGTTTGCCTTTCAGCACAAGATGGAAAGGCATATGCATTTATATATGTGTGTATATATTAAATACGCTGTAAAAGGAATAGGAATATATAAATTAAGAATTAAGGCAATTTTATATTAGTTATTTCATTTTTTAATGAAACTATTGTTTCTGTCCTTATTTTTCTTCTTCTTCTTCTTCTTCTTCTTCTTCTTATTATTATTATTATTATTATTATTAGAAAGTTTTGTTAATTTATCCTTTTAAATGTATGACATATTTATCGTGAGAAAATGTTGATAGCATATGCAGATTATAAATTCTTAATTATTCCTAATTAAATTAAAAAATATAGTAGAAAATAAAACTTTAACACATACAACATTGAATTATTTAAATTGGATAAAAAATCGTATCCATTTAATGTATTCAACGTACTGAAATCTTCTTAATTAACAAAATTCCAAATTAAACTTCTCTCTAGCAAACTAATTCATACTAATCCAGAACTTTGTAATGAAATTGAATACAAGTTAATTGAGTTAGCGCTGACCGCAGCCGAATTTCTCTATTATTTGTTTTTTCTTTTCTTTTTCCAAATTATGCCATTGAATTTCTCACTCGCTGTTTCGATACGAGAAAACCTCGCTTTCTTTCAATAATTAAATACGCGGTGAATGTATTTGTAGCAAGAAAAAAGTGAAAGCATAAGAAAAAAAAGTTGAGAAACAGTTAACTACTAATAAATATTATATAGAATAGACAACAAAATAAGACAATTTGATATCTCTCTGTAAATATACCAAGAGATTTCTTTATATTTGAGATTATATACTTATTATTTGAGATAACTTAACATAAAGTATTTTAATATTAATTTTATTTAATACGCAACGGAAAGAAAAGAAATGCTTTAATGCAGTAAACAGAAAAAATTGGTTAGAAATAATAATTTTACTGCTTAAGGCAATTAACATTATTTGCTCAAATTAATGTTTGTATTGTAAACTATAATTTAAATAATACACGCGACTTAATGACGATAATTTTTATGCTAACAGTGACATTTTCTAAAAAATTAATTGTTAAATCTTATTGTTAAATATGGAGAAGAAATATAAGAGTTGGCCAATCTTTCTAAGCATAAATAAATTAGGAATAATTATTCATCGTCTATTTGTGAATAATATTATAAGATATTAATTGAAAATTGAATTTTTTTAAAATTTAACATTAAAGTAGTGTTACGCTATAGAGGCAAATAAATAATATATTATTTTGAGCATTAATGTAAGGAGTGTAATAATACGTGAACAGAAGCTTTGACATTACGAGCGTAATTGAGTAAGTAAATAAAAATTTTGATAAAGAAATCAATTATGGCATAAATGATATAGCTCGATAATTAATTGAAGATTAAGCCTTAATGAGCAGGAGATCTTTTCGTAAGTTAATTGCGCATTTAATTCGTGTAAGATCCGTTGAACATGCAGTTTTCTCATTTAAAATTGCCAGGTGCAGATTTTTATTTTTACAATCAAATATCATTGGATTTCTCTTGTGAAATGTTTGAAAGTCGCTTGTCTTCTCAGCTCTTACACCGATTGTTTTAATCTATTTAATATTTCCTCTTGGCGAAGCATGTGTACGGACAGAGCGCGTGGATGATACTGCAATTAAATGGGTCGAGAGACTGGCAAAGTCTTGTAGTAGCTGAAAACAGCAATAAATAATTCATTATCGCATCGGACATGAACAGTTTACACGTTCTCCTCTTTTAAAACTAAATATTGTATATTTCGTTAACATAGTAATGACTCAGCGTTTACTTTGAATTGTTTGATTGTTATTGTACAAAGTGATTCTACGTAGTATTAAGCAAATATACGTTACTGTGACTTTAAGTCCGACTTACGGTTAAATAATCATTGCGAATCTTAAAATAATTCCGCTTTCGAAAGACTATTTAAATGACTATGTAATTACTTACGGGCTGCTCTTACATTGCAGGAGGAAACAAAAAAAAAAAAAAAAATAATGGATTTCCACAAATATGTATTTCATCCCGGACAAAAAAGAAAAAACGTGTTTCCTTTCGTTTCCCCCTTTCTTTAAAAAAAAAATCTGTCTGATTCGATGAGCTGTTAACGATTACGCAGGAGAACTGTACGACGCAGGTGCCGCGTGCCGCAAAGGCATCCATACGGTTTACGGTTAATCTGAGCAAATTTCCTTTCTAACGCATCGGGTGGATCCTTCGCAGTCCGGCGGACATGTGTATTTAAATTAATGGCAAGGGTTCGGCGGTCGTCGTGTCTCCGTATCGCTTACTCAGTGCTCACAAAGAACGCGGAGTAACTAAATAAGGCGGGCGCACACGCAGACAAACAGACAGACAGACAGACAGACAGACAGACAGACAGACAGACTAGTTCCGTGCCCTTGGCTCGTCGGTACGGCAATGCGTGGCCAAATGTTCTTTTATTTTCGGCGCTCGTTGCTCCCGTCGCTTTAGCCTGGCGCTAGACGCGAGAGCCCTTTCATCTCGCGAGCAACGAGAGCAACGAGAGCAGCGAGAGCAGTCCCTCCCTCTCCCCTCCATCGAGGCTTATTATTTCCTGTATTTATTTTATACGTCTTTTAAGGAGCGCGGCAGACTTGGCATTGCAGCGCATTATTCGCCGGCGCGAGGAGGCCCGTCTATTAAAGGACGCGTACGGCAATTAAATCTTGCGTACGCGGCTCCGGGAGATATAATTCGCCCGAGGCTCTCCCGTTCTGCACAGCCTCTTTATCTCCCCCCCTGCCCCCTGCCCCGTGCGATAATCGCCTTTTATTCTACGGACGTGGGAACAGTGGGGGAGGGGGGGGGCGAGATTTACGGAATCTTCTCGCTTCTTACGAGAACAATAATCATAATTCCAAGGATCTCGGTTATTTTCCGGCTCGCGGAAAGTAACAAAGGGTCCCGCTGAAATTTCACGTGGTTCGCCAAACAATTTAAGGAAGCGAGGCAAATAGTCTAGTATCCTCATATTTACAGTAATTGCCATTTTCGTTTAGAGTCGGGACGGTGTGGAGCGGTTGGTTTCATAATAAATATAAAAAGAAAAAAAAAAAAAAAAAAAAAAAAACCGAGCCTCCAGCTCCAGCGTCTTAGAAAAGGAAAAAGGGGAACTTGAAGAGTGCCGAGGTGAACGACTTACTTGTAGATTAAAATAAAATGTACTCGCTCCCTGATGCAAAGAGCCGATAAGATATCGTTAACCTGCTCTACAAGAACAATAATAAGAAGCGAAAAATAATTATTTATTTCAAATAGAGATAGCCTTATGGAAGATTGGGAGATTAATACAGGCTCACTCGCGTTAGCAAGACGAATAGCCCCGCGCGGCCCTGTGTCTACGATTTTTTCCGATTCCTCACACGAGATTGCTACATTTTATTATTTTATCGATAATGCCCGTGGGGATTATCATGAATTATGAAAGGACGCGGTCTACGGTCCCGCGGCGATTTTCACGGTTTCCAATACGTAATCAATGCGTCCCTGCGCTTCGGCCAGCCCAAGACGACGCAAGTAAATAACGCGGACATTTTATTACTTTTTTCTCCGTTTCGTGATACGTGTTCTTTCGTGTTCCCTTCATAATAAGAGCATCGGAGCCAGGTATTTTTTTTATTTTTACTCTCTACTTATCGATCCGCATCGATCCGCATCGATTGTAAAAAAGAAAGAGTCCGCAATGGCAGATGCACGAGCGCATTTCTCGATTTCTTTCTCTTTCTATCGAGTTCCTATGAAACGTTGGCCCCCCCCCACCGCCCCCCCTTTTTTTCTTATTCAATCGAATGAAAATCCTCGGCGAATCAAGTATTGTGAAATATTTTCTAAATAAAATGCCTATATGAGCTAATCTATAAAATCTATAAAATCACCGATGTAAGAGGCATTTAAATTCATTATCGATAATATTGATTAAAATCTTTCTTATTTTCTTATCAATCGTAATTTGATTTGGGCGTTGGCCAAGTGGCTGGAGCAATTAAACTTTTAAAATTCTACCCAGTGAATTAAATGATGCGCGGGGCTTTTCGCTTAACGCGAGCTTAGAATCAGCTGCACGTAATAAAGAGACTGGCGAGAAATAGTTTGAATAAAATAACACGAGCCCAGATACGTGTAAGAGATAGCATCCGCCAAGGGCTTTAAAAATATAAGAAATATAAGAGAAGGAGTTGTTGTTGTTTTTTTTCTTTTTTCTTTTTTTTTATTTTATTCATTTATTTATTTATTTATTTATTTTATTTTTATTTTTTCGCGACGCGAGGTTCGATAAGCTTTTTCTTTCAACTACGTGCGCAAGATTAAAGGCGGATCGATGGAATAGGGAGGATAGGGATTGAATTTTTGCGACGTTGCAAGTGGCTTGATCTCAAAGAGATACTATGAATCACATAGTTGGCAATACGCAGACGAGGATTACGTATTGGCGTTCATTAGCCTCGAGCTTCGTAACTCTTACAGCCCAGTCGTCGTATCTCTGCCCATGCAGTTCTGACATTCAGTTTATCTCATTTTGTTATACGTATGCTTATGTGATATTGTTCGGAGGGTAAAAAATAATAGCGTTTATCTGTGCATTACATGCTGCTGCTCTCACGTTGAAAAGGGTTTCGAAACAATCGTGGACTTTAGTTTCACTGGTTATTTTTCTTCTACTCTTTCCTCCTCGTTCCTCCTCTATCCTCCTCTATCCTCCTCTATCCTCCTCTATCCTCCTCCATTCCCTTCCATTCCGTTATATGGATAATAAAGAGCAACGCTCCTGAAATGTTACGTAGGCGTTTTCACGGCTCCAAATATTTTTTAAGAGATCGAGTGCTTAAACGCTTATGTCCGTTTACGTTTATAAAAATTTAAGATCTGATTTTTTTTTATATATATATATATATGTATATATAAATTTAGCTTGAATTGTCTTAAGAGTGTTTACGAGCTACGTTATACGATGAGCATGTGCTCGTACGCTTGGTGAATTTTAAAAAACTTTCAAGTGCTTTAATTCTTACAGCTCTCGGTGCAATTTAATTTTGGAGCGCGCGGCGCGGCTTCGCATTTTTAGAAATGTTTTCATTTTATTCTTAACATTTATGCGGTAATTATTCTTTATTCTGCTACTGAAATTACCAGCCATTGGAAAAAGTTCACGTACCGAGTGGTTGCAGAGCGATGGGGGCGGGGTTTTTTTTCGGAATTTTTCTAATGATTTGCTTCGTTACAAATCGGTATGCTCTTGCGGTTCCTTTTTTTCGCGCATTTCATATTTACTTAGGTACGTACGTATATTCATTTACGATATTATAAATTGTAACGGGAAAAGACGCGGGAACACGTAGTAATATCAACTATGATTAACGGAAGGTATAATTGAACAAATAAGGCCACAAGTGCATAATTTTAATTCTCTTTTTTCTCCTACTTTTTTCTATTTTTTATTCAAGGTAATTTAATGTCGAGCGAAGGATAAGCAAAAATTTTAAATTCACAAAGTGAAAGTGGAAATAATGGTCTCTGGAAAATAAGCTTATACGTACAATTAATTGAAATAAGAAGAATAAATTACGTTTGTTATGATAATTACTGGCGTTAGCTTGCTTATATAATACTATACCTACACATAAATACGAATTTAATAGGCAAGCAATAGTTATTATTGACAGTAATAAAAAGATAGGAAGAATAAGAAAATATTGTAAATAATTTATTTTTCTTCGAATGATAATGGTCTAAATGGAAAAACTTTATACTTGTAATATTTCTGGCGTTAAACACTTTTTCAGTTATGTTTGTTTTGAAAAAAGAAAATAAAACTGCAAATTTGTAAAATTTAACAATCTTGAAGGAAGCAGATTTTTTTTTATAAAATTTCTTCACTAAAGCTTTAAATGTTTGATACATATAGAGTGAAAATCCTTTGCTTCTTTTTTACTTTTTTTTTTGTAACTTCCAGTTCGATAGATCAGTTTTTCAATCTTCTGATAAAACTAGAATTGAAATTACAAGTTTACAAGAATTGATTTCGTTAAATTTCATGTAAAACTTTATAAGACCAGATTAAGACGAGCGTGCAATAATCAATTGTTGCAAAAAACTTGGAGCCTAAAGGTTATTGCGAGTATTTCCTACATAAAATTTCTATACAAAATCTAAAAAATTCAATATAATGTTTATAAAAAGTATACAGTGATAGTAAATATGTCAGAATTAAAAATCGCGTTTACGTTAGAGAATCACATCTTTACCGAACTTCGTAGACTTATAATAATATTATATTCCGTTTGAAGAACGATTCAAGGAATTTTTGTAAGCTTTATTACGTAAAAAATTTTTCCTCTTCACATAGCAGAAAAGAAAAGTGGCTGGGAAGATTCTGGTATTACATATTTTAATATTCCCGAGCATGACGCAATGTGCAAGAATACAATTACACGTTAGATTTCGAATGGCTTTGCGTATATATTTGTAGGAGCGTGTCGTGCGTATTTCTTTGGAATTCCGGGTCACTTCAATGTAAATTTTAATATCATCTGCTGTGCCCGTTGGTGTGTGAATTCTTGCACAATACGCAAGACAATGCCCAACGTAATTTTCTTAATCCAAGTAATATAACCGTAGATTAGTTCACGGGTCAAGTCTTCTCATGGGAAATAAAACTGATTATTACGTCGAGTGCATAATGTCACGTCTGCGATATAACACGATCGACATAATTATTACGCTACAGGACAATATTGACAGAGGGAGATAATTTTTTCTTTCTTGCTATTCCATGATTTGACAACTATTCATTGGAACAACTTTTAAGCGCAGGACAAGATAATTCAGACGTACTTGGCTGCAAGTCCATCCGGAAGACAATTCCACTTTGGAATACGCATTTGTAAATGGGACTCCCGGGTCCAGGATCCAGGAGGCGTATTCTCCGAAAAGACTCGGGAGACAAGGACACCTGTTGTCCGGGTGGAAATACGAGGCGCGAGGTGTTAATTGGACAGTATGGAGTCCCGCGTAAGAGGCGTTGGGACTGGGAGTCGATTGGCAGTCTCGTCGGGAGATAGGCGTCACGCGCTTCCGGTATTCCATCCGGCGCTTCCTCGAGGACGACGCCTTACGGTTAATCCCGGGCCAATTCCGTTATTGGCTCGCGCTCCCTTGGATTCTGGCTTGCGCTGTTGCTCTCTTCGTCTCCGGCTGCCGAGGTGTTTTGAGGGGCAGAGAGGGCGCGGGGGATTCGGTGATATTGTCCAAAGGCACGGACTGACTTACTTGCCTCGAGTCTCCTCTTCACCCATACGCGTACAGCATTCTACCGTGTCTACGTATTCCCATTCCAGACACTCTGAATTCACGGGATTCCTTAGCCCGTAATCAGTGGCCAGTCACTGTTTGCACTGTTTGGAAGGTTTCTTTATTGCCGACTTGTTTGACGAAATCATTGTTAATACACGAGGCAGTGCTCCTCCAGTGGCTAACGGTCAATCATCTGCTCCGTACTCCCCTACATTCTACAAACAAAATTTACTTTTTACTCGCTTATTCGGCCATTACCTTTAATGTCCGAATTATACTTACTCTTAATTCCTAATAATTATAAAACATTGTGCCCATTAAATTTATACCCGCATTTTAAATAATTCTTTTTCATTGCTCACTGTGATCGTTAATGCTTAATACGCTTTAATGCCGTTATTAAATCACTGTAACTCCATTGTCTGTCATACGCGTACACTACTTTTCTTTACTTCGAAGAATCGAGTGAAAAGTGCGGGAAGAGAAATTTTTTAGCAACGTCAAGCACGCGCACACCGAATATCGTACGGATTTCCAATGCTTGAGCGTCTCTTAAATTTTTTTTTTTTGCATTTGTATACCCTCCTCTTCGTAGAGTAATGGGAAACGTGAAAAATTTATGTATTTTACTATTCCAGTATATAGACTGAATATAAACCGAATGCTCAACGTATTAATGAACGTACTTTGAAGCCATGACTCAACAATTGTTGAGTTACAAATTCCATTTGTGTATATTTCATTCGTAATGAAGTTACATGTTAAAGTATTGCGGTTAGAGATGTAATATCGAATCGGAATGAGGACTGAGCGTTGTTCGACGAGTGCAAGACGATCGGAGAGCGCGAACCAAGATATAATGACCTTGTGAACTCGTTGCTGGACTCGCGATGCGGGAGTTGACATACCATTACTCATAGCTCTAACGGCTTTTTCGAATCTAATAATGTTCAATGGAATATTACCAATTCTACTATTTTATTATTATTATTTTTTTTTTTTCACTTCTGCTGCCTCTGCATTAATCGCTTCTTTTTAAACTGAAATTCATATTTCTCCTTGCGGGGGCATTCTTACAAAATCCATTTAATATTCATTTGCTTGCCGCGCATCAAATCAAATACGCGCATGATAATTAGGGATTCGCGACCAATGTATTCTTCATTTATTAAGCAACGCGCATTTCATTTTTCATTCCCCCAAGTCTGATTTATTATAAAATGTAAGCTATAAATAATAGCTGGTAGTAAAATATTGTTAAACCGTTACAGTAGCTTCAACGTGATATAAAGTTCTATAAGAGATCCTAGGAGAAATATAACTTTCCCATATTTTCTGTAATTTGTAAAGTTTATATTACCGAGCCGCATTGCTCTTTAATGTTCGTTTGTCAAGTCTATTTTATCGCGGTCGTAAAGTTGAAAGAGCCGTAGGATTGAATAAAAATTATCAAGATGTATTTTTACGATCTTTGATCTGAATTAAATTTGCTCAACTATCGTTAAATAAAAATACTTCCTACAGCTTTCGCATAAGCTGTATTACACTCTGTCACGAGCCATCACATATAAACATTATAAGTTTGTTGCAAAAGCTTCAATTTTTGCATAAACAGCGCATTTCATTATAAAATTCTTTTTAATGACTTTCAATAGATTACTATGATTATATAAACGATCAGTGTGTCTGTGTATGCCAAGATATGTGATTTTTTTTTTTTTTTTTTTAAATTTATTGTGCAATTAGAAAGTGGTTGTTTGAAAAGGTTGTTTAAAAAATTCTTGAATTTACGCCTTAAAGATCGATACTTTATTCTATTTCTTGAGAGTATTTCATTTTTTTCTGAAATTAAAAGTTACTTTTACAAAATTCTAATCTATCTGGGTCACAGATCGATGTAGTCAAAATGGTATGGAAATTTCCACGTACATTTACCTATGAGGCGGAGTAAATTTTTCAAACATCGCACACGCGAGTTCGAACATTCAAAATCCTTATTCGACTCGGGCAAACATCGAGCCCCATCTCCACCATATTTCCACATGTCATGGTGATTTTTAATGAAAAAATAGGGAAATATCATAATCGATAGCTATTGCACAATATATTTCAATGATATTATCTAAATAGTATGGCTTTTCATCGAAACGAATACAGTTGTGAGGGAATAAATGAAAGAAACTTCTGCTTTAAAACATCTTAAAGATAGATTATTATGGGTATTTATTATATTTATAATATTTTATACTTAACTTCCAGCTAGATAAATTAATAGGCCATAGCTTTATTATATATTACAATTATTACACGTGAGTAATAAAAGCAATGAAATTTTGTCATCATTCGCAAAATAAGCGTAATTGTGAAGGGAAATAGCCATAAAGAATTTTTTAGAGTAAATCCTCGTAAGTACAAAAAATTTGGAAGAGTATAAAAATAAAATACACATAATGACTTCCATGTATAAAGAGAAGTAAAAACTAAGCTTTAACAATTTATTTTTAACGTTAGTAACTGTAAATCATAATTGCTAAAAGTAGTAGGAAGCAGTAGAGTTTCAAGGTCTAATTGATTTAGCAAGTAATTTTTTTGTCCGTAAGCCATGATGAACTAATTTTGTTACGGCGATAATTTTTAGAATTTCCGTAATCTTGCTTGACATCCTTCTGTAATATATAGAAAAATGCACGTTACGCTCCAAGGATTAAGCTGAACTATCTTTTTATTTAAGGATTCGATGAATTTTCTCATAGATTAAGTAACTCTTTTTGAAAATAATTTATAAATGACTGCATTACGAAGTTATCGTATCGAGTCCTTATGCTTGTATCATTAGATGTATTTATAGAGCAGATACCGATTGAATGGCGATGTCGTCCTTCCTTCTTTGAAGCCCCTCCTCATCCGCTCAATATAATGGAAAAAAAGTTTTCCTCCTCGATCTTGAAGGAGACTTTGAGCTCGAAGTTTCTAATTTCACCTAATCAGTAAATGCCATTGAAAACGCAGGGTAAGAAGTTGAGGCAAATTGCTCAATGCTCGTAAATTTGGATGTTTCATATGCAAGTTGAGCTTCGATAGGAAGGACGTGTCTGGCCGTTGAAATTATTTCGTTATGCGCTCGTTATGAGGGATTCACAATAAAACGTAACGTGACGAATCTTTATTGAACAGCTCACGGAGTGCGTTTTAAATGTAAAAATGCCGAGAACTGCGAATAATTTAAAACCATAGGAGGATAAAGTTTAATAAATTCAATGTCCGCGACGGTACGTATGACTTTCACGCGAAATATTTCATTATTCAGCCCGAGTGTTTTTGATCTGGAATCACGACTCGATCGAGTCCTCCCTTTTCAATAAAAACAAAAGCCGAGGGTTGCGGGGGCGTAGCTGGCTTATCGAGTAGCCCCTCGATTGCGCAAGCTCGTGTAGACCGGAAGAGTGTGTTTAATCGAGGAATGTCCCAGGCGATAAACAAGCGAAAATTTCCCGGACGGAGCGAGGAGCGAGGAGCTCCTCTTGCCTCGCCCCTCCTCGTCCGAGCAGCCATTTGACTCAATACATTTCGCTCGAGCTGTCGCTTCGTTCGTCAAATCCGTTCTATTTACCATTATATAATCGCCAGCGGATATCGGCGCCGTCCTTAATTACGTTCTCGCGGCGCATTCCGGAATTTACGCCCTCGCCGAGACGTGCGCGCGTTTCGTCGATACCCTCTGCTCTCCAAGCTCCCCGACAGAGTCCCTTGACCCCTCCCCCCCGGCCCCTCGGCTTTTCCTCCTCCTTCTCCTCCCCCTCACCTCCCCCTCCTCCTCCTCCCACGCCTTCTAACTGCCTGCCTGCCTGCCTGCCGCCAACTCCTCGAGTCTAGGGCTCGGTACCCGCGCCGATACCTTCTGCTCGACACGCCCACTCAATTTGCCCCACGGACGCACGATCCTCGGATCCCGGACCTCTATTACGCTCTTCCCTACTTTCCTTTTCGATGCCGATTCGATCGGATTCTTATCCCTTCCCTCGCCACCACGACCCGCCATCTTTTAAAGCGGATAATGCATCGATACTTAAGATCCGCAGATGCACTTAGACGCTACGCTCTGCATACTCAATATGTCTAAGTGGGATTCACCCCCGATACACTCTAAACTACTCCGTTGCAGTTCTGCATTATCAATAACCACTCCGCCCTGCCATTATTATTTCTCCTCCTTATCCGCATTTACAAATTGATATTAAACAGCCTTTAAAGTATTATAACCTTTCTTTATTAATTATTACCTTCTGCACGAAGGTTGACTTTACCACTTATTCTTTTAATCTAACAAAATAATGTTACACCGGCATCTTATATCTCATATACGAACTCAATATATGTATGAGGAAAAATTACTCGTACGATAGATCTACGCAATATAAGATGTAATGGCATATGTCGCTAATAAACCTTAACGGTTTATTGTCGCTCCCTCCGTTTAATATGACGCTTTATAGGCTTCAATACAACTGACTGTTTTAAGTAAAGATTTATTGCAATTTATTGGAAAACAATAATTGGTCATTAATAAAAACCAAATAAGTATATTATACTGTTTGCTGTATATTGCTGTTCTGAAATATAATAGCCGTTGGAATAATATATAAGAAAAGGTTGTAATGAAAGCTTAGTACCCTTTACGACAAATTTGTTTTACTCGATAGTTCAAATTCATCACCGGAACGTAATTACAAGTAATTGTAAATGCTCGATGAAGAAAAAAATAATTACGGACAATTATAATTCAATTGGATTCTTAGTCGAATCTTATGCTAATCTACGACCTTTCCCCGACAAGTTTCTACTTGTCTCCGACCCTTGAATTATTCTCAAACGTTATATATAATTGACGAAAATTGTTCTTTACTTTGCTTAACTTTCTCTAAGCGAATAATTTCAACAACGATCTCCTCCTCCGGCCCTCTCTCCCGCTCTCTCCTTCTCTATATACACGTACATATCGATAGTAAATTATCAAATCATCAATTTTTATGACTAGACAAATTACACGGGGGCACACACACACAGACGCGCGCGCGCGAAATTTCAATAAATCAGCAGAAAGTTATTTTGCATAAGAAAACTACTCGATAACGGTTTCCTTTAGTCTTAAGCTATTCTGGAATACTCATTGGCGATTCAACTTTTTGGCCCGAAGTAAGCTTTAACGTTATATTAGCGATATAATTCGTGTAAGTTGCAAGTGCAGATTACTTTTACAGGATAAATATGTGCGCAGGGATTGAGTCGCGATCAGGTCGAAGAGAAATAGAGATAGGCTTCTCTCTAGGGTTTCGGGAAGATTTTATTTAAAAAGTAGTTCCGAACAGGATATGAATCCCGTCGACTTTGTGGTAATAACTAGTTTGATTAGGAGGCAGTGGACGAGTGACAAGAAAATGAAGACAAGAAATGAATAACTATACTCCAGAAACGCATCGGGCCAACAAACAATGTATAACAACGCTATGAGTAATTATAGAATTATAGCATTAATTGCACTCGAGTAAAGAAGAGGGTGCCGTGTAAGAGTTGGGGATGTGGAGGGGGGGGGAGATAGGCGCTGGACTTTATTAAGTAAATGGCACGGCTCTCGAGATGAATCTCACTTCAATATTTTTTCCCCCGCCTCGGCCAATCCTCGTTCACATTCGCTAGACGACGCGCTCCTACGATTTGTTTAAGTTACGGCAAATTATGCAAATGGGACGGTAATTACGTCGAGTCGCTCATTGTAGCGGCAATATGGAGCGGAAGGGCGTAGGAGACAATTAGACGAGGAACGCGTAACGGACTCTTCAGTTCTACGTAATTCTTGCGTAAGGTCGCATTATCTGCCATTCGAGAGCATTATTCTTCCCGATGATGTAGGGACGCGCGCATCAGCTCACCTCGCTTTCCATAAACGGACAGAGAAATGATAGAGAGAGAGAGAGAGAGAGAGATCGACGCCATGACGATGTAGCACCCTTTTATACGATCTGCGTCTAAATTATTCTAATTTAGCGAGGCCTTAAACGCACTTATTACTTGCTACACGTTGAGAAACTCCAGGAGTTTTGTTAGATTATTAAGACGGAATTGTGAAAAACAATGCGTCACTCGAACCTTGATGATTATGGACATTTCGAGAAAAGAAAGTGCCTGCATTACGGGATTTCCCAACTAATGAGTAAAAGATTCTGAAAAAGTCGATTTATTATACGATAAGAGAAGAAGAGGAGCAAGTGAATAATTTAGAATGAATCGATACGAGCTTCCGGCCATACCATAAACAGTACCGACGATGGCTCACCATTACAGTTACGCTCAATGGCATTTTTTTTTTTTTTTTTTTTTTATGGCAAGCTAATTGTGCAAGAGTCGCTCATTCGATTGCCGGTGAGGAATAATGCGTCTGGTTAGATAAAAGGCAACAGGTTTTTCACTAGGTCATCGGCACTTTCTTCATCGGCTACCGTAACGTCATCGACTCGATTCTATGCGCGCCAGATGATCGAGGCAAAAAAAAAAAAAGGCTTCCTTTGCCTGCAGCATTTGTCCGTCAGGCTCATACGACCGCGAGGGGCAATTAACGGATCTGTCGAGAGCACGTCCACGTATGCGCGGCTGGCTCCCCTTTGGCTCCCCTTTGGCTCCCCTTGAGTCCTTGGGACCTCGGTTGCTAGGAAGGACGATCATGGATGCGGGCGCAGCCGTCGATACGCGCGTGACTCGCACGCTAAAGGATCCCCCCCCCCCACCCCCAGAGACGCGCACCGATAGAGGGATATGCCTTTACACGCGTCCGGAGCCCGTAGAGAGGGCGAGGGGGGGAGGGGGGATTATGACGCGAGGCCTCTTACCAGGAGCTTGCGGTCTCGGCTCCCGAAAACGCTCGCTAAGAACGACGAGCCTCGGTCTCTCGTGGGAAATGGGGCCGTGGGTAGGGGGTGGGAGATACGTGCGATGACGCTCGTAAAATTATCTCCTGACTGGTCCATTACAAACATCCGACTCCCTTGCCATTAACTGTAAAACACATCTTCATCACAAGTAATAACGGCTACAGTTAAGATGAAAATTTACGCCAAATTTCCGAGACGCTTGTATTGAACGAGCGTCTAATAAAACACGTAGACGTATGGGTGCGCGGAGGTTCGCGTTATGGGAGAAAGTGCGAAATCGACGCGCGACTCGGTTTTTCGCTAAAAATGCTTGTTTTTTTTTTTTTTTTTTTTTTTTGTTTTCTGTTGGGTCGCCGGGTGCCTTCGGTTATGCAACTTTCGGCTTGACGCGTTTTCTAACGCCCTTGAACTAATGGAGCACTTGAAAATAGGAAATGGAAATAGTATGTCGGACTTTAGTAGTCGGCAGTGCGATTCGATGTTTCCCACCTAACAACTGAAATTTCCAAGTTCGTCCGAAGAGAGCTGCAGAAGGGAAAGGGGATGGGGCAATTTCAGTCGTAAACAAAGGGTCTCGTCTCGGTACCGACTTTGATCAGAACTTCTGTCAGCCGCGTGGGCGAGGGGTTGGGTGGGGTGGAGGGTGGGGGTCGAGAAGAGGCTACCGGGGAGCCCGAGAGATTCACACGCGCGGAGTAGAGTTTCGTCGTCTGGTCCATTCGGCGCTTCGACTTACCCTAATTTTGTTACGTCTTTAGCTCGATTGTCCTCTCCCTACTACTCGGCCACTGCATTTTAAATCCGCTTAAAAGCGCTCTCCCACACTTCGTTTCCTTCTTTGTCAACTGCGATGACGTTTAAAGAGTTACAGCTTCTACAGGCACGCGCAGTCTTTAACCGTCAAAAGGGTGAATCTTTTAATTTTAAATCGAATGTTATTTTTACACAAATTACAATTTCTATCCAATTAACGTGGATCGGTATCATTCCATTCCATTCCATAATCTATGACATTTAATCTAATGACATTTATAATCTTGAGCTCGCGGTGGTCGGACGAGCTACAACTTCGTGTAAATATGAAAAAGTATTTTTACGCGGGCGTCTGGAATTTTCCATATAATTCTCTAGCAGACGACGATGGAGAGCGGGAAAGCGGAAGTAACGTGGAAGCCGAGGAAGCATAAATAATATGGCTGAGCAAGGGGTCAGACGAATTAATAATCGAATGGACAACGGTCCTGTTATTCCCTACATTTATTGGCCCGTTAGCGTTAGATTATAGTACCATCTGACCGCGACGGCCATTCGTCACTTGCAATTGTATTCCCGGCTCCGTTAATAATAATACACACTGGGGAAAAATTAAAATCTGGAAGGAAAGGAGGGGGAGGCTCCGAAAATCGCTCCCTCTTCCCTCTTTTCTGGACGTGGGAAATCCTCGGCTCCCCTCCGGACATCGTATTCGCGTATTTATTAATGCTTAGGGAGGATGATCGGCGGCAGGATAAATTGGCGCGTTTGTTCGAATAATCTGAATATTTGATTAAAGCGGAGATCGCGCCTTTATTTATACGTTAACGAAGCTCGAATTAACGGCGACGACGACGACGACGACGACGACGTTTCGGGAAATGCGTGAATTGGTCAATCTTTTGGTTATTGGGGCGAGACACCTTGGGCAGCCTCGTCCCTTTTTCCTTTTGACGAACGTCGTTATTCAAATCTCGCACGGCAGCTTGCATCTCCCCTCCCCCCCGTCGGAGCGTAACGGAATGATTATTGATGCGGTGAAACGAGCGTCGTTAATACCGAATGCGGTGTCGGCCGCGCGTTCCCGAATCATTAAGGGCACGCGGCCTCCATACCTCCTAACCCCCCACCGCCGCTACCACCACCACCGCCACCACCACCAGCCCCGCTCCACTTCACCCCGCGCATTCATTACCGAAATTCAATTCTAGACAAAGTGAATTTTCCAGCCTCGGGCATGAATATTTTTGCCCCCACCCGCGATTTTTACTCGTAAAGCACATTTAGCTCGTCCGCATTCCGATCGAATAAGTAAGGGTTAGCGGATTCGGCCTATAGCGGGAGCCTGATTTCCCAATTAGCTTTACTAAAACTTCGGAATTACGCCTGATAAATACGATTTCTATGTAAATCTCGTCATCACGATATTACCGACTTATGAGATTAAATGGCTAGGATTGTGCGAGGGATCCAAGACAATCCGTAATCACAATGGCCTCGAGTGCTATTGAACTAAAAATACCTTTTTTACAGCAATGGCTTTCTTCGGCATCGGCGTTTGTTATAAGTTTAACGGATAAGTAAGCCTTGGTTCGAAAGATCGCCAAAAATCAGGTTTAAGAATACCGAAGACGTATTCACATGCCGTTTATATATTACGTGGCGATTACTGTTACTGCCACGATAATGCCACGATAATCTTCTTAAGTTAATAAACTCGTTGGGTATTTTAATACCTAAGATGCCAATCGAGTGGCTACATAATTCACTTTATATTTGAAAAAATAAGACGAATAGAGAAGGTTTTCGAGTTTGCCGGTCGTTAATATGCCAGCTCTTCTGCGATCCAAGTTTTTAAAAAGTTCCTTCGCTCCCGAGGATCGAGACTTGTCTTATTTAGCTAATTTTTTTCTTCTCCTTCTTCCTCTTCTTCTTCTTCTTATTTCGTTAAAGCTCTTCTCTGCAGTCGCGTGCCATTAAATTGCGCGGTGTATTTCATTCTGTTTTGCCGGTCTACACGGCCAAGATCTAATGAAAAAGCACGGCTCCTCCGTAATTCATTGCTCAAGTAGATAACAAGCTTGAGTAAATCGCTCTAAGCTTTTTAACGAGTAATTGGGCCGATTTAAATGAAATCGACATGTTTTAAAGTACTCGGTGCGAGCCTCTACCCCCACGCCCCACGACCGCCTCCCTCGCTCTCTCGCACCGCACGTGACTTCAATACAATTGTCTTTGGAAAATCAACGATACCCGAACGATACCCGAGGGAAACGGAACAACTTTCAGGAAGGACCGATACTTTTAATCGCAAAATAAATCCCAAGAAAATGTCTTCATTACATATTCTATATATTTATGGATAAATTAAGACTTTATTAATAGATGTCGAGCCTTGTCCCGAGCCTTGTCTCGAGCAGGGAGCTCTTTTATAAGCTCTTGCATAGAGAATAATAAGGCAACGATGAGCTTTGTGCATCGACTCTAACGGGTGCCGTTAATTTTGTTTGTTTTAAAGCTGCTTAATAATTTCAGGCTATCGATTATTACTCTGTCGAGAATAATAATGCAGAATTCGATACGAGAGATTTCATAATCAACCGGATTTTCAAATCCAGTAACGTTATTTCATATTTTATGCGCTGCATTGTCGTGATAATCGATTATCGGCAAATTACTTTGAGTGCTATGTTTTTCGCCTGTATTCTTATTAACGACAAGGACCAAAGTGTATATTAATAACGGTGTGGTTTATGGCCGAGGATGGAAAATCCGCTTAATGAATAATTTTAAAATCATACAGGAGCTCACAGGCCAAGGAATTATTCGATAACTCTCTCTCTCTCTCTCTCTCTCACTTACTGCCTGTCTGTCCGTCTGTCAAAGTCGTGAAAATTTCAAAAGCTCTGACTTTTATCTTAAAGTCAGAGAATTTAGGGTGAGAATTTTAAGTTTTACGAGCCGATGGTACATGGCAGTATGCGGTCTATATATTGATATCGCACGTTTTCCAAAGCTTTTTCGCGTATCGTAGGGAGTTTAAAAAAACTTTGAGAAAATGGATATGCACGAGCGGTTACGAAAAAAAAAATGTGCTTAAAGAACGAATGGATTCATTGCAATCGAAAAAGGCTTGCCGGGTGTTAAAAAATTACGGCCTGCTAAATGAGAAATGAGAAATTGCCTGATCAGAAAATTTCCATACGCAAATAGTCGGAAGAATGACTGGTATTATCGCCGGCCTCGGCGAGTACATATTGAGAATTCGAGGGCTCGACCGACGCGGACGCCCGAATCCGATAACAAATTCAAATGCACCCTGGCCGAGCAAAGCCTCCGTTGTGATGAGCATTTTCTTTTTTTTTTTTTTTTATTTTTGACATTTTCGAAGTGAATAGCACAGAGGGCCGAGCGCGAATTAAATCGTCGATAAATCGTGAAAAGAGTCGAGGGGTCCGAGATTTTTCCTCCGCGGAGCTTCCCGGGGCCGATCGGGGCTTTTCATCCCCTCCGGGTGGGACACCCGATATGTACGCGCGTATACGTATACGTATGCGTATATTCTGGTTGGGGCTGCTAGCCCAGGGGACGAGGCCTGGAAAGCCAACGGATTACGGCCCGCGCCCTTATCGAGAGACAGGCCTACCAACTCCCCAGCGGTCGTTGGACTTGGATTACGGTCGCGCAAATAGTTACCGAGGAGTCGCTCCACTCGACGATTTTCGATCCCCGCCCCGACCAGCCCCGGGAGTAAATAATCACCCTTATACTCGATACTTTTTTAAAATAACTCTTTATTCCAGGGAGTCCAGACTCCTTGAGATTACATCACTTAAAGCTTTATTTAGCCTGGCTTACTTGTAAATCCTCTCGATAAATTTCTTTATTTTCAGGGAATATTACTGGAATTATAAGTACTGGAGCTGGGCAAAGGCTTTATTAATTAGACTCACAGAGTGAGAGAGGCGCATTTGAGAGACTGAACGTACAAGTGCAGTAAAAATCTAATTGTATTGAGTGAGACTGAATCACAAGATGGCCGAGTTGGAACGTTCGCGTTGGAATCGCTCACGCGTCGTTATTCCGAAATGGTCAGCGTTAGAAATGACGTGGCAGCAGATCATCAAGGCCCGTCGACGCACCACTGACATCCGCTTCCGCGTTTCCTTTCCGCGGGAATAATCCGCTTATTACGCGTCCAGATAAAATGTTTGAGGCTAGAGTGAGATTATTTCGGAAATTGATTTGTAATTTAGATGAGATTCTAACGTATTAAGCTAATACTCTCGATTCTACTAACTATGCAAAATTACAAAATTATCGCGACGTTTCGTCCCTTAAGCTCGTCGACATTACCGAACCATATATAATTATAATTATATAAAAAAAGAAAAAAAAAACAACTTTTGTATGTACATATATACGTATACATAAACAAATTGTAAAAAATATTCTTTTATGTTTCAGGTGAGTTGGAGGAATGATTATGCCCCCTGACTATCATCTATTCGAGGGAATCGCGGTAATTATTACAGATGCATTCAAACGATAGACATTTCTTACTGCCGCACTTCGTATATCATTGAATACCAGACGACCATATCAACGTCCCCTGTTATAATGAATTTACCACGCGTTTTATAGAAAATGAATCTTTTTGCCCGGGATACGCACATGGGGATAAAGAGCGAATTTTTAAACAAATTATTGGCTGCAAAGGCTGCGGTGATGCCGCGAGAACGTTTTCCCGCGGAAAATAATAAAATTTCAAGCGGCCATTTTAATTTGAGATTGATGAAACCATTGGTCTCTGCGCTCGGGGATGAGCTTGTCGGCGGATCGAGGGTTATGAGGGAGTGGAGCGTTTTACGCTCGGAATCGAGTTTTCCGGCGCGTTAATAAATTGGGAAATCGATCGTCTGCCAGCAGAGAGAGAGAGAGAGAGAGAGAGAGAGAGAGAGACCCTCGCGGAGACAATGCGATATTGCCGTCCGAGACAGCGGGGAAGAAAATGGGCGATTGAGCGGCGCGCAAAGTTTTCCCAACAAAGTAGATCGAACATTTTTCGAGCCAAGCCAAGCTCGGATTGTCGGCCGATACTAATTCATCGTTTGCCAATGACTCCCACTTTTGTCATTTCACAAGATAAATAATCAGTGCCGGGCCCCCCCCCCACCCGCTCCCCGTCCTCGTAAAAGAATGTATATATATATATATATATATATATATTCTTTTAATTATTGAAGCCGAGGTAAAGGGGTGTAACACGCTCGCGTTTCATGACCGACTGTATTTCATGCAAAAAAACAATTTTTTATTTAAAAAAAAAAAAAAAAAATTTCCTTTCGCACGTTCACTAATTGAAAAACAATATTTCCATATTAAATCGCCCCGAGCCTTTAAATTCGCTCCAATTATTTATTCAAATACGGTATTCCGCCGTACTGACACCCCCGCCCCCGCCCCGCGTAAGGCAGACGAACGTTAATGCGAGGATTAATGTTTTTAAGAGGACAAGAGGTCGGCCGTGCATATAATAAAGTATAATGTAAAATCGTGAAGCTAATAGGCCGGATCTGTGGCGGCTGGTTGGTTTCGGCGCAGTCGATAAGCGAGCGAATCAATCAAGATAATCACAGTGATGAGCCGTCGACGGAAAATGAGTGACGTACAGCGACATAAAGAAGAAGAAGCGCCTAATGAAAAAGAGCATTAATGCAGTGCTAAATAAGTAAAATCGGCGATCAATTCCGTGATCACGAAGAGCCCCGATTCTCGACAGATCGCAGCGACTACGATCCCCTTTGCCTCTCTCTCTCTCTCTCTCTCTCTCTCACTCCACGCCGCGCGGGCGCGCGCGCGCGCGCTTCCCTACACCCAGATGGGCATAAAATTTTTATTGCATCTTGGTGGCTATTCGAGACTTCAAAGGGCTCAATTACGGGGCACAGCGGGCCGCTCGCCGTCACCCTGGAAATTAAATTCCGAACCGCTGGCTGGCTGGTTGGCTGGCTGGCTGGTCGGCCGCTCTTTCGGCCGCTCGGTCGCTCAGCCCTACCCCCTACCACCTACCACCTACCCCCTCCCGCCCCATCCCTTTGTCGCCGGCAGTGACAAAAAGTCGAGGTATCTTTAGGAAAGGGCGGGCGGGCGGGCGGGCGCTTTTATCGCGCACGCGTCGTTATACGAAGGAAGCTTAGGAAAAGTTCTCCTCGCAATTAAACGCATACGTTGTGCGCTGGACGAGGCCAGTCGATTTGTCGCGCCGCATTAAATTCTCATGCCCTACGCCAACCCCGCCCCTCCAAAACCGTTTAATTTTATCGGCTCTCATTCTATCTCGGCTTGTCTTTGACTGATGTATCTCGTATCTTGAGCCCGGCTATGCCGATACGCATTATCGTTGACTCTGACCGCCAGCGGCATGATCGCCAGTGCATTTAAAACGGTAACAATAACAACTAATGACTAACAATATTTACATTGGTTATTCGTCCTCTGAGAGAAAATTCACTGACTGCAGCTCACTTTTTATTTTTGACAACCGAAACAACACATTCCTCTATCTCTATGAAAATTCGTTCGTTCAAGTGAGAGGCTCCTGCTCTGCCGATGCTCCGACTCGACAATTCTAAGAGGCTGCCACCTCCTCCTCTACATATATATATATATATATATATATATACATTTGAAAATATCTTTTGAACAAATTACGGAGAATCTTATGTGAATAGATAATTTGTGCGATGAAGCGGATGCGAACGAGGAGATTCTCGCCGTTGCTTATATTGTTGGTTTGAAAGAAAAAGCTCATGCATTAACCGCGGAAAGAGGGATCATTGTGTATTGTATGGCGTGCGGGGGTGGGGAGGGTGGCGGGGAGAGAAGAGCAGGAGGCACTCGTTAAATTATCTCTGGGCTTCGTTGCCGACAGTCAGTTATACACTTTTTATCGCGAAAACGAGCAATAATAAACGCTAATGGTTTTTTTTTTTATTATATAATTTGTAGATAAAACAATTGCTTTATTATTAAAGTAAAAACAATGGGGATTTTGTAGCCACATAAAGATAAATAGTTTTTAAATCCAACAACGGAGCAACGACTCTGTCCAACTCTCGCACTCGGTCCAACTAATTAACTAACTAATTTATGCTCCCAGAAATAATCATTATCAGCGAAGCTGCAACAGAGAGTTGAAAAATTATATTTAAACGGTAATGCACGTGACCGGTGGACAATTTACAATTCGACTAATGAGAATATAATATTATCATCGACTTTATATAATATCAAGACGTATAATTAATGACGTGTATTTTTTTATAATAATGCTATTAATCATATTGGATGGATGAATGACGCACGCGCGCCCAGTGTTTTTATATTACAATTACATTCTCTATGCGTTAAAAAGTAAATATACATATATATATATATAGTATTACGTGCATGTGAAGGAAGGGACGCAAAGACGTAAATATGTACGTACCACAGCCCCCACAACCCTCCTCCCACGTACCAACCTATCGCTGAGAGAAAATCTCGCGCGCGAAGAAGAAAGGAGGAAAGAGAGACACCCCCACCCACACCACGTACGAACTACGCAACCAACGACAAACAAATAGAAAGAAAAAATAAGAGAAGCATCACATATTTTTCCTTTTTTATAGATAAAGAAACACGATGATGACGACGACCAATTGTTATTGTTAAGATATGCCATATGCCATATGCCAATTATGAGGTAGATCGCTTCACTAGGTCGCTTGAAAAAGTAGTTCAAACGTCCACAGGACGACCTGTACCCCGTCAAAAATAGGTTCGCTTGTAACTATAGCATTGCTAAGCGTCACCAAAGCCACATATTTTCCTTACTCATTAGTTTAAGGCACGAAGTCTGCCGCCCAGTCCCTGCTTACTTATAGTCCCGACGTGGTGCTCTCGCTTGCGCTTTCGAGGAACGGCTGCCCGGACACCTAGCGGCCGCGCCAACAAATACATCGCCCGCTAGATTCGAACGCAGTCGGCCGCTACGTACGTCGTTCTCATTATCCAGTACCGCACAGTACCGCGCCCTTCCCCTTCCCCTTCCCCTTGTCGACGGGTGCAATAAACGCGCCTTAATTATTCACGATTTCCAACAACATTTATATCCCGCGAGCAATAACCAACAATAATTACAGTCAGCCATCGAATTCTACGTATTTCAAACGCCAACAATAGATCACGACTTTGACTTTATTAAACTGTATATACAAATATATACAAGTTGGAGTAAAACTGATTTTCCGCTTTAATGAGTTATATCTTCTCTTCTAATCCAATTCATTAACGAATCGGTCGTAATTGTGCAGATTTTTTAATCCTCAAGTTGTAATTGCGTGGGTATAAACTTTATTTTATACATACATATATGTATATATATATAATCTGCTATTAAAGAAAATTACGTGCATCCACTTGTTTTTCGTTCCATTCTAATATTATTATTATTTTTATTATTATTATTCGATCATTTTAGCTTAATGTACACTAACTTATTTATTCAATTCAAATTGAAAAAGTTGAGACGTAAAAATTACTTGTATTAAAAAGTTAGACGCATTAGTATTCTTGCATTAATCATTATCTTCTAAAAATTTTACAGCACAGAGAGAGAATGAGAGGGGGGGGGGACTTTAAAAGAAATTTTTGTTTACCACACTATAAAATACGTACAAACAGGTTAAATGTTATGATTTACAAGACTCAGTATTTATTGAATTTTATTACGGATATTACATATGATTTATGAAATTGAATTAATTAATTTAATGGCAACTGTTCATACGTAATTTTCAATTAAAGATGCATTACGGGTAGTATTGGGAATAATATTGACTGTATTTATCGGAGATGAAATATCTGTCGAATAAATACGAGCATGAAATAAAAGCTAAGCTTCTTGTTTTTCTTCCGTTTAAAAAAATTGTAAAATCATTAATTATCCTTTGATACTTTGATAAAGCGATTCTATGCTCTTCTGCGCAGACTCCATTTTATTGTATGGAGTAAATATTCCTGTTTACGAGCCCAATCGAGCGTTCCGAACGTTCTCAGTCTATACATTAGATCGGATTTTATTTTACTAAAACATTTACTCAATCACTATAGAAATAAAAGCAAAGTTTGAGCTTAAACTTAAAAGCCTTTATCCCTGCAATTTCATTTTCAAGGTATTTTCTTCTGACGAGACATCCTTCTTTTAATGCGAATTATTATGAAAATCACGTGGACGACGTGCATTCGCAACTGCAGTTACGTAAAAGTAAACAGCAGAATTATGAAAAAAAAAAAATTTTCATTGAAGGTCGAATAGGACACGGACATTATTGTAGTTTCGGACTAAAGCAGGAATGAACAAATGTTTATTCTCTACTTATAATTAGAGTCTGTTCTTGATTATGACGTTTGAAAGTGCAGTATTACAGGGGTCCGAGACCGTATCGAATTCACTCGTCCCTTCGAGTGAGCCTCGCAGCGACCGCGTGCGAACGTTCGACCATCGAGCTTTTTTCGCCGCATCCCCTTCGTGTCTCCTCGTCTGGAAGACCTGTTACACACTCGTAGGGAGGTAGAGGACCGGCGTCACATGCGCTCCCGTAATTGCATAACCGCCTATGTGCAGCGATGCACTCGCGCTAACAAAGTCAGACGCGCGTGCCTCCAAGCCAAAAGGGTCTCCTCCTTCATTCGCCTTTGCGTTACGTGTACTCGCTCACCCTCCTCCCCGCCCCCCCCAATCCCCTCTCGACATTTCGCCACCCCCTCAATCCATCTCACACTTGCTTGCTTGCTTGCTTGCTTACTGAGGCCTCACGCAGTTTTACTAATGTAATTGACAAAAGTCGAGATTTTCCTTTATTTCGGAATTGTTTATGAGATTTAACGAATTCAATTAGTCGAGCCTTTATCTGCCTGTTAATACATTCACGTCTAACGACTCGGCCAAACGGATTTTACCCTCATTTATTTATATGACAAATTCATCGCTAAAACAATTCATAATATGGAAATTTTGCAGCGCGCGCCTGTATTACCAATGAGCTCGTACCCGTCGCCGTTCTTCCGATTATCCTATTATTTAATTAAACTTTACGCATTCCGTTGTTTTTCACCACAACGATACTCCCCTACGGCTGATTATGCAAACAATCCGAATATTCATTTTAATGCGCATTTCGAAATAGTTTTAAAAAATATCGAACTTGTCTTCTCTGAATAGAAAATTTCATAGCATTCCAGTGCACTCCTCCCTCCCCTTCATACCTAAAAGAAAGTAGTAGTATATTTTTCTGCCGCGGACCGTGCTAAATCTCGCAATATATGAGACGTCTCGTGTACCAATTTAAATTCTTTAGACAAAACTCATAACTCGTAATAACACGAAAATATTAATATTATTTTATTTGAGCGGCGTAAAGTTCCGGGATTCAAGGCGGATAATGTAATTTTTATACCCGTTTCAAATAAAATTTTGCTTGACAATTTTCAGAGTCGCTCGGAGAAGCCATTCCTTCTATCCATTTAAAAAGAAAATGCAATTCCGCTCCTCCACCCCCCTCCCCTTAACCCCCGATAACCCCCTTTCACCCTTCCCACCCACCTCCCCTTGGTAAAGCTTATGGCGGCTGAGTAATTTCGTTAATTTCGCTTAGATAAGACGCCTTCGATGGAGGAAGTGCTTCCCTTCGCCTTATAACGCGAACGGACAAAGTAAATCATCCTTCCAGAAAAGTCGAATATTTTCAGTCGGTTCCAGTCAATTGCAGAAGCGAAACAATTTCTTTTATCTCTCGGCGGCCCGAATCGGTCGAGCGAGCCGATAAAAAAAAAAAAAGAAAAAAAAAAGAAGAATAAGAATAAGAGTAAGACGAAGCAGAAGGTAAAAAAAAGGAAGTGAAAAGAAGTAAAAAGGAAAATGGAGAAAAGAGAAAAAGCCAGTCCAGGCCGCGGCGCTCATTATTTACGGCTTCAGCCGCACTTCCGCAACTTATCTGGCCGCTTTGTCTCGTAAGTAGGCGAGCGGGGTACGCGGAATCCGTGCTGGGTGACGGTGGGACGGCGGGAGGATTGGATGACGGGGCGGGGGTGGGGAGTACACGCGAGCTCGGAGGGTAGTCGTGATTGAGGAGGCCTCGCTCCGGCTTTCGCCATTGTACCTTACTTAGTGCAAAAATTCGCACTGAATCGTCTAACGGCGTATAATGCTTTACGGCGGCGTACTGGAATGTTTCGGGATCGCATCGAAGGTAGAGGACCGATAGAGTATAATACCGGTAGAGGCGTCGGGCGGTGAAGGACGAAGTGGAGGAGGAGGGTAGGGGGAGGAGGAGGATTATTATACCACTGCCGCGATAATGCGCCTTTGCAAATCAGAAGCCGTGGCAACTCGTGGCCACAGTCCTCGTAATTCTCCACGTTAATTATCTCCTTGGCATACGATCCTTTCGATTGATTTCTCCTTCAATTTCTGTTCCCTTACGTTCATTACGAATCAATACTATTATTTTACTTTCTTTTTTTGTTTTTTGTATTTTTTTGTATTTTTTTTTTTTTTTTTTTAAATCAATCACCGGGGATTTAGTGCTACTCGTGCGCACACGTAGTTTTTCCATAAGCGGTTACATATATATATAATTTATTGATCGACGAATTGATATTAATCCGAACTCTCTGTAATATCAATGCAATAATTATCTATATGTTTACTTACATTTATTTTCGATGATGTGCGCTAATGCAACGCATGTTCTGCATATCAATTACGAAGTCACTGGATATTGAATGGCCAATGAAAACTTTTGTCTATAACAACTGCTTATTGTTCCTTTCAACTAAAAAGACACATAAATTAAGAAATGCATTACTTTACTTACACGGCGTTAATTAGTTGGTAATGCGAATACAGATTAAATGGACAAGAGTTTCTTTATTAAAAGGGGAAAAAAAAAAAAAAAAAAAAAAAAAAAAAAAAATTCGCGCATGGGTAGTTTTTTTCTCTTTTATATTTTTTGTAATCGTCACATGTATCACGTGTACCGGCACATATCCACCATCGTGGAAGCCCCGTCTCAGCAAAGGGTCCTTCCTCTTTTAATCAGGATGCTCAACCGAATTTACATAGTTTTACGTTAAAAGCAAGTTGCGCAAAAAGGAAATTGGTCATGAGCGCGAGGGCGCGAGCCTGTTTCTAAATATCTTTGTGTGGATGGGTGGGCCTACACAACTGCAAATATGAAAACGTGGATGAAGATGGGAGCCAGGAGAGAGCGTAGGGATGAGCATTGAGCGTGGCGGCGACGAAGAGGGTGGGAGGAGAGACGGAGTCGGCACGGCTGAATGCGCTCGAGGGCGTCTGCTCTCTCCCTCTCAGGCAGCCCCACGAGGGACGAGGATGATGAGCCTTGGAGGGTGGAGGAGCCAGCCGTAGGCTGCGTAGGGGCTGCGTAGGGGCTGCGTAGGGGCTGCGTAGGGACTGCGCTATCGATTGCCAACAACGGCAACCCTAAGCCGCGCACCCCAGTCTCCACGGATGGACCGGAGCAAAGAGCCACCCTTGTAACGTCGATCGATACCACCTCCTCCTCCTCCTACTCCTACTCCTCCTCCTCCTCCTCCTCCTCTTACTACTCCTTGCTCCTCGCCCCGCCCCTCAAAATCCAAGCCGACCGCGCGGTCTTTCTCTCTAGACTACGCTGCCGAGGTCCGCGTTTCCTTCGCCGACTGCCCCAGGGGCAAGGAACCTAAAAACTGACGTCCGCTGCACCTCCTGGAGGACACAGCGCACGCGCGCTCGAGCCGAATGACAATAAACTAAAGCGAAGCGACAGCTAAATGAGAAAGAGAAAGTGTGATTTATAGGCTCGCGGTACGTGCAGCCACCTGATCGATTGCTTGCACTAGAGTTAGAGCCAAGGGAGAGCAGAGCATCCGTGTAAATATGACTAAAGGTCGGGCGACCATCGGTACTGAAGGAGCAATTACTTCGTGCATAGCCGGACTATGCGGCTTATTACCTTCGGTCACCTGACCTGTAAAATAGAATTACATTACCAAAGCTCATTAATTATTTAGTATGATTGGGGATTAGATTGATTTTTCATTCGTAGATCGTAGCCAGCCACTGAACCGAGGCTACTGGAACCGAAGCATTGGCTTACGATCTATTAGGCTCTACCCGACCTCTTCGTAATGTCGAGGCTGTTTTTCGAATCGAATTTCGCTCCTGTCGCACCGCGAAATCCTTCTCTTGACCATCGGTGTTCCTCATATCCGTCATCCCCAATTGCAATAAATGCTCGAGGAATTTGAAAAATTTTAGTACCGATCTCATGTCGCTCAAATATATCATTATTATTATTATTGATATTATTAATAATTTCCGTCAGTAAGAAAGCGCGGGCACGTACAAGAATAACCGATGAGTTTAATTTGAACTTTAGAGGGCGGATTATCTTAATGTTTGAGTTAAATTCGAGTATTCCCATTGATAGTAGAAGTTCGGGCGGCTCGCAATTATCGCTAATGCCGTTAATTAGGTAAATTCTTGTCTATTTATTACTCGGTCAAAGTTAATGCTGCCACAAGATTTGCTAGCGAAACAGCATTAACATTGTAATATCCTCAAGTGGTAATCTCATTGAAGGCGATGTTTGCAGTTTCGAAAGCAATTCTCGCTCTTCCTCGAATAGAATGCAAATCAAGCCACCCACGCTTATTACCTCACCACCCCTCACCCACCCCCGTCAACCATCGCGGCCCTAATCGCACTAACTTACCGGCGGTTGATAGATACATGGATTATTTCACGGGGAGCCAAAAGATCCCGCCCATTTCCGCCTTTATCGCATTCGTGTTATTCCGAACAGACCGGAATTTCCTCGCTTTCTTATTTATATATTGATTTATTACCAAATGTTTCGGCTTTATATCCCACTCATTCCGTAAGGATTAAGCGCTTCCGCCGAGGCTGTCGAACCTACGACTAAAGACTGTACTGCTCAACCTTGATGTTTCAAGGGGAGCCGAATCATTCGTCCTGTTCGTTGAATTTCATTTATTATAGTATTCGTCGAGTCCGATGCATTTTTAGAAGCCAAATATTCTATAAAATAACTCAAAGTACAGCGTGAACGTTCACTCTGAGCAATTAATTCGTACTCGAACGATGGAAAGTGCATAAAATAATAACAATTAATCTTACGTAATAAAATATATCCCTCATGTGTTCATTATTCAAAATCCTTCGTAATATTTAATTAAAAGCAGTGCTTCATTAATAGCGGATATTTATTATCAATATTGTTTTATTGCCGTTATAAAAACATTAATTGCAGAATTGAACGTTATAAAATATGATATCGAAGGAGTCTAGTCTTGATATAGTTTTATTAAATATTTCATGTCTCATGGAATGCAGAATGCACGTAGAAAAAATTACTTCGACATATTTTGTACAGTTTTCTCTCTCTCTCTCTCTCTCTCTCTCTCCCCTCTCGCCCCCCCTCTCCATGCCGCCGAAATATTGAGCTTCTGAAAGGAAATGAAGAGAAGCGGCTACGAAATGAAACGAATGGAAAATCGTTAACAATGGACAATTACAATGGTAAATAAGTCCCGTTAGAATAGAAAGCTCTTCTAGATTTTTCTATCGGCATAACTTATTGAGGAGCTATCGATAGAGACGAAGGCTGTGTAGCTCGGAGGATAACTCGGACACTCGCGTTGCCAGGATAATGACGGGCTCGGAATAAGGGAGGAGCTGCGCACTGCTGCGAGATTAGAAGCTTCGCGCTTCTCGCGCAGATGTAATATCAGGAGAGCTCGGATAATTAAGCTCCTCCTCTGGAAGCCTGTCACTCCAAGACATTTCTGCAATCGTATATCAATGAAATCGGACGCTTACACGTAACGCTCCTTGACTCTGGACGGAGAAACGGTCCGACCTGGTGCGAAACTTTCACGGACTTCCCTACCGACTATTCACTCGATAACGAATTCATTCCATTAACCCATAGATCTCTATTTGCTGCTTCACACCTTCCTCGGACCTCGACTCGTCCCCTGTTCTCTCTCTCTCTCTCTCTCTCTCTCACTGCTCTGGCCCTCTCTTCCGATTTACTTTTTCCTTCATTCTAGGGATCACACTGTTTGCCTTTGGATAACGAAGCTTTAAATTTCCTGAGGTTTGAATATTAAATTCAAATAGCTAATAAATTTGTTTCATTGCTGTAATTTAAAATGCAGTACGTGAAAGAATTTTCCTTTTTCAAAACTCTTATCACAAGTAAGCAGTTATTATAGCTCTTATGCCTTGATCGTATTTTTTGTAGTGCACTCGTTGAATATCAATTGGAAATTCTTTACACTTATAGTAAACATATAGTAAACAGTTTTTCGTAATTTACTAAATGTAATTTCTTGATTTACATTTCTTACAAACCATTTTAATTTTAACTAAAAACTATTTAAACGAATTAATAATAAACGCGAATCGCGGTGTCGTTATTAACGCAGATGAATTATTTTGCAAATTTCAGTCAATATTTTATACAGAAAATAGTACGGCCTTCTAACGATCTTTAGACTTTTGTCTCAACAATATCAATTATTATAATTCATAAGTTTACTTACCCTATTTTTTTT
This sequence comes from Ceratosolen fusciceps, assembly GCA_018883505.1. Taxonomy (NCBI): domain Eukaryota; kingdom Metazoa; phylum Arthropoda; class Insecta; order Hymenoptera; family Agaonidae; genus Ceratosolen; species Ceratosolen fusciceps. The sequence continues at coordinate 1,258,248 of RCIC01000012.1, read as the reverse complement.
ATTACACAAAAACGTATGATTTAAACAAAAAAAAAAAAAAAAAAAAAAAAAAAAAAAAAAAAAAGAAAAGAAATCATAAAAACAAATTTGTTACATACGAGGATAAGAAAAGACGCATTTCTTCTACACGAGTGACATGAAATAATGTCAACTTTTATTGAACGAAAAATATCCATATATATATATATATATATATATATGTATATATGGCGCGTGTATGTGCGAGCTCTGCTTTAAAATTAATGGAAAAATGAAAAATGTATATAAAAGAAAATTTTGTCACATTAAGATAAAACCAATAATGATTTTTTTTTTTTTTTTATTTTTTTATTTAACTTTAAATACAAGGAGAAAGATTTTATTTTCTAAAGTCACAGCCCAGCTAAGCTTTATGCATACGTAATTTTTTTTTTATATACATTTCGTCCTCTTATAGTCTTCAAGGGCTTATATAGTTCTCGAGGGAAACTCGTTTGCTCCGGAAGTTCCCTTCATTTTCTCGATTTTCCCCCGTTTCTCTTTTATTTCGTTACAAAGGAATAAACAGACAATGATTCGCGGAGGTAACTATCCTTACTCGCACCACATTTCAATTCTATCGTCAATACATACTTTGCTAAAGTAAATACTTATTCCCAGAATTTTTTGCCTCTCCAGACACGCGTCTGACGCTCGTGACATTGAGAAGAGGCGCAAAGGAGTCGTCATCAATTACCGACAATTTGTGCGTGCGAAAATATAAGAGGCTTTCGCAATCCTTGACGATTTGTATTTTCAATTAAATTGCACGGATTACACAATCTCAGCATAATATGGACAATATTAAAATGATAAAACTTAAACAAAGACAGACGACAAAGAGTCAATATCTGTCGATGTAATAGAATGTCCTTATGTCTTAAAGTAGAGATTTAAGGAGAACCTATTGAATAGTCCCATTCACGAGGCAACAATTGCCATTTGTTAACATGACTCCCAATGAATTGTCATAGTTTAATGAAGTATCGCATAAAGCTCACAAAGAACTTACTCAGACTTGACAAGGGCAACGAATACTTTATATAGCAAGTCCATAGGAGCTCTTACTTATGGGATTCCTCATCATCTCGAAAGGAAATAACAACGGGGGTAACGGCGTTGTTTGTCTAGCGAAAAGCTGAACCTGCAAATACATCGTCCAGATTACGAAGTCTTTTCGACCTAATCCAGAAACATGGATACTCTGGCCTTGGATCATAAACAACTCAAGACCTTCTGTACTTGGCATACCTGCGATAATCCAACGATTAGCAATTAAACGACCCGTGTATCCGCTACCCGACGTCGCTTCTCTTTTTTAATTAGTCAAATTGATCCCGCGACTCTACAGAGACAATGAAAAAGGAAGAACTTTGGCAAAGTTTGTAAAGCAAACACGTTTTTCTCTATAAAGAGCATCTGGCTAAACGGAACTGGCTAAACCCTGGATGTCGTGGGGCCAAGTCGATTGGGGTCACCGCCTCTAATACAAAACAATTCATAAGCGTTGAATAAATCTTTTTATGTTAATTATCTAATTTAGTAATGTACCTTTTCCCCTCGCGACTCCTCGACCAACAGCTTCCTCAATTGATTTAGGAAAAACATTACCTATGATACATGCGCTCCTTCCTTTTTCCATTAGATATATGAAATCACTAAATGGATGAAATATTTCATAACTTGTAACAACAAAGCCAAGATATCACACAAATTAATCACATTATGTAATTTATGGCTCTAATTAATGATCACGATATCTGGGGGGCATTTAAAAAATAAATTACAACTATTAGGAGTTGGCAGTCTCACGTTTTCATATTAATTCCACACACACACACATGTGTTTTCCCTCGCAATGTATGCACTTCTTCAGATCTGATAGAAAATACGTATTAAAAACCTGAATACTGTTTTCTTGTCTCACGTACTAAATGAGAGCTCATGTTTTGACTTAAATAAGCCTTTGTTACGCTTCGACAATACTCATGGTTATTAAATTAAATTATTATGTGAATGTGAAAAAATAACTTCATATCTTCAATATACTTCCAAGTATAATTGAAATTTTACCGACAAGTCAATTTAAATTAAAAATATCGAATTATATGAAATTATGAAAATTTATTCAATATATATATATATATGTATATATTTGTCTGTATCCTGTACATATTAAATTTTCGCCGTTAAATGCTTTTAGATTACGTATTTTAATATAAATTAGATATTTCATTTTCCATATTAATGCCTCTGTATCATGTGATTCTGATGGAAATAACTGAATTTTTAATACATCTTAACTTCGGCTCGTGAACCTTCTGTGATATTTAAAAGCAATTACTGTTCTATGATTTAAAAATTACAAATTAAATCCAGATACTTTTCAATATTACAATTATTATATTTCATTTAGGGAGTATTAATGTAAGAATATTTTATAAAATTTCTGAAAAACTTTTTAATTCAGTAAAATATATTCATCTTATTTCTCCTTAATATATTTCTTACAGCAAGCAGATAAAAAAGTAATGAATATAATCCATGAGAACGTTGAAATCTAATTGAAAGTATAATAATAATGATTTTTATAAATTTTAATTATGAATGAGTTTATAGCTCTCTCTCTCTCTCTCTCTCTCTATATATATATATATATATATATATATATATAATACCTTAGCTATAAATCAGAATGAGTAAGTAATACTTTCTACGAAATTCAGATGAAATCGAAGGTTAAAACTGTAATACCTGGTAGTAGATTAACTCTTGAATATATGATTAGCGGATCTAACATGATACTTTCATATGCTAATTAAAGCCGTGGTCGGCATGGTGGCTGCCTTTGTAAAACTCCTTATAAATGAGTTATTAACTCATTAGATTGTTTCCCCATTATAATGAAACTAGATTATAACTAAAGGAATCGTGAACTAGACATTAGATCGCTCGATTCTTATGAATAAAACTCAACTCGTGCAACGAAATACGTTAATAATAATAAATAATAATAATAATAAATATAATAAAAATAATAATAAAAATAATTATTATTTTTAACATAGCTTAGTAATATGTGGACTTGTCGTGTGGGTATTACGAGTCCGCGTAAGTGAATTTACTTGTAAGTAAACTGCCATGAAAGTGTTTGCTGGTAAACGTTTGCCGAATGAAAATGTGTCACCAAGGGAATGCATTAATCAGCGGTCGGGATGGTTTTCGGGGGGCTCGGAAGCACATTGATTTTTAGAAATGTAAAAACACTTGAGATTTAAGGACTGCGTTGGGTTGCTGATTTAGCCGGAAAGGTCCCGCATTTTCATGAATTAGCCCGAATGGAAAGCGGAACTCTGACGGGCTAATAAAAACTCGTCCGGTGGAATCGTTAGGCTTAATCGACGAAGATACGAGCGAGTACTGCGGTCTTATCTCCTTACCCCTGCGCATCCCCCTCGCGGCCCGACTGCGGATCGAGCATCAGCTGAATTGTACATATATTTTCTGCTTACGCAACTCGGGCATGAACTTACTTACGAACGAATCCGGCGCCTTTAATCTTAAATTCAATAAACGAACGTTGTCGAAGAACAACAAGCAGGGAGACAACGATAGCGCAACAATAGCGCAACAATAGCGCAACAATAGCGCAACAATAGCGCAACAATAGCGCAACAATAGCGTATTAACCGCTCTATACGTTCATTTTCAAGTAAATCCTAAGCACACGAAGTCCTACGCGTTGCCCACTCTTTCGAATTTTAATTTAAATACACTACTACTCGACTACACTGCTACTGTCTACTTACTTTAGCCGCGTTCGGGGGCTCGATCGATAAGTCTAATTCCGCTATGGATACAATCATATGCATGCATATATACATCATCATATGCAGCAGTGATATTACGTGGTTTACCTTCTCGGAAATATAACTGATTAATCAAGGTGTACCTTGAACGTAGCTACGCCTTCCTGATATATTCATTATAAGATTTTATAACTCTGTCTGTCAGCTTACGTAATCTGTAATATAATCGGAGTATGTATAATGTAGCGGAGACAATACAGTTTTATAACCGAATGATCTATACCAAGCCGCTTTGGCTCTACGTATTTTCTTTACTCGCACAAACCTAATAATGCTCGTGTATAGGAAGGCATTGACAATTACAAATAAATTAATGAAATAAGGAAACAATTGCAAACAAAGTTGAAAATATTGCATTGTCATGGATATCGGGAAGGTTTGGTGAAACAAGGTGAAACAAGGAGAGGAAGCTGCGAGGTTTTGTTATTGTTAATGTTCCTTATACTGGGTTCTCATAGTTTTTTTGAATTGTAACAAGAGGGCATTGTGAGGGATCGGCAAAATTTTCGAGGAAGGCTTATTCGAGGAGAAAAAGTAGGTACACGCCAATGAGGAATGCAGCATCGTTGATTCTCGTTTTTTTTTTTTTTTTTTTTTTTTTTCCTTCCAGATCTAGCGGCGTCGAGTCCGTCCTTCCCTTTTGTTAAAATAACCTCAGTCCCCCAGATTATCTTTACTTCCACGGATTCTAGTCATAAATCGGCCGCTCGGCCGCTCTTTCCTCTTTCACCCTCCCTCCTGCACTATCATCCCAAAGAACCGATCCTCTTCTATTTGCGCTTAAACGCCTTTTCCTTCTTTTCTTACTTCCCGTCCCACTCGCTCTCGATGCCCTCGAGCATTTCATAGGTTTTTCTTTCAGGCTACATCTCCGAGGAATGTAATAAAGGAAAATTTAATTTCTTTTATTTTCAAAATTTATCTTTTACTCTAGACGCATTATATCGGCATATATATGCATATAAATATATTAATTTTCAATAGACATATATATATATATATATATATATATATATATTAATCCCATACTATGCGGTAATATAAATAATATTCAATCGATTGTCCAATTACGCACTATTTAATTGTAATTTCGGTACTCGCTACCTAATAGGTAAACTCTAAGACTAATATTAAATAAATTTGGCCCTCGATAAGTTCCATTGAGACAAATATAATTTATGAAGCGCATTTCTTTTTTGTTGTAAGTCAGCCAACGGTAGGGAAAAATGACATTTCTCTCTGTTATTATTAATAGCTCGAGAAAAATGAGGAAATGAAAAGGTAATAATAGTGATATATTAAGAGAGGGGTGTAGTCGTAAGAGGGATGCGAAATAAAGGGGATGGTGGAGGATTCTTAAATGGGGAAAATAGGAAGGATAATCTGATCGGCAGGACGTGAAGCCTGGAAATAAAAAGACGAGTGGAAAAGCCTATGCGCGCGCGCCTGCTGCGAGCATTCTAGCCGTATATATAAATACGTGTTTATGTATGTGCATCAGGAAGGCTGATATGAATTTGCGGAAAATCCATTGTGGAAAGCGTAATGGGAAAAGCGAGCGAATGAAATTTCAACGAACCGGCGAACCTTAAGCCGAGACTCGAGCGCCGGCAAAAGTTAATGTATTCGATGAGATCGGCGGTGACGCCCCTCGCCCCACCGACGCATTTCCTCCTGAAGGAAATCCGTTTATTAAAATGAAGAAGCTAATTCTGACCCCATGGCATTCCTCATATTTTGACTGTATAATGAAACATTCGAGAGGCTCGTCGTATTTAAATTAATCTTCCTGAATTTCAGGTGATTCATGTCCCTCCCTTCCCCCCCTTCAATGATTCATGTTTATTTTTTCCACTCAATCGGCCCAAAGTTTCGCACTGGAATCCTCCACGCGTACGCACCCGCGCGTACACACACACACACATCAGCCCGGAGCATTTACACGTTTTTTATTTTCAAACACATCGAGCTTTCTTATTATCGTTGACGTGTTTCTTTAAATGTCTCCGCTGTAATTTCGCGTACGGAACGATTAAAACGGTTGAATGAATGGATCATTGCCGCGAAGACAAGCTTACTACCTGTAAAGCCAGACTTTTCGTAATTCTCTCCTTCAAAAAGCAGAGCTTTTTCGAGTCAAAGGAATGTGCCCGAATGAGCGAATTATCTCTTCCTCAACTGAACACGTTCGTAACATAATAATCTGGAGAGGAGCCGCGAATTGCGTCCGGGAGGACCTCCTGTATTTTTGTACTCAAGCTTCATATGACTTGTTCGTTGCTCGAGTTTTGTCACGGCAGGTGCGAAGCTTCAAGAAGTTGGAATTATTATTGAATTACAATTTATAATAAACTTTTTACGGTTCATAAATAATGCTTATATTTGTATCCGTATAAACGCTTTGCAATTAACGGGTACATACATACGTTTATTATTTCTAGTTTTTTCTTTTATCCGTATCTCGTGTGCAAACGTGTGATCCCTCGATCCCTCGATCATATTCCCGGTCAGCAATGCCAGCACGAGGGGTTCGAAGGTACCCAAAACAGCCCGTATTATCAGAAAATTATCCACAAGAATCCCCTTTGGCTGCCGATAATTTTTATTTATGTAAATTAGACTATTTATTTTATTATCCGGTGTCGGTATATTAAATCGGCTGGCACAAGCAAAGTTTTTCCAAATAAGAATTCCACTTTGAAATATTTCAAATTTTCTGGCATTACCGACATTGGGAATTTCAGAGAGATTACAGGCCTAACCCCTATATCTACCTCGATAGTCCTACGTATTCATTTCTGATTACGACGCTAATTACTTTTGTTGCATAAATTATTCCTTTAGCGTTAACGAAGATTAGAGTATGGAACGTTAAAGGATAATAAACAATAAGGGATAATAGCAATAAAGATAAAACTGCATTCATTTCATTCCGATTAGTTTACTCGATTTATCGATTCGTACAAAAGTTTTTCATATTGCTTCAATCGATCCGTTTGAGAAAATATTAAAAACCAAACGACCTGCAATGAAATATGCTTTCATCAATTTATTTTACTTTCTCTCCGTATTTGTGCTAATTAAATAAATAATTTGATATTATTGAAACGGGTGCCAATAGTGGGCATAACAAATAACAGAAAATAAGCATAAGGATAAGAAATAATTGAGGTGGAAATAATTTATTTAGCTGTAAATTATTACATGTAAATTGGAGTTTTAACAAGTCGATGAAAATTTTTTGTTAATTTGTAGTGATTGTGATTGGATGTTGCGGTTTCGTGCCTGAATCCTATGTGAAATTAAGAGCGCAATTGGTAAAAGTAGACTCGTAATGAAGAAATCGTGTTAGCAGTGATTTATATCTGGAAAAAATCTTAATCTTCCGATTGTGCAGGTTGCATATTTGTTCGCGCGTGTCCGTTTGTTTGCTTATATACACAGACGCGCGCGCGCCTAAAGAAAGTGTTTACATTTCTCGGTTTCGTCTTAGCCTATCTTGCGAATGTAGCTTCGCCAATCGCGTAATAAATCTAGAAAGGAGTAGTGGAATGGAATGGCGGCGGGGCGGGGAGGGGGGAGGGAAACGGTACGCGAACGGAGGATTCGCGCGCTCTTGTTGAAAAAAGAAAAACCCTCCCTCCTACCCCCGCCCCTTGCCTAATTCCCCCTAACCCCCGCCGAATCCCCCTTATCCGTCTTTGGAAGTGAGCACGAGTGGATTACACGGGCGGACTCGGCTCGCGGGGATCGAGCTCTCGAATAATAACTTAAACGGCTGCTTTAAGGTGAATGTATTATTCCCACGCCGGGGAGGACGTGGACGGGCAGAGAGTCGTCGTACGGGGGCGATAAAAGTTTTTACGCTCCACGTTTAGTCTCGCACGGGAATTACTGGCAATTGTCAGTTATTCGAAAGCGTCCAGGGTTCGACTCCGGATCCAGGGTTCGACTCCGGGTCCAGGGTTCGACTCTGGGTCCAGGGTTCGACGTAACGTAACCTTGGCGAAGTGAGCCCGATGGATTGATCGGCGCGAGAGAAAAAGACAAAATGCTAAAAAAGACAAAATCCCTCTTTTGTCGCGGACGCAACTTACAAATACAGATAGGAGGGGGGGTTATTGGGGTTGGAGGGGAGGGGACATCTTGGTAGGAGTCGCGGGAGTGTCGTTGCAGGGCCCAGGAAGCCACGCTTTGCATACCAAATCCGTCTAGTTACTCAAGCTCGCGAATCATTGAGGCTCATTCATATGCATCTCAACCACCCGAAGCGTCCCTCTACTCTCCCTATCTCCATCCCACTCTTCCGCTCTGTCCAAGTTAAGCTGTATCGATGTCTCCTTTCCTATCTCGTCCCTTCGCACAGCTCCACCCGGGCCTCCCTCGTCCATTAATTCAGCCACGCAGTCGGTCTAGCGTTGAACTTTAGGCTTTAGAAATTGCCTCTATCCTTGTAGCTCTCAAGTCAAGTCATCCCCCCCACCCCTCCCACCCCTCCCACCCCAACTCCACCTCTGACTTCTGTTTGCCCAGCAATAATATGTTTGATCGAGGAGTGAATTCATAAGGGGGACCATTAAGGATTTAGTCGCGTGCGAACCCGAGGACCATTATTGCCAAAGTAACATCATTTTTATTTCACCGTAACTCGGCAATTACTGCCTTATCCCGGCATATGTTGTTGACAAAGTAGCTACGGACATTCCCTGCTGAGCGAGCGATTGAATTATTAATAGACTTAGTTTATAATTACCTTCATCAGCAATGTACATCGGATAAGCAAAGTGCTTTTTTACTTTGAGCGTCTTTTCAGACATTTTAAAACTTTTTACTCCTCCCCCTTCCCGACTTGCGTTGCCTGCATCTATATTACATATTTTTCGTATTCTTCGTATTCTTCGTCTTGCCGTTGTGATGAAGCTAATTGAATGAGGGATATGGCAATGAAATGCCGTCTCAATCTTAAATAATTATCGCTCTAAAGGTACGTTTTAATTGAGGCCAATCTTTCTAAGGCTACGCACCAATAAATAATATTTAAATTCGAGCACAATTTTTGAAGAATTGCAAAACTCGCAGAGACGTAGAGCGCGCGTAGTTTATTTAAAATACTCGAATCGATCGGTTTCGAAAACCGTCAGTGTACGCGCAAACGCTCACTAGTCCATAAATTAACTACGAACTCTGCTAGTACGAGTGCTTCACACGAGCCGAAAGAATTAAAAAAAAAAAAAGGAGAAGAAAAATTAATTTATACGGAATCTTGACGTTGAACATTCGCTAATGATCAATGAAATACTTGTCTCGCTAAGAATTTCCAATTAACGTATCTCCGAATGCTCCTTATGTTTATCTACCTGATCTATATATCTTTGCAAATTAGTTAACACCCAAGGTACACGTGTTAGTTTTAGTTTCTTTTAAGTTGAGTTTGCGCGGAAGTGACTCCCCGTGTATCTTATCTCGTTAAGGAAAAGTTAGAGAGGAGGGGCTAAATTCACTTAGCCTTTGTCAAAGTTTCGCTTCGACAGGCCAAGAAACGGGAGGGGTTCCTCTCCCTCTTCTTCCTTTCTGTTTTTTTTTTTTTTTTTTTCAAACTCACTGGCACCAGTCTGACGTTGAAAATTTCCATGCAATGGAGCCAGTAGATTTCGTACTCTTGTACATCTTCGATTATAAATTTTGTTAAATGCGACGGAGAGCCTGTGCCACCTGCACATACACGCGCCAGCGACTAAACTCTACTTATGAATTCGTAATTGTACGCATACATTTACTTTTTCGAATTACAAAAAGAAAAAAAAAAAAAAAAAAAAATGAAGCAAAAGTCGCGGTTGTTTATGGTCTCATAAATAAGCTCGCAACAACTGCTTTCAATGTTTGAGGGAAAGTTTTTCTTTTCAATTAAAACACAGGAAAAGATATCGGAAGAATAAATCAAAAAGATTTGGGATTATTAAAATATATGCGGGGGCATGAAAGTTATTGTTATTTAAACTATTCATTATGAATGAATGGATGAACGAATGAATGAATGAATAGAGGGAGGTGAGACAAGTCTTTCTGACTGAAGATGGAATTTCTTATCGAAAGAGAGTTTGACTGTTTCGTAGTATTCCTTGATATTAGATGGGATTGAGCTCAGGCTCGATCGATCAGACGATTAGAATTATTAGAAGCTATGGTTTTATGCATATTTGCACAAGCCACTGATTTTTCGAGTAACAAAGTACCGCTAAGTCAGCATCTCTGCAGTTTGAAAATGAATGACGGTTATCGATGAAGGGCAGAGTAAGAAGAAGAAGAAGATGAAGAAGACGATGATGACGACGATGATGACGAAGACGATGATGAAAAAGTGGAAGCAGATGAGAACGCGTGTCAAGAGCAACGAGGCAGGGTGGCAGGAAGATAAGAGCGGTCGTAAGTCTCGGCGCCATGTAATAACGGACGCGTGGACCGATGCAATGGAAGCTGCGCGAGAGGAGGACAATTCGAAATTATTGAGGTTGTTAGCCCCGCCGCGGCTGCCGAACCGCATGACCGAGAAACCTGTTTATCCACTCGAGCTTCTTCGTCCGAAGCTCGGAGAACGGCCTTCCCGAAGGGCCCCGCTGACTTACTAAAATTAGTATCCCGGCCGGCCACGCTTTTGACACATTTTACTTGCATTCCTCGTTATGGTCCGAGTACACTCTTCTTCTTCTTCATCTTCTTCTTCTTCTTCTTCTTCTTCTTCTTCTTCTTCTTCTGCTTCTTCTTCTTCTTCTTCTTCATTCTCCCGCTCCGATCCCCTTCCCGTTTCCTCCGGAGCCGTACGGTCGCACCCATCCTCCGGCCGACAAAAACTTTTATCCGTCTGAATATCTCGTGGGCTCGTAGCAGATTAAAATTAGACCGGCCTGCGAATGTCTTTGCGCATTTTTGCGCGTATTTTTAACTCGCCGACGCCTCGCTCGCTGATCTCTCTCGCACATTACTCACACTCGATTTACAATATGTCCTCTTCTCTTTCTTTCCATTTCATTTCTTTTCTTTGCCCGTTACCTTTCATTTGCCATACAAGTGCTATTACTCTCAAGCTTGTTAATACGTAAGGGTGTGCGGTAAGGTTACGCGAGATCGAGATTCTTGAATCAACGGACCGACGGGTAATTGAGGCAGGCCTCGGAAGGCAATTCTTTTACAATTCTAACCCTCGTGAAATAAATAAAAACCACTCCCTCCTCCCCGTCCCCTTTCCACCGCCGCCCACATTATTTCATTATAGCGATGAAATTTCATTATATAAGCTGCGCTGTAATGCCCCTTCGCTCTATTTATCCTGGCAGGATGGCCAAGGCTGAGACATCTTCATTTTTTGATATAAATGTTAGATAGCGAGCGAGCAGCGACTCCCGAAGCTAAGCCCCCGAACAAATAATATTAAACTAATTTTAAAGGAAATTGCATCCACGTCATTATTAAACTCACATTCACGATCACGTTAAGCTAAGTAACGAGAAAATAAATAAAAGTCTTTATAAGGTAGAAAAGAAACGGAGGCATCGGTTAAAAACGTTTTTCAAGGTGTAAGGATATTATTACCCCATCTATCCATGCATCTATTTTTTTATTATTAATATTAATATTAATATTATTATATGAAGTTCGTTATATGTAGTACGTGGGGCAGGAGGGCCCTATTGTCGAGTCCCATAAGAGGGAAGATTTTCTTTTTATTTATTACTTATTACTTGAAAATTAAATTTTTAAAAAGGAATTTTAATTTATCGCCACACGAACTCTTATAATTACATTCGAGATATTGGTATCCGCAGTCTGTCTGTGTATGCGCGCATGGTCCATTGTAAAAGCATCTACCGAACCGAGATATTTATAATTTAAAAGTATGTCATATACATACATACGTATATATATATATATATATATATATTAATCATCGTGCAAGCATTAAAACGATGTTAAATTAAGATGTTACCTATCATACGGAGGAGATGAGAAAATAAATTATTTTCTGTCCTAATTATAAACGAAAATAAATGTTTAATTTTTTTATGGTCAACAGAAATTCATTATATTTTTAATTAATTACGAATTATTACGTTAAAAGAAATAGCAAATAAATAAGCATATTCATAGTTTGTGTATAAGATTGAATTAGTACTATAGTACTTAGTAAATTATACTATAGACAAATGCAATTGTTTAATTAAAAATATTTATCGAGCATAGATTCGGGTTTTCAATACATATTTTACATTTTACATTTCGACTGCATAATTCTCCGACGTAATTCTCTATCTATTTGTATTAAAAAAAATGCGATCCGAGGCAATTTAAAACAATACTGTGACTCAAGATAATGGATAATGAAGAAGAGGTCGATTTTACTTTCATCGATTTTACTGTATTCAATTTAAGTTTCACCCTTTCCTTCCATTTTTACTAATTCCGTAAAAGTGCTCCCGTTGTTGCGAACGTTGTTTTTCATATTACTTTCATAGCTTATGCACTATTTCAATGTATACATGTATCGTGTACATGCGAGTGCGTGATTTCATGCTTCTGCAAGTTATTTTTCCTTCCTAACATTCGCATAATCTTAAACCATCTCATCAAGGACTTTTATTATTCCATTGCTCGCTTTGCGATCCATTCCATTAGAGACTTTTCTCGTGTTTCTCAAATAAAAATGTCTTGTATATCAGGAACAAGATCAAGAGAATGTTCTTCTCTCTCCGTATCTATACATGTGAATGTTTGTTAGGTAGAGCAAAAGAAAATATATTGACACGAAAAAATTCTTCCAAATTATTCGTGATATTAATCTAACACCGGCATCGTATTAAAATGATTTTATAAAGGCTATTGACCATCAAAAAGTTCCGAACAATTATTTAAATATTTTTAGGATCACGTAAAGAATTTTTATTAAATTGTCGAAAAGATAAAAATCGCAGCGTTACTTACATATTGTGATGGTACATTTTTCGAGCTGCAAACAATTTTACATTTTACTTAAAAATACGAAAAAGTATAAATTGAAATGTGCACATACGCACATACGTCCATACGCACATACGTACGTGCATACATACGTACATAAACACACACGCACACATATACATATATATAACAATTTTTTTTTTTTGATACATTGTCAAAGGATTGACGCTCTTATAAAAATGTATCAGTAGAGTGTATATTCATGATTCGTGGGATTTTTACACATTACATATATATAAACAAAAAAACAAAAAATAAAAAAAAAAAAAAAAAAACCAAAGTGCTTCCATGTTTTATGATCTTAATAAAAAAATGATGCTTTTAGTTTAACATCGATAGTTACAGAAGTAGTAAGAGGATTGGAAATTGATCACCGACATTGCTATACATCAAACTTGTTTTAAGGTTTATTCCTGGTACAGATGCTGTTGGCTCTTTCCCCTTTTGTTGTTGCTACGTGGAAGGAAAAGAGGTAAAATAAAGACGATTCGTACCGAGTGGAGACGTAATTTTATTATTTTTTTTTTACGCGAAACGCGAAATTAAGATCGCTCGCCGCGGCACGGAATTGAAAATAATTCTCTAGTCGTAGACTGGTGGCACGGATGGTGAGGAAGGGGGGGGGGACGACGGGGAACTGGATTTGCGCCTCGGACTGCAATTTGGCATCGGATCCGTATAAGCATTTCATTTTTCCGGACCGTTAGGGCGCATGAATCCCCGCTGAAGCTCAATGGAAACGCTAACAGATTAAACAAAAACGTATAAATCTGAAATTAATTGGGCGGCCCATAACAATTTCTGCAAGAGCTCATGCCCATGCGCCGCAGTCGCTCGCCTTTTTCATTCGTCTATTTATTCGCCGAGGTGCAAAACTCGTTTTTCTATTGAATTATAGAGCGATTATCTTTTTTTTACCCTCAGCCACAATATTTCTTTACGTACCAGTCGAACCTTTATAAATCCGCCTTTATTCTACACGGACACTGAAAATATTAATTACACCAATGATCGGTTCGAATTTACCTTCAACTACGGTTCCGATGTCTGACGGCCGGCGTCTGACGTGGCAGCGTTTTCTCTTTCTTTACCTTTTCCTTCTTTCATTACATCAATGATTTGCTGCTCCGGCTTTCCTACGAATACGAAATCAATAAGCAACAGAAATTTCTATTTATCGCTTTCCAGAAGTATTTCCATCTCGTTATCGAATCCATTTCAATAACACAATTATTATAATTCTCAATCGAATAAGTTTTCGATACCGTTATAATTAAGCAGGTGATATACATGTTTATTTGTATTTATATATACTTGTCTAATTAATTTAGCGTATTAATTTAATTGCTTCATTGTACATGTATTTTGTAACGGTTTTATTTTCAACGAATATATATATATATATATAATGATAATCACATTCCGGATAACAATTATGAACGTCAAATGGTAAGATCTTGTGATATCGAGCGGCTTCGGTTACTTTATTTTGGTCCATCCTTGTTTTCAGAAATACTGCAGTCATTAAAGCAATTAATTTTATCGACCTCTAAGAATTTTGTACTGATAGATCGTAATCTAAGACGTGATAATGGACGAAAACAGAATGTAGAATAGATAAATAATTAGGACAAGCAGGTGAAATATAAGCAAGTTTCCGCGCTGATAATGAGCTTGGTATATAAAAGTAGTATATAAAAGGGAGAGCTCGAGTAATAAACTCGAGAGTGAGATAAAAAGGAGCTTTGAACCCTATTAATCGAGACAAAGTCTCTCGTTCGAGCGGCTTCGAGGCTCTTTAAGCGACTCAAGGTCAGTGGCGTTCACGCCTTTGACAATGGGCTCGGTTGCCTGCGCATCGCCGAGGCGACAATACAGACAGGCAGGCAAGAAGCCCATGCCGTCGAAGTGGCCGATGCGAAGTGTGTGCGTGCGTGCGTGTGTGCGTGCGTGTGTATGAAAAATGCCAGTTTGCATCAATCATTATTGCTGTGGCTTATCTCGCGCACAGACGATCTATCGCTCGCTCGGCTGCCCTGACGGACGACGCCTCGATCCTCCTTCACTTTAATAACGCCAACAGCTGTATCGGAAGCATGAAAGCTGCTGCTGCTGCTGCTGCTGCTGCTGCTGCTTCTCCTCCCACTCCGACACCCCTTCCTTTCAAGCTAGATTATTATTCTCAACTCACTCGTACCTTTAATAAGCTACGTGCCATTTATTTTGCTTGGATTATCATTGCCTTTTGCAGTTTTTGCACTCGAAACGGCCTCACATACAATTTCCTCAATTTATAGCCGATCCTCCGCTACACATTTCCTTCACATTTATATTTATCCTCATTAACTAATCTGTAGCTGTATGGACCCTTGCACTCTATCGATGCTTTAGTAAATTCAGACTCGAAAGTACTGATTTATTGGGAATTCTATTCGAAGAACATCTATTTTGCTTGCCAAAAAAAAGACCTCAGTTCGTTAAGGCTCTCTCTCTCTCTCTCTCTCTCTCTCTCTCTCTCTCTCTCTCTCTCTCTCGAAAGTTTCAATTTTCCGAAGGACTCGAACTCTCGGGCATTGAAGTGTACTTACTTATGTATAAATTTATAAAAGCTTCCTTTGCAACATTTCTTTCATTTCTCATTACGCCACTAATTTGCCTCTCCAAAAGTTTAACGAAATTTAAACTCTTCAATTCATATTTACCACAAGGCTAACAAAAGACTGACCCTTTGGCATAATAATAATAATATTAATAATGAAAATGATGATGATGATGATGAGAATAACAGTACTTGCTTGTGAATTTCTCCTTCAAACAATGAAATTGAGGAAAGCAAATTCCCTCCAGCCTCTCCCTACTCTAATAATAAATAACAACAATAATAATAACAATAACAGTAATAATCCGTCCGTTTAAACTTAATCAATTATCCGTGCAATTAGTAACGCGGCTCTTGACTCGAAAATTCATCCTTCGGGTTACTTTTCCCCTCACTTTTCCCCTCACTACCCCCTCCCCCCTCCCGCCGCCGTTCCCCTGAGAAACTTTACTCCCTGATGTAATTATCACGCGCAGCAATTACGCCAGGCCATTATTTTGATATTTGACTACACTGTAATTCGCGGTACGAATGATCCGTATTATTTATCCAGGGATTATTTCAACGTGCATGATACACTTTTTACGCCGCATACAAATTCGTTATATTATTTCTCGGTAATTAAGATCCGAGTAATATTGACTCTAATTATCCGACGTATTTTCTCGTAATATTTTCGTTTTATCTCGATGCTTAACGTTTTTATATAAATACAATTCTGCGTTGGTGTAAATAAAGGTCGTCACTCAAAATTAATCTTAACGGACTTTGTAATTAATTAGCGCGCCGACTGCCTTTTCCGAGCAAGAAGCTGTTTCTCTGAGCCGAAAGGAAGACTGGCAAGAAAAATGATTACGTTAAGTAAAGGTGGCGTTTAAGGCCCAATCGATGTGAAGTGCATCGACGTGAATCTTCTCCAAAAACGAAAGAATCACGTACACGGTCGCTCTCTCGTCGTAAAATCCGGCGAATAAACGAAAAAAAGGCGTTTACGTGGATGTGGGAGGGTGTGTGTGTGCGCGAAGAGGAAAGAATAACAAGGACACGAGAAGAGTACGAATTAAAATAATAAAAGCGAATAGGAAATAATAGCTCTCGGTGGAGGAATTATTGCAGCGAGCGGAAGTTGGCACTAAAGCATTTAAAAGCATTTAATTAAGAGGATTAAAATCAGTTGGGAGTAATGGAGTGGCTTTCATTTTCTTTAATTCTCATTCGGCGGCTTACGGACTTACCGTAGAATCTTTTAATCTTTGAAAGTTCCTGTTCCGAAAAAAAACAAAAAAAAAAAAACAAACAAGAGATTTTGAACATTTAAATAAGGAGTGCCGTCCGGACTGTACGATTAATCGAATAAACGAATGATCGAATTGATCAAACGTCGCTGCACTATCAATGTCGTATCTGAAATCCCAGCCATGGTCCCAGCGACGTCCTCTGGCATTCCTTCCTGGACCCACGCACGCGGCACGCTAATCCACCAGGGCTACAGCAGAAGGATTAATCCGAGGCGCCTCGAATTCGTGGGTCGATCCCACGAATCACCCCCCCCCACTCCCCTCAGGAGGCATTTCGGTCCGCTGCCCTCCACTACTGGGCACGCGTCATCCAATTTTGTTGCCGTTGCATGACTTACCAACAAGTGCACGACCGAGTTTTATTTGGATCTCTCGGATACGAGAATCTCGTTAATTCGTTGACTTTGCTCAAAATCACGGCATGGCTCTCTTTCTTCGAATTTTCTTCTCCTTCAACCAATCAACGAATCGATATCGTATCTATCCACCGCGATACACGTACATGAGTTGTGCTTTGCAAGCCTATGTTAAACAAAGACAAAGTACCGGTATCTTTCACACGAATGGATATTGGCGAATTGCATATTGATATATATATGTGTATACTAATATAGAGACGGATATTAATTTAACGGCTAAAGCTAATGCGGGGATACTTGGGTAAAAGTGAGAGCTAAACTAATGATTTAGGGTGGGAGGAGGAGTTGGAAAAATATTAGCCAGAGAGTGATTAAGAACTGGAAGAGAATTTGTGTTAAGGTTGGGTAGGAGGTGAAAAATAGCCCCTCCCTCCGCCCCCGCCAGCGTAAAAACATTGGCTCGCGAAGCTGCGATAGGAATTCGGAGCACGGAGGGATGGAGGGGATTCCGTAACCGGGGATCATAGGCTTGCGTCCAAGTCCGATTTATCAGCCGGTCTCGCGGATACTTTTCCGGTGAGTCGCGATATATCGCTGGACTCGAATCAGGCGACAAGCCGCTTCGATAGCCAAGCGGAGTGGGGTGGGGAGCTGTGTGCGGAGTGGCGGAAGCTCCTCCGCACTCGCGGAGACGTAAACGATGCAGGTCTGCTCTCCCTGACGCCGAGCGTTTCTCTTTTTTCTCGCCCTGTCCCTGCCCCTACCCCTACCCCTACCCCTGCCCCTACCCCGTGCTTTTTCATTAGTCCGACGTTGGACGAGTCGGGGCTGCCAACCGATCCGCGCTCCATTACCGATCATTTAGATACCGTCGTACATCGGCCGCGATCTACGATCGACTAAATAAACCGCTTCCACTCGCTTACCCTCCTCGTCCCGACCGTTCGCCGCTTATGCATCTGCCCATTACTATACCTTTTCCCGCTCGCTCCCTTGCGGCTCCCGACAACCAACAATAAAAATCCATTGAATTTCAATCGCACGTACTAAGCTGAATGCGCGATCGAGAATTATCGCAATTGTAAGTAAGCCCGCATGTATATACAGCGTTCGATATACAGGATCCGCTGTATTTTTATGAAGTCTTGTTCGTTTACCATCGGCGTCCTTGTGCGCTAATGTAAAAAAAGCACTTTGGCCCTCGTTCTAGCGGCTCTGTGCTCCATTTCTGTGATCGAGTCCTTTTATGCCCTTATAAATCTCACTCAAACGTAAATACAAGCCTTGCACGCCTTTAATGAAAACGCAATTACGGAAATACACGTATTGTTTTTTTAAATTGAAACTTTACCCGAAGCTCGGTAAGTTTCACGTGGAAAAGTGTCGTGTGGTTCCTCCGGACTCTTTTAACGCCTTTTACTTTCTTTGTACAGCCTTCAAAAGATATCGACTAGACGCGCATACAAAAAAATGTTTTTTATTTCTTATATACTTTTTGCCTTCTTTTTCCGAACGGAAAAAGCTTTAGTTCTCGCAAGCGATTCACACGCAACGTACGTTTCGGTACTTTCAACTTCAAACAAAGTCTCTGAAGTGTCTTGGAAGTACAGAATTTAACGATTTCACTCCAAGTACTTCGAATAAGTATCTGCTAACAGTGCAATTAAACATTTTTCCTTTTTTAAAATGCATTCGAGCAATAAGAGAACGAAATAAATAAGAAGAATATAAGCAGATGGATTTATTAAAAGTAATATTGATTCACTTACTCTCTTACTCATCGGAGACGGATGTGATAAATGACTCAAAAACTGTGGACTCGTTTTCATGTCGAGATTAGTCATTAGAAGAGGAATGGAAAAAGGACGCGCCCATTCGGCTCGTAGATCAGATCCATTTGAAAGCTCCTTTTTACACTAATCGTACAGAGCTTTATTGTACATGTGCGCGACACCTGAAACAAGTACACAGCCGCGACGGTGCATATAACCACTGATAACTAGCCTCGTATATATATATGAATGTATGTCGCAGAATCAAGGGCGAATTGCCATTATTCTCCTTTTTCATTAGTTCTCTGTGTGCGCATCAACGAAAGAAGACCATTGTTCTTTATATTCGCCGGCACCATTTTCCCACATTCAATTCTTATTGTAGTAAAAGTGATTTCTACCCGACTTTCTGTAACTCGCAAGTTTCCTAGCAATTCTTACGAATACTTTGATTGCGCTTACTTGTTAAATTTTAGATCCGCCGTTTAGGCAAAATCTCCTCTAAATACTTTTATTTACCTTTAAGAAAATACAACACGTTTTATGAACTGGGATAAAGCTTTAGCTTCACTTACTCAACTCAAGTTGTCTAGCCAATGATGACTCACGATGTATTATGCACATGTAGCATTCAAATCTAAATCACGTTAAGATATATCTTGCTTGACTTACATGTACATTTAATAATGAATAGACTCATTGATCGTACATACTTTTAAAACTTCTAATTGTTGCCTATATAATTAAGTTATTTATTTTCTAACTTATCGTTTGCAGGTTAAAATGCTATATTTTTTCTTCTGATTTTTAAATTTTCATTATTCCCTCCCCCCCCACTCTTTACATAAATATATATATATATATTTTCTTTTTATTCTTTCGTCATGAACTTCATCAAAACTTCGACGTTCAATATCCTTCTCTCAAATCGACCTTTTACTTTATATCTCTACGTTTTTTAAATTCGTATGTTACAAGTTTGATGTTTTCAATATTAAATGTTTATAAGCGAATACCTCTCAATATTTATATACGAATACGTATGGAAATTTGCATTGAATTTTTTCTTAATCTTTTAATTAACAGCTTGAAAATATTACAGAATATTTTCTAATCATTTTATTTTCTGTGTTTTCACTTCACAGTTCAAATTTCAGTATGTTTTCATACAGAATAATTGTAAAATAATCTGTAAATAGGACGTAAAATAGCTTTCGTTCCGACTACAATCACTTACTGTCGAAGCATTAATGATTAAGAAAAATATTTTTCCTTAATACTGGAAAACGTTGAAGATGTTATTTGTAAAAAATATCCAACTTTCAAAATAAATAATTTATTATGTTTGATTTACTCTCACTGGCGTTTCGATAACCAATTTTTAGAAACGGTGTTTGTAAAATTATCGTCTTACTAATAGTTATGGTAAACCAACTTTTCCCAAGTACGGAAAGGTCCGCTGCGTGCAGTATAATATGAGACATCTCACAGCATCTATGTCTTCTTTCAATGGCAAATAGATTTAAATATATTAACTTTGCTTTCGTCTAACAATTAAAAAAACAATTAACCAAGCCTTCGTTGTTTATTAAATAGTATTAAATAACTTATAATTTACTTAAATAATTATTCCGTTAAAAAATGATGGTTCGTATGCGGTATAACTGTAAAAATTATATAAGGCCATTAAAATAATAAGAAAATAGAAGAAATAGTTTTTTCTTTCATACTTTATGATCGAAAGTTTATGATTATTTAGGAAATTCGACTCCAAGACGATCTTTGAGGGATTAAAGGAAGAGATTATTTAATACGTGGACGTAATAAAGAAATGCTATTGGAAAGCGCCCCCTATTGTACAAGCTATTAATTATTAAAAAGTTGTTTCATTACATATATATTATGGATACTGTCGGTAGTTTCAGCATCCAACCGAATCGCTTGGAAGACATTCTCGTTTGTTGGTAGTAATTTAAGAAGGATTAATGCTCCCTTTTTAACGAGACTTAGAATTATTAAGACGTATTTTTTAGTAAGTAGCGCGCTTTATAATGGTTTTCTTATTTCTCTTGCATAGACTCGGTGCTTCCCTACAGATTCTGATCTCCGTAATTGATTTCGTGAATACAATAGTGATAAAGTATGGAATTAATAATTTCAAATTTGACCCTGGAACAGCTGAATTAGGTTTTACGACCGTCCAATA
This sequence comes from Ceratosolen fusciceps, assembly GCA_018883505.1. Lineage (NCBI taxonomy): Eukaryota > Metazoa > Arthropoda > Insecta > Hymenoptera > Agaonidae > Ceratosolen > Ceratosolen fusciceps. The sequence continues at coordinate 1,237,118 of RCIC01000012.1, read as the reverse complement.
AAACGGCTTACTTGTTATTTCGATAAAAAGTCCCATTACACAGTCCCACGTTTTAAATAAAGCATTAATTAAGAAATTAATAAAACCTTAATAGATTGACAATAGATTAAGATTTATGTATCCACAGATATACATATATATATATATATATATATACAGATATTGTGAAAGAATAAAATTATTTCGTTATTGTTAAAGTCGCGTAACTTCTGTTTCTGTTTCTGTTTCTGTTTCGTCGCCTTCCTTTTGGCCAATACTTTCTGAAGAATGGCTGGCTATACGTTGAGGTAGGCACGGAGGGAGGTAGGTACGGAGGGAGGGAGGGAATAATGTTAAAACCAGTCTTAAATAAGGAAACAAGGAGAGCGACATCGAGTTGGAGTTTAGCAAAGTTTATCCGACGAATACATGAAGCAGGAATTCGAAATGATTTTACAGAGCGGAGAAGTGTATGGCTTACCATCGATAAGAAAACTTTCTTTTCCTGCAATTATTACGTAGTTCGGAAGGACTTTATATACATTATTTAGCATGGACGGTATACGTGGCCGGCAACTGCCTGCATCGCAACCGGATCGAGACTGTCCGTATTTCAAATTCCAAAAGACTTGGCGAAATTTCGTTTAAAGCACTCGGCAGCTCTATTCCATATGGAAAAACTTACTTTGCCGAGCGGGTAATGCAATGATTAATATTATATTGCATCGGTACCAGTGCAGGGAATAAAATGCGGCGAATGCAAGAGGCCGAGTACGTCGCGGACAGGTGTCGAGGAGTGTTTTCGGAGAAGTTCGAGTAAGCTGAACAAAGGAATATTATTCGGAAATGGCAAAAAATCTCAGGGTCGGGGGGGGGGGTTTGATGAGATGCCGCCGGTACGTAAAATGGGTCCGCCGCGTGGGACTAAACTATAAGTTGTGCTAGCAGTGCATTTTCTATTTTAGCGAGCCGCGTGGGCTGAGGCGAGGGTCATTTCACTTTTGTTCCCCTTTGCGAATGGCCGGGCGTATCGTTCGCGGTAGTCGGCGGCGGGGAGCGGGGAGCGGGAGGGGGCTGGGGAGCACCGGAGGAAAAATGCGGTTAGGAATTCCATGGCAATTTTACGTCAGGGAAGAGTTTACGAGCTTGGACGCTCTCGGATCTCTCGGAGATTACCGAGGTTAGAGTCAGCCAAATAATGATTTCGTCTTGTTGTTGGCCGCATAACGAAAACCTTAAACATTATCTCTCGCTCGCCCTTACCATTTATTATCGATATTAAATACGATTCGTGTGTCGTCGTTGAATCTCTCTCTATCTCTATCTCACACACACACACATACACAGAGAGAGAGAGAGGCGCGCGAACCTGCATAGCCGACCTTGGATCGTACCTGAACCACAATCCATCGATATTCAATCGGCTGCCTTTCATTTTGAATGATATTTCAAAGAACCGGAAACACCCTTTATTTGTTTACATTATAAGCCCGTCGACGCGTTATTCGTCCTTTTTCGTCCCTCTCTTTCCACCTAATTATTTCCTCATTCCATATATTAATTAGCCATAAACACCGTATTAATTATCCTATAAAATGCCTTTATAGGATGGTGGAGCTCGCAATCCACTTAAAGGTTCGCGTAAGCCAGTAAAATGTTCCCAGTACTTTTTACGGAATAAATAATAATAACTGATATTCTTCTGCTTGGCATAACAGCTTCGCGGAATATACTTCACTACTCGATTAGTAAAATAAGTAACCTCTTTTTCTCGCAAGGAGTGGGAGAGAGAGAGAGAGAGAGAGAGAGAGAGAGAGAGAGAGAGAGAGCAAAGGACAACAATAATAATAAGGAGAAGAAGAATGAGAGGATAAGATTGGAATCTGAGATGATTCCGAAGTGAAATTTGCTTTAATGGAAATGACGAATGCGCGACTGGACTTTTGCCGTTTAATTTTCTCCCCAATGCCGTGGCTTTTCGTTAATTATGGAAGGGCTCCGGAGAGCACGAATTTCCTTGATACATTGAGTGGTGGAGATGAATAAAAATGAGCTGTAGATATCGTTGGCTGCGGAGCTCGAGTTGTTTGAGCCGCGCGCGGAGGGGAAGGAGTCCGAGGGAGCGAGTTTAAGGTTTACTTAGACAAGCGGCGCACGAGTCAGTGACTTTGAAATAAAAGAAAAAAAGTAAAGGCTCCTCCTGAAAAGTTGGGATCCTAAAGGCGCCGGCGTTTTGCCTTAAATTTCGTGCTGGCCGTATAAAATTTGCAATTTTCAACAATAGATTGGACAGAGGGGGAATGGAATTTACCGGGTGCGCGTCGACCTCGTGGCCTCGAACTCGTAATGCTCCGCGGCGGCAGGTGGGTGGGTGGGTGGGGGGTGCGAGGGGGGAAAGCGAGGGGGGAGGAGCGAGGAGAGGGGAAAAAGATGCCGCGGGTGGATAGAGAGCGTATAATTCCGCTCATAAACAGTGCCCCGTCGTTGCACTGGTCGGGCAACGGCGCCGCTATGGGAGTTGCGATGGGAGAGCGATGGGAGAGCGATGGTCGAGGGGGGTGGGCTCGAGGTGCCTCCGAGGAGAGCGCGATCCTCAAGTTCGGCGAACTTGATAAAGCGTATTCTGGAAAGCCGGGGGCCGGCTTACTCTCGCCTTAGCGCGGATTTGAAAAGCAAAAGGGATTTCTACGGAGGGGGAGGAGTGGAGTCTCCTTTTTAACAGGGGAATTATTCCTAATAGGACTCTTGACTCGGAACTTTTAATACTACCGGCCACTCGCAGCCCCTTCTTAGTGTAGAATATTGACCCCCCCCCCGCATTCGCTTTTTCTGCCATTCGTCCACGGAGGTCAGGCCGCGCGCATTCCTTCTTACGCTGAAAGATCGTCAAGGGCCTGCCCCGGATCTCCGGTCGGTCTTTCCGCATCAATATTGATTACCTACGATTACGCTACGATTACCAAACGAATTTACAAAGCGAAGAGTTCACAACACCTCCAGTTCGGCTCGATACAGCGACATTTTTTTCTCTTCCTCCAGACCCCCCCCCTCCCAACCGCTAATCATCGTGGTCTCTCTATATCGGAAGGTTAGACCGACCTTGTCCCAGAAGATTTTCCCAATGAAATACTGCATGAAGGGCAGTTGTGTTAGCGGGGCGGGATGCCGTGGCGGAGGGAGGGTGGTGGTGGTGGTGGTGGAGCGAGAACAGACGCATTGCTTCAATTTATAAATTTTTTTTCTTCGTTTTTTTGTTTTTTTTTACAAATTGTCCTCTTAAAGAGCCGCTGTCTGGGCAGTTATCGCTCGATGTCAGACATTATTACCTGAGCCGAAAACGTGCTTCGAACGTGATTTCGAGTCGTCGGTACGTAGGTCACGTGGCCGATTTTTAGATTTTTCGTATCCCCGGCTCCTTACGCTTGTTGTATGCTTGTAGGTGTCTCGGTGGAAATTATACCCCGGCCGAGGTAATATTTTCAGAGCCGGCTGTTATAAAGTACGCAAATAGGTATTGCGCAGCTCATGTCCGATTCGAGATATAGATCTCGAGGTGAGGAATTCGGGGAATCATCGCCGTCGGATAATAAGCTCCTCGAGCGGTGAGCCGCGCTAACGACGGAGACTCCGGTAATTTATTATAGCCGGAGTAGCCTCGGTGTCTCGAATATTTAATTGGCCGGAGGAGCCGCTACGATCCAAAGCTGCGAAAAAATCGCGAGAGCACTCTTCGACCTCCCTCCACCCCTCGCTATGCACTGGTGTCGCGGTTCCTCTGCGTGACTGCATCCTCTTTCTAAGCCTGCCTTAGCCTCTCCTTTCTCTACGTCATCTCCGAGCCTATTGTTCCCCAATTACTTACTACGCATTTCTTGAATTTCTTAACATTTTATCCTTATCCCCCCCCCGCCCTCTTCATCACCAATGGCCACCATTGATACGCACCGCGTTTTAAAAGCTCGTGTTTTTCACGTATCCATTCTCGACTTTGGGGAGCATTAATTAAATAAATGTCTACTTGTTTCATGAAGGGCGTCCCAACAAATCGTTCTTATTCACGCGCCCCGCTAATTTATCATTTTTGTAGATCCATCGATGAGCTTATGGGTTATGGTATTGTAATCAATAGAGCTTATCGACCCGCTTTATCGGATCGTCGACTTCTATAAAAATACTTTATTCAAATGATTGAAAAGCAATATTTTTCCGTGACAGTGCGAGGGAGAGCGAGGCAGAGAGAGAGAGAGAGAGAGAGAGAGAGAGACGCGGCGATAGGGAGGAGGAGGAAATCTGCGCCTCGCATTCATTCTATCGAGGCTTCCAGATGAAACGAGATTAGTATCCATAAATCTCGATTGTTCTTTATGTTAAATGTATCGGCTCGTGCACGCGAAATAATTCATTGAATATTAATGTTTAAGGAGATTACTCAAATGGAGCAAATATTGCCATTGGGGCCGCGCGCGCAGCAGCCATCTGCCTATCTGCCTATCTGCCTATTTTTTTTATTAAAGGCTCGGGGATTAATAAAGGCTCGGGGTCGGGAATCGGCGCGGGAAAGTGGAGAAATGCCGTTTGAAGGAAAGGGAAATCGGTCGGTAAAAGCGATTCTGCGTGGGCGAGCCGGGAGAGGTTTCTCAAGTAGGAGGTAATCGTGGATCGTGGCGAGGTCGAGGGGGCCGTAGCGCGCGCGGGCGCGTAACGATGAGGAGCCGAGGTCAAAGTTCGCAGCCCACTGGATCCGTCACAGAGCTGGAGGGTGGGGCATCCGTATAACCATCCGAGCTCATCGTTTTGGCGGATGCGGCGCACGCGATCCAAATGATAAACCTCCCATTCATTAGTGCGAGGCGAAGTCATAAAAGTCTCGGTCACGAAGACGTTGACTAGAAAGAGGTTGACTCTCCTCGTGGGCGCGAGTGCGCAATTACAGAGCCTCCCATCCCGACCTCGTCGGCCGTTGCAGCTCAGAATCTTCGATCTGTTATGCCGCCACGCACTCCCCCCTCCCTGCCCCTCGCCCCATCCAATCCCCCTGTACTTCACGTGAAGTACATTGAAGCACGGGCCCCGAGTCCCTTGTAAAACAAATCCGAGTACTATCCAGCTCTCGCGCAATTTCCTTCCCGCTCTCCTCCCGGCCCCTCCCCCTTTACCACCAGCTCGCGGACGGCTAATGGACACGGCGGGAAGGGGCGAGTCGAAAAGATATAGACCGTCGAAGGCGTCTCGCGGCCTCGAGCTCGCAGTTCCCTTTAATCCGAATAAAAGCAGCGTTAAATAAATCGAAGCCCTCGGGTTAACGGAAACGGCCAGTCATTTTTCACTCGACCCCCTTCCCGCGAATCCCCTTCCCCATCACTCCCAATGACATTTGAAACATAGCTTCTGCCTTTTTATCCCTTACAGTACTAGTTTACGGCGCCGTATTATCCGCATTATAGATCCAAATTGTCTAAGAGCAGGTAGGTAAGTAAGTAAGTAAATAAGTAAGCTCTTAAGTTATTCAGCCTATCAGCCGCTTTATAGAAGCGCGCGCGTGTGCCCGCGAGACAGAGAGAGTGGGAGAGAGCGCGCGATCATCCATTGAGATGTTCAGCCGCAGAGTATTGGATATTTCATGAAAACCTATCAGTCAGTACGGCCTCCTAAGGCACCTCAAGCATCTCATAGCTTTAAAGCTTCTCCGACTCGGACCGCCGCAATAATCTCCGGTATTAAGATACATGAAGTAAATACTTCATTTAGCCAATACGACTCTACTAGCGGCGCGGCCCTTCCCGCTTACAATTTACATTAAAAGCATTTGCAACGTTTATTATTTAAAAAGCAATACCTTGGGGGCAGACTGTCATTTGTCGTTGAAAAATTATTACCCTTATCCGTCTTATTTCCCTAAGGTAGGATACTTCAGGCGAACTTTATTAAAGGAAGTTGTGTTACGCAGCTAGCCCTACGTTATTAGTATATTATTGTTATTATGGTGCCTGTATACAAAGAAAGGCATTGAGCCCGTGTCATCCGTATGGCTGATACGCTCGAAAGCTTCCCGTGCAAATTATCAACTTCGCCAATATCGCCCGACTAATTTAGCTAATTAGTCGGTGAATGATTAGCGATTCGCTAATCTGACTGGGAACTGAATTCCCAGGAAAGCCCTATGCTGTACAGCTACCTGATCTATAAATTCTTGTAATACTTATTGGAAATCAAAGCGCTTTCAACTACTTTCCCGTTATTTACTTTACCTTATCTACAATATTTTCTATAAATATTTCTTCGATCTCGTCTGCGTCCTTCCGTTCGAAATGAAATACCTGTAACCTCAGTTACGGACAAATGTCTACCGCGTCACCAAGTCGAAAATGGAGCGAATCTTTCTTTGTAACCTTATTATTACTCTTACATTTTTTTTCATTTTCTTTTTCTTTTTTTTTTTTTTTACCTTTTATCTCACTTTCTATGTTATCATCTTGCGATCTCGTGCGTCGGATTCAATTGCGCTTACGAATCCTTGCAGTTTTTGTGCTTTTTTTCTTTTAATTCCTTTTTTCTTTATGTTTTTTGTCCTTTTTTTAAATACGTGATGTGTATTCCCATACATTTACGTATACTGCCTTTCTTTTTCATAAATTAAACAGCGCATTTCATTTTTCAACTACATTCTACAATTTTTTATTTTACTTCATTGCTTGGAATATACTTTTTCCTACAAAAATAAGTAAACATTTATGTAATTAAAAATATAAATTTTCATGTAAAGAAGACAATCACTTTTTAATTGCAGTTGCCACTTTCATCTAAAATATCACTACACACGCACGCACACTTCTATGATAATTACGACTACTTGTGTTTTTTTCTCCGCTTACCTTTAATTGTTTTCCCAAAAAGGAAATTTTGCAAAAATTATTAAATAATAACGAGTACATTGACTTGTATTTATTAATAATAAAAAAACGATAAATTTATTATACATAACAAATATTCGGCGATGAATGAATTTTGTTATAAATATATATATATATATATATATACAAATTTCGTAATACGAATCAATAGTAAGAAAAGATAGAGCTCTTTGTTTTCATAAAAGTATTTTTATTTCTTGTATTGGAATCCCAGTTAAGTAACTGTTGATTATATTAAAATTAAAATTTATAATAAACTCAAGCCGTTTGAAAGACTTTATTATCGTCTGTTAGTGTCTTCGTTCAGGAAGTAAAGTATATTTGAAAATTTATTTGATCATGAATATTTACCTTACTTGGTCCAGTTATATAATGTGTGATATTTAGTTTAAAAAGTGTACAAACGACTTTTCGTTTTTAATAAAAATAAATATAATAAAGAATTTATTCTACATAAAATATATAAATACACCCATAATAGCTTAATAAAATATTTTTATCGCTGCTATTAATACTGTAGATTCTTTTAATATTGTATTATTTTATAATTCACGTGAGAAGAAAATAAATAAAATCGATGCCGTCAATATTGTTTATCAAATAAAATTGGAATGTAAAATTGAAATAGTGAATAAAATGTATTTGGAGTGAGTTAGATCCACATTCTTATTTCTAAACTACCTCCAACTGGAATCGAGATTTGCTTACATTCTATCTCGTACGTTTTTCTTTGCGGAGATTCTTGTTCAGTCGTCGCAATTCCGATGTTTATGAAGTCTCTAAAGGTAGACTGCAACACCTGAATATCAGAAAATACAGCTTCTCCTCCGTGCTCTTATTTTTACACGGCATATATATATATACAAGTACATATGCGCTTGTGTGCCTTGTATTTTATTGAAACAAATAGAGAATGGATTTGATTTCTAGATAGAGATGCGGAAGGGAGGGGGGCGGAGTATATATAATAAAGCGCCGAATTGATTCGAATCGAGTCTTGCGAACTTATTACGATCTCCATCCGCCTGAAATAGACAGAGAGGGAGAGAGAGAGAGAGAGAGAGAGAGCGAGACGGCGGGGGGGCGGAAAAATCGAGGAAATGACTGGGTCTATTTCGTGGATGAAGGAAGTAGACTCGACTGCATTTTATGGAAAAAAAAAAAGAGAATGAGGGAAAAAGAGGTTATTGGAATTTCTCTATATATGAATGAAAGCCGTCGATAGACTAATGCGACGAATTGATTTTTTGTCCCCCACCTTTCGTTTACAATCCCGGGACGATTACCTGGTTAACGTGAAAACCGGGATGAACCGAGTAAACGCGGATACTTATTGATTTCGGTATAAAACTATTTACCTCAATAGATTATAACTTCAACATTGATTTCATTAAAAGCTAATACGCAGATTTTTATAAATTATCTCATTGCATTTTATTGATATTGCGATATTTAATACCAACGCAGAAATTTTCCGATATCGGCACCGGTACACGATTATATCCAACATCCTGTAAATATTCAGTATAATCCTTTTTAATTTATTAATAATTATCCCGACATTTTTTTTGAAATTAAAACGCTCTTTATATTTAAAGGCTATCAAGAAAAGAAATAAGCTTACGTACGTTTCAATTTTATTAGCAGCACAAAATATATTCGTGATGCAACTCAACAGACGAGCCTCCCTCTGAAAATCTTATTCTATAAGCAATACTGTATATTTGTATATATTTAGAAGCTTAGAAAGCAAAAGTAATTTATAACGTCTTGCACATTTATTAGTTTCTCTTCTAAGCCCATAAATGTTTTATTTTAACTTTAAAATCTACACGGTTTTGGTGTTTATTTTTAAAAATATTTCAGAGTACAATTGGAACTTTAGTAATCTAAGCCCTATATGCAAGAGTTGTTTATATGCCGGTTTTTACAAATACAATCTCAAATTACGTCATATTGATATAATTAATAAATATTGTTAAGAATGGCTTACACATCGTAGGTAGACATAGACATAATAGAAAAAGTTCAAATCAATCGTATAAATACAAATAGGCTTTGGTCAAACATCATTGTGATTACAGTGCATAAAGCACGTAACCGAGACCAATGAAACTAATACTATAAACGCCTAAGAGTTTATAAGAATAATGGCTTTCTATGTGTCAGCGTTCAGAAAAAAAAACTTTATCGATTTAGAGGATTAATCTCTGTATTATGGGTTATTCGGCTCGTAATCATATCGAATCGCGGTACGTAATAATAATATCGTGTTCAAGTAGGAAATAATTGAAAATGTTCAATATCCTTTGTTTATAAGAATAATAAAATAAGCCCTATCCGTAATAATAGATTATATAAAAATAAAATTTTCTTGTATTCGAATTTTTAAAAAAAAAAGAAACTCTCCTAGTCTCAAGTACATTTCAGAACTTGTTAATTGGAAATTCGTAGTAGTGATTTGGTAATAAAGCGACGGAAAGGACGGAATGCAAAGAAAATTTGAAATAAAAATGCTTTCTGACGATCGAGGATTGAAAGAAGAAATCTATAATCATGTTGTTTACTTAAGCCGTTAGAAAGCCATGGATATTATGAAGCTATCTCTAAGCATTTTCCGCCCGTGGTTAATAAGCTTTCATTTCAATTAGTAATTTTAAAGAGTTTTATTCACAGTGCGGCCAGTACATCGAGCCCGAAGTGCGTGGAACGAATAAAGATATTTATAATTGACAGGATGCCTAAGGTTTCATGAAAATCTTTCATCGGTAAATAAGATATTATTAAGCCCTCCCCTCCCCCTCTCCATAAATATATTATATTCGAGTGTATTATAGAAAAATGTTGTCAATTAATAATGTCGGCTTTAATTAATACCATTAGGGAATTCCATTAGGGCTGGAGCGCGGGATATTCGGAATTTCGTTTATGAATGAAAAGGCCTGTCACAATGAGCCGTAAATTAACGCGTCGCAATATCATTGGCTCATTGCCGAAGGAAAAATGGCCGACCGACTAGCGCAAGCCGAACAATGCCTAAAATTCCCAAGCTTATTATCCAATACTGATCGACTTCCTCTTCTAATTCATCCAATTGGCACATCGATCAAAGCCCCCCCTCCCTCCCCCTCCCCTCGCCCTCATCCGCGCGATCCATGCGTATTGATTACCGGTCCTTAATTGCCTCTCTTATGTCCCTGCCCCCCGTTCCACGTGTCCCTTAACGAATTCGTACCTTGGGAATGAAAAGGACCGCTCAATCGGCATTACGGAAGGATTAATATCGGTGGGGCCCTCGTAGTTGGCGTAGCAGTCCTCGCGTAATTAAACAATTACGCGCCAATGAAATTATCGTCAGCGGGCGCGTGCATGGCTCGCGCGGGCATTATTTTATTGATAAGCAATCGCTATATTGCCTTTAAAAAATTGTGATTGTAACGAAGCGAGGATGGATGCTAATGGATGATTTTGTGCTTTCGGGTAAGAGGTCGGAATGCGATTAGTGGCCCGTGATCCATCTGTCCCAGCGATCGATTCGCTAATGAAGCTCCGGATGCTCCGCTAAGGTTAAGGTTAAGGTTAAGGTTAAGGTTAAGGCTAAGGCTAAGGCTACGGCCAAGCTAACGACGGTATCGTCGATCGGTACATGGCTTATGTTTATCCGGAAGCCCTCGAGACTTCCTTATGGACTCGGAGCTTCTTATTTTTGGCCCGAGGACTTCGTAATTGACCTCTTCGTCTAGCAGTGCTCGATGCACGACGTCGTCACTCTTCCAAATCGATCGAATAATTTTATTATAAAGATACGCCAGTCGCTAAGCGACCCTCGTCCTACATTTCCTCTACATTTTCCCCGTTTAGCCTTCGAACATTCTTCTCCCTTAATTATTACTTCCTTTATGCCTTCAAGTAATTCTAAAATATACATTCGTTATCGGTACTTTGTCGTCGCGCAGCATCCGATGCATTTAGCGTTTAAGGTAAAAAGACACATCTACGGAGATAGGCAAGGAGTTACGAGGAGGCCAGGCTCTCGATCAGTTGGCGTGCGAGTGGCTCGCATAGATTCTCTTGGACCGATGTTTATGTGAAAGAAAAATCTTCTTACTTCTCAGCTACAGCGATTTCTAATGATTTCTTATCTACGGCGCGGCTCCCAAGACCGAACAATGGCTCGCCAATCCCTGTATACCAACAGCCGCCGATCATTTTATTATTATTGCAGAGCAAATCTATCAATTGTGAAATGTCGAGAGATACGCGTGGGATTCGTTTCTCACGAATCTCTAATTGAATTTATCATTCCAGACAAATTCTCCCTTCGTATTACGATATACAAATATTCTTAAAGCCGCTCTTTCATTGGCCGATCCATTACAGCATCCGAGCACTTTGACACGAGTTTAAGTCGTCAAGTATATTATAAGCCTCCTAACTTACGTATACGGACACCGACCATCTCACTTATTCTGCCCATTTAAGCACTGATATTCCTTTAATACGTGGAAGACGGATAAACGAAATAAACTCTTTCACGAGCAGGAATAGATTCCCCGAGACAAATTAATCAAAAGCGAAAGCTGCCACAAATGATTTCATGTCACAATGATTTTTTTATTTCACTATTAATTAGATTTAGTCCATTAGATACTTTCGATAGAATTTCGTTTGAGATTGGTATGTAATGTAATTGCCAAATCAAGAGATGAATGGATCAAGTGACTTAATTTATTGTACGTTTAAAACAATTGAATTGTTTAAGAAGCAATTGCGAGTAACACAACGAGTCTCGCGTGGCTTTTCATTTTATAAAAATATCTCGATACGACTTTCTCATTTGACTCTGGATATTCTAAGAATTTAAATCATCATTTAAAAGTAAGAGAGAAAGAAGACATTTTAATGAAATACGAACAATAGGGCCAGTTTTTTTTTTTTTTTTTTTTTTTTATTGCCAGTTACGCTTTATTTATTAATCATGGGAATTAGACGGCCAAGGAAAGTTTAATAATCGCATACTAAAAGAATTAAGAATACAGATTATGTGTTGATTTTCCAGTTGATTTACCTGCGCAGGTATTTTGATGCTCTTTCTCGGCAAAGAAATCTCATACATTTATACCGAGAAAGAGAAAGATGAAGTGAGATACGTACTCGTGATAATCTTATAAATATTATGAGCTGCGAGAATGGAATGTTCTTAATTTGAAATAATTTCCTTAGACAAAAAAACCAAAAAAAAAAAAAAAAATAAAAAAAAACTTCGACGTGCAATGAAAGCTGGAGAAACTGCAATGATTACGTGATCTTGAAAGCAAGGGCATACATTTTGAGCGCTTAATTAAGGTTGGAATTTAGCGGGATAGCCTGCGCTTTGGGATGCTTTGTGGGCGCGTGTAGAACGGCGGCTGCGATCGAGAATCGCGGACGATAAATATCCTCCGTGTAGGGAGGGGACTGGGATCGCAGCGCGGCCAAGGAATACGAAGAGAATGTGACGGGTTCGCCGGTCCGTGATCCAGCTCGCGCGATTCCGCTCGCGTGCGGCTACGTCAAATCCGCCAGATCCGAAATGAGGAACGCATGAGAGCGCGCATGCGCCCCGTTTTATTCCGGGCACGCGTCCGGCCCTCCTATCTACGTCTCGGAATCTGCGGCGATTCCGCCAAGGGACGAGAACGGGCTCCTCCGGCCTCGGACGTTCCTCGGGTCCCGCCGAGATTCATTTATTCTTAAAGTGTCTTTACGTCGAAAAAGGGGGAATTTCGGCTTAGCCCTCGGCAGCCCCGTATAATATAGCCGTTCTCGGCTCTCGTTCGCAAAAATTAAACGTATTAAAATGAACGAATCAACAGAGACGAAAGAAGCTCACTCTGCCCAATCATAAAGCAAGAATCTTATTTAATGCCCATGACAATTGTCTCACAGTTCGTACCGCCGACTTGGTACTTACGGAGGATGGATACCACTAAGATACCGCTAAGGCTAACGTAGCGGGTATTGATGCGAACGTATATCCTCCTCCCTCGGCCTCGGTCCGACATCCAGTACGCGTATATCCAGTTACTACCGGGTAAACAGTCGCCGGCACTCCGTAATAAGAAAGCTTAAATAAAAATGAGAGTGAAATATAATATTTTAATATGCGGAGGCGGAGGGGCTGCTCGTGTGTACAACGATATTGGCAGTGTATCCGATTCAAGATCCAATGGTGCGCGTGCACAGCTTACGTTAAGCTAAGAAAGCAGAACCCCAGTGGAAATACAGGGAGCAGTGCATTAAGCAAAAATGACTTTAGGAAAAATGATAATTGTCTGGGATTATTGGGGTTGTTGGGGTTATTGGGGTCAATGGGGTTATTGGGGAACGAGGAACGGGGCATGGAGACAAGTACCGGAGCATTCTTATCAGGCAAAATTTATCGATGTCGTTATTGTTTGGCGCTCGTTATAACTGGACCCGCGCTGCCAGCCGGGAGGCCATTTTCCGCTCACTTTGTCCCTCTCGCCCCCCTGCCCTCGACCTATCACCGCCGTTCGACGAAATTCGCGGCTGCGTACCTAAGGTACTCACTCGCAAGTCCGGAACGAGCGAAGGGGGGGGGGGCCTTTATCCAACTGGGCAGCCAACATTATTCCGGCGGATCGTTAGTGGCTCCTCTCCATGTCCCACTCCCTCCCCCGCGCATCCTCCAACGTAAACAGAGCCGGGCGATTATACAAAACAATGTTTTCGCTGGCGATCAACAACGAGTCCATTATACCTCTGCGTAGCGCCGAAATCGTTTACTCGCTCGGCGACGTTAAGAGCTTCCGCGATTCCTAGGCTCGCCGCGATTCCCAGGAAGCGGGCCTGGGGCCGTAGCGTCAACATGAACCTGCGCTCCGCTGCTGGGAGCCACTCGACGACGACCTCTCGATTCTATTGCTCGGATTGTAATCCGCGCTCGCGCTCGCGCTCGCGCCGTTGTATTTTAAAAGTACGGCTTTTAATATGTTTAAGATGTGGCCAAGCATATGAATGCAGTACCGCGCTCCTCGGTTTTAGCCGCAAATTCTGTGGAGTTAGATAAATGCCTATTTTACGGGATGAAGAAACCGGCTCCGCGATATCGAGACCATTAGAATATTATTATTAGTATTATTATTGTTTTTATTAATTTTTTATTTTTGTTTCTTTTCTTTTCTTTTCTTTCATATTCACTTACATGGAAAAGAATATTGCAAGGCGTCAATGGAGCCGAGGCGAGGGTGACATATTCGTACTGTCGTTATTATTATTATTATTATTACCATTATTATTATTATTATTTTACATTATTATGGCTTTCGTAATTAAGCGAAGGCGTAAAATTGTATATCAGTAGTAAATCTATTGTACATCGAGTGAGCAATATTATATTAAATCCCTCTTATCCTTGTATTATTTATCTAATCTCGGGTATTTCCCTTCTATTTATAAAATGTACACATAATATTGTCGCTGTATATAGTAGCGCAACCGTTACCGTAACTTGCGGACTTTGATTATTATGATATGAAATTACATTCGTAATTTAAGGCTAAGCTGCAGTAGATTTTTTCCCATTCGGATAGGTAACGGCGAATACGTAACGAGGCAATTGCCCGGGAGAGGCCGTGGATAGCGAAAACGGAACCAATAACGATTGACGTTTTCTTTTTGTTTCTGTTCATTTATCGTTTTTTTTCTTTAACGAGACCGAAGTCGAGTTTCAAGCGCTCGTTCGCAAGTACAAAAGATTCGAGAAAGGGTTTCGGCGCATTGCGATAACCTCGCGGTGGTTGTTAAGCGCAGGCGAACGAACTGCTAAACATAATTACTAATGGAACGAAATGAAGCGGAAGCTGGACGCAATAAAGCCTACTAATGAAAATCCAAGGACTTGGCCGGGCGTTTTATTTATGCGACGAGGAAGAAGCGCGAACGAGTAAAAGTCGGGGGGGGGGGAGGTGCCGGAAGGACGCGCGGAATCCGCTGGTAAGCAGCGAGACGTCCTCGTCCACGTCCTCGTCCTCGTCCTCGTCCTCGTCCTCGTCCTCGTCCTCGTCGTAGTCGTTGGCGACGGCGACGGCGATGGCGGTGTCGGCGGCGTCGCGGCGCCGCTCGATGAAAGCCCGCGGGGTGGCAATGGCGGCGCCGCCATCCGGGACCGCGACGCCGGAGTTAGCGAGGGGCCGAGGGCGGGGGAGCCGAAGGAGAGAGGAGACCCGCCGCGTAATTAAGTACGGACGTGAGGGTAACGGGGACGAAGGGGGAGGGAGATGGAAAAATTAATTGTACAAATCGACGTAACCGAGCGAGTCGGGCAAACTTTGAGTCTTTAATGACGAGGAAGAAGGCCGTGATTACGGAAATCTTAGCCCAGTGATAATTACACGAGGGTGCGTGATCCCGCGAAAATGTGAAAATGCGCGGATGATTCAGCCGCCCGGCTTTCGAGCATTTATATTCAGCTGATTGCGCGGATTCGTTAGCCCGATTCGAATGGTTCTAATGAATCGCTGATGGCTGCAGCCATTGATAATTATTCTTTATTCGAGTAGATAACAGAACATTGTTGATTCATTGTACGTATATGAATGTTAATACATTGCGTTTCCGTCTCTCAATAGCAAGACAATTCTGAAAGTATGAATTTAAACCAAAATTAATTGTGAAGGGATTTTATAATCCGTTTCTTAAATTTTAGATTGAATTCAATCTGCTTTATTTCATCCTTAAAATCGAACAAAATATAATACCTAATTCGTTTTTTTGTTTTGTTTTGTTTTTTTTTTTTATCGTAACTTAGTTATTTTACTTTTATGACTGCAATTCGACATTAAAACAATAATAAATTTTTAACATTCAATTCATGTTCACTGTTCCGTATTACAGTATATAAAAATATTTCATTTCGTAGACGTAATTAAGGTATGTTAATATTTTTCATAAATTTAAACAATCGTATTAAAAATTTGTTTTCAATGTTCAAGTGTTTATAGTATTCAATTTCGGTATTCACGATCTGATATAAATGAAATTTCCATCTCATAAAGCCAATTTTATATGTATAAATTTAAATTTATATTCCATGTTTTGTATAAATAATATAAAACGAATTCCACAGTTCTCTATGTTTAAAAATTTTTAAAAATTACTTGATACGTGTCTCATTCGTAAAATATGATAATAATATAATTTGTAAATAAAAATCTCCAGCTTTGATCGCTATAAATCTTTCTTGGTATAATATTTTTAAATTTTAATTCGCTCTCAATTGTGTAAATTAATCCCCACTTGGTCTTAATTGTTTATTTACTTTCCTAAAACGTTACATGCATGTGACTTTGTTTCTTGAACTGCATGAAGGACTTGAATAACCTTTTCAATTACGTATGTTTTTTGAATGAGATTATTATTTAACATTGCTGTATCGAAATTAAATTGAATTTACCAAAGAATTTATTGTCTAAATTTTTAATGGTCGCAATCCATTGTTTATTTAAAATATCAAATTATGGATAATTATAGCCAGATCGAGCATAATAATACGAAATCCGATGCAATAAATAAGTAAATAAATACGTAAATGCCGGGCATACGTTTCAACGTAGTCATATTCCCAAACGCACGCGTAGAAAGAGCAGCTGCAACCTTGTGAAGTTCTGTGATGGTTTTTGTAAACGAAGTATCAGTTGGATATGGACTAGGAAGATGATGGACTGAAAGGATCGATTTTCCGGATCTTAAAGTCACTGGCTTTGAGATTACGAGAAAAGACTCATGTCTCGTGCACTTATCAATAACTTGTACGCATTTCAACGGATCAAGAATGTCTGCTCATTCATTATTATTATTGTTTTGATCGAAGCCAATGTTTTATTACGAATTGAGACATGGGATATGCGTTTGGAATAGATTATTGGTAGCGTTGATTGAATAATGATAGGCAAAGCTTTCAACGACCTGAATTAAATATTGTGAAAATTTAATTGCCTTAATTAGATTGCTATCCCTTTGAGTATAGTATGCGAGTCGAATACATAAAAAATTTGTGATTAACGATTATTGCGTGAGAGAGAGAGAGAGAGAGAGAGAGAGAGAGAGAGAGAGCCGAGGCATGAATAATTTCAGTTATTCAAAAAAAGTCACCTTCTATCATTAGATAAAGGGGAAAAAAGTATAATAGAACGATAAAGACCAGCTCCACTGCTCAGTATACGTGTATACGCGGGCGCGTCTATGTCTATCGAGTCTAGCAATACAAGTGACTACAGTTTGTTAACCTGTTACTATTAATCTCTATAGGAATACGGGGTTATCTATCATTATTTGAAACAGGATGTTGTAGTCGCAGACAGGTTTCATGTTATTAATCCGAGCCATTATCGAAAGCAGGAGTTACAGAGACGGAGTTAAAGGGTTTAAGAATTTTCTTTAAAATCGAGGACAGATTGTGAAATATAGATTAGTCGGCAGTGGGAGGTACTGACGATTAAAGTGTTAAAGGCCATTGAGATGCACCGGAAGGAGGCTGAAACGAGCCTGAGAAGCGAGCATTCCGAGAGTCGCGGAGATCGCCCCGAGAGAGACAAAGAGAGAGAGAGAGAGAGAGAGAGAGAGAGAGCAGCCGAGTGAGTGAGGAGGGACACGAGATTTTAAGAGTCAAGCTTCCACGGCGATTCTCTTTCACTGGGAGTGCGCGAAATAGCCGCGTCACGCTCCTCCGAGCATCCGGACCGTATTTGCTCAGGTATGCGAGTCGAGCTGTCCGCGCCTATGTCTGACCTTCTCGAGTCGCAACCAGGTCGACCTTGATGGCGCGCGAGATGATGCCCGGGCCGGTGTAGCCGACCTCGAAGGACAATTAACCGCGACGGAAGCCCTCCCCCCTGCCCTTCATTCCCCAACGACAGAAAAGTGCTCCTTACTCACAAGTACTTTTAATTAGTTCTAAAAAGTCTCTTGCCGAATAGTAAAAAAGAAGCGAGGGAGACCAGTTTTAGGGGAAAGCCAAGTTTTACGCGAGCCTCGCCATTTTTTCTCGAACCAGAGAAATACATTTGGGTCCAATGGGAGTCCAATGGGAGTCCAATGAGTGTCCTTCGCGGAATACTCGATTTCTACGTTAGAACGCGCCCGTTCCTGCGGCTGTGCTCGAAAGCTCGGTCCAGTTTACCTAGAGAGGAATGCGGCTGCGGTCCTTTGTCGCTGACTCCCACGCCCGCCCTCCCCTCTTCGTTCGCTCTTTCGACGTCAGACCTCAAGCTCCCGCACCCCCTCCCGCACCCCTCCCATCCCATCCGATCGGCAATTTCCAAGGGCATTAGGGATACAAAAGCCAAGCCGAAAACGAAAAGCTCGCCCTCGAATTCCATTTCATATACTCTTAGCCTGTCCGTGAAATTCGCGACGCTGCTTAGACCGCGTGGCCGTAGCGCAGTCCCGAATTAGCTCACTATGTCCACGTAAAATAAGATTTCTGCGTTCCTCTTCTATCGCTTGGACGTAAAATAGCTCTGTATAAAAACAAAAAGAAGAAGAAGAAGAACAACAACAACAACAACAACAACAACAACAGCGACAACGACAACGACAACGATGACGACGATGACGATGACGATGACGATGACGATGACGACGACGACAACAACGACAATAGTCGGGCAATTTCGGTTATTTTCATTCGAAAGCAATCCTTTCAGGCTTGCGCATTGAATGACAATGTGTAAGTAGAGCTTGGAAATCGCTTGTGACGAAGGACGCGGCCATTGATCCGTTCGTATCAACAACGAGTCTCTGCAACTCGACACTGACGACGAAATTCACCATTGCAATCCCAACTGAGAAACAATAGGCTGTAATAAAAATCCGCGATTGCAGTTTTTATTGAGGGTTCGGATTGAGGGTTCGGATTGAGGGCCCGGAATCGAACGGGAATCGAACGGGTATCGAACGGCAAAGAATCACTTAGCGTCTGACAGGGGAACGATATGTCCGGTTGGCAAGCGTTGACGGGGCGAGGGTCCGGATGGGCTGGGGTCGCTGAAACAGCAGACCGCATTAAGAATTGCGTAAATCGATGCGTCAGTCGCAGTGCAGGTAGTCGAAAAGGTTCCTGTAAATTTATAGCCGCTGATATCGGATATACGCGAGCGCGCGTGTGGCGGAGAGGGGGAGGGGGCGACAGAGGCAGAGCAGCGGGGATGGAGGCTTAGGCACGGAGACGATAACGATTGTACTCGCGGTAACATTTTCCGAGAGAGCGACAGACAACGTCAAGACTGACACGGAAGGGCTTGGTAATTCGATTTCCCATCCTTATTCGCATCTCTGCTTGAGCTGCGCTTTTTGTAATAATCACCGTTTGTAAATCACAGTTCGAAATTCGCTCGATTTCATCTTTCCGCGGCTCTTTGACCCTCGGCTAAACTCAAAGCCCTTCCTTTTCAGTCTATTTAACTTATTTATTCAATTTATTGATATTCTCCTTTGACTTCACGGTCGCTCTTCTAGTTCTACAATTGAACGTATCCCAGGGAACAGATCCATAAATCCATCCAGGAATAATCATTTTCAGCAAATCATTTTCTCTGATTTAAGCACTCGATTTTTTTACTACAAATTTCTTTAAATATGAACATAAACTGCTTAATACGATTATATCGAATGAGCATTATTGAAAACAAATTCATCAGTTTAATTAACTATAATTGGATCGGACTGTGCTGCAACATTTTCATGTAACCTCATAATATTTGTATAAAAATGTCCTTTAAATGTTTTGAATCACCGAATATTCCGAAACTATAATTCTTAAAAAAAATTTCATATTGCAGATATTAAGGCTTTAAATACTACGAAATGTTCGTTTACAGCTCTAACATTACATTTCATTTGAATTTTATAAAATTTCTCTCCCCTCTCTCTCTCTCTCTCTCTCTCTCTCTCTCCCTCTTTCTCTCATGTTGATAATAAAATAGAGATTTTCATCTTACGATGATCTTTAAGAAATTTTCCACGGAATAGCTTAGCCTGGCATTAAATTTTCATGTATACTTCATAGAATTCCTCTCCTCTTCAACTATAAATTATAGTAAAACCATACGTGTGTTCAATTATTGAAGCCGAAATTATATAAAGTAAAACGTGTTACTCTGAATCCGTGTTTAAAAAGTCCTGTAAAAATCAATATCGAAATAAGGATGAAGCGGAAACTTTATATATCTTTTAAGTTTCATAATAACTATTTTATTCATTCGTTATGCTCATCTAATTTCTATGATATAGTACTGATCGTAATAAAGTTCAAGATAAATATTGCTTATTATTGAAGTAATTTAAACAAATATTTTGTTAAGCTTTTTTTTAAAAAAAAAAAATTTCCCTTTCTGTAGATATTTTTAAAAGTTTTATTTTAAATTGAACTAAAAATCGTATTTTCATAAGAGCCAAAGTATTAAGGATAAAAAAAAAAGTATAATGAATATAATACATAAATTTACGATCTTCATTTTACTTTGAAGAGTTAAATATCTTTAAAAAGCTCTTAGTCTTAAGAAATCTTCTTATGTAGAGAATGAGGAATTTTTTTTTTTTTGACGAGATGAAGATTTCCGTATATTAGCTTTTTATGCAAAATAAAATTTGAATTCTTAATAAGCACATGTAAAATGATATACGATGCAAACCAACTTAACTATTAACTTACATATTTATTGGATATTAAGTCATAATTTTCATTTCCGAAGAGATAAAAACTGATTACACTGTTAAAGTATTTTAACAAGATTTATGAAAGACTGAAGTTTCCTCGGCGCTGTACTAATTATGGAATAACGAATTTAATTCTCGAAATGAGATTGAAATTTAGAAACTTTCGTTAATAGTAGCTATATAATATGGCTTGTACTTTTAATTATAATTATTACATAAATATATGTAATACTTAGTACGTAGTACAACCCTATACACTCACTTGACATTCTTATTTTAAATTGATGATAAAATTCAGGTTATTTTCATTTTAAAAATCAATTAAAGTCAAATTTTTACTTCTACTTCTACTTAATAAATACTGAGGTTCCGACTATTGTCCTATTACACATTTTACTGAATATCTATGTGCAAATTTGTAATCGATAACGTTGATTTTTCCTTTGAAAACGGAATGTGCTGCGGTCACAGTAGAAAAGGAAATGAGATTTTTCACATATTTTTGACGAAAAGCAAAGTGCGTACAATTGCATATACGTGCTGCAAGGAAATATAATTGAAGGTATATATATATATATATATATATTTTTTTTTTAAAACTAGCAGATCTACGTATTTCAACGATACTCTAATTTTGTTGAAAAATACTGGCGGACGATAAAGTTTCCTTAACATGGATTGCTCTTATTAAATTGGTGTCAAAAATAAGTTATTTTTTTCTTTTTACAACGCCAAAGGTCGTTGCATTTATAACGGTTTACAGTTTTCTCGGTGTAAAATAAGATTTCGGAGTTAAAAATATTAAATTTGAATACGAAAAATGTAAAATTATGCAGAGTCTCTAAGGATTTACAAGTGTGTCAATTTACATATAGGGATGGACATGGCAACGTGTGTGCGGAGGAAGAGAATAACTGTCGGCAAGTGAAGGCGAGAAGGGAAGTAAGCCAAGTTTTGGCATTAAGTAAATTCAATCGAGTCGAGTGTCTATAACATTTTGTAAAGCTTACACGCATAAAACATGTTGTAAGAGTGGCCGTTATAAATTTCAGGGCAAAGAAGCTTGAAAGGGAAGGCATTTTAATAAATTTAGAATCTCGCGGAGGGTTTCCGTAGACCGTTAAGTTTGAGTGATGGTAAAAGCACGGCGAATCTAGATGGGGGTCGAGAAATAAAATGGTCCTGGTATGGCGGGACGGGGCGGGGTAGGGGGGTCGAGGCCTTATCCAGAGTCTGGCTAATCAAGCCCCGCGAAGGAAACAGGACTCGATCGGGGTTTATTTCCAGCGCGGGTGACGTCATTGGGTAAGCGATTTCGAGAATTCGCAGAAGGCGCCGAGACGCCAATCAAATCCGAGCTCGGTTTATTAGCATAAGCGGACACGATATGTGCTAAGCCCTCGGCTTAACAGC
Source organism: Ceratosolen fusciceps (assembly GCA_018883505.1). Classification (NCBI taxonomy): domain Eukaryota; kingdom Metazoa; phylum Arthropoda; class Insecta; order Hymenoptera; family Agaonidae; genus Ceratosolen; species Ceratosolen fusciceps. The sequence continues at coordinate 1,215,096 of RCIC01000012.1, read as the reverse complement.
GGCCGAAAAAGCACCGCGGGACGAGTAACGTCGAGCCGTTATCTCGAAGGTGTCCAGGAGGTCGCGGCCGTCACGCGATCTCGGCCTCTATAATTTTCGGCTATCAGGGGCTGAGAGAGAGAGAGAGAGAGAGAGAGAGATATGGAGATGTGGGAGGGGAGGTGGGGGAGGGGGAGGGGGACTACTTTGCCGCCCACCCTAATCGTTAATTATTTCGAGATGGATCGATAAATAGGCCGAGTAGCGCTTGAGCGGATGGTCCGCCCGGAGCTCGGGGTGCGAGGCAGAGATAAAACGACTTCACGGATGAGCGAGCGGTCGGAGCCGTCTCTCCCGGCCTAAGAAGATCCGATCGCTCCTTTCAAATTAAATGCCATTGTATTTTAAATCCAAATGAGCTTCCCTGCGTGAAAGGCCCGATACGAATCGGCTTTTAAATCGGCTCTAAACGGAATTAATAAGGCGAGTTTCGCTCTCGGCGAGCCCGGAGGCTCCGATAAGCCAACCCTCCCCCCCCCCCGACCCCCCTGCCACCCTCTTCCCTCCCCCACCCCGCCCTCGTATAAAAATAATAGCAAACTCGAGGAGCGCTCGCCTCGCGGCTCCTGGATTCTTACTCCTTTTCCTGGCGCTACGACTCGTCTACGCGGGTACGACGCGCGACCATTCATAATACGCGTACGTAATACGCGCGGGCGAACGGCGGAGGGGAAGTAGGAGGAGGAGGTGGGAGCGGGCTGCAGTTAACGACAGCTCGGGACATTATTTTTAATTGTCCGCGCGGTACCGTGAGGATCCCGCTGATCCTCGTTACGCGCATGTGCCCCTAACTTACGAGGCTCAAGGCCGTTAGTTTGAATACCCTCGAGGCCGGAGGCAATTTTAAGGAATACCCGGCCCCAGCCCTTCATTCTATCACTTTTTAAATCATTATGCCTGCCTCTACGTCTCTCCCCATTATACGATAAACTCAATAATTACATGTACATTTCGCCGGCGCCCTCACAACGTCTTTTGTCTCTCGAGTGCACGCCATTATTACACGATATACTCGTATCGTATGACTGTACCTCCGACAACGAGCTTCCTTGCATTTCCAGAGTTTAGAACATTTACTTAGTAACTTTTTTTTAACTTCCTTGATATTTTCAATTCAATACATCCGCTCGCTGTATTTTCAGAGGACTGTACAGAGAATTTAGAGGTTGAATATTCAATTCTCGATCGCGCGCTAAATAAGTAAATCCGTGTACGAAGGAAGAAGAAAGAGCGTACGAGTGTGAGGCTCGTGGGCTCGTCGAAGTGAATGTCGAGCGAAATATATATTCTGAAAGTTATGCATTAACCCGAGTGAATTTAATGAGGCGCGCGTTAACTTTAACGAAGACTAATATTGAGATTTTCTGAAATTAAAAACTAATTGCTTTAAAAGCATTTAAGCATTAAAAAAAAAAGTACCAAGCTTTATAAGAAGGCGTGTAAAATATATATTATCGTCCGTTTCCGCGTTTTAGGAAAAGTCCGTGATGTGTCGCTTGGTTCCTTGGCAGAAGTACGAAAAACCACCACATCGGGGGAAAATTCATCTCGAGATTAGCAAGAGGATGCGTTGACTCAACGTTTCCTCATCCCCTCCCCCTCCCCCTTCCAGCCCCCACCATCTCTCCTCCCCTACAACCAATCCAGCGCCCCACTTCCCCCCCCCCTCGTGCCCCTCCGTCCCCCTCGCGCTCACGTAATGTTTCCTGGGCGGCCAAGAATCGACGGGAATGGATCCGCAGATCGTCCTAGGAAGGGCATCCCGACTTTATTGGACTCCCTTTAGTGATACCGCCGTGGCAAGGGGTGACGGGGGCGCGGAACGGGGCAAGTTGTAACCGTGTCCTCAACGTCTGCGTCATGCTTTCCTGCTCACGATAAACTCCTCCGAGGGTTACGAAATCCCCTCCTTCGACCTTTTCCCCTTAAACTTTATTTCTTCAATTGGGTCGCGTGATTTAGTCTTGGCAAAAGTACACGCAGACGCCTACGCGGCAAAGTATGTGTGCGGCGAAATATAAGAGATCTTCGAAGCTTTCCATTACCAACGCTCTCGGCTCTTCGTAATTTTCGGAAACTTTTCTTGATTTCTTTTTTAATAAGTTTATATAATACGTATATTAATGTGCGTGTGCGTCTGCGTGCGCGCGCGCGTGTGTTTCGACGAAAGCTCTTTCGCTATGAAAAAAAAGAAGGCGAAGCGTGGAAATGGAGATGATGATAGAGAAATTGTGGTTATCGTATTTATTTATTATATTTTTTTATCATAACCGTACATTTTTCGTAAAAACGTATCATAAATACATAAAATACACCTGATTTTGTTACAATTAATCTTTATAGTGGTTTTTTTTTTTTTTTTTTTTTTTTTTTTTTTTTTTTTTATCTAAGATTTATGTATCCGTAATATTTCAGAGAAATATTTTTGGAAAATCCTTTATAAGCTTGGTTATGCTTTTGAAAAAAGTCACTTAAAATTCGGCTTATATTCTACGTGAGTACATTGATATTGTTTAGGCAACTGAAATTTGAGTAATTTAATTTATTTTTCAGAATTTTTAAAAGGCGAGCGAGCACTAAAAACTCATTTTTCAAATATTATATTATTATTTTATATAAACGGTATTATTTCATATAAATGGTCCGAAAACTGATTACGTTAAATAATTACCTACAGTATTCTATTTTAAGTTGAATTACCGCTTAACTTATTTGAATAACTTAAAACTTATTACAAATCATGTTCAATCATGCATCATTATTAGAAAGAAATGAAACAATGTACAGAGGGAACATAATTAGTTGGAACACAATTAAAAGCAACGTGCGTAACGTGTTTAAAAGATCTATAGGAAATGTCTACGAATACAAAAAAAAAAAAACGTCAACTCATTATCAATACAAAAGCTCTGTAAATAAAGGTGTTCCTTAAATTCCTTAAATGAGCCGAAGTGCTTCGTCAATGTCACACGAACGTTTTATGTATTCGAATGAATGGAGGCATGGAAAATAATATGAAAAGATAATAATTATCTAAATAAGTGAGATAGGATAAATTAAAAATTTTTAATGTGATTCCTTATCGAGTCAAAATAATTACGTATATCGTTAGAGATATATTGTTTTGAATGAGTGGCGATACATCGTGCGGGTTTAGAAGATTGAATTTGAAAATTACGAGAACGCACGCGCCTTCTTATTGAATTCATATATCAAATTCCCTCCCTCGTTCTCGCGCCTCTTCCAGAGTGGTTTCAGCCTAAGATTATTTAGTCACCCTGGGAAAATGCCTTAAATCATAAACTTAGCGGCTGTATATGTATGGGCGCGTTGGTATAAAGTGCCGAGGAAAGGAGACGCACTTTAGATAAACCGTTTCCTTGAGACAAAAAAATCTATCTGCTCGCGTTAAAGGCGAGGAGATTCTTTTGTCCGGACTAGGCTTAATTCACGGCTCTCGTATGATGTGGGAGTGATCGTCGGCGGGGCGGTGAGTGAAGGGGAAGGCAGTCGAAAGCGCGAAAAGCCCCTTTTGCTTGTCAGCCGACGGAGGTCTTTCAGCCGTCATTGCCGCCCTCGCCTACTTTTCTCTTATTTTCAGGGCGCGACGGCTTCGGATCCTCGGCAAAATACCCCCGGTGAAAAGTGCATTACCAGACGTCGAGGATGGCTTGGCTGGGGTGGGCGGTAGGAGGCGCGCGCAATGATGGTGACGATGATAATGGGGGAGGAGCGAATGACGCGCGAACGCGGAAACTCTTTTACGAGGGAGCGCGTTATTGTCTGCTACGAGGACTTAAAAACACGTAAAAGCGACTTGGGGAGCATTGTTTTCGAAATTTTCATTTGCAACGCATTCAGCTCCAAATAAGTTTACCTAATAACGTCCCGTTCGGTTACTATGTATTTTTTTTAATTTTTTTTTTTTTTTATTTTTTTTTGTTACTATCAACGAATCTGCCAACCTCGTTACCCGTAACGTCCTTTTCAAGCATTTTTACATGAAATTAAAGCAACGACGGACTTCGAATGAATGGAAAGAATTAGTATTTTCTTTCATATGTAATAGTCCTCTGCGCAATTCATCCCACCGTGTAATTATACCCACTGAATGCGCGTGCAAACTTTCTTTTTATCTCTCGTCTTACCTTCGTTTGATCTTTGTTGAAGAAAGCTGTTTTCGCAAAAGTCGAAAAGTTTGTAGCGTGAATTAAATTTGAATTGAGTAATTATAAAGTCAACAAATGCCTTAAAATTAGAGGCCGACATGTTAACGGAGGAGCCGCGATCCTTTAGCGACTGGGCTAAACATTCACGTGGATCATTTTTTCCGATGGCTATTTACGAAGGACATTTCCTATCGGCTGCGTTGGATGTTCTTTCATTTCGTCCGGTCCATCCATTCGTATTTGTAAATGCAATGGAGCCGCGAGGTATACTTGGGCTCGGTACTCCAATGCGTTTATATAATATCGATTTATCGATCGTTCGAGTGTGGTAGCCCTGGCAATTAGTAATTCGTCAGTCTCATATACGTGACAAAAGTGCTCTTACCATTATTTCATTAATGTTCCAATGCATTATTAATACACGCTCATTCTCAAGCCTTCCTTCCTTCCTTCCTTCCTTCCTTCCCCCTTCCATACAATCCCATAATTTTTCCTGAGATGGAATACATTATTAAAAATACCCAGCTTACATTAAAGCTTATCATTAACGACGAATAAAAAGTTTTTTTTTTTGGTTACAGTAATTTGGTGAATATTGAGCCTTTCCGACTATCTCCGGTTATCTACTTTCTCATGAAAAACCGTATAATTCTGAACTTGAACGTTAACCGTCTCCATCTATGTTGCGTAAATATGCTCTTTTATCTGCGATCGTAGTTTACCCGAAAAGAAAGAAGCTCTTTTCATTGGCGTTAAGGGAATCGGGAATAAAACCTCGGACCCCACCTTTATGGACTTTACTTGTCTATTAAGAAAATATTTACGTATTTAATGAAAAATTCAATTCCCTTTGCAATTACGAATAAAAAAAAAAAAAAAAAAAAAAAAAAAAAAGAAGAAGAAGAGGAAAGAAATGAAAATTATAGTTCCGTTTAAATGGGTATTTGCATTTTATTATGTGAGACAACGTACGTACGTACGCTTACGCGGATTAAGAGAAGAAATTAGGTAAATTTATTCGAAAGGCGCGTTCCATTGCCGAGCGAGATGATTGACCTTGGCAAAAGCTAGAGCGATAAAAAAAAAAAAATAAAAGACAAAGAACGATCGTCGCCGAAATTTTGAAAGAGAATGCGAAAAAGCCTCGGTACAATGGAAATAAGTGCGAAATCAAACTGAACGTGAGTAAGGGATAATTTAACGTAACGATAAGTAAATCGAATGCTGCATTGTATGGGACAATCAGTATCGGGCCATTGTAGAGCGGACTCGTCCCTTTTATCTTTCTCTTTATTTCGCAATAAAGAGAGCGCGCGTGGCTTTATTTAGAAAATTCGGAAGTAACTCCCCCCCCCCCCCCCCCCCTTCGTCCCGTGTGGTGGCGCTACCATTGCGAGCTCGTTAAAAAAAAAAAAAAGCCTCGACGCTGGAACGCGCGCCTCGTCACAAAAGCCCAGATGAGCGGCAATTTAACGCGTGAATCTCTACAAATGAAGCCGCTACGGGAGAGGGGGACGTTTGCCGGGCTGGCGGGGGTCATCGTCATCGACCTCGTGATTATAGCGCGTTCATCAGGCTCATAGGATAGATAGGACTCTCCGCCGCTATCACGTAGATCACCAGCGGGTAATAATAGTATCCTGCCTCGATCATTGGCACACATGTCGTTCGATTAATAAGTCGTACGATTTGTAAAATTTATTTATAACTACGACGAGCTTCTTCATTCATTTAACCCTGTCCTTAGCCCTGTATTTAGCCTCTTACTTTTCTCCTTCAATTTCATTAACGATCTTCACCAAGCACATCATCGACAATTTTACTACTATACCCTCCACCCTGCTTAGTCCGACTTCAATTTCCATCCCTTAACGCTCTATACGTCCTTCTTTGCTCCAGGCGGCTTTCTAATTCTGAGCCAAAAATCAATTTCCACGTCGGTGGAAATTCACGTCGTGTCGGTAACGCACGCCTCGCACGACCAAATCCCGTCTCCTTTTCTCTTTCGCTTCCCTTACCCTGTATCTGCTTTGTATCTAAGAGAGCGGATCCGTTATTCCTTCGTTAGCAAATGGCGATAATACGAGAACAGCTCTTACTGCAAAACGGATCGTTGGTTCATTTAAACATTTCAATAAATCATGCGTTTACTAGATATTTTTTGTGGACTCGGCATTAATGCCGAGCGAATAATGCCGCAAAATATTTTGCCTTTGGCCCATTATCATCATCGTCATCGTCCTCATCAGTATTATCATTGTTATTTAATATAATATCTCTAAGCTTGCTTTACACAGTTCCCAGCATCGCAATTGGATTTTATACTTTTATTAATAATAAAAAAAAAGTAAATATAAACGTGCTCCTTATTTTCTTTTCCTTTTTCTTTTTCTTCTACTTCTACTTCTTCTTCTTCTTCTTCTTCTTCTACTTCTTCTCTTACTGTACTAAAACGCCAGGCTACAATATTTTCAAGCTCTTACTCCGTTATTGAAGATGAAATTATACGTTTCAGGCGACATTCAGCGCATAATGAAGTTGATATAGTATATTTTTCAGGGAATGTTTGCATACTAATGATTTTAATTCGGTCGGGGGCGACACCGGAGCCATTTTATAAGCGTCCAAAGTGCGAGTTTAGTGAGTGAGTGAATGCGGGGAAAAAAATGATTATACTTTTATAGGCTTAGTACGTAAGAGTAGCGAAATCCAAGAAAAGCTTCCTCCTCGAGTTTTATCACACCCCTCGTTAATTTATCGCGTCTGTCAGCATGCGAGTGTCGTACCCTCGCTCTCTTCTACCCCAAAACTCTCCTATTATTTCTTGCAACTCCCTCCCCTCGTACATCCGCCCCCCAACCCCACCACACCCACACCCACTCCCACACCCAGCTGACCCCCGACTGATTCCCCCCCCCCCCCCCATTTCCCATCTACCATGGATTTTTACCCCTTGGCTGGAATAATCGGTCCACCCCCACCGCCCGCTTCTCCCCCAACTATTCTAAATTTGCGCTCGCCGTGCCGCTTGCCACCGCGATACCTAAATCATTATGCGATCGCCCACGCACGCATTCCTGGGTGTGACGTGGTCAGGGTCCCGATGATTTCTACGGCCGACCTCGGGCCAGCGTGACCCTAACGACCTTTCCGTTGTTAAAACTCGTGCCGAACTCCCTTATCAGCTAGACACCCGACTCCGAGACGGATTTTCACGCTTGTTTGCCCTGTTTGTCCGAGCCCTCGAGCTCCCCGACTCCCCGCCTCCCACGAAATGGGAGAAATTTCAAAAAGTATTAAGCACGCGAGGAAATAAAGGGCCGGCGATGGAATATTAAAGCAAATGAGAGTCTCGGAGGCTCCTGCGAATTGAATTCCCAGCTGAAATGAAACTCCAAGGAAATGGTGTAGAACGATAAAGAAACGCCGCTGCTCAGCGAGTCGAGATCAAAAGCGTGTGCCGACAGCCGACGCTGACAGAAGCCGAGGCCAAATTTACCCTTTTGCACAATGGAAATGGGAATTCATACCGCAAGGTAATGTTGACTGGGACCGGCGGCAGCGACGGCAGCGGCGACGGCGGCAGCGGCAGCGGCAGCGATGGCGGCAGCGACGGCGGAGTCGGCCACACCGTGCGCCCGCGCCCGTCTACGTGTGCGTGCGTGCGTGCGTGCGTGCGTGCGTGTGACTGCCGAAATAAGGAGGGCCTCGTTATCCATGCGAAAGCGAAGGCACCGCGAGCCCGAGGGCCGGGAATTCCGTCCTTTTCCTTCCCTCCGGCCTTTAACGGCTTTCCTATTTCTCCTACGTCTCGAGTGCGCGTCACTTTTTTATCCGAACGCGTCGATTACTTTTTCTCCTTGCAGCTCTCTCTCTCTCTCTCTCTCTCTCTCTCTCTCTCTTTCTCATCTGATAAAGGGGCCGAGTCGCGGTCCTATAGCGATCGATACTTCTCGTAAGAGCACATTTATTACGGATAGAGACAATTACGCCCTGATCATTATACCGCAATCCCTCATCCTTTCTATAACGGCGCTCTTTTTCCTTTATTTTTATATCGCCAGATTCTATTGGCCCCCCTGCCTCTTTCACCCGGCTTCTCCTTGCCGGCTCCTTCCTTCCTCTATTCTCTGCACTCGCCCACTCTTACTTCGGACTATTTAAATTTTTCTAGGCCACGCGAACTCATTCACTCGCTGCGAATGTCCTTCTAATACTTTTTATTATGAAAAATGTAAAGTATACTCGCTCTCTATTTAATACAACGCTATTTAATCCAGAAAAGATAAGTGTTGAATCCTCAAACCTAAAACAAAATAATTACGTTAGTCACGATATAATAATTAAATAACGCACTACAATTACAATAGTAGCAGCTGTACCGCGCACTATCAATGTACACATGCACTACGTGCATGTACACATAAGACATTAGATCGCTGCTGCTACGTAAAAATATTGTATAACTTTAAGAGCAGTAATAGAAAGTTCGGTAATGCGCCTCGCATATTTTATAATAAATTATTCAAAACTACAACTATGCGCACATTACGGAGTTTCTAATTTAAAGTGCTACTTACACTTCAAGTCTATTGAATAATCGAGTTATCGTTAACATTTTCTAATTATTATGCGCGCATACTTTATCAAGTAGCTAGGGATGATTATTTTAATAATTATACATATATATGTAATTCATGAAATTTAAATTTTATCGAGTATCCACATTTTATATCTAAAGTACATTTTACTATCGTTTAATCCACCTTTTTGCATTAAAGAAGACTTTTCTATCTAATTTGGAATTGTCACTTACTGATAGTCCCCTTATATGTTCACAAAAAATTATCGATCACAGTTAATAAATACAATTACAGGACCGAAAGTACAAACGTAAATGAATCATTGATTACCCAGAATTTATAATAAGAATTACAGCAAGACTTGTTAGTTAAAATTTCTTTAATTGTATATAAGTGCAGATGAATCAGCACTAATGCATCCAACCGTTGTAACAGTATTATAATTTTATTTACACATAACAATGAAAGGCAACGCAATTTTTTAAATACTGATTTATCTGTATTCTTGTAAAAACATTACCGATCTATTAACTAATTACAAATACTAATTATTAGACATTCGTGCCACTTTCATGAATGGTTGTGTAATGCATGTTTTGTAAACTATACGTTTGCTTTAACTTAGAAATCCGTTATACAAAGAACATAAATAACGTATGAGTAACATCTATCTAAATAAAATTTATTATTTACTTAATTTAAAAGTAACGTTATTATTAATCATTTTTTCTTTATTTTTAATTTGTGAAAATATAGGATTACATGTACACAAATGCACATGAATAGAACATAAAGCAAACGTAAATTTCAAAAATAGATAATATGCAGTTCAATGTATTTTTTAAAAAATATTCTTTATAATTTCTTTTAAGTATAATAAAATAGTTGCAGAATTAAATATTGGATTTTAATTACTTAACTGCTTAAGTATTGACGAGAGTTTTTCTTAATCGTTAAGCGCGCTCAAATGGAAATATTATTTAATAATTATGATAAATATAAAACCAATAAAAGGGCATGCATCGCTATTATTTAGAAATATTTATTAAATATTATATTGTAAGTCTTTATTTGCAATTTTTGTAATAAAAAGAAATTCAAAAATGTATGATTTAGCATTTATGTGTAATGCCATACCAATTCTATCATTAGTGATAACTTTGTTTTATAATTGTTTTTAAATATATTATAATTTTCATTCATAATAAATAGTAATAAATTATAGTAATATATATATGTATATAGGTAATTTAAATTCTATTAGGAATAGGAAATGTATTTTAAAACTCAAACAAAAAAATTATTCAATTTAAAAAATTCTTCCTTTTCATTGTATTAGTGAAATGGCATAAAATAATTGTTGGCTTTAACCAACTGTGCTGTGCACTTGCATTATTTATTCAACATGAAGAATAAAGAAAACATAGTAATGGTATTAGGCATCGCCATAAAGTCTTTAAAAATATTTTTTAATTTTCATTATAATTTGAATAATCGTTTATAATAATATTTATAAAGAGCTAACGTAATGCGGATAGCTGTTATTATGAAAACGTATATATTATTTAGAAGATGGGGGGATGAGGAACAGCAAAGTAGTTACTCTGCATTCAAGTGATAATTTTCCTGAGCCGTTTTATCCTACAGCTAATAAAGAAAAGCTTCCTCTACTTACTCTTCCTTAATAGTTTCACGTATAAAAATAAGGGAAATTGGTAATCTACTTGAAAAAGTCCTATTTGTACTAATTTTTGTCGTTAAAAACGTGCCGTCAATCAAAGATAAGCGTAATTATTAAAAATCAAAGCGATGTTGTATTTATAAAAGACATGAAAAACGAAAAACAAAAAAAAAAATAATAAAAGAGTATAATAACGTGAGCTTAGGGCTTGATCAATTGTATTGATCAACGTTATGTAATGAAATTAAGTTGATAGGTTGAAATTCAGTAGGTGGACGTGAATAGGGTGACCCGCACTATCCGAAGCCTATCACAATAGAGACGAATTCTCGCGTTGACAACACCTCGGCTTTGTCTATTACAACTATTTACTGCGAATAGTTAGCGAGGCCGTATAGTTAGCACATGGTCATGAGGCTTTTGTCATTTTATCTGCCTATAACGCAGAGTTGATGTATTACTGGCGCACTAACAGCCGTAATAACGAACCTGCCTTTAACCAAATGTGTCCAGTAATATCACCTATGAATGTCAAATGAATAGCTCGTAAGTCACACCAAAATCCTAATAAGAATACATTTTATTGTCTTTTTTGAAATTCCTTCAACTAACCGACGATACGAGTACACGCGGCTTGTATACGTCGATATTCAAATGCTTGACGTTGCATTTCAGGCGCATATGTGAAATTCAATACATCCCAATATCGGCCCCAGAATCCTCCGACCGAATCCCTATTGATTATTATTGATCATTGATTATTACTGATTGTTGATTTATTATTGTTGTTGTATATAAGAAAATCGAGTCTTATTAATTAAGTTTACGTGTTAGCCTTCATTGATGACAATGACTAAAGGTGTCGACTTTCGTCATCTGTATTTAGAGAATTGGCGAGTATTCGATAGTAAAGCCAATCAGTATCCGAGCTACTCGAGTACCAAAGGAATTTATTTATTCCTTTCCTTCCGCCCGCTGTTCCATCGACGTCTGTTTACCATATTTCACTGACGTTTTTACATATTGATTAATTGCCTCCACCACCCCGTTGTTATTTATTTATTATTTCCTCCCCTCCCACTCGTAACCGTTCCGGCTCTTTCGCTTAATTGTATTTTATGGGTTATTGCATTCGTCTGTATAACCGTTATTATGCCTAACGTTATTTCCATAATAATTAGAACCAGAAAAAAAAACTAAACACGTCGTCTCAGACTCGAAATTTTTCCTGCAAAAATCCAAAATTACTCCAACTGGCAATTTTACAAAAAATCGACAGATTTTACGAGCGATCCGGCCTTTATCTAATCCTTTAAATACTTTTTTACGATACTTTTCATTACAATCCGAACTTCTATTTTACCTATTTACGGCCACGGATTGACTATCAGACTATCGCTCCGATGAAATTTCAATTCCTCTTTTCATTGTAGCGCTACGTAAAATAACTTTATACGATTCCTTTAATAAGGATTTATATACCGAGATATTCGTATCGGACGTTACTCGTGGCCAGTTTCTTTTATAACTTTTACTTACTACTTCATGCGTTAAAGGAAATAATGCAGAGGATGCTCAACGGATAAGTTCGAATCCGTCAGTTTCCAAGTAGATTCTGAAAATTTTAAAAACATTTTATGGAAAATAACTTTGTTTACGTAATAATAAAGAAAAAGCTCTCTATCCAATAGTAAAGATTTTTAGTATCCGGTAGTGGAAAATAAATTCTTAAGGTAATAATTGTTTTCCCATACGCTGGAATTACTTTGAACAACCGATCTCTGCAGCTAGCTTATGCACGCACGCACACGCACACGCACGCACACACAAGCGCTCACTCACGTGGATGGATCGATAACAAGCGTTGTTAAAGAATCGTAAAAGTTTCGAATGAAATACAATCGCGAGCCGATTTGCAATTTTCTCAACTTTCATCGACGTTAATCTACGAAAGATTTTCAAATGAAAAAGGGGCGGGAGGGGGGGGGCATTGGTAAATTTTTCCCTTGTTTTTACGATTCCTTAGATTTTCCTTTTGCCGTGCGAATGACCTATCGAGATGAGAAGTCGTAGTAGTTTCTCTTGAAATTCTCCTCCGTAATAAGGACTCCGGGAGGGCGCCGGCACTTAAGCACTTTGAATGGAACGGACGCTTTAAGGTAGTACAGGTTCGAGAAGAAAATGCGAAATGGGGAATGAGGAGATGAAAGTCAAATTGACGTTTCCAATTTATTAGTACACTAATCCTATAGGGAATAATAATTCTGTGAAAAGAGGCGTGATTTTATTATGATTTTATTACGGTGTACACTCAGGGATAATGTAATGTCGTCGTCACATTAAAGTGGAAAATTCTTCTGCAAATTAAGTTATTTATCAGAACGATTTTAAGAGAAGGTTCTAAAGTACCAGCCTGGGGATACTTTATTCGGAAGAACCGTATAAAAACATGGTTTTATAATGGACTTTGGAAGCACAGGGAAACTATTAAGAGTATGGGAAAGTATATGGGATGTACTCTGACGCGATGATTGCCAGAGTATATCGATATTATTCACAATACGCGCTAAAGTTTTAAAATTTCTTATAGAAATTGAATGTGAGGGGCTTCTTTAAAAATATATATATATATATATATATATATATATATATATATATAAGAATAAGCATAAAAGACCACGGAAGATGTTTTTAGTCGAAAATTTTGGCTCCATTAAGTATATAAATGTAAGCAAGGCTATTTATAAAACATTTATTGTCGAGGTGCATTATACATACAACGGCTGTGTTGCGTAAGTGAAGAAGCACACACACACGTAGAGAGAGGGTGGGGGGCAACATGTGATTTTGGGAATCGGTGGGAAAAGCGCTTACGAGCGCCTTGGGGGCTCCGAGAGCTTTTGCAAATAAACGCGAATATAGCGGTTGAGTGGAGGCGACGAGGCGAAAGACGGTCTCACGCGAATCTTCGTGAGTTCCCGAGCCAGGAAATCAGAGAAGGGCCGAGTGAGACTGTCGCCGCCCACCCAACAGAATCGAGATATTTCGCAAGATCAGGAAGCTTCTCCCCTCCGCCCGCCCATTAGGTGCGGACCCGGAGATCTCAGTTAGCATTGGCCCGACTTGGCCGGGCTCTCGAGCGAGACGGGCCGAAGTTCTTCATCCCTTCCGTAAGGGATGGGCTTCTTGGCTCGGAAGCTCCGGGTGCGCGATGCCTTCGGTTATGAATAAGCAAGCCCCCCTGCATAAATATCACGGATACGCGCTTCCTGTCTTTCGAGGTAAAAAAAGGCTGCAGAACGGCTGGAGCTTCCCTTTTGCTTTAATAAATTTTCTCAACTCCTCGCCTATCGGCCGCTATTTTTTCTATTAACTTCTCGAGCCTTCGAGCAATCGCGCCTTATAAACCCGAGGAGACAAAATCCGAGCTCCGCACCGTTCCAGCCGAGGTGCACCGGAGGACGGCTCGAGCCCAAACGCATTCTTCATCCGATTAGGGGATTTTAAAATTTAACGGCCTTGAGTCCCTTGGATCGGACATCGTGTCCGACCCTCGCGTTTAATAATCTATTTTACATTGCCGATGGCCGAACAGCATGCGTCACGTGACAAAGCAACGAATTGGCCTTTCTCCTGCTTTGTATTATAAACTCGAGCACCTGCGCGGCTCGCATAACTTTTATTCATTATGATGAGCCGAGGCGTCAGGTGGGTAAGCCGAGGACTTTCTATCGAGGCGGGAGCTCGTTTTAATTAAATATGGCGAATCGGTTTTACGAAGACTGCCCCTCCCCCCGCCCCGGAACGGGACTTTTGCTTGGACTTTTGAAAATATTGCCGCGGGCCAAGGGCTTCCTGCCTCGTAAATAATAACGAATAAAAGCAAGGGACGAACGTCTTTTGGAGTAAAGGACAAAAGGGGTGGGGAAAAAATGGAAATAGAAGATAGCGGAAGTAATTGAAGGCTTGCATTATTAAGCGAGGCTGAAAGATTCGATGAGAATCCGTCTACGTCTATTGTGAGTGACGGATTTAAATAAAGTATATTCGTTTAAAGCTATGCGCGGCCACGAGTCCTCTTTCCCATCGGGGGATCCCGCAATCTAAGGACGCGTAACGGGCGAGGCGAGGCGAGGCCCGAGAGCCCCCGCACGCCCTTTCACCGCTGACTAAAAGCCGAGGGTCGCAATCGACTCGATCAACGCGGATACGGAAGAGCCGCGCGAGGTACGAGCTCATCCGTCGCCTCCTCGACAACAATTCCAGGAGCCACCGGCAAAGTTCCAGCCGACTTCGCCCGACTTCCGATCGGCAATCTCTCCCTCCCTCCCTCTCTCTCTCGCACTCTCTCTCTCTCTCTCTCTCTCTCTCTCTCTCGCACTCTACTCGAATCCGTCGTTCCATACTTTTCTCCTACGATTTCGCTGGGGGTGCGCGTGCGCGACGGCCGAGGGGCTCGCGGATGGTCTCCCTGGCGTCTGCTGATCTCATTAAAAGGGACGCGGCCCCGCCAACATTTCCTTTCCCCGACATGCGCAACCGGACAATTTAATATACTGAAGGGCGGCTCTCGATTTTTACCCTCTTTAATACTCCCCCAGCTATCGAAGTAAGAAGACAAACGCCTTTATCCCGTCCGATTCGCCATTTTCGCGAGCCCGCTCCCAATATTTCTCGAGGGCCCTTCCACTTTAATCTACCTCTCGCTACTACTACACACTACTACTACTACTACTACTACTACTACTACTACTACTACTACTACTACTACTACTGCTACTACTGCTATTATTATTATCATTATTATTCTTATTCATGTTGTTATTATTATTATTATTGTCAAGGCCGGTCCTCCCGGCCCGACGCTGGGCTTTTTCTGCTGATAAGCTTGACGTCGCATTCGGATTAATCTGCAGCCCCGGCCCCTCTCCGACGGATTTTCATTAGGGACCTCTTACAAGCAATTCTATTGGCGAGTCGTTTCCCGGTGTGAGGTGTTGGGAGCGGAGTCAGGGACGGTAGGAGGGGTGCACCCGCTCGCGAATGGCTTTCCCTCTTTAATAAGTGGAAAGCGTGTCCTTTTTGCGTATACGTGATAATGGTCAGGCCACAATCGACAGCCCTTTATGCATCAATAAATCCATCGCCTGTATTTCATTCGTGAATTATTCTTTTAATGCTAGATCCATCGTGGCAATTAGTCACACTCGCGTACGCTGAATCGTGCTATCATTTTGTTCTCATAAATCTTCATAGGTCATAAAGTTTTTCCACTCGAGTGCTTTCTTATTTCAAAAAAAAAAAAATATAAATAAAAATAAAAATAAACAGAAAAAAGCTCATACTTGGTTCGACTTTCGGACTTGACTTGTATAAAACATGTCGACAATGTCGCATGGGTTCATTGAATCACTCGAAATCGCCGGCTCAGGAGGCTGAGAGTCGGTTGCTAGTCACGCTTATCACGCCCATGTAATCGCACGAGCCGCGAATTATATTTATTTTTTTTTCTTTTTATATTTTATAATACGATTTATATGGGAGCTCTGACGAAGCCAGAGCTAGGATTTATATAGCCGATGACATTCTCTCTCATGACGGATTAAACAAATTATTCAATGTCACAAGGCCGAGTCTAATAATGGAATGGCGTACGAAGCTCGTCATGTCCAAAGACAAGAATCGGTAAAGTAAACAGAGGCCTTTTAACGCAAGCCATTCTTCTACATAACGGCGGAGAGTGAAGTAGGTCCACTGTAATTAAAAAACTCCCGACAATGATGCAGGGGCGAGACACAGAGAGAGACAGAGAGAGACAGAGAGAGAGAGAGAGAGAGAGAGAGAGAGAGAGTTTCGGTGAAATCGATGCCGCGGCCGGCTGGTTTTTTCAGCCCTTTAGCGCGGGTTAAAAGGGGTCCCGGGATGATTGGGGAGGGTCGGGAGGGAGGCAGGAGTCGGCCGCGCCGGCGCAGGCTCGCCTTTGCCGCCGCTCCCTTCATCTCAATGACCGTCGTCGGTCGTGTCTGGGCATCGCAGACCAAGTCCGACTGCTTGGAAGGAAGCCTACGGGCCCCCGCGGACCCATTCGACTTCCTTGACAACGGCTTCTCGCGCTTCGTTGCGACTATCCCCGTTACCGAGCCATTCACCGCGACAACTTGTTCTGGCTCAACAATTTCAACATCCATATCCATCTCTTTCTCATCTTCTGCTCTTCAACTTAACTTATAGGCTTAGCGGCTAAAATAAGGATACAGCTTTTAACTGTTCATGCAACTTCTTCCTTTATATTCGCTCAGATCCTATTGAATTTTCAATATCTTCATCTCTTTGTGTAATTAAGCAGCTTTTAACTTTTCAAACTTCTTTTCAGCGTGTTAACTCTATTTGGACAAACATGTCACACCTTCGTCTATTCTGATAAATGAAGGCATTTTCGCTTTATCCCTTTCTCTTCTTATATTAATACTTGTTAAATAAATATCTTTACTGTTATCATTATTATTATTATCATTATCGTTATACTCATATATTTGTAATTCAACGCTTAAGCTCCTTAAATTGAAATACGAACTTTTATCATGTAAATTTTTGTGCCTGATGAGATTTTTTATACTTTGCAAAGCGAATAAATTGACTTGAAAGCGCGGCGTGCAGGGCTTCTTTGTAGTCTTTAACTACTTTTTAAAGTAGATGTGCGTGCGCACGGGCGCGTTTAATTCCGCAATGTACTTGCATTAGCGATTACAAATACATTAGAAGACGTTTAAAAGTATAAGATCTTGAATGGCTTGGTTCGATCAGCCGATTCGTCATATGTGATCGTTGACACTATTTCTCACATATATATATATATATATATTGCTTTGCAAATAAAATGACCGTCAACTGCCGCAACGATATAAGAGCAAATCCGAAAAAATGCTTACGTGCGTGTATTAGAATGAAACGAGAAGATGTAATTGAAAAAGCTCGGTAAATGAATTCAAAGCAGCGGTTTTTTTTTTTTTTTTAAATGATGAAATTTGTCAAGCGAGAGAATCGCTCGGTCATGAGTCCCACGTCCCGTAGAGTGTAAAAGACTAAGTTTCGCCGTGCATTTAAAATTTATTTTTTCTCCGGCTTTTTGTACATGATACACGTACTTTCGACCCTACTGCTCACGGGCACTAATAATCACGATCCCTTTTATCTCTCCTCCTGTCCCCCCCCTCGCCGCCACCGCCACCGCCACCGCCACCACCGCCACCGCCACCACCGCCTCCGCCACCACCGCCTCCGCCGCCGCCGCCGCCGCCGCCGCTCCTTCGCAGCTGAACGGCTCTCTCGCCGTTCATCGCGGACCCGCTTTCTCGGTGTTTGCTTGTCACTCGAGCTCGTGATTGCAATCGTTCAATCTTACTTTCCAATGGCATCCGACCACCACCACCACCACCACCACCACCACCACCACCACCACTACTACTCGCACCTCGCGCGTATGTGACAAAGCCCGCAACTTTAAACGCGCACATCCACGGCGCATTGTTCCGGGACGATCGTTTATTTGGCCCTGGAGGCGACAAGTGAATTCTAAGTGACGCATAATCAGCCTCAAAATAACTCATTTTCTCCTCTCGTTAGCCTCGCGCATTACACATTATTCCCTTTCGCCCTTCTTCCCTTCTTCCTCTACACGGCCTACAAAGTCCCTTTATTCTTCTTCTTCTTCTTCTTCTTCTTCTTCTTCTTCTTCTTCTTATTCTTATTCTTATTCTTCTTCCTCTTCGCCTTCTTCACCTTCTTCTTCTTCTTATTATTATTATTAATTCCTTGATCGACCGATTTTAGATGTCATCGGCGATTCTCGAAAGTCATGCCGACGCCACTGGGGCTTTTTTTATTTCAGCCGTACTCCCTCCGACGCCATAATTATCGCCATTCCAAACACCTTGTGATCAATAAAAATTCTTCATCAATAATTTATAACTCTATCTAAAATAATTATCGTTGCACCGTAGAGCAAAAGCGAGCCCTGCCTATTCTTATACGCGCGACTATGCATTTGCGAGAGAAAAAGTTTTTTTCCTTTTATTCATATTTATTTTATTACTTGTATTAAAAAATACAAGTAAGTTATTTATGACGTCGATGAAAGTGCGTAAGAATGTACGAGACGAAACTAATAATAATCATTAATAGATTTCTCAATATCGTAATCGGCAGAATACAATTGCCTCTTCTTTTATACATTCACATGGTATAATTGATTGCCCAAGTCGTCCACGTTATTATTTTAATAAAATCATTTAATTGTTTCGGATAATTTGAACTTACAATGATCGATTTCGATATTTTTCTTCCAGCACGTTATCTGCAAGTTCTCAGAATTCATAAAATGATATGCGAATCTAGCGATAAGAAAATACATTGCAACAAAGAAACTTTCAAATGCAATCAAATTATTTTCTGTCTAAGTAGAGAATATAAAGATTATCGTGTGCTCGCGTAATCCGCCATTCATGCAATGCTATTTTCTTTCCTCCTATCTCTTGTTTTTTCTCATTCATGCCCTAAGCGGCGAAGAAACGTAAACAATAGGGAATAACGTTAAATAGACTCTCTTACAAAATATATACTCTTAAAGCTTTCGTTGTCTAAGTATTCCTCATTTACATTACATCTGAATGGTAACACATAAAATACAAGCATCCGTACATACATATTTTTTAATAATTCTAATAATAATTTGAAAAACAAATCGTCCGGCGAATTTAAAGTAACGAAAGAAAAAAATTGTATGAATTACACTTGAATAAATAGCCTTTATTTCGGAACGATTTACGTAATGATCAGTTAACACGAGTAAATTTATGACTCGGCATTTTCTTAGGGGCGTTCTCTCTTGTAAATAAGAGCTTGATACATGTCGGAATTGTCATTTAGCCGTAGGAGCCAAAAAATGTATTGTGATTTCAAAATAAATTATGCAAACGTGACCCATAGCTTATTTTATTTTCGTAATTGAGGTAAGAATTTCTTTTTTGATTCGGGAGCGTAGCCGCCAGAGGGAAACGGCAACCGGCTCCCAAGGTATTCCCACGAAAAAACAAATAAAAAAACGAAAACAAAAAAAAAAAAAGGGACAAGGAGGACAAAACACGATTGGCCTTCCGTTTCGCCACGGACATCCGTTGAAAGTAACGTATTATCATTAATTGGCGATGGCGGCCGAAAGAACTGTCGTCATTGTCGAAAGAGTCGCACCGGGCTCGTTTCGCAATTTCCTCCAGGAGCGGATATTTCGTCTCCGTCGACGAAATATCCGCGCTCCTTCCGTCTCGGCGGGCAATTAGAAGGAAGCCGATGTCGCCCGGCTGATGTCGGAGCTCGAGCTCCAGGCTCGGCCGCATCTCAATGGACAACCCGAGCTCTGCTACGAGATTCATTAATCCTTATCGCAAGCTGGCCAGGATACTCGGGCCCATTGTCCGTTCACGATTTTCCACACTCGGTACTTTTGAAACTTTCAGTACCGCGCGATCTACATGCGTTCGCTCCATTATTACCGAGATTTCTAAATCATTTTCCCGATCTGCGGCTTGGCTGCTTTTATTTAATTCAGGCGCGCCGAATGGATTAATTAGCAAACGACTTCTCGGCCGTTCGTCCTTTCTCCTCTCCGAAGGTATCCGTAATTTTCAACGGCATTCATCCATAATCCAATGGTGATAGTAATTTCACAGGGTGTAAGGACGATGGTGGTCGGCGCGCGACGAGACGACTTGCGAATCCGGACATCTAGTAGCCGACGCGTGAATATTTCGCGAAGGGGTCGGTAAGGTAGGGAGCGCGGCCCGTAGCCTCTGAACCGGCAGGGATTCCCTCATGTTTCCGGGAAGGGCCGGTGATTTTCGCGGTGATAAAGCTGCCGATAAGGGCACACAAAGCCACGCTTTATAGCTCGAACGAGCTGTTCCCGCAATGAGTTAAGATATCGACAGTCTTAGCATTACTGATGCTCGCATCTCACGGGGGAAGACTGTCAGCCCCTTTCACCACGTCTATTCGTAGGCAACTTTTCCCAATTTTTACGGCCCATCCACTATAATCGATATCGGGTACGAATCACGATTTTCCCTGGCCACTTCTAATTAGGCCGAATATTCGAGCGGACCACTTATCATAACTTATTTGACTTTCTAAAACGAAAGGAGCTCGCTTACAAGCATCGTTACGAACATAATGCTCGGTACATTTAAAAAATTCCGTAGAAAATCCAAAGCCAGAGCCGCGAAACAAATTTTTAATGTCGCCGAGCCAAAATTCTATTTGGCCAAACCTTATAAATATAAATACACTTATTCTGTAGAGGATTATTTTTACTGCTAGTAACCAAAAAGTTTAAATTCTAAATTTCTCTGAGATGACCGAGACGATTCTATCTGTAAATTTAGTCTGCCGTCTTAACTATTTTTATGAAAAAATATAATGCAAATTTATGAATGACTTGCTGATACAGAAGGAAATTCATTTCACGAAATTATAATGTGAAAATGAATAATCTTTGGCCAATGTCGTTATTATGAAAAATTATAAATATTCGATAATCCTTAGGTAAGAGGATGAAATATCCTTATAAAGTTATAAAGTAAAAAAAAAAAAGAAGAAGAAGAAGAAGAAGAAAAAAACAGATGAAATTGTAAAAATCTTGAATGGCAATAAAATGCGAATGATAGTGAGAAAACGCTTGCTCTCTGATAATGGGAATGGCTATACGTAGAGGTTCGTATTGATAACATTTGTAATAAGAAAAGAAAATCATTTATTAATAGGATTTAAGAGGAGGGAGCCGTATAAGTTCCCAGCCATGATCCATAATAACGAGATTTAATCAATGAGAAAGAAAATAAGAATTCGAATCGGCCGAGTCATTCATCGATCATTTTGTTTTGTAAGCGACTGTTACAACGCGATCGCGATTGCCGACAAGTTCATTTATACCTTCAATTACGCCATTAGAAAACACCTTAAACAGCGCTAAAGGAGTTCGGTATCGTTCTTTTAAAAAAGACAGAAAAAAAAGTAGAAGAAGAATTAAAAAAGAAACGAAAATAAAAGGACAGCTCGGATACGCTTATTTATATTTACTTATCCCTTTGTACTTTCAAAACGGAATGTAATTTTGCATCTCCGAGGCGTAGCTCTCGAGGGAGGTGCGATTATGTTTTCTATCGACATGATTTACGTCAAGCATTGTGAGGTCGTCGCATCGATACTCGAACCCCATCGGGTATTCTCAACAGCTTAGTATTGTCAAGCACCGAGACACCCTCCGCCTACTACCACTACTACCACTGCTACTGCTACTGCTACTACTACCACTGCTACTACTACTACTGCTACCACTACCATCACTGCTACTACTACCAATACTACTACTACCAGTACTACTACTACCAGTACTGCTGATGCTGCGAGTGGTAATCCAGGAAGGCGATATAGAAGAAGGATAAAAACGTTAGCTCTTCATTAATTAAGGGCGAGGTCTCGTAGGGCTCGCCGCCCTTACTGCAAATATGGGCCCGTAAATCCATATTTTTATAAATCTTTTGGTAGCTTCCAGGCGAGATTGCGCGGCCCCCTTTTTATTGGCAGAGCTTGTCGCGCTCGAGTCTTTATATAGATATACGAGTGGCGGCGAGCTCTGTCGGGGAGCTCTGGTGGGATGGTGAGGCGGGGAGGTGAGGCGGGTGGGACGAGGCGAGTCTCGATATATAACTGTATTAATCGTTCAAAGCATTCCGCGGGATCGCCAATTAAGAAGTTCACTCGAGGAGAGATTTTTCGCTCTGAACCTGAGTCGGGCGCAATCGAGTGCTGTACTTTAGCCTCCATTCTTCTTTCCCGCCCCCCCCTCCTGCCATCTTTGCCGCCGAGCCTTTTATTGCATTATATCGGTCGGTCTTTATTACTTTGGATGTTTTCCGTGATCTCATAGACTTTGTCTCTTAGCAGGGTACTCCTCTATCCAGTTCGGCCACACTCGGCCGACGCATGACTCTGCAAATGCTACGACCCCCCCCCCTTCTCCTACTCCTCCTCCTCAACCACCGCCACCACGACCCCGCAGCCTCATCGGCCTCCGACCAATTCTAACCATCGCTGATGTATTTACTACATCACGGGCCCTCCATCTCTATTTTCTTCGGCTTTCGTTGTTAATTTAATTTTATTCAATATCGAGTCATCGATGCTAATCGCATGTAATTAATCTTCTTTTAAATCAAGCATAAATTCTTCATTTTCTTAGAATAACGCCGGCTCGAGTGACAAAAACGTCCATTGGGATCGATAATACAAAGAATTTGCAATGCGATAATAAAACGCAGCTTTTATTAATGCCTCGGGCAATATATTATTAATAACGTATTGAATATTGAACGTTAAAAAATTATCTAATAGCTGGTGAAGCCACGAAGCCACGGGTATGTTTATTATAAGCTCATCTAATTGTTTATTAATTTTAAGTGCCGTAAATTAGCTTGAGCGTGCTTTTCGTTATTTTAGAATTCGTTCTGCTTCTCGCACGTAAAGTATGCCTCGGTAATAAAATACTTTGTCCGGCTTATTCCGACAACGAACAATTACTTTTTAATTTATCCGGCAATTAATAATTGCTTGAGTAATCTGCGCGAATGTTGAGCTATTTAAAGTATTCGACGAACGAATGAAGTTATATGCTCGAATATTTCGAAAGTGCAGAGCGTGGCAAAATAAATTTAGCCAATACTCTGCTCTTTAAGCGTAAATATTTAATGACGTGTTAAATCTCGTATTATTCAATGAAGAAATGAAACCTCCTTTGAATTGAATTGTCACGTCGAAAGAGAATATTGTGGTTAAATATCATTCTTTTCTTGAGCGATAATCAAATAGAAAGTCCATTTTCTCTTATTCTTTATAATTTTCAATCGTAAATTACAATTTATTTGTAATAATGGCCATCGCCTTGCTTTTCTCAATTTCTAAAGGATTATGTGAAATTTTCAATATCGCTAAACACGTATGAATCGGGTATAAAAAGAAATTTCTATTATAAATCCATTGTACTGTGGTGAGTTTTTATTAAAAGTCTGAATATTTATTTATTTGTGCCCGGAGAAGACTTAGATTATAACAGCTTTGGAATTTATAATTAACCTTCTTAGTGAAATGAAATTCTGGCTTTTCCTGTCCCGGGAGTCAAACGGCCTGACCGTTTGGTCATTCGGAAAACCATAATATATTCTTCTCTCGGGGAAAGTTGGCCTATGAATCAATTAATAGGTCTCGGCGATTGCACGGATTTGGGCAACGGAGATGAGACGAATGCGAGGAGCGTCCATTGATCGACTGGAAACCAGTGTGAACGCGCCTCTGGACATTAATCTTTAATAAATCTGCTCCGTCATAAAGCAATTCATATGCCGTGTAACTGTAGATGACTCTAATGACTAGTTCAAATGCTTCGATTCGATTTATTTACAACAAATGTACGGGAAAACCTTCCTACGCCCAGCATCCAATATCACTACAGTGATACGTCAATAGTTTTATATAGATATTTAAATATTACGTGGATTCGACTTGGCACTTGATTAATAACAATACGTAACTACGTATAATTCACTCTCTTCGCTTGGAGCGGATAATTGTCAAAAGTGTTTATCCCGCATTGTACCGAGAGCGGTAATTACTTATGATTGCCAGAAAGTGCAAGTCCGATGATAAAACGGTATCGGGGAAGAGGCGAGTGACTTGCGACGCCATTCCTATGATTAGCTAATATTCCAATCATTGTAACATAAGAGCGTAGTCCTAATGTCGTAACCCTAATGGATTAATTATCATTGATATATTTATTTTTTTCTGTTTCAGGTAAGTGGAGGAGTGCGCATGCAGTAAGTACGGAGACCTGAATACGAATACTCATTTCCTGGACTCTAAGAGACTGAAGAGTATGAGACCACGGAACCGGGCTATCGATAAAACTTTCTATTTCATAATTCTACTCAAGTAGCGCATCGTCATCAATTGGCAAAATTCTTCCTTTCAATCATTACATTAAAAAAATCCTTTCTATTTCACATCCTCGTTACGCGTGATAAAATTTATTATCAATATATATATATATATTTGCAAATGCAGCCAAGTTACGAACTCTAAGCCATTCGTTTAAAATGTATAACCGCTAGCCACTCATGATAATAAATGAACTCAAAATAATCACGATAAACCATGTCTTGGTTATTATTTGTAAAAGCAATGTTCGTGACGTTTACAACAGCTTTGGTGAAATTGTTCGCCTCTAAGTAGAAAGAGGTGCGTTAAGGATCGCATTAACGGATCGGATTATGAGATTTCAATCGCTCGAGGCCCGAGAGCGCCCGGAATAAAATAAAATAATATTGAGCGGGAAATAAGAAATTGAGGTTATGCCATTGGTTTTTGCTGGCGACTCGACTTCGAATCGGCGCACACAATTACCGATGCTACTTCGGCGTAGGTGGGCGGGGAGGGATGCGGCGAGGATGCGCGCGCGCTGCGTGAAATTAGCATACAAAGAGGGCCGTCTTAGGGTCGCGAGTCTAGGAGCCCCAGGTACGAGCCGGGAACCTGTTGTTTCTGAAAAATAGAGGCGCGGCGCTTCGGGGCTACTTACACGTTCGAATGGTGGTCAGATAAAATACATATCAAGCCAAATACACATGAGATGTATTAAGAGATGAAACTCAAAGGGATGAAGGAGTCGATGGAGACTACTTAATGGATCCGACAACGAGTATGCATACGGAATTACGTGGAATAAGGCCCGGCAGTCCGGGAATCGCGTCAAAGGCCCCGCGGAAAACTCACTTGACTGTAAAGTCCCCGTAATGAAAGGGGCATAAGTCTCGGATATCCTCGGAAGGAAAGTCGACATCGTGACGAACTAAAGTCAGAGGATTTCGAGTAAAAGCGCTCGGCAAATGTATTTCTGCAAATATATATCTGCGAACGTTGTCCCGATTGCGCCCGCGCACCTTGGACGCGCACCACGTTGGAGCGTCGCCGTCCTAATTCGCAGAGCAGCCGAGTACCGAGAAATCGCGTAAGACGATCGTCGAAGGAACCCGGGCCCTCGGTGCAGAGGGATCAGCAGGAGGGGGAGGGTCTCAGACAGACCTCCTGGTTGTCCTCACTTCTTGTCCCGAAGTAGCTGGCAGTGTAACGAGCTCGGCGAGTTATCGCTCGAGTCGTCGGTACTCGATCCACGAGACTCAATCTCCTCCGTAGTGCACGTACGTACGGGCCCGTGGCTTAGACGTTAAGTAGTAAGCTCCTTTTCCCTTGTTTCTATTGACTCCTCGATACTCCGCTGCGAGTAATTACTTACATTGCGATGGAAGTGGGACGGGCCAGTCGCTCCTTATCTTACGGCGAATGCATCCGAGAGTGGGATTAGCTTAATTAGTCGGGTGAATCGAGTGCCTGAAGATGTTGTTCGTGTGAGCGGTGGGTGGCCAGGACTCGCCGTCGGTGAGTCCCACGGCTCCCGTCGACAACCGAACGACACTAACCGACTAGCCGATGGAATATTGACGAGTCCCGGGCGTCGAGCGGGGGAGTCGCTAAGATCGCTAAGACTAATACTAAGACGGGGGCAGTGCTCGATCACGCGCTCCGCCACGCGTTGTTATACGTCCGCGCAGACGCGGCTAATGGCTAAAGCCTCTAAACGGGCTCACGCCACTTGACATTACATTAGAACGTGCTTTAAAAAAAAAAAAAAGAAAAGTAAACACGGCCGACTCTTGTCCCTCCGCCCTTTCCCTCTCAATCTAATTATCCGAGGGGTTTTCATAATATTTCCCCGCCGGAGTCTGGTGGCCTCTCTGGCCGGCCTCTATCGAATGCCTTTCAAAGCAACACCTCGATAATGATAATGATAAGGATATGGATAACGATAACGATAAGCTCCCGGTATTCGCCTCAAAGTCCTGCTATCTAATCGGAATCGCGAATTTTCCGGCCCATTAATAGCCGCCGGTGCAGATTAATTACCGACTCTGCTTTACTTGATATTGTTTCTTATGCTCGATATTAGAATAAACGGAGCCTTGGCCGCTTTCCTTAAGATTGCCTGCCACTAAGGATGTTCGTGTAATCGCCATGAATATATATATATATATATATATATTCGTTTGCTAGGTATGTATATTCACGACTATGAAGCTACGAGACTCACCGACGAAACTGACCGACTCCTCCCCTACCCCGCCCAATAATTACGAATTTTATTAACGAAATATTAAAAATCTCGGCAGCAGCGATTGCTTATCTATTAGGCAATAGGCAATCAATTTAGAAAGCCTCGTGGGTTATTGGGGTTATTGGGAGCCAGTGAAAATTCGACAAATACGCGCAGCTCGTAAGAGTCATGTATTAACATCGCCACGCGACGTGTTTATTTATAGGGTCCGCAGTAATGGAGTTAGCTGGCCTCGATGGGATACTTGATTGATAATAATCTTAAGCCGACTACTCCTCGTTGTCTGAGACGTTTCGTAGGTATTGCGGATAGGCGCGAGGCTCGGGGAGGACTTTTTAGCTGGAGGGCCGATCGTACTTATCGAGCCGCTCTTCGACGTACTACTTACTAATCCAATTCTTAATAATCCTCTGACAGGCGGCTGCACGAGTAAAGGGGAGGGCCGAGGCTCGTCTCCGTACAATGCAATTACCATCGAGCGACGAAATTCATTTTATACGGGACTGTTCCGTGCCGCGATCGACGTCTCTGAGTACGACGATTTCCCGGACTTTCGTCGTCATCCCGGTCATGCAACGCGGCTCCTGGGCTCGAGACGGCCCTAAGTCACGCTGGTCAGGCTTTCTCGGGCCCGGCAGGCTAATAAATAATTCCGAGGGCTCGCCTCGATTTCCAATCAATTAACGCGGTCCTGCCGCTCCAGGCACAGACTGAATAATAAGCTATTGGCTGGATCGGACGGAGGAAAGCAATTAGAGGAAGAGCCGAAAGACGAGGCAGACGGGGGTGGCCCCCATTTATTATTCAACTTTCAATAAATAGATTATGCGTTTCCCGTAGGTGAGTGAAAA